>CM060189.1:6639166-9068333 GCA_030549335.1 Pontederia crassipes
AGACTTCTGTCTTTTTCTGGTCCCATAAATATGATTGGACTCTCAATGCGTATTTTGATTGGAGACCAAAAAACTTTACTTTTAACTAGATGCTTTGCATCATGACAACAATTATGCCTCCGCCATATTAACATGCAAGCAAGTTCCCAGAGTTGAGATGCATTAACAAGTTCCACAAAAAAGTAGATCAAATGGAACCATGTACATATAACGTTAAAGGAATCTTACAGCCCCCCATCTGGGATCAAGAAACTCATTTACAGCAAGAGAATTCAGCCCATACATCATTGGAGAACTCCAATAGCCCCATATCCACCATCGGTGGATGTCATCTGCTTGGTTGAATGACAAAAGAATTTATCATCAGAGAAATGACTATTGTAACAGCAGTTTCCGCAACGTCAACTATCTTTTTGAAATGTACAGGAAAACTTTTTGAGCACTAGACCTTTAGATAAATTCGTAAGAGAGTAAATGAAGGATTTGACCTCTAGATATAAGAAACCCTCCAAGCACAAAAACGACAAGCAGTGCAAAAGATCCAAAAACATTAGTCATAACCATTGTTCTTGAAGCAGCAGCAACAAAACGGAATAACGAGAGAGCCATTTGATGCACCAGAAATAGTACCAAGAACTGGCGGAAGAAGCTGCAGTAGGAGAAAAGTGGAACAGTGTAACTTTATTAGCCAAAGCATGCAAAAAACTTGCACATATTGCAAGAGATTTATAATAATTGTCTAAGGACTTACTGGTCAACGGAAGGAGCAAGCCCCATTACATAATATGTGAGAAGAATCATTATACCCGATTCGAATATGGAGCTGGGAATTCGAAGGAGCCAATATGACAAACCAAAAGCCCACGGAGGGAAAAATAAGAAATCCCTTTGTTTATAAAATACTGGAAGCTTATAAATCGTGAGTGCTAGCTCTGACATCCCATTGAACATCATACTAGTCAGTAGGTAAAATAATGCCCCTAAATACTTGGTACCATCAAGGATTGTCTCATGAGGCATTTCAGTTCTTAAAAACACAGTCATAGCTATCAGGGAAAGAAAAGTTATCTGCATAACCTTGAATATGTGGACGAATGCATTGCGCCTCATTAGCAACCACTCTCTTGATAAGCAAGCTTTCAGTAGTTCCCAGCTTGAAATGCCATATTTCTCCTTTGAAAGTGCATCAAGATGGGCTTTTGATCTGTCATAAGGAACTTTTACTTCCTCAAGAATCTGCCTCCCAAGACTAAAAGATTTGAAACGCTGCACGAATTCAGGAACTGTAATATATTGATATGGTTTGTCCCTTCTAAACCAATACTTCTCTTGATCCTTTTTTGAAGTCACCTCTTGAAGGAAGTCCGCGACAGCTTTCCTCTGAGGACATTTAAAGCCAACAGACTCAAAGAACTCGACAGCATTCTCCCTTGGACCTTGATAGACGATTTGTCCTTCAGACAACAAAATAATATCATCAAAAAATTCAAAGGTTTCAGGTGCAGGCTGCAGAAGAGAAATCACAATTGTTGCATCAAGGACATGAACCATCTGTCTGATAAATTTGACAATCTGAAATGTAGTAGAACTATCAAGTCCAGTTGATACTTCGTCCATGAGGAGTGCCCTTGCAGGTCCAGCTAACATCTCTCCTGTCACCAGAATTATATGGGGCAAATTTAATTGTTAAAAACAATTGGGAAACATTGAGAAAATGATGGAACCTTAATTAGAGGTAAATGTACTCGCAATTCTTTCTTGTGATTAAGTGGAGAAAAAAAAATCTCAAGAAGTCTGAGATCAGTGATATGCAGTTATGTTTGATCATCCTGGAAAGAAATTAAGAAGATTAAATCCTGCTATAGATGCATACCTATGGTGACTCGCTTCTTTTGTCCTCCAGAAATGCCTCTCCTCATCTCATCACCAACTAGGATATCTGCACAGATATCTAAACCAAGTACCTGCTTGCAGTATTTCGACAAATTAAAACGAAGGTTGCATAAAGGTTGAGTTGCATTTAATATCTATAAATCAACGTAAAAGATGTGAACCTTAAGAATGTAATCCGTTGCTAGGCTACATCTCTGTCCTTCCAATGAGGTTGCCATCATGAAAGCATCGATCTCGGGGTCTGGATTGATTCCAGCATCTTTTTCTCTTCTTGATAATTCTGACAGCATTTCATATCTGTTTCCTACACCCAAACACCGTGCAGCAAAATCAAAGGTCTCACGGACTGTCATCTCACCATTATGAATGTCTAGCTGACTAATATATGCAGAAGTTTGCTGAGGAACAAATTCGTGAAGCTCATGGCCACAATATGTGACTTTACCAGAAACCTGATGATAAAACAAACAAATCAGCCATGTCTAACTAGTAACAATGCTGTAACCCATACACATTGGAAACATGCAAACCCTGAAACTATCACAATTTTCATGGTAATTGCATCAAGCACAACATAATGGTAATATAGTACACACCGATAACTTATGATCAAGTTTCCCAGCGAGGGCCAGCAAGAATGTTGTTTTCCCTGAGGCTGGTGGTCCGAGAAGTAATGTCATCCTGAGAGTTCGTCGTGAGTCCAGTATTAAACATGATAAGGACCTTTTGGATAGCATACCTATGTGTGTTTTAAACATGGATCCAATCGATACTAAGGATAAATATCATAGAAATAAAAAAAAGCCTACATAAATTCGTATGTTACCTCTTTGGCTTCAGTATTCCAGTGATATTGTTAAGAATTTCTATGTTCCGTAGTTTTGATGAAGAAAGCCTCATCACCCCAATTATACTCTGCACAAATCATGACAGCAAAATGAGACGATTCGAGATAGAAGTTATGTGCTGAAAGCTAAATCATAAGACAGAAAATTGGCATGTTTTAACGAAAATTCAGAAATAAATGAGACTTCCAAAAAAGAGTTGGCCCCTCATGCGGGAGACACATTCAAGATAGTTGGATCGGTCGAAGAAAACACTGTTTACAATTCACAGTGAGGAACTGTTGGCACTCTGAAGTCTGAACTATCATCCAAAGAATATGGATAACAAAGAAGAAGTTCAACAAAGTTCCTTTTTTTTTTGGCATATGCATAAATTGTTCAGGAGTCTCACAATTTGGATTCGAATCCTGTATATGAGATTCTCATCCCAAATAGAGCTATAATGTGTCCAAGATAAATATAATTAGCCAAATAAAAAAACTGTTTAGTTAAAAAGGATGCAAATTTTGTAATCTAAATTGGAAACCGTCGACATTGTGAACTACTACTGAGAAATGCCTACAAGAACCAGCAAGAAAATTACAGTGAACAAAAACATCTATGCGACTTGCAGACGCTGTAGAGAACTTTTGTTATATACCTCAATGGCGTTCAGGGTGGCATTCCAGAGCGTGGGAAGCGCCCTGCTGCCCACATAAATGTCGGCGTCCACAGATAGGTTCTCGTACCGGACCTCGATCTGAGGCAGCTCAAGCCCAACTCTGCCGCATTAATTGGAATCACGTGACCGAGAACACAACTTTAATGCCAAACCAATCCAGAAACAAAAGAAAGGAGAGTTCTTGGCTGTGCGTATTACCTATCGATCCTGCCCCTGAGCCTTCGGAGGAACCGCTCGTTGTCCTCCTCCACCACCCTAAGAATGCTCTCCACCAGCGCCCTCCGCTCTCGCACACCAAGCTTGGGGAGGTCGACGCCTCCGGCTCGGCAGCCGCCGACAGCAGCGCCATGGCGGAGGTTCTCCAGGGCGGCCCGTTTCAGGTTCTCCTCGTCGTCGTCGTCGCTTCCCTCCGGAGCGCCCTCCCTACGGAAGACATCGGACGCGTCCCGGAAGCTCCCCGTCCAGCTCCGGCGGCCGCTGAACGTTCGACTCAGCTCGCCGGCCATCGAGAGGCTGAGCTCTTGCTGCTGCTGCTAGACGCACGTCCGTGACACTTCTGACAGCAGCATATTATATATATATATATAGTATGAAAATCGTAACATAACCAAGTGATCAGACCACAAGATGCAATTTTTATATTTTATTTCATGGAGAAACAAAGTTTTGACGAATCAGCGTTTAGAGAAAAAGAAAGCATTTAGCGAATCATATTTAATTTCCGGAAAAGAATGTTTCACATGACCTTTCAGGTATTATTATTATTTATTTATTTATATTTTATTGCATGTATTCGAGTTGATTGGCAGACAGGATTGGATGAGAAGGTGGCGGGGTTTTAACTTTTAGCAACAATTTTTTTTAATCGTATATCGTTAAGACTAATCGTAAACTTCATTAAGACTAATTAAGTCCGAGTCGAAACTCTTAATAGATTAGCAAGTGGATTTTGTATTTGTATAGCATGTTAATCATATGATTTGCACATTAGATGAATTATGGATGCTAGCTTGCTAAGGATTCATTCTTCGAGGTTTTTTATTTTCTTAGATCTTCTTAAACTATCATAATTTTTCGTATTCAATTTCAAAACATAAGCTTAATTTTTTTGTATCCTTAAACTATCATCTTTTTTCACTTAATTTTTTTTATTATTATTACTTTTTTCCATTTACGAAATGATGACCTTCAAGAATAAGTTTTTCATTAATGTATTTTGAAGAGAGGAATAATTTAATCTTTTCATAAATAAAAAATGAAGATAACAAAAAACTTAATAGAAATTAACGTAAGGATTAAAATAAAAAAATCTTCATAGGCTAGGAACAGGAAAAAATAAATTTATATTTTAAAATTAAATGATAGTTTAGGGGAGGTTAAGAAAATAACACTTTTTTTTTCATTTTAGCCTTTTAGGTTATGGTCTTAATATTAAGAATATTACCCTGATTAATTTAGTTAATCTCATATCGTGACCGATCAAACTCAATGAGATTGTTATATGATTTTCTTAAATTGTCGAAATTTTTGTACTCCTCGATTGAGATATTAAAAATAAACAAAGTATTTAATTATTTATAAATACTGTTGGCAAATGGCAACCTTGACAACGAAAAGAAAGGAGTCAACTGGATGAAAGTCTGGACTCGTGAAATGTTTTATATTTTTAATGAAGTTTTTTTTTAATACAAAACTTGTAACCATTTTTTAATGGTATCTCTAGAGGCATATACTTGAGTATTTTACATATATAATTTACAAATATGCTAATTAATATTTTATTCTATAATATTATGTAACATATGCTATATACTGCAATATCAGCAATGATAGCTAATATATTTGTTAATAAGTACCTAGAAATTTATTATGTTAATTGATTATTAGAAGACATTTAAATTACAACGATATATATATAATGAATTTAATAGAGGTTCATACACCATCGCTGTCCATGTTATTGTGAAAAATTATGAATTTTTACTTAAGGTAAATGTTATTGTTTGGAATTTTTAATTTATCTTTTTTCCCTTTTTTAAGCGGTCAAAAAAAGAAAATGAGTTCGCAGTATATATTACTTCTTTACGGAATTGCCAAAATTAAATGTTGTGTATAATTTATTGAAAGATGTTGCAACGTCCGAAATATAAAGGACCTATCGGCGGAAAGTTGTTACTTTTTTTAGCGGTTAATACTCGGTGTCCAGAAAATAATGTCTACGCGTGACTATAGGTTGGAAGTCGGCTTACAATTAAACTCAGTTGATTTGATTAGATCGTTCTAAGTAGCGTATCTAACAGTGAGCGAAACTCCTAATAATTTTTTTTTATTTTCATAAGAATCGAACTCAAGACGGTAGAAGATTGTTACTTTGACGTGTGAAGATTGCCATCCACACAGGATTTATCCTCAGATTTCTAGAATCATTTTCTTACAAGTAATTTTTTTAGATTATTGATAATTTGAAATTAAATTACTTGGGTCCATCATATTACATAATTTTAATTTACAGGTAATTTGAATTGCCTAGTAATACAGATTGTTTATGAAGTGACAATTTACATTAATTAAGAGGAGGATGTCCATCCAGATTGCTACCCGAATCGTAATCTATTTTTATTTCTTTCAATTTCTACCCTTTTCAATCTTAGACAAATTAAATATAAAAATAATATAAAAATTCATATAATAACATCAAATAATATTATTACCATCATTATTAAAATATATTTTATTATTGTTATTCACATTAATTGCATATATTATTAGTTATATTTAAATATTATATATATTCATTACCATTATTTTTATTTTAAGAATATATGAAATATTTATATTTATAATTTATTAATTTTATGATTTTTATTTGAGTTTTTAGTTGGATTATATAATATTTAACTTAATATTAGTGATAAAGATATTTTAGTAAAAGTTGTATACTATCATTTAAATTATCTGAAAGATTATTCATCCATAGTAAAGAAGGTACTGCACATTGTTAATAATTTAATATGTGATAATTTTTCTGTTAGACATTGTAGATTGTTAGGTAATATGAAAAGGTAATAGAGTAACCGTTTAGTATGAGCTCGTGTACATAAATTATCATTTATTTGTTTCGTTGGATTGCAATAGTCGATAATTCTAAGTTCTATTACCCACATAACAAATATTTTTCACCCAAAAGAAAATAACATACATGAGATATATCTTTCTTTATTATTTTTTTTTTTGCCAGTCCCAAATATCTAAGAACAATGAAGCAACTTCTCTGGAGCCTCATCCATTTTATTTAGGTGTGCTACTCGAGATCATCCATTATACTTAGGTGTGCGACACGCGATGATACCATCAGATTAATTAGATTCGATAACGAATCGAAATTTTAATTTGTATAATTTTTAGCAATGCGTGAGTTGAACTTTTCCCAATATTGAGTGAAGATTCATAAAAGGTCTCATCCTTCATGTGATAACGATTAATTGACTAATATTAAATTTAAATATTTTTTCAACAACTCCAAATACTGTAACGGCAATAGAAAAAAGTATATATTATTACGTCTACGATTTATGTTTCGTTCGTCGTATGTATGTAGATAAATATCTTCATGGTGAACATGATATGTATTCGCACTATTTGCATGGTATCGGAGACAAATTTTCAGATGGCAACTTGCTAAAGAGACTTGGCACAATCAGAGAAGTATGTGGTGCAAACCAATACACGATTGTCCAATTAATTAATTGTTGTTTCGTCGCTTTCCTTCATTCTTAATTAAGCATCGACCTTTCTTCAAAATGTTAATGGATGGTCAATTTAATCATGCAGTACAAACTGCATATGTGATTTTTTTCTACATTGTTTCATATTTTGGAAGGGAAAAAACTTTTCGGCCCATTAAAAAGAATTTGTTTTATGAGTTCTAAGAGAGAGTATCTGTTTTTTTTTTTTTTGTGCCGGTATGAATTTATAGAAGCTTTGGGTGTTTGAAATTATTAACATACATATCCGAGAAGATAAAGTAATAATAATTATTTTTTATATATACGATAATTTCAAAATTCGAACATAAGATTATTAGCATCCGTTACAAAGTGTTTGAACTTTGAAGCTATGCATAATGGAAAACAAAAATTGATTATTGTTGTAACGTTTTGGCGTCCAATTTTGATCCAATCAAACGGTTCAAAATTAATTTGTCATATGAATATATAAATACATGCTTGTGGAGTTGGGGACGTGTTTTCATGTGCCTAAAGAATCTCATTATTATTCGTCATCGTCGTCTTCATTATTATTTCGCATCATCGAACAAAATTTTGGTCAAAGAGACTATTTTTTTTCTTATCGTGAAGTTAAAACATCAAATTACGGTTCAGATTTCTGTTGATGAAACAACAACAATTAATAGTATTGCAGTTGAGTGATGAATAATGTATATATAAAAATGAGGGTGGTCCCTAATAAGTCGATTGATCTATTATACATGTTATTATTCATCAAAACCATATTTATATGATTGACAATATTACGGTATATAAGCATGCAGTATACTCATTTTACCTTGTAAAAATATAGGATTCAAAATGACACCATTAACGTAAATGATAGTGATCATGTAATTTCCTATCTAATACTTCAATGACAAATAAAAAAAGAATCCCCCCCAACATTTTTCCTTGCTCCTCCACCATGCATGCATGTAAATTTCTTCCCCGCTACCTAGCTTGGTATTAAACTATTAATGGCTATACATTTTTTTTTTCACTACTTCAGCTCGAGAGACTAAGGAACATCAATGATTAGAAATCAATTATTTGGTTTCCATCAATGTCAGGAGTAGTGATCTGATCGGACTAATTACTAATTTCGATACCGCCCTAAATTGTGGACTTGTTAGTTGTCTGAGCTTTCTGTAGGACCAATACGTAATTGTTCCATTTGCATCCCTGATCCCTGTGCATGGCCCATGCACATATGCTTAATGCTTAAAAGTTAAAACTGTACGTGCATTACTCCTAAAGAGATGGATGGACAGACTGACTCATGCACGTTGAATGCATGCATGCACTTAATTATTTCGTGACGCCGACTTGTCACAACAAGTTGCCACCCCATGTTGGCCGGCCACTGCAAGGTGGTCAATGTGCACGGTCAGATGGATCCGATGATACATCATTTCGTGCGTGCTTTAATTGGCTACCTTTGTTAGCTATATATTCAATGGATACTAAAATGAACGTTTGTGGTATATTTTTTTTAATTTAAACGCCAAATTACTCGAATGCTATTAAAGTCTTAAAATATGGATGAGTTTTTTTTTATTTGACTCGAGGAAGAGAGATAATTAATGTCTAGCACAATTCATTGATTAATCATGAATCTCTCTTTTTTCTTCCTTGAAGAACAACACTGATGCATAATATATATATATATATATAATATTATTGAACCTTATTGTCATACTTATATATAAGTACACATGCATGCATCCCCCACCAGGCACACACGCCATGTTCAACTTGCTAAGTTATGCCATGGCAGTGGCGAGGCAGAAGGCACATGGCGATGAGCCATGCATGCCGTTGCCCTCCATCATTAATTGCTGGTTTCTAAGCCCTCCCTGATTAATATAATATGCCCTCTTTTGTACCTTTTCCTTCCCAATTCGGATCTACTAACAGGAAGCCCCCGTAATTAATATAATTTGCCCTCTTTTGTTTCTTCCTTCCCAATCCGGATCTACTAACAGGGACGCATTCATTACTTTTATTCAACACGGTAAGGAACAATGATAGCAGCTGGGACTATGATGTTGACACATATTATTGATATTACTTTGCTTGTGAATAATTACTTCCAATGAGTTCTCAATATTTTCTTTTTATTTGGGTATATGTTTATTTGAGTTCTCAATATGTGTTAAGCTCCTGAATCTACTTGTAATTATCTAAAAGAGAAGTCATTATTTTACAATGAAAGTAAAATAGAATGAATGCTATATAAGATATAACCTCCTAATCATCTCATAATACCATAGACAATAAATTTATCTACTTGTACGAATATTTTAAAAATATGAGTGTTACTGCGTTAGAAAATTTATTGGACTAAAATTTTAGGACGAAGGATATTTATCAACTTGTATAAAGTTTTCTATTCAATGATGAGCTAAAACATAATTTTATATTTTTAACATTTTCTTTCATGACAATGTATTTTGGTTTAATTCCATAACAACTAAGGGAGAATTTTTTTTAATAAGAGTTTAACAAAACTTTAATTCTTGACCTTGATATCATGTCAAGAAACCGTGCTGCAAGCCATCGTCGGATGTAAATCGGAGAAGAAGAAGAAGACTGCTGGAGGAAGTTTTCTATTCAAAACGATTAAATTACAGCTAACAGAATTTACAGAACCACCAATACAAAATCAATCACAAACTATTATGCTACAGCTCTATTTATATTAACATCCGACTGATACAAAAAGAATAAAACAGTACGTCACCGACAGCAACTCGCAGCTCCGATGGACGATGTCGACGCACAGTTGTCGGAGATAAAGATGACGACGCCAACAGAACTATCATTAAGTGATTAGATTAATTTGGCAATCACTTGTTACTCATAAAATAGGAGCAAATTAGAATAGGGCGCAATTATCTATCAGTTACTATGGCGCAATTCACTTATTCATCAATCATATCGATTGCAATACAATCGTCCATACCATAATAGCTACCATAAGATTGTTAATTAGTCAATTATTTTTCTTCAAATACAATCTTTAATACCATAAAGGTCACAAGATGATTGTCAATTAAATAATTTACATATAATTGTTAATATCATAAGGTCATAATATGATTGTCAATCAATCAATTATCTATTATTTATTATTTAACCACTAGAATTATAATATAATTGTCAATACCATATAGGTCACAATACAATTGTTCAATTATCCATTTAATCTTTAAAGTTGTCATACAAATAATAAGGTCGCATCGAGAGCTTTCATTTATTAAGGAAACATCATATACCGCGTGGTGTCATTCAACCATAAAGGTCGCAATATGTAAAGTATGAAGATCTACAATTTTCATTTTTTTTTATCTTATTTGCCTATGACGTGTATCTTTATCAATTTAGGCGTCTTTTGAATTTGGAGTTCCATTGTAGGATTAGCTCGATCATGCTATCTTAATTAGGTGTCAGTCAATAAATCAATACAATTATATCCATAACTGATTTTCATCGATTCCAGTTCTCCATTATAAGTTTTCGATAAATAATATGTGATGAAGTGTTCTTATCGATAAGTCGATTATCAATAGTAATTTAACAATCAATCTATATATCAATTTATGATAAATGATTATCATATCAATGACTTAATCAACAATCAATAATCATTTATGATACTATTATGTTCAAGAATCATTAATATAACTTTTATCTTAATTAACTAGTTCGTTCGGTGTGCAAATCGACTCCAATTCAATCAACTCGGGCCAGGTGGGACGTAACCCAGGCCGGACAATGTTAGTTCAGATCATATTCGCACATTATTATTATTGTTTCACAAACCATTTCACATAACACACCACATGATCAAATTTTATACAACCTTACAAAATGATTCTAATAAACTCTAATACAACTCTCGAGTTTATCTATTACATGCATGCTTTCAAAAACAAATGTGAAAAAAATAACAGTGCTTCGGCGGCTCGACCTTTTCTATATGCATCAAAAGCAAGCTTCAAGTCGACTCAACTCGAGAACTTACGAGTATCTGAAAAATTTAAAATGGGTACTATGAGTAACAATCATTTGAGTACAACATAAGAGAACAATATGAGTGCATATAATATTTAAATAATCATATTTCTTTCATAGGAGAAAACATTTAAAGCATAACTCATATCACATAACTTTTCAAATTATATGAACTTTTACATAAATATCAATTATTCAAGATATCATCATATTC
Organism: Pontederia crassipes; assembly: GCA_030549335.1. NCBI lineage: Eukaryota > Viridiplantae > Streptophyta > Magnoliopsida > Commelinales > Pontederiaceae > Pontederia > Pontederia crassipes. Next base: position 6,650,567 of record CM060189.1, read on the forward strand.
ACAATTAAACTTCACACATGTATCATTGCACATACTCATCATGTGTCAATACATATCTCTCTATGATCATGTGTCATACACCTAAGCAGAGCTTCATAATCAAGAGTATCAGATACGCAGAGTAAATTATGGGTCAATACGTATCCCTCTATAATTGTGTGTCATACAGTTAAGCAGAGTTTCACAATCAAGAGTCTCAGATACGCAGAGCAAATCATAGGTCAATACATATCTCAATCATAATTGTGTGTCATCCAATCATGATTCTCAGATACGCAGAGCGATCATGGGTCAATACGTGTACGTAGAGCAGCTCCCAAAGGGCAAAGACACCCGATATACGTCACAAATGCTTCATGTATATCGAATGTGACCCAAAGATCTTTTTCAAACAGCATGGCTAATGAACACATGGAGTTTAATAATATCAAAATACACATATCATTATCATGTAAAATTTATTTTCACTTCACAAATATTGTTTTTTGAAAATATTTTTGTATAAGATGTTACTCCATCTCATATGAAATCCTTGAAACATATTATAAATATATTTCATAGCTCAAGATATGTTTCAATATTAACAATAATAAGTTTTGCTTGAAGTAATATCATAAATAAAAGAACTAATGTAACGTCCCCAATTTTTTAGAGTTAAAAAATAATATTTTATTATTTATTTTGAGAAAAATGACTATTAATATTATTATAATAAAGAATTCCGAAAATAAAGGAAAATAGGGGAGGAGTTTAATTAAGGATAAAAATGTATTATGGGATATTTATTTAAATTCGGAATTATTTAATTATTAAAATAAATCAAAATTGTTAAAAGGGATTAATTAAAAGATTAAATTTGATTAGGATTGTAAGTTATAGATGAATTGGAGATAAAGATTTAAGAGCCCTATAAATAAATTCTTAGAGTCGATTGTCAAAAGAGTTTTCTTCTCTATGGATTCTTGGTGTCCGACGGCAGAGGCATGACAAAGTATGATTCAACATCGAACGGCTACGAGGTACGTAGGGGGATCCGTAGGTTTATTATTTGCAGCAATCACTTTATAGAATTGGTTCGTTGCGCGAATTTATTGGACAAAAAAAGGGTAAAGTTTATGTGAATCTTACTGGAGAGAAATTAAAGCACGTCGTTAACACTAAGCGAAGAAAAATAAACAATGTGCGTGCAGGTGATGTGGAGAGAGAAACAAAAACAAAAAGGGATTACTTGGCATGCGGGAAAGAAGAAACCACTTTGAATTCATTTAGGATTTTTCTAATAAGGAAAAATCATTTGTTGAGTTTCTCAGCCAGTCAGAAAAAACAAGAGTAGAGAGAGAATGCCAGAAAAAAAAGGGATTTTGTCGAAGGCATGGAGAGAGAAAAGAGATAGGCAGAAGGAAAAAAAAAGAAGAAGAAGGCATCGGATGTACAAGAGAGAAAAATAAAATGAGATGAAGACCTCTCTCAGCCGAGAAAGGAAGTAGAAAAAAAATATGGAAAATAAAAGGTTAGGTGCCATGGAGTTCTTTTCATTTTTTTTTTTTGGATTTCGAATTTAGGAAAAAAGGGAAAATCATTTTATTTCTTTTCCCAGGGAATTGAATAGAAAAGAAAAAAAATAGAGATGGGAACCGGGAGGTATTCATTTATTTTAATATGATTAGTGATTTTAATTGTCAATTTTATAACGATTATTTTGCTATGATTATTATTTAAGTATGATATATTGTCTGATCCGATCAAATTGTTATTATGTTATTATCATACTTGATCATAGTATCATCATACCGGATCATATCGTCATTATATTTTATCATCATATCCAATCTTATAATTGATTATGATATTGATCCAGTAATCTTTCTGATTGGGTTTTGTTTTACCTAAATTAAATTATTAAAAGATAAACATCTTAGGTAAATAAGATAAAAGTCGAAAGCTACTGGGTCCATGTCTACTGATTGCTACTAAGCCGGGACCAATTGAATTGAATTGAATTGAATGAGGCAGATAATGTAAAAATTATGGTTGTCCTGTGTATGGCCACTCGTCCTCCACCATACACGAACCCATTGAATTGTATCGGGCTTGTCGTGGCACTGATTCCCCACTGGCCTGCATGAAAGTGGCATGGTGTCCCTTAATTGACTGAGCGCTACTCATTGAATTGGATAACTCCGAACATTATAAATTGAATTGAATTGAAATAGAATCGAATTAAATTGAATTGGATTGAAACCAAATTGAATTGAATAGATCATGGTCATTTGAAATACCGGCGTTGACTGGCATTGCCTCCGCCCATTGAATCGAATTGAAATGTAATTGACCAATGACCATTGATATTGAATTGAAAATTGTTAAATTGAATAGTGTCATAGTGATCAGACATTTAATTGCTAAATCAATATTGATCGATCATCTGATCTTTTTCTGATCCTTCCTATTTATTTATGATTTATTGTCCTATTGTTATATTTAATCATCGATCCAATTGATTAAGCAATTATTAATTGCTATCTCTATTGATTGGTCTTTTGACCATAAGTTGATATAGTTGCTCATATTGATAAATCGTTATATTGTAAATTGATTATTGTATTGATTGCTCAGTTGACTCATCATTGATTATATCTTATTTTTTATTGAGCATATTGATTATTTAGTAGACCCTACGTACTGAGTATTTTTATACTCATGGATATTTCCCTATACCTGGATCCGTGCAGGTGAGAGTACTTTGATAGAGTATGATTCTGCAGGTGGCTATGCTCAGTGATAGACAGATATTGCACATGTTCTAGATTGAGTTGTCTAGTTTTTATTATTTTCGCATTTATTAGAATTGTGAACTTATTAATATTTTAATTATTATGAATATAATGGATTATTAGATGTTATTATTGAAAAGTCTTCCGCATGTATTGTTTATATTCCGCAAAAAAATATTTTATAGAAAATTGAGTAGCGCCTCTGGGACGACTCTGAGCACGTGAAAGTCACGTGGGTCTCGGGGCGTTACAGAAGGTATCAGAGCCTAAGGAGAGACACTTCTTAGCTGTCTCTAATAGATAGAATTGAGTCCATGTGCAACTGTCACGAGCAACCACTGCAGCCATCCAGTAGGGTCAAGTAAGTTTTTCATTGCGATATCGATATTGAATTCTTACTTATTGAATTGTATCGTATTGTTTATTGTTGGATGAGCACAGATGTCTCCCAAGTTGATGATCTCTTATCAATTTTATCGTGGACCGAGAAGTAGATATCGATGATCCAATTCTCAAGATACACAGGAGGATGGCCAAGCGGCCCAAGGCCCATGAGTAAATAATGAATGGATCAATGAACATCAAGAGGAACGTTCGAACCATGGATCATCGTCATATGAATCTCGTTCAATGTACAGAGACTATAGTAATACTAAGAGTCATGATGTTCCCCTTCAGGATAGTCGAAAAGAAATTATTAAGCGTTTTCTCAATGTACAGCCTCCCCAATTTGATGGGAATGACAACTTCGAGAAAGCCTATAGGTGGCTGAAAGAAATTGACCAAACTCTAGTGAAGATGGACTGCGGTGAGAACTGCAAGACTATATGTGCTACGAGGCGTTTAATAAGTGACGCTAGGCATTGGTGGAACACAACAAAGGCTAGCACATTATCCGGAAAAGGACCTAATTCCTTGGAGAAAGTTTAAAAAGATATTCAAGGATCGCTATTACCTGTTTCTCGAAGAGCGAGAAAACGGAAGGAATATCGAGATCTACAACAGGATACCATGACAGTCGAGGACTACATGATCGAATTCTTAAAGTTGGAGAAGAATGTTACTCGACGTCAATCAGAGAGAAATCGCGTTAAGCAATGGGTGGAAGGTCTCAAGCCAAGCCTCCGAGGACGGGTAAAATGTTGTAACTATCATACCCTTCAAGTTGCGAAAGAGTTTGCTACCATGCGTGAAAATGACGACATAACAAACGCAACTCAACCGAATCAAGATGATATAGATAATGATCATAATCATATTTGGAGTAAAAATAGAAGACGTCAAAGAAGAGAGAAGCGGCATCACGAAAACTACAACCGAGGAAGGTCATATCCAACACGGAATGATCCTCCACCACATAGAGAATCATGTAACTACTGCCACAAAATGCATCTCGGTGAATGTTATTGGGCGATGGGTGCATGCCTAAATTGTGACAAGAGGAGTCACTTCGCAAGAGATTACGATGAATCAAAATGGGTCGAACCTCTACGACAACAATAGGCCTCCAAGAATGGTGCTGAAATCACCCAAATAGATTGATATGTTATGACATATGACTTGAAGCTTAATCAAGTCAAAATTGTAATCTCCACTCCAACTAGTCCTTAGATATTTTGTATATCCAAACAGCATGTGTTATATGGAATGAATATAGTTTATAGTTTACTTTTCATTAAAAAAAATTGACCATTGAAAAGTAGAGTGTTTAATGGAAGCACTCATATGACAATATTTCTAAGGAGGTTATCGATTAGTTAGTGATCATAATTTATCGTAAAAAGTCGAGCACTCAAACTCAATAGAAAAAGTGATGAAGTGCACACATAATGGTATGGAAGAAGGACAACATCCAAGTATGTTGAAAAATTATAGTATAGTTATTACTACATTGGTTAACCCAAGATCGATGATATTCCAATATATTCATCAAGCCTAGAGGAACATGCAGAACATTTGCAAATTGCACTGCAAACATTAAAAGAAATGAGTATGCGCCAAATTATCGAAATACAAATTTTGGCAGAATGAGATAATGTTCTCCAGAAATATCGCATAGATGGAATATCAAAAGATGAATGCTATAATCAAATGGATTCAACCAATGGACGTGTTAAAGAGGAAAAAAAACTTCCTTAGACTTGCAAGATATTTTTTAACAGTCACATTAGACTTCCAAAATATTAGCGAAGAGTCGCACCAGATTACTACACGATAGTATTGCCATGGACGAACCTCACCAAGAAGGACAAAAAGATATAAAAATTTGAATGGTTCAAATTGGAGAAGAAATTGACAACGATGTCCTTCTTTTAAAAAGACCTTCAGGCCGAGGTTATGTCGCCCACAACTATGCATACAACCCCCGCATGGCATGAGTCTTGATGCTATATAGGAAGAAGATAGTTGCCAACACATTAAGACGATTAGATATCGAATTAGCAATTGTGGTCTTCACCCTAACAATCGGTGACACAATGTGTAGGGTGAAGAGTTTGAATTCTCCACGAACCACCAAAGTTGAGGTACACTTCCGAACATTTGTCGAAAAAAAGGATCAAATTATTGAAAGATTACGAGTTCATCAAAGTAAACTCAGTTGAAAATATCTTAAGCAGAAATGTCACTTGCTCATTTGGGAGCGAGCCGATAGAATATGAGCAATGAGCAATTGTATCATTCAAATCAGTCTAGTGATCAGCAATGATGGCGTAAGGATAGCAACACATCTTACATGCAATAGAAATTTCTATGGAAGGTCAGAAAATGGAAGTGAAGCATTAAAGGTCGCATAGAGTATTACAAGAGCTTGAAAATCCTTAATAGCATTAGAAAAAAAAGGTAATGATGGGTTTCGTTAGAAGGCTTCCAAAAAAAAACTCAGCATGATAACGATGTGATATGGGTAATAGAGGATCGATATGTTAATCCAACGTCATATCCACTAGAAAAAGGTTAATCCATCGGAAGCCTCATGAATACTTTTTTTAAGGAGGTTATCCTATTACATGGAGTACTGATATCCAATGCGTCGGATAAGAATCTACAATGCATAACCCAATTCTGGTTGAGCATCTATAGAGCAATTGGGATGTGATTGACCATCACCTTCCATCCATAGATGGATGAGTAGTTTGAATGGACAAATCAGACATTAGAAAATATGCTATGGACTTGTGCATTGGACTGAAGTGATAGTTGGAACAATCAGCTCCCACTGGCACAATTAGTATGTGGCAACAGTCGTGACTCTGACATTTGACATGACACCTTCGTAGCCATGTGTATATGGTAGATTATGTCACCCACGTTAGAGCAAAATTGATGCATAGTAGTTATCGTCACAAAAAGAAATAACTGAAGGAATATTGATAAAATTTGTCTCATTGAAAAATGTTGAAGGCAATCTACATGAGACAAAAAAAATAGTAGACTAACATAGTGAGATCATAAGAATTAAATCAAAATGGAGATCTAACATACGTAGGACACATCATGAAGATGAAGATGGCATTTTAAAATAGAAAGTTGAAATCAGAAAAGATTTTTCAAATTTATTAAGTAGATGATGTAGTTTCATTTACGCAAATTCGAGAACGAATTTATTTTTAAGGAGGTTATGATGTAACGTCCCCAATTTTTGAGAGTTAGAAAAATAATATTTTATTATTTATTTTGAGAAAAATGACTATTAATATTATTATAATAAAGAATTCTGAAAATAAAGGAAAATAGGGGAGGAGTTTAATTAAGGATAAAAATGTATTATGGGATATTTATTTAAATTCGGAATTATTTAATTATTAAAATAAATCAAAATTGTTAAAAGGGATTAATTAAAAGATTAAATTTGATTAGGATTGTAAGTTATAGATGAATTGGAGATAAAGATTTAAGAGCCCTATAAATAAATCCTTAGAGTCGATCGTCAAAAGAGTTTTCTTCTCTATGGGTTCTTGGTGTCCGACGGCAGATGCATGGCAAGGCATGATTCAACGTCGAACGACTACGACGTGCGTAGGGGGATCCGTAGGTTTATTATTTGCAGCAATCACTTTATAGAATTGGTTCGTTGCGCGAATTTATTGGACAAAAAAAAAGGGGTAAGGTTTATGCGAATCTTACTGGAGAGAAATTAAAGCACGTCGTTAACGCTAAGCGAAGAAAAAAAAAGAAAAATAAACAATGTGCATGCATGTGATGTGGAGAGAGAAACAAAAACAAAAAGGGATTACTTGGCATGCGGGAAAGAAGAAACCACTTTGAATTCATTTAGGATTTTTCTAATAAGGAAAAATCATTTGTTGAGTTTCTCAGCCAGTCAGAAAAAAACAAGAGTAGAGAGAGAATGCCAGAAAAAAAAGGGATTTTGTCGAAGGCATGGAGAGAGAAAAGAGATAGACAGAAGGAAAAAAAAAGAAGAAGAAGGCATCGGATGTACAAGAGAGAAAAAAAAATGAGATGAAGACCTCTCTCAGCCGAGAAAGGAAGTAGGAAAAAAATATGGAAAATAAAAGGTTAGGTGCCATGGAGTTCTTTTCATTTTTTTTTGGGTTTCGAATTTAGAAAAAAAGGGAAAATCATTTTATTTCTTTTCCCAGAGAATTGAATAGAAAAGAAAAAAAATAGAGATGGGAACCGGGAGGTATTCATTTATTTTAATATGATTAGTGATTTTAATTGTCAATTTTATAACGATTATTTTGCTATGATTATTATTTAAGTATGATATATTGCCTGATCCGATCAAATTGTTATTATGTTATTATCATACTTGATCATAGTATCATCATACCGGATCATATCGTCATTATATTTTATCATCATATCCAATCTTATAATTGATTATGATATTAATCTAGTAATCTTTCTGATTGGGTCTTGTTTTACCTAAATTAAATTATTAAAAGATAAACATCTTAGGTAAATAAGATAAAAGTCGAAAGCTACTGGGTCCATGTCTACTGATTGCTACTAAGCCGGGACCAATTGAATTGAATTGAATTGAATGAGGCAGATAATGTAAAAATTATGGTTGTCCTGTGTATGGCCACTCGTCCTCCACCATACACGAACCCATTGAATTGTATCGGGCTTGTCGTGGCACTGATTCCCCACTGGCCTGCATGAAAGTGGCATGGTGTCCCTTAATTGACTGAGCGCTACTCATTGAATTGGATAACTCCGAACATTATAAATTGAATTGAATTGAAATAGAATCGAATTAAATTGAATTGGATTGAAACCAAATTGAATTGAATAGATCATGGTCATTTGAAATACCGGCGTTGACTGGCATTGCCTCCGCCCATTGAATCGAATTGAAATGTAATTGACCAATGACCATTGATATTGAATTGAAAATTGTTAAATTGAATAGTGTCATAGTGATCAGACATTTAATTGCTAAATCAATATTGATCGATCATCTGATCTTTTTCTGATCCTTCCTATTTATTTATGATTTATTGTCCTATTGTTATATTTAATCATCGATCCAATTGATTAAGCAATTATTAATTGCTATCTCTATTGATTGGTCTTTTGATCATAAGTTGATATAGTTGCTCATATTGATAAATCGTTATATTGTAAATTGATTATTGTATTGATTGCTCAGTTGACTCATCATTGATTATATCTTATTTTTGATTGAGCATATTGATTATTTAGTAGACCCTACGTACTGAGTATTTTTATACTCATGGATATTTCCCTGTACCTGGATCCGTGCAAGTGAGAGTACTTTGATAGAGGATGATCCTGCAGGTGGCTATGTTCAGTGATAGACAGATGTTGCACATGTTCTAGATTGAGTTGTCTAGTTTTTATTATTTTCGCATTTATTAGAATTGTGAACTTATTAATATTTTAATTATTTTGAATATAATGGATTATTAGATGTTATTATTGAAAAGTCTTCCGCATGTATTGTTTATATTCTGCAAAAAAATATTTTATAGAAAATTGAGTAGCGCCTCTGGAACGATTCTGAGCACGTGAAAGTCACGTGGGTCTCGGGGCGTTACAATTAATATATAAAATTTTGCTATGTTGTGAATTTACTCACTCACCTTGTACTTTATGTTTTCAAAGAGATTTACTATATTTTTTTTCCTTTCACTTATAGCTTGTTAGTTTCCTACAAGCAATGATGCTATTTCACTTTTCAATTACTAATAATAATAATATGCAATGCATACTCATGTATGAACCCTTGTTCACCTTAAAATGCATATAATTCCCTCTGGTATTAATATCTAACTTCAAATATTTATATTCATAAACTATTTCACACTTGGAACATCTCAATCTTTTATAACTTAACTAGGTGTTGTCTCAGGATTTCAGACTCAGTATGTGTCAATAAATAATTCATAACTTCTTAATTCTAAGTTCAAATCTTATGATTCTAGATAATTTAGAAACTAGACTTATTAAGGTTTCCAATCCCCAAATATCATTAACTAATTCGAAGTGATCAAGTCATAAAAATTAAGACAATCTGACCTAGAGTTTATGCTTTGGCAGACTGTGTATCGCTGCATGATTAATTTATATATTTAACAATACTTATCCATTTGACGAGATCCTAATTTTATTAGAATCTAGACTTCAATATGTTTAAGCATAAAAATTGTAAAATTTAACTCCTTGTATGACCCTATAATAAAAATAATTAATTAGGGTCGTGATCTGTCCATGTCCTGGAACCTGACAGAAAACTTACTATGAAATGACAAATTAATTTCTCCACATCTACGTATTCAACTTGGATAATTCCACTTCTCACCGAACCCTTATGAAGTATACTTTAACATGTATAAATTTCAAACCCTAATTCGATTTACCATAATCATACTCTAATCTACAAGGCGGACCTGTCTCTGACTCGGGACAGAGTGAGCGACCTACGGTGCTCGGTTCATAACTTTCTCTACATAAGTCATGGAAAGCTAACATCTGGAGGATGAACTATGAAAATTTTCAGAATTTATGAAGAAGTACTTATGAAGATATGATCATATAAAATTGAAGGTTGATTTCAGATCCGCATATTCATCATAACCCAGCAAACTTGTCGAATTTCCTCAGGCTGTTCGGCAATGGATCTGATCTTAGAAATTTTCGACTTGCAGATAATATGAATAAATGATTTATATATTTTTTACAAAATTTTGACACGTCATATGATGGTTTGAAAAAATTATTTTCTAAGCAGTTGGTGAGCTGCATGCTTCAGCTGCTTGAAACCCTATTGGTTGAAATAAAGGTCCAATCATATTATTTTATTAAAAATTAATATTAAACCCCTAATTAATCATATTTAAACATATTTATTATAATATTTACAAATATTAGAATTAATTTCTAATAATCTTATATAATTTCTTTATACGCTTATCGATAATTTAATTTTGATTATGCTTTAATCCAAAAGTTAGTTGCTACACTGAACCATGACTATATAAGCATATAAACTTACTTAAAATGTTAATTAAAAGTAAGATTATGTTAAAATAATATTTATGGAGCACGTCCGTGACAGGTCCAACAATCTAATTTTTCCTTCTCTGTGTCATACTCCAGGTCGAGTTGGGTGGAACTCGAGCCGGATCGACTCGATTTCAATCTATTATCAGCAGGTCTTCAAATCCCAGGCCGGATAAGTCGGAAACCGGTCCGGTCCAATTGATCAAACTTCGCATCGCACTCGGGTAAGGGAACCTAAGTCATGTTATCTATCGAACTCGGGCTGAATTCATTGAATTGGTCCGGTTTCACTCCGATTCACACATGGTTCATGAGAATTCGGCTCGAGTTGTGTAGAACCCGAGTTGGATTCTGCTGCCATCGGGAAGTCGCGTTTCAATGTGACTTTCCAGCCATCTTATCTATGTCATTTGATATCTCATCGATGCTAGCAATATATCAAGATAATATTTGTATAACGGAGAAGAGTTTAGGGTCCATGTCACGGAAAACAGACGTTATGGGGATCCTCCTACGTACCTTAGGTTGGTTGAAAATTTAATTATGCTCTTGTTATATGTGGACTGCATGGACATTGCGACTTTGGCCGACGATTCCTTCCTATTATCATTCAGAAACTTTCGGTTACTACTTGAATCTTTTTCTTCTCTGTCAGGCCTTCGAAATGGTATATTGCCTGCGCTATCAAGTGCCTCGGTTTGTGAGAAAACGAAGAAGAAAGCGGGGCTCTCGTGCAAAAATTCTGTACAGGCAAATAATATTTTCTAGCCTCGCTTTAGACCCTATTTATAGCTCTAGAGTAAGGTTTTTTACTCATATTAGGCATTGGGTTATTACTTCATCCATCATGACCATCCATCATTAATTATCATCTCTTAATTATTTAGATTTAATTAAATATGAGTTTCACTAATTATTTCATAATCATACTTATAAAAAATCTATCTCTATTCAAATTTCTTTTTATCTCTTCCATAACTTCTTTCAATCTAACTCTACTTTTTATTTTATCTTTATATTTCTTTCTTTTCTCTAATTTTCGTAATTATTTAATATGATAATATTTTATCATCTAATTTTTTGAATTATTTAATTCCACAACATTTTATCACTTAATTTTCGGATTAAAATAATTAATAAATATTATTTAATGGCTGAAATATTTTTAACCTATAAATTCTCAATCCTCTTCTACGTGGGAGTCATATGTCTATTAAACATTCTTTTGAACTTCAAATAAAATTAAAATCTCTAATCCCACTCTAATTAGAATTCCTATTGCAAGTAGGACTTAATCTTTCTTTCACACTGATGTTAAGCCAAATTACTTAATTGCCCTTATTGAAATATTGAGGTGTCATATCTTTATTGTTTCCGACTTTGAATTAGTCGAGTGCTAATAGCCTTGAACACCGGAGGCTTGGGCCGGCACAAAAAATAAAGAATATTTAAGAATAAGAATTTGTAGTTGAGTACATCATATCGCTGAAATGGTCTCCATTTGAGAATGTTACCTAGTCAGTTTCCCTCTATCATCCAACTTATGAAAACAAAAGAAGAGTGGCAATGAGTAATTTTCTTCAGTATCGTCCAACTTATTGCATTCTTTTAATCAATGTTTTAAAAATTGGTTGAAACAGGTCGATTCAATCGCGAACCGATGGCTAAATAGATCCGATTTAGCAATATAAAATTCTAAACATTATAAAATCAATTTGACTCGAATGAAATCGAAAAAATCGGATTGAACCAGTAAACGTCAATTTGTTTTTTTCTTTTTTTAAAAAAAGAAGATATATTGGAACATTTATTAGGGGATATGAATCTTTAAAGTTACCAAAAATATTTTAAATGGAATTTGAAAGTTCTGAACATGGAGGGAGGAAAGAAGGAATGGATACAAAAATAAGAAAATAAAAGTGAAGATGATAGTTGGAGGAAATGAATAAAAATGAAAATATATTATTAAGAGAGTAATAAAATAAAAGATAATTATAGATGGAAAGAGAATAAAATATAAGTATAAAGTATTATTTGAGGTTGAAAATAAATTTAGACTATTATATTAGTTATGATATATTAAAAAAATAAATTAAATTTAAACTAATTTCTATTCACAAATAATAATGATTAAATTGATTTAATTATTTTTGTATTAATTTGTATATTATATTACTATGAAATAATTATAAATAATATTATTATATCAAAAATCAGTTCAACCAGTGAAAATCCGATTGAATCGTTCGGACCTTGAGTCGGTTGACACGTTGACGATTTTTAAATATTACTTTTAATCTAAGTCTCAACATTGTTGTAACAAAATTATCATGTGACTTACATTAATTCATATCATAGGTATCCACCAAGTGATATAAAAAGAACATATCATCACACAATTAATTAATAAAAATATGCCCAAGGAGAACTAGTAATTTAGAGTTTGCTCTCTGAACTTGTTAATTTAATTAAAAATATCATTTTGTACTTGATGAATTAATTAAATTCTAGTAAGTCTGAACATATATGAAATATGTTAACAATACGTCCAAACCGTGATCAGGAGGAGACCGAAGTCTACTTAGGCTTCCTTCATATGCTAATTTTACATCTTCCGTCATTTTACACTTTCAAACACTAAAAGTAATATATATATATATATATATATATATATATATATATATATATAAGTGAAATATTTTGACACTGCAACCTGTGGGAGGCGAAGCGCTCAAAATTTTTAAAAATTCATTTTATTTTTATTTAAAATTATTTAGTTTCATATATATTGTGGTATACGTCTTACTTTTTAAGGACTATTGGAAAACACTAATAACAGCAAAATTCCTATCACTTTATAAAAGCAAGTACTTATATAAATTTCCTAGCTGTGAGTTAGATCTATAATCTGAACAGAAGCAATATTCTTCTAAATTCTGTCGTAATACCGTTGGAGGACATAATCCAATCACTTTTTTCTCAAAGTGACGCTAAATTAGTCCACAAAAATTCTTTTACGTTCACAAATATTTAAATTTAAATTTTTTACTTCAACTGTAAGGAGCCGTTGGTTACATTAGTAAATATTTTGGTGTGTTATTTTATGTGCAATCTTTCTTTCTTGCCTTAGGTTTTCAACATTCAGTAAAACTTTCTTTTTTATCCCAAAATCCTAATTGGAGATCTCTTTTTTTAATTATAAAATCGCTTATATATTTTGATCACCCCTTAATATTAATATTTATATCTATAGCAGGGAGTCCATCACTTCAATGCTTATTGCTTGGATCAAAATTCAAATGCAACATTGGACATTGAAGTAAACGGCAATGATGGGGCAGTATAGGGCCCATGGGCCATGAGCCCAGGGATAAGGGGTTTAATATTCTTTTAAAAAAAATAAAATACGTCAACCATGCATGCTTAATTTAATTGATAGCTTCTCATTGAAAAAAGTGGTTTTAGATTATGCAGGGTGTGTTTGAATATTAGAAGAAAATGAAGGAAAATTAGAGGATAAAAAAGAGTGAAACGGAATGGAATTGAAAAAAAAATATATATTCAACACCTGGTTTGTAATGAATTTATTTTAAAATCATTTCGAAGAAAAAGAAGGTTATTTTGGGAGCATTTTCTTACAAGTAATATATATACAAAGTTGGTTTGTAATATATATACAATGTTATTTTAAAATCATTACACCTGGTTTGTAATGAATTGCTTAGAAATGCATATTACAAAGTTGCAATCTACATTGACTATGAGTGTCCATTCAAATTATCATCCAAGTGATAATCTATTTTTATTTTCGTTCCATTCGTACCTATCCTTTTCAATCATAAATAAATAAAAATAAAAATATAAAAATTCATATAAAAACATTAAATAATATTATTACCATCATTATTACCATAATTAATAATACTAATTGATTTAAATTTATTTTATTATTGTTATTGCCATGAATTTCATATTATTATTTTAAATATTATATACATATCCATTACCATTATTTGCATTTAAAAAAGATATGAAAAAATTATAATTATATTTATTTAATTTATTAATTTCATGATTTTATTTGAGTTTTAATTGGATTATATAATATTTAACTTACTATTAATGATAAAAGGGTATTTCAGTAAAAGTCATATAGTGTCATTTAAATTACTCTAAAAATTACTCTTACGTAGTAAATAAGATAATGCACATTACTGATAATTTAATAAATAATAATCTTTTTATTAATCAATATAAATTATTAGGTAATGTAAAAAGGTAATACAATAAACGCTCCCTTCTTGCTCCATTGAATTTTATATTCAAATTGAGAAAAAAAAAAAGAAAGTTAGATCTTCTCCATTATTCTTCCTTTCCCTCAAATACATCTAAGATATCTCATATTGCAGGTTGACCAATGACCATAAAAGTAATATTTTTCTTATCAAAATCAATTCTCGGGAAAGATATAGATTTTGTGAAGTAAGTAGTTTACATTTTGATAAATTGATTATTTAGAATAAAAAATAGAATAATAATATATATATATACTATTTATGACATAAAAATTTAATTTCCTTTGTTTTTTAATCTTCACATTTTTTTCTTAAAATATCAAAAAATATTTTTTACCATAAGCATGAGGCTGCGAGTGCGTTTTTGAATTGTTTATAATTATATTTTTCTTTTTGTTTGAATATATATATATATATATATATATATATATATATATATATAGGATCATGTCTAAACATTTTTTAGATATGTCAATCTAAAGGTGTACGCGCATGACCATACATTCCTTGAGCAAATTTAACTCCATCCATCGATTTGTTAGTATTGCAAAAAAGAAAAAAGAACTTACTTGAATAGAAACAGCTCGGGTTTAAAATTATCCTTTCAAAATATTGACCTCAATGTATGTAATAGAAAAAAAAATATTGATCACGAATGATGGAATTAATGAAGTGGATAAATTTTTGTATTCAAGATATGATATGATTCGACCAACAAGAGTTGGAATTCTGCACAAACACCTCTCTTTGTTTAAAAAAAATCTGAGTAATCGATAGATAATAATTTAAAATCACTTAATTTAATTAAAATTGAATGTATTTTCGTAATATTTCATTTTCTTATGATTACTTTTCTCTGACGCGTTTTCTAAACACAACAATGACATTAGGGATGAAAGTAGTTATGTGGGACCGAATTTTCAATTTAAAAAGTTATTCCCTGTTTTTTTAATCGATTTTTTAAATTAAAAATTTATCATAAAATTATTTTTAAAAAATAAAAAACATTCTCTAGAGAATAATTTTTGTTTCGATAATATTTCTTAAGTCCTACTTTTATATAATTATATTTTAAATATCTTTAATAAATTGAAATCAATATAAAAATACTTAATTTTATATTAAATATAAAATACACTATTAAAATTTTAAAATTCAAGTTAAAATTCGATAATGTGATAGAAAAATATAAATTTTATAAAAACAAATATTATATTTATAATAAAAAATGAAAATATATAAATAAATTATATAAATAAAAAATGAACTTCACGAGTCCTTATAATTTTTTTTTAGACAGGACTTTAATTTTAATAAGAAAATTCTAATTTATTAAAAATCATCTTAAATTATATTCGTATTTTTATTTTTATTTTTTTTTTCTATTCTATTCAATTTCTTTGAATGGAATAGATTTTTGAAGTTGATCAGATTTTTCTTGCACACACTGCCTGACATTTGGAAAACGAACTAAATACAGTGGGCCGTGTCTCCTCGCGTGTTGAACAAGCAACATTTTTCGAGTAATAAATAACATTACGCATTCATATCTTTGGAAGAAAACGTCAAATTTGCGGCCAATTTTGGGTCCACATCTTCTCCCTTCTTCTTGCCACGTACACGTTGCAACGCTCGTTTAGTTTCCGGGGCCCATTTGGTCCCGTTAATTGCAAGATTTGACCCCGAGACCTGAACCATTCACATGTTGCCGACCAGGTACTTTATGCAAGAAAATACCTGTCACACTTTAATCATTTCAACTAATCCACTTTCACATTATATATTCACATTAATTACTCACTTTTTACGATATTTAAGCAACTTATAAATTATTTTAAAAAAATCTCAACATTTTATAACGGTATAATATATATGACTTGTAAGAAAGATATCAAATTTATTTATAAATTAAAAAAAAATAAGTAGAAGAAAAGATGCTTATTATTTTAAGAAAATAAGTCTTGTATCATAACTAATTAATTATTATTAATATAAATAATTTTATTTAAACATATAACTATTTATTTTAAAAAATAAATTTTAATAAATAAAATATTTATGGGTAGTTCAACTTATTAATTATTTTATATCACCCCCATACAAATCGCGATCCCACTAGAATATCACATCACATCGGATCGTCAAAGTAACGCGCCGCCGGTTATATTACTCAATGTAGCGGAATTTTAATAGTTTATACCGGAATCTTATGAGTGACAAGACGTATCACTATCATTTCCCGGAAAATATAAGTCAACTGCTACCATCTCCCCGTGTTATATTGGCTTCGCCTTTTTGTTGGGAGAGAGACAGAGCAACGGAGCAAGAGACGGAGGCACTAATTTGATCTCGACATTTCAGGACTTCGATCCATCCATGGCGGAGAAGCACTTCAAGTACGTGATCCTCGGAGGCGGCGTCGCTGCTGTGAGTTATTCTCCTTCGTCCTTTTGTTGTCCGATCGTTTCTGGTTTTTTGTCTGCTCCCGATTCATTTCTCGTAATCATCTTTTCGTTTTCTTTCTTGTGATCTGTTACTTCTATTTCTGTTTAATTTGAACGGTCATCAGTTCTGGAGATCTGAGAAATTGGTTGTTGATGATAAGTTATTTTGTGTATGTTATGTTAATGTTGGTTATTACTGCTGTGTGATCATAGGGATATGCAGCCAGGGAATTTGCCAAGCAGGGAGTCAACCCAGGCGAGCTGGCCATAATATCGAAGGAGGCGGTACGCGATCATGCTAATCTTTCAACTTTTAGATAACCTAATCGATGAGTGTTTGACAGGTTGTAAAAGAGAAAAAAAAGATCGAATTTGCTAATTGAACAGTTGGTACTTGGTTATATTGCAGTAGGATGTTTGTTTTACTGATATGAATCCAGTGTTTGTTTCCTGCGCCTTCATTCATAACTCTAGGCATAGACCCCTTGAATTAATGGTTACAGCTGTGTAATTCTTGGCACTAATGTGTTTGTAATATTGTCAGTGTTGGTTCTGAAATGGAGATCTTTATTTGACCAAGTTCTACATATAACTATTTAGTATGGGGGTGTTTGGTTTAGAAATTCAATACTCCTGATATAAGAACAAAATGTGTGAGAATAATGTGTTCTTGCTACCAGCAGGAATTCACTATTCTTACTTTTTTTTTTCAATGTGCCGAGCAAGAACAAATAGCTAATGATGATATTTTGACCAAGAAATTCTTATTCTAAGTGTTTGGATGCTTCACTTCCAACAACCTCAAATTTCATCTCTTGGTTCAAATCATGTGATGTTACCACCAGTACTACAT
The DNA here is from genome assembly GCA_030549335.1 of Pontederia crassipes. NCBI lineage: Eukaryota > Viridiplantae > Streptophyta > Magnoliopsida > Commelinales > Pontederiaceae > Pontederia > Pontederia crassipes. The sequence continues at coordinate 6,668,427 of CM060189.1, forward strand.
GATCACAACTTACAGAAGTTGTCAACATTGCTGATATTGCGCAGGAAATTTCTATATACTAGAATAATGTTCTATTGTTTCATATAAATAAACCCATGGCAGTTTTTTATTTCACATTTTCAATTATATGGTATTGCGCATAATAACACTAAATGGAAATTTTCATTTCGTCGAATCACATCATTTGATGCAGCTAAAGTTTTTCTTGAATTGTCCATTTTGTCATTCTCTCTTTCTTTTTTGCATAACTATCTTTTTTATTTTCATGGGCTATAATTCCTATGAAAATGTCTCTCAGGTTGCTCCTTATGAACGCCCAGCACTTAGCAAAGGATACCTTTTCCCACAGGGTATGTTACATGGATTTTTCTTTAATAAAGCTCCTTCTGAAGTCAAGTGTTGAGATATGATAACTTGTGCTATGTACATTCTTTGCGCACAGAAATAATCCTTATATGCTTTCTCGTTGCTTTATTTCTCAAACACCATCAGTTTTGATGTGAAATTGTTATTCAACACACTTTCTTTGCAAACCCCTCCTGGATTAACATTCATTTGAAATACTTGTTACATTAATAATTGAGCTACCTAATGCCAACCTTTTGATCTGTTGCCGTATAAATATTCATATACTCAAGTTTCATATAGTCGATGCAACCATGAGGAGCCATTATTATTTGTCAAGAACTCAAGTGACAGGCAAACTGCAACTTGACTTGGAAGTTTATCTTTGGCTTTTTCAGCTAATGATATGCATCTTGGATATTGTCTTCTTATTATTATTTTTATTTTGAGAGGATATTGTCTTATTAGAAAGCTGCCACTGAATCAATCACTTGTGTTCTTATACTTGCACTTCTTTGCAGGTGCTGCAAGGCTCCCAGGCTTTCATGTCTGTGTCGGAAGTGGGGGAGAAAGGTTACTTCCACAATGGTATGCAGAGAAAGGTCAGTGTAATCTGCCGTCATTCCAAATTTTTTACCTCGAGAGCATCATGGTGGGTTATGTGAGCTTCAGATGATGAGTGAAATATAATAATTGCATCACAGTTTCTTGTTTATAGTTTTTACGAGTGTTGTGATTCTGGATTCCCTGAAAAAGAAAATAGTCATTTCTTTTGAAAGTCAAATCTATATTTGAAAAGAACTTACTATTCTCAAAGCTTATTAAGGCTAGCTTCTCTGTTGATGCCATAAAGGTGTGCTTTCACACTGACTGGGCTTACAGTATTGAGCATACCCTGATGCCCATGTAATTAGTGTGCAATTTAGTTTCATAATATAAGTTACTATGGTATTCACTTTCTCTCATTCAATGTTTCGGTAACAAGTTATGTGATTCTTTCTCACAATATTCCTTCATTTGTCTGTTTGAAGATGATCTTGCATCAATCTTAGGACATGAACATAATCTGGAATGTTCATTTAAATGCAAAATGTTTCATAGTATTGTGCACATGGAAAAAGTCATTTATGTTTAGTTCTCCTCCTCAGCATTGCTGTTTACATTTTAGATCAATTTGTTTCTGATTCCAGGAATAGAGTTGGTTCTCAGCACAGAAATAGTAAAAGCAGATCTTTCTTCCAAAACTCTGACAAGTGCAGCTGGTGCAATCTTCACCTATAATGTCCTCATAATTGCTACGGGCTCCAGTGTAAGTTCTTGGAGTTGAATTTTTAGATGGTTAACTTGTGGCCATCATTTCTTCTCTTAAATTCTGGTCTGTAGAACCAGAGGTAACACTACCATTCCTCTAATTACAGATCTGCCATCCTTGTTAAAGTTATCTCGAGCTAAAATTTTTCCTTTATTCAGGTTATTTATCTCAGTGACTTTGGTACCCCGGGAGCAGATGCTGGCAACATCTTTTATCTAAGGGATATTGATGATGCTGATAAGCTTCTTGCAGGAATGAAAGAAAAGAAGGAAGGAAAAGTTGTCATTGTTGGTGGAGGCTATATTGGTCTTGAGCTCAGTGCAGCAATGAAGATTAACAATTTTGATGTTACCATGGTGTATCCTGAACCTTGGTGCAGTATGTCTCGTACCCTGTCCTCTTCTAGAAATAATTAGTAAAAAAAATTTTGCATTAACCTTCTTCATTAAATGTTTTATCTGTAAAGTGTAAAGTAGAATTTCAGCATGATAAAAATGATTAGTTACCAAAATAATAATTTCTATCATAATCATTTTGTTGATAGCCTGGCGCTATATCAGTAGATTACTTACATATATCTTACATGCTAACTCAATTCTTGTATATGCAGTGCCTAGGCTTTTCACTGCAGGTCTTGCTGCATTTTATGAAGGTTATTATGCAAATAAGGGAATCAATATAATTAAAGGGACAATAGTTGTTGGATTTGATTCTGATGCCAATGGCAATGTAAGAGCTCTGGAATCCTCAATGATTCTTGATGTAAACTTTATCACTAGTCAGGCATAACAACATAAAATTCCAATTTTGTTAGGTAACTGCGGTGAAGTTGAAAGATGGAAGAGTGCTTGATGCTGATATTGTAATTGTTGGTGTTGGTGGAAGACCCCTTACAAAGCTTTTCAAAGGTCAAGTTGTTGAAGAGAAAGGCGGAATCAAGGTGATACCAAATCTCCATTTCCTCATAACGGTTGAAGGTTTCATTTCCAGAAAACAAAATTAATTACTTCAACTGATATTGCTAAATTTCCTCCATGCTGTTTTATTTATTTCTCGTTAAGTTCCAATCAAGTCATTGATTCGTTTCTTGCAGACTGATGGGTTTTTCCAAACAAGTGTTCCGGGAGTATATGCTGTAGGGGATGTAGCTACCTTTCCCATGAAGATCTACAATGATATTCGACGAGTTGAGCATGTCGATCATGCTAGGAAATCAGCAGAGCACGCAGTGAAGGTAGTCTCACCATCCCAAACCATTGTATGTTTTTCAGCATCTTTTGATCATTTTGTTTATCCTTCATGCCAGGCTATCAAGGCAACTGAGGAGGGCAAAGAGCTCGAGGAGTACGACTACCTTCCTTACTTCTACTCTAGGTCCTTTGATCTCTCATGGCAATTTTACGGAGACAATGTCGGCGAGACCGTTCTTTTTGGCGATAACAACCCTGCAGCAGCTAAACCGAAATTTGGTACGTACTGGATCAAGGATGGGAAGTTGATTGGGGCTTTCCTGGAAGGTGGATCAGCTGATGAGAATAATGCCATAGCCAAAGCAGCAAAGCTCCAGCCCGCAGTCACCAATCCTGAGGAGCTCACTCAGGAGGGTCTCGCATTTGCTTCTAAGATCTAAATGCAAACTCTGCAAAGGTTATATGAACATTGGATTGTGTTTGTAGGTTTTAAATTTTAATGATCGGTTGAGTTCCTAGTATGATGCTAATTTGAATTCAACCTGTAAGTTTCGTCTATTGAACAAGAACAGCTTGGTGATTCTTCACATATATCAATTTGGTTCATTCAGTAAAAAGATTCGAGATATTAAGCTTCCGCTTACTCTTAGATTAATCAGGATTTAATAATCTTTTAAACGTCAAGAACAATAAAAATGTATTCTTACTTTGTTCTTCTGTTTCAAAATGAAGTAAGAACAAATTCTTCTCTTCTTTTTTTTTGCAATTATTATTTAGTAACAAAAATAAAAACAAGTTCTCACTTTTTTTCCAATCGAGACACCCACAGTGTCCAGCTACTAGCACAAGACGAAGTAAAAATAAATTCTTCCCTATTTTTCTTAATTGAGTAACAAAAATAACCTTATTAATTGAGTAACAGAAATAACCTTATTAATTGAGTAACAGAAATAAAAAACAAGACCCTATTTTCATGTGTTGTTCTCGTAACAATAAAAAAAGATGATTCATAATTTGTGGATATGGTGCAACATTATTCATATATTAATTTTGGCTGCATTTGAATGAAATTAAACGTCATAATAAAAATTATTTAACATATAAGTTCTACTTTTTAATTCTGCGACAGAATTAGGATTAGTTTTCAACCCATTCTTGTTGCCAAAAGTAGCCAGCATAGTTTGTCATAGGGAACAAATTATTGAAAACACAACAGCAAAATTTTTAAGTTGCAATGAAATTTGTATTCATCAACTAATCGAATCATAGGAAAATAGAAACAGGTGATTAGCCACGGAAGAGAATTAAATTCATTTCTAACCGTCAGCAGTTCAAATTTGATAGCCAACTGAAAAGACAATGATGAATGTATAAAAATACAGCAAATACTGGATAATTTATAAATTTTCAAATCTTAATTACATTGCGTCATTAAAAAAATACAAATCATTACAAGAAAGTGATTTACAAACATCATGTTCAACTTTCATCTTACTTGGATTCCGATGCCATAATAGTACCAACTATTCACTCCAAGGGATGATATCTGCAGTGAAGAGTGCAAAACTAAAACTGTAACTCAATTATTCTCCTCAAGAACAGGAAACTACAGCTCCACTAATCAAATTATACATAATTTAACATGGATTTCGTATATTTTATGACAAAGATACTAGAACTACAAATTAAAGAAAGTTAGAGCAGAAAGGGCAAGCCAAATTGCTAAATGCAACCTCAATAGTCACCTAATGAACAATATTTTCTTCTCTCCAATACATACTTATGTCTCCAAAAAAGAATTCCAAATTGCAGGCAGAAAATTGAGAGAGAGAGAAGAGTTTCCTTCAAATTTGCGAGCACAGGGTTGCAATTTGCAAGAGTTGAAGCTCTACACATGGGATTTTCAGACCTGCAAGCGCGCATTCTTGGAACTCTTCTGGTGATTGCTAAAATAACTTGCTCAATTAACGTTTAGGTTGCAACATGTTTTGGCCTCCAATACTCTTAAAAACAAGAGATAACTCGATCTTATTGGCGACATGCATGCCGAACTCTGTACAACTAATAAACAACAAATCCACGTTGCACATGAACACGTTTATACTCGAAGCATGACATAAAAACGAGCGTAAAAGAAATGAAACACCAAAAATAAAATAGATATTCGCGAAATTCCAAATTCATGGACGTCAAAAACATCAGATAGGAAGCGTAAGGAGAAGACGTATCGCATGGTAGTGTTTTGGGGAAAAGCCCGCGCGCCCCGTCATCGCACGACCACTACTAAGAGTGGCTTTGCATTGTGCTCCGGCCGCGGGCAGTCGTCATCGCGAAGGCGAACCGCCGCAGGCGCATCACCCGTGGTCGCGTCGCGGCGACGGCGCGAGAGTGACCGAGCGAGAGGCCACCGGAGACCCACGGCCGAGTAGGGACTACGGCGGCCGTGGGGGCAACGCACTCGCGAGGAGCTCTCGCGCCGGCCGACGGCGCGGGGAGATCGCGTGCGGGCGGCCGCCGTAAACGCTCGGATAAGATCAAGTAGTTGTTTAGGTTTTTGGAGACTACCTGCACGGCCTTTTAAGTGGATTACTAATTGGGCTTTTTCAGTTAAGTGTATGGGCCACACTTACTTTACAAAGCATCAATGGCATGACGTTGTCCTTTTATTTTTTTTTCTTAAAAAAACAGAAACTTGAATATATTGCCATATTGGAGTGGTACATAAGGGTACGAAAGTCGTTCGTTGGGTCCATTTGCGGTCAAAAAAATCATTTTTTGAGTCAGTTTTCAATTACAAAAATTATCCTAAAATTATTTAGGAAAATAATCACTCTCTAGCATATTAGTTTTTTTGGATAATTTTTTCTAACTCCTATTTTAATAAATAATATTTTCAAAAAATATATAATAAATTAATATTAACTTCTTTAATTTTATACTATATTAGTATTAGAACTATTAAATTAGAGTTTTATTATGTGATACGAATATATTAAGCTCTATAAAAAATTATTACATAAGTAATAAAATAATTGATTACATCTAAACTAATTATATAAATAAAAGCAAGCTCCACGGGTTCCTACGATTTTTTTGGATAGAATCCTAGATTAAGCGGGGTGATTTTTCTCTATTTAAAAATCGCACTAAATCATATTTGGTCCCTACTTTTTTATTTTTTCGAATTCGGTTCCATCGAATTTTTCTTACACCCCTATTTCTACCTACTACATACACACTATATAGAGTAATTTCCGTATCTATTTTGCAATGAAAGAAAAAAAAAACAACCGTCAGTTTAAAACTTTTTATTTTTTTCATATATGAAAAATGACTATTTTTGCTCTTATATGAGCAATCTCTATATGATTATAGGTTCTTATTTCTTTAGTTTTAATTTTGGTAATAAAGTAACAAGAATAAGAAAAGAATATGGTATAATCAAATTTTTCATTGCTTCCTCGAATCTATAATGTTAGTGATCCATCTATATTGTTATGTTAGGTCTCTAAAGAGATTTTGGTCAATATTTCTTAGTAATCACTCATCATCATCATGATAGTTTTAAACTTCGACATTTATAGTAGATCTGCAACATTGACGTTTGCCACGTTCAATCATGCTACTACATCTTCAAGTTCATATACAAATAAAAGGATAAGGTTTTGTGATTATGTGGTAGGTAACACTGACAGGATAATCGGATTAGCAGCAGCACTTCCTGCAAAATTTAAACAGAAAAAAGGAGAGCTATTTTCAGGAATCTCGTTGTGCTAATTAACATTATTATTCCTTATATAGCTTACTAGAGAGATTTTCTCTGGTTTAGAAATAAGGGCTAAACTTCACCAATCATTTAAGCAACTGTTTCTGGAATGCAGAACAGTGATTATGAACAACATCAATTTATCTGGTTAATTACAGATTTGGTGAATTCAGTGATTAAAAAAGGGAAAAAGAGATTATGTTGTTTAATTTAATCATCATTTGACCACGCTCATCATAAATAGCATTAGGATGTACTTCTTAAACAAATTGAAATTGAGAATATTAACTCAATGGTCATAAAAGAGCTTGTTTGATCTTCTCTGCAACTTGTCACCTTGAATTCGTCCAGCAACAGCCAAAAGCAAAACCTTCAAGGTATCCTCTCTCATCTCTCTAACTCGAGTAAAATGAATTGAAAATTAAGAACAGCAATTCATTATTGACTTTTCATTTCATTATTCTGTGATTTTGACTTGTCCATTGACCCTTGTGCATATCTTAATTGAGTTGACCATTATTCTTCATGCCAAGCATCTCTTAATTCTGAAGGTTAGATGTTGTAATCTTGCAGAACTTCCACAAAACTTGTTCTTGGCTTCTTTGGAATGATAAGGAAACTCTTCCTCTAGAGACATTCCACCTGTTTTGCTGGTATGTGGGGAAGTTCTTTGATATGGTGTTCTACATCAATATCACTACATTTTCCCATGACTCTGTTCTTTATTTCTTAAGCATGATCTGTTTCTTCAATGTGAATTTCTTGGGCGTCAAAGCAAAGTCTAACAATGGAGAAATATGTAGCATTCCTAGAGTTCCTTTTGTCATTCTAGAAATTGCTGTCTAATTGATTGTTCTAATTTGTAGAGAATTTAGACTTCTGAAGGTTGTCTAAGATCACCTTCGATTCCCTTTGTTTCAGACAAAATATCGAAGGCATAAAGGGGACACCTTTATTATTATCTCGCAAAGATTTCCTTTCCCTGTGCTTAGATTCGCTTAGATCCAAGGCAAGTAAGTTTTTTCATACAAAGTTGCGATCTTTCTTCCTAAATTCGTTCTTGTATTTCTGTTCCACATATTTTTGCAGTGGGCGCAGGTCAACCGAGAAGAAGAGCAAGATGAGCGGACTTGTGATCGGTAGCCATTGGTGCAACGAGTGCCGTCGAGCGGTCAACCCGGCCATGGATGTTGAACTGAAGTGCCCTTTCTGTGATGGCGGATTCGTCGAGGAGATGAGCAGCAGAGTGGACTTGGATTCTGTCCCCGCACTTGTATCCGAACGATCCCTTTCTCCCTGGACACCGATCTTGCTTTCCATGGTGGATGCCTCTTCTCAGCATTCAAGATCCAGAAGGGAAGAGGAGAGGAGAGAAGAAGAAGAAGAAGACGACTCGGATCTCAATCATGAATTTCCAGAACTCCTAAGGATTCGCCATCGCACATCTACCATCCTTCGCTTGCTGCAGAGTCTCCGGGATGATATCAGACAGCAGCCCGAAAGCATTCAGCGAGAGAGGGAGAGAGAAACAGGACTAGGTAACGGGGAGAATTTGCTTCTTATAGACCCTTTCAGCCAGACGTTAGTCGGCCATGAATCCTCCGGCAATTACGAGAACCCAAGGCAAGATCCCGGCGACATGTCTCCAGGAGACTTCTTCGTCGAACCTGGTCTGGACCTACTATTGCAACACTTGACCGACATCGGTTCTAGCCGGCGGGGGACGCCACCTGCCAGGAGAGAAGCAGTGGACGCATTGCCCACAGTAAAGATCCAAGAAGTTACAGGCTGCTCGGTCTGTTTAGACGACTTCGCCATTGATGCAGAAGCCAAGGAACTGCCGTGCAAGCATAATTTCCACGGTGACTGCATACTCCCGTGGCTGAAACTCCATGGCTCATGCCCCATTTGCAGGTATCAGTTGCCAGCGGCCGATCACTCGAAGGTCCCGGGGGATTCCAGCAATATCAATAGGATGAATTCTGACAGCGGAGGTGGTCCAGGTGGAGTTGGCAGAGGGGATCGTGATCTAATCCCGTTCTTGTCGCCAAACAGTGTTAGATATGAGTTCTAACGTGAAAATGTTATGAAATAATGAAAGCAAAGTTGAATGATGAAAAAGTGAACTTACAAAAAAGAAACAGCTAGGAGCACTGATGGCCCTCAGGCCTCGGCAACTAGAAGTAGTATTTAAGTATTAACTATTAAGTACTATAAAGATTAAAATATCCATCTATTGGACAAAGTGAATGGGGTATTGAAACTAATACAGATGCAAATTTGAATCGTATGAAAAAAAAACATGGACAAAATATTGAGTCCTTATGTGTGAGAAAATGTTCCAAATTACCAATGAGTAAGAAATAGGTGATAGTGAGATTATATGGCGCTATCCTTTTATAATTATTAAAATGCACTACAGAGATCTAATGTGCAGGCTTAAATTATTATATCTCGCTTATTAATCTTTTATCAAAGAAAGAGAATATGCGTGACATTTAACGAAGTTGTTGAGCCCATAGGCCATAGGAGAGAAGAAATAGCATCATATGAATAAGATATAAAAATAATCATGTAATTATCGTTTTTACTTATCATTTAAGTTTATGCGTGTCAAGAGTATAAAACGGATAATATTCTAATGATTTTTTTTCAAAGGCCCTCGCAACTAGGAATTGCGGCACTTTTATGCCTTCCACAGCATTTCGCTAGAATGTGATGAAGTTAGCTCGATTATGTCAAATGATGTGATGATTGAGTTGAGAGAATCACTCTAGGTGAGAACTTAGGCTCATGTGATCTTGATTTTCACCTCTTTTCTACTTTTTTTTAAAAAACCAAGCCACTATTCATCGCAATCATTTTTTTTTTCAATTTCTTTTTTATGTGACATTCCACCTTTTTTAATCTATTTTTTCTTTTAAAATTTTCTCTCTCTTACATACCTCATCTAAAATCGTTTATATAATATATATAATTTATTATAAGGTAATTAATTTAATAATATTTGTTACTTGTCATTTCATAAAAAATAATAATTTGTTAAATATAAATTATTAAAAATATAAAAATGTTAAAAATAATATTAAAATAATATTTCTTAACAAATTTTTAGAAAAAATAATTTTTACTATTTTATTAATTAATAAAATTTTATATTTGTAATACTATATTCATTCAAACACTCGTTAAAATTAATCTATCACATCAATTTTTTTTATTACTCGTCATTACATTTCATTTCATATAAGCACACCTCGAACTAATTTGTCAGCTCAATTATTCACGTAAAAATTACGATTCTACTTTTGAAACGCTACCCAAAAGTGACATCGATTAAGGGAGCCTAAGAGGAAAGTAACTTATGGTTTGTGTTTTAGTAGATTACTTTATTAGTGCTTTTCTATTTGAAAAGGTCCCAATTTTCATATAAGCTAGACATCATTAGTATTTAATCATAAAAATTATATAATTTAATTTTTTTTATACCCTTGTAACAAAAATAGTCAAGTAGGTTTACATTCCACCCATGTTCTAAAACCTGACAACAGCAAATACTATTCCATTGGTGAGCATGTCTAGAATTTGGATGATTCTCATCATGTGTGCTTGGTTCATGATGAAATTACTCATGCATTAAATAGAAGTGTATTAGTAGATTATATGTTCTTATGCAAACCCCTACTAATCTCCATGTTTGATATGAATATTAAAATGTTTTGTATAAATGTACCTTTTCATGTATAAATCTTTACTTATTTTTTTACTTATAAATAGATTTGATATATGCTTATCAGTCGTATTTTTAAGTTATCAGACGCTGAAATTTTTTTAAACTAATTTATAAGTGGCTTATAAGCTTAGTCAAATAACCCCTTAGATTTCATTTGGCTAGACGAAAGGAGGAAAGAGAAGGGGAATGAAGAAAAACTCCTCATTTGGTTAAGTGACATTATTTTCTTTCCATTATCCCAATTTTCTTACATCTTCAAAATGAGATGAAAAAGAGGAGAATGAGCTAATGGTTATATTTTTTATTTGAATCATCCATAATTTAAATATAATTATACATGCAAAAAATATAAATTCACTATAAAAATATTATTAAACTTTGGTTTCTTTTCGTTTTCCTTAATGAATTTGTCGGGGAAGTCTCAATTGTCATGTTGAGACATAGGAATAATGGATTGAATCTTTAAAAAATGAGTTTAATGGGCGTCCACCCCTTTAAAATGGGGAGCTCTGCGTAGGCTATTGGTCGCCGGATAATAGATTGATGGCTCACGTTGATCCTCCTCTTAAGCATAGTTAAGTGACTGGTTTATGAGGCAATTCAACAGACGATGATGTGGTCCAGCATGTGTTGACGGTTCAATACGATAGTGTGGATTGGGAAAAATGAGTTTTCCAATCATGAGTTCCCCAACGGTGATCTTTTGTCCCCACGAGCGACACCAGCATGCGACGAGGGTGGGCTTGCAAGGGTGGGTGAAGGCGAGTGAGCATGCGAGGGCACAATCGATGGTGAGCATGCATGCGAGCAGCGAGGTCGAGGGCGAGCGGCGACGAGCAAGCATGCGAGGGCAACGATGCACTCGAGAGCGATGATCGACGATGAGAGAGCACAAGAGGATGAGGATGATGGTGGGCGAGTGTCGATGATGGTGGAGACGAATGTGGATGCCGACCAGGATGGACAATGGCAAGGGGGGTGAGGGTCGACGACGACGAATGTGGATGGCAACGAGGGTGGACAATCGAGAGATTGACGATGTTACATTCGAAGGGGACAGTGACGGTTGGCGGCGACAAAAAACCTGAGGTATCAGAACTAGGGCAAATTTTGTTACCATTGTTGAACCCATCGACTTTCATGATTAAATCATGTTTAAAATATCACACTTGCTTCTAACCACATGTCCAGGGAGGGACGTCCTCCCCACCGATTAAAACTTGGGTTATTTTCATAAATTACCATTAAACTATCGCGATTTTTCACATCTAACTCCAAACTACGAACTTATTTTTTTTAGACCCCTAAACTATCATGATTTTTTCAATTTAATCTTTCTGTCAATTTTTTTTAAAGTCAAAATTACTCATTCTCTCATCTCTTATAATATTTAAAACTTTAAAATAAAAAAGAAAAAGAAAAACATAGGGGGTGACTCCCCTCCTCCGATTGTCGACAACGGTCCGCGAGGGGGGGGGGGGAGGGGGAGGGGACGTCCGAGGAGCGAAAAGAGGGGGAGCGAAAAATGAGTTTAATGGGCGTCCACCCCTTTAAAATAGAGAGCTCTGCCTAGGCTATTGGTCATCGGATAATAGATTGATGGCTCACGTTGATCCCCCTCTTAAGCATAGTTAAGTGACTGGTTTATGAGGCAATTCAACAGACGATGATGTGGTCCAGCATGTGTCGACGGTTCAATACGATAGTGTAGATTGGGGGAAATGAGTTTTCCAATCATGAGTTCCCCAATGGTGATCTTTTGTCCCCACGAGCGACACCAGCATGCGACGAGGGTGGGCTTGCAAGGGTGGGTGAAGGCGAGTGAGCATGCGAGGGCACAATCGATGGTGAGCATGCATGCGAGCAGCGAGGTCGAGGGCGAGCGGCGACGAGCAAGCATGCGAGGGCAACGATGCACTCGAGAGCGATGATCGACGATGAGAGAGCACAAGAGGATGAGGATGATGGTGGGCGAGTATCGATGATGGTGGAGACGAATGTGGATGCCGACCAGGATGGACAATGGCAAGGGGGGTGAGGGTCGACGATGACGAATGTGGATGACAATGAGGGTGGACAATCGAGAGATTGTCGATGTTACATTCGAATGGATAGTGACGGTTGGCGGCGACAAAAAACTTGAGGTATCAGAACTAGGGCAAATTTTGTTACCATTGCTGAACCCATCGACTTTCATGATTAAATCATGTTTAAAATATCACACTTGCTTCTAACCACATGTCCAGGGAGGGACGTCCTCCCCACTGATTAAAACTTGGGTTATTTTCATAAATTACCATTAAACTATCGTGATTTTTTACATCTAACTCCAAACTACGAACTTATTTTTTTTTGGACCCCTAAACTATCACGATTTTTTCAATTTAATCTTTCTGTCAATTTTTTAAAAGTCAAAATTACCCATTCTCTCATCTCTTATAATATTTAAAACTTTAAAATAAAAAAATAAAAATAAAAACATAGGGGGTGACTCCCCTCCTCCGATTGTCGACAACGGTCCGCGGGGGGGGGGGAGGGGGAGGGGACGTTCGAGGAGCGAAAAGAGGGGGAGCGAAAAATGAGTTTAATGGGCGTCCACCCCTTTAAAATAGGGAGCTCTGCCTAGGCTATTGGTCATCGGATAATAGATTGATGGCTCACGTTGATCCCCCTCTTAAGCATAGTTAAGTGACTAGTTTTATGAGGCAATTCAACAGACGATGATGTGGTCCAGCATGTGTCGACGGTTCAATACGATAGTGTGGATTGGGGGAAATGAGTTTTCCAATCATGAGTTCCCCAATGGTGATCTTTTGTCCCCATGAGCGACACTAGCATGCGACGAGGGTGGGCTTGCAAGGGTGGGTGAAGGCGAACGAGCATGCGAGGACACAATCGATGGTGAGCAAGCATGCGAGCAGTGAGGTCGAGGGCGAGCGGCGACGAGCAAGCATGCGAGGGTAGCGATGCACTCGAGAGCGATGATCGACGATGAGAGAGCACAAGAGGGTGAGGATGATGGTGGGGAGTGTCGATGATGGTGGAGACGAATGTGGATGCCGACCAGGATGGACAATGGCAAGGGGGTGAGGGTGGACGACGATGAGTGTGGATGACAACGAGGGTGGACAATCGAGAGATTGACGATGTTACATTCGAAGGGGACAGTGACGGTTGGCGGCGACAAAAAACTTGAGGTATCAGAACTAGGGCAAATTTTGTTAGCATTGCTGAACCCACCGACTTTCATGATTAAATCACGTTTAAAATATCACACTTGCTTCTAACCACATGTCCAGGGAGGGACGTCCTCCCCACCGATTAAAACTTGGGTTATTTCCATAAATCACCATTAAACTATCGCGATTTTTCACATCTAACTTCAAACTACGAACTTATTTTTTTTGGACCCCTAAACTATCACGATTTTTTCAATTTAATCTTTCTGTCAACTTTTTTTTATTTATGAAAAGTCAAAATAATCCATTCTCTCATCTATTATAATATTTAAAACTTTAAAATAAAAATAAAAATAAAAACATAGGGGGCGACTCCCCTCCTCCGATTGTCGACAATGGTTCGCGGGGGGGACGCCCGAGGAGCGAAAAGAGGGGGGTCACCCCCCTCCCCCTCGCAATCTCGATGGCGACAAGATCACGGGAGGGCGGTGCACCCTCCCTTTCGCTCATTGTTGGCGAGAGTGAGGAGGGAGTGGGGGGTGGGGGCATCATCCTCCCGTGATCTCATCGTTGGCTTTGGTTCTTTCTCTAATTGGTAGCAACGATGGCGACGGCGGCCCACAGACTCGGATCCCTATCCTGCTCGCCGATGGACACAAGAAGAAGAAAAGTGACTGTAGCGCCGGGGTAGCAAAGTTCATAGCATGAAGGTGACAACTTCTTTATCGCTGCCTAAATGTCCTCGTCTCCAACACCTACTCCAGCGGCAGCCGGCAACAATGCTGTTGTGGTCCCAAAGAGAAGCAAGTCTATGGCGACGAGACCTATCGGGGGCCATGCGGAAGGCGATGCTCGCCAAGGATCAGATTCCTTGACAGCGAATAGTCCCCACAAAAAGAGCTTATGGTCCTTTTTCTACCTCTCATCCTCTCCCTCATCGTCTACTATCACCTCCTCCTCAACTTACAACACCACCACGACAACTGCAATAACAACAGGAGAAGATCCACATCGTCCTCATCGGGCACTAGAGAAAGGGAAGCCAACAAGCAGCAGTTGCAACTGAAGCTGCAACTGCATGCAACAATTGATGACAAGGATCCCAGCGTTAAGATGGCTGCTCCCAGGCGGTCGGAACATGTCTGAGACGAGTCGTCGGGGAGAGTTCGATGAATGAGAGCCAGACGAGATCATCATCCTTTGGGAGGAAAGTGGAGAGATCCAGCTTAATGGATTTCTCAGAGGACTTTATGGAGTGCATCTCCACAGGATTTGGCGGCTGTCGTTGGACGCCCCCGCTCTACGTAGCCGACGATCGAGGGGGACCGTCGCCCCTTGCATTTTTCTTTTCTTTTTTTTCTATTTTTATTATAAATGTTGAGAGAAGGGGTAATTTCAATTTTTCATAAATGAAAAAATAAAGTTAACAGAAGTCGACGGAAGAATTAAATTAAAAAAATTATGATAGTTTAAGGATAAAAAATGTTCATAATTTGATATTAGATATGAAAAATCGTAATAGTTTAGAGATGATTTATGAAAATAACTAAAAAAAATACAAATTGAACCTTTTGTCTAACATAATGGCAAATGAGATATTAGAGGAAACTCTAATGTTATATGTAGACATTTCATTTCGAGGGATAAGTTAGCTCCCATCCGTAGGCTTCGTCCCACTCACTAGGGTTTTTCCGCCACGACCTTCGCCGGAAACCTCCTCACCGCGTTCCGGTGTAATGGGCGGCGCCTCCAGGCTCCTTATGCTCCTTGCGACCCCCTTTCCCGGACCTTCCTCCGTGTTCCGCCTCGCTCGTCGGTCCGCTATCCCAGTCGCCGCCCTCTCCTCCGCCAGTCACACCTCATCTCATTCCCTTTCCCGCCGCCGCCGACTTCTCTTTCCATCCCGCCCTCGCTTCCGATTAGGTTTCTTCCTCTATCCTTCGGCAGAGGTCCACACCCAGGCGGCGGCTGCCTATGGAGACGCCGTGACCTCGGGGCCTCACTTGTGGCCGGAGTGGTCGAGGCTTGTCGAGCACGTCGTGTCAGGAGGGTACTATAATAATCGGCGGGAACTTCCATCCGACGCCTTGGATTCCAATGATGATTCCTTCGTGGAGGGACAGAATTTGACGGATGAGTTCATCGAGATGGCAGAAGCTTGCCTGCGCTTCGCAAGAGATCAACCTGATTTAGTGAGGTGATGCGTACGAATCGTTAGTGAACCTTTCCATTTGAGAACTTGAAGTAATGATAGACTGATAGTAAATATTAGGTTTTTATTGATCTGGCGGTCAGCTGAGTTTTCTTTTTCCGGTTCAACTTGTTAGGTTGCTGCCAAGGAAGGATATCGAAATAATTGTGGACAATGCATCACCGTTCCTGTTTAGGAACGGTGCAGATTCCACGATGCGATTGAGGTCATATTTGAGGGATGACGGAACTAATGTAAGTATTTTATGATGTTCGAGTACAAAGTTTAACAGATTACTTATTGAATTAAAGTGATCTTTGCCATGAGCTTGTTGAAAGTGTAAATTCGTGTAATGGATTTGTTTATTCCTTCTTTGGGATCTTTGACATCCCCTATTACAATCATTTGTCTAGAAACAATTTGAAACGATATCTTAGGGGCCTGGCGCATTACCAATTTAATTAACTAGTAATTTAGATCATCACTTGAATAGATGATCATATCACATTATAGTGTTTAGGGTAATATAAATAATAGTCAAAACAGTGAGATCACCAAAATACCCCTAAAAATATTTCAGATTTTAATCATATTATTATAAATAAATAAGGCAAACAATAGAAAGGTGACTATAGATAAAAAAGATGAGGTGCAATTAAGAGTTAATAAAGAAGATGAAGTTGAATGATATTTATTTATTAATAAAATATTTAAATTAAAATTTTGATTGAATGGATGTGTTTGTTAAAATGCATTCCAACCAAGTAAAAAGGCACCTTTCCTACCTGCTATCAGCATTATCAGTGTGATGATAATCAAGACAGAGCAATTAAAATTAACGATAATAAGTGGCAGTCAAATGAGATAATGTGGTGGACCCTGAAAATTTTAAATAAAAGAATTGGTAATGGATTACCGCATACCAAATGGCCCCTTAGACATCTAAGCAAAATAGAGACTGCCGAAGGATGAAGCACACCATTACTTAGAAATCCGTAAGGAAAAAGCTTTCATTCCAATAGCGCTCTAAGCATCACTACTTTGTCTTTCATGTTGACAATTTTATTAGAGCTATGAAAAGAAAAAAAACATAATTTATTCCAGAGAGGATGTTCTATTATTGAAGTACCTCACTTCTACGACATTACATATTTGATATATGCTTATGCATAAATAAGCACGATCTGGTGGTCATGATTCCTCCCAGATGCTGCCTCGTCCCTCCCCAGCATCCATTCTTGCTGATATTTTAACATTTCTCACTACTATATTATTGCTGACCTTGTCATTTACCTGCATGATGATTTTAAATGTGAATGCTACGAAGCTTCATTGCAATTTAGGCTTCTAATAAAACAATAAAGTAAAATTATCTTCATGCATATATATAAACAATAAACAATTTAAATGTGCATGCTACGAAGCTTCATTGCAATTTAAGCTTATAGCCATTGCTCTCCATTTTTTGGCTATCTTCTACAGATATAAGATATATATATATATATATATATATATATATATATAAACAATAAAGTAAATTTATCTTCATGCATGTTGTACTTAAAGGCCTCTTTTGGTAGGAGGATACGGTGGGAACAAAGGCCTTGTTCTCCTAATTTCATCCAAACTCAACTTTTTCACTTTGTGGACCCCGCCTGTAATGATGATAAAAACTAAAGTTTATAAGTTCTTTGGGGGCTCAGAACAAATTGTTCTCGGTGAGGACAAAAAATGGGGTCAGAGTGAGATTAAAAAACAATGTACTTGAACAATTATTGTTTGGAATGGCGTCGTAAGATCCATGTAGCCGACCCCACCTAGTGGGATAAGGTTTTGTTGTTATTGTTCTTGAACAACTATTGTGCATCCAGACAGGCCCAAAGAGTCATTCAGGAGGTTAATATAAAGTGCCTGGGCTGAATTTATATTGTTATTTTTTTTGAATTTATATTGTTATTATCATGATTTCATGCTATTTCATTACTTATGCATAGATGAAGATAATCGTGCATGCTGTACTTTTGTTCATTAACAGGTGAGGGAGTCTGAGAAAGCAGGAACTCTTGATATCATGCGATATTTATTGAGCAATGTCTGCAAATATGGTGTTACTCGAGATGATTATATTGGAGCAGGAGAACTTGTTGAAAGATCAACACGCAACTTGTTTTCCAACCTAGTTAAAATGAGTATGGTTACTCAGAAATCAGAGCCAGTTAATCCTGATACTAGGCAAACTTCTTTAAAACCTGATCCATCATTGAAGCCCCAAAGTCAAAATATTGAAATGAAACGAGGTGACTGGATTTGTCCGAAGTAAGTTATTTTCAGATATTCAATATTTATCACATTCCTTTCATTTAGGAGAAATAACATTGCAGCATAATTTCAATGTTTCATGGTTTCCCTTACATTGTTAGTGGTTTAATCTTTCATTTAGTGGCATGTGTTATGTCTCCTTGACCTCTAAAAATAATTATTAGTTGCATTGTATGTCATTTTACTACTCGTTCTTATTGATGTTAATTATCGTGTTTAATTATATCTTTTTATCTTTCTGATATTCTGTTCTTGCAATGTAGATGTGCTTTCATGAACTTTGCGAGGAATATGAGATGCCTTGAATGCAATGAGGCTAGGCCAAAAAGGGTCTTGACTGGTGGAGAATGGGAGTGTCCACAGTAAACCTTCTTTTGCCTACTTATTCTAAACCATCTGAAATGATAGTCTATATATTTCTGATCATTTCAAAATTTGCCTTGTTCCAGGTGTGATTTCTTTAATTATGGAAGGAACATGTCTTGCTTGAGGTGTGATTGCCGACGTCCTACAGATGCCACAACCGTTGATCAGATCCTTAAAGGAATCAGCATCAGTAGATCCGAAATTGATAGTAAACTGGCTGCCAATGATGAGAAGGCAGAAAGATGGTTCAGTAAAATGTCCCAGTTAGGTGATGGCGATGATCTTAGCAGTGCGATAACTGATGAAGATTTCCCGGAGATCATGCCTATGAGGAAAGGGGTGAACAGATTTGTTGTTAGCACACGTAAGACACCCTTGGAACGACGGTTGGCCAATGCTCAGATCAACAATAATCCAGGCAATTCTGGTTTGAATGGAATGGAATCTGGCAAAAGTACCCAATCTTCAATCAGCCAGAGTTTAGATAGAATACTTGGTCGGTCACCTGCTGCATCAGGACCCAATAACCAAGCAACTTCCAGTGAGATAAATGTTGGGGCCAAATTTACTCCGGAGGAACAAAGAATATCAAACCAGAGGAGAGATCCTGACTATGTCCCTTTTGTGCCATTACCTGCTGATATGTTTAGTAAATCACACACTGAAAATAATGAACAATCTATAACAAAGGAAGAATCCACACTTAATTATCCCGAAGGTGCATCTGAAAAGAATAAAAGCGGGGATTCCTCTGATCCTGTCGAGAGATCGCCGAAGAAAAGTGCAGAGCTTGATATGCGAAGAGCTATATCTGATGAGGATTTTCCAGAGATCATGCCCATGCGAAAAGGTGAGAACCGATTTGTTATAAGCAAAAAGAAGGATCGGTCTCTCACATCACCGCAATACAAGAAACGCATGGCAATGGAGCAAGCAAATACTTCCAATTTTGTGCCTTTTGTCCCTTTCCCTCCAGATTACTTTGCCAAGAAAAATAGCCAATCTGAAGTTTCCTCCTCTGTGGAATCTGCATCAGAAGGTTCGTCTTCACCAGAAGAGTCTCAGAAAGAGTCCACGGGTGGAGTGTCTAACTCAAATATTGGCAACAACGCCACATGGCGGTCTGAGATCCAACGTACCAATCAGTCTGACAATGCAAACTCAGCGAGAAAAGGTTTCAATGAGAAGATGGAAGTTACTAATGCGTCAGCATCTGCAAAATCACCTAGATTGCCAAGCAACAGATCTGATTCAGAAAGTGGGACTAATAAGAACAATTATGTTCAGAATGGTGACTACTCTGGTGCAAGTGATACTGCAAGTTCTAGGCAGCAAGCGGGCTCCCAAAGTTCTGAAGAAAGTTGGAAACCAAGTTTTAGCGGAAAGAGCTTGGAAGGATCTGCTGTCAGCAAGGAACCGGATCCTCTTGATATGTCGGAGGAGGCAAAGGCAGCACGATGGTTCCGTAGGGTTGCTCAGATTAAAGACATCTCTGAACTTAGCAACATTCCTGATGAGGATTTTCCAGAAATTATGCCTATGAGAAAGGGAGTAAATAGATTTGTTGTAAGCAAAAGGAAGACGCCTCTTGAGAGGAGATTGACATCTGCGCAATACAGGCGAAATCTACCTATCATTAACTCTGAACCAGAAAAAGATAATCAGCAAAATAGTGGGTGAACTATTATCTCGATGTTGGATTATGGCTTCTTATTGGTAACATCATAATAAACCACTGTTTTCTTATGTCAGATAATACCAGTCTTTCTTTTTATGAAAGACACTGTTTTGTCCTGCTCTCTTGTTACGTTGGATATCTGATTGTTGTATCAGTATTTCAAAGATCGGTTGATTACTATACAAAAACTCGATTTCCTTTTTTTTTCTCCATGGGTTTAATTATCCTTTGCTCACCAAGAATTTTTTCAGGTTGGTTTCTTTTATGCATTCTCCTCTCTTAAATACGAGTAACTCGAGGCTAATATTATTTCCCATCTCATGATTTGATATGTCATTTAGGCTTTGTTTCTTTCAAATTGCAGTTTATCTCCTTATTTTTCCATATTTGTTTATGCCTTGAGTCTAATATAATCAAAGATAGAAAATTATATCTTTTTTCTGATGAAAAGGTTGTATGCAATTTCATAAAGCTTTACATTGTTTCTCATGCTTTATGTATAACATAATTAATTCACTTCTATATTTTATTCACTAATTACTTTTCCTCACATATTTTTAACTATACAAAACCTAAGTTTAAGTTGGAAATTAACTATTTTATTTTTATGGCATTATATAGTTTTGAGAAGGAAAATGAATTCCTTTTCGTTTTGATTCATTTGATTGTGTATAGGAAAAACAAAATTAAGAAAAAAATGGAAAATTTCACATATGGTTCCTTATCTACTAGTGGTGAAAGTGATTTGGGTGGAGTAATTTTTACATTAAAAGAATATTTCAAAAGTTATTCGAAAAAGAATTGACCTTAGCGGTTTCAATTTTTTAAGTCAATAACCTATTTTAAAATAATAAAATTTAAATTGTAAATGTTAATTATATTACATTAGATATTTTTAGAAATTAAAATTTAATTATAACTTCAATCTTTTAGACGTTACAATTCAAAAAATTATAATCAAATTTATACAAACTTTATTAAAATAGATTAATAACTTGATAATTTTCAAGTTTAACTTCATCATAATAAGTAAAATATATATCTAATCTAATCAATATGGGTAAAAGAAAATGTAAAATTATGAAATATTATTTGAAAATTAAAGTAATATTTTAATTGTAACATTTTTAAAATCATATTTGGTTCGGTCAACTTTCCTGAAATTTTTTTGGTTAGGAGCCTTAGTTAAAAGGATGAATCTTTATTTTTTTAATCGAGGTCTGAATTTTTCGGATGGTTAACTTTTTATTTACACAACATAAAAGAATAATTATGGGTTACTAACCTCTCATTCACATGGATAAAAAACAAAAAATAAAAATAAAAAAACAGGACACAAAAGTTTTAATAATAGATAACATATATGGAATTAAAATTAAAGAAATATGAAAAAATGAAGGGCCATTCAGGGAGGGACCAGGAAATTTTTAAGAGGCTCAAAATAATATTATAACATAAAAAATTAATTAATGAATATTAAACTTATTAAATTAAAAGTTAAAATATTTAAAACTTAATTTAAGGTCGAATATTAAAATTTTGAATACTATATAGATATAAAAAATATATATAATTATTGTTTATATTAGAATTTTAGATTACTAGCACCCGATGAGTGCTAGTGACTCAACTCTACTTACTAGTTAAGTCAATCGCTATATAAAGTAATAATTTAAATTTTTTTTTTGGGTGGGGGGGGGGGGGGGGGGGCAACCAGTTACACAAAGGCCCATCTCGAGCCGAGCCAACGGATCAAAAAATATTTGGAAGGAACCAAATTATGATAAAAAAGGATAAATGTTAACGTTATAATACTCCTAAATTTTAATTAGGACAATTTTGACTTTTTGTTCAATTCCTCGTAATCTCCTCTATATAAAGCCTCCTCTTCTCTATGTTTACCTTTTTTCTTCGCCTCTTGATGGTTAGGTCTAGGAAGAAGAAGGAGAAGAACAAAAAGAAGGAATAAGAGGTAGAAAGAAGATCATCAAAATATGTAAAGAAAATTCAAATCCTTCTCTCATCTCTCAATGTTCTTCTTATGATAGATTGAGAGTTTGAAGACACCTTATCCTCATGATGTATTGTGATTGAATGTTTTTATTCTAGATCTATTCATGTATAGGCTTTCATGATTAGATCTATGCATGCCCAAATTTTATGATTAGATCTATTGTTAGGTTCACGAATTTTCCATATTATTCATGATTTAGGGATGAACTCTAGATAACTTTTATGTATTAGTATGTTTTTTAACGTTCTTTTGATCCTAAAATGTCTAGGTAATGCATATGTTTTGAATCTTAATGTTGTGTATCATTTTTCCTAATTTTTGAATAAAAAAATCGTGTAAAAATTGGGTTGCGACCGAACTCTAGAGTTCTGTCATAATCGTGATGCCTCCCGTCACGCGAAATCTGTCAAATATCGGGCTTCTGTCATGCTCGTGACAGACTATGTCACAATCGTGACAAAGCTTAGGCACACCCGTGACTGCATCTTGACACAACTGTGACAAAAGGGCATTTTTCAGGGTTCTGTCACGTCCGTGACGACTTTTTTCACGATCGTGACATCAACATAAATCTTATATGATATTTTAAAAGTTATTTTCAAGTCATTAATAATATGTATTGATGTTTGTTACTTGTATAAGAATTTAGTTACGCGTATATGCATGATTTCTTATGTAATTGGGTTAAAACATGAAAATTGAGTGACATAAATGATTGTTGTTTGAAAAACATAATGAACTCAGTTGTGAATGATGTTACATGTCGATCCTCTATGCCCTTTTATCGGATTTTACCCGTAATGATTGTTACATACATCGACAATAGTGTGTCATTTTAATGTCGTCATCGGGTGAGTCTATAATGATCGTTATATACATCGATAATGGTGAGTGTATTCTAATGTTGCCTTAGAACGAGAGAGGTGAATTGTCTTCAAGGCCTATCTAGTCAATTAAGATGACAACAACATAAATGTCAACTATCAGAAGATATAACGTAAACGAAAGAGCTAATGATTGATCGAATGGAATGATATCCCACGCAAGTGAAAGTCCAAATGATTATAAAGCAATCATGAGGAAAGTTATAGAGGCAATGATTATAGTAAGTGTACTTCAATTATGCGCTTATGGATTGAATTAATGATTGTTATGATTATCCATACTAAATGTATGATGATAATGATTACATGTCTCTCCATGTTTCTATTTTATTGCATGATGATAGAAATGGTACGAATGAGTGACATTTAGATCATATGTTAAAACATGACATGCATATTGTCCTCTTCTATATTATGAAGATAATTCTGTAGTATCCTGTCTAGGGTTATAGCATCACATGCATGGTCTTTACGTACTCTAATTGAAAATCCTTCATTCTAGATCCGTGCTGGTAATTAAAGTATGGATGATGACGGCTCAACTCACGACGAGATTATTGCACAGATGTCTAGGTTGTCAAGACTTATGATGTTTTTGTGTCATTTGACTATGTTTTAAAAAATATTTCAGTGATGATTAATTATTAAATTGTTTTTCTTAATTCAATAACTTTTTTTGATATTTTCACAAAGTCTTCTGCATTAATTTAAAAGAGTTATTTTATTTAATGAATTTATATGCTTTTGTTGAGCTAATAGAAAATATGTGATGACGAACAGACTAACATAATCGAATGACCTAATTGTCCTTGACATTTAGGGATGAAATTTCGGGATGTTACAAAGTGATATATAAGAATTAATAAATTATGCTTTTAAATTGAAAATAAAATATTTAGAGTATGACTAATTCAATAATCACAATTTATTTAGTGATATATCTAAGTTATTAAATTCGTCTGATACGTATATATATTTTATTATAAACTATATATTTCATTTAATCATATAATTTATAATTACTAAAAAAATGAAATGACAAAAAAATAAATGTTTTACATCTTGGGTGCTAGTTTGAACTTTGGATTGGAGACCATCACTAAAAAAAAGTTCAAATGGCCCACATGGTGGTGAAATATTAAAGGGTATCTTGTCACTCCTCCAATTCTTAATGCCACTCCAAATTTACTATTTTATCCTTTCTTTTGTTTTAATTTATTTTTCATCTCTTCAATTCTGATTTACACCCAACTTTTTTCTTAATTAATCTTGTAATCATTTTTTTCTTTCTCTAGTCTCCCTTCCAGATATTAATATTATCATTTTTCATGATAAAAAATATAATATTAATATTATATAATATGATATATGATTCATACATATAAATGTAATTAATATGAAAACTTTAATTACATTAAATATATATAATAATAAAAAGTATGTGAAATAAAACGAAAATTAAGATAGGGAAAATGAAAATAAATTACTATAGATAAAAAAGAAAATGAAAGTTTTTTTCTGAAACAATTGCATGTGCTGTTCATTGCCGTATTGGTGAATTCTTTTACAAATTTAATATGTATATTATAATATACATTAATTTAATATGTTTTCATCTAATGTTATACAATATTATTATATTATATTTAATAACTTGCCTAGGAGTTCACGTGAAAAATGATGATATATTAAATTAATATAGATTTCATTGAAGTTGAAGAGGCAAGAGAAAGAAGGATATATTAATGATATGTCATTAAAAAAATGGTGGAAGATAAATAGACAAGTGACTATATTAATGATACTGAAAGCTTATAATAAAAATAAAGGACAAATTTGTCACTTTGAAGTAGGGATGGCAACCGCCGCTGTTCGGGGCGAGGGACACCACCCCCGCCCCGACCCCGACAACCCGCCTCCGCCCCCGACCCCGTCCCGAATTCCCGGTTCGGAGGAAATTTTAACCCCCGTCCCGATCCCCGCGGGGCCCCGAATCCCCGCGGGGAATCCGATTCCTTTGAAAAATTACAATTAAAATACAATTAAAAAAAGGCGCAAAGGTGTCACCTCTGCGCATTGTGCGCAGAGGCGAATCGTGCGCAGAGGCGATTTCGCCTCTGTGCACCCGGCGAAATCGCCTCTGCGCACCCGGCGCAGAGGCGATTTCGCCGCCGCCCCTCCACAATGCCCAGAGGCGCCGCCGCCCTTTCGGCCGATTTTTCTCTACGCAGGTGAATCAGCCGCCGCCCCTTTCGCCGCCGCCGCCGCCGATGGCGGCCCTCGACGACCCCACATAACGCCACCGCCGCCGATCGGATCGAACGGATCAACGATGCCCTAGACGATGACGACGTCCTCGCCGATCTCGATGACGATGACGTCGCCCTCGACGACGATCCACGATGACGCCACCGCCGATGATGCCGCCCTGGATCCCCGATGCCCTTGACGATGATGACGGCCCTCGACATCGACGACGACCGACGATGGCGGCCCTCGACATCGACGACGATCCACGATGACGCCGCCCGGATCCCCGATGCCCTTGACGACGATGGAGGCCCTCGACATTGACGACGATCCACGATGATGCCGCCGCCGATGACGCCGCCCGGATCCCCGATGCCCTTGACGACGATGGCGGCCCCATCGTCTCTCGACATATCGTCGGCCCCACCGTCCCTCGACATCGACGACGACCGACGATGGCGTCCCTCGACATCGACGACGACCGACGACGGTAGCCCTCGACGGCTCGACATCGACGGTAGCCCTCCACGGCTCGACATCGACGGTAGCCCTCCACGGCTCGACATCGGCGGCGATTGTGATTTGTGAGATTGTGATTTGTGAGGTTGGAGTTTAGGGTTTTATGTTATATATATGTAAAAAAAATGAACGGTTGAGATGAAATTTAATAAATATAATTATAATAAATTATTAATTAAAAATATTATCGAGAATTCGAGAATCCGACGGGGCGGGGAGAGTTCACCCCGCCCCGATCCCCGAAAGGGGGGGCGGGGGCAAGTTGGCCCCCATCCCCGCCCCCGCCCCCGAACGGGGAATCCCCGCGGGACCCCGCGGGGGCGGGGAATATTGCCATCCCTACTTTGAAGTGGCATTAAGCTTCTTAGGGGTGGCCCCGCGGGGGCGGGGAATATTGCCATCCCTACTTTGAAGTGGCATTAAGCTTCTTAGGGGTGGCATTATGACCATATTAAAAAGTGTAGTTGGCCGTCAAATTAACAAAGTCCACTGCAATTCTGCGATCCGGTTCGGCGACCCAACTCGGGTTCAGTCAATTGCGAAACCCCTTGGCACGAAGCCACGGCGCGCATCGCCATGATCAATCTGGACGGCCTTGATATCATCAATCACATATATCAGGGTGTCGAGGGGTACTTGAAGGTTGCTGAAAACCCTAGAAGAGACCAACGGCGCCATCCCCATCTCTCCTTCGTCCGCGGCCGTCGAGGTGCGTCTCCCTTTGCTCATTTCTGTTCTGCGAGCGATTCGTATGCTTGCTCGTTTTTTCTCTTCGTTGTTCGAAGTCTCTGTTTGATTTCTTGTTAAGTTTTGTCGTGTAAAGAGGAATCTGATTATTCTCTCTCTCTCTCTCTCTCTCTCTCTCTCTGCTTCCCATTCCTCAATTTGATCGATGCATTCCTTGAATGGTTGTTTGAGGCATAGTTATCTGGAAATTGTCGATGACCGTTAGACTCCTTATAAATCTGGCCCTTTTTTTGTGCGATTGTTGATCTTGATGCTTCAACATATCATTGTTTAGATGCTGTAGAGATCATAGTTCTGTTTGTTTCTAAGCATTCGTTCGTTCTACGGAAAACACATTGCAACGTAATTGAGATCATATCTTCCTATCTTTAAGGTAGAAAATTGCGATTTTCGCCGAAAAAGCAAGTTTTCCTCTACACGTCTTGTTTCTCCAAGTTTTTTTTATCTCTTACGATGTTATTTATGATGTGATTATTTGTTTTTATATTTAGGTAGAGTTGCTGGACAGTCCTCAAACTCAAGAAGATGGTTCTGAAGTATGTTCTACCACACTTGTGATACTTGTAGACCACTTTTTAATTTTTATTTTATTTTGCAGTTATATTAATTATGCCGAAGAGAAAAACTCCTATTATTGTTTATCATCCATGCTTCCTTTGCCACTCCTTTATCTTATGTTGTCAATTTTCTTGTCAGGAGTTTGTTATCATTTGATTTTTTACTATGGAATGAATATAAATATCTGTTTTCCCTGTTATGCTAACAGTGTATAATAGTGCCATTGCTGGTTGAACTCTGATGCGATCCTTTTCATCTTCATATTTTGATTTTGTGCTTGAACTGCAGGACTGAACTTTGCCGATTCAGTGGCGCAAAGATATACCCAGGAAAGGGAATCAGATTTATTAGATCAGATTCCCAGGTAAGCTTGTTAGGACATCCAGTGGTATCAATCTAGATTTGAAGCTAGATTTATGTCCTCTGACTGAAACATTTACTGCTGCTAGGTCTTTCTTTTTGCTAACTCAAAATGCAAACGCTACTTCCACAATCGTCTGAAGCCTGCCAAGCTTACCTGGACAGCAATGTACAGGAAGCAACACAAAAAGGTGACTTCTTTTGACAACTTTTTTAGGGATGCTCTTTTGCCTCAGTGATGTCTCTTTTTCCTATATTAATCTAATATGGCCTTTATTCCAATGGGCCCTGTGAGTTATGCTTCCTTTTGAATCCTAAACTGGCATGACAAACAACTGGGAAATTCAAGGTTTTGTTTGGTTATCCTAAGTAGCAGACTTATAATATCTATGACATGTTCATCTGGTTACTGCTTTGTATCTGAATGGGACAAATTTGCTATGCTCTGGTTGTTATTTTCCAGATATTTGGAGGAAATAAACAATATGCATCTATGCCAGAATCTCATCATATTTTTTTTTCTTATATCAGTAAAGATAAACAATATCTTAGTCCGTTTTAACTATGATTCTTTGGTTACCTGTTCTGTCAGTTTTCTTCATAATAGCTGTAAAGCATATATACATATTAATAGTTTGGATTTGTTGTTCATTTTCCTAATGCAGGATATTCATGCTGAGGCTGTCAAAAAGAGACGTCGCACCACCAAGAAGCCATATACTAGGTCCATTGTTGGTGCAACCCTAGAGGTTATTCAAAAGAAGAGAACTGAGAAGGCTGAAGTTCGAGATGCAGCAAGAGAAGCTGCTCTGCGGTACATTTTCTTTCCTCAGTCATCTCCTTAGTTGGATTTCTTGTGCATCCATAAAAAAAAAGAAAGAATTGATTTTTCAGTCAATATAAATGGCAAACTGAATTGGAAGTTAAGATTTTATCTTTTGCCATTCTTGTTTTTCTTTTGCAACCATGTCAGTGCTTGTCAAGTTACCTAATTGTTTATACAGTCCGTTACAATTAGTTTTTTTCTGTAAGCCCTTATGATTTGCCAGAGACTTGGACGTTTATTTGTCTAGTTTAAAATGTTATTAAATTTTCTTCTTTGTAAACCTTGTTTATTGTCAAGTCTATTTTACTGGCTATTACAAATGGCATGGCTGTTTCTGAAGCACTAAATTTCTAGACTTTTTCTAGGCATCTACATATCAAATTGGTCTTAAGCCATTAGTGAACTAAGTGCATTTTCATATATTTTGACAGTGAGATAAAAGAGCGGATTAAGAAAACCAAGGATGAGAAGAAAGCCAAGAAAGCTGAGACAGTAGCTAAAACACAGAAAACCCAGACAAAAGGTGCTGCTCCTAAAGCTCCAAAGGGTCCTAAGATTGGTGGTGGTGGTGGCAAGCGTTGAACCCTCGCCCAATATGTGTTTATCTGTTTTCGGTGGAGCTAGTAGATTTTTCCATATGTATCTCAGAGCATAGTGTTTGGATCATGTCGCTTGTGATTTTGCTACTCTTTATGTTTTCAGATGCCGAACTTGTATGCGAACAAATTAAGAATCCTCACCAGAGTTTTGAAGCTTTTAAACTTTTACTGCAAACTTTGTGGTCTGTTTTCTCGAACTATCCAGTACATCGGCATGCCTACAACCTTGGATTCTCTTAAGAAGACTTGCCTTCCCAGGGGTAACATTTGTAAATGCCTTCGTGAGCATCTGCGGTATCTTTGTCCAAGTTCTCACGCACGCTGCTTTGATAATTGTTTTGTCATGGTCACTCAGTTATTACTTATTAGGGTGCGTTTTCAGTGGTAATATTAATAATTAGATTATTGTCAAATGAGTCAATTTCATTTCATTTCTTCGAAAATGAAGACTAATCTCATGAGACTATTTATTATAGATTCTGAACTCAAATCAAATGAAAACCAAATATAGTTATATTTTGTCCTAAAACGTGATAAATTATTATATTTCTTGAAATGCTAGGATTCTAAGAAAAAAAATAGCCAACCAAACGCACCCGTCTTAAGTCATTTCTTGGGAATCTATTTTGCCAAATTAAAACAAGGTGTTTAGTTAAAGCACATGTACTTATAAAATAATAATGTTTGGCGTTGAAAGTCTTATTTAATTTAATCTTTTAACAATATCATATATATATTTCAGTAAGTTTTCTTTCTTTTTTCCGGCAAATATATGTATATCATTGAGATCAAATTATTAATTCAGGTTGTCACCACTCACCAGTATAACTTAATCGACCAAATAATAATTGTGGAGAAAAAGTAATATGCGAGATCGAACGCGTAAATGCAGGAGTATGCGGACTCTCTCGGATGATTGCACACTTCGGTCCGACCAATTAAGGGACATAATCTGGGCCGTCCATCGCAATCCCTTGTCTGATCGCCCTCGCAAACAGACGGCCGTGCATCGTGCCGCTCGTTAAGATCACTAAACGTGTTCTACCCAAAACGGCATCATATTTCCTCAAAAATAACAACAACGCCACGGCGCCATCCGATCGATTCGTTGGGTGCTCGGATTCGTAGCTCCTCCTCGTTGTCTTGTGCCGAGGCTCCGATTCAATTTGCATCTGAGGAAGCGATAACGTTTAGTGCAAGCTACCCGGCGCTCGGTCGGAAGAAGCGCCAATCTAATCCTAGGTTTTTGGTGATCGGCGTCTCTTCTGGTAATGGTTCCGAATTCCGATCTAAACTTTTCAATCTATTCCTACTCCGGGATCAGCACCAGAATAATTATCCTAATTCAGGTGTTTTTTCTTCGGATAGCTTTAGGCTTAATAAAATTTGCATTTTTATGTATAGGAATAGAATTCTTTAGCGCTTGGCGACTTTCCACTGGCGATGAGCTTCTTGGTATTTTGTTTAGTTGATTTATTTTTGCCTGTATGAAGCTAATTCGATTGTTGTTCAGGGAATAGATGGGGACAACCAAGATGGTACTTTTATCAATCATGGTTGTGCTTGTAGGAGTGAGACATGCGTTAAGCTTCCAAACAACGGCTCCTGCCTTCCTGTGGTCATCGCATCAAGAAGGGTAATTTATTTGCTTTTTTTGTTTATCAGTCATTGGATGCGAATGATGTTTTCTTTTTTCTTGATTACAGCATCTATATGGATCCGAATCTTGTCTATCAAGGAACATGACTAATTGTTAAATTCGAATGTTCACACCTTTTGCATATTTCTGTTAAATTTGAATTTCTTCTATCAACATTGCAGTGAACTGTTATGATCAGTAAGTGTTGTGTCACAGTTTAGTGAGAAGATATTTTTTAGTTGTGTAACTATATTACATGGGAGTAGGAGTATAAATAGAAAGCAACAGAATGCTTTATTAAAAATTCTAAAAAAAAAAATTCAAAAGTAGTAGAAGAGAGTTTTCTTCAGGTCTCCATCAAGTCTCTCATGTTCTTGCACCAATGAATTGGTTCTTCTATCTCCTTAGATCTCAAGCAATGGCATCAACAATATAATTTAAAACTTGATTATAGAGTGGGACTAGGTGGCTTCATATGGATTCTTATGAATGACTGCTATGTAAAACTTTGAAGTTTTAATATAGTGGGTGCAAATATATTGCCGACTATCTTTTTTAAACTAAAAAAAGATTGACTTTACTCTCTATCTCTAAAAAAAGATTGAACTTAAATTTTAGCGCTGATAACTCATGTAATAAAATTTTCCTGATTGTTTCACAGTTCCTGTATGTCAAACATAAAATTTAGACTTCATGTGATTTTTTAGTGACATAAATAGGTTGATTTCACCCTGTCTCTATGAGATTCTGATACTCTTGTTTTCGAGGTCTCTATCGTGCCATCTTACCACCATCCACCCTGCAACCATCATCACCCCCAAAATCTATACACACACACAAAAGAGACTTTTTCGTTGTTCAAAACAGTGTTGCTACATTATTGAGTTTTTTAGGGTATGCTACATTGATCATACAAATACAAATAATAAAATGCAATTCCTTGCGATTAAGTCCATTCAATTGTCTTGAAGGTCATCTCACAATGAAAGGGTGGTTGAGTACCGCACATTCTCCCCAAAGGATTTAGTCAACTCGGTAATATCCGAAGGAGGTTGGTCAAATGTTGTGGTAAGTTGCTGATTTAATCATTTAATCCAGTGCTTTGAACTTTTTGCATATTGTGTAACTCTAATGCCTACTTGGTTAAAATTTTGTAGTGCTTCAGGGACAACCTTGACAACAATGCTGAGATTGCTCTCATTTTTGTTGGGCGACAGGTAAAGAAATATAAATTTGTATTATTGGAGGGGAAGGTTTTATTTTGCGTACATTGAAACTGAAATGTCTTTTATGTGTGAAATTACTTGTTATATGGAACAAAAAGAACTTTTGCTATCTATGGGTGGTAAACATTTCTCGATTCTACAACATTTTGATGTTCTTGATTTTGCCCTTTATTGTGAGACCAATGAGTTTCAAACTTTAAACTAACTAGCGGAATGATAATGATGAGATTTGTACCATATATGAATTACTTGTGATCGTCAATTTCCATGTAGCTGTCTAGCTAGATGCGATAGAGTAGCTAAAATTAATTATCCTTGTGATAATCATATTGGTTATTTCAACTTCCAAAATATTTTCTTCTTTTTGGTGTCATGGGCTAACTATTTTTCCTTCTGTAGTTGCAATCATCAGATATATCTAGTCCTAAAGAACAAGATTCTTCGTTGTTGGATGTCTTGAAGGTACTAGCCACTCGGGTTTGGATACTTCTGTTGTCACTCTGTTCAAATAATTTTTTACGTTAGAAAGGTGCAAGAGTTCTACCATTTGTTTCAAAAACTTGTCATGTTCTTGTTGCAGCTTTCTTTCACAAGCTCAAATTTTTCCATGGTTTTTCCGTACGTTGCCATACCAGATGAGAAAGAAACTCTGGAGAATTCATTGCTATCAGCTTTTGAGAAAACTTGCCTTCACGGATTAGGGGTGAATCAAATTGCTTATACTGAAACATGTTCTGTCAGAGGAGAAAATCTGAAGAAACTTCAAGGCTTGGAGTCAGTCCATGTAAGTTATTCTTGCTTAACTAATTGATTTGGTCCCTCTCTAAAATAATACTTTCCATAGTTATACTTTCTTTCCTAAAAAGTTATAAATTTTAACTCGACATAAAAACCTAGGATTTTGTTCATTCGAGGGCTGGTGGGAAGACAGATCTTATTGTTTTCTGCAGTGGGGCTTCTGAAGAACTACATATCACCCAGTCAGAAGGTAATTATTCTCCTTGGTTTATAAGTTCTTTGATGGATATTTCAAATGAACTTGAACTCATCTGATCTTTTCTATACAGGGGAAGTTCTATCTGATTTAGTTAACTTACTGAAGCAGTCTGGTGTCACACATACAATTCTCTATACTTCCAACCCCTATAGCTCAATCCAATACCGATCTCATTTGGCTTTGAGGTTGCTTGCAGAGGGAACCCAAAACAATAACTTGAACCTGACTACCTGTGATGGAGTTTGCCAAATTAAGACATCACTTCTAGAAGGGCTTTTTGTGGTAAGCCTTCAATTTTATCGAATTAAATCGAGATTAAGCACAGAAATTTAAGGTCGTATGGATAGAATTGTAGACATTTTTTTTTTCAGAATGGACTTGAAAGACGGATAATCTGATAAATTTGTTGACACTTTTTCCCCTTTGATCTCAGGCTGTTGTATTGCTTATAATATTAATATCAGGCCTGTGTTGTATGATGGGCATTGACACACCCACAAGATTTGAGACTCCCCAGGAATCTTAAGATGACGTTGTAGAGAAAAGTCATACTCTGGAATAGAGAGTTAGAGACCTCGTAATCACAAATCATCTACGGATCTTAAGATTCCTTTGTAATAAATGATACTCCAAGAGAGCCTACATTTTTTTATCCTATACTGTTCATGCTCTCTTTCCGAGACTTGTACCATTTGCACACTAAAGTTAGATGTAAAACATCAATGTTGTATTCTGATTTTACATTGGGGTGTCTTGATGGCACTCCTCTAACTCATAATGCCATTCCACCTTTCCCATTTTACTTTCATTAATATTCCCACTTCACTTCTCCCATAATGTCTTTTCATCTTTCACTTTTCTACAAACTTGTCTATATTAATTAATATTCTAATTATCTTTCCTTTCTTCACTTTCTCTTTTTTCCAACTTAGTACTTTTATTTTTTTATGATAAAAATATAATATGAGATATGATACACACATATAAATTTAATTAATATGTAAAACTAAAATTGCATCAAATATGTAAAGTATTAGAATATATATATGA
This sequence comes from Pontederia crassipes, assembly GCA_030549335.1. NCBI lineage: Eukaryota > Viridiplantae > Streptophyta > Magnoliopsida > Commelinales > Pontederiaceae > Pontederia > Pontederia crassipes. The sequence goes on from CM060189.1 coordinate 6,702,175, forward strand.
AATAAAATGGAAATAAAAAATAGTGTAAATGAAAATAAAGTACTACAGACAAAACTAAAAGAATTATATAAAAATAATTTGTATATTTTGATTATTTAATAAGTTTGTCATTTTTTCAATTTTTAGAACTCATTTATCTTATATTTTTCCAAAACTAATTTATATGTATATTACAATATTAAATTAAATTAATGTGTTCCCTTTATATTATATGATATTGTTATATTTAAGAATTTGGACGAGACAAAACGTAAGAAGGAAAAAACATAAAAGAGGTTATATTATATAAGTATTATATATTTATCATAAAAATATATAATTAGAGTTTTAAAAAATAAAAAAATAAAAAAAACGTAAGAAGAATTTGTTATATTATATAAGTATTATATATTTATTATAAAAAAATAAAAGCACTAATATGAAAAAAGAGAGAAAGTGGAGAAAGAAAAGATAATTGGAATATTAATTAATTTAAACAAGTTGTGTAAAAAGTGGAAGATGAAAATACACTATGAAAGAAGTGAAGGGAGAGAATATTAATAAAAATAAAAGGATAAAATGAAAAATGTGGAATGACATTAAAAGTTGGAGGAGTTACATTAAGGACACCCTTTATATTGTTGTTATTGTCAATGTTTCTTGTTAGTATCTCATGATCATTCACCGTGGTAAAGTTTGCTGCTTTTTCGATAATATTATATTCTTTCTTAGTTTATATTGAATTTGGACCATCAAAATTCTGTACCACACATCTAACTTTCCTGCGATAATTGAACTTGTAATTTAAGAGTACATTTTCGTTATGAACTTCTCATTTTGTCAAACAAAATTTCATACTTTTTGTTTCCTATTTTGGGATCTATTATTGCATCTAGTTGAACCTCAAACGACAACTGGTAAATAATAATTGCTCTGACCTCTTGTGGGCCTCATTTGTTTCTCTTGATTGGGTGGAGATCTATAAACATATTTCCATTGCGTCATTCTCGTCACCAACCAATCAATAATTAATCATCAACCTCGCCATCATTAGTTGACCCACCTTATCCTTCAAAGTAGCATACTTTGCTTATCCGTTACATTCGTACATTTTTACTTTTCATATTTTTCTTTTATGGTAACTTCTTTGATCTCCTTTGTAATTGAAAAAAAAAAATTACAGACATGTGGCAACTCGTTTTTCGTTATTACATGGAGAAACAAATAATAAGATTTTTTGGAACTTTTTTCCTCAATGAATTTAGTAAAAAATGTCTTGCATTTGATTGACCTTTATAAAAATTTAAGGTACGAACCAAATATTGAATTTCAATTCAACTAAAGTGAACAAATCAAAAGGTGGAAAGAAAATGGACCTTCTTTTCTTTTTTTTTTTTAATCTCCACACAAAGTACGGCTAAATTTTTATATATCATATTATTAATAACTTTATCACTTCATCAAACAAAAAAAGGCAGAACAAGAAACATTCATTTTTTTTCTATGAAACGAAGTATAATCTCCCAAATCTTCTTACCAACCCTAAACACTATAATTCTATTAACATTTATGAGGATTTTAATAATATGAACATTAAAAATATGACCTGTAAATTATTTTTAGTGTTATTAACATTTTCTCGAATGCTAATCCTCGGTCCGTTATTTTTATTTAACCGCGGAGCACCACATCGTGCCCGTCCGCTTGCCGCCGTGCTGTAAAAAGTTGCAAGTTTACCGCCGACTTGCCGAACATTGCAGCGGCGATAGGAGCAAAAGAAAAAAACAATCCTTTTTTTTTACCAGTTTCCAGTGAATCCTCTCCGTCGCCATCGTCGCCGTCTTCGCGGTAAAAATTCCTCCAGTTAAATTTTTTTTTGGTAGGTCTCCAGGTCACACGAGAGAGCGTGACAAGCAACGGATAAAAAAAAATGATCCCCCGTTATAAGGGGAATCGAAACAAGCGAGGACGATGGCACCGAGTCAAACTCCATGGCGCCATCCTCTCCCCCTCCTCCTCCTCCTCTCCCCTCGATTCCAAACCCCAATTAGGGTTTCCTCCCTCGCCTCGGCCTCGCCTCCCCATCCTTGTCCCTGAGGTTCCAGAGCTCCTCGGTAGTCTGCCATGGAGGGGGGATCGGGCGGCGGGAACGACGTGGAGCTGCTATCCAAGACGCTACAGTTCGAGCACAAGCTGTTCTACTTCGACCTCAAGGAGAATCCCCGGGGGAGGTACCTCAAGATCTCAGAGAAGACTTCCACCAATCGTTCCACCATCATCGTCCCCGTCGTTGGCATCGCTTGGTTCATCGATCTGTTCAACTACTTCGTTAACACGGACGAGCGGGATTCTTACAGCAAGGAGCTGAAGCTCGACACCAAGGTGAGATCCTAGTGGAAAGATCCCAACTTTATGTGATTTTTTAAAATTTTTGCTTATCAGTAGTTTCGATCGTATAAAAGCTTTCGATCTAATATCAAAATGCTACTTTTGTGTGGTTCCTTTTCTTTTGGACTGGAACTTTCAGGTGTATTACTTTGATATTGGAAAAAATAAAAGAGGACGCTTTCTGAAGGTAAAGTTCCCTTCTTTTTTTTTCTAGTCTTTTTCATTGTTTCTCTCATAAAAGTGTTCTCAATGAATACTAAAGTTCTTGATTGCTTTATGTGTTGTACGGAATATGATGACTGTATTCTTTTACACTATTACTGATGCTAATGTGTGAATTTAGTTACCAGCGATGATGCTATAATCCCGAAGTAGATATTGATTGAAAGCTTTAGCAATCTTTGGTCTGTTTTTATTTGAGGGATGCAAGAATCTGGGTTTATAGGTTAAGTATTTTTGTATTTTTTATGTTTTGTATGAGTACTGAAATTGTATAGACCATGACCTTTCTGTATAAAAGAAACCATGTATTCTACCCCTATGAGTAATCTTTCTGTAAATTATCTCCTCCAATTTTCTGCGAAACAAACAGCCTTGACAGTCTACTACCTTTGGAGAAAATGTTATTGAGTGTTTCTTAGTTCTCGCTAAAAAAATGTGTCAAATAGGAAATTATTTCTACTATAAATTAAGTATTAGTTCTCGCTGATTAACTAATACTTAATTTATAGTAGCGTGAAGATTTAGTGATGGATTTCTTTACATCTTAGACAGTGGGATATGTTTTGATGGATCTCAGCAATCAAATTTCATCTTGTCAGACTGGAAACTGATATGTTTTTATGTGTCTTGGAGTCGGACCATAAGTTTATTACTAATAAGTTGATGAAGGTCATGACATTTTAGAACAAAGAGAAGATAGCTTATTGTGAAGGATTCAGCAACTTGTTAATGTATTCTCCACTAATATAATGACATATTTCCATGCAAGGTATCTGAAGCATCAGCCAGCAGAGACAATTGTTGTTTCTCAAAAAACTTATTTTTTTTCTTGCTTCAAATTCTTTGAATCATTGTGCTTTTTAATAGTTCAGTTACAAATGCCCTTAGCTCGACTAGATAAAGTCTTGACACCTGAATCACCTTTTTTCATTACATTAAATCTCTCTCTCTCTTTTGAGGAGACATTCCATAAAATCACTTTGTGCCTTTGGGGCCAAAGATAAACTTATTCGAACTCCAGCTATTAATTTGGTCAAGAGTGATGTTAAAAAAGGTGTATAAATGCTTTAGGTTCAACAGTCAATTAGCTGGTCAGATATGTTGGATACTGACAGTAGGATATATATGCAATTTATCTACTGTTTTAGGGCTATGTTTAAAAAATATAAATCTGCGAAGGACATATAAGCAACACAGTGACCAACATTTCAAGATGTTATTATTACTAGCTTTAATAATTCTCTTGCTATATCACGATCAGACAAGTTTCAAAATTTTTAATTGATATCTAGAATTGCTTCAGAGTGGAGACTAATATCTCTGTCCTTTTCATCTTTTTAGTGTGCCTTGCTGCTAAATTTTGCATGTACCATCTAAGATATTTGCATTAATTATCCTAAAGAAAGACGTTTACATTTTATAAGGTATTTTTCATATTTAGCAATCATTCTCATTTTATAAGGTATTTTTCATATTTAGCAATCATTCTTTCTCAAGCAATACTGATGAATAATGCTATTGAGTAGATATCAGAAGCATCCGCTAGCAGGAGTCGTAGTACAATTATCGTGCCTGCAGGAAGCTCTGGTGAAGAGGGATGGACTGCATTTCAGAATATCTTGATAGATATCAATAATGAAGCTTCACGTCTTTTCATTGTGCCCAACCAGGTAACCAGGTGACCATTAGTTAGCATTTTTTTTATGTACGTCTTCTGTTTGCTAATTCTTGACCACTGTTTTATAGCAACATATTGAGCCTTCAGACCACCTTCCGGGACTGTCAGATGATGTTGGTGCTGGATTCATATCAGGTCATATTACCCAACCAGCTCCAGGATCAGATTTGAATGTTGATAGATTAGTGGAGCTTCCGCATCAGGATGTCATAGGAAGCATGGGGCTATCCAAGGTAATCAGAGCTGATCAGAAGAGGTTCTTTTTTGATTTGGGGAGCAACAACAGAGGCCACTTCCTAAGGATCTCCGAGGTATTATCTTCTTTATAGTACATTCGGAGAGAGAATATTCTGCTTTCTTTGCCCTTTTGATGTGGCATTTATGTGTTGCCTCTTCACAAATCAGGTGGCGGGGGCTGATCGATCTTCTATAATTCTTCCTTTGTCTGGACTTAAGCAGTTCCATGAAACCATTGGTCACTTTGTGGAAATAACGAAAGACAGACTTGAAGGAATGACAAGCCTGCAGACTGTAGAACCTGCTCACAGATGATCTAGCACCATTTGTCCCTTGGTTGTTTGTGCTCATCGGCTCCCTTATTCTGAGTTACCATTGACATTTATTTGTGTGGAGTATCGGGTTTGTGTAGCTTTTCTGTAGTTCATTTTGTTGGAGACAATAATCTCATTCCTTTATGATAATCTAGTTATTTTGCCTGTTCCGTGGCCATGGAGGAGAAATAAAGGGCGAAATTGTGGTCGTGTAAAGTAGTTCAAACGAACATTTTTAAACTTTATTTGGGGAATGTCCACTTGCGGATTTTTTTGGGGTGTTAATAATATGTTTGTGGTGATGTCTTGATCAATGAGCATGTTGACCCAGGACCTGAAACTCCTGAAATCAACTTCTTCAAGGTTTTTTTTTTTCTGGGTTCTGTATGATATATTTTTTTTGTTCTTTCAGGACTTTAAGATGGTGACTGTATGGTTTCTGATTTGTTGGCTACAACAGGTTTGATCCGTTGATGTTCAAAAGGAAGAGTTGAGTCGAGATCCTAATGCTAACTTGTTGGTTGCAGAACACTTTGCCGGAGTCCGGCTTCCGGCCTCGCATTTGGTTATCTTCTCCTCCTTGCCTCCCTTGCCTTCTCTCCAGTCGCCCCTTCCACACATGCCGCTGCCTCCTCCGCCTCCATCCACATGTATGCCGACCGTCCCGGCCGGCCATGTTCTCCAGCGGCTTCCCCCATTGGTGGTCTCTGATGTGTCTTGCTCTTCTTTCTTCCCCTGCGCTCGGCCGAGCCCGACATTGTGCAGGCCTTCCGGATCGACATGTCCGGGCCCGCTCTCGGGACGTCCCCTCCGAGTCCCAAGTGGTCTTTCCCAGCGCATCCTTCTCTTGTCTCACCCCAATTACACGGTCGAGCTTTCGGACGTCCGCGTAGCCTCACTGCCAAGAATCAAGCACATGCTTCTACCCATCGGGTGGCCTTCCTACCACGGCATGAATGAACGCCATGAGACTCTGGGATATCACCCGTGGCCGCATGTTTAAACACACCATGGAGGGCCACAACAACATGGTCACCAGTTTGTGCATCACCAGAGCAGGAATGAACATGAGTTGAGGGTACTCAGTGTGCCAATTGAATGGTTACTTCAAAAGCTTCCATTTCGGGGCATTTAGGTTCGCACACCCAATGACGGACGTCCAGTTTTTTGCCCGTGGGCGTTCTCACCTTCAGGTGTGCTTAGAGTTGTCGGAACCTTGATCGGGGCCATTGCATGAGACAGAGGAAAGCTTCTGGGAAACATTCAGAATATGGAGGTTGAGGAGCTCGGTAGCTCTTGCATTTTCTGAAGACAGATGTTACAATGTCGCAGTATGCAAGATTTCTTTTTTTTTTTGTTTTTAATGAACAAGGTTTTTAAGTTGTGTACTGATGATATGACTCCAGTAGCAAGTCTAAAACTCATGTTTGGACTGTCAAAGATGTGATTGAAGAAGAAATTAAAATACAGCATTCCTTGCAAGAGATGCAAGGGATGATCTCATCTTTGTTTGCAGTAACAGACAGGTGAAGATTTTGTGACTGCTTCTGGTGTATAAAGTAATACTCTTATTGTTCCGAGACATGCTGCAAGCCAGTGGCCTTTAAGTTTTAGCTACTTTAGCTTTGGCTTTTCTTGAATTTAGTTGTAAAGTCATCATAGTGCATTATAGATCTATGCTTTAAATATATTACTACTAGTATGACCAGTTTCAATAGATTTCTTTAGGTTTGTATCAAGATTTCACTTCCATTGCCTTCAGTTAGTGCTTCTGCTAAACATTTTACAACAACAACAATAATAAAGCCTTATCCCACTAGGTGAGGTCGACTACATGAATCATACGACGCCATTCTGCTAAATGTTTTATCCTTGAATTTTTGCTTTCAAGATTCATCTGTACAGAACACTAAAAGATGCACTTAAAAGTGTATTTGGATATCTTGATCACTACCATTTCTTTGCTATTCAGCTTTATTAAGGTACTAATAGGGGCTTTACCCCTTTTTTTAGGGGTAACTAGGGGCTTAACTTGTTGGTTAGTGTTTTGCTTGTCATATAATTCATTCAATATTGAGTTGCTTTAGGGCGGAGCAAGTAGATTTTGTTAGTCATTTATATTTCTTTGCTTGGCTATTGGCATGATTCTAATCTTGCAGCTGCCACCTTCGGATACATGTTTCATACAGCACTTATGGACCCTGATCTTTACATTTCATTCTTGTTTCATTCAGTCAAAATATGAATGCTATAATACTGTACTCCAGTGTCAGGGTTATGAAGTTGGACGCATTACTATAGTATGCTGTAACTATGTTGGTTGTACAGATTATTTTTTTTATGCTTATCTGCGGGGTAGTTTTCGTTAAATGAACTTTCGCAAATCATATATGTTTATGTAACAGGTTGCAAATACTAGAAATCGTCTGAAAGGCTCTGGTGAGTAAGCTTCGGTTGGCATATACTAGAAAGCAATGATATTTTGCGGCTCAAATAGAGATACCTTTTCCATAAAGCATCATATAGTTCATGGCAACAATATGAATCTAGCCAACATCCGTAGTAGTTTCAACGGGGTCTTCTATATGCCATCTTTTTATTGTGTAAACAGTGAGGAACTTGCACTAAATATACTGAAGTTTTTACGTCTTGCTGCAATGGAGCAGTAAAGCAACCTACAAGAATGAGTGTTATGTTTATATAACTACAGAGGATTTTGCAGAAAATCCAGCTCAGGAAACATTGAAGAGTTGGATGCACAACATTTTATAATATGAACACATTGCAAACACATTCAGCTAGCGAAAGGCTTAAAAGTTAAAACACTTTCTGGATCTTCAAGATGGATTTTTTTTTCTTTTGAGGAGAAAAAGGGTGAAGATGAAATTTCTATTCACAGCCAAATGATCAGTATAAAAGTGATGTTTCATTATAAAAAGATTCAAATTTTTACCTCTCTCTCTCTCTCTCTGAACATGCTTATTAAAGAGGCAAGCAGAACATTTTGTTTCTCCATGTCTTCAGTTTAATTGTGGATCTGTTCAAGTTCTCTTTATGCCAGATTAGCAGTTTGTTCGTGATCAGTAAAAAGTATCCTATCAGGCTCGGCTGGGTTTTTCATTCGAACTGTAAAAGCCTTTTGTTCTTGGACATCTCAGTTTCCACACAATTTGAAGTTATGGCTAAATCCCTCAAAAGCACGCCTTCCCAGGTATCTAGTCTGGTTAGAATAATAGGATGAGAAAATTACCATCTGTCTTTTTTTTCCCTCAAGAAAACAGTGATAACATTTTGCATAATAACTTTCTCTACTTCTGTTCCTCTGGAACTGAGGCCTGATTCACAAAAAGAAAGGACTGATAGCCGTTAGTTTGAAATGGTTAATGGAGTGGTATAAGAATGTTAACCCAATCGTTCATCATCCCAAAAATGTATATATAATGTCAGAAGCTAACTTTTTTCTTTCCAATGCCCTACTGATACTACATATCAGCTTGATCTGATGGGGAAGTGAACCAGAACAACCCCATGTTCTGTTCAAAGTGACTTTGCCTGACCTGACCAACAAGATCAGTTGAATAATCAGATCATTCAGGAAAGGGAAGATTTCCGAATGAAAAGGTACATCTGCGCTTTTTGGCTAACGGAATGTAACAAATTGAGAATTGACGATTAAACCTTCTAGTTCTTATTATTAAAAAAAAATCCATGACATGAATTGATTCTAATGAACTAAGGATTCCCTGTATAAGAACACAGCTAACCAGTTCAGAATTCCAATTTCCGGAGTGTGTATATATATTTTCTGTCCCCTTCTCAAAAGTGTCGTGTGTGACGATTCTCACAATGATTCAGACTTGCGACAGGTATAAAAATTCATACTCGTCAGAGCACCATAATATCTCACCCAGGTAAAAGTTTCATGGCATATTGATGCTGATCGATACATATGAACACGTAAAGCTTGACTGCCAACAAAATGATGCCACTGATGAATGTTTCATTTTGGCTTGCACATGCAGGAGAAGTTTCCTCCCCACAGCCAACAGCCTAACACGAGTTGCTTTCCGCTTTTGAAGAGTGCCCTCATTAGTTAGCATTCAGAGTAATGAAGTAGATTGTTAGTCTTTTCATGATAAGGATTTCCCCTCTCTCTCTCTCTCTCTATGCTGCTGTAGTCGGCAAAAGGTTATTGTCAAAGTGAATTACGGGCGCTAGCTCTCACATCAATGATTTAGGAGGCTACATATATCTTAATCGTAGGCAACAGATATATGGACTAGGATAAAGACTGGGTACTGTCCAATTTGCAAATAGCTACGCAATCTAAAGCAGTCCACTGATTCAATGTGTGACAAATCATTAATTCAACTCCTAAGCCCATGAGATGTTTTTAAATGACTGTAAAGCGAACAGTAGATACGTCCCGAGAAGAACTGCAAGCAGATTATAGTTCTAACATTCTCCTAAACCTTGCATTTACTATTCTTGTCCAGGAGCAAACGAGAATTATTCTTGCAACGCTGCAAACACAAAAGTCGAACATTTTTGTTGAGAAATGGTTAAAGTTATAACATTCAAAGGCAATAGATCCATAACTAAAATTTTAAGATCAGCGTCGTCACCTCATTTCATATACTATTAACTCGATTGAAAGGCAGCAAATTTTGATTTCTTGTTTTGGTCAAATTGTATGTCGTAACTTTATTGACAGATTAATGTCCGAGAATGCAACATGTATCCTTGGAATCGGACGGCCAAATATGCAATGGTTCAAAAAGCAAAGGACCGTAAAAGGATGAAACAAGTCTACAATATATAAACCATGAATTGTGTTAATGATGTCTTGAATCTGAACTCAATTGGTCCTCCTACATAGTCAGGCGCTTCAGCAGAATTTTCCAATTGGTCCTATTTTTAGGAAATTTATTTAGAGTCACAGTCCGTATGTAATTCCTATCATCTGTCAAAGAAAGTGCCTATATAAACTCCCTAGGGGTCTAGATCGAGACATATCCTTATAATCATCATTATTCTATAATAAAGAGCCGACGCCGTTTTTCCTCTTCGTGTTCTTCTGTATTTAGTGCGATCCCTCTCTTTCGCTTTTTCGTAACAGATTGAACCTCATGAATGCAAATAAGCTTCTGCTGCATGGCCAATAAAATAAAGCGAGGAAATCATGTTTCAATTCAATGCATGTGATCATGACGCTTACGGCCGTCGACTATCCAAATGCTAAGCAAACAAGTAGTCCCTTTCTAATGGAACACGTAGTGAATCCAACGTCAAAAAAACTATGTGCGTTTTTTTCTTCCACAAAACCACGTTTAATTTGCATGGAGAATGGTATCTAAGACTTTTTCCACTATATACGTCTATATCCACCAATCTGTCACAGGCATATCCCACCCCTCTTTTTTTGTCTTTGTTCTTTTTGCTCCCAGCTGCTGGATGAATCGTGGCCTCGTGAGAGAGACTTGACCAACCCATGTGCCTGTGTGTGCGTCTGTGAGAGAGAGAGAGAGGATGCCATGGATATATGAAGCTGGTATCCATCAGAGCAAGAGGAGGAGAGGGATGCGATCTGAGCTGCTAAACGTAAGCAGTTTTGCGATCTGACCTACTTCCATGCACCACGATACACGCAATTTTAAAATTTGCCTTGGCCTTTTCTTTCTTCTCGGCCGTTGAGGAGTGTCAGTGTGCATTGCCATTGTGACATCAAGATCGAGTGACGCACTGCTAGATGTTTGAAGGACATGTATAACTACTGTATGAAGTGCCATCTTGGATCTCACCCTTCGCCGGCCCCATTTCGCTGGATTCACAACAATTATTTAAGAGTTCGTCTTCTGCACATAAATACACAAGATGTACACATGATTGATGCACGCGGAGTTAAAACCCAAGATAAACAAGAACTCCATTAGATATTGGTTATGTCTTTTGTCGGACAAATACTGTTTTTTTTTTCTTCACTTTAATTGTGTTTCACGACAAAGAATATTATTTCACTGCAAATTGAAGTTCCTAGACGACCAGAAAAAGAAGTTTCTTTTAGTGATATCTTATTTTTTCGGAAGGAATATATATATATATATATATATATATATATATATATGCGACGTTTCCTCTTTTTTTTTTCTTTTTTGGATTAAGTAATAAGTCCAATTAGAACGACCTCCGCGAACAAGGGAATTGGTATCTGACGTCAGAGGAATCTTGTTATGGTGCAATTATCTGTTGCTTACTACAATGAGATTACTGTTTTGTGCACGCTTCACTTTTATTTTATAATATATATATATATATATATATATATATATATATATTGATTGCATGCTTAACAAGGTTGATGCATCACACACCTGACGGCAGTATCATATATTCTACTTCCTGCCAAGGGCGGTGTGCAGGGATTGTCCCGTCCTACAGCAATTATCTGATGATGATATCGTTCAGGAACAAGTTTTAGGTTTCTGTCTTGCAATGACTTAATTTGTGCAATTACATTCAATTAATCGCCATCTCCTACCCTATTAATTGTGTTAAACATTTAACTCGTTGATATGACCACCTTTAATTGAGAACGAAATGAAAAAAAATGTATGCTAGCGTGAAGGATTAGTGAAGAGATCCGGATCAACTTTGATACCACAATATTACTTTTTTCAACTTGACAAATTAATAAATAATATTTTTTATAAGTTTAAGGTGGAAAGAATGAATGAAGTATATAATGTTTTCATAGATTACACACGTAATCCCTATCCACTGCAGATCACATATATATTTGTTTAATTTTGGATATTGATGTGTTATTATTTTACTCATGACATCTTTGCTTTACCATGTAGACCATTAAATTTAATTAGTCCAAATTAATCTATTATTTGTGTTTGTCAAGTACAATTCCTAATTAGACTCATTTTATTTGGTGAAGAAATTTATAATTTTTTTTACATATAACTTCCAGATGCAGTGCAGCAGTAGGATATGCTTGAAGATTGACAATGCCCTATAAATCTCAGGACTAATTAGCTGCCTAGTTGCCCTGATGGTATATGGCTTGATATACATCAAATCCTTTTGCACTTGAGATTCAGAAAATGTTGGCAACTTTAGCAATGCTCAGAAGCTAAGTTTTTCCTCAGAAGAAGCCAAGCAAAGTGACGCCTAGATATATGCAATAGATTTTCTCAGGCCAAGGCCATGACCAGAACTGGAAGACCAACCAGAAGAGTGCATGCATGGTGATTGAAGACTTGCTCTTAATATATGTTGAAACAAGATGGAAACATGTAATATTAGGGTGAGAATATCTTTTTTCCTGTTTTTATTGCATGAAAGGAGGGGTGGTGTAGGCAAAAAAGCCGGCCCTCTTCTCCTCACCTCAAGTCATGAAACTAACAAACAAACGTATGCTTTACTTTGGAAAGAAAGGAAACAAAGAGGCCAAGGCAAATCTCACATGAATCAGTGCAGCCCCATGGCTGCTCTTTAACATTACATTGTGACTCTGCACTATCTGATCACTTCGATCTCCCCCACATTTGAGTTTTAATTTGTTTCTTACGTTCCTAACAAAATATATGCATACATGGCCCAATGACCTATCCATATGTCCTGCCATATTCTCTGGACATGTTGTTTCCCCTCTGGCATATGTAGGTGTGTGTGTGTGCCCACATGAATGTATATTGATGGAATTGAAGTGAAGAGCATGTCAGAGGCATAGTCAATTTCCTACTCAAATTGGAAGGGGGTTGAGGGTTGGATAAGTAGTGCTTACAGCTGCATGTGGAACTGTTCATGAACAGCCCATCATTACATGTGGAATAGGAATTCCTCTCTTGTGGCCATGTTGCTTCATATGTGTAACCTGGAAGGTAATTAATTATATCAACAAAAGTTTCCAATGGCATGTCATGGCCTTATGGAAGTGGATACAAGTCACTTATATAACTGTAAAAAAAGACACACAACCAATAATTGGTTTCTTCAATTAGTAATTGAAAAATATAGTGAAGAAAATAACAGCATCAAGATTGGGAAAGGTCAATATTAGAAAATTATGTTCCTCAGGGTTTAGATGGAGGAAGGGAATCAAGAGGAGGGGGAATGGAAGTGAAAAGTGGTTCTTTATTCATTCACTTTCAATTTTGGATAAATTGATTTTAGTTGGATAGAAAAGGAATATGGATATAATTTTCCTTTCATTTTCTTCCATTTACATTTCTACCCAAACAATGACACAAAAAAATATACCTTTTACATTTTACATCCATTTCTTCTGAAGTCAAACACACTCTTGATCTCAAACTATATTAAATAAAATTCAGTAAGCTAAGATCAATGTTGTAATATGGTGGCAAGCAATTATCTCATAAATTTACATTTGATGTTTATCTGACCTTTTATTTCTTATATACTAAGCCCACAACTCTGGTAGTCAATAAGTTTGTATGTAAAAATGAAGGTGCAGATCCTTACGAAATTTACATACATCTGTTATTGAATCAAAATTCCATGACTGATGCCTAATCCAATGATTATAAATCCAACGCTTTTAACAGGCAAAAATGGTTCTTTCAATTCAATCAATATTTGAATTGCTAATAGAATCAATCAATGATCATCAAAACACTCAATGAAAAATTATATTTAACACAAAGGATAGGCATAGTGATTAAAAGCATGTTACATTTTGTTGAAAAGAAGAATGATAAATTAAATTGAACCACATAAAATCTCCCACTGGTAGTGAGAAAAAAAAGGGAAAAGAAAACACTACTTTATGTAACAAGGAAAAGGAAAAACAAAACAACTTCAAACTTTATAACATCATCAAACTTTATTAGTCGTTTAATTATAATAGTATAATTGACATGATTAAATATCATGTACACAATCTGAATCATATATACAGCAATCAATTAATAGTGACTCCTACATCCTGGGGAGAAAAAAAGAACACTGTTGGTACCAGAGGACTGCAACATTAACAACGTGCACGAGCCAAATGGATCTGCTCAGAATGAAGTAGATTAGCCTACATGCTCCGGCCGATTCAGTGCTTCCATTGTCCGTCGAATCCAAGACGTGCGCCTGCGGTGGACGTGCTGCCGAGCTCGGTGTAGCCGGACGAGCTCGTCTCCTTGTTCCGGACGTCGTTGATCATCTCATTGACGCCCCTTGAGCGCGCATCGCCGCCGCCGAACGCGGCCTGTAGAGGCTTCATGATGGCGTACTCGGTCTGGTGCAAGTAACCAAAGTTGGCATGCCCCGCCGGCATCAAGTAATTAGGATGCTGCTGCATGAGCTGGGGCAAGAACAGCGAGGGGTTCCCTTCATGGTAAGCGCTGTTGGTGTCGGAGAAGTAGTAATTCGGCGCCGTCGGGCCCCCGTGCTGTTCGTGAGCCTCCTGATGATCCGTGCTCATGAGGATGTTTCTCCCCGGCCGACCTCTCGAGCTGCTCGCCGCTTCGTCGCTGACGAAGCTTGAATTCGGCCTGCAGCCGCCATTGGGAATGCTGAAGTAGGAGGAAGCAGCGGCAGGGTCCAACGCTGCGTACTCCGGAGAAGAGTTCGCCCGCACAGCCGCAACCGGCTGGTCTCTCTTGGCTGCCGTGCTCTTGTGGAACACCTTGCAGACAACCCATTCACACTGCACATCTAATAACTTTTAATACGTGCCAGAAACATATGCATCATATGCCATCGAAGTATTGATCAAGAAGAAGAAATTAACTGTGCATCAAGAGATCGATCGAATTAACCCGGAGCACGTACGAATGGCTTACCTTTCTTGTTCTCGGAGTAAGAACAAGGTTTCGTGATGCGCCTTCAAGCCTAAACTCATGGATGACCCAGTTGGTCTTCTCCCCCTTGGGAGCTCTGCCCTTGTAGAAGACGAGGGTTTTCTTCATGCCAACCAGGACGCCCTTCCCCCTATAGATCTCCTTGTCCTTCCCCGTGGCCTTCCAGTAGCCAGCCTCTGTGGCCCTGTTGGCTCTCATGCCAGTTGGGTACTTCCTGTCCTTCTGGCAGAAGAAGTACCACTCTTTCTCTCCCATCTTAGCCTGACCTGAGAATACGAGAAGTGATCAACACACATGCGTGTCAAATATTTTTCCACAAACAAATTAAGATAGATATAGCAGACCATCCGTATACAATCAATCTTGCTGCACCAAATTAATTAACCAAAAAAGCATGAGCATGCATGTGAGAAACAAAATTTTTTTTCTTCATACTTGGAAGCTCCCATGGCTCGGACTTGTTGAGATCCACCTCTCCTATGGCCCTTGAAGTGAAGCCAGGTGTGGTGACCTTCTCCACCAAGTAGTTGGTTATGATCTCTTCATCAGTAGGGTGAAACCTAAAGCCAGGAGGCAAGTCCATGTTGCAGTCCTCCTGTTTGCCTCGAAAGGTGGCATCCGCCATGGTCGGTCGCATGCACCTCCTGCTGAGAACTTTATATATATAAGGGGAGGAAAAGATCAGATGACTGAGAATTGCAAGAAGAAGGAGAATACGAAGAAGAAGAAGAAGAGGGTGTGTGGAACAGCAGGTGGAAATCAATGGAGATGGAGTTAAGAAAGAATAAAGGGGAGGAGGAAGCCAAACTTAAATAGATATCCTTGTTTATTACACCTTGCGGGCGCTTGAGAGCCGTGCCGAAGTAGGGCACCTCTCTTGGAAGCAACCTTTGAAATGGTCCATAGATATGACACTATTTTTCATTCCGTTATGTAGTTTAATTATTAGCCTTGGTGCATGCAATGTGTGCTCATCTTGGATTCATGATTAATATATTTTCATGTGGCAAATAGTCCGTTTTCTCTTGGCAACATTTTCAGTTTGTGCGTATAGAAAATCTCCCGTGAAGACAGTAGTCGAATGCATATATATATATATATATATATATATATATATATATATATATATATATATATATATATATAAAATATAAACATGTGTGTGTGTTCATCTTTTCCTTGGCTAAAAAAGAAGCTTAAGCTCCCCAAAAAATGATTTATAGAACTTATCAAATTAGAAATAGTATCTATATCTATTTTTATGCAATTTATTTTAATTTCCTAAATGTGATCCGATATAATTCGAGATGACCTTACCAAATTAGTTGGGCTCGATGATGCGTCGACCTTTTAACTCATGGCTAATGCGTTTAGTAGCGCCACATGAATTGGAGAGTCAGCATCGCTTTCCAGATATCGATTGGCTTATAAAAAAAGATGCACTTATTGTTTCAACTTTTATGGTGCAATCCCCTCAAATTTGCTCTTGGTTTAATTAGCATCTATCTATTTCACTGGTACGTGTGGATTCATGGGAGCCATCTGCCACCAGCTTTTGAGGAGTTAAAAAAGAAAACTTTTATTTCTTTCTGGTCGAAAAGTTAGGTCACGAACTTTTATTTCTTCGGATCAGAAGTTATAGGTACTTTTGTTGCTGCAAAAACACCTCCGGCAAAAGTTCGCTAAACAAAAGCATTAATATTGCCTTCATTTTGATTTCAGCTTTGTTTTCCCCACTCTTTATTTTTTTTCCTCTTTCTGATTCTTGAAAACATATATGTTTTTTTTATATATATACCAAGTCAGATTGCATAAAATTGACTTCCAATATATATATGTTTATCCAAATTTATACATGTCCATAAACTAGCCAGAGGAAACCAATAGGAAGGGGTGGTCATCCTTTATAATATAATTTCTTAGTTAAGATTTTGACCTTCTAACTCTCCTCCTGTTAGGAAAAGAAGCAACACCTAATAGGAGAAGAAGCAACAGCTATACATGTCAAAAGGTTGCCCATGTTTTCCTTCTGCTGCAGTTGAGGGAGCATTTAATTCTCTAATAAATATCAATTAGGCAGATTCAGCAGGATTTTTACGCATTCATGCATGTATATATACGTGGGAGTTGACTCTAATTAGGTTTAGCTCATTAAAAGATATGGAATCAATAAATGGCCCTAATTATGGTAGCAAGGTGATTAAATTTCCCTAAGTATGCATCCTCAGGTAATTAGTCAAAAGATAAAATTAAAAACGCAAATGACAGGCATACACATTCTTTGATTATAATATTTGTTAATATATTATTATTATTTTGGTATTATAAATAAAATGAGAGCACATTACAAAGTAAAAAAAAAAAAGCAGGAAAAGTTTGAAATAAGATATCATTTTTTAAGTAAATAAAAAATAAAGAAGGTTCATTGGCAGGTTGGCTATCACCTCAAGACAAACCTTGGACTTTCATATGTTTCGTTTAGATATTTACTTTATGAGGAATGTGGAAAATTATAAAGCTCATGTTTGAACAGTTTTAGGGTGCCATATTGTTTATTTACTTATTTGGATTTTGTATATAACTTTGTACAGTTATGTGGGATAAGACAAATACATAAAAACTGGAAGAAAGAAATTAGATGAAAATCCTGATCCCACTAATTTTGCAATATTATTTTCCTCAAAATGTTATGTATTAATATTGGAAAAATATATTCTTTTGTGTATGAGCTGAAAAAATGTAATTAACGAGCTTAATTTATATCAAATTTCTCTCACGGTCCCCTCGCTAATATGTTTTACCTTCCTTGCTCATGTGGCCCAACCTAAACGGAATAGGTATTGATTTGATGATATTATAATATATGATATAATTGAGAAAGAAAAATAGTGAGAAAAAGGAAAAAAAAAATGAAAACTTGTGATGGAAGCCAAAGATTTGAGCGATAAAATGTATCGTGAGGTACTTTCTTTTATTCATAGTGAAAGTTTTCTTTATATGTGGAGATTTATTTATTAAAAGAGTTTTATCATGTTATGTTTATTTTCTTTTTTTGATTATTATTAATCGTCAGTGCTATATATATATATATATGTGTGTTATAATATGCATATGGTATAGTAATAATGTTAGGAGGGAAATTAGTGGGTTCATAATAAAGTTAGGAGAACTGAAAATTTCAAATATGATATATGTTGGGTAAAACTAAACTTAATTTAATTATCTGCTAATATATTCTTTCAACTTCTGAATTTTGAGCGTGCTATATCATATTATTAAAAAAAAGTTTAAAATTAATGAGCTCGATCTCTCTTCGGTCATAAAGATCGATATTCGTACATTTAACATATAAAGAAATGGAAAAGGATAAAACGATTTAATAAAAATTCTATCGTCATGGTTCACGAGATATTTTTCGAAAAAAAAAAATCCCACAAACATTATGACTTCACCAAAGCTTTATATGTAAAGGTGTATGAAATAAAATTTAAAAAGTAAACTAAAAAAATAGTAAAAAGATTTTGAAATTGAATTTTTAATAAAAAAATAGTCACCATTGTGACTAAAATTTAAATATTTGTCTCCCTAATTTATGTGTATTTGTATTGAACTTAAATATTGTGATAAGTTGGTTCATATGGACTTGGCAGAAAAAAAAGAAGAAAAGATTACAAATAAAGAGATACATAAATTTCACTAGTAAAATCATTTAAACTCATGATTAGTCTTGGAGTGAAGAGGTGAAGTCATTATTGTCGTATTATTCCATTTTTAAAAAATTATACTATTTTCGGGTGCAAAAAAAAAAGTTTGATCCAAAGGAAATAGTTATTCTTTCGATTCAAAAAAAAAATTTTTATGACCTTTGGCCGAGAATTGAAACCCGGTTCTATAAACATCTCCATTTAATTTAACTGTTTATATTAAAATGTTTGAAATAAATTATAAAATTCTAAAATAATAATAATAATAATAACTTTTTATTATCTATAATTACCTTAATTAAAAATAACTTAATGCAAATTTACACAATATGATGACTACTACAGCCAGTTTTAAGATATTAAATCAACTTCTAAAAAAGATTATGTAGTCAATAAAGCATAAAAAAAACATATAAAAATAGCAATCTTTTTTTTGTTTTTGCGTTTTGCATTAATTTGCTGTGCATAAGTACACGAACACATTGTGAAATGAATTAAATCAATATATTTATTATAAGCAATGTTTTAAAAATCGGATTGGATATTGGATCGGCGTGCCGAGTGAGTCGAGGTTCGACTGGTTCAACCGAGAGTCAATTGGTTGAATCGAATTTTTATATAATAATATTATTTATCATTATTTGTGAGTAATTTAATATATAAATTATCACAAAAATTATTAAAGCAAATAAATAATTATTATTTTTACTATATGTTAATTTAAATAGTAGTTTTTTTATTATTACTAATATAATCATTTAAATATAAATTTGTTACTAACATATTAATACCGGATTTTATTTTCCTTCTATATAACTCTCTTTTATTTGATTTTATTAATAATCTAAATTGAATTTCAATCTAAATTTATTACTAATACACTATTAACAGTTTTTATTCTTTTTCCATGTATAATTCTCTTTTATTTTATTTGATTAATAATTTGTTTTCATTTTGATTCCTTTCCTCCAATTCAAAATATTTCCTTTCATTTTCTTATTTAAAATTTAAAATTTTTCCCTCTTTTTTATCCTTTCACGTGTGTAACTTTCCAATTTTATTATAAAATCATTTAAACATTCATTTCTCTAATAAATCTTTCCATATTTTATCTTTTAAAAAATAAAAAAACCCACTTCAACCTAATTTTTTCCGAGTCAAACTGATTTTTTATTCATTCCGATTTTATGATTGAACCAAATTCCGATTTGCGATCAGACCAGTAAAATCGACCCGTCCGAATAGATTTTTAAAATATTGATTATAAGGGTACACGTACACTTTGGTGTCATATGATATTTATATATCTTTTATGCGACTACATATGATAGTGTTGGGTTGGGTCAAATTTTGACCGAATTCTTGTAATTACGACTCGAATTAAATTTCCAACTTCTCGTGTGGCATGCTCACCGAGAACATGTGGTCGACAGTGGGACACATTAACTAGTAATAATGCCAGCTTAATTAATCAATTAAAAATGCACAACAAGCTTGATTAAGGCTACATGCTTTGCATTTACCACCGTGTTGCCATCGTTCTGATCGCATCTCAACCTTGGTGGGTTTATTATTATTATTATTATTATTATTATTATTATTATTATTATTATTATTATTATTATCCACCATAAATAATAGTATGCGACCATGCACCTCTAGATTTTAAAAAATAATCCGTTATTTTTTTTAAAAAATATCCTAAAATTATTTAGAAAAATAAGAATAATCTTTTAGTGGTTCATTTTTTCGAATAAAATTTTTTGAGACCAGGCTTTTATATAATTATATATAAAATTGTACTACTGAATCTTTTAAGTTACCTAACTAGACTTCGATAATGTGATAAAACAATATGAAATTATATACAAAAATTATTATATGTATAATAAAAAAATGTGATTACTAATGAATTAATTATATAAATAACAAACGAGTTTTAAGAACCTTTACGATTTTTTCGAGTGGGATATTAATTTTAGCATATGAATCTTAGTCTATTAAAACTATCTAAATCATATTTGGAAATTTTTTATTTTTTTTCGAATAAGATCATTTTTTCCAATTGGTCGATTTTTCTTATACATCTATGCACGTTAACGGCACACGCAGCATTTGACGATTTCAATATTATTTTATTATTATTTAATTATATTTAATGTGAACATTTACACGGGGGGAAAAGAACCAAAGGGAGGGCGAGGGCGAGGGCGAGGGCAATCGCCCCCCCACCCCATGTGCGAGCGATCCTGATCCATTAAAGTCTCCTTCAATTATTACTGCTCACGCCGTACGGGGGCCGATACGTCAAGCACTTTTGGTAGCCGTACACCATTGATGTCATGGTTTATTTATTTATTTTAAAAAAATAAGTGGAATGCGACATATATTTATTTAATTTCAATTTTATTTTGAAAACCTACTATTTCAACCATGAATACAAAAGGAAAGAAAAAACGAAATAGATTCAAAATTATTGTCAATTGTATCGATAATTTAGCTATTTTAATACCAATCGTTTGCATTCCTTTTTGAGATAAAAAAGAATGCGAACTGTGAGCTCTCAGAAAAGGGAACCCATCTATATTACTGATTTGGTTTCTCGTCTCACATATGTGGGACTATTAAAAGCTTTCTCTTACTTTTATGGCAATTATTATCCATTAAGTACTGTGTGTATGAATCATAAAGTTGCACCAGGCAAGAGTGTGGTCATCAACATATCAACAATATGTTACACGATAAAATATAAACAAAAAGAAATAAACAATTGATTCACTACTTCTTGAGTAAATTATCTCTTAACTTTGAATCGATATCGGTCTACCAAGTTCAATTTATATCTAGAACGTTCATCAATTTTAATTGTCTTGTGCACGATTAGTCTCCTTAACCGCTAATAGTGATTTTCCGATTGTGTGGCCTCTATGTGGATTTTTCTCTTTCATCCACATCATAAAAAATAATATAAATCTATAACAAAAATATTTAAAAAATAAAAAATACCAGCACATCCGGTCGAGCTCGCGGATGTCACGGGGTCATTCTCGGACACTAGATCACGTGCGGCGACTAGGCGGATAGGCACCTAGCCAAGATTATTTTGAGTTTGCAGTGGAAGTTTTATGGTCGAGACGACTATACCGAGAGTCGCTCTTATAAGCATTCAATCACGGACATGACTAGAGTGTTGGACTACTCGTCATGAGACCGTGACATTAGCGCGTTGCGGCACTAATGTAGGCGTTTGGGTGCTTAAAGTCCGAAGGGACGACGAAGGGACCACGGGACGCCACGAAGGGACCACGGGACGCCACGAAGGGACACCGATGTGGGTTCCCACCCCACGCTCAAGACCATGACACTAGAATTAAAGAAAAGCTTACTTGTATTAAATATGATGAAATATAACATACAATTGGGCCTCGGAAGGCACTAGTGAACTCCTCCCAGTGTACCGTAGGTATATGAGTCTTATTACATATTGAAGATGCAAAAGACGTACCCTACGGGAACGTCACCTACTTGGCCATTCATAAGGATGGTCTTACAAGATAAATGCCCTAAGGACGGATAACTTGGTACTCCGCAATATTACGCAGTGCGGGGCGGCTGCATGTGTTCCATGTTTTTGACGCTAAGCGGCCGAGGGCTATAAGTTGAGCGGCACTGGTGCCGCGAGGCTTCACACTTCGTGTCACGGGAAATTTCCCGTGACATTCTCCCTCACCAAAGTTGGCGACGCCCCCGACGCCGCTGTCCGGGCTTCCTCGGGGCCTTCGTCTTGAGTCTTGACTTCGCTTATCTCGTTCAATTCTGCCTTCTTTGCCTTGACTTCGACTTCACCAGCATCACGCAGCGCCAGGAATGCCCGCTCCTTGGGGTCTCGCTGAGGACTCCTCCCTCATGCCTGCTTTGCTCGCTGATCCTTCGTCCAATCCGGGGTCATCACTTGTGCAGCGCCAGTGGAGTCTGCCATGTGCGGTCTGACTTCATCAAGCAACTATCCGTCCATCAAGTCTCTGTTGGCTTCACTTCTCTTCGACTTGCGCAGCGTCAACTTGTGTGGTTTGGCTTCTTTGGAGGTGAAACAACTCTTGTATGCCTTCGAAAATAACGCAGAGAAGAGTTGTCTCAAGGTCGTGTAGAACACGATGAAGAGTCTCGTCATTCGACCTGCATGACTTGACTCGATGCCTTTATGTTGCGGATGGCCGCAGCATAAGATCTCCCTTCCGTCGAATGCGAAGTACGGGACCATCTCACCCTCGATGATCATTCTTGAATTTCGACGGCTTGAAACAGCACAAGCTCTCCGATATCGATGCTTGTCGCTTGTCTGCTTCGAGTGCTTGGGGTCGCTATGATGAGCGACGAGAGTCTTCCCACGGATACTTTGGGACGCTTCAGGTCTCCTTGTGGGCTTGACTCAACGTCTCTATGTTGCAAATGATTGCAACGTAGAGTCTTTCATACCTCTACCAAACGAAAAGTGCAGGACCACCTCTTCCTTGATGATCACCTGATGTTTCGGCAGTCTTGAGGCGAGACAAGGTTCTTTGATCTGACAATCCATGCCTTGTCCATCCAAGTCGCCATAGTGGACGACGAGAGTCTCTCCACGTTCTCTTGTGGTTCAACTCGCTATCTCCAAGTTGCAGATGGCTGCAACGTTGAGTCCTTCGTCCGCCGAGCGTTGAGAACAGCTCCACCTTACCCTTGGTGGACAAGAGATATCTCGACGGTTTGAGGTGGAGCAAGGTTCTTTGGTATAACATTCCGCACCTTGTCCACTCCCAGTCGCTATAGTGAGCGATGATGAGAGTCTCCCCACATGTGCATGTGGTTCGACTCGCTTCTCCTGTTTCGGTGGGCGATCTTTTTCTTCGGCTTAAGTAGCTTCCTCCTTGCGACTTGAGCTTCTCTCCCCCACCATTGCCCTTGTCCAAGGACTTTGGTGGTATGGCACTTGTTCCGATTGACTTGGCAGCATCGACTAGTGAGCGGAGATTGGATGATCTGATCGTTCCAACTCCTTCCTAGTCCAAAGCTTCTAACCCCTCTGCTTGAAGAGCACCAACACTGGGTCTTCCTCCTCCTGGGAACACTGTAGGCGGAGCTCGGTGATTCCTTTCACTTCCTCCTTTAACATGTCCATCCGGCCGATGCTGAACAATGCGATCTTGACATCCAGTCCCAACTTGTCAGGGTCTGCATAATTGATGAACTGTCACTTCTTCTGTCCCATGTCTGGGATGCATGTTTGCCACATTCTACATTATCGTGATGGCAACGCCATCCTGAGTTTGCCACATCTTGCAGGGTTCTTGGGATATATCTTCTTCTGATCATGGGACTTCCTTTGAAGCTTTGACAATCCCTTTGGGGTATGGACGGGGCGAGATCATTGTGCTCGTTCACGAAGGGGATGCACCTTAGATGCTCGTCCGTCCGCACCTTGGACAAAGTAATGCCACTGTGCTTGTCATCCTAGATCATACACCTTTGACATACTCGTCCACCGGGCGGCTCGACCCTTGCGAAAGAGTAGCCGTTCCGGGCCTTCACTGATTCGTGCGAATGCTTGTGAAGATGCTCCGCTTAGATAAGCGGAATGCGGTTAGTGAACTCGTGGCATGAGCTCCCAACATTACCTCCATCTCCATCCGAAGGGTCGACATCGTCAATGTGTCCTTCAAAACCTTCGCATTGCGATCCTTGGAAGCCGCTTCGATTACTCGAAGCGATATCTGAAAGGAAAGGGCACTCCTTCCTTCGGTTGGCGGCAGAACGCTTGACAGCAGCATGCCAAGGTTCGCCGATGCTCGACGCTCAGACCATTTGCCAAATTGGTCGCTGAGTTGATGCGTCGATTTGCGTTGGCATGCATCAGGTTCGTCCCACTCCTCGATGGATGACATCGCGCCGTTTGCGGGGCGACACTTGACGAGGCAGGCAAGGCTGACAGCTCGTCCGCGAGTGTTTGCAAGTAATCAACGCTTTGCTCCATTCCTAAAAGTCATCGTGGCGTGGCAAGCGATGTTGCGACATGACAGGATGCTTGTGATTGATGCTCCTTGGCCGAAAAGATGATTCTCTGGCCGAAAAGGGACCACGAACTTTGATATTTGTCTTTAAGTCAACTTCTCCCGTGAAGCGGTTGTGCACTTCACGTTGCATGACTGGGCATGCGATGCGACATCACGAAATACCGTGCGGCGCCAGGTCGTCATGATAGTGCATGATCGACAGTCCCTGAATGTGACACGGGTCCTCCGAGTTACACGACGCTCGTGTAAGCGATCTAATGATATGAGCAACGCAAGACCATCATGCGGAGCATATGGCCACTCTTTGACGCAGCGCGACACTTTAGGATTCCCGACTGTATACCTGGGGTGGTTGATCTGCTCGAGTGAGCGACGCATGACCGTCCCGGTTAGGCGGGGCGATCAATCCGCCATCATGATGCATGACAGACGTTCCTTGACACGACACGGGTGTATGAGGAACATGCTGCGGGGCACGACTGGGCGTGCGGCGAGGAGGCTTGCCATGCATTCCTCGTTGGCGTCCACGATCGAGGACCATGGTACCAGTGCGCCTGGACGTGATGGAGTATTTGAGCGGAAGCACATTTCCTACGCAAGGGCACGTTGCGACGACACAAGCGAGTCATCGTCGCTGGGTAATCCGAGCAGGAAGAACTGCTCTGATACCACTTGTCACTGGGTCATTCTTGGACACTAGACCACGTGCGGCGACTAGGCGG
The DNA here is from genome assembly GCA_030549335.1 of Pontederia crassipes. NCBI lineage: Eukaryota > Viridiplantae > Streptophyta > Magnoliopsida > Commelinales > Pontederiaceae > Pontederia > Pontederia crassipes. The sequence goes on from CM060189.1 coordinate 6,727,293, forward strand.
ATAGGCACCTAGCCAAGTCTGTTTTGAGTTTGCAGCGGAAGTTTTATGGTCGAGACGACTATGCCGAGAGTCGCTCTTATAGGCATTCAATCACGGACATGACTAGAGTGTTGGACTACTCGTCACGAGACCGTGGCATTAGTGCGTTGCGGCACTAATGTAGGCGTTTGGGCGCTTAAAGTCCGAAGGGGCGACGAAGGGACCACGAGACGCCACGAAGGGACACCGATGTGGGTTGCCACCCCACGCTCAAGGCCATGACACTAGAATTAAAGGAAAGCTTACTTGTATTAAATATGATGAAATATAACATACAATTGAGCCTCGGAAGGCACTAGTGAACTCCTCCTAGTGTACCGTAGGTATATGAGTCTTATTACATATTGAAGATGCAAAAGACGTACCCTACGGGAACGTCACCTACTTGGCCATTCATAAGGACGACCGTATAAGATAAATGCCCTAAGGGCGGATAACTTGGTACTCCGCAATATTACGCAGTGCGGGACGGCTGCACGTGTTCCATGTTTTCGACGCTAAGCGGCCGAGGGCTATAAGTTGAGCGGCACTGGTGCTGCGAGGCTTCACGCTTCGTGTCACGGTGTTGTTCATTTTTTTTTTAATATTATTTTTATATATTTTATTATTTTATTTTTTTGTATGATGTGAATGAAATAGAGAACTCTACGTGACGGTCACATAAACAAGGTGACTGAAAAATTCACTATCAGCGGTCAAGGGGACTAATCATATAAGAAAATAAAAATTGGATAATGTTATAATTACAAATGGGAGACCGTAATTTAACCCTGACCCTTTCCAATACGGTTAGCTAATTTGATTTGGCAAATGAGAAGGGAAAACAATATTTTATCTATCACGTAAGTAATCAGGAAAAAAATAATTACAATCTGATTGTTATCGTTCAAAAGGACGAAGGGGGGAATTCTGTTGAATTTGAGGAACTTCAAGAAAAAAACATTAAAAATTCGAGACTGAAAATTATATTTTTAAATTTATTAATTACATATCATATCTAAAATTATGTCTCAAGTTACGTGGATGCCATATAGAAATTAAGAAACTGAGATTTCAATTTAAGAAGATTATTTTATTACAAATTATCAGTTTGAACCACCAATCACAAAACGAAATCGGGGGACCAAATGGGATGAAGATAAAGTTGTAAGTCCTAGTGAAAATTAACTCGAAATAAAATGTTGTTTCATAAAAAAGAAACTAGTAGAATTGATAGCTTATTATCATAGAAAACAAGGCATTCTAGTGGCCTTTTTTCCCGGTGTTCTCGTGGGCTTTTACTGCAGGCTGAAGGATGAGGAACCCATTAGGAAATGGCAGACTTCTTTCCTGCAGCATTACCGGCATAGCAAAAGCAAATATGTGCTCAATTAGCCGATTTAAATCATGATGGCTAGTAACAAACGATGGTTGGCACAATTGATCAGCAGGATTATGTTATTGGATCTTTCATGAAAATCGAATTAGTCGAGTGCTAATATCGACTAGTGAGCAAACATAAACTCGTTGTGCTTCAAGGTGAACAACCTTATGGCAAAGTGCATGGAAAAGAAAAAAAAGTTGGCAGCAAAATTAAATATCATGTCAGTGTACAACTACAAACACCACCTTGGGCTGTTCTCAGCAGTTCAATATCTGCAACAAAATTAAATTTCTTCCACAGAATGTCAAGGAATGCAAAGGCTACAAATGAACCAATCAGACCAGTTGACTCCTTTAACTTTAAGTGATCATATCGTTATCTGGCATTTATCCTCTCCTAATATCTGCATATATATGCATCAATTATATATCCTATACACATTGACTACTTTGCACCAGCCGCCTCAAAAGGTTCATATCATCCATATGGTGCGTCCATCATCGTTTGGAAATGACAACACATATGGCATATGTGATATGTCTGCACAGGATTTATCTGCAACTGTGACCACCTTCAGTGCGAAGGAAGTGATCTACCACACGGAGGATTTTGTTTGTTGATTGGCTCTTTGGTGCTTGAGGAAGGCGAGGCGACTGTCTGATCAAGACACCTTTGAGAACAAAATCTAAGCAGGAGAAATGATGAATTTATTTTATAATATATAACTGTATATGCTGATCAGATCTGACCTCCGGCCACTTCTGAAGTTTCTAACAACTGGCTATTAATTTCTTAATGAATGTTTTCTGATAAGTTATTAATTATTTCATATCTTAGCTTCTCTATCCATGCAGCAAAGTTATGCTTAAATATGATAATGATCAGTCTCCAGGAAATTTACCCACGGAGAAGTTGAAGTGTGAGCCAATGTTGCTTCGAAAGATCCATGTTTGCATGGCTGCAGCCTCCTGTCCTTTTCTTTTATATGTAGTTTTACTTTTACATACGATAAAAGAAGTTATCTCGAGTTGAGAGAGACTCGGTCAAGATATGAACATGAGAAAAAAAAATGATATCTTAATCTGTAACAAAAGACCATGCAACATGATGCTCGTCTTTATCGGGAACATGAAGATGATCACCTAAACACTTGCAAGGCATGATTAGAAAGGAATCTTGCTTCAGTTGGACATCTTTTATCTGCCACACAAACTGCATGATGCAGCGAGGTCTTGTAGATGATGGCAACGAGGATATTCCTTGTTCTCTGCAATCATTTTGGCACCTCGGAAGAATCCACATTATTTCCATGTTCAGGTGATGTGAAGCTCATCTCATCCTTGTATCACACAGTAACATTCAAAAAGAGTTCTATCCAAATTCCAAACTAATAATATGGAACCAGACATTCAGCTGAGATATTCTATTACATAAAGAAAAAAAAAGAAAAAAAAAATGTTATTTATCATTCTGAATCAATCAGTGAAATTATCAGCTATGCATTCTTCGACGTCCTATCAATATCATCTGTCTATAAGTCCATGATTCGCGCGTAAAGCAGCACCGTTGATTGGACTAGGCGGTTCTCTGTCATTGATGCAATGGATCTCTAATCAAACAAAACACCAACAAATAGACTTAAAATCAGAAAACAAGATTCCAGAATCAGAAATAATACATATACAAACATATATTTATAAAATAATCGAGCAAAATATGAATTATCTACAAGCCACAGATATCTAATTCAGCCAGTACAATCTCGACAAGAATCTTAATTTGTCTTGTCTACCTTTCACATCATACAGTGCCCACAAGTCCGCAAGCCTCTGTACATAAAAAGTGGGTTTTTAATGTGCAACTAACTATACATCTCTGTCTCGCTGTTCCTTTCTGCATTCTTTTTTTACGCTATCTTCTGTTGCATCGAGAAGCATGAGCTCACTGCGATCCCAAGTGGGAGTTCATGACCAGCTGGTGGTTGAAGATGGGATGGCTCATCAGCTTGAACTGAGGGCCATCACTTTTGTTTGCCAAGTTGGTCAGCATCCCCGAATCCATGGGTTTCTTTGAACGGCGTGACAGATCGCCGCTGCCTCCATTTTCAGCCGGTCGTTGGCGTTTGGGAGCACTGATATCTGTGATCAGAACTGGGGACTCTGTTTGGGCGGATGACTGTGGGGATAAGTAGCTGTTCTCACTGCTGATGCTGCAGAAAGGCTGCAGGTTCATGGAGGGGTAACCAGCCGGACAAGTCTCCAGTCCGATCATGTCCGGCGGATTATCGAACAGTCGGGCAAGCGCCGAGCAGTCGACGCCTTCCAGAAGCTCTAGGAACGCGTCGTTGCTTGATGGGGTTGCAACAGGGGCGCCGTCAGCGCTCGCGTCCTGCTCGGCGTCGCCTGGAGCGTGATGACTGCTCTTCCGGTAGATTCTACACAGCACCCAATCGTCCAGCTGAAATTGTGATCAAAGAGATAAGTTTTTGATATTAGATACAAAAATTGCAACACCTTGCAATGGCAAAAAGTAGAGGGTGATAACAAACAGCTACTGCACCGTATATAACATATCTCACCCTCATGGAGGAGTCCTTAAGGTTCACGGGTTTGTAGCTGTTGCTCCTACGCGCCGGGTCGAGGCGGTACTCGTGCATGATCCAGTCGGTCTTGACGCCCTTCGGAGGCCGCCCCTTGTAGAACACGAGCGCCTTCTTCACGCCGATGTTCTCGTTGTTCCCTTTGCTGGCGACGATGGCTTTGTCCGTCCCGGTCGCCTTCCAGTACCCCGACGCGGCCGCTCGGTTCGGCCGCGCGCCGTTCGGGTACTTCCGGTCCCGCGGGCTGAAGAAGTACCACTCCCGCTCTCCAAACAGCGATCGGGCTTCAACGATCAAAACGACATGATGCAGTGAGTCCATGTAAACTTCATGCAAGATGTAACGCAGCTGGCTACATATCTACTCTTCTTACAGCTGAGCTGCATGCTGTTCGAAGTGTTAAAAGAGGTAAAGGCCTAAAAGGTAATCGAGAACACCAACCAGGAAGCTCCCATGGGTCAAACTTGTAGATGTCGACCTCCGCGATGATGGAGGCCGGGCACGGAAGCGAAGCCGCTCGGTTCCGCAGGTAATGGATGATGAGTTCCTCGTCCGTCGGATGGAACCGGAAACCCGGCGGAAGCGAGGTTGCATGGTTCAACATGGATCCGGCGAGTTAACCAGAGGAGGGGGGACTGCGGGGAGAGAGAGAGAGGGGGAGAGAGAGAGAGAGAGAGAGAGAGAGAGAGAGAGAGAGAGAGAGAGAGAGAGAGAGAGAGAGAGGAGGGAGGGAGAGAGCGATGATTCGTCTGACAAGATCGTGCTGGCGTACTTACATTTATGGGCGTGCTGAGATTTGTCGTCTTGTCAAAAATTAAATGAAATGAAATGAGTATTTTTAAAAAAAATACTCAAATAATATTAACAAGCTTAGAGCTTAACTTTTTTTTCCTATGATTTTTCTCTCGACAAAAAAAAAATATGTGAATACATATACTACCATTAAAAACTTGTTCAATTATTCATTATTAGTTTCACGTTCAATTTTAATTATAATATAATATATAACATGTGTCTTATATTATCCAAAGATAACGAGTTTCGGCCATATTCATACTAGATACTGTTATATATATATATATATATATATATTATAATATAACATACAACATGTGTGTTATATTATGCAAAGATAACCAGTTTCGGCCGTATTCATACTTGATATATAATATAATATAATATACAACATGTGTGTTATATTATCCAAATATAGGTAGTTTCGGCCGTATTTATACTTGATACTATTATGTATATAATTATATTAGCAATCACAAATTGTGATATAAATATCTGTAATCTACATTTTTAGATTAAAATGATACCAATTCAAATATTCAAAATATGTGATTGCTAATTGCACGCTAATATATATATATATATATATATATATATATATAGTTGAAAAATATTCAAAACATTTAAATTACAGACAAAATCGATTTCGCCGTGATGGTCCGACATCGTTGCGAGTCCCACGTGATACTCGCAAGTTATAATTTGCATGCTTAAAGACTTGAACTCTACGACCTCTCTAAATTAAATTGGAAAAAATGAACTTATGAAGCACTTTCCGTGTGAAGCTCGTATGAAACGGCTTTAGACATATTTTTTTTATTTTTTTAATATTTTTTTGTTAGTAGCTTAAATGATCATTTATGATAAAAAAAATAGTTTTATAAGATTAGAAGTTATATAAAATAATTATATCCATTATGACGGATAATAATGTTCAAAAGTTCGTTAAAATTTTAAAATGATGAAAATTTTATTGTTAATGATTTGAATCATATATTTGTTATTTCCAATGACCCTCTAAATTATCAATGAAAAAAGTTGTTGAAAAAAATAAACAAAAATATGTCTAAAGTTACTTCACACGTGCTTTACACGGAAGACGCTTTACACGCGCATTAAACCCCTCTAAATTTAGTACGAATAATTGAATAGACAAATTATTTTATAGTTAATTTATAAGATATTTTTTAATAAATTAAACATTAAAGATTGATTAAGCCTGCAATTGCATGCTTGTACAGTACTTACTTAATTAGTGAGTTAACTAATGTATTTGTTTTGATGACTTTAGTAGTTTAAGTAGCTCATGAAAATATATTAGTATTTATAATTAGGAGTTAGTTGAGCTGATTATATGATTGAGTTAATTTTTAAATAAACAAGTATAATTTTAAACTTAATTCATAGGACTTAACTCATAGGAAGAAAAGGCTAATATTATAATAAGATAAGATTTTTCTCGATTAACTAATAGAAAAAATATTATTAACTTACTTGAATAAGCTAATATTTCTAATAATAAGTTAGGAGTTAATTAGATGTTAATGTGTATGTTATTAAATTGGTTGATTATATTAATTTTAACAAATTAATAGAATAGAAAAAGGTAAGAGGAGAGAAAGAGAATATGGATTGGAATCTCATTGATTATAAAGATTGGCTTTCTTTAAGGGTGTTCATCGGATTAAATTTAGCCCCCAAAAATCTCTTGACCTAAGCCGATCCAATTTGATAGGATGAGATTTATTCACACCCCTACTCTCACCTATTGCAATACCCAAGCATAGGCTGATCATAAAACGAAACTAAATCTTTCAACTTTGAAGAGATTTTGGGATACAAATAAATTGTACACTTAATTACATATAATCTCGCCGGCGAGGCTTGTAAATTGTTATTGACTGATCTCTGTATACTCTGTCAGATATGATGTATTCGGTTTTTTCATACTTCGGCTTCTACGCAAGCAAATAGCTGAGAGCTTACGTCGTCATTGGGCAGGCACGTGTCAGTGTCGCATCGGTTCATGATCCCCCTACCCCAGTCCACGTCATCATCACATATCCACGTCATCATCATCGGCGGTTCATACTTCGGCTTCTACGCATTATCGCCGGCACCGGCACCGGCACAACCCCAAAAAGAGCAACTTCATAATTGACCTAAATATGTTGAACAAAATCAAATCAGGAACCCAACAGATAATCTAAAACCCTGCTATTATGTGTTTTTTAAATAAATTATATGCACAATTAATAAGGGACAATCAACCTACAACGTGTCAGCATATCAATTTTGATTATGTTTCAATGAAAATAAGTATAATAATAAAAATTAATTTTGATAAATTGGTTTCTACTTTTAGTTTGGCATCGTTTTTAGTCATTTATCACGATAAAAATAAAAAGTAAAAAAATTAATTTCAAGTGGTTTCCATTACCAATAGAAGATATTTTCGTATCCTATATGCTATATTACATAAGCTGCTCTTTCGGTACAATAATCATCGTATCACTTACATTTCTTTCGGTAAAAAAGAATTATACAAGATTATCAACTAAAATTGGAGTGGAGTGGGTAACAGTTTCTCATTTAAGCAAAAGTATCGAGTTCGAACTTTTGTGAATGTAGAAAATTTTCGTTTGAAATCTCACCTGTCATAGTCAGGCATTGAGACGACACCAAAATAATCAAGCTCGATGATGAATCGAGACTCCAACTCGTGATCAGTGCATATAACTATTAGCGCCGCTTTCCGAACATCGAATGGCAATAAAAAAAAGAATTATACAACATTCATGATATCATTGACTTCCTAGGATGAATCTTGATAATTTTTAAAAAAATGAATGACATAAAAAAATATAGTCATTATGAATCTAATAACATTTATGCTCTTAAAATTGATAATGGTCATCTAATGCATCACAGCTGATGGAGTGGCACGTGCGGGCACACGTTTCAAATGTTGACTAGGAACCAATCCTTCACCAAACAAAAATGGAAAAAAAAAGAAAAGAAGAAGAGCACATATTTGCCCTCATCTACCGGGGATTAATTAAGACCGGTCCTTACAAAATTCGTATGCTTAGGTGCTAATCCAATTAATTAGGCTAACCTGAAAAGCCATAAAATCCATGGATTATGGTTGAGGTTATCGCCATTAATCCTAGTTTTAGAATGCAATTATGATCTCTCCCACTAAAGGCCTTGGCAACTTATAGGGATGACCATTAGCTGTCATGTGGAAAGCTTAATGCAGCTTAGAGTCCCAAAATAAACGCAGGGGCATCACTAACACTGTCGTTGTAGAAGATGAGAAAGGAACTTGGATTGCAGAGGGTCATCTCGGCTTCCAACTTTGGATGGATGTAAGTAATCGAATCTGACTGGTTATCGAATTAAGTTTAATCAGATGCAAATGTTTTTCGTTACTCTGGTTAAATGTGCAATGTAGATTAATCTTTTTTTATGCACATCTATAAAAGGAATATTAACATGTAATGTAGAATTTAATATGTGGTATAAAATAATTCTAAATGTCCAACTCTTTGGATGTCAATTAGATTAGATATATAATACATAATCACAATTAACTATGCATATTTGGCACACAAGGAATGCTATATTTTCCATTTGTAATTTTATACATTTTGTATATTGTATATATAAATAACTATATATATATATTATAGTTGGAAGTGCCGCGTACTTTAATTGGCGAAAGCTTTGAATCAGTGATGACTCGGCCTCCATCATGCACGACGGTACGGATGATGGAGACTGAAAAGCATTTAAAAAAACATCTTTAGTTATCAGTTTTTTTTTAAATAAGACACGATCAAAATTCACATTAGTCCACCATCGTTAATTGGCACAATTGATTTATAGATTATATTTCAAGTGATTATAATCCAAAGATCAATTATTGGAGTCACCATTTCGATCAAGAGTTCTATTCTTTCACTGACTCCAAATTAATCAGATCTTAATAACAAATGTTAATAACCTCAAACATCGTCCGAGGGGGTAAAAAAAATGACACGACCGAAAAATTTAAAAAAAAACATCTTTCTCTCTTTGACCGATCCTTCTACATATATACATACATATATATATATATGGTTAAAAAATATGATAATTACTTAACAATGAAAAATCATCGTACTAGGACTTCTGTAAATGTGTTAAATTTCATAATTTAAATAAGTGGATAATGGAAGAAGTTACAATATTAATAGTTTCATCTCGTTCACACTCTTAAAAATAGAAATAAAGTTTCCAATTAAAGTTTCTCTTTAATCTTAAGTTTATCTTCCGACGGTAAAATCTTGAAACACTAATCAGACCTCCAAACGCCGTACAAGTCTTACCAATTACATGGTAGGTGGGGGTATATATAAAATATATTAGCAACTGTCAGACAGATGAAATGTCATGATATCATCAAGTTTTTGGTAATTAAATAAAAAAAACAAGGAGAATGCACAGGAGGATTTTTCTTACTTTGTTAAATTATTAGGTCATGAAAACAATGAAAATATAGGCCTAACATAATAAATATGGCTGGAGCCTGGAGGGATAATATGCATCTAATGAATTGACAAATTCAACTTAATAGAAAATATGGTGATCTCACACCGAATTACTTATTTGTCAAATCAGAACAAGTTCAATGATTGAACCTGTTATATATATTATTGAGATATGGTTTGCATAAATCATATCTCTTCATATTTTTTTTATATCTTCGCATATCTTTGTAATATTAGTTAGGATTAATATCCCAAATTTTTTGAGATAATATCTCAAATATTTTGGAATAATATCCCTAATTTTCTTGAGTAATATTCTCCCTCTTGTATTGTCTACCTTGATTATAAATAGGTGGCACTAATGTTTGGTCAATCAATAAGAGAACATCTTTCTTAACATGGTATCATAGCAGATCCTTATTCCTCTTCCTTCCCTCCTCAATCTAGATGGATGACAGGTCTACCTAGATCCATAGTTCTCAAAATCGGCACTTGATCTTTTTCTTCGTGGAATCCATCTCTCTCAACCATGGCCGATCAGAAAGCTTCATCTAGCAACTCTGGTGTTAAATCCACCCTCAGAACTCCACTCGGTATCAATATCAAACTTGATGATACCAATTATCTCCTCTGGTCCACGGCATTTGAACGCTACGTAGGGTTCCACAGGAAAAAACATATCCTCACCAAATATGAAGAACGTACAGAAGATTGTGATGCTGACAATGATTGGATCGCTTCTGTCATGCTCAATAGCATGATCGAATCTGTTGCCAAACAGATCATGGTTTATAGGTCAGCCAAGACTATGTAGGAGATACTTCAAAAATTTCACTCTCATAAAAGCAATATATCTCGCCTTTACAAGGTTCTTGAATAAATTCAATCATGTAAGAAAAATGATCAACTATTAGCAAATTATTTTGGGACGTTAACTAACCTATGGAATGGGCAAGATATCTATCAGCCTCTCTCTGCAAATATCAAAGTGTTGGCTGAACAACGTAATCAAATTAGGACCGTTCAGCTTCTCTCTAGTCTTGGTCCTGAATATAAATCTGTCAAGGATCAATTGATGACACAGGAAACTATTCCAACCCCTGAAGAAATCTATGCTCGACTCTCTCGTATCGATGATTTCTCACCTCATACAAATGCATCTGCACTTGCTACACGTGGAAGAGGAAGAGGATTTTTCCCAGACAAAGACAAAGGTCGTGGACGCGGACGAGGAAATGACTCTGGAGGACGTGGTAAATTCTTTTGTGACCACTGTCATCGATCCAATCATCCCTCTGACCGTTGTTGGGAAAAACTTGGATATCCTGCTAATCATCCAAAGGTTCATGCTGCCACTACAAATGAGTCGGATATTCTAATATCAAAAGAAGAATATGATCGCCTTCGTTCTTTGTCTATTACTGAATCTGCATCTTCGTCAACTGGTGTTGCTGTAATGCATCATTCAGGTACTCTTGCTCTCTCTACTAGTTCTCAATCTGACTGGATTGCCGATTCGGGTGCCTCCTCACACATAACAGGTGATGTCTCTTTCTTCTCATCCCTCAAATCTCTATCGAATCCACTTAATGTCAAAGTTGCTGATGGTTCTCTCTCTCTGGTCACTGGTCTTGGCACAGTTTCTGTTAATTGTGACCTCTCCCTTGATAATGTTATGTATGCTCCAAAGTTTGTTCTAAGCCTTTTTTCGATCAGCCAGCTAATAAAGTCCTTAAATTGTCGAGCACTTTTTTATGTCTCTTTTTTTGTTCTGCAAGATCTTCAAACGATGAGACAGATTGGTGGAGGATTTGAACGTGATGGACTCTATTATCTCCAACCATCTACCAAAAATCCCATAGCCTACACTACTAGCATTTTCCTACAACTCCATCGCCACCTAGGTCATCTCAGTTTGACTGTTCCTCGTCGACAATTTCCTAACATTTCAAGTATTGAGGTTCTTGAGTGTGAGGCTTGTCAACTAGGAAAGGATCATCGTACTATTCTTCCACCTCGCCTTGACAAACGAGAAAAAGTCCATTTTCACTAGTGCATGCTGATTTGTGGGGTCCTTGTCATATTTTCAACAATAGGCATTTCAAATATTTCTTGATTTTAGTAGATGATTTTTCTAGAGTCACTTGGATCTATATGTTACAAAATAAGGCAGAAACTCCTCGAATTATTCGAGAATTTTTTACAGAAATAAAAACTCAATTCTCTACCTCTATTAAAGTCTTTCGCAGCGACAATGGACTTGAGTTTGTAAATTCTGATTTTTCATCATTTTTTAAATTTGTTGATGTAATTCATCAAACTTTCTGTGTAAAAACATCTCAGCAAAATGACGTTGCTGAACGAAAACTTCGCCACTTGCTGGATGTTACTCGTACCCTCATCTTCTATATGAAAGTACCCTCCACCTATTGGCCAGATGTCGTTCTCACCGCGGGGTATCTCATTAATCGAGTTTCATCGTCGGTTCTCAATGGACAAATGTCATTCCATCTCCTTTTCCCAAGAAAGTCTTTGTTTCCCGTCCCTCCTCGTGTTTTCGGATGTTAATATTTTGTTCACTTCTTTCACACTGATAAGTTAGCTCCTCGAGCAATCAAGTGCATCTTTTTAGGGTACTCACGAACTCAAAAAGGTTACAGGTGCTATGATCCTACTTCTCGTAGGTCCTATATTAGTGCTGATGTTACCTTTTTTGAAGACAAACATTACTTTTCGAACCCTGCGGATAACCATGAGAATCATCTAATTCCAATTCCTGACCCATCATAGGATCTACCGTCACAACAGCCACAGTCTCCTCTTCCATCGCCTGCACCACCCCTGAGAGTTTATAGCCGTCGACATACTTAACCTCCACAACCTGCACCAGACCTTGATAATGAACCACTCTCCACGATTCCATCACGTGATCCTCCAAACATTCCTGACTTGTTGGAAGGAGATCCTCCTCAGATAACTCATGACCTAAATGTTCCTATTGCACATCGGAAGGGCACTAGGTCTTGTGTGAAATATCCTCTATCTAATTTTATGACTTTTGATCATTTGTCTCATGCTGCCAAAGTTTTTTCAGCTTCTCTTGATAGTTTTTTTATTCCCTGCAACCATTTTGAGACATTCCACCATTCGTGTTGGAAAACTGCTATGGATGAGGAGATGTCCGTTCTGCAATCTAGAGAGACTTGGGAACTTGTAAACCTCTCGACTAATGCAACAGTAGTTGGTTGTCGATGGGTGTTCATCCTAAAGTATTTTCCTGATGGAACAGTTGATCGTTATAAGGCTCGTTTAGTAGCCAAAGGTTACACCCAAACTTATGGAGTAGATTATTTTGAGTCTTTCTCTTCAGTTGCTCGCCTTAATTCTGTTCGAATTTTAGTTTCTATTGCTGTCAACTCTGGGTGGCAAGTTCACCAACTTGATGTTAAAATGCTTTCTTATATGGTGATCTTACTGAAGAGGTTTACATGGAACAACCGCCTGGGTATATTACTCAGGGGGAGTGTTCAAAGGTTTGCAAGTTGAAGAAAGCAATTTATGAACTCAAACAAAGTCCAAGATCATGGTTTGAAAAATTCAGCAAAGCTATTGAAAAATATGGCTTTAGTCGATCATCTTCAGACCATTTAGCATTCTCTTTACATACTTTTAAAGGTTCAGTCATCCTCATAGTTTATGTAGATGACATTTTAATATCTGGTAGTGACACTGACGATATTTTGACAGCAAAGAAGTTTCTGCAATATCAATTTGTGACCAAAGATCTTGGTCTAATAAAATACTTCTTAGGCATTGAAGTAAATCAGTTTGATGATGGATTCATTCTCTCTCAAAGAAAGTATGTCTTGGACCTATTAAAGGAAGTTGGTATGATGAGCTATAAAATAGCCACCATTCCTATGGATCAACAACTATCTCTAGCAGATTTGAGCAGTCCTATTCTATAAGATGTCACCAGATATAGAGCTATGGTTGGTAAACTTTTGTATCTCATTGTAACTCGTATATTTCCTATGCCGTTGATCGTCTAAGCCAATTTATGCAAGAACCACGTGAAGTACATTGGACAGGTGTATGTCAGGTTTTACGATATCTAAAAACCTCTCCAGGGAAAGGTCTTCACTTAAAAAATTATGGACATTTAAAAATGTGGTTATTCTGATGCAGATTATGTCGGGGCTCATGAAGATAGAAGATCAACCACTGATTATTGTATTTATGTTGGTGGAAATCTTGTGACATGACGCAGCAAGAAACAAGATGTGGTCTCACGCTCTAGCGCTGAGTCATGTTAGAGTTGGTGAATACTTTAGGACCTCTTGTTTTCTCACACCGGGTTCGCCCATGTGAGCTTAGAGGAATCTGAGTATTACCCAATTAGCAGTGCCGTTGGCGTACGAACGAAAGGGGTTCAGGGGTAGCGCCCCCGAAATCTAGACGGATTTTGGACTTTTGTTTAGTCAGCCCGTGTGGTTCAGATTAGGTTTTTTCTCTATTTGTTTGGGTTTTAAACCCGGTTTGAAGAGGCTATTAATAGCCTAATTTTTTGTGTAATCTGTGTGGCGGCTGTAAACCTAAACGATATAGTGGAACCTCTTTGCAGGACGTAGCCCTCATCTCAAGGGTGAACCTGGGTAAATTCGTATGTCTCCTCTATTTTTCTGCAATTTCTCTGCGATCTTCTCTCCTTGTTCTCGAATTTTCTCATCAAGTCAGAATATAGGGCAATGGCTCATACTACATGTGAACTCTTATGGGTCATATCTCTTTTACGTGATTTTGAAATTTCTGTTACTTCTCCAGTACCTATGTATTATGATAACAAGGCTGCAATATTTATTGCAAACAATCAAGTGTTTCATAAGAGGACTAAACACATAGAAGTGGACTGTCACTTCATTCGTAATGCTATTATAACTAAGAAGATTCCTAAGAAGAAGCTCCTGAATATATGTTCCAAGCTGAGCCTAAATGATATTTAGGCTCCAGCTTGAGGGGAAGTGTTGAGATATGATTTGCATAAATCATATCTCTTCATATCTTCGCATATCTTTGTAATATTAGTTAGGATTAATATCCCAAATTTCTTGGGATAGTATCTCAAATATTTTGAAATAATATCCCTGATTTTTTGGAGTAATATTCTTCCTCTTGTATTGCCTACATTAATTATAAATAGGTGGCACTAGTGTTTGGTCAATCAATAAGAGAACATCTTTCGTGGGTGGAAATCACCCATTATTTTAGCATTAAGCATAAAGAAATTTATGCCACACACGTGTGCTACGCATGTAGCGTTCTCTTTAACATTAATGCATGTATTAACTTAGAGACCTCAACATAAATCAGAAGATAAAAAGCTGAAGTAGAAAAACTAGTCGAGTATCAAGATGAGGAAACAAATTGAATGAACAGTTTACCCCAAAAAATGAATGATGAACATTGTGAAAAGCTTGGAGGCGATGCTAGTTAAAGGAGATCTTAAGTTAATCCTACTGAGTAAGCTATAAGAGTTAGCATTAGCGACTTCATGACAGATCACCTCATCACAAGCTGAGTTAAATATATCGCAAGAGGGGAAGATTTGTAAATCGATTATTCAAACCTGGTCTTCAATATTAAAGTTAAGATAAAAGCTAAATAAAAGAAATGTTAAGATACTAATTATCGTGCAGAGTTGTCTGTTACCCTGGAGAACATTAAAATCGATGCCATTTAATTTAATGCGTTGGTTCCTGAACCTCTCATGTACAGGACGAACAAGGCGATTTCTTCTCCTTTTCCTACCTCCATGACGCATGAATCGACAGAGTTAACAGCATTAATCCAACTCATCGATACCTCATTATTTCCTTCAGGGATAAGATTAATAGATATTAATTTTTTCAAAGGATTAATAGATATTAAATTATTTTTCTTGAGCAACCTTCCACTAAGACTGCTTTTAATTGCCTCAAGGACTTCTGTGCAAGCGTCCGCGTGTGGGGATGCAAATTTTGAGGTACTAGAAGTCTAGAAATCTTAAGATCTATTTTTTAATCATGCTCTTCATGTTGCTCTGTAAAACATTCAAGAATGATTCAACTTTTTTTATGCAAACTATCAAAAATCTCGAATTAGATTTGAGAACTTTGACATCAGAGGCTATTCTAGACGAGCAATGATATCAGAGTTGCAGTTTATAAAAGAACTTAAAATTCACAACTTAAAGTTGTTTCATAATATAAAAAAAAAGATTTAAAAAATCTTTCATTAATTTTAAGATAAATATGTTTGTGTTACCTGAGTTGGAAGATATAAGTCCATGGGAGCTTTTCCATTCCAACCTTCTGGCACAAGGCAAGGGTTCAGCACTAGCAAAATGGTTGGTTCCTGGAAGGTCGAACATTGAGAGATAAAAGAACGTTAGTTTACTTTTGGTGGCATTTGCGAAGCCCTTATCCCAGTTTTGGACTTGTTCTTCATTAATACAGGGGGACAACGACAAACCAGGATTAGCACTTCAGCCCTTAATATCTTCAATGCCAAGGTCCCATCAACCAGCATGGTTCCAACCTTTTAAGCTGATCGAGTCTAGATCCACAACTGTCAATACAGTTGAAAAACTGATTGCAAGAAGAAAAATACTCTTGTTACTGCAATAGTTAACACAGGACATAGGTAGATATAATATTTCACAAAGAATTTGAGACTGATTTATTCCAATCAGAGCATTATGAACAGTATCATTTGATAATCGAACTACTCACTAGATTTTACTGTAGAAATCAATGGTTTCTCTGTACTGTCACGTGGAGTCATGTTTTCAACAATGGGAAGTTAGAAATGAACACCAATCATACAAGTTGTATGCCATTCCTTTAGGTGTCATAATGAGAAGAAAGAAAAAAAAATAAGGATAATAGGAAAATGTAAAATTCCTTTGTTCCACAAGACAAAAAATATTTCAAAGTTGCCAAATACATGCATATATATACAAAGATGTAAACCACAAAAGCTATCGCTGTCATTGACGTAATGATTTCATGCATGACAGTGGACATATAGCACCAAAAATGACACAGTGAAACACAAGCAAGTAACAAAAACAGGTAACACTTTATTTTTAAGTGTTTCTTCGAATCAAAGTCTTATATCGCTGTAAAGATTGATTTACATCGTGATGAAATTAAATACTACACTTGGCTGTTTGGAGATGAAAGAAGAGTGAACATAGAACTAGGTTGCTCATGTTGAAGAATAATGATTGTTATATATCCATATATAGCATGAATTATACAATATAAACATCATGTATAACATAATAATGGATGGACCATGCATCTTCCTTTCATATAACAACAATGTAGGCAATATCTCGACCATACTAATTACATGGATATAAATAGTACAAGGCTGCATGTTTCTACCGCATCACTTGCAATACAGATTTTGACAAACAGCATAATGTCTTCACAACCATAAAAAAAGACACAGCAAATATGAAGGTAGTTGACGGACAAATGTTTTTTTTCTTAAATAATTAGGCTAATAAAATCATATCAGCTTTGGAAATGAATTATAAACTGAGATGAGGTTTTCGACCAATTTGAACTTGACTTTTAAAAAGAACTAGGCGGATGTTTAGCTCTCAGAAAACAAGGCCAATGTTTTCAAATTATTCTCTATCGTTGCTCTTCTATTTTCAGCTTCTTAAATCACATTTGTCACACCCAAGTATCACAACTGCTAGAATACAGCATCCTAGTTACACTGAGACTCATCTTACTGTTCAGATGAGGGTTACAGACTATCTCTTAGAATTCTCTCGGTGTCGATGTCTACTAGACTACTGAAGCACCAACAAACACCAGTACTGCCCAGTTATCCCTTTTTATTCCAGAAAGTTTGGTTATCAAAAACCTCTTAGCGGTGGATGGCCTAGAGTCTAGACTTGTGTTTCTTTTGCCACTCAGGAATAGCTTTCTCTTCCTTTCTTCCATAAACTCCTAAATCTTTCAGACTAGCATATGTGCAACTTGCTCCTTAATTAAGAAGGGTATTCTGTTTCTCACTTGAAACAAGAAATCTCTTATATAGATAAATACATGCGACATCAAGATTACTAAGGAACCTTCCATTTATTGCCCATATTCCTATGGAAATAATTACATTGACATTGTCATCCGCAGTGCAATAGAAGAATACTTCTATGTTATTTTTTAAATTCTTATATGTATGTGGTACTTCTTGCTTCATAGATTAAATCTAAATCTATGGACTGTTAATCCAATCAGGGTTCAGAAAAAAAAAATCGTATATTTGACAGCAAATGCATGGCTAAATAGCATGCTAGGATAGGGAGGAAACTTCGTAGGAAGAATTAACCTTTTACACGCTCTCCGAAAATTGAAGGGAGGATGTCTCCTCACATCTAAACACGCAATTCAAATAAAGAAATAGACTTACAAAAAAGTAAAGATAAAATTAAATACAGTAATAGCATTTGATTGATATCAACAAACCTTTTGACCTCCAGCTGAAATTTCTGGACCATGTAATTCTTAACTGGAACAAATATATTTCATCTTCTACATTTAAACAAAGACCTCCAGCTCTATAGCAAAATTTATGAAGAATATTTCTTTTGAGAAAAAAATGTAAAGAATATCCTTCTACATAAAAAGGGTATTTCTTCATGTATGCTTTACATTCTGAGATACCTCGGAATCCTGATAAAATAAATATTTATTGTTTATTTAATCCAAAATTAAGAAAATAGGAGATTATATAAGGATTTAATGAACAACAACAACAACAAAGCCTTATCCCACTAGGTGGGGTCGGCTACATGGATCATACGACGCCTTCGTCGTCGTATGATCCATGTTCATGAGATTCGACAGGATTTTACGCTGGCTGTCGGGGCCTAACACAACCCTCCTCCTTTATCCGGGTTTGGGACCGGCTATAAAACATAGGCGGAGTTATAAGGATTTAATGAAAAAAAAGACAAAATAGATAAGGGAGGAGTTCAAATTAGATTTAAGTTGGAGATTTGAATGAGAAATTTACCTTTTAAAATATTTATCTTTAAGACTCTTGATGAGTTTGAGTTGACAAAGTTTAAGTTAGAAAATAAAACCAATAAGTAGCCCCTCGCCCGTTACCTTGTTCCTATCAGCCAATTTGTATCCGCTAAAATGGAAGGAGATCATCATGGATTTTGTAATGTATTTATCTTGAATGCAATGAGGTCGTGACGCAAGTATAGCAAAGCAGCTCAAATGGAAACAATCAATAGAAAGTTTGATAGACATATATATTAACGATATTGTCCAACTATATGGGATCCAAGTTTCCATTGTGTCAAACAGATACTCTCAATTAATAGCTCGATTTTAACGAAGCATAAAAAAGCTTTTGGAACTCGATTATTTCAGCACCACCATTTATCTACAGACTGAACCAAAGTTGGGACAACCAACTCCCACTCATCAAGTTAGCATGCAATAATAGTTATCACTTTAATGTAGGTATGACATCATATGAAACATTATATGGAAGGCCATGTTGTTCACCAATTTATGGAAGAGAAAGATTGGCAAAGGAAAATAGCTAACCCTTGAATTAATGAAGCAGACCCAAGAGTATTGAGAAAAGGTGAATCTCATCCAAGATAGATTGAAGTCACCTCATAAATGTCAGAAGTCCTATGCCGATAAAGGTAGAAAAGATTAGATATTTAAAGTGGGTGACTGAAATGCACATGTTTTCATAACTGGACCGGCGACCGGACCAGACTCCTTATTGGGTCGCGGTTGGACCGGTCCGACCGGGTTCAACCGGATTGAACCGGATTTTATTAAAATAATATTATTTATAATAATTATAAAGATATAATATAAATTATATGATATAGTATATGAATATTGTACTAACAACCTATTAATAATGTTAAAAATTAATATAACATATTTTTTATTTATTAAAATTTTTAATAATTATTAACATATAAATATAAATAGATCATTATTAATTTAATATCAATTATTTATTGATGATAGATGCTATATTAATAAATTTGATCTTAAATTATTGTTATTTCTCTTTTTCTTTAACACTTTCCTTTTTATTCCTTTATTTATGTCCTTTATAATTTTCCATTTTAATGTTATTCAATTTTAAATACTTACCTTTTTTATTTCAATTTCTATTTAATTTTAGACATGTCATATTCCCTCCCTTTTTTACCTTTGTTATATTTCTTTCCATATTATTTTTTTAACTCCGCCTATGTTTTATAGCCGGTCCCAAGCACGGATAAAGGAGGAGGGTTGTGTTAGGCCCCAACAGCCAGCGTAAAACCCTGTCGAATCGCATGAACATGGATCAACGAATAGCGTCGTATGTCGTATGATCCATGTAGCCGACCCCACCTAGTGTGATAAGGCTTTGTTGTTGTTGTTGTTGTATTCTTTTTTTAACTTTTCTTTTTTTATCATTTTTTAAATTTTATTCTTCAAAATATGCATTGAACCGGGTTCAACCGGTTCAACCAGCCCGGTTCAATGCTAAAAACGGTTTTAACATCAAACCGAACCGGATTTTCGGCCGGTTCGCGGTTGAACCGGTTGAACCGACTGGTCCGGTCCGGTTTTGATAACATTGCTGAAATGTTAAAAATTTCTCCTACAAATGGCGCAGTGGAATTCATCAAGAAGGGTAAGTTGAGTTCACGGTATGTAGGATTGAAAAATGTACTTGACATGGTAGGAGATATAGCTTGTAGATTGGCATTAATTCCAATGTACGTGCATGTGCACAATGTCTTCCATGTTCTATGCTTTGCAACTATAACCACAATGATGCCAATGTGGTTAGGATGGATATTTTAGTGAAGATAATTGAGTATCAGAACAAGCACTGAAAGAATGAGATTGTGCCAATAGTGAAGGTGACTTGGGAACACCACAAAGATGGCAGCGGCACTATTCGAAGAAGAGATGCAAAAAGAGTTTTCTGAATTGCTCAAATAAGTTTTTTAACCTTTAAAATTCGAGAACGAATTCATTTTTAAATAGGTTATGATGTGACCTTCCAGAATTCTGATAAAAATAAATAAATATTTTTTAAATAAGAGATAATATAAGGATTTAAATAAAATAAAGATAAAATAGATAACGGAGGAGTTTGAATTAGAATTAAGTTGGGGAATTGAATCTAAAGTTTAAGTTTTAAAATATTCATCTTTAAGACCCTTGATAAAAGTTATTTAGAATTTGGATTAGGAATTTAATAAACTTTAAGTCCAAATATAAAAGCTACTTAAGATACATCGCAAGATCCCTATATCGGCGAGCTTCATCAATATGGACCCCTAGCTTTTAGCCCTACATTTTGTGTATTGAATGAACGACTTATAGTTAGAAATTCTATATATAGTTGTTTTGGAAACAAGGCCAAAAGTCATGCCAGAAAACATAGCAGTGAATGCTGTGGAACCCCACCTGGGTTTTTTTTGGAACTCAGCCAACGTCGAGAGTGAACCGGTCTGAGTTTTGAAGAACTCGGTCGGGCTTTAGGTCTCACAACCTGGGTTCGGATACGAAGAACACGTGCCTGACGACTTTGGATTTTGACAAATTCGGCCTGGACTCTAGTCAAACTGCCTTGGTCCTGTTGACAAGAATAGAAATCGTAAGTTATAAATTAGGCATAGAATTTATAATTGATAGTGAATTGATAATTGACAAAGAATCGACAAATTGATAATGGAGATTGTTAATTGTTAATTATCATGTCACATTGATAATTGTTAATTGATATCAACTGATAAATCTTTGATAATTATAATTTGTTAATCATTCATATTATTTATATCCACACAATTGATTATTATTCAATTAAGCATGTGATTCATGTATACTGAATATTTTGTACTCATGAAATTTTATCTTATACAGGTAAGCAATGGTATCATAGATAATAATGAGACTGGTGGTAGTATAGTGACTGAAGGCTTTGCACATGAGCAACAACAACAACAACAAAGCCTTATCCCACTAGGTAGGGTCGGCTACATGTATCATACGACGTCATTCCGCTCTATTAGTAACAAAACATTTCGGTATATTATTCACCAATAGATCTTGCTCTATTAGTTCGCCAAGTGTCCGCCTTGGCCTCCCTCTCCCTCTTTTAATCGGACTCCAAATTATTTGATCTACTCTTCTTACTGGTGCATCTAATGGTCTTCTTTGAACATGACCAAACCATCTCAAACGATTCTCTACCATTTTCTCACTAATAGGAGTCACTCCGACTCGTTCACGTATATGGTCATTCCTAATCTTATCTAATCTTGTATGACCACACATCCATCTCAACATCCTCATTTCGGCTACCCCCACTTTACGTTCATGTTGTCCCTTCATAGCCCAACATTCACTACCATATAACACTGTCGGTCTTATAGCAGTACGATAGAATTTTCCTTTAACTTTATTGGGTACTTTTCTATCACAAAAAACTCCAGAGGCTTTCCTCCACTTACACCAACCAACTTGAATTTTATGATTAACATCGTCATCAATCTCACCATCTTGTACATGAGCATATGGTAATTTTTCCCCAAGGCATATGATTCAGTCTCCGATTTTTTGTGGCACTCCTTGCAGGTTAGAGGCTTCCCGGAGACTTGATCGTCTGGATAAAGCGATGCATCACCACTACTACATTCTCAGTCCAAGTCAATGGGACGAGGGCGGCCAGTTGGGTTCAGCTACAGAGGGAAGTTGAGTCAAACAGGGTTGCCAGTCGCCTCCATGCTCTATGTGATTGTCATGGACGCCACTGCCAGATGTGCCCAGGCATCCTATGAGACCGGCCTCTTCAGTGGCATTGTTGGGGGTTTGGTCCCTCTTGCAGTATGCCGATGACACATTTTTCTTCATTGAAGGTACAGTTCAACAGGCTAAACGTATGGCCATGTTGGTGGAGCTCTTTAGCGCGGCATCCGGTCTCCTCATCAACCATCAACCATGCCAAATCCTCTTTCATCCCTTTTGGCATGCCCATCTACTGAGTAGCGTACTCCGATCGGCTCATTGCCGATCACCTCACCTATTTGGGCCTTCCCCTCTCGAATAGTTACATTGGCTCTTGAGGATGGACCTCGATAGTCGAGCGGATGGAGCACAAACTATAGGGATGGTGTTCGAGGTTATTATCACGGGGAGGCTGCCTCATACTACTTAGATATGTTTTATCGGCGCTCCATATCTATTTCATGTCAATTTTTCGGATACCTGCCCTGGTTCTGAGTCGGATGGATTCTCTTGAGGAGCATATTCTTTTGGCAGGGATGTCACTTGGACCGGCGTTGAGTCCACCTCATTGACAAGCAGAGCATTTGTCGGCCCACTTCGCAGTAAGGATTGGGGGTTTTCGTTGCACCAACTATGGGTCGGGCGAATTATGAGGTCCAAGGACAGCTTATCACTTGTTATGGACGTGATCTTTCTTGATACTGGAGCATTCTTCCACATGGGGTATCTTCTTTCTGGCGGGTTGTGTCGACTCTTGTCTCGCGGGTGCGACCATATATGGTTCCTCCACTTGGATTCAGGGTGGATTTCTCATTTTGGCTGAACGAGCAATTGCCCGGGAGCTCTATATCGGTATCTCTTCCCCGGTTATGGGCCCTCGCGACATATCCTGATGCGATGGTGGTTGAGACTTGGTCGAAGGCTGGCAGGTTGAGCATCAACACTTGGACAACCCCCCCCCCCCCCCCCCCCCCACCTCTTGAGATCTTCATTTTCTAATCAGCATTTCTCAGAGTTCTTGGCACTACTTCAAAGGGTGGCTCCATTCCGCCCGGAGGCCAGACAGTTGGTTATGGCTATCAGGGACCTTCTTGGGTTTAGAGGGCGAGATAGGCCCCTCACACCAATACTTCTTACCCTTTGTGCCTTCAGGCGGAGGAGGTCTTCGGGCATTTGTTCTTCGAGTGTGAGGCTACCCGGGAGCTCTGGTTGCGGATGGGTACTTTGGGCACTTTCCTACAGCTACGGAGACTTTTTGGCAGTTTTTTTTAGAAGGAAAAGGATGACTGCTAGTTTGGTTATATCACTGAAAAAAGACATGATGTACATGTGGAACACTCTCCAAAGGAGAATGGCAAAAAGAGGAGAAAGAAGTACTAATCTTTTTGGCAGTTTCTCCGCGACCTTGTCAAACAGAGACAGAGTTGGAGATTTGTTTTAGCATCCTTTATGGTCGGTACCTGGGCCTTATGGCTTCAATGCAATCAAACTATTTTTTGTGGGAGCGATGTCAGGAGGGTATTATTCATCATGCTTCTTTTCTTCTTCAGGAGTAGGGTTTTGGATAGCTGATATACATCTCCTTTGTTTTGCCACTCTCTTCTTGAGAGCATACACTTGTACATTTTGACATATAATAGTTATATATACATGAATAGAAATCACAAAACTTGATAGCCATCCTTTTTCTCCTAAAAAAATATATGTTAATTTTAATTTAGTTGATTTTATATTTGATTATCTAATTTTATTCAGATTGTAAACTCATGGATGGTTTATTTTAGTATTGAAGTTATAATATTTTATTTTAAAATATTCCGCTATGTGCTTATATTGTTGATTGGCCAAATTAAAAGCGTCTCTGGAGCCCCTGCCCCCTGCGAACGTGTTAGGGGCGTGCATTCCAAACGCATTTTGTGCGACTCAAGTTACACCACATTTTTGTTTCCTTTACCAACTTTATTGTAGCACGGCCCTATATTAGCACTACATGAAAAGGAGGGAGGAGCTCTTCTGAAAAGAATGTTCAAGATCCTGGTTAACATGGGTGTTCTAACTCCTCTTTTCTCAATGATTCTAACTTATTTAACAATAGCGCAAAGGTACAGAAAGGTATTGCAGAAAAGGATAAAATATTAGGTGAATCAATGTTGTCTACTATCAGCAGTTGACATTAAGAACCAAATATATGATGCAAATTACTAGCACAGGATGACCATGGAAACAAATGGGACCTTAAATATTGAAGGGGAAGCAGATTCCTGCGTAACAGCTTGGTAGAAACATGATCCCAGAGGTCAACAGACGTTTTGACGCTGTAGATGTCGGTAAATCCTGAAAATCCACAACATATGTCAGTCATTAGTGAGTGGACCTATATCATCATAGACGAACTTTACAGATAGTAAGAAGAGAACCTTCTATCTCCCATTATGTCTTTGATATATATATAACATATTAGCTAGAATATGATCTCGCAGCTAAGCCTGCCTCCATTGAAGTTTTGGATCATTGAATATGAATCTTGCAGCTACGCCTGCCTCCATTGAAGTTTTGGATCATTTGTGGGTGCATTGTCTGTTAACGAGAACTAATCATGGATCATTTGCAAAAGTCATTGGTCCAGGTAAAGGAACCCCGTGTTTTCATCACTTTGCAATACATATCTTCCATTTTTTCCTAAAAGAATCTGCATACTGAAACTAAACAGGAAGTGATGTCAGGAATTAAAGCACACACAGTCATGTCATAACGCAGCCCAAAAAATTCCGACCTTGCTGCATCCATGCAGACAATTTCCTGATCATCATGGTTCATGTGTTTCAGCATCAGACCCGCAACAACTTGTTTCGCATTCTCTCTTTTATAGCTCGCGCACCTTATCCACTCCCCTCTCCGCATCGAAAAATGCACGACCTGCACTGCTGCACAGAGCAATAAACTACTCTGCGACGTTTCATCAAACAACTACCCGGCAGCATCCACCCATCAATCCTTGCACGCAGCGCCGAAAGTGACCCATGCAGCACGACGCAGGAAGAACTTAAGCAGAATCGACCGGAACAGCCCTTGCATGGAGCGCTGAAAGATGACTCATACGGAACGACGACGGCCCGTAGCGCAGCTCATCCGACCCGCTCAGCGACGCAGTAGTCTATGCTGAAGTGCCCATGAGAGACGCGGTCACGGTTCCAACAACTTTGAGCAGCTCCTCGCCCAATTCATTGGTCGGTTTCGCCTGGTCGAGAAGGTTACGACGTGGACTCCGGCGCCATTGTCGCCCGTTTTCGTAGTACTCGTCGCCATGAAACAATTCCGAGTGGCTTCCAAGTTCCAGCGGACGGCGCGTTTGGATCGATCCAACGCACTGAATGGTCAAAATGATGTGCCAGCCGTCGGATAAGACCATCCGACGGTCGACCGCGCAACTAACTCCGTGGCCATCTGACGACAATTCATCTTTTCTTTTAAAATGTAATTTCTTTCGTCGATAATAATTTTTATATCCGAAATATATTTTCTCCCCTGAAATTGCCCTTGTATATATAGGAAAAGTAATAATATTTAATTTTAGCTTTTATTATATGATTGAAAACTTGGAAAAAATACTCTCTAATACTTAATCCCTCCCCTCATACATTTCTAATAAAGTGGAATAATTTATTATATATAAGTTTATTAGTTATTACTACTACTAAGTTTTAATGGAATAAATTTTACGTGGCCTCGAACAATAGCATAATCGACATGCTTATAGTTCCACATTGCGATATATGTATATAACTTCACAAGAATCACAACCATACCTGTTCAACTTATGAAAGGTACGTAATTAAACTCATTAATATTTGAGTATTACAATTTGGGGCAAAATTTGTTCTTAAGTTCCGGTTGGGTTGATCAAATACTACTTGTTTAGATAATAGAATCATAATTCTTTCGAGTTTTATGCAATAGTTGAATTAATGGATTAATCCGTGATATATTTGGGTGAAGTGAAATGTGACAATAAGAAATAAAAAAATTAATTTGATATTAAAAATTTGATGCGATAAATTAATTTTGGGAGGTATTTGAATGAAATATAAGAATTGTAGATGTCAAATATAATTTTACTAATTAATAAAAATTGAGTATAAATTTAAAAAAATAGTTCTTTTTTTAAAATAATATATTATCTAAATATATTAAATAATATTTATAAAAAATATATTAAAAATATATATTTAACAAAATATAAAAGCTTTTTTGACAAAAATAAATAATATTAAGTTAACTCTTTTATAATATACATTATATTTAATAATTAATTTATTTTTTAAATTCTATTGAGGATAGAGAAAAAATATTTGAAAAAAAAAACTCATTTAAACAAAGAGTTAAAAAAAACAACCGACTGCTAAGTCCCGAGCGGAATAGAATAGTGAGAATTAAAGTCACGTGACGTTCTATTTTCACCTCAAATTCCAATCTTGATTTTATTAAACATCATGTTATTTGACGAAATTGATCAGAAGAGACTTCCATCAATCTCCACTATCTTATAGAATCTTTATCTTCTACATGTCTAAATGAAACCTAGTCATGAATGGCTCAAATTAAAAATACTCATTTGTTATGAGATAAAATTTTCAAATTTGCTTATTCATGAACCTTCATTAAACTCATATAATATAGAAAATTAAGGTTTAATTTAGTAATTAGAACATGAGAATTGAGGAGGATGTCACCCATAGATGAATGTGGGATATGAGTACGAACCATTATTTTATATATTTTTTAATAATAATGTATTTTTTAAAATAAGTAAAATAACAATAATCAAAATCATGTAAAGCTTTGATGGTTAGTTCTCTCCAGGGAACCTTCTCCAACAAAACTTTGACGCTTAGGAATGATTCAATGTCAAATATCATTTATAGTGGTTCAACACTAGACTATGCATTTTATACTGGTTAAAATTAGGAAACCCTAGTTGAAAAAAAAGTTAAAAAAAAACATGGGGAGATACAAAGAGTAAAGCATACACACACTTGTGCTAAGCATACGTTATTTGATTTTATGAATATTTTTTTTTTCACTTTTGAAGTAATTAATATTAAATAAGGTAAATTGCATAAAAAAGCCTCAACTTTCGAACTTTTATTTTTTGCATAAAAAGTCATGAACTTTGATTTTGTTCTCAAATCTAACATAAACTAATATTTTTGCATAAAAAGTCGATTTGATAATAAATCAAAAGGTTTTTTATGCAATTTACCCTATTAAATACATAGAAGCAAAATACTTAAAATAAAAAACTATGACTGTAATAGTAAAATAAAATGTTCCATATAAATTTAAATTAATTCTAAAATGAATTAAATAATTATGGGCTCATGTGAAAAGTTTGTCATAACTACAAACTGCAAATAACATTGCAAACATCATCTTTGGTATTATCTAAATGGACGAAGGTATAGAAGAAAATTCTACCAGTACAAAATGTTCATTATCCATGGTCTAAAAATCATAAGAAATGTTCAATTGAAAAGGAAATGTGTATAAATCAAAAGATCGATATAATTAATCATAAGTAATAATTATTTTTATAATAAATATTACATTAATTTGAATGATTGTTAGCATATCAACTGTCAAATAAATAGAATTGGTCATTATCAATATAGCTTAATTAATTAACAATTAATAATTATCATTATTACATTAATTATTCATACCAGTTATCTATTAATATCAATATTCATTACCAATTTAATGTCAATGTGGAAGTTATTATTTCCAGCTATTTTTTATTTTGTCGATTAATGGCCAGCGTTAAAAAAAATCCATACACCCATATACAACGTAATATATGGTGCTACTCGCCTATATATATAAAAAGTATTGAATAGAAAAGAAAATAAGTGTAGATCAATGAAGTAGTATAATCAATCATAAATAATAAGCAACATGATGTGATTTTAATCGATTAGCCAATATTAATGGGGCATCATCAATTAAGAACATATATTATAAATTAACTATTATCAGTCAATGTCAATATCCATTATCAATTTGATATCAATATGGATGTTGTTATTGTTAACTTATTCGATCTTGCAAATCACTTAAGAGAGCTTTCAGTCACTTTTAAGAGAAAACTATGTATATTTTCATGCGTCAATGGATAATAGTGGTTGCAACAACATGCGACTTTTTATTTCATTGTGAAGAACTCTAATTTTAGACCATTGAGATTCATTGCACAAAAAAAAAACTCGAATTACTTTATAAGCCTCCTTTTAAGTAAAAAATAATTATCAATTAATAGACAATTATTTAACCTAAGACATCTATTTTTTTCATTTTAATTTTATATAATAAATATAAATAAAGAACAAATAAATTTATCATGCATTATTACTGTTATAGTGATAAAGTCAAAATAATATGTAAAATAATTATAACAATTTATAACTCCAAGAGATCCATGTCATGTTTATCATTAGTCATATTCTTTTAGACAAAAATTGAGTTTGGGTCAACTTTGTCAAATTCCAAAGTCGTTCAGCACTAATTCTTAGAACTCAAGCTAGGTTACCTTGACCTTGGCTGGGTTGGAGGGAATTTGGGTCGAGTAGATGCAAACAAGGGGGCAAATTTAGTAAACATTTGCAAAACATGTTTCTTTGACATAACTTTGGTTATATTTCCAAAACTATTTACAATATTTTAACTACTAGTCATCCATACTATACACAATATGTAAACCAATTGTCAAAGGTAACTTTAATTTATCTTTTAACTAAAACTCTTAATTAATTATGATAAATAGTTTTAAGAATAAATATTCATCATTTAAAATTAATTATTTTAAATTCATTTCCAAAATTTAATTCAAATTCAAGTCCCTCTCTTATCTATTTATCTTTCTTCCTTTTTAGATTATTTTATTAATATATTTTCTAAGTAAAATTTCAAAATAAAATAAATAAATAATATTTTTTGTTATTAATAATCGCTTGTAAACAAAAAAAATAAAATAAAATACACCAAAAGTGCAAAGGCTATAATATTCTTAAATAATTATTATAAACAAAAAATATCGAAGCTTGCCTAAGGAATATTACATTAGAATTTAGCCACAAGATATTGATATCTATGTTAACAGTGCAGTAGACATTGAAGTATATTGTATGAAGCAGTATTCCATTTTATTTATTGGTGACTAGGTTCATACTTTCTTTTATTCATTTTTTTGACCAAATTGAAACATTTGATCTGAATATCATACTACCTTCCTTTATATAATTAATCATAAAATAATATTCTCTCATGAAAATTCTTCCTTGATTTGAAGGCTCCAAGTTTAAGCATTAAGGCTCACCTCAATTGTGGCGGCCCCATATATATTTGCAAAAGCAAATATGCAAGGTGCGTGCATAGATAATAAGTAGAAAGATATAAAAATAAGTGAAGGAATGCAATAAACAATCACAACATTGGATTGGTTGAGAATGTGATGACGAGTTGAGATACTCCAATGACAAAATGCATATTTACTTTTTTACATGCAAGATTGGTAGGTAAGCCAAAATATTAAGAATATGTTTACACTTTATAACTTTTGGACATCCTAAAGTGTTTTAACTCTGGAGTCAACAAGAATCTATTGACTATTCTTAAATGATTTTTCTTGACAAATGTTTCAATGAACTTTAATGAGCTTGCTATATTTTGATTTACTTGTGATTCCTACAAATCTCAATATTTAATAAAAAAATATTACTTTAATTTAAAGGTTTAAATAATTAAAAGGAGAATTAAAAAGAGAATAAACGTGCATTTACATAAGAGTTTCAAAAAGAAGAATTTATATTAAGTATTGAAATCTGAATTTGGATTCAACCATAAGTTTAGCTTATAAAGAATTTTCAAGTAGAGAAGATTTAAAATAATAGATAAGATAGGAATTCAAATTAAGGGTTACATTTAAATTTAAATCAAAATTAATTATGTTTGGTTTTTATTTATAGTTAAAGTATAAATGCATTAAAGGATTAGATTTGTAACCCTTTGGATCAAATTTAATTAAGAGTCCTACTGATAATTAAATTATGCATAGATTCTTATAAATAGGCCCTTAAAGTTGTTGTACTAACTCCCTTCTCTTTCATTATGATCGGAGCACATAGAGTAAGGTACGACAACTTGATCGACGTTTGCTTGTAGCTCCCAAGGGAATTGTCACAACAATAAATAAGGTATTTGGGGATTTTCAAGTCGTGACTAATAAAAGTCGGGACTTCATTATTTAATAAATTAAATAGGGAGAATGGTCGATGGTGCAACTAATAGTTGCAACATACCTGACCTAATCACAACATGGTCACAAGTTTTAGGACTTGATGACTTGTCATGACATGGAGGAATGACCATTGTAACTTTTGGGCATAGATCAACACGTTTGTGGATGGTCACAACAACAGTAAAATAAAAGGTCCTATTATGACTTGTAGTTGCAATAAGGGTAGGAAAGTTCATGACTTATCCTGACATGGTCTGTGTTGGTATGACATAGTCTATATCCATGCAACACCACATGCGCCATGACCAACACGACTCATGTCCACTTATAATTAATTACATAATTGTATCTTCAATTGTTATTAATTATTATAAATATTATTATCATTATTTCTCATGACCTTATCATTGTAATTAATCTATGAATTGGTAATCAAGATGCCATTATTATTAATTAGCAATTATCTATTGCTAATTAGTAATTATTATGGTTATGATCAATCATACAATATTTATTTTTAAACTGATAATTAATTATTGATGATAGATAATTGAGAGTTGAAAAATGACAATTGATAAGATGTCAATTATGTATAACGTATATTGATAACGAAAAAAATTGAAAGCTGATATTAATAATGAAGTCCTTCGTGATTACGAAGATTGGAGACTTTTATGATTGATTCATGCTCTTACAATGGATGGATACTTTTATGACCGATAGAGCCTTTGATGATCATTGTAGGTGCTTTTGCGATCGATAGAGATTGTTGTCGTTAGTGAAGGTAGTTATGTCTAATGAAGATCATTTGTGATTGATGAAGATCGTTGTGATTTATGGAGACCTTTTTGAAGTCTTTTGTGGTCGATAGAGAATGTTATGATTGATAGAAGTTTTTATACGTGATGGAGATTCTTATAGTCATTTGTTAACTTATACAAGTTACATAAATAAATATTAAATATTTAATTATTAAGATTTCATAAATTGTTATGGGTAACTTATGAGTGATTACAAGAAATGATAATTTGCTAATGGTGCTCAATGATAGATTGAATATTGATAAAGAATGATTGTTCCATTATTTCATCAACAATTGTTCATTATTTATAAATTGATTGATAATTGATACATGCGAATTGATACTGATACCAAATTGGTCATTGGTTATTAATTATTAATTAATCAAAGTATATTAATAATTGTTGATTAATATCAATTGATAAATTAAATAAATTTAAATTATTAAATTTATTATTATTGATAATTGATTTTTTAAGAGTACATATGATTACTTTTTTATCCTAAGATTTTATTGTGCACCTGGATTCATGAAACATAAGAACATGATGATGACAAGTTGATTGATGATTTCTCTATTTGTTAATTTGCACATGGATGTGAACTGAAATAGAGACCTAATAATTGATAAAAAAAGTATGATAATAATATATAGATGTAGGCCATAATTCACGGATAATTGAATATTGTATTTTTATCTATGATAAAACTATTATATTTTAATCTTTGGCGTATATAAGTTAGTGCCTTGACTGATAAAAAAAAAAGAATGCCCTTCTGGGCAAATGTTCCATCTACATTTTGGAGTGTTGATTATGTAAAGCTGAAACTTTATGCTGCGGGAGGAGCATTTCCTCTGACTGCACATCACAAAGAAAAAAATTTATCGTGTGGTCCTTAGGACCTGATCATAGACATCAAGGAAATATTTCCTATGCAGAAGCTGGAAAACTGTTGAATAAATGCATTATTCTGTTGATAAAAAAAGGAAGTCAATTCTATGAGAGAGGTCAGACTCTCTCTCTATCTCTGTCTCTGGCGGATTAAATAATATTTAGTAGGTCATGATCAAATTAACAGATACTGTCCAAGCGTCCAAACAAGATAAATTACAGATAAGACAGCAACATGATTTCCTATGGATGATCCCAGAGTTTAAATACGTTCATATTCAAGCTTAAAGAAACTATGGCAACTGCTAGTTCCTCTAAAAGATCAAGTCTGACCATAATAATATAATAATAATAATAGTGGTTTTCAGAAATCATTTCATTAACAACAAATGACGTTCAAGTTATAGCCTAAGGTATGACATATGTCTGAAATTAGATGCTCGTTTTTCAAATAGTTTCAGGCAATATCTGAACATGTAGATTCAAATATTGAACTGAAGCCATGTCTTATTTTTCTTCTTCCTCCTAGTTTTGACTAGTTTCTCTTTCCTATCATAAATTTGACACCTCAACCAAAATATTACTAAGTGAATGGCGGTATATATATTTTTTCTGTTTGTAGCTGAGGTAAATTTAGCAGTAGAACCTGAAGAAGGCCATAACATATCTTTCAAATGCCATGTTTGTCTTCTCAGAATCTGTATACGTCTTGGCGTTAAGTGCACAAAGTCAGTAGGGTGTCAGCAGTGAGATTTGAAGGAGGGAGGTTGACAGAGTGCGAGAGGTGTGGTCCAGGAGGCTGTCTATTTGATCTCCAACTTGCCTGTGGCCTCATCACCATGGCATGATATGAAATCATTTTTGGGTGCTGGCTCAAGTCTACGGGAGATTTTCGATGTCCGAGGCTACTAGCACTCGATTAATTTAAAGCCGGAAAGATGAAACAGTAACGATAATTCCCTGACCAAAGACAGACAACAGATGGATTGGTGTCGAAGTTCAACAGTGAAGAAAACCTAAGGGCATGGTGGTTGTGTGACTTGTGTCCCTAAGGCCACACAACCTGCAATTAGAAACCTCCCAACAAACTGAACTGCTGTGATGTGACCTTCCATCGCCACACCCATTTCTTCCTTCTTTGGCTGCCCCTTCTGGGAGGTCAGGGACTCATGATCAGCCTCCATCATGCCCAAATCCCCTTGAGCTGCAGCATTAATTGGTATAAAGTAATGTACTCAAAAGAGCATTTTTTTAATTGCACCAAGTAGAATCAACTAAATCAGCAGCTTCGACAGTGGTGATTGGTGAGGCGGGTGAGTTGTCCATGTCCCATTTGATGTCTGAGAGGGACCCTTTAATCAACTGTGCCAATCCGCTTGTGTTTGCAGAGCTGATAAAGAGGATGATGGGCCTTTGTCACTCATGCAGAGTTCCCCTCTTTTCCAGCCATCAAACCAACTAGGACAACTTTTGAATGTGTAATAATCAGACACTAGTGCAAGATGATGACAAATCTTATGTGGAATCAGCGTAGAGAATTTAATGCACCTTTTTGTAGCAACAAGAACTAAAAATAAGAAAAGGAAGAGATGAAAGGTGCCTCATTTAAGAATCAAAATACTGCGTTTACTTTTTTTTGCAAATTCTTCTTATTTTCTGTAATTTGTGCCAGAAAAAACATCTAATTTTTTTCTCTGAATCAAGAAGAGGTCACATATCTTAGTTAATATATCAGTGCAGGAGGAAGAGAGACACTGCATCATAAATTTATTCACAGAAATGATAAAAAAACATATTATATTCAGTTTCTCAACAGTAAATATCAGAACACATGGTTTCTGTTTGGTAAACGGGAGCTGGCTATAAATATATGATACCTTGTCAGTGTGTGCCAGTCCCACAACCCCGACATTGGATCATAATCCTATTTAGAGTCACATGAATCTGGTCCTGGTCTAAATCAAAAACCTTCGTGGGCAAATTCATGAATCCGATAGATATTAAAGCTTGGGAAGGCATTACGGTTGGTATCCATTTGTTTGCTGGAAGTGAGCGACTGAAATCTGATGCCATTACATTCCCATCATGACCACAAGACTCCACAGGAGCCTTTGTCCTCTGATGAGACAATGGCGCTAGATTGGTTCGAAATAGCAACAACGTGTTCTCTGCTCATAAATTTTCCTTTTTTTTTTCCTTTCCATTTATCACAGCTTAGGAATTCGCCACACACGCAGTTACAAACTTTTCCAGCATCCACTTCGTCTGTTTCCTTGCTTTTGCTTCCGTTCTCTCTTCTCTATCTTTCTCTCACCAGAGTGCAGCAGAGAGTAAGCCCACCACTGTGACATTATTGGAAACCAGGCATTATTGGATCACCAAGGCCATCGTGGTTGGGCGAAGGAAGAGGAGGGTGTGTGTGAGAGAGGGAGAGCAGAGTGGTATTTGCTGGTGGCCATTGCCATTTCCCCCATGTGAGAGTCTCTGACACCATTCAGTACCTTCCCCCAACTTTAAAACCGAGTAGTGCCCTTCGGTTTCCGACCCCACGAGACAATCGCAATGCTGGGATTCCATGCATGCGGTCGAAAAAGCCAACTCTGCCCGCATAATTACCAATTCTTGTCATCACATCTACATAGAGAGAGAGAGAGAAAGAAACAGTAGTGAGAGTAAAAGCCTGTGAGCTTATGGACACCGAGAGCAGAGAAAAGCAAAAGATGACAGCATTCTCAGGAC
Organism: Pontederia crassipes; assembly: GCA_030549335.1. NCBI lineage: Eukaryota > Viridiplantae > Streptophyta > Magnoliopsida > Commelinales > Pontederiaceae > Pontederia > Pontederia crassipes. The sequence goes on from CM060189.1 coordinate 6,762,177, forward strand.
AGAGGTATGAGTCACCCTTGAAGCCGTAAGGACAGTGGCAGATGAGAGCTGAGCGGTTTTCCATGGGCCTGTGCATGGATGACCCTATTATGGTGCAACCGGAGATTGGTGATCGAGAGCATATTCAAATATCTCATCATTTTTTGTACAAATCTGTTGGGAGGCATACAGAAACAGTGACTCTGCATAACGTGGCATGGTAAATGGCTAAAAGGGCAACGTGGATTTTTTCTATCTACTAAATAGTCGATAGTAATGCCTGAGAATAAGAACATAAACTAGTTTCTCTAACATCATCCAAAAAAGTACCTTTATAATGACTACATTAATAAAGTTCATGGCATGCAATGCATGGTCACACTCACATGTCAGGGACCTGCAATGGAGGCTCAAAGTTTGCTGTGTTTCTAGGCTCAATTATCCTCTTTCATAGATCTGCTTATATAAACATGTATTGTTTTATCGGTAAGAAACCTGTGCAGAGATTGTGCCACTCAGAGGGGCTCCCCCCTGTGGGCATGCTCATGTGGCATAAGAATGGCAAAAGTTGGGGGCAGTGGTACTTAGATCCAATCATCTATCAGGATATTGAACTTTGAAGCATTCAAATAAAAAGAAAACTCAGTTTAGTTTTCTATATTTTTTCTCTGACTTGCCACGCATTACGTTACTAATCTAATGGATGATGTGTGGCATTATCTCCTTGATCAGGACTTAAGTAGTTAATAAAGGCACAGAACATTGTTGTGAGCTCATGATGCCCTCCTGATTAAACAAAGAGCAACAGGACAGCATCATGGCTCTCCCAAGAGGGACCCAAAACAGCCAAACAAATCATGGTCTCCAGAGAGAGAAGAATTTTTTTTAAAAACTGTTGAATACTTAGAAAAACTTTGCCAAACAAATTTAGACAAAAAGGAAGATAAAATCTCCCTGAGAGTGAGTGAGCACACCTGCACAAAAGGGGGAGAGAGAGGGAGTTATATCAAAGGTTTGACTCTACACCCTGAATACGAACGATTGTTCCATTGGAGCCAGATGCTGGCCATCAAGGTGGTGGCGCCACCGGCGAGATTGGTGGCGGAAGATGGCTACTTTGTGCATTGAGCTCCTCCACCATCGTTCTCCCCACCACCACCATACCTCGGGAATGGAGTCATTGAGGAAGAGAGAGAAAGGCAGGGGAGCACTCCGGTGAAGGAAAAGGCCAAAAGCAAGCAGGAAAGCAGAAGTTTTAGCTTGTCTTTTAAAAAGGAGAGCAGACACACCAACGACGAGAGAGAGAGAGAGAGAGAGCCACAGCAGCCCAGAGCTTCGGTGCTCTCAAGCTCGGAAGCAAAGGTAAGTTGAAGGGCTTCGAAGCTTTTTCTGTTGTGTATTAAATTGAAGGCAAAATATTACAGCTTTTTTCCTCTCTTCTTCTCCAGAGAAAGCTGTCTCTAATTACCCATTTTAACCATCTCCTTATACCTCCAGCGTCAAATTAGCTCACTTTCCTCTTTCTCTCATCTCATTTCCTTTTCTGCGCCTCAGAAATTTAAACGATAAACAAACAACTAGAAGAGAAGGAAAGAGGTGAGAGCCAAGAGAAAAAGGTAGGAACTTGGTGGCGGAAACAGCGCCAAAGTCTCATTTTTCTCCCATCTCTCGTCTCCTTGAGCGGAAATGGACGCCTACGAGGCGACCCGTGTGGTGTTCTCCAGGATCCAGAGCTTGGACCCAGAGAACGCCGCTAAGATCATGGGCATGTTACTGATCCAAGACCACGGCGAGAAGGAGATGATACGCCTCGCTTTCGGCCCCGAGTCGTTACTCCAAACCGTCGTAGTCAGCGCGCGCAAGGAGCTCGGACTCCTACCTACTTCATCCCCCATGGCCGTAGCCAACGCCAACAGCAACTCCCCCACCGCGGCGGCGGCGAACACGTCGACTTCCTCTTTCCTTCTCGGCCGGCAGAACTCGTCGTCGCGCCTGCTAGGGGGGCTCGCTCCGCTAGCCGTGAGCTCTCCAACTTCGTGGGCTCCGCCGCAGGTGTTCTCACGCAGCAGTAGCAGCACCGGCAATGGCGGGCTGGACGATCTCCAGGGTTCGGCAGAGGAACTCGTGAGCCCGAGCAACCCGGGCGTATCCCCCTTCTACGGCGCCAGTGTCGGCGGTGGGAACGATCTCATGGACGAGTTTCAGCTACAAGAACAGCTCTCCTTCCTCAACGACGGCACTTCGAATACCGGCCATGGCCTTCAGATCCAACAAAAAGGCGATCCTTTTTACCCGGACATGCCGGGAGAGTGCCGAAGTCCCGGCGGCATCGACGCGGTGGGGATGTTCCCTTATAGTATGGCCAGCTGGGGCGGTAACCACCGACGGAGCTGCTCGGCAACGGACATGTACTTGGGTTCCGACGCGGCCGCTGGGCTGGGGTGGAAGCCGTGCCTCTACTTCGCCAGGGGCTACTGCAAGAACGGCACTAGTTGCCGCTTCCTCCACGGTCTCCCCGACGACAACGCCGTTGCAGCCATGTCCTCTGGGGGCAAAATGGACGCTGCTACCACAGTCGAACAGCAGTGCCAGGAGTTTCTTCTCAGGTCCAAGAGCCAACGGCAGCTCATGGCGTCGGCGTTCCCGTATTCCCCTACTGGTTCGCTCCCGTCGTCGCCTTCTGGTGCCAATAAGTGCATCAACTTTCTGCTCCAGCAGCAGAGCGAAAGCCAGAGGTAGCTCCCTTTATACTAAAGATTGCTCATTTAACCATTTCCAAACTCTAGAATGATGGAATTTGTCTCGACTAATTCTGGATGGGTTGTGTCCAAGCAGAGCTGCAGCTGCTCTCATGCTGAGCGGCGGCGACGACGGCCACAAGTTCCTCGCCCGGTCTCGCATGATGGAGAGGAGCGAGTTTGCCTTGGCGATGTCAAATCCTGGTTCGAGGCAAATCTACCTCACATTCCCTGCGGACAGCACGTTCAAGGAAGAAGACGTCTCTAACTACTTCAGGTTGCTGCTGTTAATGATGTCTTGCATCATTCATTCTTGTTCTTTTTTTTATATATACACGTCGCTTATGTTCCAAGCTTCTAACTTTGTGTTAACATGTTTCGTCAATTTGAAGCATCTACGGACCAGTGCAAGATGTGAGGATTCCATACCAGCAAAAGAGAATGTTCGGTTTCGTGACCTTCGTCTACCCGGAGACTGTGAAGCTGATACTGGCCAAAGGCAATCCTCATTTTGTCTGCGATGCTCGTGTCCTCGTCAAGCCTTACAAGGAGAAGGGCAAAGTCCCTGACAAGTACAGGCAACTCTCTCTTCTTACCAAGCTGCTGTTGCCTCATTAGCTCAAGAATATTAATGGTTAATACTAACTCCTGTCTTTTTGTGTTGATGTGTTCAATCTGTTCAGGAAGCAGCAGCAGCAACTCGAGAGAGGCGACTTTTCCGGTTGCACTACGCCCACTGGATTGGATCTTAGAGACCCCTTTGAACTCTCGCCTCTTGGTGTGCATAATCTTAACTTTCTACGTTGTTGCAACTTGTTCTTGCATGAATTCAGTTTTGAGTATCAGTTAGTTTGCTTTTCAGCCTCTGTCCGCTCATTAGCTTTATTGATTCATTCCAGGGGGTAGGATGTTGTATAGCAACAGTATCAGCCAGGAGGCACTCCTGAAGAGGAAGCTGGAGGAGCAGCAAGAGGCTGCGGAGTTACAGCATGCCATCGAGCTGCAAAGCCGACGGTTCATGGGCCTTCACCTACTTGATCTGAAGAACAGAAACCACTTCAGTTCGTCCACTGCCAACGCCTGTATCTCCTCTCCAACCATTTCCATGGCGCCATCACCTCAGGGACATGAAAGCAGCAATTCCCAAGAAGGTCGATCACTGTTAAAAACTATTTTATTCTGTGAAATAACTGGACAATGCTGGAGTTAACACTGTCGCTTTGTTAAATTTCCACTCGCAGATAAGAAGCCGAATCCTGCTACAGCTGTTGCAAATGCAGCAGCTTCTGCCGTGACAGCAGAGCCACAGGTGAAAACTTCTCACGAGTCTCCAGTCAACGTTGCTGCCACAGATGCTGCTGAGGCGGAGGAATCTTCTGGTGGTGAGGCGACCCCTAAAGAAGGGTAAATTGAGCTAAACCCGTGAAATATTTTGGTGAAAAAAGCCTTTCGTTTTAGCTTATTCTTTGCTCTTTCTTCTGTATGAATTAAAGCTCCTATGCCTTCTTTACTCCGTGCACTGCACTATTACGTGCTTTGTAAAGTTAACAGAAAGAAAAAAGAAAGACTTGTTTTCTTTAGCTTTTGTTAATGATGCTTGTTTGTCTATAACAATTACAGTAGTTTGGAGCACAACTTGCCTGACAGTCCCTTCGCCTCACCAACCAAAGCTTCCTCCTTTGTGGGGGAGACCCAGGAGAACTCAGCCGTCGCCGCAACTGCTCAGAACCGCCTTAACGGCAGCAGCCAACTCATTGGTTCAACCTTGTTTCCTTCCAATTCGACACTTGACATTTCTTCCTTCAACCCGTGCTTCTTCCAAATGCCAAGGTAGTAGTGCATTAAATTGAGGTTGGTATAAAAAACTCTTAATTTTGACAGACAAAACTTGAAACCCTTTGGCGTTTGTCAGGTTTTCCTCTGATCATGGTGCTGTGGGGATGTGAATAATGGAGTGAGCAACAGCTTTTCTCCACTGGTAAGTACCTAATTCAGATCAGCATATAGCTTTACCTTTTAACTGCACACAACTGAGCTCAGCTTATGGTTCTGCTGTCATTATTTCATGTGGCAGGGAGACAGGAAAATAAGATAAGAACAGATGCTAAAGGATACGTAGCCTAGAATATAGTTTTTCTTTTGTCTTTTAAGCTTGGTTGGTCATAGTCTACAGAGAAAGATCCTGAGGTCCCCTTGCCTGCTCACAAAGCTAGAAGCTTTTAGCTCTAAGCTGCTGCTGAACAGAACAGAGAACACGGAGGAAGAAGGAAAGGACTGTTTACTCGTGTCACCTTTGTCAACAGAATGAGTATAGAGCTTTGTAGTCTACTGTTATAGTACCAGTGTACCACCCATTAACTAGCGATGTCTTAGCTGCCTGCCCATCACCACATGAATACCTTCATAGTATTTGAATACGGATTACAGACAACAAACAGAAGAGAGAACAGACGACAAAAGCCTAAAGATTTGAGAAAGGACAGCAAGGCCAAGGAATGGAAAAGGACCACGCCACCATTGTTATGGACAACTTGGGGTGAGAGAGAGAGAGAGAGAGAGAGAGAGAGAGAGAGAGAGAGAGAGATAGGAGATCATTATCAGCTAGAGTGTCCATCAGTCCTTTACCACATCTCGCACTTTCACTGGACTTCTTCTTTGCTTCTTCCTTTTTTTTAGTTCACTGTAGAAGGTTACAAAGAAAAGGAAAGGAAAAGAAAACATTACAAATAATTGCTGCTCTTTTTTACTCTCTTTTCGCCGGCCATCCGAATTTTTCTTTGAGAACAAAAACTGGATTTCAATTTGGCTCCGGGAATTCAATCTTGCAAACATAAAAAAAGTGAAAATTCTAGTGATGCTATGCGAGCAGACTAATTTTTATCACTTTGGTCTTTCTTTCAGGTTTATATTATGTACTGATAAAAAAAATAAAATATAGAAGCACTGTGTGCAATCTCATTATGTATGACTCCTGACATTTCTCATGCACAAAAGAGCCGAACTTGCACAGGAGATGAAGTGATGAACTGACCAAAACAAATCATTTCTCCTGCTCGCTTATTTTATGGGTCAACCATGTCCCTTTAGGCTTTATGTAATAAAGAAATTTAAAAATGTAGTTAATAACTACTTTGACGTTTCTAGTGCGATCTGAATCCTCATCATCAATCAGGTTAGTGAGTTAGATTTCATTATAGGAACATGACAAGATATTAAAAGTTATCTTTGAAATTGATACTTCAACCAATGAACACAAACGGAGGTGTTGGCTTAATTGATGATAAGAGGGCTAAGTTAAAAGTTTAAGTTGATCATTTGGAATTTAAACTGAAAAAACAAAGGGGAAGTTAATTTTTAATGCTTTACCCTTTGATTAAATTATTGAGGGCCATGAACACTTAAAATAAAGCGTTACTTCCTTAGATCTCTTCTAATAATAATTTTTATATATTATTTTAAAATTTTAAATATTCAAAGAAATAATAGAAGGATAGATTTAATAAATAAAAAATAATAGAAAAGTCAACAAAAGTGAACGGATGGATTAAAGTGATAATCGCAGAATAATTTAGGGGACGTTCTGGTAATTCCTAGAATATGAAAAATCCTATTAATTTAGGAAATATTTAAGAAAATAATCCTAAAATAAATATCAAAATGAGCGCAAATGGTTAATATCCCGGAAAGGTCAAACATTTTACCACTGGATGCATCTTGACAAGCATTTTCTTTAATGGTAGTTGAATAATTTAATTGTGCATCAGCCAATCAACTTCTTATTTCATGAGTTAATTTTTACTGCGATTGGCTGTTGGAAAAAACATAACAATACACAAGTGTAGTAATTGTTGGGGGTGTGGTGGGTGTTCCCTTTGGCTGTTTCTTGCTCCCGTCCCCTGCCTGTGCAATTACAGATTACCTTTTCGCTGCTTCCTAGAGCTGCTGCCATGAATCTCTCTCTCTCTCTCTCTCTCTCTCTCTCTCTCTCTCTCTGCACTGCTTTGTTTTGTTGAATGGAGGGTCACATGAGCTGATGCTGTTTTGTGGTCCTCCTGGCCCTCCTTTATGGTGGTAGATTCTGTCATCATGATTGAGGTATTAATTATAGTGATGAGTACAAAGCTTAAACTAAGCATGGGGAACTCGGTGGAAGAAAGCCTGGAGGCAAATTAGGAAAGATAACTTAGGTGGATCTTGGACCACACTTTGATCCTATTATTATTATTATTCATTCCTTTTGCTCAAATCGAATGGAAAATTTTAGCTCATGTCCTATGCTTATTGAAAAAAAAAGAAACATACATTTAATCACATCAATTTTTATTGATACCAATCAACAGCTTGCATAACTTTCGTTATGGAATATGATATCTCAGAAGTGAATTATTGACACTAATATGTATTTATGGAGATCTAGACCTTGTTTTATTTGAGGGATAAATACAAGGTTACCCACTTCTTATTTTATCCAAACAATGATTGCAATCAATATCTTATTCCTTTTAAACTCGCCATCATAAGTTTTATTCCCATCAAAACTTTAAATTAGATGAAGATAAAAAAATTATTGGGAGGTTAAGAATTGTTTGCCCTTGAATTTTAATCGTACAGAATGTCAAGTATAATATGTTACTACATAAAAAAATATCAACTACATTTTTTTTTCATTCAATAATGTTTAGAGTTACTAGCACTTGATTAATTTAATATTGAACATGAGTGATGTAAATAAATCATAATTTGTAACGCCCCGAGACCCACGTGACTTTCACGTGCTCAGAGTCGTTCCAAAGTCGCTACTCAATTTTCTATAAAATATTTTTGCGAAATAAAATCTATAAAGTGCAGAATATAAAACATAAATGCGAAAGACTTTTCAAAAATAATAACTAATAATCCATAATAATCGAAATGCTAAAACATCCATGAGTTTACAATTCTAATAAGTGCAGAAGTAGTAAAATTAAATAACTAGATTTAATGCCATGTGCAACATCTGTCTGTCACTGAGCGTAACCACCTGCAGGATCATCATCTATAACTCTCTCACCTACACGGATCCAGGTACAGGAAAATATCCATGAGTATAAAAACACTCAGTACGTAGGGTCTAAAAGACAATCAATATACTCAATAAAAAATAAGATAAAATCAATAATGAGTCGATTGAGCAGTCAATACAATAATAAATTAATAATTTATCAAGATGAACAATATATCAGGCCATGGTCAACAGACCAATGTAAATCAATAATAATTGTTCAAATTAATACTTATCAATTGCCTGATTAATATATCAATATTCAATTAATAATTTCCAATTCAATAATCAATGGTCATTGGCCAATAACAATTCAATTCAATAGAGCAATAATAATTGCCAACTCCATGCCAATATATATCCAAATGACCATGATTTAAATTTCATTCACTTAAATTCCAATTTCAATTCAATTCGATTCGATTCGATTTTCAATGTTCGGAGTTATCCAATTCAATGAGGAGCGTTCAGTCAATTAAGGGACACCATGCAACTTTCATGCAGGCCAGTGGGGGATCGGTGCCACGGCAAGCCCGATACGATTCAATGGGTTCGTGTATGGTGGGGGACGAGTGGTCATACACAGGACAACCATAGCTTTTACACTATCTGCCACATTCAATTCAATTCAATTCAATTGGTCCTGGCTTAGTGGCAATCAGTGAACATGGGCCCAGTGACTTTCGGCTTTTATCTTGTTTATCTAAAATGTTTATCTTTAAATAAATTATCAATTTGATTAGATAAATTCTGAACTCAAAACTAAGTAGGTCAACAATACAATCAAAATCAAAGTTCATCATAATATAAACAAATCAATCACCAATAATATAATTATTACATCAAATTAATTAATAACAATAATAATAATCAGTAATTAAAATTTACTCAAAAATAAATAATAACTCTCGGTGGGTACTCCCTGTTCATTACGGCCGTAACATCAATTCCCTTTTTTTTATAAATTTCTCTCTATTTTTTTTCTCTCTCCATCTTCTCTGATTTTTTTACGGTCGTAAATTCTCTTCTCTTTTTTTTTCTACATCTTTATCTCTCCAGATTTTACCCCCTATTCCATTATGGCGAAAACTCCATCCCCTCTTTTTTTTACCCTTTCTCTAATATTCTCTCTCTCTCAACTTCTCGGCCGTAATAGATTATTCCTCTTTCTCTCTCTACCTCTCTATTTCATTACGGCCGAAAACCCTAACTCTTCGGCCATAAACACTTTTTTTTCTTTTTCATCTTTCTCTCTCTACCCTTTTCTTGGTCGTAAAATCTCGTCTCCAACTTTTTTTTTCTTTTCTTTTAATTTCTTTATGGCCAATCCATTTTCCCTTCTCATTTTTTTCTTGCTTTTACTCCTTTCCATCTGTACGTGAACCTCGCCCTCTCGTTACGCCCTCTTTTTTTTTCTACGGGCGTAAACGCTCTTTCTCTTTTTACCCTCCTTTACTATCGTAAATAATGTCGCAATAGCAAACAAAATTACGGCCGTAATAATTCTAATTTCAAACTAGATTGCACCGTAAAATATCATGACACAATAGAAAATGGAATCCCCCCTACGTACCTGCGCGCCTTGTTCTCTGACGTCGCCGAAGACGAATCCGAAAATCACGCAGACGAAGCCAAAACGTTCGTACCCCCTATTCTTATTTATAGTGTTTACAGATTTTTAATTATTCTCTAACCATATTATCTAATCTCATTCAAATTAAATCTTCTAATTTATCCCTTTAACCACTCTATATTTATTCTAATATTTAATTAGATAAATTACGAAATTAATTGAATAATCCTATCCCTAATCAAACTCCTCTCAATTTTTATTTTTATTTTCGAAATTATTAAATATAGTAATATTAATAACAATATTTTTCAAAATAATATAATAAAATATCCATTTATTAAATCCTAAAAAATTAGGGTCGTTACATAATTAATATAATGATTTTAATAATCAAATCAGATGCTAGTAATACCTAATGACTTTATGATACAATTCCGTCCTTCATGTTTACGAACATTGTAGGGTAAGAAGTAGATGTGAAAAATGATAATAATTAGGAGAGATTTAAGAAATAATCTTAATATTTTAGAGCATTTTTTTTACAACTTATATCCACTATTTTTTAGCAAAACAAACTCAACCATAGGTAAACATTTCATTATTTAGTTTCACTTTTATTTTTTAAAAATTATTACGCCAATAGTCCAACGCTTAATCTTTTTACTAATTTAATTTAAATTGCATCACATGTTGGAATCAAATTCGAGATATGCTATTTTTATTATTTTTAATCTTGAAGAAAGTGCCAACTTAATACTATATCCTAGTTTATGCTACCAATAACAGACTTGATGGTTCAAGCTTTGTTTTCTGCCCAAGATACGTGTCCCATTTTTCCTCGTCAATAAATTAATTATTTTTTTTATCATGATGTAATTACCAGCTATAGACAAATCACACAATAATAATAATAATTAATGTTTCCTCAATTAACCCAATTACTTTGGCATCCAATTACAGATGTGTTTGCAGATATTTCTCTACTGTATTCCAACAGGGACATTAATTTATCCCCTTGCCTTTCTTAATCGCTAATGGACAAACTGGCGTAATTAAAAAAAATGAGGCAGAGTGATTTATTATACATCAGAATACAGGCAGTATGATAACTAAAGTTGCATATATTCAACAATAGCAAATGAATTTAATACAATTAATAATAATATATGTTTGGAGTGTTTGCAAAATAGTGTAAAAATTATGAATATTTTTTTTACGATGCTCGAAAGATAGTGTTTTTAGAAATTGTGCAAAAAATCACTAATTGGTGTTTTTTTTGGTACTGCAAAATTGATTTTGGAATATTTTTGAGGTTAAAATTAGTGTAAGATATTGAAGAAAATTTCCATCTGTAGGTCCAAATTCATTTGACCCTTTGGTTAGTCCAATCATGGAGTTGGATCACATGAGGAGAAGATCGGATATAACTACAGAATCATGAGATTTTTTTTCAAAAAATAAATATTTTTCCTCCCTATATTTTATTTTTAAACTCATTTTTCTTATATAAATAATTAAACATGAAATAAATTATTTATCTTAAAAATAATAAAATATGATTTCACGACTTGATGAGGCTCGAGTTGAGCCCAAACCCTCTTCCGCTTGGCCCAAACGACGAACCAAACCAGTTCGGGAACCGGTCCACAACAACCCAAGCTACCATTTTTTATTTTCAATCGTAGTTATTTTATTTTCCCTTCGCCTCCGGCTCCCGAAGGACGCGATCTTAAGCTGTCGAAGTTGGTCATCGCGACGCGCCTTCTTTCTCTTCTTCACCGAGTTCGTCTCTCTCGCCGACAAAGTGCGAAGAATTGAGCCATCGGATCCTCCATTCTTGTTCTCTGTTGATTTGTATGGGAGATCGATTCGGGGTTTAAATTTGGATGCTTGTGGAAGTGCGAATTCTCCATTTCGCCGTTCATTTGCGTGTTCTACTTTGCAATTTTAGGGCTTTTGACCGCGATCCTTGCTGTTGTATGGATGCATGAAGTGATAAAGAGGACCGAGGGGATTTGATTTGAAGTTGGAGGGAAGAAAAGATCATGGCCAATTTTCGCACTCTTATCTCCGGGTAAATATGATTTCTTTTTTGTCTTATGCAAATCAGTCATGAAATTTATGGGTGCTGGGCTAAGTTTAATGCCTCTCATTAGTATATTAAGAAATGCCTCGAAACCTTTCGTGCGGACGATTGCTCCTTCTTCGTATCATCAGATTGATATGCCCGTTAGATTCTCCAAGGAAATTGGTGGGTTTATGTTATTGAAATTGTTAGACCGGTGAGAAAATTTGATGTTTAGGATCTAGTTGCCTTCCGAACTGTTAATATTTCAGACATACTTTTTCAGGGTTATGTGAGCTTAGGATGTGTTTGTATTGAGGGAAAACAGGTGGAATTGAACTATTATGATGTTGGATGGAAATTTTAATTGTAGTATAAAGAGGTTGCACCAGATAAAAAAATACAACAACAACAACAACAAAGCCTTATCCCACTAGGTGGGGTCGGCTACATGGATCATACGACGCCATTCCGCTCTATTAGTAACCAAACCTTTCGGTATATTATTCACCAATAGATCTTGCTCTATTAGTTCGCCAAGTGTCCGCCTTGGCCTCCCTCTCCCTCTTTTAATCGGACTCCAGATTATTTGATCTACTCTTCTTACTGGCGCATCTAATGGTCTTCTCTGAACATGACCAAACCATCTCAAACGATTCTCTACCATTTTCTCACTAATAGGAGCCACTCCGACTCGTTCACGTATATGGTCATTCCTAATCTTATCTAATCTTGTATGACCACACATCCATCTCAACATCCTCATTTCGGCTACCCCCACTTTACGTTCATGTTGTCCCTTCATAGCCCAACATTCACTACCATATAACACTGCTGGCCTTATAGCAGTACGATAGAATTTTCCTTTAACTTTATTGGGTACTTTTCTATCACAAAGAACTCCAGTGGCTTTCCTCCACTTACACCAACCAGCTTGAATTCTATGATTAACATCGTCATCAATCTCACCATCTTGTCTTACAATTGATCCTAAATATTTAAACTTTGTCACTTGAGGAATTATATCCTCCCCTAACCTAACTTTCAAATCGTCTCTAAGTTGTTTATTTGTGAAATTGCTATGCATATATTCTGTTTTATTCCTACTTAAACGAAAACCCTTTGACTCCAACGTATTTCTCCATATTTCCAATTTTGTATTAATCTCTTCTCTTGAATCCGCTAAAAGTACTATATCATCCGCAAATAGCATGCACTTAGGTACCTCCTCTGTGATACTCTCGGTTATAGCATCGATAACTAAGTTAAATAGATACGGGCTTAAAGCTGATCCTTGATGTAGGCCAATTCCTATAGGAAATTCATTTGTCTCACCTCCGGGTGTCCTAACCTTAGTCAATGCCCCATCGTACATATCTTGTATTACCTTAATGTAGGCAACATTCACCCTCTTCTTTTGCAAGGCTTTCCAAAGTACATCCCTTGGTACCCGATCATACGCCTTCTCTAAGTCAATGAAAGCCATATGTAAGTCTCTTCTCCTACTTCGATACTTCTCCATCATCCCCCTTAGTAAATAAATCGCCTCTGTAGTGGATCTTCCTGGCATGAACCCAAATTGTCTCTCAGAAATACTAGTCTCCATTCTCAATCTATGCTCAATCACTTTTTCCCATAATTTCATAGTGTGACTCATAAGTTTAATCCCTCTATAATTTGCACAATTCTGAATATCCCCTTTATTTTTGTAAATAGGAACTAATGTACTTAATCTCCAATCATCAGGCATCTTTTTCGACCGTAAAATCTCATTAAATAGTTTACATAACCACAACACACATTTTTCTCCTAAACATTTCCAAACTTCAATCGGTATACCATCCGGTCCAACGGCTTTACCATTCTCCATTTTCTTAAGAGCTTCGCTAACCTCCGAGACTCTAATTCTACGATAAAATGACCTATTAAGCTCACATTCGCTAACTGTCAAGTCCTCCAAATCACAACGCGAACCTTCACATCCATCATTAAATAGCTTATAGAAATACTCTTCCCATCTGTTCTTAATATCTCCTTCAGTAACTAAAACCTTGCCAACTTCATTTTTTATGCATCTTACTTGATCCAAATCTCTCGACTCCTTCTCTTTGTTCCTTGCAATCTTGTAAATCCTTTGTTCACCCGCCTTTGTCCCTAACTCCTTATAAAACCCCTCGTATGCTTTAGCACGAGCATCACTAACTGCCTTCTTAGCCTCCCTTTTCGCCAAACGATACTTTTCCCAATTGTCAGAACTATTGTCCAAGTGTATCGCCTTGAAACAATTCTTCTTATTACGCACCTTTTCTTGGACCTCCTCATTCCACCACCAAGTCTCCTTATCTCGTGGTCCAAAACCTTTTGATTCTCCTAAAATGGCTTTAGCAACCATTTCAACCTTTTTTGCCACATTCTTCCACATGATACTAGCATCTCCTTCTAACTCCCACACACTTTCCTCTAATAACTTACTTCTAAAAGTCTCTCGCTTCTCCCCCTTTAACTGCCACCACTTGATCTTTCGATCAAAAACTGTTCGGGATTTTGATTTTATACATTTTATTTGCATATCAAGAACTAACAATCTATGTTGTGTAGTCACTCCATGCCCAGGAATTACTTTGCAATTAGTGCAACGTTTTTTATCAGTATTTCTTATCAAGAAAAAATCGATTTGAGACCTATGAGTTCCACTTTTGTATGTGATTAAATGTTCCTCTCTCTTCCTAAAACAAGTGTTGATAATCTTAAGGTCGTATGCTAAAGAAAAATCAATAATAGTTTGTCCTTCCTCATTCAACTCCCCAAAACCAAAACCACCATGAACCCTTGCATGTGGTCCTGCCTCTTTACCAACATGTCCATTAAGGTCTCCCCCAATATAAACTTTCTCGGTTGTTGGTATACTTTCAATCAAACCCTCCATATCTGCCCAAAACTTCTCCTTGAGATGTGATTCTGCTCCTACTTGGGGTGCATATGCACTAATAATGTTCATAGTCTCCTTTCCAACAATTACTTTCACGGATATGATTCGATCCTCAATCCTTTTAACTTCCACAACATTCTTCCTCCATTCTGCATCCGCGATAATACCAACACCATTCCTTCCATTTACCTTACCTGTGTACCAAAGTTTGGAACCATTTAACCTAATCTCTTTACTTCCCTCTCCTACCCATCTAGTTTCTTGCAAGCATAAGATACTAATCTTACGCTGGTCCATTACTTGTGCCACCTCGAGGCGCTTCCCATTCAACGTCCCAATGTTCCAAGAACCTAATCTGACCTTAGTCTCATGAACTAGCTTCTTTAACCGCCTCCGTCCATTAGAGTGCGGTAGCCCTTGCTCATTTAACACTGCATTCAGGCGAGGATGCAGCGGCTCTTGCTCTCTTATCACTGTACCCGAGCTGTACAACGCGTTACTTACGGGTAACGACCTAGCATTAACACAATATATTCGTTGATCCATGTTCATAAGATTCGACATGATTTTATGTTGGCTGTCGGGGCCTAACACAACCCTCCTCCTTTATCCGGGCTTGGGACCGGCTATAAAATATAGGCGGAGTTACCGGCTATAAAATATAGGCGGAGTTACCAGATAAAAAAATAACCTTGTGAAAAGGTTGGTGTGTTTGTAGCCATTGGTATCATAGTGATCCTGCAAGTTATTGCGAAAGGATAACACTGTTTTTTATATATTTGTAAGTTCTATATTATATAACAATACAACATGTGTCATCAATAACGTTAAAAATGGCTTTAAGGAAGGGTGTAGATTTCTCCAGCATCATTGATCGTAAAAAATGTGCTAGAAATCTTCAAGTCATTTCTACTTAATTGCTGATGAGTCTGTGGTAGTTGTGGATTACTTGTTTGTTTCATTTCAAATATTATAAATATCAGAATACTCTGATACTTTGTTGGATAAAGAACAGAAAGAATGTGGATACTTGTGATTTGTGAAAACTAGAATAATATCTTCTGCTTTCGTCTCACTGCAAGTGAAAACTGAAAAGACTTGTATCTTATTGTGTAAAAGGTGATGGAGATGACAGAAAATATGCTATAAGCTTGAAATAAGTTCTTAGGCTAATGTATTGGCGAACACAAGGAGTTAATAATGGTCAATGTAGTGAATTTCGTTACTTATAGCTTTATGCCAGTTGTAGTGCAAGATATTGCTATCAGACGGAGCATTTAATGCATATATTCCAGATCACAAATGTCAGGTCGTTTTGATAGTTTCTGTTTACACTCCATTGAGTTCTTTTTCTTTGTTCATTTTAACTTTTGCAATGTAAACTTCTCTATTACTAATTATGAATTCCTCTTGCTCGTTGAGATAATATCTTTTCTAATTTTTAGGGATACGTGAGCATTTTTTATTTGTTAAACCTGCATTATGCCAGCTTAAGTAAAAACAGGCTCTGTGGATTTCCTCTGTGCTAAAAAACCACTAGGTCTTAGAAATATATCCTTTTTTGCTAACGTGAGGGGCAGATGCCTAGTATATTGTAAGCTTTATATATAAAGTTTTTAGCTGAGATGTTTGTTTCTCCTCAAATTTTTTTTTAGCTGAGGTGTTGAACTTAGTTTATAGTTTATGCACTGCTGAATGTTGATAGTATGAAGAGGGTGGAGAATCCAAAACTTTACACAAGGGAATAGTAATTTTTATAATATCATTATATGGAATTTAGGCTATTGTGCATTTGTTAGGTTATTATCATGGCCATTTGTAGGTGACTTGATCTCTTTTACTTTTATACTTTGATGTAGATTAACACGCGCACGCAGTTCTCTTTCCAGTATTAATAACCATCCAAGGTATGCAAACTTGTCCCTGATATTCATGTTATTGGTTGTTTCGGGTCCTCAGTTTTCTTTCTCCTTCCTCTTCAAGAAAAAAAAAGTTTTCTTTCTTCTTATTGAAGAACTTTCCGAAATCCTTTCTTTATTTTTTTTTCGCCTAGGCTACACCAATAATATGATATTCACAAGAAGTTTTGGGTTGTGCTCACTTCTTTTGGAAGATCAAAACCAGTTTTTCCTAATTTGGAAACCTATGAATACCTCACCATTAATCCCATAACAACTTATTCACAAGAAATTTAGGTGTTCAATCACGTTCTAATAATGTTCCTCCTGGGAATCCTTTTTTGTTGGATTTGCAAACCTGCAATGAAATTTTTTGGGGGGTAACCTGCAGTGGAATTTGGGAATTCTCTTTTCCTCAAAATACTTTGTTATTTAAGGACTTCTATCTTCCTTCTAACTGTTGACTGATCTCAGTAAGGTCATTAATATAATAAATTGACGTGGATTATCCCTGCTAAGATGACCACAATGTAATGGCATGAATTGCCTTTGTGAGTTTTATTTTGCGAAGAAGGAAAATAAGGGTAAGAAAAGGGAGGAGAAATATTTGGAGATTATTATAGGTCTCATATTTGGAGAAATATTTGGAGAAATATTTGGAGATTATTATAGGAGAAAAGGGAGGAGAAATATTTGGAGATTATCAAGGATCAGCTTTAAGCCCGTATCTATTTAACTTAGTTATCGATGCTATAACCGAGAGTATCACAGAGGAGGTACCTAAGTGCATGCTATTTGCGGATGATATAGTACTTTTAGCGGATTCAAGAGAAGAGATTAATACAAAATTGGAAATATGGAGAAATACGTTGGAGTCAAAGGGTTTTCGTTTAAGTAGGAATAAAACAGAATATATGCATAGCAATTTCACAAATAAACAACTTAGAGACGATTTGAAAGTTAGGTTAGGGGAGGATATAATTCCTCAAGTGACAAAGTTTAAATATTTAGGATCAATTGTAAGACAAGATGGTGAGATTGATGACGATGTTAATCATAGAATTCAAGCTGGTTGGTGTAAGTGGAGGAAAGCCACTGGAGTTCTTTGTGATAGAAAGGTACCCAATAAAGTTAAAGGAAAATTCTATCGTACTGCTATAAGGCCAGCAGTGTTATATGGTAGTGAATGTTGGGCTATGAAGGGACAACATGAACGTAAAGTGGGGGTAGCCGAAATGAGGATGTTGAGATGGATGTGTGGTCATACAAGATTAGATAAGATTAGGAATGACCATATACGTGAACGAGTCGGAGTGGCTCCTATTAGTGAGAAAATGGTAGAGAATCGTTTGAGATGGTTTGGTCATGTTCAGAGAAGACCATTAGATGCGTCAGTAAGAAGAGTAGATCAAATAATCTGGAGTCCGATTAAAAGAGGGAGAGGGAGGCCAAGGCGGACACTTGGCGAACTAATAGAGCAAGATCTATTGGTGAATAATATACCGAAAGGTTTGGTTACTAATAGAGCGGAATGGCGTCGTATGATCCATGTAGCCGACCCCACCTAGTGGGATAAGGCTTTGTTGTTGTTGTTGTTGTATTATAGGTCTCATAAGACAAAAGAAGGCATCAATGATCAACACCATTAACAATAACAATCCTTGTCTCTGTGTCATATCATAGTGTTAATGAAGAATTTTGCCATGGTTCGAGGGTTGATGTATTTGTTACATTATGAAATATTGTCATTAGCAGATATGGTATATATGAAAGATTATGATGAGATGACTGAATTAAAACAAATTCTGTTTCATGTGTGTTCTCATTGTCCTAAATTACACGAATCGTCCCCCAACTTTGAGTCGATTTCTAAACGGTCCCTAACTTCAATTTGTAACTAGAACATCCCCCAACTTTTATTTTCTCGTACGATTAGTCCCCTTGACTGCTGATATTGGGTTTTGCGATTGCCTTGCGTACGTGGCCGCCACGTGAATCGTTTCTCTTTGATTCACGTCATTTAAGTCGTCCACGTTTCATTTAACGTCTCTCTCTCCTCTCCTCTCTTCTCACGACGGCGCCGATCCTCTCTACTGGATCTCGCATTTTCCCTCATTAGACGCTGGATCTCGCGCACGACGACGACAAGCACCCAAGCACGACGGAGATGACCAGTTTTTCGGATCTACGCGTCCTCTCACCGGCGACGTCCCCCGCTCTCAGATCTGCGTCCTGAGCCTTGCCGACTCGATCTCATCGCACCGGCATCCCCTTCGCCGAGCACAATGGCCACAGCTCTAGATCTGTCGACGTCGGCTTCTTTGCGTGTGTTGCCCCGCGCCCACGCCAATCAAATCTGCGCTCGCTCACTGCCGCCGACCAGATCGAGCAACTGGCGACTCCGCCGCGCACCTCACCGATCAGATATGCTCTCGCGCACCACTGCTGACCGGGTCGAGCACGCCGCTGCTCAGATCTGCCTCTCGCGCACGACTGCCGACCTCGAGCACCACCGTCGACCTCATTGCACCGTTGGCGACACTCCCGCGCACTTCCCTCCACGAAGTCCTCTTGCTGACATCCACAAAGTCCTGTCGGCGACCTCCACGAAGTCCTGCTGCCGATCTCGCGCACTGCCGTCGCCGAGATCTCGCCACGCCGCCACCGAGCTCATGCACTGCTGCTGCCGATATCATGTTGTTAATCCATGTTAATTCTTAATTTATTGTTGTTAATCCATGTTGTGATTAGTTACACTTTTGTTAATCCATGCTGTAAAATTTTTTCAATGGACAACATTGCAGCAGTGTTAGGCCCCGACAGCCAGCGTAAAATCCTGTCGAATCTCATGAACATGGATCAACGAATAAGCGGAATGGCGTCGTATGATTCATGTAGCCGACCCCACCTAGTGGGATAAGGCTTTGTTGTTGTTGTTGGACAACATCGCAGCAGTAGTGGCGTGAAGCATTCAGAGCAGTAGTGGTGACTGTGAAGCATTTTTAATTTTCTTATCTCACTTTTGTGCAATGCCCCCAGAATGGTGAACATGGCTAAATTGACCTTTCAGAAAGGTGAACATAGCTCATGAGCTTCTAAATAAAAAAAAGAGGATTTTTTTTAACATTTCATCATCACCACTAACTACATTCCCGTCTCCATCTCTATCTCGCTTTCGGATTGGATTTGTACTATGCATGGCCACTACGCGTCCAACTAAATTGAAAAGATTATGCGTCCAACTAAATTGAAAAGTTTAGAAGCTAAAATTGTATTAAACTACGTTCAACTCAAAGCGCTCCAATTCCAATTATGTAATAGATTTGTTGCCACAGAAAGGATTACAATACTTCTAATAGAATCAAGATTTCTTCCTCTATCTCCAAATGTTGGCGGCGGATCTCGGCCACGACACCTGGAGGCGGGCAAGTGGGGCGAAGCTTGGCGATGATAGGGATGCAGGCTCAGAGGCGCTCGGTGACATCTAGAGGCGGCAAGTGGGGCGGAGCTTGGCGGTGACAGGGAGGCAAGCTCGGCGACGCTTGGCGGCGGAGCTCGGTGGCGACATCAGGAGGCGGGCAAGTGGGGCGGAGCTTGGCGACAACAGGGAGGCAAGCTCGACGGCGACTGGGAGGCGGGCTCGGCAGGGACATTGAGGAGGGCTTGGCGGCGGAGCTCAGCGGCGACATCTGGAGGCGGGCAAGTGGGACTAAAGATGGCGGTAACAAGGAGACGACCTCGGCGGCAGAGCTCAGCAGCGACATCCGGAGGCAGGCAAGTGGGGCGGAGCTCGGTGGCGGGCTCGACGACGACAACGAGGCCGACCTCGGGGGCAACACACGCGAAGGGGTCGGCGTCAACACACGCGAAGAGGCCATCGTGCTCGACGAAGGAGATGCTCGGCATCATGCTCGGCGTCGTGCTCGTGGCCGTCGTACTCGGCGAAGGGGATGTCGGCATGGGCGAAGATCCGGCTTGTGTGACCGAAAGAGGTCGGTGCGATGAGATCGAGTCGGCGTGGCTCAGAATGCAGATCTGAGCGTGGGGGACGTCGCCGGTGAGAGGAAAACGCGAGGGACGTCGTGCTTGGGTGCTCGTCGGCGTCATGCACGAGATCCAGCATCTAGCGAGGAAAACACGAGATCCAATAGAGAGGGTCGGCGCTGTCGTGAGAAGAGAGGAGAGACGTTTAATGAGATGTGGATGACTTAAATGACGTGGATGAAAGAGAAATGATTCACGTGGCGGCCACATACGTAAGGCAATCGGGAAACCCATTGTTAGCGGCTAAGGGGATTAATCGCGCAAGAAAATAAAAGTTGGGGGACGTTCTAGTTACAAATTGAAGTTGGAGGACGTTTAGTAATCGACTCAAAGTTGGGGGACGACTCGTGTAATTTATCCTACATATTTGGTGCATATCTTTTAGTTTGATTATAATTTAGAGGGTTTAGAATACTTATTCACCAGACTGATAATTTTGCATAGATGTTACTTTGAAATATTTGCACTTCTATTTTAGTTGTATCACATAGAAGTCTAGTACCAATATTAGACCTTTGTTCTTTCAATATTACAAGATATGTACGATGAGGCATTGACTAGGGTTAGGACACCCGGAGGTGAGACAAATGAATTTCCTATAGGAATTGGCCTACATCAAGGATCAGCTTTAAGCCCGTATCTATTTAACTTAGTTATCGATGCTATAACCGAGAGTATCACAGAGGAGGTACCTAAGTGCATGCTATTTGCGGATGATATAGTACTTTTAGCGGATTCAAGAGAAGAGATTAATACAAAATTGGAAATATGGAGAAATACGTTGGAGTCAAAGGGTTTTCGTTTAAGTAGGAATAAAACAGAATATATGCATAGCAATTTCACAAATAAACAACTTAGAGACGATTTGAAAGTTAGGCTAGGGGAGGATATAATTCCTCAAGTGACAAAGTTTAAATATTTAGGATCAATTGTAAGACAAGATGGTGAGATTGATGACGATGTTAATCATAGAATTCAAGCTGGTTGGTGTAAGTGGAGGAAAGCCACTGGAGTTCTTTGTGATAGAAAAGTACCTAATAAAGTTAAAGGAAAATTCTATCGTACTACTATAAGGTCAGCAGTGTTATATGGTAGTGAATGTTGGGCTATGAAGGGACAACATGAACGTAAAGTGGGGGTAGCCGAAATGAGGATGTTGAGATGGATGTGTGGTCATACAATATTAGATAAGATTAAGAATGACCATATACGTGAACGAGTCGGAGTGGCTCCTATTAGTGAGAAAATGATAGAGAATCGTCTGAGATGGTTTGGTCATGTGCAGAGCAGACCATTAGATGCGCCAGTAAGAAGAGTAGATCAAATAATCTGGAGTCCGATTAAAAGAGGGAGATGGAGGCCAAGGCGGACACTTGGTGAACTAATAGAGCAAGATCTATTGGTGAATAATATACCGAAAGGTTTGGTTACTAATAGAGCGGAATGGCGTCGTATGATCCATGTAGCCGACCCCACCTAGTGGGATAAGGCTTTGTTGTTGTTGTTGTTGTTCTTTCAATATTACTAGTTATATAACTGAATGTAGGAAACTTGATACTACCTTCTGAGTTGATGTTTTTCCCTGCATGCTGAAGTATTTATTACGGGCATTTGTGTGGTATAATTGTTTTCAATGACCCTCTCAACAACAACAACAACAAAGCCTTATCCCACTAGGTGGGGTCGGTTACATGGATCATACGACTCGTTGATCCATGTTCATGAGATTCGACAGGGTTTTACGTTGGCTGTCGGGGCCTAACACAACCCTCCTCCTTTGTCCGGGCTTGGGACCGGCTATAAAACATAAGCGGAGTCAATGACCCTCTCATAAAAACAAAAAAAAACAATTATTTTCAATGACGGCTTCCTTATTCAAATATTCTGCTACTTGAATCTGAAATGCTTTCAATACAAACTAGGTATTTATTGAATTGTTTAAAATTTTCTTTCTACTTATTCCTCCAATTCTTTGCAACTTATATCGAGTGCTAGCAGTTCAACCTATTTAGGTTTCCACAAATGCATAATGATAAGTTAAGTTTCTGACTTTTTAAGACTATTGGAACCTTATTCGAAGTGAAATTCTTTTGCAGATATCTGCCATCATCATTGATTAATGGCATTTCAGTCGGCACCTTGTCTGAGAAGGTTGGTTGACAGTTTTATAAAGTTAAACGGTTTAACATTTAATACTAATATTATTTTTTTCATGTAGCTACTCGTCAGTGCGCGATTTTTTTCATCTGGAGGTACTGGCTTCTATTCCTTCAAATTTTATATGGCCATCTTAGTTCAATATCCTGCTGAAGTATGAGCTTTATTATAGCCTTAAATATTGCTGAATTAGAACTTTTTAATATATTGTGATGATTTGTTCTTATTATATATTTGGTGGTTCCTATTATTGTACATGTTGTAGGACATCTATATTTTCCTTCTTCTTTGGGCGATGAGGAGTTGCTTACAGATTTTGTAACTTGGCTCTTCACTATGTGAAATTTGAAAGTTTCGTGAAGATACATCCCATTATGTGATGGTATTTGATCAAACAATATATAGGGGGCTGGTTCAGTCGATAACATTCTCCCTTTGATGTAATTCTCGTGCAATTATCCAGCATATCAATAATAACCATCCTTACAAGTTTAGAAACAAACAACAACAACAAAGCCTTATCCCACTAGGTGGGGTCAGCTACATGGATCATACGACGCCATTCCGCTCTATTAGTAACCAAACCTTTCGGTATATTATTCACCAATAGATCTTGCTCTATTAGTTCACCAAGTGTCCGCCTTGGCCTCCCTCTCCCTCTTTTAATCGGACTCCAGATTATTTGATCTACTCTTCTTACTGGCGCATCTAATGGTCTTCTCTGCACATGACCAAACCATCTCAGACGATTCTCTACCATTTTCTCACTAATAGGAGCCACTCCGACTCGTTCACGTATATGGTCATTCCTAATCTTATCTAATATTGTATGACCACACATCCATCTCAACATCCTCATTTCGGCTACCCCCACTTTACGTTCATGTTGTCCCTTCATAGCCCAACATTCACTACCATATAACACTGCCGGTCTTATAGCAGTACGATAGAATTTTCCTTTAACTTTATTGGGTGTTTTTCTATCACAAAGAACTCCAGTGGCTTTCCTTCACTTACACCAACCAGCTTGAATTCTATGATTAACATCGTCATTAATCTCACCATCTTGTCTTACAATTAATCCTAAATATTTAAACTTTGTCACTTGAGGAATTATATCCTCCCCTAGCCTAACTTCCAAATCGTCTCTAAGTTGTTTATTTGTGAAATTGCTATGCATATATTCTGTTTTATTCCTACTTAAACGAAAACCCTTTGACTCCAACGTATTTCTCCATATTTCCAATTTTGTATTAAGTTTAGAAACAAACATTATATACAAGTAAACTTTTGCTGATTTCTTCAGCTCTATGGTCGGACAACACAATTGCGTCTATGAAAGAGAAAAAAATCCACATAAGACAAACTTTGTTTGTCTTAAAAGAAAACAGTCCTTTTGGTGCTAATTTTACTCTTTCAAATAGCCCATTACGAACATCTTTTTTGAAAAGAGGGTCTAATATGTCTTACTTTGTTTTGTTTTACCTTTCTACGTATACATTTTCTTGATTGTTCTTTTTAGTGAAGATGTTTTCTTTTCTTTTTTTTTGGAGAACATAATGAAGATGTTTTCTATGTCGGTTCTTCTCACAAATGTTTTCTATGTTGGTCTATATAAGGGCAACACTCCCTCAATAAAAATGAAACTTTGGTGGTCAAGCCACTTCTGTTTTTCTGAAAGTAGGAGAGGATGAGGGCCATGTGCGCTCATCCATATTTATTGATAGAACAATATTACATCAAAATGTTGAAATAATTATTGTCACATTCTTGCCCAGTCTCTCACCAATCATCTAGACATAGAAATGATATTTTCAACACAACATCGTTCACCCCTAAAAATGCATCCATTTCGTTGGCACCATATGGACCATAGGAAAGCCAATGACATTGCACGCCAACACTTGGATACATAATATTGATTGGGGTTATGGAGCTGCTGCCACCTCTAAAGGATCTCCAAAAAGTTATTGACGAGTGTACATCTACCCATGCGATGTAATTGTTTATAAATAAAGTTTTTCTGTAGGGTTTGAGCATTTCTTGAAGGATTTCATACTCTTATATTTAAGTGTGTTAAACATACACAAAACTTTCAACAACAACAACAACAAAGCCTTATCCCACTAGGTGGGGTCGGCTACATGGATCATACGACGCCACAATATATTCGTTGATCCATGTTCATGAGATTCGACAGGGTTTTACGCTGGCTGTCGGGGCCTAACACAACTCTCCTCCTTTATCCGGGCTTGGGACCAGCTATAAAACATAGGCGGAGTTATACACAAAACTTTCACAAAAAAAAATGTGTTAAACATTAAGTCATCACAGTGGATTTTTCATTTGAGGTAGAAACAATAATTTCAATTGCAATTCTTTAGTTTATTAGTCTGTGGATTCAAGAAGCAGATCCTTATGTACTCAAGAAAATAGATACAAATCCCTCGTTCATCATTATCACTGCACTATTGCGTATGAAATTCAACTGGTGGAAGTCATGCAATGCCTTGAAAAAAATCCATATTGTTAAATCACTCAAGTTCCTAGATGTTGTTTTCCCTTAACAAAGGTTCTTAACCAGTGTTCTAGTAATACTATTACAATAAGTATTTGATTGTAGGGGACTTGACAGGACACTTATTATTGTCTCACTAACATCTAGTTTTCTCAAAATTTCATCATTTAGGCCTAAAAGGTTTCTTCCATTCTAATCCTCCATCTGATAGATGTGATGTGAAGAGAAAAATATTCCCCGTATATGTGATGTATAACTTCTCCTAAAAAAAAAGTGATATATAACTGCAAAGCTCCTTTGTTACTTTCTTATTGATGATCATTCTGAGTATATGCTCACTTGCATTCTTTAGTCTCGAGAACTGTATTTAAATGATTTTCCATCAGAAGTGAAGTTTGTATGCATATGTACCCGTTATATGATACAGGTGTTCCTCCGCACGTGATACTTGAAATGCCAGCTCTATCCCCAACTATGGTGAGTATAGTTGGACAAGTGGTACTTCTTTTATAACACATGTATGTGGCCACTTGTTTTCTTTCTGAAGTTGATGCTGAGTGCTTCATGGTTTCAGAATCAAGGAAATATCGCAAAATGGAGGAAAAAAGAAGGGGATAAGGTTAGGTACATTGGCAGTTGGCTTACATCTCGTGAAACTGTGGTCCTGTTTTATTGGTGTGTCCATTTGTTTTCTGCAAATCCTCAAGTCTTAATTTTATTGAGTAGGATTATTTCCGTCTAACAGATTGATGTAGGGGATGTCATATGTGAGATAGAGACTGATAAGGCAACACTGGAATTCGAGTGCCTCGAGGAAGGGTAATGCATATCAACTTTAATGTTAACTATACATTGTCAACTTTTATAATACTATTGAGAATGGCAGTTCTCTGAAACACTTACATGAAAGCATCACCTATTCATTAAAAACATGATGAGCATGGCCATCCAACATGTTAAACTAGAAATAGGATTTATACCTCTTCCGCTGTCGCCATATTAAAAGTGAAAAGAACTCTGTTTGATGTGTTTTTGCAATTTTTATGTACTCTTTCAGTTTCAGAACATGTGCTACTAAGCTATTGACGTAGAATATTTTCTTTTATTCTTCTGTAAGAAAAATAACCAATAAGTACATAAAAAATCTAGCAAATACAACAACAACAACAAAGCCTTATCCCACTAGGTGGGGTCGGCTACATGGATCATACGACGCCATTCGTTGATCCATGTTCATAAGATTCGACAAGATTTTATGCTGGCTGTTGGGGCCTAACACAACCCTCCTCCTTTATCCGGGCTTGGGACCGGCTATAAAATATAGGCGGAGTTAAAAAAAAAAATCTAGCAAATACTAATTCAAATTCATGGTGGATTTTAATAGGTTTTTGGCAAAGATTTTAGCTCCTGAAGGATCAAAAGATGTGCTTGTGGGGCATCCCATCGCCATTACGGTATATGTTTTCCCTCATGTATTAAGAAAATATGGACATAATATATATACATGTATATATTTATGTGTGTCTATCGCATATAATTTTATATATACATATCTCTTTATATATATATTGCATATAATTTTATATATACATATATATATTATACAAATACACAATTATATAATACATTACCGAGATCTTTTAAGTGAAAAGCTTTTTTTCCACAACTTTATAGGTTTCTAGACCGCAGCTCGCATCTAATGATTTATAATTTGTTTGAACTCGTTACATGTTTGCTGTTACTCAAGTTTAAGGGGATTTTAGTTTAGTTAATATAATGCCATAAAATTTTCAAGGTTGAAGATCCAGAAGATATCAAAAACTTACCAGCTGATATATCTAGAGGAGTTGAGGCTAAATCTGAACCATCAACTGAGAATATTAAACAAGCAATAGAAACAAGAGAGAACACTCAAGAAACAAAATTTAACAGAATCAGCCCTTCAGCAAAGTTGCTTATAGCAGAACACAAGCTGGACCCATCATCACTTAGGGCATCAGGTCCTCGTGGCACTCTTCTGAAAGGGGATGTGTTATCAGCATTGAAATCAGGAAAAGAGCCAGCGCGAGTTCCAAAATCATCTCAAGACAGCATAGCTGCATCAACCGACAGCTCGAAGCCAACTGCTAGTACCTCACCTCAATCTGCTACCTCAGCTAAGACAAATAAACATGAAGATATTCCCAACAGTCAGATACGCAAGGTAATTTCTTTTGCAAATTTGTTTATGTTTCTGTTTAATAGGTTTCCTCCCTTTGCAAATGTTACTTATCTCAATTTTGTTTTGTTGCTGATGGGTCAAGATGGTTATATGAGGCAATTTTTCCCATTTGGTGGACTCAAATGCTACTAATCTTTGACATGCTTCTATTGAATTTATTTTTACGAGAACTTCTGTTGCAGTTTCAATTGGGCTATATCTTCTACTCTATTTCACATGAGGCTGGCTCAGTAAATATGTGAATACTTTGTCCTTTTGACATTGAGAAATATAATAATGTTTTGACATATATGATTTTATACCTAATAGGCTGGCAACTTTGCTAGCTATTTATGGTGCACCACTGCTTCTCATGTTGAATATTTACTTTAATAGTACATCTTTTCTTTTTGAAAGGTTTACTAACATATCATTTATAATTTGTGTGCGGTCATTTTTAGGTTATCGCTAAACGACTACTGGAGTCGAAACAAAACACACCACATTGTTATCTGTCTACAGGTTTAAGATCATACTGCATTACTTTGTTGCATTCACTTTAATTAGCTCTCTGACCCACATATCATTATTCCAGATGTCACGTTGGACCCTTTACTTGCTTTAAGAAAGGATCTACAAGGTTTGCCACACAAACATATCTCCGAACTAGTATATCTATGAATCCTGTTTTTTTTTTCCTTGACAATCGTTGAATTTCTATAATTTAATGGATATGTATGTCTTTTTTGTCGGTTCCTTCCTGCAGAGAAACATAATGTGAAAGTGTCAGTTAATGATATTGTCATAAAAGCTGTTGCTTTGGCATTGAAACATGTACCTGAAGCAAATGGTAAGGTTTTATGTTGAGGTAATTGTTAAAACTTTACAATGTTGCATCTTGAGATGCTTAGCATTCGTAAATACTTTTACAGTATTAACTGGTTATTAGACTCCTTTAATTGAGTTGAGCTGCAATTTTATTCTTTTGTAGCTTTTCCTTTTAGGTCTTTTGGACCATCTATGAATAGATCTAAGGGATCATGCAATTGATTTAGTTAACATGTGAACCTGAAGAAGGTTTTTGGAATTGATTTTCTTATAAACCGCTTCTGAACCTTATTTGGAAAATTACATTCACTTTTTGCTTGTAATTACTATAATTGTTGCATGTCTACTCTACGCCAGTATGGTCATAACACGATGTTTCTTTATATTTTGTGAATTCGTTCATGATAAGCAGCTTACTGGAACAATGAGAAAGGAGAACCTTCTTTATGTGATGGAGTTGACATATCAATTGCAGTTGCTACTGAGAAAGTAAACTTCAATACCCAAAGAAGAAATATTTATACTGTACTATATGTAGCTTTTAACTTGATTAAGCTTGCAGGGCTTGATGACTCCGATCATCAGAAATGCTGATCAGAAAACATTGTCAGCAATATCTATTGAGGTAAACATGTTTCCTTGATCTGAAAAATTTATGCCTTGGATCCTGTAAGATTCGTGTTTGTGGTTGAGGTGTGACTTTACTCAATGGTTAAACTGCTCCCTCTAAAAGAAAAATAATTAAGCTGCTCTCTTGATGACTGAGAGATTACATGTTTGAGGATTGGTAATCACCTTTCTTCATAAGCTGGGGGATGGTTGTCGACCCATGTGCATACCTTTCTCCTAGCACTGCTGATTGGGAAGTGCATAATGGATAGGATTTGCGATTTTTGACCATTTACGCCACCCATCCCTTTGTTTATGTACTTCATTGATTCTCATGTAAAACAAATGAAATCTGGGTTACATATTCGGATTAACTAGCTTCTGTAGTTTTCTTTTATCCTTCTTAATTTGGATTAACCAACCTTGGTTTTCCTTTTTGTACAAGGTTAAAGAGCTAGCTGAGAAGGCACGAGCTGGAAAACTGAAACCAGACCAGTTCCAAGGTGGGACATTCAGGTGAGTGTTTGATGATCGCTGCTGGGAATTTCTTTTTCAGCATATACTAATATAATTATCGTGTTGGATTTGATGCAGTATATCCAATCTCGGCATGTTTCCTGTGGACAGTTTCTGTGCAATTATTAACCCTCCACAGGTAATAAACTAATTATAAGATCTACGTGTTGTAAAGCATATGACTTATCTGTTTTCTTTTGCGTGTTTTCCTTCATCTTAATCTCAATTTCTTTTCAAGAGTGTGCTCTGTCCTGCTTCATGATAGTGAACCAAAAGTCAATTTACTTCCCAGTCACTGCTGATTTCTTCACTCTCAAGCCTGAAGTCGCTAAAGTAGAGTCAAGAGGACTAACAAATTGAATACTTCTAGAAAATTCCATCGTATTTCATCTTCCGTCCACTTGGACTCGGAGAACTCAGGGATCGCTTGCAGGCATGACGAGTGTTATGGGCTGAGAGAGATTAGAAGGGGACCGGGAAAGACAGGCAGACAATATCTAAGAACTCAGAGACCCATTACAGGCTATAGTCATATTATAAAGTTGCTAACAAAATCACCTATGATATTCCTTTTTGGCCACCATGAAATAATAGAAACAGTATTAACATATAAGGAAATCGTCTAAAGAAATTAGCATATAAGGAAACACCATAAACTAAGGAACATTTGTTGCTGAGAAATTTTTTTGGAGAGTGTTGCTGAGAAAATTTTTAATGCAAATTTGATTGACAGAAAAAATTATATACCCCGCTTATGATTTACACATATATAGCCCAATGATAGTAGTGGCCACATGGGTTAACATATCTATGGCCGAAGTGGTCTGCATTCACGGTGCCTATTTATACATGTGGTCCATTGCATTATACACATAAAAATACTGAACTTGTATTCAACTAAACTTCAATCTTTCAGGCTTGCATTCTAGCTGTTGGTCGTGGCAACAAAGTTGTTGAACCTGTCACTGATAGCGATGGTATTTTTACATTTCTAGATACAATACTTTACGGATCTGACAACCATATTAGGAGTGTCAGTTTTATCTCGTCCGCTTTGCAGGAAAGGAGAAACCTACAGTTGTAACAAAAATGAGTGTTACGTTATCTGCTGACCACCGTGTATTTGATGACCAGCTGGGAGGTAGTTTCTGATGTCTTTATTTGAACATTTTTTTTAGAGGTCTTTATTTGAACATTGCAACATATAAAACGCGATCACATTGATTGAATTGTTTACCTTATCCTACAGGTAAATTCCTTTCTGCGTTGGCATCCAATTTTAGTGATGTCAGGAGACTGCTACTATGAATATGTTAGAAGTTTGAGCATTCATAGTTGCGGATTTACCAGCGGCCTCGATGACATCAGGCAAACCTTTTGTGTATTATCTTCAGCGTTTGCTGCGCGCAGAAACAAGCCAGTAATTGTATCATTCAGAAAGCCTTTTTTTTTCAGCATAATGTTCTTCCGATGAAAACGCAAATTTTGAAGCGAGAAAAGGGTGGAACCTAATCCTGATTCTCTTTCTTCCTTTTCTTTTTACGTAAGTTCAAAGGCTGTTGAAATAATAGCGGCATGCGTTATCTTGTTTATGGTACCTTGTTTTATGACGCTGCCATGAGCAAGAACAGTATGAATTAAATTCAGAACATCGCCTCTGAGTTAAACACGTGTAGTCATTTGATTATGCATCACACCGTCTTTATATTCTTAAATCAACTTTCACATTAATGACTTGAAGGATTCCTTTTTTTTTTAAATTTGTCTTACTTTTTATATTTATTTTAATATAAAAAATTAATTAATAATTATTATAAAATATAAAATATATTTTCTGGAGTGTTATTTCCATAATTACAAATGATTTATTTTAAATTTTTTAATCAAGTATAACTGAAATTAAGTAAAAAATAAAAAAAATTAAAAAGTTAATGACTGGGTCGACTCATTTTCCAACACGTAATGATTCAAATTTCATCGGATTGAGTTCTGGTCGGATTGGTTTTGATCTGACCATCGATTCGATTCAAATCGGATTGAATTCACCTGATCGACCCGATGAAGTTGGGTCCAATTTTTTGCTCCTAGAGGTTTTGATCTGACTTGATTCGGGTCGATCCTAATAGTGTTAATTTATGATCAATAATAGTGGTCCTATGGTAGGTTTACATTATTTTGGTTTAATCATCAAATAACCGAGTTATGACCAATGGACACCTACCTTGAACATTATTTCTGTACAGAACGTCGAAACACGTCTTAATGCGACCGCCCTAAAAGAAATGTTCATGAAAAAAAAATTCAAATTAATCAAAATTACTGGAAAATCCAGGTGAAATAGTTTTAAACACGTGGATTCTCGAATATAACAAATTTGTTTAAAGACGACATTTTCTGAAAATATATCATTTCCTTTAAAAAGATAAAAAATAAATCAAGAGGAGCCCTAAACCGGTCCATGTCGTCCCGGTTCGGTTGTAATTGAACGAGATGGATTGTTCTGGTCCACTCAACCGGACGGTCCGATTCTGGGGCTTAAACCGCCACGTTCCTCTCCCCTCTTTCGGATGCTCCTCGCGCCTCCCACGAAGGATGAATCTACTATCTAGGGATCGAGTATCTGAAAACTCCGCACTCCTGCGAGCATTAAGCTTTAGATCTGTAGAAATTTTCTGGTGAGTCATTTTGGTGATTTTATGATTTGCTTTAGATTCTGATTTTTTTCTATTTTTGTCCTAAATGTGTGCTAAATCCTCCGTGTTTCGTTCGATTGATTTGGGCCTGTGTAGGCATTCTATAGAATGCCACCTTTTAGGATAGGCCGATGCGTCAAGGCTGTGAACCTTTGCCAAGCCTTGTCCTGTCCAATGGTGCAGTCTTTGTAGCATTCCTCTTGGTGATCTATCCTGTCCACTGGCTCGCTCGCTCGCTGGTTAGGATCAATGCTCTGTTTGCAGAGATCAGGGTCCCAAACCATGGGGGTGCGAATAATGGCTTTGTCTGAGAAATAAATTCGAGAACTGGATCCACTACTATGTCTGCTTACAGAGGAAGGTCTTAGGCGGGATCAGGGAATTGTTTCGGGAGAATACTCCACGGTGAACTAGTGCCTGCATGTCAACTGTTGATATGTGTCCTGTTTTCTTGTCGTATTTCTTGGGACATTCCAATGGTTGTGTTATCCCATTACTTCTCTCGTTGTGGTGACGTTGGAGCTGCTGGTAGGGCCATTTTTTTTGTTGGTTCTTCAAGATCATGGTTTCATTATGAGTTTTCTGTTTTTCTCTTCATCATGTAGTTTTTCTGCACAATAGTCTTTCATACTTTTTTTTCTTCAATTTATTCTTTATTTATAATTTTAGCATTTCGAATTGTCTATGACAGCTTTCTTGTTTTGTTATGCATTTTTTAGGATTGGCTTGATGGCAAGTCCTGGGAGATCTATGTTGTACTCACTACTTCTGTTTGCCATTACTCTGTCACTTCTCGAGATGTACAGAGGGAAATTGGCATCTTCAGAGTTGCTAACAATCCTTGGTGGTTTCATAAGTTCCCTTTTATTCCTTCTGCTGTTAACTGTAAGTTCAGCTCTGAATATCTTTGCTTATCCTGGGATTTACAATAAAAGTGTACATGTTTTATCTTTCTAAAGATGTTAACAACTTGCTTCTTTGGCTTTTATATTTCTTGAAAGTGGGAAGGATGGCTTTCCATGTGAAAATCATCCAAATTTATTTGTGGTTTGAATTAACATGCACATGTGTTTCTACATATGAATAAAGCATGAAATTCATTTGTCTTTTGTATCTCACTGCGATGTGGCTGGGGATATTCTCACTGCCCACCACTTTTTATGAGGGGGTTGGCTCACTATAAAATAATGGAGAAAAGACTGAAGAAGACTTGTACATTTTTCTATTCATGTTTTTTTCTTTGAGTATAATAATCATGTTCAATTCGTTATTCATGGAAGTGAAAGGATGTAACACAAACAAAATGTTGATTATGTTATATTCTTATAACTTACTGACTTTGAGTTGTACTCATCTCTCAATATACCTTTAATTCTTTTTGAGGAGAAAAAGGATGAAAACCAAATTAGGGAGTCATCCGTGGATATATATCACTATAAAGTGGAAAATGTACAAGTGTAAGCTCTCCAGGGGAGAGCGACAAAAAAAGAGAGAAGAGTGCAACCACTAACCAAAGCCCCACTCCCGAGGAAGGAAAGAGCTATGGTGTACAATGCTATCAACTTGAAATCTCTCACCACAAAAATAATCCGGTTGCGCTGGAGCCAGGCACCGGCTAGGAAAGTCATTAGTGAGGCCCTCCTCTGCTGTCTCCAGCTGCCAGGGGCTCTGAGGGACTGCCACCAAAATGCCTCTGGCTAGGGGAAAGGGCTACCAATCAAGCTCAGCTGCAGTCATACCTCTCGGGATACCATGCATCCGAAGAATAAGTGTGTGATGCCCTCATCCGCCTCACCACATAGAACACATGATCTGCTATCTAGTGGAGCCCATCTCGCCCGCCCTGTATTGTCTGGTGATGATCCAAGCAAAAATCTTGACTTTAAGCAGCACCCTGACATGTCTAATGAGCTTGAAGTCTGGCCTAAGGATGTTGGGCGTCAAGCTGGCCGGGAGGAAGCTGAGATACAGACTGCGAGCAGTGAAGGTCTCAGAAAGCCATACCCAACCGTTGGCCCGGAGGGGTCTGGCCGAAAAGAAGCAATCCGTTGGTAATAAGCCCTGGTATGTGCCTATCTGAAAGAGCTGTTCTGAAAGTGGGGGTCCAAGAGCCAGCCTCTGACCAGGCTGCGGCAACCGAGGAGTCAGGATGTGCTGCAAGGGCCAATAGTCAAGGAAAAGATGCCGCTAAGAGTCTCTCCCCCCCCCCCCCCCCCCCCCAAGCCAATCATGATGCCAGAAGGAGAAAGCCTCGCCGGAATCGAGAGAGGGAACCATGTGCGGCTGGATCAGGGTAGAACTGCTCAGGAATCCCTAGAGAGGTCTTGGCCATAGTAGGTGAACACTGAATGCCATACGTGGGTCCCATGATCCGTCCAACCCACTGGCCAAAAGGGCCAGTTGGTGTAGCAAAGATTGCGGATGCCTAACCCATCCTGGGACGTGGGACGTCAAACAGTCTGCCAACAGATGAGATGTGCAGCCCATTGATCTGGGGAGCACCCCTGCCAAAAGAATCTGCACCATAGTGAATCAACCACTTTATGTCTCTTAAGAAGAAAAAATATTAGAGATTTGTAATCAAATTGGTGATATATTGTTTTTCTAGTTGAATTAGTACTGTAATATAATTCTATATGGATTGGCCTTTTTTTCTTTTGAGGGTGTGAAATTCCCATTTATCTTAATCTGGATTGAATTTGCAGTTTATTGGAAATTATCAAGAAGCAAACGGAATGAAAACAGGATGGGGTGCGGGTACGTGAACTAGTGCATAATCATGTGAATTTCAATATTTGTATTGTTATTGACATCTTCTATCGTTCCAGTTACATTGGCAGAGGCTGTTGCCCTAATTGCTGCTGGTACAGTTCACCGTGTTTGCATCACAACATGGTATGTAATTATAACTTCGATAGAGCTTTTCCTTTCATAGAAAATTATTAATTGCGAATTATCTACACATGTGATATAATGCTCAATAGGAAGTGTCATATATCATGCACTATAGCCTGATATAAGCTAATGAGAACATGATATGCATTTGGTGGAAATCATACCAATTTCTCTCGTCATAACTTGTAACTTTGATTAGTTTGCCAGTTCAAAAGACATTGAAAACACTGTGAAATTGACATATGATGATATCTTTTGTAGTGGTAATTTTTGCCTAAATAATAAAAATTGCTCTGTTAGTCCGATCCTTCATTTCTCCTAGTGCTACTTTTTCATCTACATCCATCTCTATTATACAAAGATTCACTTTTTTTCATATGGAACCATACATTTCTCCTAATAAACATAATATTTTTAGGCATTATTCTCAACAGGATAAGGAATTTTATCTGCATTGATGCGAATTTATGTGTTTTTCCTTCCAAGAAAGAGTAGAGAGTATCTAGTAGTCTTCTCAAAACAAAGAAAGTATCTGGTTGTAGACCTGATGTACATTCTCACTGAATCTCTCCTTCATTATAATTTTATTCTGTTTTCATTGTTTGAATTTACAGGACTCCTATGACTTCTACTACAAAACTTTCTTAATGACACACTAGTATAACATACTTATTGAAGAAACCAACAAAATGCATAACTTTTTTTCTCAAAGCTATTCAAACCAGGTATCAGGGGTGTAAAATACCCTATAGTCCAATTACAAAGAAAAAAAAAACTTTTTGTCAAATGGGAAGGGTACACCCAGGTGATCACCCCTTTTGTATTAGAAATTTAAGAATGTACAAGTGTGGTTCTGAAAAATGCAAAAACCAAAAAGAAAGTAGGACGATGAAGCAGGAAGCAAACTTGTCTCTCTTTCAGTGCTCTCATGATCTCGATTCCACTCTCACCAAAAAAGATGCATGATTTACAATGTTTGCCCTAGAAAATTATACCATAAGACAACATACCTAGATTATACAATATGTTATAATGTAATTCGTCATTTCTCTTAGAAATTCAAAAGAAGCTGAATGTATGTCCTTTATTTCTGCTTAGGATGGAAAATAAGACATTTAGGCCCTGCACATAAGCTTGCATCCTTTGATTTTATATTTCAATTTGATTTTGTTTGATGTTAAAGTTACATATGAATTTTCAGTTTTTGCTTTGTGCATTTACCCAGATGGTATAATTGTTTGCTTTCCTGCAGTTTCTTATTTTCAATCGGACTTCTATATGAGGTTGACAAACTCTCGGGAATTATGCTCACAAAAACAGAATCCAAGGGAAAACGTCTTTGAATGGATTCCAAGCTTGTCCTTTGAGTGAAATGAGAGCAAATTACTGAGTAAATGGTGAGAACGTGCCCCTTGAATGAAATTAAAGTCTTTTGTTTATGATACGTAGACCTCATTGGATCTATTTTCGCTGATTCAAACCATTTACAAGATTATTGAGAGTTCTTAGAAAATTGCTCTTTACATTTTGCTGAATCTAATTGGCATAGTCCGACACGGACCTTATAAAATTTTGCTTCTTGTACGATTTGGAGGAACATGTAGGGGAACTTAATATATCATGTTTGAGAAAGATAACTTGGATGAGTTTTGAAATGTTCCGGGTAGCTTTTGTTTGCCAATTTGTATTCTTCGATATCTTCCCCATACGAATGTGTCATCCAGCATATGTTAAAATTAATAATCTAACATATCAATAATCCGAACTCGAAATTGGCTGATGTCATGGTATTTTTCAACTTTATTTTAATTTATAAGAAATCTGAATTACTGAAGTGTTAATCTACATTACCCAAAAGGTGGTTCCATCTGTATTACTATCCAAAGAGCAATCTAATTTTTATTTTCTTTCTATATTTGTTTTTTTAATTTTATACAAATAAAATTATATATATATAGATGACAGTAACAGAATATTATTATTATTATCATTGTCATCATCATAATTAACACTAATTATTTATTTGAAATATTATTTATATTGTATTATTATTCACATGAATATAACATCATTATTAATTACAATAGTGATTATGAATTTAACTATATTAATTAAATGTGATCATTACTTTCATTTAATATATATAACAAATATATGTGTACATATATTTAATATATCATTTTATGCATTAAATGTTTAAGTTTTCAGTCCAACTACATAAACCTTTTAATTAATAGAGTATTTTAGTAAAAAAATATTATTTAATACTATTTTTATTATAAGTAAACATGGTTATTTGTATTGTTGGACAAATTTATTATTATGCCCCGAAATTTCTAAACAAATAACATATTTATTTTCTAAAAATTAAGGTAAAAATAAACTATAAGGATTTAAAAGAAGAAAATGATAAAATGAATAACAGAGGAGTTTGAATTGGACTAAACTTGAAGTTTAATTTTAAATTAAGAGATTAGATTTTAAGATTTGATCATAATTAATTAAAAGAGTTTGAATTTAAAAATAATTTAAAAGTTTAATTCGAGGCTGAAATTCTATGAATAGACCCCCAAATCTCAAGTGCACGTCAGTTCATGCATTTTGAGATGACTCGTGACATTTAAAAGTTTAAAACTTTTCAACATTTTATCTCCCTCATTTAAAGTCTCAAGTGCACAGAACAATTATCGTATTGCGCTCACCGTTGATCATGAAAGTACATTTTTTTTATATGCTGTTCTTTACTTCTTTCCTATAATATTAGAGTGTTAATATTATTTTGATGATATGGGTATATATTCAAATAACTTCACAACCTCGCACGATTTATATGAATGTAACGATCTAAGGTCTATGGATCAAGATTATTTTATTGAATAGTCTTACGTGGATAAAATACGAAGGTGATTATATGTTTACATGTAACTATTTCTTTTATCTATCAAGATGCATTTTAAATTCGTATGGATCGAGAATATAAAACAACAATATCTTGATTGAACCGAGAGTGTTACATATAGGTGTAGGATCCCAAAGGGCACCAAGAGGGGGGGGGGGGGGGGGGGGGGGTGAATTGGAGTTCTATCCGAATATATCAATTTCACAAAAATCGTCACGGAAGCACAAAAATGATTTGTTAATTCTTTTAAATCAAAGCAATTCAGATAATAAACATAATACGAGAGGGAGTGAGAGAGAGAAAAAATTAAACACAAACACACGATAGTTGTTGACGAAGTTCGGCCACACCTCGACCTATGTCCCCGTTCCGACTTCTCGATGTCGAGATCATCGGAAATTCCACTAATCCATTTCTTTATTTCAAATGGGACAATGAAGAAAGCCCTTTACACCACCGTCTTTTCTTCGCTTCGAGAGGTAAGGCACACATCTCCTTCAATGAAGTTAATCTATTTCTCTCGCTCAAGAGGTAAGATTTTGAACCTCTTTTACATAGGAGCTTTATTAATTTTTTGAACAAAAGTATTTTTCTCTTTTATAATTCTATGATCATAAGAAGAGAAAAGAGAAAGCTATGAAATGAGAACTTCAAGAAATAATTTTTCTTTGATAACTTGAAGTTTTTCTTTAACGAGTGAATGTGTACATTTTCCTTTGGCTTTGGCACTCCTTTTATAGCCTTTAGTGTGTGAGAAATTCATAAAAAATTTTCTCTACAAATTTCTTCTTTAAATTTGATCGTTACTGTTCATTTGACTGGAAGGCCGGTCCACCGTACATCTGCACTATTTTGATCATAACTTTCTGCACAGTTATCCAAATTAGATGATCTTAGAGTCTATGAAAAGCTAACAGAATTCTCTACAACTTTGATGTGTATATCATAGTCAATTATGTAATCAAAGTTCGTACATAAAGTTCACTTTTTTTAAAACTTTTTCAGCACTTTAACTTTAATCTTTTGGGATTTGTTTCATCAAAATATAATTTTATATGTCATTAAAACTTTGACCCAACAATCCCCTTTTTTATGAAGACAAATCGAGAAATATGAAAAATATATAAGTTGGAGAAAAAGTTATAAAATCTTGTAAAAAATAATTTTACTCCCCCTAACTCTTAACTTTCCTTACATTGGGATATATTCATATAAATATTAATTGTAAGGTAATCTTCATATAAAGTATATTAATGTACAATTTTACTCCCCCTAACTCTACTTTCCTTACATTGGGATATATTCATATAAATATTAATTGTAAAGTAATCTTCATATAAAGTATATTCAGCTCATATTTCTCATATATTTTTTCTCCTTTTGTTTCATTAAAAAGTAGTTTGTAAATGAAGCATATAAGAAACCATACATAATTCCTCCTTAATCGATTTTCAAAAAGGATTATTCTTCCCCCTTTTTGTCATATAATAAATATGTAGAGTAGTTGTAAGTTTTGAAATATAACTCCCCCTAAATTTATGGCTATTTATAATAAAAATTAATTTATGAAAGTCAAAACAATGATATATTAAAAATATGGTATAAAAACTTTGATAAAACAATGTGATATTTATTATATGTGGAAATAATGTTTAATCATGCTCCCCCTATCATTGTGATCAATCTTTTATATATTCCTCTTTTCTGTTAAAGAAATAGTAGTTTTGAAATTTTTGGGTGAAATCAAAAGTAAGAGATACTTTTTATCATAACACTTGTCCTTTGCTTTGCATGTGAGGCACACTTGAAAAGTAATTATGTAATTTTTGGTATCCAAATTTATTTTGGTCATATTTTGTTAGACAATGTTCCTTTCGGAATTCAAATTATGCCATGTTGTGTTGATTTTTTTATTTTGCATTGATATGCATAATGCTCATAAAATTCACATGTAAAGCATCTAAAATGTAATTTTCTATCATAGGGATTATTCTTGAAATTATTTTTCTTTGCATAAGAAATAATTTTATTTTGTATATCTTTCAAAAAGACATTTTCTTTCTTTACTTTTTTCAAGGAACATGCTAGTTTTACAACTTCACATGCATGCGTAATTTCTAAAGTATCAATTGCGGTTTTTAGTTTTTTATTTTCCAAAAAAAATATGCATTCTTTTCTTCTTTTAATTTTTTAATTTTACATATTAATTTTTTATTTTCATCTTTAATTGAAAAATATCTTTTTATAAGAAATGATGGTTCTTTATTCACATCTAAAGAAAAAATTTCTTTGGAAGTGTTGGATGAGTCATAATTTGAATTTGAAGGGTTAGAAATTACCTCATCATCGTGTGCCATCAAGCATATGTATGCTTCATCACTTGAGGAGCTTGATGAAATATTTGTTTTACTAGACTTTTCATATTTTTTCTTTTTACATTTTTGGAAATTTTCTTTTTTGTGGTATTTGTATGATTTTCTTGTTGACTTCTCGTTCTTGTCTTTCTTTTTAACCAACTTGAGATACTTATCAAATTTTCTTGTGTAGAGTGCGAGTTTCTTTTCATCCACTTCCTCTTCACTTGAATATTCTTTTATTGTATTTGCCTTCAATGCTAATGTTTTCTTCTTGGGGGCTTTTTCTTCTTGATCTTCTTGGATTGAGATCTCATAAGTTAGAAGTGAACCAATAAGATCATCAAAATCTAATTTGTTCAAATCTTTTTCTTCGATCACGGTCCTCTTCGTATGCCATTTGGAGGAGAGAGACCTGAGAATCTTTTTCACTTTTTGGGGATTAGATCTTGGCTCGCCTAAGGAGGCTAAGCCATTCAAAATATCAGTAAACCGAGCAACCATATCATTTATGAATTCATTTTCATGCATCTTGAAAGAATCATATTGATGATTCAAAATATTTAATCTAGATTCTTTGACATTTTCCGTTAATTCATAATTAGTAATGAGTTTCTTCCAAATTTCGGTTGCATTTTTGCAATTAGAAATCCGATTGAAACCGTTGAATCCAAAGCACAATAAAATATATTTTTGACTTTCCAATCAAGTTTTGAAAAAAATCTTTTCTTTTTCTTTAGTATCAGTATGTAACTTTTCATTTACATAATAATCTTTTTCAACTATGTCCCACATGTCGATATCAATAGAACAAATATATACTTGAATTCTAATTTTCCAATATTGAAAATTTGATGCATTTAAAAGAGGAGGACGAGTAATTGATTGTCCTTCGGCAAAACCAAATCCACTTGATGCCATGGCTCTTGAAGATTGTTAAATCCGAAAATAAGATGATTGAATCTTAAAACGATTAGATCTAAAGACAATTAGATTTGAAAACAAGATGATAGTATTTTAAAACAAGATGATTTGTTAATTCTTTTAAATCAAAACAATTCAGATAATAAACATAATATGAGAGGGAGTGAGAGAGAGAGAAAATTAAACACAAATACACGGTGATTGTTGACGAGGTTCGGCCACACCTCGGCCTACATCCCCGCTCTGACTTCTCGACGTCGAGACTGTCGGAGATTCCACTAATCCTTTTCTTTGTTCCAAATGGGGCAAGGAAGAAAGCCCTTTACACCACCGTCTTTTCTCCGGTTCGAGAGGTAAGGCACACCTCTCCTCCAATGAAGTTAATCTATTTCTCTCGCTCAAGAGGTAAGATTTTGAACTTCTTTTACACAGGAGCTCTCTAAATTTTTTTAACAAAAAGTGTTTCTCTCTTTTACAATTCTATGATCATAAAAAGAAAAGAGAGAAAGCTATGAAATGAAAACTTCAAGAAATAATCTTTCTTTGATAACTTGAAGTTTTTCTTCAATGAGTGAATGTGTACATTTTTCTTTGGCTTTGGCACTCCTTTTATAGCCTTCAGTGTGTGAGAAATTCATCCAAAATTTGCTCCACAAATTTCTCCTTTAAATTTGACCGTTACTGTTCATTTGACTGGGAGACCGGTCCACCGCACATCTACACTGTTTTGATCATAACTTTCTGCACAGTTATTCAAATTAGATGATCTTGGAGTCTATGAAAAGCTAACAGAATTCTCTACAACTTTGATGTGTATCATTCATCCAAAACATAATCATATCATAGTCAATTATGTAATCAAAGTTCGTGCATAAAGTTATTTCTTTTTTTAAAAATTTTTTTAGCATTTTAACTTTAATCTTTTGAAGTTTGTTTCATCAAAATATAATTTTATATGTCATTAAAACTTTGACCCAACAATCTCTCCCTTTTTGATGAAGACAAATCGAAAAATATGAAAAATATATAAGTTGGAGAAAAAATTGTAAAATCTTGTAAAAAAACAATTTTACTCCCCCTAACTCTTAACTTTCCTTACATTGGGATATATTCATATAAATATTAATTGTAAGGTAATCTTCATATAAAGTATATTCAGGTACAATTTTACTCCCCCTAACTCTACTTTCCTTACATTGGGATATATTCATATAAAGTA
This sequence comes from Pontederia crassipes, assembly GCA_030549335.1. Lineage (NCBI taxonomy): Eukaryota > Viridiplantae > Streptophyta > Magnoliopsida > Commelinales > Pontederiaceae > Pontederia > Pontederia crassipes. The sequence goes on from CM060189.1 coordinate 6,804,256, forward strand.
TATTCAGATCATATTTCTCATATATTTTGATTGTTTGGTCAAAGTTTAATGATATATAAAATTATATTTTGATGAAACAAACCTCAAAAGATTAAAGTTAAAATATTAAAAAAAATTTAAGAAAAAGAGATAACTTTATACACGAACTTTGATTACATAATTGACAATGATATAACTATATTTTGGATGAATGATACACATCAAAATTGTAGAGAATTCTGTTAGCTTTCCATAGACTCTAAGATCATCTAATTTGCATATCTGTGCAGAAAGTTAAGATCAAAATAGTGCAGATGTGCGGTTGACCGACCTCACAGTCAAATGAACAGTAATGATCAAATTTGAAGGAGGAATTTGTGGAGTAAATTTTGGATGAATTTCTCACACACTGAAAGTTATAAAAGGAGTGCCAAAACTAAAGAAAAATGTACACATTCACTCATTGAAGGAAAACTTCAAGTTATCAAAGAAAGATTATTTCTTGAAGTTTTCATTTCATAGCTTTCTCTTCTTTCTCTCTTCTCTTCTTATGATCATAGAATTATAAAAGAGAGAAACAATTTTGTTAAAAAATTTGAGAGAGCTCATGTGTAAAAGATGTTCAAAATCTTAGCTCTTGAGCGAGAAAAATATATTAGCTTCATTAGAGAAGAGGTGTGCCTTACCTCTTGAAGCGTAGAAAAGGCGATGGTGTAAAGGGCTTTCTTCCTTGTTCCATTTGAAACAAAGGAATGGATTAGTGGAATCTCCGACGGTCTCGAGGTCGAGAAGTCGGAGCGGGGACGTATGCCAAGGTGTGGCCGAACCTCATCAACAACCACAGTGTGTTTGTGTTTGATTTTCTCTCTCTCTCACTCCCTCTTATATTATGTTTATTATCTGAATTGCTTTGATTTAAAAGAATTAACAAATCGGTTTTGTGCTTCCGCGATGATTTTTGTGAAATCGATATATTCAATAGAACACCAATTCACCCCCTCCCCCTTGGTGCCCTTTGGGATTCTACAATTGATATCAGAGTGGGTTGCTCTTATTTTGAATTTTTGAATCATCTTGTTTTCTGATCTAATTATCTTTAGATCTAATCGTTTTAAGATTCAATCATTTTATTTTCAGATTTAATAATCTTCAAGAGCCATGGCATTAAGTGGATTTGATTTTATCGAAGGACAATCAATTAGTCGTCCTCTCCTTTTAAATGCATCAAATTTTTAATATTGAAAAATTAGGATTCAAGCATACATTTGTTCTATTGATATCGACATGTGGGACATAGTTGAAAAATGTTATTATGTTCATGAAAAGTTACCTATTGATTCTAAAGAAAAAGAAAAGATTTTTTTCAAAACTTGATTGGAAAGTAAAAAATATTTTTTATTGTGCTTTGGATTCAACAGAGTTTAATCGAATTTCAAGTTGTGAATCTGCAACCGAGATTTGAGAAAAAGTCATCACCACTTATGAAAGAACCAACAAGGTTAAAAAATCTAGATTGAATATTTTAAATCATCAATATAATTCTTTCAAAATGTATGAAAATGAATCCATAAATGATATGATAGCTCGGTTTAATGATATTTTGAATGGCTTAACCTCCTTGGGCGAGTCAAGATCTAACCCCAAAAAGTGAAAAAGATTCTCAGGTCTCTTTCCTCCAAATGGCATACGAAGAGGACTGTGATCGAAGAAAATGATCTGAACAAATTAGATTTTGATTATCTTATTGGTTCACTTCTAACCTATGAGATCTCAATTCAAGAAGATCAAGAAGAAAATGCCCCTAAGAAGAAAACATTGACATTGAAGGCAAATACAATAGAAGAAGATTCAAGTGAAGAGGAAGTTGATGAAAAAAAAACTCGCACTCTACACAAGAAAATTAGATAAGTATCTCAAATTGGTTAAAAAGAAAGACAAGAACGAGAAACCAATAAAAAAATCACACAAACACCACAAAGAAGAAAAATCCTAGAAAGGTAAAAAAAAAATATGAAGAGTCTAGTGAAACAAGTATTTCATCAAGCTCCTCGAATGATGAAGCATACATATGCTTGGCACACGACGATGAGGTAATTTCTAACTTTTCAAATTCAAATTATGACTCATCCAACTCTTCCGAAGAAATTCGTTCTTTAGATGTGAATAAAGAATTCTCATCTCTTATAAAAAGATATTTTTCAATTAAAGAGGAAAATGAAAAATTAATATGTGAAATTGAAAAATTAAAAGAAGAAAAGAATGCATGTTTTTTGGAAAATGAAAAACTAAAATCTGAAATTGATACTTTGAAAATCATGCATGCGTATGAAGTTGTAAAACTAGCATGTTCTTTGGAAAAAGTAAAAAAAGAAAATATCTCTTTGAAAGATATACAAAAGAAAGTTATTTCTTATGCAAAGAAAAATAATTTCAAGAATCATCCCTATGATAGAAAATCACATTTTAGATGCTTTACATGTGGATTTTATGAGCATTATGCATATCAATGCAAAATGAGAAAATCAACACAACATGGCATGATTTGAGTTCCGAAAGGAACATTATCTAACAAAATAGGACCCAAAGAAATTTGGGTACCAACGATTACATAATTACTTTTCAGGTGTGCCTCACATACAACGCAAAGGACAAGTGGTGAAGGCATAAAGGTTATAATATCACTTATTTTTTAATTTCACCCAAAAATTTCAAAACTACTATTTCTTTAGCAGAAAAGAGGAATATATAAAAAATTGGTCACAGTGATAGAGGGATCATGATTAAATATTATTTTCACATATCATAGATATCACATTATTTTATCAAAGTTTTTATGTCATATTTTTAATATATCATTGGTTTGACTTTCATAAATTAGTTTTTATTATAAAATAGTCATAAATTTAGGAAGAGTTATATTTCAAAATTTGCAACTACTCTACATATTTATTATATGACAAAAAGGGGGAAGAATAATTTTTTTTTAAAATCGATTAAGGAGGAGTATATATGATTTCTTATATGCTTCATTTACAAACTACTTTTTGATGAAACAAAAGGGGGAGAAATATATGAAAAATATGACCTGAATATAATTTATATGAAGATTACCTTACAATTAATATTTATATGAATATATATCTCAATGTAAGGAAAGTTAAGAGTTAGGGGAAGTAAAATTATCTTTTACAACTTTTTCGCCAATTTATATATTTTTCATATTTCTCGATTTGTCTTCATAAAAAAGGGAAAGATTGTTGGGTACATATAAAATCATATTTTGATGAAACAAACCTTAAAAGATTAAAGTTAAAATGCTAAAAAAATTTAAGAAAAAGAGATAATTTTATATACGAACTTTGATTACATAATTGGCTATGATATAACTATATTTTGGATGAATGATACACATCAAAGTTGTAGAGAATTCTGTTAGATTTCCATAGACTTTAAGATCATCTAATTTGAATATATGTGCAGAAAGTTATGATAAAAATAGTGCAAATGTGTGATTGACCGGCCTCACAGTCAAATGAACAATAACGATCAAATTTGAAAGAGAAATTTGTGGACCAAATTTTGGATGAATTTTGAAGATCAAAGAAGGGGAATTTTTTGTCAATTGCTCAATTGCAAGAAAGCTCTCAACTTCTGATTTGTTCTCCTTGTTAATTAGTTGTCTTAGTTGTTCTTGATATCTGTTTATGAGAGTGAACGTAAGAATATAAGTTGTGTGAGAGAGAAAACGACTATAGTAGCATTTCCATTTTGTTGCTCTCACACTCTTGAGTATGTGGGGGAAGTGATTGCATTGTCTTCGTTCGGTAGATGTTCAAAGAAGCTATGAATTGTGATTCAGTAGGTTGGACCTCTTCTAGTTAAAAGGTCACTATTTTAGCAATATTAACATAATAATTAATTTACCTTTGATTGCAATCTCATATTGTCAAGATCTTCTTTAAGGAAGAGAACAGTCGGAGGAGGGGACGTAAATGGAACCATTGTAAATCCTCATGCTTGTGTGTTAAATCTTGTTGTTTTCCAATTTTTCAAGGATATTAAAATGAGAAGAGGTCTTAAAGTATATCTTTAAGAATATAAAACACGTGTAGGAAAATATTAATACTTGTTGGAGTAAGTAAAGAAACAAAACTAATGAAAAATGGTTTTTCACATCTCATGCAGCTCAATATAAATTAATTCAATTGATTACATGAGACAAGAGTTTGATGTCCTTACTATATATTGTCTTTTTACATCTCTAGCGATATTGATACTTTAAAATTTAATGTTATTAATGGCAAAAAAGTGGAGAGAGAATATCTCAAAAAAAAGTTTGGAAGGCTAATAATAACATGTCTAAGGCTAATAAAAAAATTAATGTTATTAACATATGAATTTGTATTGTAATACGTGACCCGGCCGATCCGATCGATCAGATTGGCGTCCAGACATTAAAATGACTCACGGATCATTCAAAATCTGGCTATGGAGTTGACTCATTTTGACCCAATCAAATTCGGTCAAAATTCGAATTGAACCGGTTGACCCAACAGATTTGACCAACTTGGCCGAGTCAAGATGTAAAATGTAAAAATAATAAATATAAAAAATTATTTTATTTATGCTTACTTTATTATATTATTTGATTTAAATTTTTTATTATATTATATCTTATATATTTGCTAAATAAGATATTACATATTAATAATATTATAATAGTCATTTAACTTATTTTTTTCATATTAATTTATATGAGCCGATCCGATCATTCAATTCGACTCGACCCAACCGGTCCGACGACCTGTTAACGATGACCGAGTCTAATGTTACAACATTGATATGAATTGTTGAAACATGTCTAAGTCTTTTTTTATAGTTTTTTTTTTGTTGTTGTTGAAGGGAGTGGAATGATGGGTCTGGCTCAGCAGAATAATAACAGTCAAGAATTCAATTCAGAGTTAACTTGGTACGTTTCTAAAAGACTGAGAGTTCTTGGGAAATCAAAAGGAGAAACGTGGACGACGACGGCAAAAGTCACTGCACAATCAAAGGAGAGATCATGGAATGGAGTCCACCGGAGTTGCCGGAGTCCACCGGAGTTGTTAGCCTCAAATTACTCCGCAAAAGATAGGAAGAGTAACTAACTGGAAGAAAAATCAATGATACCCCCCTTATTTGGACGGACGGACAGCTATGACAGATAATTCATCAATTTAGTTAGAATTCAACATTTCACTCCAATCCAGATAAATTCAGATGACAATTTCATGTTCTTAATAAATGGGATACATCTTTAAAGCTAGCAATCATATTAAAAGGAATAAAAGTTGTTGTATAACAAAATTATCTGATGTTTTACTGGTCGATTTAGAAAAAAAAATTGAAAAGAACCCTAAAATCATTTCAAAAAATAAAAATCCATGCCAGTCGGTTTTCTTGGATAAAATTTTAGTATCCTACTTTGCTATGATATTAATTTTAAAATCTAAATTGTAAAATAAGATTTGATATAGATACTTTGAATTATGAGTAAATTATAAAACTTATAAGTAATCTTTAAAATCAGATAAGGTTCCAAGATGTAATATAAGATTTTTAAATTATATAGAATTATTATATTAATAATAACAAAAAGTAATGACTCGTGAATTAATAATATAAATAAATGTTTATAAATGAAAAGTAGGTCTCTCGGGACCCTGGGGCTCTAATTTGATCACATGAAATTTGATTTAATTATGAAAAGGCTTCCTAAAATCTATAATCGAGTTCTTAACATTTTTTTTATTCGATTTTTTGGGGTCTGATAATTTTATTTTCTAGTCTGTGGAATTTTTCTTGCATGCTAGGAGAAGAGGTTTTGGAGGCTTTTAGTGCATATATTGGAAACAAGAACTAAATAAAACATGTTTTACTTCTCAAATACCATATACAATTAAATTCGATTAAGTGTATGAGAAGAGAGTCCCATGTCCTTAGAATATCCTAAATAAATAAGATATATGTTTTATTTTTCCTTTAGACTTTAGTGTCATTTTATTAAGATTAACGTGAGGTGGGTTCGATCCCGTCTCCTAATGCGAGATGTGAGTAACGAGTCATTAGTTTTCTCGTATCCTTGACCAAAAATCTTCTAACGGCTAGCTGAACCCCCCCCCCTCCCCCTCCTGCCCCAGCGTTTTTCGCCGGAGCAACCTCCTTCCCTCCTCACCACGGATGGCATCTATTCCTCCGGATGGCCTTCCTCCACCCTCATACTGACTCTACTACTCTTCAAGATCGCCAATCTTACAAAGATGTAGTTGCGGCTGGAACCTCGGTGAATGGTCAGCTCCCTCGCTGGAGATCGAGGCCCCGTCGGCCTGCAGATCTTATATCACCACATCAACTAAGGTGTTTGCAACAAGAAATCCAAGAGGAGGTCACCATACCGGCATCGGAGGTGGTGGATCGGTCGGAAGAACTGAGAAAGTGTCTGATCGGTAGATGTGTTGGCCGACTGACGCTCGACTCGCTGCGGGCTGTTCTCCCACAGATCTGGAAGCTGCAACAGGGAGTAAACATGAGGATTTTGGGAGAAAATTGCTTTCTATTCTCATTTGATTGTGTGCAGGAGCGCATGAGAGTGTTAACCGGCGGTCCCTAGAATGTGGATGGACAGATCCTGGTGATGTCTCAGCCGCGTCCTTTCTTTTGGGCCTCCGGCGAACAGATCAGGCAATCCCCGACATGGATACGATTTTACGACATGCCCTATGAATTGCTGAATCGCGAATCTGTGACGCGCATTGCGAATTGCTTTGGGGAACTCTTACTAATTGATGATGCCTCCATTATCGGAGATTCATGTTGCGAGGCAAGAGTCTGTGTCGACATAGATCTTTTAAAGCCGATCAAACAAGGTGTATGGATCAATAATCCTGATGGAAGTAGGTATTTCCAGAGAGTCACTTACGATAATCTTCCTACTTTCTGTTTCCGCTGCGGTCTTGTTGGTCACAGGTTTGAGACTTATTGCTCGGTGCCGGCGAACGGAGAGGATGGTCGGAGGGTGCTCATGTTTGGCCCTTGGCTTCGCTCTTTCATCGGACGGCGGCCTGCTACCGTCGGAAGCGCTCGGGGTGGTGGCCTGCAGGAACCTCGAAGTGTCGGTGTAGGTGTCGGTGCTCGGATCCTTGCACGGCCCTCCTCTAAAAGCGCCGGCGAGCGGTAGGCTACAGATGAACCGGATTCTAGCACTGAGCCAGGTCGGGATGCAAACCGGTTTAGTGTTTTAGGTCTCAACCATTCACCAGATGTAAACGGCTCAGATGATCACAACACATGCCCTAATAGCGGAGAACTGTATAAGCACGTGGACGGCACGGATCATATTGCGCAACCGAGGCAACATCACCTGCTGCCACGTGGACCGCACTCAGATCTCACCAACAGCTCAGATGTAGCGGGCTCCTCAGATCCTCTTACGCGTGGCGCTGAGAAGCTTTTAGCGGAGTTCCCTCCGCTTACGACGTCCTCCCCACCGCCGCCCAGATCTAGGGCAAACTCTCTGCCCGTCTCTCGTTCACCCTCGCACAGGCGGGAGTCTTCGGCTATTACGGACCTCCATGGCGCGACGGTGGAGAAGGCTAGAGCCCAATTCATAGAGGAAGACGATTCTGAAGAAATAGAGGAAGGTCAGATCGCCATGGATGACCTGGAGGAAGTTGAGGAGGAGCCGGACGTGGACCTTGCCCCACCGCTGCATAAGGAAGCTAAGAGAAGTAGAGCCAAGAAGCGGGTTCCTCCGACGCTTCTACCGCCACTACACCAAATATTGCGGAACCAAAAAAACAAAAAAGGTAAACAAAAATTAGCTAATGTCTACACCCCCTCATCTATGTTTGTTCCTGTGCAGGAGGCCGGGGAACACCAAACTAGGTCTTCATGAAAATGGTGTCGTGGAACTGTCGAGGAGCTTGTAGGGGTAAAGTTCGTGATCGGCTAAAAGAACTCATATTCAGGTATTAGCCTGATGTCATTGTATTACTTGAATCACACGCTAACATGCAGCAAGCGGAGAAATTTCTTCGTTGGCTGGGGAATCAATGGAACGGGTGTTACCAGGAAAGTCAAGGGGCATCGGGAGGTATTATATTGTTATGGAAAAATACACATGTATAGGTTTCAATGGTAAGTATGGAATCACAAGTGATGCATGTGGTAATCACCTTAGATAACTTCTCTTCATTACTCTCTTGTGTCTATGCGAGTACTAACCCTGTAACAAGATCATCTCTTTTTCAAAAATTGGACAAACTAAACTTGCATGATATTCCTTGGATCATCATGGGTGACTTTAATTGTATTATTAGTCCTGAAGATAAAAAGGGGGGGGGGGGGGAATCCTTTTACTATTACAAACTCAATTAGAATTTTTTCGTAACTTCATTGAGAACCAAGGTGTCATTGACTTAAATCTTATTGGGGTTCAGCACACTTGGAGTAATAATCGTCAGGGTGTCGCTAGAATTCTATGCCGTCTGGATAGAATGCTAGTTACGTCTGATTGGGTGAGGACCTTTCCTAATCTTACTCTTAAAACCTTAGCTAGATGTCCTTCAGATCATTCACCATTACTACTGGAAACCCACATAACACAAAAGAAGCCTAAATTATTTAAGTATGAACATTACTGGTTCTCTTATAATCAACCTAGAGATATTGTTCAAAAGGAATGGACCCAGAGTAGGTCGGTTTGCCAGGCCCTCAACTCCATTAGAACTAAAACATTAGAATGGAACAAGAAGGAACTTGGTAGTCTGGAGCATAGGTCTGAGAAGGTCTTAGAGGAAATTAGAATCTTGGAGCTCAAAGACAATACCTCTGGGCTCTCAGATGTGAAATGTGGGAGGTTGAGGGCTGCTTATCACCTTCACGCTGCCCTCAGAAGACAAATAAAAATTAAATGGTGGTCCAAGTCTAGGATTAACTGGATTAAGGATGGAGATAGAAATTCAAAGTTCTTCCATCTAAGCACTTTAACAGAGAAGAAACAAAATTGATATGCTATCCACTGGTGATGGCACTGTCATTGAGAATGGAGAGTTAATTAGGAACATGTTTGTGGACCACTACAAGAATCTTTGGAGATCTAAAAACACACCCATGCTGGCCTGAATTACCACAAATCCATCCTGACTGTCACCCCCAACTTGTCACACCTATCACTTGCCAGGAGATCAAGGAGGTACTCTGGGCCATGCCTCTGGGTAAGGCCTCTGCTCCAGATGATTACACAGTAGAATTCTATAAAAATTACTGGAACATTATTGGTCCTAAAATCTATAGTGAGATTCAATCCTTCTTTCATACTTCAGAACTACCTCATTCCTGGTCTGACACTGCCTTAATTTTCATTCCAAAGAAGCAGGCTCCAAAACTCATCAATGATTATTGGCCAATTTCATTATGTAATGTCAGCTATAGAATTATTGCTAAGATCATTGCAAACAGACTAAAACCCCTCCTTAACAATTTAATTGACTCTGCCCAATCTGCTTTTGTTGCTAATCACCTCATCCAACACAACATTCTTGTAGCTCAGGAACTTGTTCATTCTATGGGAAAGGGAAAGAAAAAATTCATGCTAATCAAGGCTAATATGGAAAAAGTTTTTTATAGAGTGTCTTGACATAGTATACAGATGATTTTAAAGCTCGTGAATTTTCCATCCACCTTCATTAATTGGATTCTCTCCTATGTAACTTCTTCAAAGTTCAAATGTTGTATTAATGGCATGCTCTCTCAGGTTTTCACCATCATCAGGAAATCAAGCAGGGGGATCCATTGTCACCATATCTTTTCATTCTTACCTCACAAGTCCTATCTTCTTTAATCAATGCTAATGTTGGTTTAGGCAACATACAACCCTTCAAGTGTGGTTCTTTTAGTCTAAGTCACCTGACTTATGCTGATGACCTCCTTATTTGCATTGCTGCCACCAAAAGGAACTGTGGGAACTTAAATAAAATTCTCAAATTATATGGCATGCTCACTAATCAGAAGATGAACCCACAAAAATCAGAAATTTATCTCCCACCTAAGCTACATCCTAGGCGAGTGCACATTATCAAGAATATGCTTGGCATTCAGATTGGAAAATTTCCTTTAATCTATCTTGGTGTCCCAATATCCTATAAGCTGATTCCCAAATGTAAATTAAACAACATGACTGACAAAATTACTGCTAAAATGGCCGGTTGGAAAAGAGGCACGCTCAATCAAGCAGGCAGACTAACTCTCATTAATGCTGTCATGAATTCCATTCCTATTTACTCTTTAGGTGTTACTCATGTTTCTACTGGTGTATTGTCTTCCTTGGAGAAATTGACTAGGGGTTTCCTTTGGGATAATAATGGAAGGAAAAGAGGGGTTCATTTGATCAATTGGAACACTGTTCAGCTTCCAAAAGATTTTGGGGGGTTGGGGATTAGAGTTCTTGCTGACATACGTATTGCTCTACTTGCTAAGAGAATTCAAAACCTGCTGAATGGGGATTCTAATCTTTGGACTAATTTGATTCATGAGAAGTATGGTCAGTTCCATCCTTGGGCCAATGTCCTTCAGCCTTATAATAGGAAAGCTAATGCTTGGGCCTGGAAAATTATTTTGGATGCTTCTTGCACAATCAGACATGGATTTATTAAGAACATCACAAATGGTCGTAACACAGATATTATGCTTGATCCCTGGATTACAGACAAAACCATCTTTCATCAATGTGAATTCTCTGTCCAGATTACAAAACGTATCTGATCTCATCACCAGCAACACATGGGACATCAACTTGATTTCATCTATCTTTGGACCTTCTCTGATTTCCAAGACCACTTCGATTTATTTGCCTTCTAACATGTCTGCTCCAAATGTCAATGATGATACATGGGTCTGGAATTCAAATATGCATGGAATTGCAAGTGCTAAAAATGTTTATAGTTTCCTTTGCAACGGCCGCGGCTCGGCCATGGCATCTGGACGCCTTCCTTGGAAAAAAAATATGGCAAATCAAAGTTCCCCATAAGATTTCTATTTTTCTCTGGAAATTAATGCACAATCGTTTGCCGACTAAATATTTTTTCACGCGTTTTGATCACTCAATTAATACTGATTGTTCTCTTTGTGGTTTGGGTGTTGAGTCTAATGCGCATTTGTTCTTCCACTGCTCTGTCTCCTCGTAACTTTGGTCGATCTTTCAGCAGGAAATGAATTTTACTTTTTCATATATGGACTCTTGGCATATTGGTGATTGGATCAAGGAAGGTCATCTTCTGGACCGGAGATCTAAGAATAATTTCCTTTCGCTTTTTGCTTTTTGCTTGTGGGGACTTTGGAATGCTAGGAACGATCACCATTTTTCTTCCAAGCAAGTAACCATGCCTTGTGTCTGGGAGCATGCGGTCGCCGCGCAATGGGAATATGCAACAGCCCATGTCCCTGAGACAACTAACCCCCAGGAACCTATTCAGGTCCGGTGGGAGCCTCCGGATGACCCTTGGGTCAAACTCAACTCCGATGGATCCTTTATGGATTCATCGAAGCCGGGGGGGGGGGGGGGGGGGGGGGGGAACAGGCTATATCATTAAAAATTCTAATTGTAGTTTTATTTCTGCAAGTTGCCGTCGTCAATCTGCGGATGCAGTCATCGATATGGAAGCCATCGGGTTATTGCTGGGACTTCGGGAATGTAGAAACAAAGGACTTACAAACATCAAAGCGGAGACGGATTCGGAGGACTTAATGAAGATAACTAACCATACAACTCGCCGCTCGTGGAAGATCTTGAATATTATGCAGGAAATTTGGCATCTCATTGGAACATTCCATACTTTTGTCATATCTTATTGTAATAGACGATGTAATTGGGCAACGAATTTTCTTGCGAACACGGATCGTTTGCAAGGAGATATGATTTTTTGTGAGGAGGCTCTTCCTAGTGAGCTCTTTAGTATTTTGTACGATGATGCAATTGCTTAATGATAGCTAAATTTCCTTTAAAAAAAGATTAACGTGAGGTTTTTGGGAACAACTTTAAGGGCTCTTTAGAATGGAATTAAGTAGGAGATTGTAGAGTTATTCTCCTATTACGATCAAACGTTTATAGCTTTAGAATTAACTTGGTCAACACCTTAATTTTCTAAAACCGTTGCAACTTACAATCGTGAGATCTAAGCCCTTGAATCAAACACTAATGAAATGGAAGGCTGATATCCAAGCGCTCCAACCGTTTTGGTTTTTTTTACCAGTTCAGTTTGTTGCTTCCGATCTGCTGTCGCCCCCGCCGCTGCGACCTGTTGTCGCCGCCGTCGCGATCCGCCGTCGTTGCCATATGCTTCCGCCCCCGCCACTTCGAACTATTGCTGCCGCCACCGCCGCTGTGATCTTCTGCCACCGCCGCCCCTGCTGCTGCGATCTGCTGCTGCCGCCGCCATCGCCGCTTCGATCTGCTGCTGCTGCCGCCGCCCCCACCGCCGCTGCGATCTGCTGCTACCTCCGCCGCCCATACCGCTGCAATCTGCTGCCGCCGACGCCACCGCCGCTGCGATCTGCTGCTGCCTCCGCCGCCCCTACCGCTACGATCTGCTGCCGCCGCTGCCACCGCCTCCGCTACGATCTGCTGCTGCTGCCGCCGCCGCCACCATCGCTTCAATCTGCTACTGTCGCCGCCGCCCCTGCCGCTGCGATCTGCTGCTGTCGCCGCCGCTGTGATCTGTTGCTGCCACCGCCTCTTCTTTTTTTCTTCTCGTTGTGTTTTGCTCTCGCTTCTTTTACTTTGAAGTGCTACATGTTTTGTTCTAGTTCCTAGTTCATGAAACTATCTTGAACTTTTTATTGCCCTTGAGGTTTATTTGTTTCTCAACTATTTTGTTCTTGCATTTGTCCAGCGGGAGGAAGATTATGATCTGATGAACGAATCCGTACAGCAATGGATAGAAGCTTTTGTCCTGTATTGGTGGTTCAAATCTTGTTGATAGTGTTTATTTTACTAGTTTTTGTGCATGAGCCCATTTGATGGAAAGATTTTGATTGAAATTTTAGAGAAATATCTAAATGATCGATTGTAATTTGATTCTTATATGTAATGTTTGAACTTCTCAAATTCAAGATTTCCTTGGACAGCGATCTCAAATTCAAGATTTCTTTCTTGGATTGCTTTTTGACAATATTTACAATTTATGTATGCATCAAGAATTGTAATCGTGCTACGATGTTTTTTCCTCTGGTGCCCACTTATTACCTTTTTCCTAATAAGTATTCGGCAATTCAGAAACCAAAGACCCAACTCAGATTTCTAAATGTGATAAACTAATTTGCAACTACATTGTAGTCTGATTCATAGTTTGCTGTATAAATACGTCAACCACTAAACCAAACATTTACCAACTTTTTTTATCACGATTCCTCGTCCAAGTATGCAATTTCGATTGATAATTTCTGAATCCTGCTTAATATTGGAGGTTTGAAACACGTAAGCAGGGATGTCTCCAATGATAAAGAAGTTGGTTGTCTATGAAAAAAGGTCGCAACACTGGGAAAGGTATGCATAAGATCTCACTGCTAGCTGGGAAATGCATAAGATCTCACAATAAAAGAGCACAACATCGATAGACATTCCAAAGCATCGGGAATTTGCTAATAAAATGACTTTTGCACAGCATTGGTAATTTTCTAAGAAAATGACTTCTGCAATAGACATTCCAAAGCATTGGCAATTTTCATATCACATCTGAAGATGTTAAACAATAATTTGGATCAAAATAGAGGACCATCAAATACTTTGAAGAGCAACAACATCTGCAAAGGCGACATCTATCCATGTTTAGTTTGTACCAAAAGCTGAATGCCTTTTATTGCCTGTAATGAGCAATAAGATGATTAAGAAATATAATAGCATAAAGAAGCCGCAATGGCGGGGATGAAGCCACGGCGGCGGCAGCAATGGAACGCACGGCGGCGGCAGCAACGGAATGCGGTGGCGACAACAATAGAACACAACGGCCGTGAAGCAGCAACGGCGGGGGTGAAGCTGCGGCGGCGCAGCGGGGGGGGGGGGGGGGGGGGGGGGGGGGGGGGGGGGGGGGGTGAGATGAAGCCGTGGCGGTGCAGCAGCGGGCAGGGGAGAAAGAGGGCAGCGGTGGTGGTGAAGCAGCAACAGGGGGGTTTGTCGAGTTCGTGAGGGGGGGACGCGGCGGCATATCGCGGTGGCAGAACACGACGGCGGCCGAATGTAGCGGCGGCAGAACACGACGGCGGCCGAATGCAGCGGCGGCAGAACGAGGCGGTGACAGAACGCTGGGGCAGAATCTGCAGGCGGTCGTGGCAGAATGTGCCGGCGGTCGCGGCAGAACACGACGGCGGCGGCAATAGAACGCAGCGGCAGAGGTGCTAATCGTTCACACGAAGGGGAAGAAGGGTTTCATGGATAGGAAGGAAAGAACCGGCCAAAAAAAAAGGAAGAAACGGCCCTTCCGTGGGTAGGAAGGAAAGAACCGGCCAAAAAAAAAAAAAAAATGGTTCGAGCGCTTGGATCTCAGCCTTCCATTTCATTAGTGTTTGATCCAAGGGCTTAAATCTCACAATTGTAAATTGCAATCAATTTTTTTTGTTGCATCCAACTTAAACTCTCTCTATATATATATTCCAAAAATAATTTTACTTTATTTGTAAGAAACTCAATAATAAATTCACTTATGTTTTTTTAAATACCGTTTTTTTATTTCCTGAATCATAAGTATTATTAAATGACTGATAATAACTATTTCTAATTGAGCACGATTACCATATTTTATTAATAATATTATAAAATGTTAGTTAATTACTATTACTTTCTGTAATTCAAACACAATTTGAAAATAAGAATAATTAATTGTTCGAATTATCCGTACGAATCCTCTTGATGTCAACGTAGTTTTCACTTATTCAGTCAGATCTTTTTTTTTTCCATTTCGGTCTCCATAAGACGTTTTTAATGGTATTATCATTTTTTTAATTATATGTTATATGACATTAATGAGAGTTCTTATCTCTGACCTGTCTTTAATGAGGTGGAGAAAGTGAAGCTAAATAAAATAAAAACAGTTGTTCACATCCCATACATCCTAATAATAATACAATTAATTCAATAGACTACTTAAATGCGATGATAGCTTTATGCCATTAATAAAAAAATCTATTAAATGAGAGCATTACAACTTTAATGCCATTAATTTATGACAGTAAATTATCTAAAATGTTTTAACAATTTAATTATGCGTGCCCAGAAATCTCCCAAATTCGGCGAGATGGAGCAAATCCGTGAAAAGAACAGAAAAAAAAAATTGGCAGGATTCCATTTGCCCAACATGCACCAGCCGCTATAAGTCCCCGCCCCCGCAGCGTCTCCCTGCCAACAACAGCACAAGCAGCCGATCCCGCAACCAGAGCGCGTTGCGGCGACGGTGCGCGAGCGCTTCCGGCGGTCTTCTTCTCCTCCTCTTCCTTGCGTCTTCACAGGTAAGTCGCCCCTCCTCGCGCGCACACCTCTAAACGCATGCTTATGGAAGTGATGCATGCTTTCTCCTGTAGACGGGTTCCTTTTCCATGGCCTGCTGCTGATACAAACCTTTTTGGTTGCTTGCTGTATGATCCAGTGATCAGACTACAGGGAGTACGTAGGTGCTCGGAAAAGATGTGGCGCGCCGTCGCAGCCATCGCGATGGTTCTCCTCGTCTCGGCCGCTAATGCCGAGGACCCGTACAAGTTCTTCGAGTGGAACGTGACCTATGGCACCATCTCCCCGCTCGGCGTCCCGCAGCGGGTCATCCTCATCAACGGCCAGTTCCCCGGCCCGAACATCAACTCCACCACCAACGACAACATCGTCATCAACGTGTTCAACCACCTCGACGAGCCCCTCCTCTTCACATGGTCTGTGCATGATCGACCTTTTACGTAGTTGATGAGTATTGATATTATTCATGTATAACTTTGTGATTCGATCGGTATATGAAGGCACGGGATCCAGCAGAGGAAGAACGTGTGGCAGGACGGCGTCCTCGGGACCAACTGCCCCATCTTGCCGGGCACCAACTTCACCGTCCACTTCCAGGTGAAGGACCAGATCGGTAGCTTCTTCTACTTCCCGTCCGTGGGAATGCAGAAGGCGGCCGGGGGCTTCGGCGGCCTCCGCGTCAACAGCCGCACCGCTCGACCATTTGTCCCCGTCCCATTCGACCCCCCGGCCGACGACTACACCGTCCTCATTGGCGACTGGTACAACAAGGACTTCAGCGACCTCGCCAAGACCCTCGACAAGGGCCAGAGCATCGCATCCCCCTCCGGAGTGCTCATCAATGGGAAGTCCGGCAAGGACAGCACCGGAAAGGACAACGAGCCGCTCTTCTACGTTGAGGCCGGGAAGACGTACCGCTACCGCATCTGCAACGTGGGGATTACAACCTCGCTCAACTTCCGCATCCAGGGCCACGCCATGAAGCTCGTGGAGATCGACGGGTCGCACACCGTCCAGAACACGTACGACTCCATCGACGTCCACGTTGGGCAGTGCTACTCCGTCCTCGTCACGGCCGACAAGACCCCCATGGACTACTACATGGCGGCGTCCACCCGGTTCACGACGACAAACCAGACCGCCACCGCAATCATCCGATACAAAGGCGTCACCATCCCCCCGTCGCCGGTCATCCCCGAGGCGCCCATCGGCTGGGAATGGTCACTGAAACAGTGGTGGTCTTTCCGTTGGAACCTCACCGCCAGCGCCGCCCGCCCGAACCCCCAGGGATCCTACCATTACGGCAGCATCAACATCACCCGCACCATCAAGCTCGCCAACTTCCAAGGAAATGTCTCCGGCAAGCTCAGGTACGCGATGAATGGCGTCTCCCACAACAACACTGAGACCCCGCTAAAGCTTGCGGAGTACTACGGCATCGCTGACAAGGTGTTCAAGTACAACATCAGCGGCGACGAGCCCCCTACCAGCAAAAATATCACCGTGGCCCCCAACGTCATCAGCGCCGAGTTCAGAACCTTCATCGAAATCGTGTTCGAGAACACAGAGGATACTCTCCAGTCCTACCACTTGGATGGTTACTCCTTCTTCGCAGTCGGGTACGTGCGACGACGTCGCCGTCGCCGTCCTCCGTGTCTTTCTTCTCCCATCTTTCCGCCCTGTTTTAAACCTAAAAAGCGATATATCTCAACTCCGTCTTCTTTTCAGAATGGGACAGGGCAACTGGACGACGGCGAACCGGAAGAGCTACAACCTTCTTGACGCGGTGAGCAGGCACGCTATCCAGGTCTACCCGAACTCGTGGACGGCGATCTTGCTCATGTTCGACAACGCCGGCATGTGGAACCTCAGGTCGAACGTATGGGAGAGGCAGTACCTGGGGCACCAGATGTACGTGAGCGTTGTCTCTCCGGCGAGGTCGGACAGGGACGAGTACAACATGCCTCAGATGGAGCTGCTCTGCGGCAAGGTGGTCGGCCTCCCCAGGCCGCCGCCCTACGCCCACACGCCGGCCGCTGAGGACTCTGTTTGAAGTGAGATGAAGAAGATGGGGACGAAGGTAACAAAGTTGCAGAATGGCGTAATAAAATGGTGGTATTCTTGTGCCAGATGATTCTGGGGGCAAAATTTAAGGCATTTGTTGTTGGTGCATGTAACAAATTTATATATTATTCTTTAAACATAACATAAATGTCAGCTTCTTCTTCCCTGGAACTTAATTGATATCTTTGTCATGCGATGCCGTTTAAACTTTTAATCCAATCCAAAGGGATGAAATGATATATATCCTTTTTTTTCGTGGTTGTTTTTTTTATCTTACCAAAGCTCGATTCACATACTTTAAGTGGTGAATGGTCCATATTAATTATCCCCTAAAAAAAGTCTGTCAAACTTCATATATTGATATAATAACCCAAAGTGTCGTGATACCAAAAAAAAAAGGTCAATCTAAAATACATCAAGTTAATTTACTACAGTTACTTATTAGCTTCTCCAAAGATATGTAAGACTTCAAAAGAATCAAAAAAAGGCTGATGGAGTTCTAAATGTCAATCATAACGTTCTTGAGAAGATATGTTGAGTCGGTTTCAAATTTGATGTTGCCGGAGTTCATTCCTACACATTTGTTGATCCCAATTCTCATTGCCCAAGCCTCAGCAGTAAGTATCGAGTGGAAGTGTCTCGCCGAGGACTGCACAAATGAAACCCCCGTTAGAATATTTGAGCAGGAAGTTTGCGCCTCTACCTCCCAGTTTCATAGAGGAAGCTTTATCCAACCAAGAGTTTGAGAGTTTAAGTGGATCATATGGAGGTGACCCTAAAGACAATGATATTGTGTTAACAATCATATCAAATCGTAACGCTTATGCAAACATGAGTTAGGATTGGAATGGATAGTAGTTTCTCATTTCTTAAGTAAATATCTTGAGTTCGAACATTTGTGAATGTAAAATATTTTCACTAAGAGTCTCATCCGACGTAGTGAGGTATGTTGTCAAGAAGATACTAAATTAGTTGAGTGGATCAAGATTTTAATTTGTGGCTAGTATGCATAATCCATAGCGTCTTGTGAGTTGGACCATCGACGACGCTCCCGAATATTAGGGTGACAATAAAAAAAAACTATAAGACTTATAAGATCAACCATATAAGTGTACTATGTTACAATTAGTGTGGAAGCGCAATTATGTACCGAAGAATGAATGAAGACTTATAAGACGATGCAAAATTTTATTAAATAAAAATTAGAAGAGGATTACAATTTAGATTATTTTTATTTGGACCTTATAGACACTTCTTTTACAGATGATAAAAATTACAGACCGACTGAAATTCTATATTAATTTTTAAAAATTGAGATAATGAAATAAATTAATTTTGAATCACAAATATTATTAACATAAAAAATATTAGGATACATTTCAAAAAAATATTTCTAAAAATTGGAACAAAAAAAATTTAGTTGGAATAGAATTTAAGATATTATTAACATAGTGCAACCTCAGTTAAAAGAAAGATGGATTGATGGTTGAAAGAAAAGGAATATATGTAATTCAAAAAAAGTTTAATACATTTAAAAAAAATAATATAATCATAGATATAAAGGATAAATTACGTCAAATACACTTCAACTTTACTTTATAACAAGACTCTTCTATATCTTTTAACTCGTTTCACCCGATGTCCTTTTTACTTGCGATCGACCATTTCCCAGTTGCCACGTCGGCGTGGTATCCACGTTACCATTTTCTCTCTCTTCCACGCAAGAAATCATCCGACGTGGCATTTCTTTCTCTTATGTGACATGATTAAAAAAATAATATAACAAGTAAAAAAATAAAGAGAAGAGGCACCGTCCTTCCCCTCGACCTCCGTTGGCCTTGGTGACGCTGGAGGGAGGGGGCCTCGTCGGCGCCGAACGCGAGGGGTCTCGGCCCCCTTGCATCCTTCGGCACCCCCTTCTCTGTCGTGCGCCGATGCAAAGAAAGGACCCCATCTGCGTCCTCTAAGGCAACCTCCCCCCCCCCCCCCCCCCCCTCTACGTGATGCGGCGCAAATAAAGTTAGAGGGTATCGTTGAGCAAACGTGAAAATTGAAGAGCATTTGATATAATTTACTATAGATATAAAATAATATGACTGTGCTTTTAATTTCAATAATTCAATAAGACATCTTTAATATAATTAAATTTTGAAACTAGCATATTCATTTATATTTTTTATAAGTTTAAAGTAATTTCAAAAATATTGTTGTGTTCTTTATGCCAATGGATATTTAAAATAATTAGATGCATGAGTGTGGAGTCTCACTGGTCGTGGAAGACACATAAACGGGTCGGTCTACTTAGCAGGGTTTTAAAAATCGGATCGGATTTAGTGGCCGTGAGTGCAATTTATTTTTCTATCAAAATCGGAAAAGTTCAAAAAATATATTGAGACGAGTTGAACTAACTACCGAACCAGTTCAATCTGATTTTTATTTTTTAATTAAAAATAAAAATTGGAAATAGAAAATGATAGAATCAAATAAAGAAGGAAAGAAGATAAATAATTGAGAAAGGAAAAAGGAAGGTGATGATGTATAAATGAGGTGAGAAAATTAGGGAGAAGAATGAGTGAAAATTTTAAGGAGGAAAAAGAGGAAATGAGAGAAAAGTACAAATGGAAATAATTGAATGGAAAATAAGAAAGAAACAAAATAAGTTAATAAAATATATGAAAAGGAAAGGAAGTTATTAACAGACGAATAATTAAATTAAAAAGAAAGATAAAAGATATTAATAGAAGAAAATAAAATAATACGATTTTTTTATCAAAAGAATAGAGGTAAATTTCACTTATTATGTTTTTTTATATCGATTAGTAATTTATTCATTTTTTAGAATATTTACACAATGAATTTAAATAAAATTATATGGTTCAATTAGCCCCTTTTAAATATAATGTATATAGAGCTCCAATTGACGTGTTTTTTAATATATTATCATATTATTATTATAGTGAGTCTATCCATATATATTAAACTTATATAAAATTGGAATACATTTTATTATAAATATTATTGTAAACATCATTTAGGAAATATAATATATTTTTAAAATTATAAAAATATAATATTTTAATAAATTTTAATTTAGCTCGGTTGAACGTGATTAAATCCATCGAAACATGATCCGATCGATTCAACATCCAATTCGGCTTTTAAAATATTATTTTATTTTTTATCTCAAATATCAAATTAGTCTAGAATTAATACTTCTATGTGCTAGGGTGTTGTGTTTTGATTGTTTTAATAACATCACTTGTGGATGTCAACCAAAATTATTAAAATCGAATCGAAAAGGCCGCTTCAATTGGTCTAACCAGTGTTTTTAAAATCAGTTCAATTGCGAACCAGTCGTCGGGGCAAAATCAAGTTGAATCGAAAAACCGATTCAAATCATTTTTTTTCAAATCAATAAAAAAATTTATTATATGGAAAGAAATTATAAAATAAGGAAGGTATAATAATGAAATAAATGTGGAAATATAGGAAGTATAAGATATTAGGAAATATAGTAAATTATGAAGTGTGAATTAGAAAAGGAAATTATATTTGAAATTTATAGAGAAAAAAAAGGTGAAAGGAACAGTAGAAAGTATAAAAATTAGGAAAGTAACAGTCAGAAAGTTAAATTTGAAATTTATGAATAAAAAAGGAAAGAAAAGAAATAATATTTCCAAAATTCTAAAAAAATATTTTTAAAATAATAAAATTATTATAATAAATATATGCTTAAATTTTTTAAAATTAATGTTTAAAATAATAATAATTACATGATTATTTAATTATTTAATATTTTATACTTTTACTTATACTATATATTTTTTAAAGAAATTTAAATAATATTATTTTAATAAAAACTCAATTCAATACTATCGAATCCGATTGAACTGATCAAATCATGACGCAATTATTTGACCGATCCGATATTAAAAATATTTTGACTAACTGTCAAGTGGCCGCCGTCTATTCTAGTTTAAGTGGAACTCAATCGGGCAAAAGTTAACTAAAACAGCGAGAACGGATGAATCAGCGAACCAGAAAAAATATGTTCAAGTTTAATAGTGAAGAAAAAAAATCGGAAAAAAGTAAAATAGGAAAGAAAAAATAGAAGGTAAAAAGTGTAAAAGTATTATTATAAAGTAAATAGATATAGGAAATTAATAGGGAAAGAGGAATTAATGGAATAGAAAAAGGAAAAAAATAGAATGAAAGTAAAGAAAAAAAATAAAGGGAATTAAGAGTGACACGTGGGAAAATAAACTTAATATATTATCACTTTTCAATGGTATTTAAAGATAAGTAAAATAATTAATGTTAATATATGGATAAATAATAATAACTTATACATTATATTTTATAATTTATAATGAGTTTGAAGTTATGACTAATTTTCATACATTATGCAATATCAATTTATGCTATATATTTACAATTTATTATAAATAATACTATTTTAATAAAATTCAGTTTAATTCGATCCACTTCAATAAATGTGCACCAACTCTTCTTCGGGGACACAAAAAGAGGTCGTCGAACCGAAAGGCTCCTTTCATATAAGAGTTGTCTAAAAAATTAGGACTACAAAAGTGAATTATATTTTAAGATAAAAAATTCATTTTTATCTTTTTAAAATGTAAGTCAACTAAATGAAAAATAATCAATTGTTGGAGTCGATTGAAAATATAATTTATACTTCCAATTATTCAATGCGAAAAAAAGAGAAATTATAACGCCCGAGATTCACATGACTTTCACGTGTTTAGAATCGTCCCAGATGCACTACTCAATTTTCTATAAAAATATTTTTACGGAATATAAATAATAAATGCGGAAGACTTTTTCAATAATAATAACTAATAATCCATAATATTCAAAATAATTAAAATATCAATAAGCTAACAATTCTAGTAAATGCGAAAAAAATAATAAAAACTAGACAACTCGATCTAAAATATGTGCAACGTTTGTCTGTCACTTAGCATAGTCACCTATAGCATCATTCGCTATCAAAACTCTTTCACCTGCACGAATCCAGATACAGAAAAATATCTATGAGTATAAAAAAACTCAGTACATAGGGTCTACTAAATAATCAATATGCTCAATCGAAAATAAGATATGATCAGTGACGAGTCAATTGAGCAATCAATACAATAATCAATTATCAATATAACGATTTATCAATATGAGAAATTATATCAGGTTACCAATCAATAGCGATAACAATTAACAATTACCTGATCAATATGGCATTGTTCGATTAACGATAGAGCATTGGATCAATGATTCAATTTAACAATAGAACAATAAAGTCATATATCAATAGGAAGCATCAGGAAAAGGACAAATGACCAATTAATATTGATTTAGCAATTAAATATATGATCACCATGGCACTATTCAATTTAACAATTTTCAATTCAATATCAATGGTCATTGGTCAATAACAATTTTATTCGATTCAATGGGCGGAGGCAATGCCAGTCAACGCAGTATCCAAATGATCATAATCTATTTAATTCAATTTGATTTCAATCTAACTCAATTCGATTCGATTTTAATATAATTCATTTCAATTTACATTGTTCGTAGTTATCCATTTTAATTAAGAGCGTTCGGTCAATTAAGAAAAACTCCATATCTCTTTCATATAGGTCAGTGGGGGATTAGTGCTACGACAAACCACCCAACAATATAGCGCTAACAATGATTCGTGAATGGCGGAGGACCATGACCAAACACAAGATAGACATAGTTTCTCTAAAGGATGATGACGCCTCAAACCTTTAGGTACACTATCTGTCTCATTCAATTCAATTCAATAATAATATGATCCGGGGGCTTGAAGACAATCAGAGAAAATGGAGATCTACCGGCTTTTCAGCTTTTATCTTATTTACTTAAATTGTCTATCTTTTAACAATTTAATTTAAGTGAAACAAGTCCCAATCAGAAAGACTACCGGATCAGTATAATAATACTATTGGATATGATAAAAAAATATGATAATAATATGACCAAGACCAATCAATACTAGTGCCATCAATATATCATATCAATGTACTATAATTAAATCATATTAGCAAGACAATTATATAAACTAATAATCAAAATTGTTGAGAAAAAGATTTCAATAAAAGTAGGGAAATTTAATAAATGGATTACCTTGACGAGAAAATAAAAAAAATGAAGAAAAAGAAATTTCCTATCATTTCTTTCTCTCGGCCTCTCAAATTTTTATTTTCTATTTATTTTTTATTCTCTTCCCACATCACAGAAAGTCCATTGCTTTCTTTCTTCTTCTTTTTTTCGCCGCAAATCATCTTAGGAAAAATCATTATTTTTCGCCTACGTTTTTCTTGTGTGCAAGCCTCACATTACATGCCTTTTCTTTTCCTCTTAATTTCTCTCTCTTCCTCTTCTGATATTTTGCCTCCGAGAAATTCTCCCTTTTTTTTTGCTACGTTGACTTCAGTTTTTTTTTTCTACGTTACTTTGCGCTGTGATTCTTTCTCCACTCCCTCTCCATATTAGCTGGTGCTTTTTTTTTTCCTTGGATGATCCTTCGGCGAAAAGGATTGCATGTCCTCCGGTTGAAAAATGTTTTTTTTTTCTTTTCACATAATACGATATTTCTTCTTTTCTTCTTTTGCGCGAATTTCTTTCGGTGCCAACAATCCAGTTAGGCCGAACTTTTTTGTTTCTTTACTTCGACCATGAAGTAATCTATTTATTTTATTTTTTAAACCATCACTACCCTCTTTTTTAATCTAACAGTAATAATTCCAATATATAAAAAAATAATCAAAGAACCTACGCCGCCGGACACCGAGAATCAAAGAGAACGAAATTTCTTTGACGACTGATCCTAAATATTTATTTATAGGACTCTTAGATCATTGATTCTTAATTTATCTATAACTTCCAATTCCAATCAAATTTAATCTTTTAATTAATTTTTTTAACAAATTTTGATTTATTTTAATAATTAAATAATTCCGAAATTAATTAAATCCCATAATACATCTTATCCTTAATTAATCTCCTCCCCTATTTTTCATTTATTTTCAGAATTATTAATTATAATAATATTAATGGTCATATTTTCCAAAATAAAATAATAAAATATTTTTTTAACTCTAAAAAATCAGGGGCGTTACAGAATAGCCAGAGTATTGCCAATAGTTGAAAACAAAATCAATGAATTAGAAAGAATATTATAAATTAACCATGATTTAAATGCTTAGTAGACTAACAAAAAACACGTGACAGGAAGTGATTTTATTAAATTAGTTAATCTCGATTATTAGTTGACCTTCGACTTATAGACCATGTTGTATAATTATTAGCGTCGCACGAACTAAATCGTCGACATTGTTTCCTAAAAGACGAAGTTTCGCTACCCAAAAAGTACGATAAGTCTTCAAAATCTCGATTTAAAATGAATTGGGACTAAAATAATATCTAAATATCTGAACGTCACCGAGAGAGAGTATTGTGGAGTGATAAACTATTTCTCTTAGCTTAAATAAGATATCGAATTTGAATTTCTGCGAATGTAAATTTTTTTTATTAAGAGCTTCATTTATTACTGTTAGGTACGTAATGCGAAGTGATCTTATCAAATTAGTTGGACTGGGCTGACCTCTAACATCTAAACAATATGCATAATCATTAGCGTCGCACGACTCGAGGGCGGATAATCCAAAAAAATATTTAAAAGTTCCAATTTATAATAATTTAGATATAAATATATTTATATTATTTGTTAAATTATTTTAAATTATATTAATAATCTTATATATTAATGTAATGTATTCTATAATTTCTATTGCTCAATTATTATTCTATTATTTATATAGATAATTCATGCATATATAATATTTTTGGCTTTTCGTTCAAAAACTTATTTCTGCTCTTTAAAAGAAAAGTTGAATGTTTTTTAAAACGTCCAGTAATATCGATTTAATTAGATGATAGTGATTTGATTAAAGGACATCCATTGGATGAGTTATTTTTTTAAAATTTAACAAAATTGTTTGGTAAATACAAGGATTGGACTACTGTATAATTATATAATGACACCAACGGACGTAAGAAAATAATTTACAATCATTCTTATAATATTCATTATTTATTTATTTTGGATAGTAATATTTGTTAATTATTTATATAGTATAAAAATATTGATTATTTTAAAATAAATATGTATTCATGTTGTAAGTGAAATTAAAGAGACAAAATTTTAATTTTAAAAATAGGACAATGCCTGTAAAAAATAAATGAATTCTTTATATTAAAATCAGTGAGGACATATTAAGGATAAACGTAGAATCACTATACTCTATAAACTAGAAAGAGCAACTTATAAAATTTTGTCTTCAAAGCACTAAATTTTATTTTGTAAAAAAATTTACCAAACATTTAAACGTGCACACAGTGCCTTGTAAATAGCCCATAATCCATATACATATTTAAATGAGCGGGAAAAAGTTTGAAGATGGAGGATGTAATCGGTATTTACCGGATCCAATTGTTAACGAAAGAACCTTGTGGCGGGCTGTCAGGTGAAATCCAGTATATATGGCTGGTCCAGTCCAGTTTGCTACTAAAATAAATAAAAATATATAAAAAATAATATTGACCCGAAAAAAATCGAGGAAATCCGATTGAACAGGGATTTTTTAAAAAATAAGTAATATGAAAAAAAATTATTAGTTCATATTGAAGTTTAAAGTTACCAAAATTGATTTTAGAATGAAATTCAACAGTTATGAACATGAAGGGTGAAAAAAGGAAAAACTTTAAAATAAGAAAAATAAGAGGAAAGATGTTTATTATTAGACTAATAAAATAAAATACAATTATATATGAAAAGAGAATAAATTATTATTATGATTTTAGGTTGAAAATAATTTAAACCATTATATTAGTAATAATGTATTTAATAAAAACAAAATTAGTTTTGCTATATCCTCCTAATTTAGGAGGATTTAGTCTCCTAATTGAGTCACTAGCACAAATGTAAATTTAACAATTTTTTGGAATAATTTGAAAAATGCGAGTAGGATATAACATTTTTCAAATAATAATACCTTGCGACCAACTAAACAATGGTCGGATTCCAAACTTTAAGAGGCATCAAAATTGAATTTAAAAAATCTTGACAATTATGAAATGTTTTGAGCTGGATTAAGCAGGGCAGCCTATTGAATTATTAAAAATTTGAACCAAGATATAAATATCTTCCGTAAGTTGCAACTCTCTTGGTTAGCCAAAAATGAAGAGAACCTTTCTTGCAACAAGACAAAATATTGGCATTTAATCAATTACACGAGTAATGGTCACCAATAAAGGACAGATCGAATGAATACAAATACATTTTTTTTCCTCTGACAAATTTACTGGCAAAAAATTGTCAAGAATCGATAGTCCACTGAATATGTGACACTAGAGGACAAAGAATTAGGGGAAATACCAAGCATACCCCTATTGCAAAAGAAAATGGAACAAGGGAAAAAATAGTGGAAAATAAGAAAAAAAACAACAATCAATCTACAAATGCGAGTATGGCAGCAGTGAGGTGCCAATCCCAATAATCTTAGGCTATATCACAAATGAATGATACCATCAAGTATGCAACACGACCTGCAGTACATCTTACAGGAACAGTTGTGTGAGCCGCTGTTGTACATCTATACCTCCATATAGCTCTCAACTATAAAACTTAATCTCCTCTCCGGAGAAAGGACCTCTGGCATATTAGGGCAGTCAGCCACTAAATTCCTGCCCCTCTTATTGATGAGAACTCCAATGTAGTTAACTGTTATGAATCCTCTAATTTGGTGAGATAGTCGATCCAAATTTGAAGCAAAATGGATTCTCCAATTAACCCCCCCTCAAAGTTCTCTTTCGTCAAGTTTAGGTCCTTGTACCCAGGCTACAAAATTACATTGCACTCTTCCATGAATCGTTCCTCCTGAGTAAGGTATTTCTTCCAGTGAGACTTATATTTTGGAATGCCTAAATCAAGCCAAGGTTTCATATTGCCATTGTAATGCAATGCTACAGCACTCTTCATATTTTCTGGAGCAATTCCATAGTTATGGCCCATTCCTGATTGGATCATAGACTCATCAAGACCGTATATATGATCATCAAGCGCAAGTAACGATGCAGGCAGTGTTGCGGCTCTCCGTGATGCCTCGTCATGTTGCAACTGCCACCACCACAAACAGAAGAGAAAATACATCAAGAGATAAAAATAACACTACGAAATGCAAATCTTACTTCATAAATGACGAACTTTAGCCTACAATTGAATAACACTACTCTTAGCACTCAGGAAAGAGATACCACTAAAATCTTCTTTTTTCTCTCTCTAACTACAGCATGACCTCTTTCCAAATGCAACTAAAAAATGAACTTAATTTATAAGTTATAATTACCTCTTGGAGAAACCTTTGGTACAATAACGTGATGTCATACTCCCTCCATTTATCGAGGTCAACTAAATTCAATCCAGTCATCCAGGCACAAGAGTTTGGATCATGATTCAGACTTCCTAGATATGTTTTCAACTGGCCTAGCCTAACACTACAAAATTTAGCTGCAGCGACCACTTTTCCTCCCAAATCAATGTTCCATAATGGTGACAAATCTTGCTGAACAACCACGTCATCATCTAAAAGAATTACCTTCTTTAGATTTTTGAATATTTTAGGAAGGAAAAAATGAGAATCACCAAATACTGAAATATATTCAGTTCTCATATGCAATGAGGATGGTTCTTGAGCAACAGCTCGAACGGACACACGGAACTCCTCAGAAGGTAACATTTGTGGTTTACCCATATTATCAGATGGGTTCAACATAAGATCATCGTAATTCAGAACCTGAACAACTGCCTCTTTGTAAGAATTTCTGATAAACCAATGTTTCATGGAAAAGAAGTTCTGCCTATCAGTGAGCACATGGAAGATCATATTATCAGTTTCCTGCAACAATTGGAAAAGATTGATTAGGTATAAAAAATTAAATAATCTCTTCAGATAAATGGAAAAGGTATCTGTACATAAAGCATACATAAGAGTTTGTCACAGTTGAGTTGATAGTAACTGATACTGCAAGGATGTTTCTTGAAAAAATGATATAGTGATGATAACTCGGATTGTCAAGTTTATGAGCATATGACTGCTCAATATCTATGGGTGGAGTTCTGAAATATTCCACTGTCAGCCTCATTAACAAGCAGTGAAAGGTCTTGGACATAGTATGAACACCAAGCTGGTACAAAAATGCACTTTGCTTCATATGAAAGTGAGCTTCATCCTCCGTCAGGTCAACCAGCTGTCTCAATTTTCTGTCGACATTACTGCATTCTACACCACATGACTTAGCTTTTGCAATGGCCTCGTCCATCTTTTGAATGTTCTTTTCAACACTAAAAGGAAAAATGTCAATGCCCAGGTCAACAAAATAAGAAAATAATAAATAACCTGAAATATAGTAAAGGAAACAAGCAATTTGCTCGTTTCGACATGAAGAAAATGGATTTCAAGATTAATATAGAGCATTCAAATCATGAATGAAGGATATCACATTCTAAATCTTGCTCAAATACTCATTATATGGATAAAATCCAATTAGGAATTAATGCTGCAAACGCCTATGACAGTTGAGGAAAAGCAATACCTATCACAAGCAACAACCCTGAAAGCCTAAAGATGCCAAACATTCTAGGTTTGACTCGGTCACGTTTGGACATTATCATAGAGAAAGAAAAATGTCATAACTTGTATCAAAGAACCCCACCTAGTGGGATAAAGCTTTGTTGTTGTTGTTGTTGTATCAAAGAATACATACGCAGAAACATAGCTAAAGAAATTCAAATACACTTTGAAAACTTATATTATTTATCCTTTTCGGGGTTATATATGTTAAATTTGGGTACCATGTATCTCAACTCTCGGTACAAGGTTAATCTATTTGGGAGGCTGGCCGCTTGCTTTAGAAAATTTTTTCAACAGAATACTCCAATTGTGATTTACAAACTGTTTTTCCATCACGGTTTGCCCTGTCGAATGAGAAACAAATGGCTCAGCTTCACCTTTTTTTGCAGAAAACTGCTATACCTCACATACAAACCAATATGAAAATGCAATTCAATGAAACCACCACTCGGTTCCCATTAATCAATCAATCTATCCAAGACAATTGTTTTTTTAGAGCTCAAAGACAATAATTGTGAATGAAATAATTTAAATCTTCCATAATTTACGACATCCACTTGATAATACGTCAAGAAAAGGTCCCTTTATAATTGGACAAGTATAGGCATAGTCTATAGCTTGTGTCAAGAGGATGTTTCTTTCTAGTATATGATAGGTGGGGAGGGAAGTCAAGGCAGGACATCTTCAAGATTTCAACAGTAGCGAGGCTGCCTTGCCATTCCCTTACTCTTGTGGGCTCCTTGGATCCCATAAAATGAGGTATCTTCAAAGAAATTTGACATTATGTATAAAACACTATCCAAGATGCAGAGTTTTTTTAGTCAAACATTCAATGTAACAAAAGTTATTCTTTCTGATGCAAATGTTCCTGGTGAAGGCGAACACAAAATTATGTCATACATTCGGCTTCAACGGAACTTGCCTGGTTATGACCCAAACACACGCTATTGTCTGTATGGCTTGGTATGTTCCCACTCACCACCCACCCAAATTATTGTCTTTGCAGAAGCACAACTCTTTTTGTAATGTGGGCACTTGTT
Organism: Pontederia crassipes; assembly: GCA_030549335.1. Taxonomy (NCBI): domain Eukaryota; kingdom Viridiplantae; phylum Streptophyta; class Magnoliopsida; order Commelinales; family Pontederiaceae; genus Pontederia; species Pontederia crassipes. Next base: position 6,834,606 of record CM060189.1, read on the forward strand.
TTATTTAATGTGTTTTCCCCTCCCACTGATTAAACTAAACTAGTCTCAGAAGATGTTTAATGGATAAAAAGTATGTTTTTTTTCTTTCTTAGGGAGGTTTTGTAAGACAGACCTTTGTGTTCAGGCGACTATAATGCTTGCTATGTTTTAATAATCCTGGGCCTTTGTTTCAAAAAAAGAAAAAAAAAATTCTTGGGTCGGTACTTTTTTTTGTGAGGAAAATCCTGAGTCAATATTATACCTGTTGTTTCAGCTAAAAACTTAGTTTGAGATTTATACGCCCACAATGCCAACAATTAATTGTAGTAATTTTGATTTTCTTTGAAAAAAAAACTTTGATTTTTTCGTCGCCCTTTCAGTTTGACTTCATACCAGATACATGTATTGATTACTGAGTACACAACTCAGTTGGTTTACTACTAGGAAAAGCTAAATTATGATCTACGAAAGACAATGTCAACTTGAATTTATCTATTTGTCGAGGTTACTTGGTCTTTACTCTTCTCTAGAGGCTGTTGCATTTCTATGTTTTGCACTTTAGAATCATTAAAATTTTATCGATTCAGCATCATATCTCACTCTTATGCTACCCTACTTTTGACACAAATAAAAAGGTAATATCTGTACGCCAATCTGAGAAGCCATTTTTTCTCACTCAATAAATGTTGATCTGGTTTTCTCACTGCAAAAATATGATGACTTTACTTGACGATTTTTTAATGATGATTTTCATTCTTTCAACATTTATTCTTGCTTTGACCTTGTTAACTATCCAATTGTTAAGTTACCTACAATACCCTGGTTAGCTGCATGCACCAAAACCCATGTTGCACAGTTTTATTTTGGAATGGATAATGAAATCAATAATGATTGATGTGGCAAATACTTTGATTTTGTCTCTAAAAAACTGTTTATTTTTGTAAAAAAAAAGTTATAGGATGGCTATGAGGATGACAATTAGCATGCCCATACTGGTTTTGCCTCCTGCATATTGGAGGTCATTTGCAAAGTTTTTTGCCTTTTATTGTCTGCATTCAATGGCTTCTAGAGCTGCTTCTGCATGTTTATCCTTGTTCTTTCGTGTTGTCTTTGGATAAATTTTTTATTATGGTTTATTTGGAAAAACTCCGCCTATGTTTTATAGCCAGTCCCAAGCCCGGATAAAGGAGGAGGGTTGTGTTAGGCCCCGACAGCCAGCGTAAAATCCTGTCGAATCTCATGAACATGATCAACGAATATATACTAATAGAGCGGAATGACGTCGTATGATCCATGTAGCCGACTCTACCTAGTGGGATAAGGCTTTGTTGTTGTGGATTCAATGTATACAATTCGCTGAGCTACGTTTCTCTATATTCAAAAGTGGAGGAGACCTACCAGATTTTTATGCATCACATTTTATTAATGACATTGATATTTACATTTACAAGATCAACATTGCATTTAAAACTCTTTAAGTTTCCTTTATGCATTGGTGAGGTATAGACGTCATTAAAGTCTAATGTTCAAACCCAATATGGAGGACAATTTTTTTTTTTTTTTTGAGAAGGATTAAAAGAGGGAGAGGGAGTCTACTCTTCTTCGCCAGTAAGAAAAGTAGATCAAATAATCTGGAGTCCGATTAAAAGAGGGAGAGGGAGGCCAAGACGGACACTTGGCGAACTAATAGAGCAAAATCTATTGGTGAATAATATACCGAAAGATTTGGTTACTAATAGAGCGAAATGGCGTCGTATGATCCATATAGCAGTCCCCACCTAGTGGGATAAGGCTTTGTTGTTGTTGTTGTTGAGAAGAAGGATGATCACCAAGTTAGGGTGTCATCCGTAAATATATATATAACTATGATGTGGAAATGTACAAGTGTAAGCCCTCAAGGCGAGGGCACCAAAAAAAGGTCAAAAGTATAGCCACTATCCAACACCCCACTCACGATGAAGGAAGGCGAAGTGGTGTACAATACCATCGACCTGACTTCTCTCCCCACCAAAAATAATCCGGTTGCGCTGGAGCCAAATAGCCCATGCACCGACAAGGAAAGTAGCTAGCAAAACTCTCCGGCGCATACTCCGTCCGCCATGGAGTCTAAGGAACTGCCAAAAAGCCTCTGATGAGTGGAAAGGGCCTCCAACCAAGGCCAGCCGTGACCAGACCTCGCGTGACACGATGCAGCCAAAAAATAGGTGTGAGATATCCTCCTCCGCCTCTCCACATAGTACACAGGATGTGTCATCATTGGGTGCCCATCTCGCCCTGTACTGTCTGGTGAGGATCCTGTCGTGCCGCATAAGCCAAGCAAATATCATGTGTTACCCTTGGAAAATTATATAATCTGTACTGTATGGAGGACAATTATGTGCATAGACTTAAAATAGGTACACTCCATGTGTTAACATCATGTTTTGAAAGCAGAGAAGTCCAGCTCAGCCTTTCATCATTCTGAATATTGTATCAGCCTTTCCCGACCTAGCCATCAGGGATGGACCCATGTATAAATTGAGGGGGGGAAGGGGGGCTTGCCCCCGACCCCTTTTTTCTTTTGTTACCCTTGGAAAATTCAAAATTAAATAAGAAGTCCCCCTCCCCTAAATTATATAATCTGGTAAATATACCATTTTAAAAATTTCTTAGTATACTATATTCATCGAAGAAAAAATATATTTTGAAATGAGAACAAAACTTTTTTGTATATAACCATTACATAGTTATTATTTGAATGAACAACTATCAATGAAACTGGATCCCATCAAAATGCCTAGTTTGATCAAAACATACTGGATCCCATCAAAATGCCTAATTGAACCATCAAGTATGTTTTATTTTTGCTCGGCCAAGTCGGCAAAACCTGCTAGGTCGATGGTCCAACCCGAGTTTTCACCAGGTTTGACAGGTCCAAAGCAAGTCAATTGTCAATCCAGGCTTTAATTGACCCATGGCCCATTGCTGGCTGCACCAGGTTTTACAAACTGATTAAAGATATCTATTTTTCTCAAAATAAAATAAAATGTCTACACCCGTAAAAGTAAGGCAAGACAATGCACTTTTGAAATAACTGAAATCCTAAACTTAATTTCATAGATAACAAGAGAGCTTATCTATAGTGAGTACTTGTTGTGTAACCATTTATTTTAGGTGTACAAGTTTTCAGCTCAATGCAGGTGATTCTCACATGAGAATCCAGTTCAAGGCGAGTACAAAACACACAATATTGCAGTTTTGATACAACTAAATCGAAATACCAGCATGCTGTCAAGTTCCACTTTTTTCCAGTAAAAGAATGGCACGGATTGGAGGTAGCCGGGTAGGACTGTTGGAATTTATTCATCATAATTAATCTAAATGCATAATAAAACCAGAAAAATCTGTGTACTTATTATCCTTAACTTCTCAAATTAATCAGAATGTATTAGCTCAAAACACCTCTAACAAGGATCCTAACATTTCCTCAAAAAACCAACTTAACACTTGGTAGAGTGGTTGAGGGCCTTGCTTGTCACCATGCTGACCACAATTAAATTCCCAGTATCCCATTTGATGCATCTAGGCAAATGTTCTCTGTGGTTGTTTTGAGGAAAATGTCCCAAGCCCGGATAAAGGAGGAGGGTTGTGTTAGGCCCCGACAGCCAACGTAAAACCCTGTCGAATTTCATGAACATGGATCAACGAAGGCGTCGTATGATCCATGTAGCCGACCCCACCTAGTGGGATAAGGCTTTGTTGTTGTTGTTGTTGTTGTAGTTCATTAACCAGTCAAAGTACTACCCAAACATTCATAAAGCGCACATATTTATAGTTTTTTAATATGCTATCATAATTCCATGCTCCATCAGAGGGAAACACAAAAAGAATGAGCTTGCTACAACATATAAAAATTGAAGAACCACTAACATTATATATTAAGACACTACAAGAGAACTGCCCAAACAGATTCAAATGATTATAAGAATGTATGACATGTAAAGGCTCGTACACATATGCAAACTATATGAAATATTAAATGTAAATGACAATAACAGAACATCTTTTTCAAACATCAATTAACAATGACATAAAGATTATACTTCAACAGAAACTGCCATCTCACTTCCAAGACATGAATGACTTTACATATTGACAGGAAAATACTTACAGTGCAGGAAGATCTAGGTCAGAAATGGCTTCACTGAGCATGCGCTCATGTTCCTGAATGTTAAACTTCAGTTCGTGACTAAATTGTTCTTTCCCCTTTAGCTTTGCGATGCTGGGATAATAAGCTCTGGCCACAAACAATTGATCTTTAAGTCTCTTCACCAGTGAATCCTTCATTACTTCTTTATGTTCTCTCGACCACAGACAATAACTTCCAAATTCAAGTTGACAATAACTCCCCATCTCATCAGCAGTGGAACTTTTGGGAACAGCATCATTTTCAGCTACCTCATGATTCTGCAGAAGCATATAGCTGATTACTTAAACAAGTCTAACTGAATCATCAGAGACCTTCAAATGTGGCATCATGTACTAGAAGCACAAGATGAAGACCCAAATGGTTTCTCCAAAATAAAGTGCAGTCTGAGTTTGCAGCTGGCGGAATATAAAAGGCATGTCTTACTCTCTGTAGTTTTATGCATCTGATTTGTTGTATGGAGAAAAATATGGAGACAGCAAAGGGTTTATCAAAGATGATGGCAATGGCATTGCTTATGAAAGAAGAAAAAATGACAAATGGTTTATCCAAAATTATGTTCCACTTTTGAAGGATAAAAAATGGCAAGAAGAAATTAAAAAAAAACTATATGATTAAAACATCTTAGATAATTGAGTTTACAGAATGCTTCGGCATCTGCTTACCACAGAAAATGGGGATGGCATTGCAGGGATTTCTGGTTGTCTCACAGAATCTGCACATGTCATTATTGCAGGACTTCAATCATAAACATTGCAGTAAGCAAAGAAAAAATGAGAAAAAAAAACATTATTTTCACCTTGAAGTCTTAAAATAGGATTCTCCAACGGTTGTGAAACCATTTCATTTAGCATTTTCTCATTTGAGGCGCCATCTGATGGGTTCACAGTCAGGTCCTGATATAATAGAACCATATTTACAGTAAGGTCCAGAATAATACTGTATATTTTTCATGTTCCAAATTCAACATGTATACAACACAAACCATCAAACTTCAAGAGGTCCAGTTAACAGTTTACTATGGAAACAGAATTACATCATCAATTATGATGCCTGATGCATTGGGGATTGATAAGACAAAATGCTTGCTAATTGAAGAATAGAAGCAACAAAAGTATATTAGAAGGAGTTGGACAATTGGAACCAAAGCCGACTTGTATATGTTTTTGGTTGAATAATGCACTTCCCTAAAATTTTGGTTGAATTCCCTTAGGTACTAATACTTGTATATGTTTTCACTTCCCATGAGGCCGTTTTATCATCACAGAGACCTATAAAATCACCAAGCTGTCCTTGAATCTAAAAAGACAAGTCTGCAGCGAGCTAAAGACCACGGACCTACAGAGAAATTGGCATAATTTTCTTACGACGTCCTTGAAACCCAAGTTGTACAGAGGAAGACCCTTACGAATACCAGAACAAAAGCAAGAGGACGCTTCCTTAATCAAGTGCAATTTTTAACCGCAGAAAAAAAAATCCTACCCATCAAATTACAATTCTTAGCTACGAAAGTGTAAAAGAAATTATAACCTTAGATGGATTCTGCTCCCTATATTCGCCGGCATCGTGGTAATTCACAAAGCTACGCTCCTAAGCATCAATTAAGAGAAGACAATAAGATCTCAAAACAAAAAAAAAAGACAAGACAATAAGAACTTAACGAAACAATAGTAATTTCTCGGCATCAGTACAAGGAAGAATTATCCTCACCGACTGCGATCGATCGTCCGTAAAATAACCTGCAAATGTCCAAAAAAGGCAACATCACTATCAGAGGGATCTCATCCCCACCAACCAGTTATAGAGAAACCCATAACCAATCAATCCAAAAAAAAAAAAAAGGAAGGATCCGCCGAAACCAGCAGATCTCGCCGCCGCGTGCAACGCGGAGGCCCTCGCCAGATCCGACGCCGGAGGCTGAGCGGCAAGAACCCAGCTCCCGTCGAGGCAATGCAGGAGCTACATCGGACCGGATCCAAGCCCTCCGGCGTGGGACCTCGATGATCAGATCCGATGACGCCACGTCCCTGCGACGAGGAAAGAAGGAAGGATCTCGGGTGGTGGGAGGAGCGTACTGTTATGGATGCCGAGGAGGAAGCCGAAGGGGACGAACAAGGAGAAGAGGACGAGGAAGACGACGCCGACGGCGAGGCTCCTCCACCGCCGCTTCCCCATGTACGTCCCGGCCGTCGGCGCCGCGGCCGTGGCGTAGCCCTTCATCTAACTCTTCTTCTCCTCCTCCACACCGCCACCGCCACCGCGCCGCCGACCACTCGACTCCGCTCGTCCGTCCGCAAGGAGAAAGCTCCCCCTCTCCCTGTCTACGCTCCGGAACCTTCGTGGCCTCCCGTCGCCGCCGTCGCCGTCGGGGTGACTCCCATTCGCGGACGTGGAGACAAAACACTCAAATTTTTATTAAATTTATTTTGTTCCGCTGCTGCTGTTGCTTTTGGACGGTATAAATAAATAAAAGGAGTGCCTTGTTTATTTTTTGTAAGCACGAGGAGGGAGAGGGAGGAGGAGGAGGAGAGTGGCGAGTGGTGACTGGGCGAGTGGTAGATTTATTTCTCTTGAGGGAGAGGGAGAGAGGAGAGGGAGAAGAGAAGAGAAGGTGACGTGACGCCTTCTCATCCTTCGTAAATTATTAATGGGGACGGAGAGTTCGCTCTCTTTTTTGTTTATTACAGTTCGTCTTTAGTTGTAATTAACAATTATTTGGAACCGAGATTTAATTAATGACGATACATTAACTAGTTGTCTTAATTTCATAAATTGTATTTTGAGCTAAAGATCAATAAAAATGGATCATGATAAATTCTTTAAAAGATTTAATCAAGGTGTTTGTAACGAAGCGATTAAAATTTAAATAATTTATCACCTTTTTTTTTCAAATCAATAGAACCGGGTTATTTGCGGCAGAGCGGTGTTGCTGTGGACCACGGCAAAAAAAGGGGGCTTCGACGTCATAATTAGGGAACGTTATATATCGCTGGCGTGTATGCACAGTCGATTAAAATTAAATTCATACCTCTCACTGATTTAATTTTGGAAAAAGAATAAAAATAAATGCATCTTTTTGTTAACAATTAGGCCTTCAGAGTTTAGTTTATATTAAACTAATTTTTAAAATTGGGGTTTGACGAGTGCTAATCATTGTTATATGCACATCTAATTAACTCGAATTGAATCGTGTCGGCAAAGCAGGCCCTTTTATTAAATATATTTACTTGCGGCGCAATTGCCATTCCACTGTGAGACCCACCCACGGTATTGTCCTCCTACGGACACTTGCCCTATTATTTTCCTTCTTAAAATAAAAAGAAAAATAATAATAATAGCTGGGAGTTGGGACATGCCCCTTGATGGACGCACGAACGGGATTAAGTTTACTTTTTATATTATATGATGTTATGATACCCCTGCAAATGATGATGATTCAATCAAATTAACTAGAGAGAGAGAGAGAGAGAGAGCATGAGATTGGCAGCGGGTTCGTGGAAGCAAGACATTCCGCACGCACATAGTCTTTAGCCAGAGATACTGATTCGGTAAAAGGATTTAATGGAGGTGTACATTTATATACGGTGTAAATCACTTTTTTTAATAAGTTGTTATTTTTTATTAATAAAATTATGTACAACAAAAAAAATTTGTTAATGTGCACGTTTGCACTTTATAAAAAAAAATTTGATTTACGCATATTGGTGCCATGTAAATGTAAAATATTTCTTTCACAGCGAATTAGTTCAACGGGCAAATCTTTTTACAGAAAGTGATTTTGACATAGATTATTGTATGTAAATTTTCATGTTTGTGTAAATTCTTTTTAAACTTATCCATATGAGCCAGGTCTGCCGGTGAGCACGAAAACGATTTACCACGCTGTCAAGTTAAAATAATGTTGTCCAGTCGATCTCTCGAATAAATTACAGTTAGTTCTCATACCAAACAAACAACTAAAAGCATTGAGTTAAATGTGTGTATCCTAATTAATTCGACAAAAAAAAATAATTGAAAACAAGTGCAATGCGTGTAGTTCAAATTTTAAACAAGTGATCTAAAAACAAGAAAATATGGAGATAATTAGGTTATTATCTAAATTCAAGAATTGCATGCTGACATAAATAAAAGTATAGCTTCACTGTGCTAAAGTTTTGAGACGTAACCAAACTAATTAAGATCAGTGGAAGAATTCGTTCACAATAAAATTTGAAAATTATCAGACTTTACTAAACTTAAAAGTGGTATGGCTGACATGTCAAAGAATTGGTGTAATTTTATTTTCACTGTATTTGATACCGAAACTTAGGCCGAAACATGGATCTGACCTAAGTCTCGATATTTTTGGCCAAATATTCACATAGTTCGACTTTAAATTCTTGCCTCCAAGATAATATGCTACTTCTTTTTTTTTTTTTTTTTTTACTTTTTTCTTTCAATTTTTATTATATTTCTAATTATTAAAATATTATTAATTACTGCTTAATCTTGATATTATTTATTAAATTATTTTTATATTATCTTGAATAATAATCAAATATAATATTATTTAGATTATGAAAACATTCTTTAACTTAATATAAATATTTTTTAAAAAATTATAATATTAATAACACAGGGGAAATAATAAATTATAGTATTCTTATTTTTCATAAGTTATAAATAATAATATATACATGAATATTTTTCATAAATTTTAATATCAATATAAATATTTTTCATAAATACATTTTTTAACTAAATAAATAATATTTTAATTTACTATAATTTTATACATAATAAAATAATAAATTATATTCTTAATTGTTATTTTTATCCAAACATCTACTAAAATTTATCTATCAAATCAACTTTTTAAATTCTTATCATTACACTTTTCATCCAAACATCACACTTAAATTATTCTATCAAATCGGCTAATTCTTTAAAACTAACGAGAATTACAAATTTTCAATCTAAACACAACCTTTATATATATTTTTTTCACAATGTCAGGTTGTATTTTTGTCCTGGGTGTGGTAAGAAATTACCCCTTTTTCCTAGATTATATATATATATTATATATATATATATATATAACGAGAGAAAAAAAAAAGAATGACCAAATAGGCGTGGCAATTGAAAGTAGGGTTGTTCATCGGTGAGTTAAACTCTTGACATGATCCTAGAATCTTATTTAACCATTATTATTTATTTTAATATACAATATTATTTAAATATTTATTTTAAAAGAATAAAATAATCTATGAAATATTTAAATTAAAAATAAAGATATTCGGATTTTTATGTTGGGTCGAGTTAACTGGGCCGGAAACTTTCGTCCGGGGAGATTATCAAATAGCCGATGATGATTAGCCTAACAAATGACCGACACTAATTATAGGTAACGTTTGGTAACTTGGGAGCACGTCTTTTCTTGATAAATAACCATTTTCTACTCGAGTATTCGGTATTTCTTTCTTCAGAAAACTATTCTTGTTGCTTACTGAAAAAAAAATAGAAGAAAATGATTACAGAAAATGAAAACTTGTGTGCATCCCAACTTTTCTGTACAGTTGTAATTACAATTAACATGAATGAATTGCAACTTTTCTTTTCCACTGAAAAGAAAATACTACAAACTGCAACAAATTGTTCTTGGTGACTGTAATCCGTTCTTTCTTGATACAACTCCTTTGTTGCACTGCACTACTCAGACTACGAACTGATGCCAATGCCACCGCCGCCATGCATCTCCTACCTCCCATTCCAGCCAACGTTGAACGCGGCTGTCGTCCCCCGGTGTGTGCCGGGCACCACCGACGTCCTCTGGTTCGCATTGTTCAAGTATTGTTGTATCGGCTGGTCGAATCCCTCCGCGGGCACCGGTTCGTCCACCCCGAGCGATCCGCCAACGTACTGCTGCACCACCAGAATGGACACCGTCGACGAGAAGTCCGATGATGCCAAAAGGTCCCCAATGGGCCCGAGCTCCGGGCACTCCGCCCATTCCGCCAGGCCTGCGATCAGTGAGGACGTCCCGTTCTCCTTCCCTCTGCCCACCACGTACAGGTCATGGATGCTCTCCATGGAACGGATCGCCGCCACGGCGTCTTCGCTGCTGTTTACGACCTTCTCCGTGTACACGACCGACTCGTTGCTGACGTTCCTCAGCCGGAACTCGTTTACATATTCGTCGTCTTGTTGCTTCTCTCGGGTGCTGTCGGTAACGATGGTTATGATCCTCGAGTCTCGCGCGCCCGGAGGCGACACAGGTGATGGCATTTGCTGCGGGAGCACGGTTTCGCCGGCGATGAACCGTACGACTGTCAGGGTGATCCCTGGGTGCTCGACCATGCGCCATACCAGTGTCAGCGCTTCTCGATCGTCTGGCCCTCCGAAGAAGAGCAACGCCACGTGATGCGAGTGTTGCAGTCCCGGCGCAATCCGACTATTGCTGCTGAGTCCTCGGTCCACGAGAATACCAATGGAGCATGGAGCATAATTGAGTACGTTCTCGTTAAGTGTCTTGATCGAAGTGTTAATCGGCTCCATGCCGCCGTCGACCGTCTGCTGCTTGTGGAAAGGGAGGACGATGAGGGCGACGTGTTTCTCCTCAGCGAGGGAACAGATGTCCTCGTGCATGGTATCGTACGGGGAGATCGTGGTAAGGGACTGGACGGAGACGCCGCCCGCGTGCTGCTCATAGCTCTCGAAGGCATGAAAGATGTGCTCCGACTGGGCCTGGCTGCCGGTGAGCGCGGCTTGGGGCTTGCGGCGGGAGCCAGGCTTGGTAGTATTAGCTGTGTGAACAATGAGCATGGCGGAGGCGCGACCAGTGAGCTCCACAAGATGGAGGGCGTAGACGAAGATGGGGGAGCGCTTTGTTGGGTGCGAGATCTCGAGGAAGCTGATAACGGAGGGGACGTTGCGGGTGTTATGGACGCAGGCGAGCATGCGGAGCTCGGCGTCGGGCTTCGACCGCTGGAGGTTGCGGCGCTTGTAGCCTATGAGGCGACGCGTGGGACGATGTAAGTGAGTCACCACCGGCGTCACCGTGGCGGTCATGGCCAATGATATCACAACCAATACCGAAAAAGATTCATCATCCAACACCTGCCAGCAAAAGGAAAAAAACATTCTAGAAGTCAGAAAAGAGTAAGATTTTGTCTGAGTTGACTTCAATTGGACACGGATTCCACACGAACGGCATATTGATCCAAAGCAAATACGAACCTGTTTGTCCCTTCCAATGTTAAGTATGATCATCTCTACCAATCCCCTGGAGTTCATGAGAAATCCGAGCGCTACCCCCTCGTGCAGCGGCATATTGTAGAAGAGAGAGACGATCGTGGTGCCGATGACTTTGCCGGCGCTGGCGAGTAGGAAGACGAGGATTAGGAGCCCCATCGTCATCGGGTTCCGAATGATGGTCAAGTCCGTCCTCAGCCCACTGATCACAAAGAAGAGAGGTAGAAGCAGGCCGGTCACGAAATCCTCCAGCTTATCTATCAAGACCAAGCCAAGCTGCCCGTTGGGTATTGAAAGCCCGAACACAAATGCCCCGAAGACAGAGTGAATGCCGATGGCGTCGGTCGTCAGACCGGCCAGCATTACGCCGCTCAGGATAAGACATATGTGGAAGTCGTTGACACCTTGACCTTCCGGTATCCTGCGCATGAGCCACCATATGCCCGGCCGGATACAGTAGAAGCATACTATGATGAACGCCACGCCGGAGAGCAGCACCCACAGGGAGGAGAGGACTGAGCTGTTGGCGTCCGAGAGCGCTATACACAAAGCCAAGAGGATCCACGCGAACATGTCGTTGATTATGGCAGCCGACATCGAGATCCTCCCGATCTCGGAGTTGAGCAGCTTGGTCTCCGCGAGGATGCGGGCAAGGACCGGAAACGCCGTGACCGAGAGCGCGACGCCGAGGAATATGAGAAACGATCCCTGGCGGATGTTGGTCGAGACGAAGTTGCGGAAGACGAAGGAGGTCCCGATGCCGATGCTGAACGGGATTACCATGCCTGCGACGGCAATGGCGATGGCCTTCTGCCCGTTCTGCCGTATCACCATGATGTCCATCTCCACGCCGACGAGGAAGAGGAAGTAGATGAGGCCGAGGTGAGCCACGGTCTCCAGCGTCAAGATGCTTCGCTGCGGGAACACTTGTGCTCCGAAGGCCTCCCATCGACCCATCACGGACGGTCCCAAGACGATACCTCCCTGTCACATACGCTATCGATGTGAGTGCCGACTCAAGCTGCAGCCGGAGGAGGAGGTGACTTACCATGATCTCAGCGAGCACTCGCGGCTGCCGGAAGGGCCTGAGGAAGAGCACCAGTATTCGGGTGGTAAGGACGACGAGGACGACTTGGAGGATGAAGAGAGGGAGGGAGAACGATAGGGGGTTGACGCCTTGCCAGACGCCGTTGGCGGTGATCATGGTAGGTGCGTAGCAGACGACGCTGTTCATGGCCTGGGTAATGTTCCTTGTTGCGTCTCCCATTCTCGATCATTGGCAATTTGGCACCACGAGCAAGACGAAGGAGAAGAGCCTGCCGGCGAGAGCCAAGAAAGTGGAACAAGGACGAGATGACGCAAAAGAGTGGGCGAGGTGAAGAAATGTAGTCTGATTTGTTTGTCTTGACTTGAGACGATTGGTGGGAAGTAAGCGAGGATGCTTTGGTACGTTGGTCAACTTGTCCTTAAGTTTGACCGGCGGACCGGTGTTTAATGATCAAAGAGGCGAAGTTTGAGGATGTTGGTCGGCAGCGAGGAAGGATAGGAGAAATGACGAATGTATTATTTGTCAAAATTGTATTCATATATGATAATCAAATTGACTAAAAAGATATGCCAATAATATTTTTTTTTCTCGTGACCTAAAAGTCAAAAAATTCTAGAAAAAGAATAGGTCTATCTCATTCGGATCTTGATCCTGTCATTTTCCCTTTTAACGATGACAAAAACGGGACTCATCCAAAAATAATGTTAAATTGTAATTAATAAGTTCTTAGAGAATAAAATAAATTTTTTGTATAATGTAAAATCAGAAAAGTCGAGCAACATGCTCAAACGTCCCCTTATTCGTTTTTCTTTTGGTTTTGGAGTTTATCTTCATATTTAAAGGAACTCAAACATATTTTGTACTTCGACTTGATGCATCTTTTTCAATATACTTGAAAATGAATATATCTGTTACTAATGTTTACACACGTTTGTAAATTTTGAAAATCATAACTATAATCATTAAGGTTCAAATTATTTTTTAAGCATCCTAAAAAATTTCTTAACTTGTAGTTAGAGATTTTTATATGTTTCTAAGAAAGATGTTCATTAAAATTTATTTTAATACATTTTCCTTGACATTTCAAGATTATTATTATTATTATTATTATTATTATTTGAATATTTTTCAGTATCCGTTAAATCTAAATTTTATTTTTAGGAAGAAAATAATTACATGCTAAATAGTTACAGGAATATTATAAACAAGATTTTTTAATTATGATGAATAAGAAAATCATACTTTTAAATTTAAAAGAAGGTAAAGGAAATATACATGACATAAAATTTATTATTATTAATTTTCTTACATTTAAACGACTTTCTTTAGTGTGTCCGCTTCTATTTTCTTCTTCTTCGTTGTCTGCTAACGTTCAACTTTCCACATGCGAATGCCACCAAGTCCTCTTCCACAGGCTGCTCTTTATCTTTCCCCGGTTCTACCTTCACGCTCAACTCTTGCCTTGCCTTACTGTTCTTCTTCCATTTCCCAACTCGTCCTCCTGCGACGCATCGAACGATGATGAAGAAATTGCTTTCCAGGCCCAAAAAGAAGTCCACGCCGACGCCGGTCATCTCCACCTTGGACAAGCTCCATGAGGTCTTCTTCACGCTTCCCTCTCTTCCCTTTCTCCATCTCCTCTTTATCTTCTTTTCTCCTAATCCGTGTGTTCTTCGTTGTTGATCTACGCGATCATTTTTTCGTGTTGGCCCTTTTCTCGTTACCCTTGCGGTCTCTGTCGGCCTTCAAAAATTCATACTTTTGGAGCGGCTCGTAGAGAACACGAAAGAAGAAGGGGAGGGAACAAAAATACCTCCTTTTGTGGTTCTTTGTATCGTGGCCGCTCATTTCTAGGGCAACTTGTTTCGGAAAAGCGTTATAGCAATTGAGGTTGTCACCGATTGGATAGTGTCTCAGTTCATCTGGCTTTGTGTATTGAGTTATAGCTGCTGAGGTGTGTGTTCGATCAAGATTCAAGGCGCTTGTTTGATAGAATAGAATGTGAGGCCATATGAACAATTATCGCAGATCAAAGGGAGTTGTAGTATGTGTCTATTTGTTTAGAGACATCAAGTAGGTCGAGCTTTGGCAAGAGGGTTAAGTTACACTTTTCATGATTTGGAGTAATACAGGTGGGGAGCTTGGAAACAGAGGAAAGACTGAGTTCTCATGTGTCCGCCCTTCTCTACGGTGGTCAGCTGGGAACACACAGGGGTCGTATTTTTCTTTAATTTCCATCTTGCAAAGCCTTTGTTCGACCCCTGGCGACTATCTACATGCAAAATGAACTTGATAGTATAATATAATTGAATTGCCATAACCAAGATAGTGCTATGCAATGGATGTATAGTCATATGTAGTATTCTATCAGGTATCTGGAAGCAAGAGGACCAAAAGAAAAGTGTGATAAAAACAGATGATACACTTTAACTCAACCTTGCAGTCACATATGTATGCATTTGCATTTTTCTTTGTGGATTTATGACTATTTTAGTATTCGTAGTGCTTTTGAGATGAATTCGAATTGTTCCTGAAATAAATCCTGCTTAGGCGACTTTGCTCAAACAAAATTAAACAAGTGTGTAATTCAAATATGTACAGGTTAGTGAATATCATGATTCCCCAGCTATGGCACTTGAGCTACCTGTTATGACTCTTTCAAGGCAAAATGCTCGCTTCAAGAAATGATGTTAATTGACTTTACAAAAAATGTACTTAATATGTGTTGATAAGATCAAATATGGATGTTATAGACTTATAGTGAGTTGATTATCAGTGAAGAAAAAGAACTGAATACAAATATTGGACTCCTGAATACCCTAATAGCCAGAGCCAGGCCAGGTCTTATGTTTGCAATAAAAGTTATACTTTTTATCTGAAACTAGGTTCCTATTCTCATCACTCATTCATATCCACAGTCACTAGAGATGCTGGAAAAGAAAGAACATGTTCTCCAAAAGAAGATTTCTGTTGAAATTGAGAAGGCAAAGGATTACACAAAAGTGAAAAACAAAAAAGGTATGATGTTCCTTTTGATGTGCACCGATAAGTTGTACTGCTCATACAGTTCTCAGAAGTCACTTCTCTCATATAATTTCCATCTCATGACCATTTTTTCTTTAAGCTGGATCAGGGTATTAGTAATGAGGCACTGAGCTAATTCAATTGTATAAATTGACCTGTCTCAGTGATAAGGAAGGTGTTTGATACATCTTGCTTATTTACTTAAAACTCTTAATTATTGCCTTCTCCTATAGTGATGCATCTTTAGACAGAAGATACTGAGACCTTTTGCTTCTCAAACTTGGATCTCTCAGTAATACTATCATGCGACACCACATTAACCTTCTAAAACATTAGTAGTATGGTTTCTTGCAGCTGCAATCCAATGTTAAAAGAAGAAAAGACTATATGAAGCACAAATAGAGCAACTTGGAAATTTCCAGCTGCGTGTCCACGATCAGGTATATGTCTGGACTATGTACTTTTTATACTTTCGCAGTGTGTTTCCAACATAAAGCATCTAACTTGCACTTGATCTAGATGATCATGCTTGAGGGTGCCAGGGCAACCTCAGACACCATAGATGCACTAAGAACAGGATCTCGTGCTGTCAAGTCTATTCAGCAATCTTTGTGAGTTATCATTTCGTTCAAGCATCAACAACAACAACAACAACAAAGCTTTATCCCACTAGGTGGGGTCGGCTACATGGATCACACGACGTTATTCGTTGATCCATGTTCATGAGATTCGACAGGGTTTTACGCTGGCTGTCGGGGCCTATCACAACCCTCCTCCTTTATCCGGGCTTGAGACCGGCTATAAAACATAGGCGGAGTTGATTCGATTGCATCAACGGGATATTTTCTTAAATTATTAAGAACTTGATTCGATTGCATGATTGCTATAGAAGAAACATAATCTTACGAATTTAGTGGAGCACTATCGGTAATGTTTCTACTTCTTTTGATATTTCTCCCTGGTTATGATGATCCAGGAGTGTTGATGACATTGACAAGACGATGGAAAAAGTTAATGAATATACAGAAAATATGAAGCAGATACAAGAGGCCCTTGCTGCTCCAATGGGTGTTGCAGCAGACTTTGATGAGGTTTATTCTATATGCTTTTGCTATCTTAGTAGGCTTGTGCTTCTTTTCTCTTCTTTTTCCTCAGTTAACAAGTTAGAGACTATTTTTTATATTTTTGATCCTTGGAATTATGATATAAAGCTGAATATAATGTTGAACGAGTGTTGATTCATGTGGAGAATTTTTTCCCATTAGTAACATTTCTTTTGGTGGGTTGTGCGCTTCAATGCATACAATTGAACCTAGGTTCGAGACACCATACAACATTTCTTTTAACTCCGCCTATGTTTTATAGCCGGTCCCAAGCCCGGATAAAGGAGGAGGGTTGTGTTAGGCCCCGACAGGCAGCGTAAAATCCTGTCGAATCGCATGAATATGGATCACGAATAGCGTCGTATGATCCATGTAGCCGACCCCACCTAGTGGGATAAGGTTTTGTTGTTGTTGTTGTTGTTGTTGTAGTAAGAGGGAATGATTTTTTCTTGTTTAAACGCCAAAGAAACATGCCATTGTTGTAGGGATTTATATTCTTGGAAGATCTCAGATCATAACATATCTTTTTCTGTCCTAAAAATTTGAATTGAGTATTGCACAGATCTGCCAACTGCCAAGTACACTGAATTGTTGACCTGGAACAGGATGAATTGGAAGCTGAGCTAGAAGAACTTGAGGAAGCGGAACTTGACGATGAACTTCTCCAGCCACCTTCTAATATGCACGTAGCACCTTCACAGACTGTTGCTCTTCCCCGAAGAGAAACTATACAACGTGCCAATGACTTGGATGAATTTGCTTCACTTCAAGCAGAGATGGCGCTGTAGCCACCATGTTTACTGTTTGACTTCATATCATATTGCTATTGATTTGTAAACTAATGGCCTTCACCTCTGTAATATTGTACATATACTTTGCTTCTTTGGATTTTGTTTAGTTTTTTAATTGCTTGCCATTTTCAACATTGCGTTACTGTCATTTGACTTACGCAACGACTTCCAATTCAGATTGCTGATTTATAGTTCGTGACCTTCACCTTTTGTTATAATAATACATTGTCTCGGTGAACCTGAATTCTAGTTTGAGTACCTTTCATGTGTAGTGATGTAATGACAATACGGAAATCCAAGGTTCAATTGATTGGTGAATTGAGTTTCGAAATAAAATGATTTCGTGGTCGAATTCCAAAACCTTATGAAAGATTTAAATTTTCCTGAATCTTTAATCGCCTAAAGATTGCACTCCCCTTATCGTTTCCACTATTTTCTTATTACCAATTCTATCTCAAAGCCAGCAGGAACTAATGTGTAGATATGTTAATGGTCTTTGGCGATGAATGGAATATTTAATGTCTTATTTGTATATACATATACTAAAGTCTAAAGAGTTACGAGAGGGACTAATGAAAACAATAAATGAATGGAAAAAATGGGTGTCCCCCTACCGCGCCAGCCGTCGGTTGGCGCAGATGCGAGCATAGGAGTAGAGCTGAAGAGCGGTTCGCGTGCCAGTTCGACGATTCGCGTTACGATTCGACGGTCACGATGTAGTTCGACAAGTCGATCGGTTCGAAGGGGTATAAAAAAACGAAAAACCCTCGCGGCCGACCATTTACTTTTATCCTCTCTCTCTCCTCTCAGTGCCGCCTCTTTCCTCCTCGTTTCATTTGTGCCACCTCTCTGTTTTCTCCTCTGTGTGGCAGTGCGAGCTCCACATCTTTTCACCCTCACACCGCGATCGTCAAACCAGGCTTCACCGACCCATGCGCAACCAAGGCTTCGTCGAACCAGGCTTCGCCGACCCCCAACGATGGTTGCGCGACACCGAGCATCGCCAACCAACGACTAGATTTGCGCGACCCAGAGCACCCCGACTAGATCTATGCAACCCGGAGTACCCCCCCCCCCCCCCGGCTAGATCTTAACGACTCCGAGCATAGCTGCCACAAATCTACGCTTCGTCAAGCCTCACGCCACGACACCGCCGTGAGCACACCGATCACCGTTGAGCCGAGTCAATTACATTATGTAAATGCATGAATTTTAACTGACCATAGATGATGCTAAATCCTGCATGTCATGTATGAGTTATATTTATCATTTCTTTCACAGTTCACTAAATTCATCGACATGACATCTTCTACTTCATTCACATCAGATATATGCCTTAGATATTTCTTTTTGTGCCTGTGAAGATAAAGGAAATGTTACAAACCTCATGGACAAATAATAATCATGAAAGACGATTTTAGAGATGCCCTTATTATCGGGTAAATATTCTATTTATAAACAACAAATATTGTATTTTACCTGCATGTTATAATTGTCTAAGTAGTGTAAAGGAAAAAGGTAATGCGAACGTATATAGCATAAAAATAACAAAATGGAGAGATTCAGAACTTGTGTGATAAGATCGGACTTTGCTCGTCGAATACTAGAAAAGAGAGAATAGGTTTGCCTAAAAGATTCAAACAAGTACTCATTAGATCGATGTCCTTTACGATGTAAACACTTTAAAAATTTCATACACACGATCAAAGGAAAAGAATATTACCTTAATGTATGCTCCTCAAACTCTAAGGCAATATACAGTACTAGGTGGCGGAGCTATGCGGCACTCGACGACGGCGGTCGGCAATGCTCGATGGTGGAGCTAGGCGAATGCGCAAGTTCTAGCAATACACCGGACAAACTACATATTAGCATGGACAAATTACAAAATTTTCATCATAAACATGCAAATTACAACATTTTGCATGATTAGCAGTAACATGCAAATTATTGGCTTAACATGTAATAATTCCGACATTATTATGATATTTACACATGATTAAACATGAATTAACAATTAATTACAAAAATATCATTGATTAACTAATTATAGTGTGATTAAAACATCGAGAGATTAACACATGTTCATTGAACTAATTGCGTGTCGACGGCGGCGTGCGGCGGCGTGCGAGTGTATCAGGGGTCAGCGGGTGCGGCGGGTCATGGGCGCTCGTTTGAGACATGCTCGAGGTTGGCAACGGAGGGGGGGCGGGCTCGGCGGTGGTGTGCCGAGCTAGGGGTCAGCGAAGCCTGGTTCGTTGGTCATGTTGTGAGGGGGAAAAGATGTCGAGGTCGCACCACCGCGCGGAGAGGAGAGAGCTGACGCGGAGAAAACAGAGAGGAGAGAGGCGGCGAGGAGAGGAGAGCCGGAGAGGCAATGCGGAGAGGAGAAACTGAGAGGAGAGAGAGAAGAGAAAAGAAAATGGTTGGCCGCAAGAGTTTTTTCTTTTTTATATCCCTTCAAACCAGTCGACTCATCGAGCCGGTCACGATCGTCGAACTGGCACGCAAACCGCTCTTCATCTGTACTCCTATACTCACATTTGTGTCAGCCATCGGATGCGCATCCGATGGCTGGCGCAATAGGGGGGAAGTCTCCCCTACTTAACCCATTTTTTCCTAAACGAAATGGAGTTAGAATATATTTTCCCTTGCGATAAAAAGTTACTTAAAAATGAAGCAAAAGGGGACAGCAAGGGGTAGATGGTTGACGTAAAAATGAAAATTAATAATGTCAAGTTATTTTCTAAGATATTTTATTATTATTAAATAATAATAATAATAATAATAATAATAATAATAATAATAATAATAATAATAATAATAATAATAATAATAATGTTAAATTATGGTGCAATAATAGATGATTGCATGATGCAATATCATATTTCTTAAACATTAACATCATATTGATGCAACTATTCAAATTATAAGTAATCAAGATCATTTGATCAAAAACATCTCATAAGAACTATGATATTGGACGATACTACTACTACTACAACAACAATCAAAACAAGCTGGTCCATCGGTAATAGTTTCAAAGATCGACGGGTTTTTTTTTTCACCGAGGTTCTTTATCTTTTTTCACACTTTTTTTATTTTTCATTGAATTATATCCTTCTCCCAATAATTAATTATAACAAAATCCGTATGGATCTTATTTTGTGATGGGATTTAGCGGCCATAAAAGTTGTAATTTCTTGTAGTGCATGCAATTAATTGAAAAATCACCCATCTTTGGTATCTATTTTCTAAAGCAAAATCAATTTTCCATTTAGAGCGTTCTCGTATCATTAGGATCTTAAACAAAATCACCCATATTTATTTCTATGTATTTTCTATAACTAAATCAATTTTCAATATTTTCTTCCATTCTTATCTTCAAACTTTTTTTTATTTTTCTATACATTTATAATTAACTCATACGAAAATGGAACATTCTAGATGTTCATGTCATCATCTTTTGGCAAATTGGTGAGTGGATTTGAATTTGAAGGTATATAATTCAATAATTCATACGAAAAAGGAACATTATATTGCTTTCTAATTAATTTGCAGGCTGTAGCT
Organism: Pontederia crassipes; assembly: GCA_030549335.1. NCBI lineage: Eukaryota > Viridiplantae > Streptophyta > Magnoliopsida > Commelinales > Pontederiaceae > Pontederia > Pontederia crassipes. Next base: position 6,855,537 of record CM060189.1, read on the forward strand.
GTCAAAATTAGCTGCTAGGTAGATGGAATATATAAAATTAATATACATAAAATTATATGTCCTCCATTTCTGTGAGAACTTAATGAGAATAAAACTCCGATACGATCAATATATAGATGGAATATAAAGTTCATATATTTGCCATCTCATATTTGTGCACGTGCCATCGATCCTTCCTCAAAATTAATTATGGATTCAATTCCACATTATTGCGCCTAAACCAACGGTTCGTTATCTGTGGATCAAGATCAATCAAAATAATAGCAATAAAGTACAAATAAACCTTCTCTATTTAAACGAATAATTCTTGCTAGAATTAATCTTCATCATTCAAACCAAACACAACAACACAAACACAAAAACCTTTGAACCCACTTGCACAGCCAACACCCTCCCTTCTCTTGCTAGCTCTTCGATCATGGATAGACTGGTCCTGCTGGCACTCGCTCTTCTCCTCGCTGCAACTGCCGGCAGTACGTAAAACTCTCATCATCCACATCCTGGATATATATCAATTCTTTATTCTAATTCTTATCATGTTGTCTGTGTGTATATATATATCTCTTCCTGGTTGGTGCATGCAGGTGCAGAATCGGTGGAGCACGACTCATCGGTCATCGAATACGTACCGGCGAGTCTCCTAGGTTACCGTGGCTCCGGCCACACGATCGAAGAATCGGCCGCCGGCCGGCCGTTCCGACAGTGCGCCGATTGCCCGTGTTGCGACCCGAAGAACCCGAGCGACTGCAAGACGATGAAGTGTTGCTACGGCATCGTCTGTAATCAACCCGGCAAGCCTTTCGGATACTGCTCCCTGAAGCCCTTGGTCTGCAACTGCGACAACTGCCAGTGATAGCTAGTTAGGGCTAATATTACAATAGGTTTTGTGTGTTTTTTTATTTATATCACGTCTTGATTTTGAAGTGTCTTCTATCGATAAATGCCTAGCCTCAGTGACATAAAAGGATCGGTACTGAGAGACATAATGAACTTTTCATCATAATTTGGTCTTTTATCCTATGGATGCTTAATGTTCATGCATGGTTGAATTTGGGTGTGTATTTATAACTTAGTATATATATATATATATATATTCCACCACATGAAGCATAAGGTTAGTTAACCTTATTCCTCTTTATGTTGATAATGCTTTGAATATGAACCCAATTATAATTCTACATGGTCTTTTTTTTAGTCGGACATTATTTTGGGAGGATTAATTCAGAGTCTCAATTAAAATGAAGTGTCTATATAAATTCTTTAAGAATTCAAAAAAAGTAATATGTTATTGTAATGCTCTTCTGTTTCTCCCATTTAATAAAATTCTGTATCATCTTAAATTTTTTGAATTTTCTTGTGGTGCATAATTTCTTTCGTACAGAAATTCTAACACTTCAAATGTCTTTTTAAAAAATATCTCGACAACTCCGATTAAAAGGTTCTCTTGTCTAATAAAATAATTAACTTTTTCTACCTGACACAAAAGGAAAATGATTTTTCAAAAGGGATAAAATTGACTACTTTAATCTTCTTATATAACAATAGTTTATCAACAGGATGGAGATAGGGGAAAAAGTTTGGGAGGAATCAAAATTATTTCGTGAAAACTCCCCTCTATATCCACTCTCAACCGGGATTAAACATCATTTATTAAAAAAATTCTGTCATAATTGGATATATAATTATGTCTAGGTAAAAAAAATTCATTATATCCTGATATATGATTATATAATATGTTATATTTTTTTATTATATAATTAGTTATAATAAACTGTATATCACATTTAAATAAATACAACCTATCTTAGAGTACATACATGCATATATAAACTTACAATATACTATTACTATAGATGATAGTGCATTAATTCTGTCATAATCCAGGTATATTTTGAAAATCGAAAATAATTAGGATTAACAATCTAAAAAATTACATATATATTCAATACACTGTAGATATATGGTACATATATCATATATTCGGTCAAAGTTGAATTCAAATTCATATTCAAGTTTTGAAAAATTCAAAATAATTCATCCGACAATCCGAAATCTAAAACCGATTGCACTTGCATTAATTAGTCCAGATGTATTAAGATATTTATAATAACTAATAAAATACTAGTGATAAATAAGGTAATATATTAAGACTAACATCATTGTTTCAAAACAATTACAATTTAGAAAGGGGCAAAATGTTTTATAGTATTAAAAATTTTTAAAAAAATGGGAAGGGTATGTAGGTTGCTTGTCATTTACTAAAAAATGAGTTTTCGAGGAGCTAAAAGGTTGTATAACAAAAGTGAAGGAAAATGGGAGAGCAAATATCCACGGTCATTGTGAATTGAATTAGTAATGGACAGCTATTTTCTATGATTTGAAAAAGTTTTGAATGATGTCAAATTGTTAAAGTATATTTTATTGATATTCATATGTTATATATTGATTATTAGATACCTAACAAATATAATTTTAAATTTTAATGGGTTCACAATCCGATGGGCCTCACCTTATTAGTAAAGAGCACATGTTCGACTGTTGGATTATTTTAGTTCATTGTTTTTTTTTTCTTATTCGTTTATTTGTTGATATTTGAATGCTAATCAGGGTGAGCAAAAGATAGTTCAGGATTGGATTTCAGCCCACCCTGATTATGCTTGGATATTTTAAAAGATGTCTTGTTTCGGACGCAGTCCTAATCGGAATCGGAAGCGGAATGTCACGATCGAATCAGGACAAAAATCGAAAAGGTTTTGATTGTCCCGATTCTAGGGGCGTTCATTGGGTCGAATTGACCTAGTGAACTTGATGACTACGTCGGATTGGATCGGGTTACTAGTTGATTACGGATTGAGATTTTTCAACTCGGGTCGACTCGACCCGAAAATCTAATTAATTATTTTAATTGTTTTCATTTTTATTAATTTTAATCCTATATTCAAATTAAAATGTTAAAAAAATATTAAAATAAAATGTCCTAATATTTAATTATTTGAAAAACCTACTTTTTACTTTAAAATAAATATTAAATAATATAAAATAGTAAGAAAAATTAAAACATATTCAACCCCGATTGGATTTGCCTCTTAGAAGAGGCACAACTCGACCCGATTCGATCCGTGAATACCTCTACTAAATTCTATCATAATTAATAAAAAAATAAGTATAATAATAAAACATAATTAATGATATTATATAAATATAATATTTATCAATTAATTACATATATAATAATATAATATAATGTATCTTATATATATAATAAAATATATATTTTTAATTAAATACAATATTTTAAAATAATTTAATATATTAATATAATATATAATACCTATAAAAACTCAGATTCGGTACTGATCTTGTACCAGACAAGTCTAAAAGAATGAAACTTGGTCCCAACCCGATTACCTATCGGGCCAAAAAATTCTAGGAATTAAGAGTTGGGATGACCGTGCTCACCCTTAATTGTAATCATGTTTATCCTTTTATCTCGATAATCTTATTTCATTTATAAATAACTATCCTTTTGACATTTCTTGAACTTTAAAATTGCTTTGAGTACGTACTAAACTTGCATACTCAAAAGTAAAAATATAATTATTTTGTTGTTTCAATGGTGAGAGATAGTAAAAGAAAGTTGATTTAATGGACCCACGTAGAGAGGTGCTGATTAGCATACAGTTCGGTAGAGTGGTTCAGTGAACGATAGCCGGTTCATTCGTTGCTAATAGATGGTTTAGAGGAAGAAGGTGACAACCGACAATGGATCTCGATGGAGCTCTCACTCGCTGCCCTCGACTTTGCCATTGTCGTTGCCCTCGACCTCGCCGTCGTCATTGCTCGACCTCACCGCCCTCGATTCATCGCCACCCTCATTCTCGTTGCCGGTGCATCCTAGGGTACAAAAACAGTATTATCGCCCTTATCCTTTGCATCCCATCTCATGTTGATCCAGCTCATTCTTCTCATGTTCGTGTCGAGAAACGGCACAAAACACAGATCATTGTCTATTCGTTGGTGTGTTTGAGTTTGATAGTTCGTTCAACAGGACGATGTTGATTTCTAGGGCACAAAATAGGTCGCTGAGAGGGGGGTGATCGTGCAGGAATTGCGAGGGTGCTTGCATGTTCAAGTTCGATTGTTCATTGAGTAGGACAAGGTCGATGATTAGGGCAAAAAAGGGTCACCGAGAGGGGTGACCGAGTAGGAATCGCGAGGGTGTCGACATGTTCAACAACGTCTTCAAGTCCAATGGCGTGTTCGAGTTCGACGGCACGCTCAGCAAGAAATGCCCGATTTATAGGGCACAAACATAGTCACCGGATCGGGAAGGGTGATCGAGCAGGTCTTCATTAGACAACCTTGCATTTTGCCTAATCCACTTATGGTTCGAACCGGCTGAACTATTGCGTGCCATTGAATCGGGTTGCGTAAGGTGTCACTTGCCCGCGTGTGAGGTCGCACAAACACTTGCCTTTGATCCACCATCCAATGGTGGAAAATGATAGAGTGCAACGTAATGGGGTGGACGCCCATTAAATCTAAACAAAATTATAAAAATAATAACAAATAATGAATGCTTTTAAAATAAAAAATAATTGACATAATACAAATATATGATGACGTAATACATTAATGTTCAAAATATACAATAATATATTTGAACTTGAATCGACACAAATACAAAGTAATATAATATAATTAATTGGCATAAGAGCTACTTTTTCACAATCCATATCGAGTTTTGAGTTTTGACACATTCCTGAATTTTTGCAAGATATGAGATCATATTCCGATGGACCCAAATGATGTATTTTTGCGATTACTGCAACTAAATCTACGCACTCAATTGAAGGAAACAAAAAGCAGTTTCACATGCTGTGAATACTATAAGGTTCGTAAAAAATCAAACCATTTAAATTTTAAACATAGCCTGAATTTTTGTGGTTGCAAAAAAAAAGGGGAAAACTGCAAGTCGATGGGATCGACAACATATACAAAATATAAATTCCAGTTGTTTTTCTTTTCAATGTGCCAATTGTGGCATTTGAGAGTTCTGCACCTGAACATCCTTAAGGGGTGGGCCGTTTGACGCATTACCGATTTAAGTAATCGGTAATTTAGTTCATCACATACATAGATTACCACTATTTAAATTATCAGTAAATCATTACATTACAATGTTTAGTAAGTATAAATAAATTACAGGTAATATAAATAATAGTCAAAACGGATAGTGACAAAATTACCAAAATACCGTTTAAAATTATTTCAGATTTTAATAACATACTATTATAAATTTTAAAAAGAAAATAAATAAAAAAATAAATGTATATATATATATATATATATATATAAAGATGAGATAAAATTAAAAGTTATTTGTAAAATATTTCAACTAATAAAAAAGATGAAGTTAATTGATATTTATTTATTAATAAAATATTTGAAATAAAAAGTTTAATTGAAAAGATATTTTCGTCAAAATATATTCCCAACAACTGATAATCTAGAAAGACACCTCCCATGTCTGCTATCTTGATTACTAGTGAGGTGGTAATCAAGATTACCAGAGTAATTAAAATTATCGGTAATCAATCGCAGCCAATAATGTGATGGGCCCTAAAAATTTTAAATAAAATGACCGGTAATGTATTTAGATTACCTCATACCAAACGACCCCTAATTACTTTCTCAAAATTAATGAAGGATTCAATTCGAATTTATTATGTCCAGTCTAGATATCAATTAAAGTAATTAAAAAAGAAATGAAACTTAAGCTTTCCCCTATTTGAACTACCAACCATTTGTTACGTATAGATAGATATCAATAAAGGCAACTAAAAGGGAAACGAAACATACACTTAACCCTAACCCTATTTAAACAACCAGAAACACTAAAAACTTCCGCACCATTTTCTATTTACTCAGCCAAAACCCCCTCTCTCTCTCTCTCCATGGATAGACTGATCATAGCACTCGTGCTAGCACTCGCTGTCCTTCCCGCAGCCACCACCGGCGGTACTTACGTACAACTCCTTCGTCCATGCCCTTAATCTCAAACTCAAGCTAATTATCATTTTTTTTATCCTGTCACCTCGTCATACATGCATGCAGATGCAGGAATCATGGCGTCGGCGCCGACGAGACACAACTCGATCGACATTGATTACATGCCGGCAAGTCTGTTCGACAATTACGGGGCCGTCACCGCGATCCCCCTCGAAGAACTAGTCGCCGGCCCCGTGAAGCCTTTCCGGCAATGCGCAGATTGCAAGTGTTGCGACCCGAACGACCGGAGCAAATGCAAGGTGATGAAGTGCTGCTTCGGCATCGTCTGCAACATCCCTGGCAGGCCTCCCGGTCAGTGCTCACTGATGCCCAAGACTTGCAACTGCAACAACTGCCAGTGGTAGAGTTCTTAATTATATTATTACAAGAAGTTTTAAACTTTTTTTTCGGTGGTAAGTTTTGAATTTTTGTCCTTAGTGTTGTGGATAAGATCCGTAGCGGATCTTACTTTTGTAGTGTTTTATTTACATAAATAAATGTCTATATTCGGGTCAATAAAAGGATTGATATATATTGGTCTTTATTATTATGTATGATTAATCATGAAGGTTTTGGAGCATGCTTAAATATATTATTACCAAGTGTAGATCTCTTTTTTTCCAATTTTGATGCTGTTATTTTTAAATTAATTTGTCGTGTGCGAACTCTATGTAAAAATATACAGAGAGATCTGTTGTAACTATATATATATATATATCCACTTCACAAGCTACTTTTTTGGGTTATTTTGTCATTTGAACTATAATTTTTTTACATATAATTATAAATTTTAATTCCTAAATTTATTTGAATTTTAATTTTAACTTCTTTTGTTAATTTTAGTTCAGATTCTATTAAGTTATTTTTGTTAATTACGAAATATTATTTTTATCATTACTTTTTAATATGAAACAATGTAAAAATAAAAATATTAACGAGAGCAAAAAATTTAATATTTAGAATTTTTAATTAATTTTATTTTTTATTTTTATAAAATTTTATTATAACATAAAAGAAAGGGAAAATTGCTATTTTAAAATTATTACAAAAAATATTAAAAATTAAATTAAACTTAATAGAAGTATTTAAGTGAAAATTTTGAATAAGTTAATTATAAGATATTACATTTTATAACTTGTAGTCGGATGTAAAAAAGTATAGTTTATGAGGTGTTAAAAAGGAAATAGCCTCTTTATTTATTTATTTTTTGAACAATTCTGAGTAAGATAATAGAAAAAAACACGCATCTTTGAATTTGAGAGTGTTGGGAATAGAATACTGAAGACCGACCAATAATCATAATAAAAATAAGATGAGAATAAAGATTTAATGTGATAAAATTTTCTTGATTAATGAGAACAAGAGCCGAATGACACTCATACATAAAGGTTTAGGGTTTAAACATCCGATGCCGACACAATTCCTCAGTTTTTTTTCACAATACAATAATTTAAGACAGATCAACGTAGAGTGTGGATATTGATAACTTTCTTTTTTATCAAATTGTATAATTATGAAACACCAGGTTAATTAATTTTATTCCTTTTAGAATGTATCAAATAAAAATGATAAACAATTTGAATTAAGATTTTTCACCTATTTTAAATATAATTAACGTTTGGCTACTAAACGAATAATCAAAGTGTTAATTGTCTCAATAAAATAATCGTTACAGAATAATACTTTTTTATTTGCCAAATATTAATTCTACACCAAATGGTTAATGAAAGTGTTAAGAATATTACATCGATCGATGAATAATCAAGACAATGAAATAAAAAAAATAAAAGAAAAAATGAACACAATGATTTAACATAATAAAATTTTTTAGATCAATCTGAACAAAAGAGAAATATCTACAAATAAAAGAAGCCGTCGAAAGAAAAAAAATTATTAGGAGAAAAAGAGAGTACATATAAAGGTCATCTGCAGTTTGGAACACAATATTTCGCCCATGCAGTTTGTCAGTACAATTATATATATAGGCGTTGAAATTTATGTTCAATAAATATGAAAATGTATGAGAGTCTATTTTCTTAAGAAAATGAATTAGGCTGAGAAATCTGTTTTTTACTCATTGTATATATCTGTAATTAAGATATAGGAGTCATATCAATATTTTTTATCGTTCAACAAAAGGGGAAAAATGATTTTTGGAAGGCACCAAAAATTTATTAAAAAATTGAAAAAAGATGAAAAAAATTTGTCTAACACATCGATTTTGACCATTTTAAAATTGTGAAAATTAAATAATATGATAATAGCAGTGGACATTAATTACATCATATCATACTTTCTTATTAAGTTACAAATATAATAATATGGGAGAAAAACTAAGAACAGTTTTACACGCATTAAGAAGAATCTGTCGTGAAGATTGAATTAATAGTAAAGGAAACTTCCATATGATCGACATGTCTATACATATAGATGGAAAAATAAAGTTCATTTGTTATTGTACTTCGTAGTGGCAAATGTGTCATTTCTGAGTTTTGCACCAAGATAACCTTCCTTTCTCAAAACTAATGAAGATTAAATTCGACTTTATTCTGTCTGGTACTTATATCAATTAATTAAATCAATTCAGAGGGAAGTTAAACATAACATTTGCCCTATTTAAACTACTACCAATAGTTTGTTATGTGTAGATAAATATCAATTAAAGTAATCAAAGAGGAAATGAAACATACGGGGAAAAACCCAACTATATAAACAACCACCACTTGCTGTCTACATGCATCATCCATACTTGAACACCATTCACTCTCTCTCTCTCTCTCTCTCTCTCTCTCTCTCTCTCTCTCTCTCTCTCTCTCTCTCTCTTCCAATCTCCATGGATAGACATATCATACCATCTCTCTCTCTCTCTCCCTCTCTCCCCTCTTCCAATCTCCATGGATAGACATATCATACCACTCGTGCTATCACTCGTTGCTCTCCTTGTTGCCACTGCAGGTGGTACGTAAAACTGCTTCGTCCATGTCCTCGATCTCAGTTTTAAGCTAATTAGCTATCATTTCTTCTATCTCATTACATATGCACACAGATGCAGAAGCCACGGCGACGGCACCGACGCCGTCAGATGACAGCTCAGTCACCGAATACTTACCGGAAAGTCTCATAGAGAAGTACGAGTCCGTCCAGACGATCCCGATGATAGAACTAGTCACCAACCTCACCCAGCATTTCCGGCAATGTGCCAATTGCAAATGTTGCAATGGGAGCGGCTGCAAGTTGATGAAGTGTTGTTACGGCATCGTCTGCAATGTCCCCGGTAAGACTCTCGGCCATTGCTCAATCCAACTGGTGCCCAAGGCTTGCAACTGCGTCAACTGCCACTGATACCTATAGGTTTATGTTTTAAGTTTTTTTTTTCTTTTTTGCCCTTAGTTTGGAGGTACGTAATAGACATGCACGTAGACATGCATAAGATTCGTATCGGATCTTAATTTTGTAGTGTCTCATATAAATAGGTGTCTACCCTCGATGAAATAAAGGGATTGGTATTGGAGGTCGACAATATATGTACTGAATCTACTGATACAGATATCAACGAACTTTTTCATCCCATTTTCACGTTGATCTCTAATTGTCCTTAATTTGTATGATTAATATTCTCAACTTATTCTTTCATATTCTAACAAATTAGAGAATTAGGAAATACAATGTTAGCTAACGCCTTTCCTTTTAAAAAATAACCACCATACAATTTTTACGAATTACTGACGAATAAATCAATCAAAAATTCCAATTTGATAAAATCCTAGTTAGCTTGATTATCCTAATTGAAATTAATTTAACTCATTGGCTAATGAAATAAAAAATGAGCTTTTTCTATCGAACACAAAATAAAAGTAAACCTTTTTTATCTCAATACAACGCCTATCCTTTACGAACGTTTCAACTAGTACGAAAGTTATGAGATTTTAATTTCTTTCGTCGTGCTTTTTGTTTATAAATGGCCAAATTAACTCAAAACTCCAAGAAGTGATTTTCCCATAAACACCAATACGTCATTTCTCTTAAATGCCATGCATGCACGACGTGACCCTGTAATGCGTTGGGCAAAACAATTATGACTTGGTTTTTTTAATTTACTGTAATATATCAACTCAATAACTAAATGCATGTCAGCTCATTTTTTTTTATAAAAAAGTTGATATGATTATCTATTATAAAAGCACCAGCATACGAGTAACGGAGGAGCTCCGGGAGGGATATGCATGTCAGGAAGTCCGCAGACAATGGGTACATTCCAAATAAATAAAAGATTAAAGTAGTCTTTAAGTTCGTCAACTAAGTTCCATACCTATAGGCTATAGATGTAAGACATCTGGCTTTCATCCACTGAAAGATGTATTGCCTCAATTTAGTCCACATAATGAGATAATAATACAGCAATAAAGCCTAAGAACTAAGTTACCTGCTTGAAAGAGCATTTAAGGACAAATTTCATGTTGGACGTGCTGAAGAAATCGAAGTCACAAGCCTCTTTTAACTAATACAAGATGGCCATGAACTTAAGATTAGGCTCAATTTTTCTGCAATGAAGGATCAAGATTTGTGGAACAACAGACCCGACCCAATTTGATGTTATCACGCATTGGGTTAAATGTTGACTATTGTGTTGCGTCCGCCATGGTTGCCGCAGCTAGCTGAAGAAGGTGCCACATAGCAATGTTAATATCAGATTAATACTGGTTTAGTTCAAGCATATATCCTCTCTTTCTTAGTATAAATAGGTGTAGAAAGATGTAATCAGTGGACTATCATAATTTCAACTTTCATAATCAATTTGAAGTTTTCTCCTTTGGTTTCTTCCTCTGCATTTTCCTCCAATACTTTCTCTTCTTCTTCTCCTACTTCGGTAGCTTCTCTCCAGCAGAGCTCGACTTCATTTTCCAACATGGTATCAGAGCTTGGTTACATGCAATCCAGCTGAGCTCCTCCGTCACCGCACCTACTTCACCGTTGTCGGCCGAGAGCTCGTCGTCGATTTTTTTTGCGTCGATCGTCGCCTACTGAAGCTTCGCCAGCGTAGATGGCGCCCATGAGCCCAGGCGCTTCAAGATCGGAGGTAGATCGAAGCAGCTCGCGACCGGACGCATCTCGCCGGCATCTTTCTCTGTTCTTGGAGCTACGAATGTTGTCCGATTGTGCCCAATCACTGCTCTGCAGCCAACTTTAAGATAGGCATCTCGCTGATCATCATCCTTTTCCAATCTATTATTGTTAAGCTCAATCACAGGTTTTCTCCTTCGTTTCTTCTCTTCTGTTTCTCCGACGCCCAGCAAGTGTTTGACAAAATGTATTTTAGTTCTCTTCTAGTCATTTTTCCTTCTTCGTTCTTAGTTTTTAGCGATCGATCCTTTGTTCTTCCATTTCACTTTCTCTGGTTTTCGAAGATCGGGAGTCATCGCAGTCTCCGATCGTCTTCACTTTCTCCGATTATTTTAGCTTCTCCGATCGTGATTCCGACCATTGTTTCTTGTCTCTAGTTTGTAGTTTGTTCATATTGATCTTCTTTGTTTCCTTTTTTCATAGTAGATCAGTAATGCGACTCATAGCTTGCAACCTCTCTGTTCGGCGATTCTCCGACCGAGCACAAATGAGCAGAGCTCTTGTTTCTCCTGATTTTCAATTACAAGGCTCTGTGCTAGCATCTTAGAATATTCAACTTCTATGTTCCCATGTGTTTCTTTGTTATCTCTGTTTCTTTGATGAATCTCTACTGTGTTCTTATTTGCTTCTTCTGCGTGTCTGTTCTTATTTCTTCTCGAGTTGAGGATGGGAAAAGTGCTCCGTGCCTTCGATGCTCTTGTTCCTTCTTTGGGTTGAGGATGGGATAAATGTTGTCCCCGGTCATCCTCTGTTGTCCTCGAATTTTTTCTATGTTGAAGTTTGAGTGTATTTGACGTTGTCGAATTCTTGTCTTTTGTGGCTCGTCGAAGATGAGCAAAGGTGGGAAGAAGGAGGAGATGGTGTCGAGAGAGTACAACATCAGATGAGGTGGTGTCGAGTACACCATCAGAGGAACCTCCACAAATACCTCCATGGATGCACTTTAAGAATATATGGTGTCGAGCAAAGGTGGTAGGAAGTGGTGTCGAGAGAGTACACCATCAGAGGAACCTCCAGAAATGTTTCCATGGATGCACCTTCAAGAAAATGGCACCAAAGATATGAAGTCAAGGAATTTGAAGTGTTCCTGTGAGGATTGCTTGCAGGAGGAATGAAGAGGAAGATGCATGTATTGGAGAAGTCCTCTGATGTTGAGTGTAGAAATCCCAGTTCAGTTCATCTTCATCAAGAGTTGTTCATCTCTGATTCTTCAAACAGCAACAATGAGCATCCAAATGATGTGAATTCGTGAGCTGCCATACATGTTTCCTTACAGATGTTCAATGGATGCTACTAGGCGATGCACGTATTCAATGACTAGTGTCTTCCTGCGTTGGAATGTGTCAGAAGCTGGTGTGTTTCCTCAGCTGCAGAGTGGGAAAGCAAGAAGCTGCAGAGAGTTGCAGAAGTATCAACAAATTGCACAAAGGCTGGAAATGTTGATTCCTAAAGATGCAAGTGATGCAGAAATCCAAGTGATTGTAGTTGAGGTGATTTGTAGCTGTCTGATATCATACTAAGATGTGTAAGTAGAGATGAGATAGCACTGGCTATTCTCAGAAGATATACGAGATGTGTGCAAGTTTGTTGCCAAAGAATTGGCTAGCTGGGGTGCTGCCTCTGTGGATTTCCTGCGAACAGTGCGGCTGATGCAACTGATGAAATGTTCCTTTGTTCTCTCTGAATTACAAGATCATTGTATGGCCGGTAAGCGAGTTGGCATTTTTTGTCTCCGAAAACATACGTAAATGTTTGATGATTGTTCTGCCTCTGCCACGGAAGATCTCCTCAAGACGGACACTCAGCTTGAGGGGGCGAATGTAGCAAAGGGTACGATGACAACTAATCCATCCGAGCTGTGCTAAAGGAAACAACAGTGTCCAGTTGCAGAGTTTTCTGTTTCGTATTTTTTAGTTTTCTCCATCCGAGCTGTGCTGAAGGAATAAGAGAGCAACAGTAGCTTGGAAGCTACCGTCGATCATGTTTGTTGCATTTTAGTGTTCCTCTTCATTTTGACGGCGTCTCCAAGAGCCATAGCACAAACAGACAACAACATAGCATTCTCCGACAGTGATATTTCAGCAACATGTTCAGCTAGTTGCAGAGCTGCGAATTTCTTTGCCGGCGTCGACTTCTTGATTTCTCCAAGTTGGCATTGTTTCTTGTCTTTCATCTGCCAACTTGAGGGGGCGTGTTGTCTATTGTGTCGTGTCCGTCATGGTTGTCGCAGCTAGCTGAAGAAGGTGCCACATAGCAATGTTAATATCAGATTAATACCGATTTAGTTCAAGCATATATCGTCTCTTTCTTAGTATAAATAGGTGTAGAAAATGTAATCAGTGGACTATCGTAATTTCAACTTTCATAATCAATTTGAAGTTTTCTCCTCTAGTTTCTTGCTCTGCATTTTCCCCCAATATTTTCTCTTCTTCTCCTACTCTGGCAGCTTCTCTCCAGCAGAGCTCGACTTCGTTTTCCAACATTAAAGAGTATGTGTGTTGCCAACCACTATTATCCTTGAGCCAGTTTGGCCTAACTATTGATAAAAAAAATGAATTTCTCAGATATTTGAAAAGAGGTTTAAAGCAGTCGCTTAATCAAAGATAAAAAAACAATTTAAGCTCTCTTTCTTATAATAATAGTAAATCAATAATGTACAAGGTTTGCATTCATTGGTCAGTCAGAGATGATCCTATAGTAATCTTGATATTAAAATGAAATACTATTGGAAAGAATTTCCATAAGAAAAAATAACTTAATTTACACTCTACACCAAAAAAGCTTTTTAGAAATCAGACACATTAACCCTAAAACTTCCATTAGATGAATTATGTTATGTATATAATTAATTTTAAAATATTCAAAATTTTAAAATTAAACTATTGACAGAATCATATAGCTTTTTTCCATGCTCTTGATTGTGTTATCTAAAATAGAAATTATGGATCACTAAGTATGATATATAACATATATATATATTTATATTTACAAACATATAGTACTACATTTATGTATAGATATTTGTATTTATGTACATACAATTATAATTAATATTCAATCAATTAATAATTAGCACTTCAAAGTATTGTGCGACATCAGCGATGCATACAAGAGAGGGACACTTTAGACTCAAAATAGCGTCGTCGTACTGGTCATTGGTCGTCGATGCCACTGTGTCATCGTGGCAAACGCGTCGGCAGGGCACTATAGCGTCGAAATGACGTCGACCGAGCTTCCACACAAATTTAGCGTTGCCAGTTGTAGACGCTAGCGTCAGCTTTGGGTCCATAGTTGATAACAATATTTTTAAAATCGGATCGGACTTTTTATTGGATCGGGATTGGATCGATCCGAATTGAACCAAATTTTATTAAAATATTATTATTTATAATAATTATAAGGATATAATATAAGTTATATGATATAATATATGAATATTGTATTAATAATCTATTAAAAATATTAAAAACTAATATAACATAATTTTATTTATTAAAAAAATCAATAATGATAAATAAAAATGATTAAGATATAAATATAAATGGATTATTATTAATTTAGTATCTATTATTTATTAATGATAGATGCTATATTAATAAATTTTATCCTCAATTATTCTTATTTATTTTTTCTTTAACACTTTTCTTTTTATTTTCTTTATTTATGTCCTTTAATAATTTTTCATTTTAATATTAATCAATTTTGAATACTTACCTTTTCTATTTTAATTCCTATTTAATTTTATACATATCATACTCCCTTCTTTTTTACATTTCTCATATTCCTTTTCTTTTTTTTTTCTTTCTTAACTTTCCTACTTTTATCATTTTTAAATTTTATTTTTCAAAATTTAATTTGAACTGGGTTGAACCGGTTCAACCGGTTTTGGTCGGTTCAACATCGAAAATGATTTTAATATCAAACCGAATTGAATTACCAGTCGGTTCGCGATTGAACCGACCGATCCGGTTCGATTTTGATAACGTTGATAACACAAATAACGCTAATTGGAGACTGTTGTTAGGCAATTAGCGTCGCTGACTCTTCGATGGAACATCGTCGCCAGGTCTCGTCGTTTGAGTCAACATTTCACGCGGCTATTTCACATATTTCATGTAGTGGGCGTTCGGAACCGATTGTTGATGTACTAACTTGTTGGATTCAGATTCCAACCACACGTGTGAATCCCAATTAAGTCATTTCTTACAATGCCATTTTAACTCATTTTTTTAATAATTGTAAACTGACAAGTGCATCCTGCAATATTTCTTTAAAAAGTGGGCAAGAATAGGAGTATATTTAAAAAATTGTGGTTATTACAAATTCAAAGGAGACGTATCAAAATTATCAGTCATTTGATCAATGAATTATCATAATCTTATCAACTAATTATGGCATTTCTTCCGTGTACTTATAAACTAGAACATCAATTTAATTATTCAATCAATTAAGGAAAACATAATAGAATGCATAAAATTATTGTTCACTATGTATTAGATCTCTAAAAGATAACAAAAATTAGAAATTTCTAAACTATATATTAAAGTGTTTTGAGAGGGAATAAAGAAAGTTAATAAATAAACATGCTTAGAAAACTTCCTTGGTGTCTCAGAACCTTATGATGGGATGCATTTACTTTTCAATATACATTCTCCTTGAATAAGAAGGTAAAATTGACTTTTGGAAGTGACAACCAATTATTAAAATTGAACATAAGGAGACACCGGTCAAAAGGGACATCGGTCAATATATAAAGATTAGTGATAATTGATAATGGAAAGTTATTTTTGTTAAGTATTGTTTATTAATAGTAGTGGTGTTTATTATAGTAGAAAGTTTGAACCGTTCATTGTATATGATAATGGATAAGTCTATTTGTGTCCGATTTTGAACTTATCAAAAAATTTATCAGCATCGGATGGATAACGGGTCGAACATTATTTTTTAATCATTTTCTTGATTTTTTATAGTTCAATATCCGTCGATGCTCGTCTGTTAATTAACAAATCGTTTGATAGACCGACCATTAACTCGTTACTATTATTAAGTATTTAAATATAACTAATTATTACTTATTTAGTGGCATATCAATAAACAATAATAGCTAGTGAGCTTATATAATAATATTTACATAATAATAAAATAGTAGTATTTTATTCATTATTAATTTGATTTATTTTTATTATTAATGAAAGAAGTAAAGTGAATAAATCAATAAAAAGATAAAATATAAAAAAATATGAGAAAACTAAAGGAAAATAATAATGATAACTTAGTTACTATATTATTTTGTTAGTGAATTAAGAAAAGAATATAAAAAAATATGAAAAGAATAATGTCAAATTTGAAAAGAAATTATAATAATAAATTAGTTTTTCAAATAACGGGCTTGTCAAGTTCGTTCGCTGATCCACCCGTTTGTTAAAATCTATTAAACATAACATGTCGGACAAGATTGAAAGATTATTAGGAAGTTCGATAATACTCCGTTGAATTAATGAACTTATCCGGCCCATCCGATTATTTGAATATCACTAAATTTTAATAGTTAGATGCGTAATAATTATAATTTTATATTTTGGTGCATGTCCCATGGGCCTCGTCTTTAAATTAAAGAATATAAATTATGAAAAAGTTAAAATAAAATATTTTAAGTATGAAAATGATATATAAAAAATACTGAGAAAAATTATTTAAATATTTTTAAATAAATATTATATAATATTTTTATATTAAATAATATTAAATCCCTTTTAATTGCGTTAAAGTAATGAAGATTAAATTCGACTTTATTTTTTTTAGTAGCTATCTATTAATTAAAGCAATTCAAAGGGAAACGAAACATAACATCTTCCCTATTAAAACTATAACCAGCAGTTTGTTATGTAGATAAGATATCAATTAAAGTAACCAAAGAGGAAATGAAACATACATGGAAAAACCCAACTATATAAACAACCACCACTTGCTGTCCACATACATCATCCATACTTGAACACAACAGCCTTGAACTATATTTAGTATTTATACTGCCATTCTCTCTATACATATATATATCCAATCTCCATGGATAGACAGATCATAGCACTCGTGCTATCACTCGTTGTTCTCCTTGTTGCCTCTACAGGCGGTACGTAGAACTCCTTCGTCCATGTCCTTAACTATAATTTCTTGTACTTCATTATATATATGCACACAGATGCAGAAGCCACAGCGACGGCGCCGACGCCGTCGGAGGACAGCTCAGTCACCGAATACTTACCGGAAAGTCTCATAGAGAAGTACGAGTCAGTCCAGACGATCCCAATGATAGAACTAGTAACCAGCCTCACCCAGCATTTTCGGCAATGTGCCAATTGCAAGTGTTGCAACGGGAGCGGCTGCAAGTTGATGAAGTGTTGTTACGGCATCGTCTGCAATGTCCCCGGTAAGACTCTCGGCCATTGCTCAATCCAACTGGTGCCCAAGGCTTGCAACTGCGTCAACTGCAACTGATACCTATAGGTTTATGTTTTAAGTTTTTTTTTCCCTTAGTTTGGACTTTGGAGGTACGTAATAGGCATGCACGTAGACATGCATAAGATTCGTATCGGATCTTAATTTTGTAGTGTCTCATATAAATAAGTGTCTACCCTCGATGAAATAAAGGGATTGGCATTGGAGGTCGATAATATATGTACTGAGATACATATATCAATGAACTTTTTCATCCCAATTTGACATTGGTCTCTAGTTGCCCTTAATTTGTATGATTGATATTCATGCATGTCATAACTTATTCTTTCGTATTCTAACAAATTAGAGCATTAGAAAATACAATGTTAGTTGGCGTCATTCCTTTTGAAAAAAAGAACTTGATGATCCTAATTATATAATTACCTTTTTCTATCAAACACGAAATAAAATTCGCCGCCCTTTTTGTTTATAAATTGGACAAATTAACTCAAAACGAAGTGCTTTTCTCATAAACACCAATACGTGGTTTCTCTTCGGCTTTCATCTGCCATGCATGCATGCACGACGTAGCCGTGTGATGCGTTGGGCAAAAGAACTATGACTTGTTTTTTTAAAAAATTTATTGAAATATATTAACTCGCTAACTAAATGCATGTTAACTCATGGCTTCACTCTGCCATTTTTATTTTTAAACTCATTTTTTTATTAACTATAAACTGTCAAGTGCGTCCTCTTGCGAATTTTCTTTAAGAAATGGGCAAGAGGAGTATATTTATAAAATTGTTGTTATTACATATATAAAGGACAAAGAAGACGTATTAAAATTAATAGTCATTTGACCAACGAATTATCATACTCTTATTCACTAATTATGGCATTTTCCCTGTACTTATAAATCAGAACATCAAATTAATTATTCAAGCAATTAAGAAAAAATAATAAAATACATAAAACTATTGTGTAGGACCTGTAGGTTTGTGTTTCATATCATTAACAGATGACACAAATTAGATACTTCTAAAATATACATTAAAGAGTTATGAGAGAGACTATATACTGATAATTAATAAAAGAATTGGGATGCTTCTCGGTTACTTTTCAATATAAAATTTCTTTGAATAAGAAAGAGAAAATTGAGTTTTGGAAGTGATAACAGATTAGTAAAAATGAAGAACAAAAGGGGTTGATATAGAGTAAACGGGAGATCCGAAATATATATGACCTGTGATAATTGATAATGGAGAGTTATTTTGTAAGATTTTTCTGAAAATAAAGAGTTATCAAAGAGATCAAATTGTTCAAGTATAGTTTATTAATAGTTAGATGCCTAATAAATATAGTCTTGGATTTTAATGAATTCATGAGCCATGGGCCTCGTCTTGGTGGTAAAGAGTACATATTCGGCTCCACGGAGACTGAAACCGAAGTGATAATTTAACCCATGGGCCTTAAATACATCAGGCCTTCTTCGATTCTTCCAGCTCTTTTTTTATTCGTTTATTTATTTATTTTTTTATTCATATCTGAATAACAAATATGGTTACCCATCCCATAATGTCTATTTATGTTATTTATTTATGTTATTTATTGTTTATCTTCTTAAACTTCTTATTTATTTATCCTAAACTTACATAAGAAAGGAATATTCACACCAAGGATTGATTGTACTATTGAAAAGAGATGTCTTGGTTTTTAACTTAGTGTTCCACATGGAACATCTCACGTTAAATCCAATACTAATGGCCGTCTGAATACTAATTATAAGCGATTTGCTGAGCTCTACCTCGCAAAAAATAAAACAAAAAAAAAAGCTCAAGAATTTCGCACGAACTCGAACATGGTTAATAATTCTGCTTTGAACTGTCCATTGTTTGTTCTTTGCGCCTGTGATGTTTGTGTTGTAATTACTTGCCAGGCGGCTCAGGCGCCTTATCAAGCTGCCCACAACTTGAACAATGTCTTTTTCTTGGTGAAATTCTGGTGGTTGTTTCTGTCAAGTGCTGCAACTCTCTCTCTCTCTCTCCCCCACTATCTAGCACATCGACTGATATATTTTATCTGAGTTTTGACTTATGTCCAACCAGCTAGTTGTGCTAGTGGATGTAACACTTCTGAAGTATGACGCAGATTCCACTAGTTTGGTACCACAGTAGGAGATCTGCTTTTGCGGCCGGCGGTGAACTGGAAGAGCTCTTTTTTGCATCCATTTTCACTGGTCCTAGTGACCTTGAACTGGTGCTTTCTACCTCAGCCTGCAGCAGGTGACCTTATTGCACAAGTGGGAGTTGAAAACTTGATGCATGGATGAATCAGCAAGCACTTTGCATTGTATATAAATGGTTGCTTTTTGGACAGGATCTATTCAAGGTCAGAGAACGGCAACTAGGGAGCACCCTGTAGTTGACGTGAGAAGATGGTCAATTCATCATGCACTGATGATGTTATTCTGAGTTATATCAGTGGGTGAATTCTGCACACTCCAATTCTTGTGTCAGATGATGGGTTTTGTTTTGGACCAAAAATTATCTGTTTTTAGCTATGAAATCCTTATCCCGGTCCCAGGTATCACTACTCCATGTACATATGTCTTGTGCAGTGCATCTGCGCAGAATTAGGCCACTGCAGCAGTATTCTTTTTGCATGCAGTTGTATCATGATTGGATATTTTTCCATATTTCCTCACATGAACATGCGTACTCATCAATCTCTGTGTGCATCCACATGGATCGCTTTTAAAAAACTTCATGCTTCTGTAATTAGCTAGTCCGGAAGTAGGATAAAGAAAAGTCTGGCAAAGCATGTCCTCCTTGTCTGATTCAAAATCAAACTAGAGTATTTGCAATGCTGATCAATGTGTTGTATTGGAATTAGTTAGGTGGATTTTGATTGCTGGACTGAGAAACGAGGAATGTTGATCAATTAAGACTCGAAAACGGACAGAGATGGATCAACTCGGCAGTTGATCAATAGGATTAACCATATGTTGTTTGATGTTTAATCCTCCTGTCTATGTTACAAAACCACCAGCTGTGTTAAAAGACAATGCACCACTCAGTCTCAGTCCTTGCCACTGAGCCCGGACACATGTGGGTTATGGAACTTTAATGCCAATACTCAAACCATTAATTGCGTGTGTTGAGCTGTAGAATGCGAACTATATAACTCCTCAGATCATGACAAGCCAAGGTGCAGTCATGTGGCTCTGTTCCTTCCGAAGAACGCATGGTCCAGGTGTCCAACATGGTTGGTGTGTGTTGAACTCTGAGCGGATATATCTTAATTCCTTCATAAAAATAATTTCTAGATAAAAAAATCTGGGAACTTTTACAGGGTAAGAGATTAATGGTATCTGCACTTTTTGGGACTCTTGCTGACATTTCAAAGTTCAAACCATACAAAACCATCCATGTCACTTGTGGGGGCAAAATGGCGACCTCCTGCGGAGACTGCTTCCTGGATCAACGATGCCTCTGTACCGAGTACCAACACAAAGGTTGGAAGTCGGCAATCAGGGAGGAGCAGAGAAGCAAAACCATGTGGTTTCGAACACAATGCAATTAGATCGGTGCTGCTGCTGCTGCATGCAGTGTTCAGTGATCTCTTGGCAGGCGCACAGGATCCAAAATTCTTAAAAGTTACAACTGTTCCCCATGCCACCGCTCTGAACTCATTCCACATGATTAAATTTCTTTCCTGGAACATGTCACAAGGAAGCCGAATCAGAATGAAACTGCGTCCTGCTTGCTGGGGGAGTCTGATTGGAGGCACCTGTCCATGCCAAGCTTCATCCGGCACCTCGTTATTTCGACAATGATGTGTGCCTGACGATAAGGGCAAGAAGAGCAATCCATCACCCACGTATCAGTCACTGCATGCACACCAAGAACAGGGACAGAAACCAGGAATACAGAAACAGGTTGTAATATAAAGATAAGACTCAGATTGCCATAAAAGGGAACGCCAAAAAGTTCCTGCATGGTGCCCACTGCAGTGCCAAGTGTAATGGATAAGTACATTCGATGCTCTATCTACCACATGATCCAAGTACCTTTTTCCATTGCCACTGCACCATTAGGTGTGGTGAGAGAAAGATTCAAAGGTAGTTCACAAGACTTCCTAATTACAAGACTTAAAACGATTACTACTCAATTCAATTGTTTGTTGGTGTATGATCCAAGTGTTATCATACAGACTTAATATACAAAATCTTAAGGAAAAAATAAGGAAGAATTTTTAAAGTCGGTTGAATTAAAATAGCATTCTTTATATTAATCTTTGAACATATAGCACAATGGATATTATTAATATACAAAAGTTCAAGAGTCACTTGATCAAATATATAATATTTCAAATTAATATTTACCCAAAATTAATGATAATTAATAGATGATGATGATTATTTCTATTATTGTTCATATTATACATAAATTATTCTTTCAAAAAAATAATTAGTGAAGTCAGGGCTTAGGGAGCACAATCTAGCTACTTGGTTAAATAGACTGTGTTCTTCTTGCTTCATTAATTTTTTTTTACCCACAAAGTGCTATTATATTGGTTTATTATCATCCGTTATTAAAAAAATTTCTGAACATCTCCTTTATTTTTTTATTTTCATTTATTCTTATTTTTCTATGAATTATGCTTAACGATTGATTAACCAAGAAAACACCTAATTTAAGAAAAACTATTATTCATTATTAAAGTTAAAGATGAGAAATAATATATTTTATTTTTATGATATATATATATATATATATATATATATATATATATATATATTGAAATGTCTTTCACTTACAAGGTGATTATACTTCTCTAAAGAAATTTGCTGATGGAGTAGAAGCATAGCGACTTCATGACGTGAGACGATGATATTTAAGAACATAAAAAAATAATACGATATGATTAAAGAAACTTCAAAAAAAAAAAGTAAAGATCATGTAGTTATAGAGCAGCTATCTAAAGATTTATAGTAAATAAAGAATGATAAACTAACATGATTGTTCATTAATTATTATAATCAGTGGCAGAGCCAAGAATATTTTGAGTGGGTTCACATACACATGTATCTAGTCGAAGAGCTCGCTTGTTCTTTCTGTAAATTTTATTTTTTTTACTTATATGTATATAATAAAGATATTAATTTTAGAATTCAAAATTAATTTAAAATATTATATTATGATATTAAAACATAAATAATAATTTATACTATTAATTATAACACTAGAGCTAGAAAGAGATCATGGGTATAACACAAAACAATATTGCATTACTACTTATGTATATGGATTATATATAATAATTATGAATCAAATGGGTATAAATGATACCATAACCACCTAATTATACATTGATTAAATGTAATATATAAATAAAATAATTAAAATTAAAAATATAAAATAGTAAAGCATAATGTCTAAAGAGAAAGAATTAATTAATTAGATGAAAATAGAAAACAAAAATATTATAAAAAATTATAAAACATGGAAAATCAACTATAAAAATAAGTGGTAAAAAATTATGGACTTGGACCATGTAATTAAGAAAAAAAATGATTAAAAGAAATAAAATATAATATAATGCCTAGAAGAGAAAGAATTAATTATTGGATAAAAATATAAGGTAAAAACATTATACGACAATTAGGAGATTATTAGATATCCATCATATATAATAATTTTAGAAAACCAGTGTCAAAAATATCAATCATATATGATAATTTTAGAAAACCAGTGTTACAAAGCAATTAAGTGTCACTTCCAGCAAGCTGATAGTAACATATATGACTGTAATAGTGGATGTAATTACTAATATAGAATTCCTGTGCATGCACTTGCAGGGCACAGCAACCCACCTGCCTTCGCCCTTGATTATAATGTTATTAATATAATGATATATGATATTACGTCATAAATGTATTTTTTTCTTATCATGTTAAAGAAAGTTTTATGTGCTATCGTGTCATGTAAATATTATAGTATCCATATTTTCTTATGATGATATAATTGTACATTTCATTTAGTACGTACCATGCAATAGTTAAAGATATGCATGGTTCTTAATATACTTTAAATAGATTTTTTACCTTAATTACGTGAAGATAAACAGGAGTAGATGATGATAGTAAATCAACTCATGATAAAAAAGTGTTGCACATGTTAAGAGTCATATATATCTCAATGAGATAATAAAAATATTTGTATCCGAATATATTTTCATATCACAATTATATGATTTTTATTTATATATATTTTTAGAGTTTTTTTATTAATAATGGATATTTTCTTTAGAAATTCCTGATGATATTCATCTTTGGAGTAATTTTTTGATGTGCTGTAGGACATGCTTGATTTCATTTTTATTGGGTCGGCAGAAGAAACCAAGAACTTTAATGGCTATCAACAGCAAGAAATATATTGCAAAATGAGGTCTTAAATTTTTGCACTCCCAAACCCATGCATGCCCACCACCCATGTTTCTGTATTTATGTTTTTTGTGCATGCATGCCATGGGTCCATCTGATCAGAAAATAGGTTTTTCCTCACCAATCAACAACAAGAGTAAATTTATTATTATTATTATTATTATTATTATTATTATTATTATTATTATTATTATTATTATTATTGGGATGAAATATAAAAATATAGAGAAAAAAGGTGAAATGTCTGTATATGCATATAACTATATAAAAATTTTTAAGTTAATTAATAAAATAAAAACTTCTCTAAAGGAAATATATATTTCAATAAAATTAGACCTGTAAATGTTATTTTGTTTTAAATAAAATATATCCTTTGTTATCCATTATGCATGCTTTTCACGTTTATCATGTTCATTTCAAATTTACTTTTACAACAAAATAATATAATATATAGCATAATATATCTGAAGTTATTAACTTTAAAAAGTTAACTAATTATTTGACTTAACTTATTAATTAGATTTATTATATAAAATAATCAAAATTATTAGTGTATATATTATATTTTTTCATAAATACATATATCACATGATATTATAAATCTTTTCATAAACATACACATATGTTTTTCTTTCATGAATATAATAAATATTATAAAAGTAAATTTTATAAAGTTATGAGGGCTTTATCATATATCTTTTTAAAGAATATATATCATATTATATATATAATACATCTAATAAAATGTGTGTTTGTGTATACGATTGATTCGTGAAACATTGAAGCATGTGCTTTTGTTTTCATGTTTCTTAAATTCTAATTTGCCCTTTGTATCTTACACATTTGAGACGACAAGTCATGTGTTCTTATGGGTCTTACTATATGGATCTCTGGTCACCCTGGCCTACGGGAGAGTGTTGAAAATAAGACCAATTGTTGAGGTTTCCTCTCTCTCTCTCTCTCTCTCTCTCTCTCTCTCTCTCTCTCTCTCTCTCTCTCTCTCTCTCTCTCTCTCTCTCTCTATATATATATATATATATATATATATATATATATATATATGCCACTCTCGATATAGACCAACTAAATTTATATACTATCTAATTTATACTATAGTCGACTCCGTTTTATCACAACCACTAGAAAACATATATAATGCCCAGTTCGGAATTATTCGTGATTTTTTTAAAAATCTCTCACTTAATGTTTGTCGGAATGTGTCGCAATTTTCTAAAGCAAGTAATGATTGAAAGAGAAGAAAAAAATAGCTTAAAACAAAGCTTAAACAAAATTGTATGATTGGACTAAGCTTTCAATACTCCTCTGTCGACAAGGTGTAGTGCAACATATATATATACCTCCAAGCCGTTTAGTTCAATTTGTTGGCATCGACCGATCGCGTGGAGCATGGACGCATCATATACAAGACGATACATGGAATGTTGTGTAGGTTAAAAACATCTTAATTAATTAATTAATTCTCTTATCAGACAATCGTGGCCACCTCGATCTTCACCCAATGAGGTGTTAGGTCGGAAAACAAATCCATGCGTCTTCAATCGACTAATACAAGGACACTTCATTATGTTTATTTATAGATTTTATTTATACTAATATTTAGTGTTGATAATTCTCAATTGTAACTCTACTCTTATATAATCCAAACGCTTATATAAAAAAGGACGGCGAAGTCAATCGTCCCTTATGAAAGTTTTTTGTATTTGTGTGATTATCACTCTTCCTTTTTTCGTAACATTTAACTTATTATTTCATGTATATGTGTATAATATATATATATATATATATATATATATATATATAATATTCAATTTGCAATGGGCACTCACTTAATTCCAAGTGGTTGCTGTGTTTGTTTCCCCCGACCATTTTGTTTGGACAGGCAACAAATGTTAACAGATGATGCAATGGTGTTGGCCGAGGGGTGTGTGATACATGCATGGACTTGTGTGCGGGATTGACACCAATTCGGCATTTTGTTCCACATATTTCCATGGCCGTCGTTTTTGGGAGCACAAGTTGCCCCATGGCGTGTTGCATGTAGTTTCTTGCACTTGTTTGAGTTTGAGTTTTCCGTCTACTTTTCATCATTTTTTTTGGCGTCATGAATAGTGGAGCTGTGGAAGGAATATTTTGACTCGTTGATTAATTTACCCGAGCAACTATATATCTCCAAAATCTAATATCTAACAAAACGTTGGATTCTAATAAAATATAATTAAACAGATGGGATAATTTCTCACTTAATAAAATATATATAATAAAACATTTTGTTGGATCCTAACAAAATGATGGGTGCTAATAAACTAGCAAAACTAGAGGTGTCGGATCAAGCCGGGTTTTCGATATAAAAATAATAATAGTTACTTTTTTAATCAATTTTTAAAATTAATCACTCTAAAATTATTTTAAAAAATAAAAACCACCCGCTAATGTCATGGGGTCGTTTTTTGCTCGATCGACCCGTGCAGTGCCTAGACGTGCCCAACGTATAGGCAAGCTCTTTTGAATGCTTTGCGAAAGCTTGCTTATGTCATTTTTCGAATGCCACGGTTTTTGGGACGCTCGGTCCCGAGCGGACGCTTCTTCGATGGAGGCGTTTGTAAATAAATTGGCACATCGGCGTAACGCTCGATCTCTTTGGGACGATTTGGGATGCTTTGGGATGCTCTTGTGAGTTGCCACCCCACGTTCGAGGCACGGTGTTAGATTTAGGGAAGCTTGAAATCTTTGTTGAATAAATAAGAATAATTACAAGGCTTCGAGGGAGGACTAGCGGGTCTTCCCTAATATACCGCAGGCCCGAGAGGTCTATATGCGACGTGTGATATGGAGAAGAAGCCAATGGTGCACTTTTTAGGAGTGCAAAAATTACAAAACTGTCACTATCACACTTGAAAATAAAATTAAATACAAAAGTGGCTTGAAAAGAGAAAAATACATGAAGTAAGATAACTCGACGTGCCCCGGGAAAAGCCCTCCGGACATTCTCCCACACTCAAGTCAGCGACATCCCTAAAGCTGCAGCTTGGAATTCTTCAATCTTCTGTTTGAATTGTCAAAGGTCTTCGACTGTCTCCCAATTTGTATCGGCGTCCGGTTTTTCGCTCCATCGAATAAGATACTTCTTCTTCCAATTCTTCGTGCGGACGACGAGTACTTCTTCAACTTGATCAGTAAACTACTGACGGATGGCCAGCGGGGCGCGGTCTGAAACCTCACGTCCGGAATCTTCGGAGTCTTCAATGAAAGGCTTGAGCAGGCTGACATGGAAGACGGGGTGTTGTTGTATCTGAGACGTGAGCTCCAACTTGTAGGCCACCTTGCCTACCTTGTTCAGGATCTTGAACGGGCCCTCGTAACGTCTAATGAGGCCCTTGTGCAGATTCTTCCCACTTAGCCGAAGATGTTGAACCAGCTTTACAAGGACCAAGTCTCCGACTTCAAAATTAACAACCCGTCGAGCGGTGTTCGCCCACTTCTTCATGCGCTTCGATGTCATGTGTAAACATGCTCTCGCCATGTCATTCTGCTCATGCCATTATGCGGCGAGCGGCGGGAACTTTACCACCCTAGGATGTGGTGACGGCCTGGGGCGTCAGAGGTTGCTGCCCCATCACTATCTCGAAGGGACTCCGATTGGTCGACTCGTTCCGCTACAAGTTGTAAGAAAATTGTGCGATGTCGAGTAGCTTCGCCCAGTCATTCTGATTGGCACTCACAGTGCCGTAAGTAGATCTCCAAGATACAATTCACCCTCTCAGTTTGGCCGTTGTTTTGATAATGAAGTGATGTCGAGAAATGCAAGTTGAAGCTCATCATCTTGAACAGTTCCTTCCAGAAGTTGCCAACGAATCGATCATCCCGATCGCTGACGATGCTTTGTGGTAGGCCACAATACTTCACTACATGCTTCATGAATAACTCTGCAGCTTCAGTAGCAAGACAACTTGCGAAGTCGACGGCAAAGATGGCATACTTGGAGAACCGATCGACGACCACCATGATGGTACCCGCTCCTTCAGACTTGAACAGGCCCGTGATGAAATCCATGGAAACATCATTCCATGGCCGCTCTGAAATAGGTAGGGGTTCCAAAAGTCCGTCGGGCGTTTGATTGAGATTTTTGTCTTGCTGGCAAATAAGGTATGTCTTCACGAAAGTTTCAACATCATCCTCCATCATTGGTCAGAAATAGTTGTCATCGATGAGTGCCAAAGTGCGGCGGATGCCCGGATGTTCCGCCCACTTGGAGTCATGACACCCTTGCATGATAGTGCGCCGTAAGTTGTCGAATAGAGGAACGTAGATGCGACGTTCCTTAGTAAAGATCAGTCCATCTTCCATCCAAAAATGGCGTGTCTTTCCCTCCTTTGCTTGCTCAAACAGGTTCTTTACCGTGGGATCTGACTCAAGTCCCTTCTTGATCCTCTCGATCATGTCGGCCTGAGAGGAGCTCATGGCCGCTAATTTCGCGCGTCGGTTGAGGGCGTCGGCAACGACATTCGTCTTGTCAGGCTTGTACTCCAGGACGTAGTCGAATTCCACCATAAAATCTTGCCATCTTGCATGCTTCGGCGATAGCTTCTTCTGCGTTTCGAAGTAACTTGTCGCGACGTTGTCCGTCTTGATATGAAATCGTGATCCGAGGAGGTAGTGCCGCCATGTCCTAAGGCAATGGATCACCGCGATCATCTCCTTCTCCTGAACGGCATAGCGCCTAGGGCAGAGCAAACCCGGGACCGGGTCCGGGTCTAGGCAGACCCGGTTCTGGCCCGACTTTTGCCGGGTCGGAAATTTTCCGACCCGATACCGGACCCGGACCGGGTCCGGGACCGGGTCAGACCCGATAGACCGGGAATCGAACCGGGTTTGCGTCCGGATCCGGTTGCCAGGTGGATCCAGCGATCGGATCTGGCCGCTAGTGGCCGATCCGCGTCACCGGATCCGGCCGCAGCGACCGGATCCGGCCGCAGCGACCGGATCCGGCCGCCAGGCGACCGATCCGGCCGCCAGGCGACCGGATCCGGCCGCAGGCGACCGATCCGGCCGCCAGGCGACCGATCCGGCCGCCAGGCGACCGATCCGGCCGCCAGGCGACCGGTCCGGCCGCCAGGCGACCGGATCCGGCCGCCAGGCGGCCGATCCGGCCGCCAGGCGACCGGATCTGGCCGCAGGCGACCGGATCCGGCCGCCAGGCGACCGGATCCGGCCGTCAGGCGGCCGGAGTAGAGAGAGAGAGGAGAGGGGAGGAGAGGACGGCCGGAGTCGAGGATCGCCGTCATCGCCGCCGCCGTCGTTGTCGTGAGAGAGAGGGAGAGGGCGAGAGAGAGGGGGAGAGAGAGGGAGAGGGAGAGAGGTGGGAGAGAGAAAGAAAGAGAGAGAGAGAGAGCGGATCGGGTAAAAGAGGGAGGGAAAAGAGAGAGAAGGTTTATATAATAAATGATATCGGGTCGGGTCCGGATCGGGTATCTGTATTGTAGACCCGGTCCCGACCCGATACCGGCGGGTTTTTCATTTCAGAGACCCGATCCCGACCCGGATCTAATCCGGGCCAGGTTATTTTCCCGGTTTTCCGGGTCGGGCCGGGCCGGGTCGACCGGGTCGACCCGGCCCGTGCTCAGCCCTAATAGCGCCACTCCGTGTCGTTGTGTTTGCGACTCTCGAACACCACGGGATGCCCCTCCTGCATAAGAATTCCTCCAATGGCATAGTCAAAAGCATCTGTCTATACCTCGTAGGGCTTAGTGTGGTCTGGTAGGACGAGCACATGTTCCTCCGTCATGGCCCTCTTGAGAGGGTCGAACGCTTCTTGGCATGTCGACATCCACTCCCATTTCACATTCTTCCTGAGGAGATTCGTCAAAAGGGTCATCACATGTGAATACCCTTTGACGAACCGTCTATAGTAGTTCGTCAGGCAAAGGAACGAACGCATGTCGGAAACCCGCCTGGGCGGCTCCCACTCCATGATGACTCAAATCTTCGCGCCATCCATCTTCAGCTTGCCACATCCGATGACATGTCCCAAGAAATGCACTTCCGATTGGGTGAAGGCACACTTCTCCCGTTTGACGTAGAGCTCATTCTGTCGCAACACCTCGAACACTTGTCGAATGTGCTCGATATGCTCCTCCAAGGTGCGGCTGTAGATCATGATGTCATCGATGTATACAACTACAAACCTGTCAAAGAATGATTGCAATACCTTATTCATGAGAGTGCAGAAGGTCGCTGGGCGTTGGTGAGGCCGAAGGGCATTACGAGGAATTCGTAGGAGCCGTATCTCGTGACGCACGCCGTCTTCTGCATATCTTCCTCCGCAATCTGGACTTGCCAATAACCCGAAAGAAAATCCAACTTGGTAAATCATCTTGCGCCGCAAAGTTGGTCAAACAAGTCCGCCACCAGGGGATGGGGTACTTGTTCTTCACCGTAAGCTTGTTGAGCGCCCGGTAGTCGATGCACATACGGAGGAAACCATCATATTTCTTCTGAAAGAGTATCGGGGCGCCATATGGAGACTTCGAAGGCCAAACGTATCTTGCATCCAATAGTTCGGTGAGTTGCTTACGGAGTTCTGTGAGTTCCGGAGGGGTTACCCGATAGGGGACTCCATGAGGGGGCTTTAATACTAGGACCAAGTCGATGACATGGTCCACTTAACGCTTCGGAGGCAACCGCTTTGGAAGCTCCAGGGGCATGACGTTCGCAAAGTTCTCAAGAGTTTCCAGGACTTTGGAAGGTGTTGGAGTGGAGGGCTCCGGAACTTCTAATATGACGGTCGCAAGGAAGGTGTGCTTTTATTTGCGCAACCCCTTCGCCACTTGCATGTCGAAGAGGGTCTTCTGTTGAGATCACCTCTCGACCTCACGGGAACTTTGTAGGGTCCCTTGGAGTCGAAGATGACCATTGAGTTGGTGAGCGGAATGACACATGCAGCAATGTGTCACGAAAAAGAGATGCCCGCTACCACTTCATAGTCATCCACCGGTGCCACTGTCATGTCGAAGCTTCCCGACCACTTGTCGATGCAAACCTTCACTGTTGGAGAAATTCTTATAGTCGAGATAGACTTCGCGTTCACCATCATGAACGTGACATTAGTCTTCTGTAGTGGTAACTTCAACTTCTTGGTGGCCACTTCTGACACGAACAACTTCGATGCTCCCGTGTCAATGAGTGCGTTGAAGACTTGCCCGTTCAACTCGATGTCTGTATAAAGTCGAGCAGCCGATGAAGAACCCTTCGAGGCGTTGATGTCGCTGAGGACGTGCATCAAACTGAGACACACCTCTTCCTTCTCCTTCTCGTCGGGGCAATACATTGCGTTGACTGTCGTCTTTTGCGGGCAATCGCTTGTCCAATGTGGACCCTTGCAAATGTAGTAAGGCTTTGGTGACTTTCCGTCCCTCTTGAATCTATTATTATTGGGCCTCCTGTCTTGGTGTCCTTTTCCTTTGTCTTGATAGTGCGGCTTGCCTCCTTGCGACTTTGGCTTCTCTCCCCCACCATTGCCCTTACCCGAGGGCTTTGGTGGTGGAACACTCGTTTTGACATACTTCACGAGCGACTCAGCAGCAGCGACCGACGAGCGAAGGTTGGGGCAATCTCGTCGCTCCAATTCCGTTCCAGCCCATGGCTTCAAACCCTTCACGAAGACTGCCAACAATGTGTCTTCGTCCACCTGTGAGTTTTGTAGGCGCAGCTCGGTGAACTCTTCCATGTACTCCTTCAACGTGCCCTTCTGGCAAATGTTGAACAACGCAATCTTGGCCTCCAATCCCGATTTGGCGGGGCGAAAGTAATTCGTCAGCTGCCTCTTGAAGTTGTCCCACCTCTCAATGGGCTCGATGTTGCCATGTTCCACATCGTCGCAATGGCACCGCCACCATAGACTCGCCGCATCTTACAAGTAGAAGGATGCAGTCTTCACCATCCTCGCTTCAGACATCACATCCAAAACCTCCATGTACCTTCGGACGTTCCACAGAAAGTTACTGATCTCCTTTGCCGACCGCTCGCGTTTGTAGGGCCGCGGCTTCGGCACATCAATCATTGCCTCATGCGGGGCGGGCGTCTCCATATCGTCGCTTGAGTTCTTCCCGCATATTCTTGAACTCTTGCTCTATCTCGAACCGCATGTTTGAGAGACTATTGTCCAAGGTCTCCCGCATGTTCATGATCGTCGCCTTCATGGATTTCAGTCGTATATATAACGGCGTCATCTCATCCCGCACCGTTACGAGATCCACGGTCTTCTTCAACTCTCGCTCGGGGCGGCCCTTCTCCGGTGCGATGGGTTCATTCGTCATTTTCGAATTCGACGTCATTTCTCCTTAATCGTCAAATGCCAACTTGAGCGGTCACAGAAACACTGCTCTGATATCAACTTGTCACGGGGTCATTTTTCGCTCGACCGACCCGTGCGGCGTCTAGACGTGCCCAACGTCTAGGCAAGCTCTTTTGAATGCTTTGCGGAAGCTTGCTTATGCCACTTTTCGAATGTCACAGTTTTTGGGACGCTTGATCCCGAGCTGACGCTTCTTTGGTGGAGGCATTTGTAAACAAACGGCCACCTCGACGTAACGCTCGATCTCTTTAGGATGCTCTTGTGGATTGCCATCCCACGCTCGAGGCACTGTGCTAAATTTAGGGAAGCTTTAAATCTTTGTTGAATAAATAAGAATGATTATAAGACTTCGGGGGAGGACTAGCGAGTCTCCTCTAATATACCGTAGGCCCGAAAGACCTATATGCGACGTGTGATGTGGAGAACAAGTCAAGGGGGTGCACTTTTCAAGAGTGCAGAAATTACAAAACTGTCACTATCACATTTGAAAATAAAACTAAGTACAAAATTGGGTTGAAAAGAAAAAAAATACATGAAGTAAGATAACTCGACGTGCCCCGGGAAAAGCCCACGGGACACTAGCACCCTCTAGCGGATCGATTTTTCGGATAATTTTTTCGGGCTCTACTTTTTATATAATTATATTTTAAAATATATTTAATAACTTAAAATTAATTTTAAAAAATTAATTTTATGTTAAAAATAAAATATATTACTAAAATTTTAAAGTTATTAAATTAGAGTTTGATAATGTGATAGAAAAGTATGAAATTTTATAAAAAAATATATTATATCTATAATAAAAAAATTAATATCATATGTATTAATTATATAAATAAAAAATCATAAATAAATAACATGCTCCACAGGCTCATACGATATTTTCGAGTGGGGCTCTAATTTTAACGGATGAATTTTAATTTATTAAAAGTCGCCCTAAATCATATTTGGGTCTCTATTTTTTTATTTTTTTGATTCGATTTTTTCGGATCGGATGAATTTTTGGATTAGTCGAATTTTTCTTACACCCATAAGCGAAACCCTAATATAACCCTGATTTCGAGGTAGATTTATATGCTCTACTTGCGTATATAGATTCGATTTACGAAGAACTATCAAAATAGCTATATTATTAGTTACTTATCGGAATAATAAATTTAGTTACAAAGTATTTGCTAGGTATAATGGTTTGAGTGGTTGGTATCTGTCGTTATAAAACATTAGAGAGCTTTTGTGTTTGATCATAGTGAAATAGACAAAAATATGTTAAACACTAATTAAATTAACCTATTAGTGTTCGATTAATCCATTTTGAGAGTGTATTGTAGAAACTTTCTACACTATCATCCCAGCTAGACTAATCCCAATTTATACTTTTATTTTTCCTATTTGTAATGTTGCTTTGTAATGATTGAAAAATAAAATGCCCTTTTTATGATTTTTTATTATTATTAACAAAAACACTAACTAATTATTAACAATTTTACATAATTGGTTTAGTTTACATAATTAGCCGTAGCCGAGTGGAAAAAAATACTAAATTATTTCATGTGAAAACGTATACTTGGAGAGGGCAGCTCAGTCTTATCCTCTCTTACATGATACGACAATTGATCATTTCCAAAATCTTTGGATACAATTAATATATTATATATTTTTCACACAAAAAAATAAACAGAAATAGCTGTGTAGTGTGTACGGACACCATCAGGGGACTGCGACTCGGCGGGGCCTTCGATGCATTCCTTTCAACGGCCAACATACTCTGAAAATAATTTTAAAAAAATCCTAACCACGCCACCATTTGTTTCCCTTACATGTGATCTTAATATATATAGAATAAAATGGAGATGTTTTCTATCTCTATCTTATTTTTTTATCATCATATTTTCATCTAACTACGATAAATTATTTGAAATATTCAATCATAAACTATTGATATAAAAGATAGGGAACAATATAAGATAAAGAACACCAAAATTGAATACCAAACTGGTATATATATGATTATTTTCACAAATCACGAACTTATTTTTTATTCTTAAATTATTATAATTTTTTAATTTAATCATTTCACTAACTTCTGTCAACTTTTTAATTATACTCGATTTTTTTCATTTATGAAAAATCGAAAATACCTTTTCGAAGTTGCAAAAGTTGAAATGAAAACATAAAATCAAAGAGAAGGATATTTTCATTTTTTATAAATAAAAAATAATAAATAATAAAAAAGTTGATAGAAGTCGATGGAAGAAACATATCGAAAAAATGAATAAGTTTGTAGATTAAAATTAAATGTGGAAAATTGTAATAATTTAAGAATGATTTGTGAAAATTATATATATATATATTGCATTGATCATCTATGTTTAATGAGGGGACGACTTGTAAAACTTGGATATAAATTGTATTATGATTTGATTAGGCAAATAATTATTGTTTAAACAAGTTCAAATCTCTTTGCTTTGTAGTGTTAGGTTATTTCATCACCTGGAACGTTCGATTTTTTTTAGTTTAGTTAGATGACTAATTTTCGTTTGATTTTAATGGTTTAACTGATAGAAAATAATTGATAAGTTGAAATTATTAATAAGTATTTAATTGGTTGAAATTTATTTTTAAAAATAAATCGTTACAGTTTGAATAAAATAATTTATATTAATAATAATATAATTAGTTATGATACAATTGATTGACTTATTTTTATATAAAAAACAGCCCTCCTTTATTTATTTTTTAAAACTTATAAATAAATTTAATATCTCCTTAACAACTATATTATAAAGTTACTAATCATTAACTAAAAAGATCGACATTTGTTAACTACGGTTTTAGGAAATGAAGACATGTTAACGATGCAATAACCGTAATTTATGGTCTCCAGTTAAATTCACATTACAATAATCTAATTGTTTAGATTTACATAAAAGAAAAAAAAACATTCTCTCTTTTATTTTTATTTTTTAATTAAAAGTTTATTGCCGACAAGCTCAAAATATCTTGAAAGGGAAATATATTATTACTTTCCAGAGACTAATTAATTAATTAGTTAATTGGATCACCATTCACCAAATCCGTGTATGCCTTACGAATTCTTTTCATGCCTGGCCACTTGATTGACTAAAACATATCGCTAATTGTCGTATTTATTTGCATCTCTCTCTCTCTCTCTCTCTCTCCCCCTCTCCCTCTCTCTCTCTCTCTCTAAAACCCCACCCTCCTACCCCATCATAGACGCACACTAGACAGCTCAATCTAATAGAAGATTATTCGTCTAATTTTACGAGGTAGATAGCTCACAATCTAATAAAAAAAGGGAGAAAACTTTTTTTAGGAATTTGTGTCTTACAATGTAAAGAGCTCAATCTAACCTTTAAATTTGTTCGGAAGATTAGAGAGACGGATGAACAAAAGGGTTGCCGCATCTTCACTTATGAAGATTGTTCAATCTAATAACTTGATCATGCCTTCTTGGAGTCATGATTGCTCAATCTAATTAGAAGGGTTGGATGCAATGTATACATACAATTAAATATATATATATATATATATATATATATATATATATATATATATATTATATATATAGGGTTGCATGAGTTCAAGAAGCAAAGGAATAAAATGGAAACATCATGACATCACATGATATATACGAAGAAATTTATTTTTCAATGAATGAACCTTCGGATTCATGGGGTCAAATATGGTGGATTTATTGTAATCTTGTGTTGTGGAATGTTGCTGTCGAGCTCATTGAACTGTGTGAAGTCTACGCTCCAAATGACGCAATTTAGGGCATGGATAAGGGTCCCTTGGATACATGGAACATGAAGTTGCACGCAGTGCCCTTGGCAGTGGAACTCCTACATCATCTTCCATGAACGATATATGGAATCTGTCACTGTTCCAACATTAACTAATTAATTAATTCAACGAGACAGGGGACAAAAACTCAATGAAAATTATATAAGAAGAAAAAAAATATTGCACTAAATTATTAGATCGCGTCAACATTTTTATCATTCGATCCAACTTTTATAACAGAGTTGGAATATGTGACTGAACTTAAAGCTAGAACCAATCATGAGTTCAAAGCAATTTATGTGCAAAATTTGAACTTTTCTAATTGCACTTATAGCATTAAGGCATAAAGCATGCATGTTTTAGCAATAATATATTATAATTTATTATTTAATGTAGCACATATACTTTTGTTTAAACCATCTTTTTATCCAAATTGAAATGAATGACAAGATAAGGATCACCTCTACTCTTTCTTTTCACTATTATTTTGATTCAATCCATATTTAGTAAGCACTAAGCAAATGCAGCAAACCTCAAACATTAAACAATAGAAAAAGTCTCAAGTTTCTTGAACTCAATAATCTTTAAATTTAATGGCAACGGAAATCGTGGGATCACTGGATTCTGACGTAGTAAATTGCTTTCCTGGTCGGTGAAAGAACAGCACTCAATTAGTTGGAAATAGTTAATTATAGAGAAGAACATGCATAGAGGAGGAAACAATTAACAAAAAATAGATGAATAAATTAAACTAAGAGGCCAGAATTTCAAGGAATCCATGCATGAACATATAACTCCCAAATTTAATCTCTCTCTCTCTATATATACATATTGTTATCTTAAATACCACTTTAATTATTTATTCTCGTTGAGAGATGTGCATTATTACATCGATTGTTAACTCTATTGTAGTTTATGTATTACAAATAGGGTTCGATATGTGCATGTGTCAAGTATTTTAACGTGTGAAGCGACTTTACATATATATACTTTTCTTTAATTTCTTTGATATATTTCTTCATTAGAAAATCATTCATAGTAACAAAAAAAATAGTTTTATAGCATAATAAGTTATCAAAATTATTATATCTATCATGAAGGATAATAATGTGCATAAGTTTATAAAATTTAAAAAATGATGAATAGAATCATTATTGATGATTTAAATCGCATCTTTGTAGAAATATATTGAAAAACTAAAGAAAAATATGTCTAGAATCGTTTGATACGCGTTTGAGACGAAAATGGCTTGACACAAACATTAAATCCTTATATATATGATTTATAAATGGTTGATGCAGAATAAAGAGGTGGTATGTGCATATACTCACCTACCTTCATGAGGTGTTTTATGGGCGTAGAATGCATGATTGATGACAATTCACAACCAAATCTAAATATTGATCTAGAGACATGGATTACTTGATCTGACAATGATGTATCATATAATAACTAATTAAGAATCCACCACTGCATGCTTTAAGCATAGAACTCTCTGGAACACATGATATATATAATATAATATATGTGTATCAAAATTCATCTAAGAAATAATCAATCAATTAACTAACTAAATAAGAAGATAATTAAAAAGAAAGCATTTCTAAGAATGAATACTGCCAAGAATCGATTGAGTCCACCAAGTAGACTTGACCATGGACAAGAACAGCACAGAACAAGTAATTAGGAGGGGTCGTAATCATATACACATATAGTCTTAAACTATATCAATTAAACAAGTCATATGTAGCAGTATAAACGCGGCCTGGTGATTGGCCATTAGTGAATTTAATTGCACAAAGACGTCATTAGTTGGACTAATTAAATATATAGTATAGCTATTAGCTATAGAGACAAAATGCCTAAATATTCTTTTCTAATTTTGGACGGCATGAGTGCTCCAACATGGTAACTCAATTTATTTCATAAAAAATAACATATAATTGATCCGGTTAGAGAATTAAATTTCGAAAATGGAAAGATCAATAATATTGATATCGAGTTCAATTAATCTATCACTTCAAATTAATTGAATTAAATAGTTCCTATACATGATCTTAGAGTTAAAACTGCCTATTTAAATGGGATCCAACACATTTTGCATAATTAATTTACATATGATAAATATTATATTATACATATGATGATATTTATATACATAACATGCTAAATATAATACGTGCATTTACGCCTCCGCCATCCGACGCAATCTTCGGACCACTTCCATGTGCCGGACATTACGACCATTTCACGAGGGCATTCCCGTCCAACCGCCATTTCTCGCCTATATATGTGTGCGAGCAGCTCATCTCCTCCAACTCACTGCAAACCAACGACCTCTTTCTCTCTCCACTTTCCATATCCGATCGCCGGGAAAAAGAAGAACGAAAATTCCGATGACGAAGGTCCACCCCAACGCGACAATCAGCCCTGAGTTCGGGTCCCCGGACGTTGGCGCGCCCGCCGGAGACGGCGACGAGGTTGTTCTGACAGTGTGGAGGAAGAGCCTGCTGTTCAACTGCAGCGGGTTCACGGTGTACGACTCCAAGGGCGACTTGGTGTTCCGGGTCGACAACTACGGCCCGGGGGGCAAAGCGGAGCTCGTGCTCATGGACGGCGCCGGCAAGGCCTTGCTGACCGTCCGGCGAAAGGGCTGCCTGAACTTGTTCGCCGAGAACTGGCTGATATACAACGGCGAGGAGTCCTCCGGGCCCATCTTCTCCGTGAAGAAGCGCGTGATCCTGCGGCCGTCCGAAAAGTCCATCGCCCGGGTCGCGGGCGGCGCCGGCGGCAGGTACGGCGTCGAGGGGTCGTACGCGAAGCGGAGATGCGAGATCTACGACGAGCTCCGGCGCGCGGTGGCGGAGGTCCGGCCTGATGGGAAAATCCGAGAACAAGGAGAGAAGATCGCAGAGAGATTGCAGAAAAATAGAGGAGACACACGAAATTTACCCAGGTTCACCCTTGAGATGAGGGCTACGTCCTGCAAAGAGGTTCCACTATATGTTTAGGTTTACAGCCGCCACACCAAATTACATCAGAAATTAGGCTATTAATAGCCTCTCCAAACCGGGTTTAAAACCCAAACAAACAGAGAAAAAACCTAATCCGAACCACACGGGCCGGCTAAACAAAAGCCCAAAACCCGTCTAGGTTTCGGGGGCGCTGCCCCCGAACCCCCGCCCGCTCACCGGCGAGCGGGACCGCCGTCGGGGGGCGGGGCCCCCCGAACCCCCCCTTTCGTTCGTACGCCAGCAATACTGTTAATTGGGTAATACTCAGATTCCCCTAAGCTCACGTGGGCGAACCCGGTGTGAGAAACAAGGGGCCCTGAAGTATTCACCAACTCTAACATTCTCCCACTTGGTGGATACTTCACACCAATGAGAGCCTTGCCAGCAACATTCTTCTTCAATCCGACAGCAGTAGAGCACCACTCAAACTTTACACCTGTAACTGCTTTAGTCAGAAAATCAGAACTATTCTCTGTTGTATCAACCTTTTCAAGCTGAACCTCTTTCTTTTCCACCTTTTCCCGAATAAAGTGGAATTGGATGTCAATATGCTTTGTGCGTGAGTGAAATGCGGGATTCTTAGCTAACTGAATAGCACCTTGATTATCACATCTCACCTCTATAGCACCTTGCTCAAATCCGAGCTCCAAGCACAATCGTCGTAGCCATATGGCCTCTTTTGCAGCATGAGTAAGAGCCATATATTCTGCTTCTGTAGAAGAAAGTGCTACCACGCTTTGTCTCTTGCTCATCCAACTTAGTGCAGCCCCAAACAATGTAAAAACATATCCGCTAGTGGACCGTCTACTATCAATGTCTCCACCCCAATCAGCATCTACATGGCCCACAATATCAAGCATCTTTCCTTTTCCCGCACCTTCAAAGCACAAAGCAAAATCTGAAGTTCCACGAAGGTACCTGAAAACTCTCTTGATAGCATTCCAATGTTCCCTGCCTGGGTTAGACATATACCGACTCAAGACTCCCACTGCTTGGGCTATATCTGGACGCGTGCAAACCATGGCGTACATCAAGCTGCCCACTGCACTTGCATATGGCACACGGTCCATCTCTTCGGCTTCTTCATCCGTCTTCGGGCATTGCTCTGCAGAAAGTTTGGTTCCTAGAGACATAGGAGTACCCACTGGCTTGCAGTCCGACATGTTAAATTTCTTCAACACTTCTTTTATGTACTTCTCCTGTCCTAGCCACAACTTTCTCTTCTGACGATCCCTTCTAATCTGCATACCCAAAATAAAATTCGCCGGTCCCAAGTCTTTCATCTCAAACTTCTTGGCCAACAAACCCTTCACTGAATTCACCATCTTCATACTGGTTCCAATCAGCAACATGTCATCCACATACAATGTAAGAATGACAAACTGATCTCCAACTCTCTTCACATAAACACAATGATCTGAATCTGAACGTACAAACTTGAGTTCGAGCATGTACGTATCAAACTTCTGGTACCACATCCTTGGCGACTGCTTCAATCCATACAGAGACTTCTTCAATTTGCACACCAGCTTCTCTTTACCGTGAACCTCAAAGCCTTCTGGTTGTCTCATATATATCTCTTCCTCCAAGTCCCCATGAAGGAATGCCGTCTTTACATCCATCTGCTCTACCTCAAGATTATATGCTGCTGCCAGAGATAGAACAAATCTAATTGAAGTCATTTTCGCCACGGGAGAAAAAATCTCATCATAGTCAACTCCCTCAACCTGAGAGTACCCTTTAGCTACCAGCCTCGCCTTGTACTTCTCTACAGATCCATCCGGTTTCAGCTTTCGCTTGAACACCCATTTGCAACCAATTGCCTTTCTATCCTTAGGCAATTTACACAAACTCCATGTTTCATTCTTATCCAGTGACTGCATCTCATCTGCCATAGCAAGCTCCCACTGATTTGCATCATCCATAGACCTTGCATCTTTTACAGAACTAGGTTCTTCTCCGATGATGCTCAAAGCATGAAACGAACTCAGAGCACTAAGAGAGTATCTCAAAGGTGCTCTTCTTTCTCGTGTCGATCTCCTGAGAACTGGTATGGTAGTACCAATATCTGGGTCTTCATCTGAATCTGCATCTTCAACTTCATTAACCGAGTCCTCTTGATCCGGTTCTATAACAGACTCAACTGAAGTATCTTGTGCATCCACCTCTGAAGTTTCAGAATCAGAATCTTCTTCAAGCACTACCACTTTCTTAGGTTCATCGCATTTTTGAACTTCAACTTGGGAACGTGATTCACGGAAAACAACATCCCTGCTGTAAACAATAGTCTTTGACTTTGGATTCCACAGTTTGTAGCCCTTGATCCCTTCCTTGTATCCGACAAATATGTTCTTTTCAGATTTACTGTCAAGCTTACCCCGCTTTTCCTTGGGTATATGAACATATGCGTCACATCCGAACACCCGAACATGAGACAAATTTGGCTTCTTCCCAAACATTGCCTCATAAGGTGTCTGATCCTTCACTGATGAGGTCGGTGAGCGGTTCTTCAGGTAGTTTGCTGTGGCTACAGCTTCTGCCCAGAATTCTTGCCCCAATTCAGCCCAACTCAGCATACATCTGGCCTTCTCTATGAGTGACCGATTTAACCTTTCAGCTACTCCATTCT
This sequence comes from Pontederia crassipes, assembly GCA_030549335.1. Lineage (NCBI taxonomy): Eukaryota > Viridiplantae > Streptophyta > Magnoliopsida > Commelinales > Pontederiaceae > Pontederia > Pontederia crassipes. The sequence continues at coordinate 6,897,407 of CM060189.1, forward strand.
GCTCAGGTGTATATGGAGTTGTCTTCTGCCTAGCAATACCATTGTCCACGCAGAACTGCTCAAACTTATCTGAACAAAATTCACCTCCATTATCTGTACGAAGGACCTTGATCTTGCAGCTCAATTGATTTTCCACCAAAACTTTAAATTCTCGAAACTTATCGAATACATCTGATTTATTCTTGATAAAATAAATCCAACTGTATCTCGAAAAATCATCTATAAAAGAAACATAGTACCTGGACCCTCCAATAGATGGAGTCGGAGTTGGTCCAAAGACATCACTATGAATCAGTTCGAGAATCTTCGTTGCTCTTGAACCTGTGTGTTGAAAACTGACTCGGTTCTGTTTTCCATGGAGGCAATGTTCACAGAACCCGAAGCCCACAGAACAATCCGGAACTCCTTCTACCATCTGACTTGATGCTATAGTTGAGAGTCCTTTTTCACTGATATGGCCTAATCTCCGATGCCACAACATAGATTTGTTGTCTTCATCTTCTTTGGCCTCTTCAGAAATAAATCCGCAGCCCACAGATATTGTCTCTCCGAGCAACTTGTACAACGTGCCATAGCGAACCCCTCGTGCAATTACAATCGACCCTCTGATCATCTTGCACGAATCCTTATCGCAACTGAATATAACACCCGAGTCAGCCATTGTACCAACAGATAATAAACTCCTGCTCATAAGTGGTATATGCATCACATCTGGTAGAGTCTTCACCGTGCCATCATTCATCCTCAACTTCACCCTGCCACGTCCAACAATCTGAACCGCAGTGTCATCTCCGAGCATGACATCTCCACCATTATACTCCTCATATTCACAGAACCAGTGTTTATGAGGCGTCATGTGGTACGAAGCACCAGTGTCGATAAGCCAGACATCTTTATCTGACTGTGCCGTACATGCAGAAGCCACATACATATCTCCTGCCTCAGCCTCCTTTTTGTCCGAGGTTGACTCAGCTTCTTTCTTATGAACCTGCTTGTTTTTGCAATCTCGCTTCAGATGGCCCCACTCTTGACATCTCCAGCATTGCACCTTCTTATCCTTACTCTTCGAACGCCCACGAGATTTGGATCTCCCTCTCTGATTTTGATTCCTTTCTGGTTGCCTTCCTCTGGCCGCTAGCGCCTCTTTACCAGAACTTGCTGATCCCTTTCTCCGTATTTCCTCTGATAACAAGGCAGCACATACACTTTCATACGAAAGTTCTTTATCCCCGCCACCAATCACAACAATCAGATTGTCCCATGAATCCGGCAGCGAACAGAGCAATGTTATTGCCTTATCATCATCTTGAAACTTAACACCGATTGATACAAGTTGACTGATCACCGTGTTAAAGTTATAAAGATGGGTAGAAAACGAGTCACCCTCCTGCATCCGAAGATTGTACAATTTCTTCCTCAGAAATAACTTGTTAACCAACGACTTACTTTGATATAGGGATTCCAACTTCCTCCACAGATCTCTGGCAGTAGGTTCGCCCATCACATTCGTAAGAATTGAATCCGCGAGACACAGCCGAATCAAACCCTTCGCCTTTCTATCAATCCGATCCCACTCTTCGATCGCCTTTGGATCTGCCTGACTGGAGGAGGCCTCGTCCGCGACCTTCGCCGCCTCCATGCCTGGTCTCTCCTTCTCGATTGCCGTCCAAAGATCTCGATCACAGAGAAGATCCTCCATCTTCATCTTCCAGAGATCAAATCGCGTTCCATCAAATTTTTCTATCTCAATCCGCGATCCTCCTGACATCTCGAATAAACCCTAATTCCTCGAACAACCTGTGCTCTGATACCAATTGATGGGAAAATCCGAGAACAAGGAGAGAAGATCGCAGAGAGATTGCAGAAAAATAGAGGAGACACACGAAATTTACCCAGGTTCACCCTTGAGATGAGGGCTACGTCCTGCAAAGAGGTTCCACTATATGTTTAGGTTTACAGCCGCCACACCAAATTACATCAGAAATTAGGCTATTAATAGCCTCTCCAAACCGGGTTTAAAACCCAAACAAACAGAGAAAAAACCTAATCCGAACCACACGGGCCGGCTAAACAAAAGCCCAAAACCCGTCTAGGTTTCGGGGGCGCTGCCCCCGAACCCCCGCCCGCTCACCGGCGAGCGGGACCGCCGTCGGGGGGCGGGGCCCCCCGAACCCCCCCTTTCGTTCGTACGCCAGCAATACTGTTAATTGGGTAATACTCAGATTCCCCTAAGCTCACGTGGGCGAACCCGGTGTGAGAAACAAGGGGCCCTGAAGTATTCACCAACTCTAACACGGCCGAAGGAGGCGGCTGGCGGGGTGGCCTTGGGCGACGACGTGTTCCGGCTCGTCGTCCGGCAGCTCGCCGACGCGTCGCTCGCCATGGCCGTCCTCATCGTTCTCGATCAGATGTACAACTGAGATCTCGAGTGTTTTTTTTTCTTCTTTTCTTCTCCTTCTGCTATTCGCCGTGGGTTCAATTTTCCATCAAGAAACCATGGATGATTACTGTAAAGGCAAGAAATATATTGCAATTGAACCAAGAACACAAAAGAAAAATAAAAAAAGAAGATTTTGGAAAATGTAAAATTGTAAATTATTCAAGCAGCAGATTATATGGATAGAAAGGAAAGCACTTGTTGATCTTGAAATCTCTTACTGATTATTGCAAGGCAATTCTTTTTCCTTCTAATTTGTTTCTTCATTGGGACCAAGCTACTAAAAATCCAAACCTGAGTATTAATTATTTCTTTTTACAACACACGTCGAATAATAATAATAATAATAATAATAATAATAATAATAATAATAATAATAATAATAATAATAATAATAATAATAATAATAATAATAATAATAATAATAATAATAATAATAATAATAATAATAATAATAATAATAATAATAAGCTAAAGCTATTTTATATAACATAAAGCTATTTTGCTAATATATTGTGTGTTAACTAAATTTAATGGTGCTTGCTCATTTGTTCTTGTTATATTATATAACATATATATTGTTACTACTCCAAGGGAGGCCTTTCAATTTGTTGGCTTAGGAAGCCACCGAGTAGAACGCACTCCTTCCAAGTACGTGCCCAATATACACATGCACTCAAACGACTTAATTGGTCGGTCGACACGGATCAGTTAATTAGTTTGCACCAAGATCCAATAAAATATGGGAAACTTTTGGAGGGGAATAAGGGAGATATATAAGACTTGACCAATTAAATTGTATCATTAATTTTTTTTTTTAAAAACAAGACAACCGAAAGTAATTGCTAGCACTTTTTTTTTCAATTACGAAGGTAATGATTTCGAATATGATATTATTGTCTATATATTTCAGTACTCTCCAAATATGATGACATTCGTGTGGCACTTCCTTTGCTCTTTACTCAAAACCCACAATAAGCAAGATGCATATCATGGAGGCCTCAACTATATGGATCGCATGTGATGCAATGTGAGGGTGTTTTTTTTTATTATTATTATTATTTCCTATACTATATATTAGGAGATTATAATTCAATATACAAAGGATATAAACCAACTGTACAAATATATTCATTCCCACACAATTAATTAATCGTATTTTCTTTTCTTTGCTTAAAATGCATTCATTATTGTCTAAGCGGTCTTTTTTTTTTATGGTACGTAGCTCAAGTAGAAATAGAATTGGGGTCGTCCTACGGGTCATCGAGGTGGCCTAAATAGTTGCTTATTGTGGGCAATCAAAGAAGACAAAGAAATAGGAAATAAAGAGGCAAAAAAAATGATGGAGATGCGGGGTATCGATCCCCGTACCTCTCGCATGCTAAGCGAGCGCTCTACCATCTGAGCTACTGTTGTCTTAATTTATATACATTAAATTATATATTAATAAGTTACATCTAAACTGTTACAACTCCTCTCCTTTACTAATTAACTTTTAGTTTTTTTCGCTGTAAATGTAAGGGATTTGAATTGTTAACGAGATGAATTATTTGTAACATTCTTGTAACATATCAACGATCATTTTTTTAATCGAGAAAATATATTCTTTTTATTATGAAGGGTATTCAATAACAAAGATGACTTTATGGACGAAGGGTATTAATCGAGAAAATAGATTCTTTGTGATTAATGCTAAGTGGCTTGACAGTGTATGATGAGAAAAGAAAATATTCCAATTTAAGAATAAGAAAGCATAACCCAAGAACGTAAAGAAACCTGCAAGCTAATTTTGGTTTATTAACTCTGGTAAAGCCCATTCATCCCTGGCCGTAAAGAAAAACATCCAGCCCATCTTGAATTCTTAATTAAAATTATTATTCTTCTTAAAATGTATTCCTTTTTCATTCTCAAATTTTATAATTAGTTCACCTATAACGATGGGATCCAAGCAAGGAAATTTTTTTAAATAATAATTATAATAACAATTGGAAAATTCTTAATTACTGAGTAGTAGAAAATATATTTGGAAAAATAATAAGAGATTTCTGCCATTACATCTTTTAACGTATTATAAATTTTGGAAAAAAAGTTGATAAACAAAAAATTGAATTTCCGTATACATAAACACATATAGCACAATTATCCTTCATAATTGAATCATACGCATGTGAATATACATGGATCATCTTTAATTGGACTACCGTTGTGAACGGTGACACAAATATTCTTAGACGAGAAGAAAAAAAAAAGTAGAGTGTTAGAATTTGTGTAACAGATAAATTATGTACCGAAAATGAATAAAAATTTAAGATGATAAAAACTTTATTAGATGAAAACAGAAAAAAATTATAATTTAGATTGCTTTTTTTGTTCAAATTTCTAAAAATAGAGAGTTACATAGATACTTCCTTTTACAATGTGATAAGAAACTAGTATATTGATCCTTAAAAAAAAAGAACGTTATCTGTGACAAGAAAATAAATTATAAACATAATTCATTTTAATATTTTGACTGAACGAACTGCGAGATCTCTATTGATAGCATCTTTTGACTTCGAAATGTTTTAGAGATCAAATGATTTTGAGATAGAATTCCTAAGATAGAGGATGGATGAAATACCTGATAACAATCGACGATATAAAAAATGACAACAGGCTTCCTCCAAAAAGTTTTTTTTTCATGATAAAAAATAGAATCACACATCATTTTGAATAAGAAACAAATCATAAGTATTGTCTGCGCCTCGAAGTTGACCTCCTTACAAAGGACAATTGTGGATGAGTTATTTTACACTTGTGTCAAAATTGTCAATGTACAAAATTTTTGTATGATTAAATAGAAAACAGTTAAGAAGCTAAATAAAATAAACTTTTTATATTAAATTTAAATTTAAAGATGCAGTGCCCCAAAACTGTAGTGAGACTTTCTTCGTGGGCTGCTTTCTTTTCTTTTCTTCGGTCTTTATTTGACTATTGACCCAAATGGTCAGGATAAATGTCACGTAGACGGAAAACTGAACGATAGGATAATATGACAATTAAAGGAAATGTGTAGGGTGATATGTAAGTCACTTAACTTTTATGTGAAGCGAAGGTATGGAACCCAAAATATATCCAAAATGTAACTTAGGTTCTATTTGGCAATACAAAAATTAGCGTTTCAAGTAGCATTTAGCGATTCAAACGTTAATTTTTTGTGTAGTAATTGACAAAAATAAATAGCATTTAACGTTTAATACAAACATGTTGAAAAGTTACTTCTACTAGTGTTTAGCAATTAGATGTTAGTGTTTTATAATTTTTTTCCAATTTTACCTTTATTCAGATATATTATTTATTTCTAACTTATCTTATTATTTCTCATTTTTATTTTATAACAATTTAACTATATTTCCTTTCATATTCATGTCTAATTAATTACAAATTATTTTTATGTTAACAACGAATAAAAAATAATTTTATAATTAATATTTTCATATCATCGGTGTATTATATATAATTTATTGTCAATATATGTTTCTATATATTTTAACAAAAAAATTAGTTGTGAGATTTTATTTAAGATATAAATATTTAATTTATTGTATTATAATAGAATTTATATAGTGCTTAAATTAAATAATTTGCCATATGTCTAATTATGTCATTTTATATTCATCAGCTAATTCTACCATTAAATTTATCAAATACTTATTTGTTACAACTTTTAACTGCTAATCATCATCCGCTATCTGTTATCCATTAATTAATTCGTTATCTGCTAATTGAACTGATATCTGCTTAACAAACCGCTAGTAATGTCAAACAGACCCGCAGTATGAGAAAAAATCTCATTACTAAACGTGGTGCGAAAACCAAAAAGGTACATTCCAAAAGGGTATATCTATCCATCCCAAAAAGTGACTCAAAAGTGAGACAAAATACTAAACTAGACATAGAAGTGAATCCGATCAAATATGACCTGGAAAGTACCGTCTAAACAGATACACCACTTAAAATAGCGTAAAAACATGCGACTGAGTTCAGACTCCACTAGAACCATGTGTAAGCACCACCCGGGTCGAAACCGTCGCACACGCATCACCGCCGTATGCATCATCATCATCATGCAACTATAGGCACAATGGGAGCAAGCACAACTGTTAGCATAAAGCTAAGTGTGAGTTCATATAAATAATAAATTAGTTATATCATAAATATAACATGAAGGAAAATATGTAGTCAATATAAGAGTGAAACATTGTAAAATGAAACATGGTAGAGTGAAATAGATGAAGAGATCTTGATTTACGACTTTCCATTTCTTTTCTTCTTCTTATTCTTTTAAGTGTTCGTTTCAAGTTTATCTTTTGTACTTTCATACTTACCTTCTTTTTTTTTCTTTTTCTAGTTCTTTTACGAGTTCATAGTTTATTTTTCGTACTTTCATTCTTTCGTCACTTTCATACTTTTATATACAATCATACTTTCATATTTTAGAAGAGTTCTTCATTCTTTTAGGGAATACTGTTGCAAACACCATGAAGTGCGACTATCTAGACTATCATAGGGCAGTGTGTGATCAGTGTCATGGCTAGCTCCATCGGGCAAAAAGTGTGGATGATCTCGCGCCAGGCAGAAACATCCGTGTGGGAGAGACTCCCGTCTAGATAGAACAAATGGTAACTCGTGAGGAATTGTCTGTTACGAGGCGGTCACAACTTTCCCCCATTATAAGTGAACCTATCTTTCAATTCGTAGATTGATCAAGACAGTTGGGAGCATAGCTCTATCATCATCTTTGCATTTTCTTCTTTTACTTTAAATCAAGTGGACAAAAGCATATTAAATCGTGGTTGGGACAGAGGTCATGTCTTTCGGTCCACATAACGAATGCCCAAAGATCAATGGTCATTTGCTTTAGGTTCATTCGGAGTCGTTCGAGGAGGAGATGGACGCCCGTTCATCATCATTCATCGGTCAGCCGAAGAGAAGAGCGATCATCGGTTCTTTTCATTCTTCTTCATTTCATAGGAGTTCATCATCGTTTGAAATCATTCGTCATGGAAATTCGTAGGATCATCATCGTTCTTTATTCGTACTTTGATAAGGAAAACATCATCATGTCATCTTAACACATCAAGGGTTCGATGCAATCATGAAGAGTAAAACAATGATATAATGAGCATAATTCACATAATTGAATTGGGGTCAAACATGTAGATCGGGGATCTAAATAGTCGAAAATGTGATTCTGTTGGTCAGATTCAGAGCCGAGTATGAGTGGAACCCGGGCTGAGTTCTGACTAAATTATTTTAAAAAATTTTTTAGCAGAACCCCAGCCGAGTCGGTTACACCCGGGCAGGGTAGTCGCGCGATCGGGCTGTGTCAAGTCATCGCGCCCGATCATCTTCTCCGCGATGAACTCGAGCTAGGTCAGAGTTGACCCGGCTCGGGTTCCTGGTTCGAGCTGAGCTCAAGCTCGATCATCCATGGAGGATCCGGGCCGAGTTCGTTAGAACTCGGTCCGGTGGGACATGACCCGGCCAAGGTTTCATGGAGCTCGGGCCGGATTTGTTCATGCCGAGTTCATTTTCATTTCTTTTTCTTTGGCGATCGCCGATATAGTATAACTAAGGATTATACATCATGAGTACATGTTTATCGAACATTTATTAGCTAAAATGCACAGGTATAGCACTAATCATTTTGTAAAATGACACATGGTTTTTGGTTCGATTTTCCTACTTTTCTATCAGGCACTCGATTCGGTGAGACATGAATAACATTAGAATGGAAACTACAGAGCATGGTTCAAGATGTGGAATCATATGTAGTTTGGTTCATGGACACATCGAGCATGCAGTGTTTGTCTAGAAACTCGACCTATGATAAAGATCCTGAGCAACACACTTTAACGCCTATGCTTTTGAGGTTCGTCCTAGCTTCGTTCGCGTCCTGCTCTCCCTTCCGCGTCGGAGGTGGTTGCCGGCGTCTCTCTCGCTCTCTGCTGTCCGCACATGCCGAAGAAGAAAAAAAATGGGTGAGAGGAAGATGAGAGACCGAAGAGAAGGAGAGTAGGAAAAGGAGGAGGAGAGGACGTCAAGCTTCATATAGAGGAGGGGGAAAGAGTCGACTGTTTGCCTCTCGCCTTGGTGATGGAGCGAATCCAGTGATGGATCCTCTGTCAGGCGGTTAGAGCTCGGCCATTGGGGGAACTCGGTGGCAGGGAGGACAGAGAAAGAGAGAAGAAGAAACTAAACTATAAGAAGACAAAGGAGAAAGGGGCATGGAGAAGGAATAAATGGGTAAAGACAAAATAGAAGAACTCAGGGTCGACCGATCCTTCAGCTTTCATTTTTTTCCAAACTGGGTGTTACAAAAGACATTAGCTTTAGATCGCTCAACAATAAATTACAAAGATTTTGAGTGACCTTGAATGGACGATGTAAATTAATAAATCGATTTGTTCACATGCAAATCAAATAAAAAGAGGGATTCAGCCAAATGAAGTTGATTGATTGATTTATAAGTTTGCCCTAACGAAGTTGATTAACTTGCAAAAATATACCAAACCAATCCAATAAGAGAGTGAAAAGGTTTGCCTCCCCAAATTATTATTATTTTTTATATATTAAAAATTAAATTTGACCATGTTAGAATATTTTTAGTAAATCATTTTGCCTAGGAGTGTTGACCAGTTTGATCACCCTTCTTTGAATGATTGGACCCGATAGTTTAATTAAATGAGTACCCGTCGATCACCATCTTTTTTTTAAATTGTTTTTGTACTTTTTATATTATTTAATATAAAAAATTATCTTATATTTATTTAAAAATAATAAACTAAATTGTGAAGTATTAATATTATTTTGCATAATTAAAATATTTCATTTTAATATTTTTTTATTTTTATATAAGATATAAGTCGAAAATTAAATAAAATTTTTTAAAAATAAAAAATTCGAATGTTTTGGATCGGATCGAAACGACTCAAATTGAAATTTTTCGATCACACTTAATTCAACCCATGGTCAAATTAAGATCGGGTTCAATCGAATTCGATCTAACTCTTGTTTTCGGTTCGACAAGTTGAACACCATGTCAAACTTGGTTGCCATGGTCTTGGTATTGGGGCCAATAGGTTAATCAGTAATCACATACTCTTAAGACACCGGATTGCACGTGTGGCCCACTCAATAGAGTTCATGCCATGACTTGAAAGCATATGCGGCGAATAATTAAATTATGCTCCCCCTGCCACCACCATCATAAAAAGGAAAAAAAAAAAACCACCACAAACAAGCAAAAGAAATGCAATACTTTATTATGCTAAAACTATATGTTTTGCATATAGGAAAATTTAATATTTGTAAAAAATTGCTTTTCTCTATTTAATAACAAAGAAAATAATGTTTCTCCTTAGAAAAGTAACTCTTTGGGCCACGATGCACCCACCACCTAAAAAAATGTAAACAAATAATTTTATACCGCAATCGGGCCCTAGTTAATTTTTTTTTCTGAATTTATATATAGCATTACAATATCGGAAACATATGAATTATAATAAGTCAATTAATTTATCATTCTATGCAGTATACTTACCACATCATATAAATATGCAGTGTATTTTTTCTTAAACTTAGTCTTATACTTTTTTTAGAAATAAAGGTTCAATATTCTTTATATAACGGAATAAAACTTACGATGAACTTATTATTAATGTATTATGAATTTATGAAATGTGTCAATTCAAAATGAGTTCTTGTGAACTTATAAATAAAGTGAATTTATAAGAAATGTAATGATATTATTAATCCATATACCTGGACTCATTTTGGATTGGGACAATTCTCAATCTCATATATAATTTGTCTCGTGTAGGTAGAAGTGAATACTTTGTATCCTTTTCTTATACGGTAAAAGTAATAGGGGCTAATACCGCTGTACCCCGGACTTTTTCTTTTTCATGAACAATAATTAAATATCATTTAATCAATATTCTTTTGCATTTATTTTCTTATACGCTAAATAAATATCAATTAATTGTACTGCAATTATTTAGAATATAAGTTTATAATCTATGGTTCATTCACAATCAATCAATTCACGTACCATATTGTCAAGCCACCTTCATGCATGCCCATTTTATTTATTTTTTTTATGCATGCATTTAAATTGAGTAACATACTCCCATTCTCATAAAAATAGGAGATATTCATATTATCAATCATCGTATGGTAAAAGGCCAAGATAAAAATGTATTTTTGTAAAATGAAATTACTAAGAAAAGAAATATTTAACTTAATTGTTCCACAATTTTCATCGAAAAAAAATCCACTTATTGGAGAATTTAGTAGAAGCTGTTTCCCTGAAAACTAGTTGTGGTTTCGACTCAGTGGGCAATGGAAGCCGTTGATCAATAAATCAACGGATAGGTTACATGTGTAAACCCTTTCCCCATCTATAAATCCGTGGTAAGCCTCCAAATTGCGTCACACCGTTCTTTGCTTCCAAGTCGTCTTCCTCATCCAACTGCACAACAAAAGGTACCATTTTTCTGATCCACTTTTACATTGTTAATCTCCATTGACAGCCAAATTAGGTGTTAAGAATCGAGGTTACTACGATGGTAGCGTCTGATTTGAGATCTGCGCATTCTTTTCATAATTTTTATTCTCCGATCGGCTTTCATTTAGCTTATTTCCGTGTACGTTTTTACATGGATTAGTGATTTTTTAATCAAACTTTTAGGTTTACTTCACTGTAATTGATACGAAAAAGTGTTCTTGATATGAAGTTTATGATTCTGATGTGATTTCTGAAGAGATTTAAGAGTCCTTCGTCTGGTCTGAAGTATCTACATGTGTTTCTCCGGAGATTTAACTCTTACCTGTCATGTAATCAGTCCTTCGTGTATAAAGTTTTGATCTTGATGTGTTTTTGTAGAAAGATGGGCAGCTCCGGATTCTCGTGGAAGCTGGCGGATCACCCGAAGCTCCCCAAGGGGAAGACGATCGCCGTCGTTGTCCTGGACGGATGGGGCGAGGCCAACCCTGACAAATTCAACTGCATTCATGTCGCTGAGACTCCAACCATGGATTCACTTAAAAATGTATGGGTGCTTAATTCAGTCGTCTCCACCTGAGATTTGTGGATTTATCATGAACAGTTCTATGTTTTGGCAATCTGGTCACTCTACTCTTTGATTATTCAATTAGCTCAGAGTTTTCTGGTGCTTGCTGTTTTAGCTTATGAAAGTTTATATCACTTCTTTAAGTTCCAATCTCTTATCTCGTCAACAGTTGTGATGTTGATAAAACAATATGTGACTGCTTAATTGTTATTGTTGTAGTGCATTCTTGGTTTTAACTAGGCAGAAGGAGAGGCTTTGTTATTATCTCAATGCCTCAATCTATATGTTGATTGTTGAAGTGGATGTTGTTTTTTTTCCTTTTTTGTCATATAGTTTAAGAGTATGCTACTAGTCTGCTTTATGCATTACTTTCTGAAGTTCAAATTTTACAATGTTCATGTTCCTCTTTGTAGGGCGCCCCTGAGAAATGGAGGCTGGTGAGGGCTCATGGCAAAGCAGTTGGTCTTCCTACCGAGGATGACATGGGTAACAGTGAAGTCGGACATAATGCACTAGGTGCTGGAAGGATATATGCCCAGGGGTAGAGTGCCTAACCTTAGACGTGCTTTTGTATTTTCTAAATGTTGTATTTAGATATCAAATTTTTAGTTAAATCCTGTACTTCTTTTTTCCAATTTCAGTGCAAAACTGGTGGATCTTGCACTAGCCTCTGGGAAAATTTATGATGGAGAAGGTTTCAAATACATAAAAGAATGCTTTGATCAGGGAACTTTACATCTAATTGGATTATTGAGTGACGGTGGTGTTCACTCTCGTCTAGATCAATTGCAGGTTAGCTAAACCATTCATAATTTGGCTCGTCTTTGTTTCTGCTTTGGTATTTGTATGAGAAATATTGACTTTATTCATGCAGTTGCTTCTGAAAGGTGCAAGTGAACGTGGTGCCAAAAGAATTCGTGTCCATATTCTTACTGATGGTCGTGATGTCTTAGATGGATCTAGCGTTGGATTTGTTGAGACACTTGAGAATGATCTTTCTAAGCTACGGGAGAATGGTATTGATGCCCAAATTGCATCAGGTGGCGGTCGTATGTATGTTACCATGGACCGTTATGAGGTATCATCTACTTAGTAGTTGTTATGTTGTCACCCTTTGTAATGCGCATTATATGGTGTTTTCTTTGGACTCATTTAGATTCCACTTTTCCTCAATAGAACACATGTTTTAGGTGGTTTGTACGTGCTTAGATATATGTTAGAACAACCTTTATATGCGATTTTCGTAATCTTTGGAATCAAGTTATTTTTGCCATTTAACGGAATACAACTTTGTATTTTGCAGAATGACTGGGATGTAGTAAAACGTGGTTGGCATGCCCAAGTTCTTGGTGAAGCTCCACACAAATTTAGAAATGCTGTTGAAGCTGTCAAAAAGCTGAGGGAGGTTCCGAAAGCCAATGACCAGTACTTGCCACCATTTGTCATTGTCGATGAGAATGACAAGGCAGTTGGTCCCATTGTGGATGGTGATGCTGTTGTAACCTTCAACTTTCGAGCAGATCGTATGGTTATGATTGCCAAATCATTAGAGTATGAGGACTTTGATAAATTTGATCGTGTTCGTGTTCCTAAGATTAGGTATGCTGGTATGCTTCAATATGATGGCGAATTAAAGCTCCCAAGCCACTATTTGGTTTCGCCTCCAGAAATAGAGCGAACATCGGGTGAATATTTGGTGCACAATGGTGTTCGCACTTTTGCTTGCAGGTATGATGCATTTGAACTGAGCCTGCAATATCGAGTTCTTGTACAGTAACAGAACTGTCAATGTATTTGTTCTGTGTTCTGGTGCTTGCTTTTAGAGTGTTTATATGCAATCATGAGAACTTTCTAACAGTTAACCTGCTAGTTCGTTTTTATTGTACTGATTGGATCCTGTTGGATGTGCATTTCTAAGCATTTCTCTGAATTTGTGCAACAGCGAGACTGTGAAATTTGGTCATGTTACCTTTTTCTGGAATGGGAATCGGTCAGGGTACTTTGACCCTACCATGGAAGAGTATGTTGAAATTCCGAGTGATAGTGGAATTACATTTAATGTCCAACCAAAGATGAAGGCTCTTGAAATTGCTGAGAAGGCACGAGATGCTATTCTAAGTGGCAAGTTTGACCAGGTATCAAATAATTTGAGGGAATATTATTCACCTTGTCCAGATAATTTGTAAATTCTACCTTCAAAAACAAATTATAAACTTCTGCCTACAGGTTCGTGTGAACCTTCCTAATGGAGACATGGTGGGACATACAGGTGACATAGAGGCCACCGTTGTAGCCTGCAAGGCTGCTGACGAGGCTGTCAAGGTGCATATTGATTTTATTTCAATGTTTGGTGTTGACATTAATTATTTGACTCTTGTGAACCAATGCAATTAAAATATTCAGATAGAGTTGATGACATATACCATGTCTTGAGGTTAATATATGCTCATGTATGGAGTTGCATGTGCCTTTTGTTGTTTTGAGTTGGAGAAAATATGCCATATCTTTGCTTGGAGACTAATTTATAAGCATTGATGAAAACTCGGACATGCCATTGTGGGAGGAACATGCCGACTAAGAGAGATTCTTGGATTTTTTTATAAATTGCCTATTTATGTACATGTACAATATATGGATCTTGTATTTGTTGAGCAGTAGATTTTGGATAATTCTTCACTTTTTTTGAAAAGGGACCATTCTTTACCTATCTTATAGGTGGGAGAACATTAAGGATTGTTTAAACTGTTCCTATTGTAGAATACCCTTTCCTCTTAGTGGCATTGTTGGTAAAAAAATCTTTTACTACTTTTCTGTCTTTAGCAATAATTGGGCTTCACCAATGTGGCTCTGCAGATGATTCTGGATGCAGTAGAGCATGTTGGTGGCATTTATGTCGTGACTGCTGATCATGGAAATGCTGAAGACATGGTAAAGAGGAACAAGTCTGGCCAACCATTACTCGACAAAGATGGGAAAATTCAGATTCTTACTTCACACACGCTTCAGCCTGTAAGTTCATCAAATTCTGATTGCCTGAATGCAAATAGTGTCTCTTGGGTTGCTGGTTTCTGTTAGTCCAAAGTAACTGTTTTTTGGGTGTTTATTAATTGGAGGTTTTATAATTTCTGTTATGTAGTAAATATTGGAAAAAAAGGTTTTATTCCTTCTTGACCTTTGCCTTAAGGACATGGATATTGCTTAAGTTCATATAAAACTTTTTGCAGGTTCCAATTGCCATTGGAGGCCCTGGACTTGCACCTGGTGTGAGATTCCGATCGGATTTACCCACAGGTGGACTCGCAAATGTTGCTGCCACTGTGATGAACCTCCATGGTTTCGAGGCACCAAATGACTATGAACCAACCCTCATCGAAGTAGTTGACAACTAAATTATCAATGGATGGATTTAATAGGAGCAACATTTAAATAAGTCATTTTTCCTCTAGAAAGGAAGTTTGATCAAAACCCCATGAGGCAGCTATAGAAGATTATTTTGTGATCCTTTCAAGGAAGTAGTACTTCAAAGTTTTCTGTCCGAGAATTTTATTTTTTTTTGTATGCTTTAAATGCCATACTTCTGTGATGATAAATTTGATGCTAATGCAATCTTTCCTTTTAACATCCTGGTGAAATGTTTTCACTCATCCCTCAATCATGGTGCTCGTAAAGAAGGTTTACGATCAGCATCTTACAGTCCGAAAACAACTTTAGTTAATTAAAACAAATTTTCATAGGTTTAGTTTGTCCCGTAATAAGTTTTCTTTGTGGAAATCGAATGCTTTTGGTGATATTATCCTGTGGTAAATTTTATTATCTAATTTTATCCGTTTTTTCAATTTCTAAGACTTTACTTCAATTATTAGTTTCTTACTGTTCTTTACATGATGTTTCCGGTTAAGTGACAAATTATTAAATAATAAAATAATATTACAATAATTAAAAAAATAAAAAGAGGAGGGGGGTGTCACCCCTTCCCTCTCAACCTTCATGGTCTCACTGACGTCGGAGGGTGGGGGTGGCGCCTCTCTACGTGTTTACGAGCTTGCTTCCCTCCAGCCTCCCTTTGTGACTACCCAAAGCTCACTTGTTGGTGCTCACAGAAGGAGAGCATCTTCGCCCCCTTTTGCGACTACCTGGAGCTCGCAGTTGGGGGCAACATTTCCCTTCCCTTTTCTCGCGTCCTTGGCGTTGGTGTGCCAATGACATGGTGTGCCAATGACATGCAAAATTGTGGTACACCCCCCCCCCCCCCCCCCCCCCCCCCCCCCTTCAGTGTCAACGAAGAGGTTGAGGTGGCGCGGGCAACACCTCCTCATCTTTCTTTAATTTTTAATTATTATATTATTTAAAATTTGCCATGTAAGTAAAATGATTATAAGTTGATGAAAAAGTTAATAGAATGATAATTTGATTACAAAATAAAGTTGAATGATAAAATTGGGAAAATGAATAAAGTTACAAATATTTAATGAAATTTTTAATTTGAGATTCTTAGAACTACTTTGATTTTTTCTTTTCTTTTTTTGTCTTATTGGATGGTGGAACCGAGAGGAACTAGAGCTTGGTTTCAGTCTATTCTATAAAAAATGTGACGACGAAATCAACACTGGAATATGATGTGAGCATGAGCTGAACCGGCCACTATCCACTCTTTTTTTTTTCAACTTTTTTATGTGAGTTGCGACGTTCTTTTTTTTTCTCAAACCTATTTTTTCTCTCTTTTACCTTTCTCATTCAATTTAAAATGATTTATTTGATATTATTTATTATTTGTCATTTTGGATTTTTTTAATGTTTTATTGAATATAATTCCATTAAAAAATGTTTTATTAAATTTTGATAATACATTTTTTAACAAATTTTCTAAATAAACAATTTTAATCTATGCTCAATATTTATTAATTAATAAAATTATTATTCACTATAATTTTACCATCCAAACGATATCTTTGAAAATTATATATATGCATCATGAGAAGAACTACCTACATTCACTACCTACATCATGAGAAGAACTATATATATATATATATATATATATATATATATATATATATATATATATATATATATATATTAGGGTGCATACAAAGTTAGGTGTGTACAGGTGCAAACAGATCTTAATGTCCGTCGGATCTTGAATGGATGGTCGAGATCGAAGCATGTCGAACTAGCGAGTATCTTACTGACTCGTGATCAGCAATCGCAGTTTAGAGTGAACTAATTCAGGGCAGAAAGTGGTCTATGCGTCTCACACTCCATTTGGGGCATGAAGGAACGTTCGAAGAGGCGGATCTCTCAGCCTAGATGATCGTGAAGAAGGCACGAACGAGAGGTGCCCTGGAGACGGGTCTCTCAGCCTAGACGATCGTGAGCTCGCCCTAAAAGAAGGATCGCGAAGAAGGCACGAATGAGAGTAATATCCGGATGCCAACGACCTCTAACTCTCAGGTTTGGTGCCCTAAACTGATCTCTCTCTCTCTATCACTCCTTTCAAATCGCTTTCTCCCTCTCACATTCGCTTGGCGTTCTCCTAGGGCACGATCCGCGATTGGAAGGGGGACGAAGGATCCGGCATTGGAAGCTGGAAGTGGACACTTTAAATCCTGAAGTATGCCTTCTTTCTATTTTTGCTATTTTAGAACATTTATAGAATGAGATAGGCTGAAGTCTTCACCATTTGAATTTCATAATTGACCATAACATATTGTCGTATAGATCGTATGTGTAATGTCCTCCCACATAAGCGACGACCAAATTGTGTCAATGATTGGATTCGAAGAGAGGTAATAATTTTTTCTATGTTTTATTTAACCTGACTCTAAAATAAATTATATTCCTCATTAGCATAAGTTTTATACAGTGCTTATATATATGGGTCAACAACATTCTCATATTGTCCTTGGAAAACCAATGGTTGTAATGACATTTGATACAGATGATGTAGCATACAAATTTTATAATTTGTATGCAAGGACAACTAGTTTTTCTATAAGAAAGTCATTCTATTTAAAGTTAGATGAAAGAAGGAAGTTTGCATGTAGAATGTTTGTTCAAAAGAAGGTCACAAAGATATGACTCGAAATGTGGGACCCGATGTGAAAAGGAGTGAATAGCGGACTGATTGTGAGGCTCATTTATATATTAGTGAGGGGAAGGATAAAAAATGGTATGTAAAAAAATTTCGTGAAGAGCATAATCATTTGCTAGTCACTCCTTCGAAAGTCGGAACACTACGAACACATAGTAACTTATGTGATACTTCTAAAGATCTAATAACTCAATTTCATGAAGTAGGGATGGGTCCTTCTAGTATTGCTAAGGTTCTCAATTTCTCAGGTGCTCCATCGGTTACTACACAAGATTGCATCAATCATTTGATTGCAAAAAGACAAAATAATATTGGTAAAGAATGTATGTGTGTCGTTGCTTATTTCAAACAAAAGAAGAATGATGATGTTGGGTTTTGTTTTGAAATGGTAGTGGATGAAACTAACACGACAAGAAATGTTTTTTGGACAGACAATAGATCGAGAGATAATTATGTCACTTTCGGTGATGTTCTAGTTTTCGACACGACGTATAGAACTAATAAATTTTATATGCCATTTGCACCCTTTACAGAGGGTTAATCATCATATGCAATCTATTTAGTTCGGATGTGCACTACTTGCAGATGAGACAGAGGATACTTTCATTTGGTTGTTTCAAATATGGCTAGAGTGCATGAGAGGGAAGGAACCTATATGTATTACTACAGACCAAGATATTGCTATAGAAAATATCATACGCAAAGTGTTTCCAAACACAAGACATCGTTTTTGCATTTGACATATTTTAAAAAATACACTTATTAACACATGCAATTTGTGTGCTCGTGGCAATTTTATGAAGGATTTTAAGAAGTAGATATATGGATCAACGAGCATCAAAGATTGTGAGGAAAAATGGGTTTCATTGAAGCAAGCTTATGAAATTCCTAATGATCATTAGGCAAAAATTATGTACAGTAAACTTTATTTTTGGATGCCAATTTACTTCACTGAAATTTTTTGTGCAGGCATGTCATCGTCACAAAGATATGAAAGTATAAACTCATTTTTTGATGGTTTCGTAAATTCTCATATGTCTTTAACAAAATTCATAAATTCTTTAACAGAATTTGTGGTGCAATATGATAAAGCCCTTCATTCTCGTCATGAAGCAGAGGAACGAGAAGATTTTAGAAATCTAAATTCCACACCTTCCTTCAATTCGAAAAATCTGTTGGAGGCGCATGCAGGAAAGGTATATACTCAGGAGTTTTTTTTTCTGTATTTCAAAAATAGTTTAAATATATAAATGATTTTAGAGCACAGAAAATTTCTAAAACTGGTAGTGAAGCTGTCTACTCAGTCTTGATGGGTACTGGTCATGAGAGTTACACTGTGGAGTATTGCAATAGCGATACAATAACAGTAAGATGTTCTTGTAACAAGTTTGAACAAGAATGAGTATTATGTGTTCATATTCTAAATGTCCTAAACAAGAAAGGAATAACTAGTTTGCCCGAAAAATATGTTTTTCATCGTTGGACAATCGATGCTCGGTATTTGAAGGCACACTTGGTTCACATTGGTAGTGCACAACAATCGGTTTCTACTATGAAGAAATGGGTCTGTCGAAGTAATATTTGGAGGGTTAGTAATTTTGGCTTACGATCAGACGATCATCTTGATTTTGGGTTGGCAATTATAAGTGACGTTCTCCAAAAGTTTGAATATTTCAATGTGGGGGATACACATGAAATTGTTGTGGCATCAACAACAATTAGTCAAAACCAGTCGGAATTAGAAGTTCCAATTAATGATCCAGCGCATGTAAAATCAAAAGGAAGACCAAGAAAAATTCAAAGAATTAAATCAGGAATCGAAATTTCAATGTCACAACATGAGGTGAAGAAAAGAATATGTGGTCAATGTGGCAATATTGGCCATTATAGAACCACTTGTCCTATAACCAAGGTAATATGCCATTTTATCAATTTTTTCAAACTCTTCACTTGCTTGCTTCAAATATCCTTTAATTTGTTTTGGTTTTATTGGTTCCAGACAAAGGAATACGAGCACAAGAAGGGAAAGGTCAGAATTATTGAGCCGGATGATGATGACATTTTGATTGAACTTGGTGAGGATGTGTCCGATTGAGGATATACAATTTTAAGGCTATAATGATTGTATTGCTGTAGTGAATTTTTTAAGACTATGTTTTACCCTGGTGTATGTCTGAACGTTTGTCCCTAGCATGGCATACTTTTGAACTGCTAGTGTTTCTTTTTCTTTTCATAAGGCTGTGTTTCTTATTACTGATTTATTTTCTTCAATGATGAAAGTGAAAAGAAAAGGCATAGTGCCCGCCTCATGTTCTTTAGTATCTAGCTAGAAATATAATTTAGTTGCTCAGCTATGTGTAAATCTTGTTCACATTTTAGCTTGGATTCTTTTTGTTGTCTTAACTCTTAATTTTTGAACTATTTCTATGTTTGTAATATGTACAAACCTCAAACGAATTGTCTATTGCTGACAAAACTTTGTCATCAAAAGACATGTTGTGGAAAAAATCATGGCCAAAAGGAACACGACTTTAGAAACTAGCAAAGATGATGATTCCATCAATCTAGGGAGTGCTCACGCATCCAATCCATCTTCACTCGCCACCAGCTTGAGCAATTCCAGAGAAGAAAGTTATGACATGAATGGATTATCCATGCATGTAAACCATTTGAGAATTTATAAGACAAAAAATTTCATAGACCAAATGCAAACGCAAACAGTTCTTCACCACTTGATATGAATTTATAATACAAAAAATTTCATAGACCAAGTGCAAATGGACACAAATAATACAATTACAAAAGGAGAATAAGAAGCATCCGAACACAACAAAAGAGAAGTTATATTAATGAAGTTAGATGTTTAACCATAGCAAAGAGTCTCCATGCTTTCCAATACAACATCGCATCAAAGCAACATAAGTTGAAGGATTCAGCATTATTTGTTATACAATTCATTTCAATATATATATTATTACTATTAGGAAGCATAACGATAAATTTCTAAAAAATCTACATTTTCTTTTTTCATCCTCCATATTAAGTTGAAAGTTTCTCCTTTGATCTTCAATAATAATCTGAAATCTTCTCCTTTCTTCTTCACCATCGCAATCTAATTGTTTAATCTTCCTCAGCAAACCGTTAAGAAGAGCCTGATATATAGGTTCGACTTCTGGATCCACCCATTGAAAGTAATGGCAACCTCCATTTTCCAATGGAAAAATAATGTATTAGAATACCTGATATGATACCAAAAGTTAAGAAGAAAATTGTTATTCACATTGCATTCACAAAAGCGTGCACATACTTCATAATATTTGTAGCAAAAAAATTTACGGTCAGGATTTGTTTCGGTTCATGATGTCTTAAGGATAGCTTCTTTATGACAACAACAAATTGGTGTAGTGATTTTTTCCTTCGACATTATAAGTATTGTTTACCAAAAAATTTCCAGCCAAAAAAAACATTTTGTAAATAGACAATTTGTAAGAACAAGCACTTGTAAGAACTAGAACTAGCAATTTGTACTTATATGATAAAATTAATTAAGACAGTATGACATATGGTAAGCCAAGATCAATATACTCTTTATGTAACAAGGCATTATACATATACCTCAATTATACAATTAATCATCTGTTGCATTGCATTGGATAGATTAACGCAAGGAATAAACATATATAGTAGTTAAAAAAATATTATGTAACAAAATACAAGTGACTTTACGAAGAACAGATTTGGAGTTTTGTTTTACAACTGTATGTTAAAACACAGTGATCCTTTGACTACATCACACCCTCTTATTCATAAACAATTAGAGAAAATGTAAGATTAGGAGAATAAACACACACAAAAGAGAGGAGATTTAGAAAGGGAATGAATATTGATATATTGCTGCTGTCTAATATGCCCTTGGAGGGGGTTGAAGGTGTTCAACTCTTCCCCTTTCAATGGTAGATCGTGCCCTAGGAGGAGAAAAAAGATTCGAGAGGAGGAGAGAGCGATCGAGAGAGAGGGAGGTTTAGGGCAAGAAAGGAACCTGAGGAGCTCGTTCCTTTCCACGAAAGTGATTGTCTCTTCTAGGCGAAATGAAAATGCGAGCTGATAGGATGCCCTAGGCGAAATGTTGTAATGCACAGCTTAGGGGTAGAAAAGGATTCGAGAGGAGGGAGACAAGAAATGAACCTGAGGAAGAGAACGTCTTGGCAACGAGATCATGATAAAATCGGGGTTTCGACGTGGATTGCTCGTTCTTCTTCTTGGAAGCGATCGTCTCTTCCAATATTTGTAATGTCCTAGGCGAAATGGGGTAATGCATGGTGAATGGAGAGTAGTAAGCCCTGAACCAGTTCCCTTTGGACCGTCCTACTCGCTGGTTCGACACACTTCAATCTCGGCCATCCATTCAAGATCCGACGGATATTAAGATCTGTATGCACCTGTACACACCTAACTCTGTATGCACCCTAATATACCTTATATATATATATATATATATATATATATAAAATAGTTATCTGTATGACCGTCCTATATATATATATACTTTTTTTGGATACTCCTAAGAACTGCACACTTTGATAGACTTGCTAAAGTCACAATTGTTTCTGCAATGCGATCAAAGCAAGTTAACTAAGTCCTCCAGTTATTTTGTATGGGAAAATGTCAATGTGCCAGCATCATAAATATTGTAAAATTGAAATTTGCGAAAAAGGGATTACGTAGCTAGAGAGGCATGCCCTCCCTGTTCAATCATTATGCATGCTATACTAACGAAAGAAAGCGTTTTAATTTATTAAATGCAATTGAGTTGTGGAGCTTCGATCATTATAGGAGATTACACATACCCTCCTCTACTACATCTTCATCCTCTTAAATAATGAATTAAGTTAAGTTTTGAATGTAGGGATCTAGGGCGATTATATCTCAATCTTTTTCTTGATTTTTATGCGAGCTCTAATATTCTAGTTCACAAAAAAAAAGTTATATTCCGAATTTATAATGTGACATTTTTAAAATAGAAAAAAAAGAGGGAAAGCTTAGTAATAATATTAAACATCATGAAACATCAAGTCAGGATGGCCGAGTGGTCTAAGGCGCCAGACTCAAGTTCTGGTTCTCGTGAGAGAGCGTGGGTTCAAATCCCACTTCTGACATGTTTTTTTAGCCATTTTATTTTTTTAAGAGAAAATTGAAATCTCCATTTTCAATTACTACTCCACTCTATTTTTTTTGGACGTGCAGGTGGGATAAAGATATTATCCACTATCACCCAATTAATTTCTCTTATCCCAGATCTGATTATCACTTTATCCTAATTCGCATATTTCGATGTAGAGCATTATGGGTCTAAGAAAAATCTGATCAACCCAAAAAATTTATTGAATCCAAAGAAATCGAACCGAAAAAAATAAAAAATTAAATGGCCGAATATAATTTAGGGTGATTTTTAATAAATTAAAATTTACACACTAAAATTAGAGCCCATCTGAAAAAATCGTAGGGGCCCGTGGAGTCCGTTTTTTATTTATATAATTAATATCTATGTTATTAATTCTTTTATTATAGATACAATATTTTTTCTATAAAATTTCATACTTTTCTATCACATTACCAAACTCTAATGTAATTCATTTTAAAATTTTAGTAATATCTAGCTCGTTAGAGCGTAATTTTTATTTTTTAAAAAAGCTTTTAGGGTGATTTTTTAATTTTAAAAATTGATCCGAAAAGTAACGATTATTTTTTAGACCGAAAACTCGACCCGACCCGAACTATTTTCATCCCTATGAAGCATTTGTTTTTTTATAATATAATTAAGCTAACATATATAATTTATGATTAATTTAATTATATACATTTTAGATGAAATAATATATGCTTATTGGACTGATTTAATAATAAAAAGTATCATTTAAGACTACATATATTATGATAGTTGACTTAATCATAATTGTTAAAATGGTTTGATCAGGAACATCAAATAATCTTGTTCTCCATTAATTATTATTTAACTAATAAAATAAAGTAATACGTACTTATATATATAATATTTTTTGTATAAAATTTCATACTTTTCTATCACATTATCAAACTCTAATTTAATTAATTTTAAAATTTTTATAGTATATTTTATATTTAATATAATTAAATAATTTTATATTAATTTTAAGTTATTAAATATATTTTTTAAAATATAATTATTTAAAAGTAGAATCCTGAAAAAATTACTCGAAAAAACTAACCCGTTACAGGGTAGTTTGTATTTTTTTAAAAGGTTTTAGGGTGATTTTTTTATTTTAAAAATCGATCCGAAAAGTAGCGATTATTTTTTTAGACCGAAAACCGACCCGACTTGAACTACTTTCACCCATACGAAGCATTTATGTTTTTATAATATAATTAATTTAACAAATATAATTTATGATTAATTTAATTATAGACATTTTAGATGAAATAATATATGCTTATTGGACTGATTTAATAATAAAAGGTATCATTTAAAACTACATATATTATGATAGTTGACTTAATCATATTTGTTAAAATGGTTTAATCAGGAACATCAAATAATCTTGTTCTCCATTAATCATTATTTAACTAATAAAATAAAGTGATACGTAATTATATCATTAATTTAATAAAAAAAATTAGTACTCTACATTGGTTATACGTCCAACGCACTACATATACATTTCTTAAATAAAAAGTGTTTTTATTTAAACTTCTTTTACGAACTTTAAATCTTTTTTTACATTAATAACTTGTAGTTTTCAAAAGTGTGATGACGCATTCAAATTGACTCAAAAGGAAATCAATAATCTT
Organism: Pontederia crassipes; assembly: GCA_030549335.1. NCBI lineage: Eukaryota > Viridiplantae > Streptophyta > Magnoliopsida > Commelinales > Pontederiaceae > Pontederia > Pontederia crassipes. Next base: position 6,921,876 of record CM060189.1, read on the forward strand.
GAACGAAAAAAAAAACAAGAATCTTAAAAGGTAAATAGAGAGCAAGGCCTTGGGCACCGTATGCCACTCATATTTTATTAGATTGATTAATTTAATTATCATATATAACGAACAAGTTTAACATGTAATTCCGAGGATTAATTGAATGCTTCACAATTCAAAATACGGACCTTTGGAGACGGTCCATCTCAGATGGAAGAAAATGTGTTTTAAGTTCTGTACAGATACTTGTACCAGCGCGGGATAACATCACAATTCAACCAAATGCTTAAGCGCCACATGACAGTGAAATTTAAGCAACGTCGTATTGGTAAAATGTAAATAGAATATTTATCTGTGAAGGCAGAAAACTGATAACTTTACAATAAGAAGTATGAAATCCATGTTCCTTTTCTTTTAGTGTTTCTTCATCCATATAGTTACTGGTATGAAGTAACAGAGGCTGAATATGCACAGAACAAAGAGGGGAGGTTGGCCTCCATGAGCTACTCGTCAACACTCCTCAGTGTTTGCCCTCGATGCTAATTCCAGATTCCTGACTGTTCATGTCATGCTCAAGTACCAGTTGCTTGAGGTGGTCATGCTAAATTGCTAATGGTCGATTTAGCGTCAGCGTATACATATAATTTATCTCCGTATTCTTTGTGGTGATCCTAATTCAACGTGTATGTGATGTTTTATATACTGTATAACATAACAGTAGTATCTGCAACATGGAAAAATAGGTCCATTTGTACACAGATGACTGACCCAAAGAAGTATCTAATGACCAAGAAATATTATGAGTATCACTTGCCGGAGAATCTCTTAAAACAGTAAGCTCAGGTAGACAATAATCCATCCAGCCATGGAAAAGACCGCGAAAATATGGACCCAAAACAAAATAGCAGCTGACTCTTTTCCGTAACCTCTCAGGTTTGCAACTGCACCTGTAGTCCACAAATGGCAATTACAGATTAACAAGAAATTTCTCGGTTGTACAATACTGCAGTAAATAATGCCACTGTCTTCGAAGAAAGGATTTATAAATTTTTCTAATATATCACAATAATGATGTCAGATTTCTCCGATATCTGAAGGCATATATTATGAGATGAGGCAGCTTTGTCTGAATTGTCAATTTCTCATTTGGATACAGCAACACATTGTTTATGCTATGAAGAAATGTGAAAAGGAGGGCTTACCTGAAAGCACAGAAGTGGGCATCGAATGCTGGAGTAGCAAGACAAACTTAAACATCTTATCACCGGGTGGCAGAAATCCAAGCTTATCAGCTAACATGACAATACCAAGTCCGGCAGGTGGAACTAAGATCAGACGGCCGAAAATAATAGCAGCAGTAGTGCGAAATCCTAGCTTTGCACTTCCTGCACCTGGACCTGAAAGGCATGTGGAATTGATTATACGATTCCAGTTTATTCGGGAAAAGAGATAAATATGAGATAATTGACAAAATTTAATACCATAGGTACATTCGGAAACAAGGAAGCAGAACTACTCAATCACATATGCATGCATAAAGAAGGTAACCAGTGATCGTCATCAATTGACTGAATTGAGACATTATCAATTGGTATAAAATGCAGTGGTGATATCGTGAGCAAATAGAGAAATGTAAGATGAAGCAGAGGTGATGTAGGTTCTTCCTTCTTGTTTCTTTATGCAGATACAATACTGGCAAAGATTGATCCCTGAACAAAAACTATAATAATATAATATCATCAGCTGCCTCCCTAAGAGTAGTTACAGGAAAAAAAACTGAGGGAGCAACTTGGCAAAATCAATCAAGAAAACACATTCTTTTATTATTTACTTTTCAATTCCTCTTTTATAGGAAGACACACTTACCATCGACAAGATTACCACCCAGAGCAAGCAAAATGCAGGGTATCATGGCTCCCCTGAAATTGTAAAAGTAAGACTTTAGACTGATAAAGAGAATTAGTAGCACTACTGCACTAGTATTGCCCAAAATCTGGCCTTAAGTGATTTACTGTTTGAGAGGGCGTTTGCAATCTCTTATTGGTTTTACGATCATCAAAGAAGAGCATTCTCCAAAAGTGGATAGCATATGCAGAAGTTGAATATATTACATAGGATATGTTCCTCGCTCTTGGTGGACACTTTAATCACTTGATATCTTTCTGAGCTACCTAAGTCTAACCTGGACACGTTCATAAAGCATGCACATTTTTAAACTAAAAGATCCTTAAATATTCTTGTGTAGTACATATCAGCTCTTTCAAAATAAAGTCAATCGAAATTAGGCTTCTCACAATTTTTCTTGCCACAGTATTTGTGAACCAAATGGTAATTATGCCAATGTAGACTTGAAATTCCAACAGTTGTATTTCTTTTGACAATATCCAATTATCTAAGTAGCACATATGGGTGTATAAGAAAGAGGTCCATGCAACAAGCATAAAAGGTAGATAAGTACCCAAGAATCAAGAGGCTGTCAGTCAAAAAGAAGAGCGGGGCATCATCAGTAAGGACCATTTTCTTTAAGAAAGGTGTAATACCAATAACAATCGCCAAAATCTGTCACATGAACATGATTAAAAATTAATTAAGCTGGAAAAGAACAAACATCTAAAGCATGCAAGCTGGGAAATTGTCAATTAAATGGAAGGTAGAAAATTCATTTATCGTAATCTACATCTAAAATATGGTGATATCACATTCCATGCGACTTCCTAATACACTTAATAATACAATAATGTAGGTAATACTATTCTGACTAAGTTGTGCTATACCATATTGAAATGGTATCCGGTACTAGTATTAGTGTACTATTTATTTCCATTATGCAAAAGAAAGCTAACCCACGCAATGATGCTACCAAGAACCAAAATTTTGGTTAATTAATGTAAGACTTAAAAATACAAATTACACAATGAAATAATGAATGTGTAGCACACTCAGATCCAGGACCTTCTACTAAGAGATGACTCAGGTTCCATTGTTCAATGCAGGGTCTACCTTTTAGTCATAAAGACCCGGGTCCCTCTGTATGATACATTATGTTTTCGTTTCCCTCTATAATATTATTATCAGCAATCTTACTCTTTATACTGCCAATTCCATGAACTTAATGCAATCTACATTTATGCTAATACTACACTGATATCATGAGAAGATTTCAAAATATAATACTTACAGAGGCAATTATGGGGGGCTGAAACATCTGCTTAAGTTTTAATTTATTGATGAGGTAGCTTAGCTGCCTGATGATCTACATCAAAAGAGCATAAATGAAAGAGTTCATTATTCTACGATAATTGAGACCACATCAGGTGAAAGAGCATGAACAAGTAATGATGAAATAGGAACCATAGACATTAAAAGAAGAAAAAAGAATAGATGTACATGGACTTCTTTAGTAGACAGTAATATTACACAAGGTACTTAATGAAAGACACAAAATCAAATGGTGTATAAACACGTCCTTGATTTAGTACATAACACGGTTATTTTGTTTCCTGCTTTGATGGAAATATAATGTCAAAGTTAAGCTCATGATTGATCCTAGTTGACCTATTACCAATCAAGATGTATGATTGAAGTTGTGCCAGATAAAACTAATATGACAAAGGCATGTTTTGATGGAAACATAATGTCGAAGGCACACTCATGATTGATCCTAATTGATCTATTACTAATCAATATGTATGATTGACAGAAGTTCCACATGATTGGAGTTGGAACAGATTAAACTAATATGATTACAATAACCATCATCTTCCTTTTTGTTTTATCTAAATTATCAAATACATGTCATTGAGGATGATCTGTTGCTTTAACTTCATATTCAAAGACCTCCCAGTTTGCATGTATATGCTCACGACATGCACAATTAATCCCATATTAGTGGTCTTTCTGTTTTTATCGCAAAGTCAATAATAAAATGCCAGATTTGTGAACTGGATATGGATATTTGCTGCATCTTTCCCATAGTAAAAGGTCTCATACTGATTACTAGTTTCGCTCGATTGATCTACTTGTTGCATTAACTTCCACTCAAATTTAACAACTATCTCATAATATCTCCCGACACCCAAAAGGTGACCAATAACAACAACAACAACGACAAAGCCTTATCCCATTAGGTGGGGTCGGCTACATGGATCATACGAAGCTTCGTTGATCCATATTCATGAGATTCGACAGGGTTTTACGCTGGCCGTCGGGGCCTAACACAACCCTCCTCCTTTATTCGGGCTTGGGACCGGCTATAAAACATAAGCGGAGTTAAAAAAGTTGACCATCAAAAGAAAAAATTGCACATAAAAGGAAGACGTTTGCACAAGGTACTCAAGAGTGCACAAGCTTGGAAATCAATTAGAAAAAACAAGAAATAGATAGCATACCTTTATTCTTTTTGAAGGCTCAAAATCCACTGTGTCAGCCTCTGATGAAGTTAGCAAGGGATGTTGCTCGGGTGCTCTCTGACTCAATGGCGACACAACTGGAAGCTTTATCTCTTCGGTATTGTCAGAGGTTTGTTCAGGCGGTGGAGCAAGCATATGGAACACATATGTATAAACTATAATGGCGCCCACCTATTATGCCACCATTTTGAATTTAACCACTAAACATGATATGCATGCTATAGTATTAAGCCAACTACTATTCTGTTGTAGACCTAATAGTAGACCAAAATTATATAAGCATTAATTATTATAACCAAGGGTCTTTATTCATTTCAATACCATTTTTCAATTGACAGTGGGAGTGCAATAATAATGTTACATCAGTTATACTAACAATAACGGGATAGTTACTAGGTTCCTGCCCTATTCTCTTTATAATATATTTTCTCACATTTCTTCTACAGTATAGGAAAAACAATAATTAAAGAGATAACGTGTTTAGGCCATATTTGACTAGGAGAGTACTAACTAAAACTTTAATAAAATAGTGCATATAGTCTCGCTAATGAAACTAAATCCTTCATCATATCAAGCTACTTCAGATGGTTTGATTTCAAAATAGAGGAAATCAAATGGCACAAATCATATCTTGCAAACTGCTTCAGATTGTTTGAGTTTCATAGCCAGAAATCAAATAACTGAAATTACTACAATTCGTGTTTAATTCTAACATGGATGTTTACTTGGAATGACGAAACGTACCCACTGGCCAAAAGAGATATATGCATTTCCATCTTGGTTACATTTACTGGAGTCACCAAAAGGATTGGCCTTGTCTCGGCATAAAGCTCCAATAAGGACAAGAGGTATGTTCCCAATATTCCCTGTAACCAGTAAAAATAATCCATGATTTCAGTAGCATTTTTTAATGCATATTTCAACGGCTTTTAACCCTACCAGGGGTATTCATAACAGTAACAATTATAATTATTTGAGTGACAGTATGATCATATATTCTTATATGCATAATAGATTTCTATTCTTTGAAATCAATACTCAAAACAAATGTTAGAGAAAACACAAATTGGCTTACACTAGACAAAGAATGTACCTATCCCAATATGAATTATAGTGAACTTGAAGTATGGATGTGGAGGTCGAACAATAGAAGCTACTATGAAACCAATTAATGACCCAGATATGGTACCCATTAGCACATTCACAGGGATGTACCACCTGCACATATAACATAATAATTTCGTTAAAGGCCCTATTCAGCTGTCTGTCTATGTGAACAGAATGCATGTTTATGAACAAATTCATGTAGAAGTCTTTAGCATCGAAAGTTACAATGCTACAGACTAGAGTAAGGTATACGAAAGATAAAGAAGCCACAAATACGAGACTGGAACTATTAAAAATCTCTAACGCAAGAAAACACAGAAGAATCATTGACAACTAGAAAGAAACAGACACTGCAAATTCCTTACCAATCCAACAATTTCTCCAAAGTGATTGCTCTTCCAAGTTGGGAGAATATAAGACATGGAAGGAGCAAAGAAAAGACTAGCTGCAAAATGCAACAAGAAATAGTTAATAATTATGGTCAATAGTTAAAGAAAATAAATAAGCACTTAGAAAATGACTTGTCAATGAATCTATTAAGCATCATGATTGCAACAGAGCTAAAACTTTTGAATTAAGAATAACTAATGAAAATAAGATGTAAAATCGTACTCTAATAAAAAAAATCAATAATGTATTCTAACATCTAACTAACCAGATGGACTGTACCAAAAAGAAACAATTTGGAGCAGAAACACCTGTTATATTTTGATTCCACAAGTGGTTCAGTATATGTTTAACTATTAGCTTTGTTGACATATCAATTGTAATAGTGGGATGCACGGAAATCAAATTTACAAAGTTAGAAGTTTCACTTCTGGATGTCTACTAATTGAATCAAAGGTAAATCTGTGTGTCGGTTTCCTGATCTAGTTTTAAGCAAAGAAGACGGATTTTCACAAAAGAATCTTGCAACACATTGGACTTATCCCTCAATGCAATACATGTTCCAGAAAGATATTCTGCAGGCAGTTGCTACATCTCATAACCAGTTGATAGTCACAACAAGATAATTCAGCTAATCTCCGTATAAAAAAACTCATAAATTGCTCCCATTTCAGTATTTATTTGTAGTAAAAAACTAAAATGTTAGCATGAAAAAGTGGATGAAACGCATCTCTGCTTCTTTATTCTCTCTCTGAACCATGTCATGTTAGTGAGGAAGAGGACTATGCAATTATGCCAAAATCCAGAAAGAGAATAAAGCTTTCGATATCACATCATTCTACCTAAAATTCTTTTTTCACTTTAGACATTCGCATACCCCATTCAGAAGCTTCCGTCCATTAGCAGGAAGTATGTTCACATGCTTTGATGCCATGAGAAATCCCATGAAGCATATGGTGAAGACTTTTGCAATGGGCAGAAGAGCATACTCCATTGTGTCCACTAGAGACTTTCTACCGCCATACGCTCCCATCGCCATGGACAATAAAGATATAGCCATCAAGCTCTTCCTAATATCCTGTCATGCAAGACGCAAACTCCCACGCTCCCAGTTCTGCAGAATAGGAACTAACGAGAGATTAAGGATAGTGTACTAAGTTAAAGAAAGTAGCTTCAACGTTCATGGGAACTTTATGTAGGCCAAATACGAAACTTTGAAGTTTGAAGCCAGAGGAAGCGACCACCGGCCAAAGGATTATTTGACTAAATGAGCTGTGGAACAAGCAATTAGAGTGGCTACACTCCATGATTAATTGCAAAAGACAGCTCCATGATTAATGAATAATAGAGAAAAATGAAACAACATTATTCGGCTAGAGACAAAAACATTAATATCGTCGTCTTGGTTAAACAACCAAAATAAATAATTAACTAGGAAACTTAACTGAAAACTTTTTTCCTTAGATACTTCAGTATGCTTCCAAGAAAAAAACTAACAGTGACGCAGAAACACACATTTTTCCCAAAATCACAAGGAACAGAGGCCAAATCTCAATCTCCTCCCATAGAATAAACCAGGAATCATTCGTTTAATCTCAAAATAACCCAAGCTCCACAGCATAAAATTAGTTCATGGCTGCACAAGAACTGAACAAAACCTAATTCAGAAAGAGAAAAGAAAGGTCTTTATCGGCCTACGGGAGATTGCCTTGAGACGAACAGAGCACGACAACCTCAAAAGTTACAAGAAATGAAAATTTCTGGCGATTCCCATTTCGTTACCTTTAAGCCTTTCCAAAGACTCGATCAAAAGATCTCGAGAAATCAAAGCGCAAAAGGTTGCAACTTTTTCTAAAAGCTGGACTTGCTCGTGCGCCTCCAGAGTCCACCCCTCCAGTCTCTCGCTTGTTCCGGGCACTTCTCCGTGTAAGAACCGTTACGTGCTCTCGAATTCTCAACCCCTCGCATAAATAAAACAGTGTCACTCGAGAAAGTACCCTTGGAATGATGAGATTATTACCTAAAGGCCACTCCGTAGTCCGTACAAATCCTTCAAGCGAGCCGACCACCGTATAATTGACCCGACGCGATATGCGATGCCTGGGGCCCGATGAAAAATACCAATCGATTTGTTTCTTAACGCCCGACGCGTCCTCTTTGCGAAAAAAATGGGCTACTTTGCGGGGGCAAATTGCCAAAGTTTAGTTTCAGAATCCATCATCAATTTGATGTATATACAAAGTTAATTGGACGTTATATCAGGAAAATAATAAAATAATATTTAAAATTTTAATACTTGAAAATAAAAGAATAAAGAGACATAAAAGTATTATCGATAAATTTGACTTAAAATATTTTAATTTACGAACAATATCTAAACAGTGCGGTTATTAACTGTGAATTATGATGCTCAAGAAATAAGATACTATTAATTTGGAAAAAGAAAACTATTTCTGCCGACTTCTGACATATTTTTTCAAGTTGACTTCTGACATATATTTTTTTTTTGTTTCCTGTTTGCTTTGTTATAAAAGACTTAATGACTTAAAAAGTGGCTAACAGTTGGGAAAAAGATAAAAAAAGAAACATCTGGCTTAAAATTCATATTTTTATTTTATAAAAAATAAAATAGAATAGTTTATAAGAAAAAAACTGAGTAAAGTCATTACATTTTTTTCATCCTACAAATCCTTCTTTCAAATATTATCAACCATGGAACCATAAAAGTCATTATAATTTTTTTTTTGGAGTGTGCATTCATGATTGCTAATATTTGATCAATTGTGGAGATTCGGAATTATTAACAATCCGGTATTCAGAAGGCGGAAAATGTAACATTTTCTTACTACATTTCGAATCCTTTCTTATTTTGAGATGTCATGTGGTCGATTTAACGTGTATAACATATTAACAATCACCAACCTTGCCTTTTATCATTTATAAGAAAATAATATCTTCTCATAAATCCCTTACGAATCACATAAAACAGGCGATGTTGCATTATTGAAATTTGTTTTTTTTTCTTTCCCAATACAAGAGACAAATTAGATAGATGGGATAACATTCATTCAAAGATAAAATTGTTATCTTGACTTGGAACTCAGATTTATGGGTAGAGTTCCACTTGATATTGATTCCTAATGTTATGGGGTGCGTCAAAAAGCTACCAAGTACCAAGAACGTTTGTTATGTTCTAGCATATATGCAGTTCACATGGAATTTGAGTTTCCCATTATTTGTACTGATACGATTTGAGCATAAATTACTCCTTTAAACATGAAGTACTTTTTCGTTTTCTTTTTTGGATGAAATTAACTGCCAAGTACCGAGAAAAAACAAGTACTTGTTTTTTTAAGAGACTCAAGATTTAGTACAAAGAAAAATAAATTAAAAAATCTCTTTATTTGAGTGAAGTAGTGAAAAAACTTCAGTAGTTTAAAAAAACTTGGACAAAAACTCACAAGTGAATTTGATTATATCCTACATGAAAATATAAATAAAGAAATAATTAATTTTACTAATATAAATAACATATATATATATATATACACGCGAAATTCGGATTAATTAATACTACAAACCCTAAGTAATTCTATTCGAATTTAAGTTGGCTCATATTTCTAGTGAGAAGTATACGTACGAAATTTACAAGGATATGTGCAATTGACATAGGAAACTTCTCATCGCAACAGGAAGGAGTCAAGATTAAAAAAAAATGTTGTTCTCATTAATCTCTCAGTGCATGAGGCAGCAGCAAAAGAGACACCCTTGTGGCTGCAGAAACTTGCCAGGAAGTTGAGCTCTGCATGCAGGTCCTTGTCATCCAGAGAGGACATGCATGCATGACGCCCATCACACGCACCACTGTTTGGCATCTTTGGCACTGTGCATGTGCTGATTGCACAAAGGCCTGAATCTGCTTCTTAGTTTCCTTGCATATTACTTTTCTTTTCTGCACTTTGGAGGCAGCTCCTGAAGAAATAAAAAAGTTGATGAGGTAATTGCCCAGAATCTTGAACTTGTGTGTGCTACAGGAATTCAGAGAATTATGAAACCAGGAAAAGGTTTCAGATTGTTTGCCTCAAGGAGAGTGACAACATGACACAAGTTTAGTGCTGTCCATGAGGGTTCTTTAGTTTGGAAGGTGGTGATATGGATATGGATATGGATATGGATGATCATCCACCTGCATGTTTCCTTGATGAAACCTGCAGTACTGATGATGGTGATGGTGATGATACATGGTCCAATTCCTCTTATTAATTATGGTTCAATAATTGCTGCATCTGAGCAGATACTTCCAAGCTTTTGGTTCCAGAAATAATGGAACTGGCTGCCACTGAAGTTATCATCATCCTTTATTGAATCAGTTCTCTTGCAGACTAGAAGAATAATTGGTTGCCAATTGATAATTGTGTGACTGTTAAGGATGCTGATGATGATGGTAATAATAAAAACAACAAATGATGATGCTGATGATGAGATAATGCAGGTCCTTTTTTCTATTATGTTTATGATGATATAATTATGGCACTTTATATCGATGATAGAAAACAAATGGATAAAGCACATTAATTAAAATATAGGATATTATTTTGAACTATTGTTGTTAGTCGAGAATGAGTAACAAATTTTTCGTCTTTTCTTTTTTTTTTCTTTGGGGTTGGGGTGGGAAGATGATCCAGCCCTAGACATTCCCCACATTTTTAATCAGGAGATTTCTAAAATTCTATGATAATAGTTCTTCCAAAAGAAAGAAAAGAAACAATTGGCCATTGCCACAAAAATATAATAATAAAACAACGTAACAAGGGCCTTCCAACATTTAAGATCACTTTAAGGCCCATGACAATGTTAACGTTACCCACAAAGCCGCAATTGGGTTGTCTTGTTTTTTTTTTTTTGTGTATAACATTATTTTCAAAATAATGGAAAAATAATGGGTAAAAATGAAACGAAAATGCACCTTCAATCCATTCACCCTTTGATTTCGATTCTTAATGGTTATATATATATATATATATATATATATATATATATGTGTGTGTGTGTGTGTGTGTATAATTTTATTTTTTTCTTATATTGGGATCTTGTTCACACACACACACAAAAAATCGTCTTTACATTTCTTAAGTTCCTCTTCGTGGATCCAAAGCGCAAGCAGATTTTAAGTTCACGGATAACAGATAAAGTAATAGCCACAAGAAAATTGTACTTCGTATTTAATTAGTATTCTAGAGCGGGTTAAAATTATGATGATAACTAAAATTTAATATGATACAAAGTCAACATATTGGTAAATGACGTAGGAAAAAAAATCTTATTGAATAAACATGAAAACTATATTTACATACACATTTAATTTTCAATATAAATCATTATTATATATATAATAATGCCATACTTTTTACCAGATATTATTTTTTCCATTCTGTCAAAATGAAAATATCACGTACCGTTCTGGACGTGGAGGAAGATTCTTTGAGCATTCGGTCGCACTTTATTTATAGTATTTATATACGTAGGAAAAAAGGTGCACATCCTTCTATCATTTTTCGGGAGTCATAGCTATTATATTGACATAAAAAAAGAGTTCGATCCAATATTTTATTTCTATTCTAATTGATATTGATTTGACATTAGAAATATATTGTTGCTCTCCAATATTATAGGAGAGAAGAAATAGCTATAATAGTTCAAATAATCTGAGACCGTGCCACACTAAAATACATGATATTTTTTCATAGCTATAATATCGAGGTACAAGCTCGAAGCCCTGGCGGACGTGGTCGCCTCCGAGGCGCTCGAGCCCCAGCCAGCGCCCGCGCCCGTCACGCTGCTCGACGTGTACGAGGTCGAGAGGATCGAGGAGCTGGACCGCCTTGCAACCTTCAGGAACGGCTCCAGCCGCTTGGGGGCTGGACGCGGACGATCACCGGAGGAATCGGCGGCGGCTGTACGCAGAGGCGCCGTCGGGTTTTGGGGCGGCAAGCTATGGGACTATGCGCTCTCCCCAAAGAGAAAGGTGGGGGTCGCCGCCTCCTGCGTCGTCGTCGTCGTCAGGGGGGCGACGACCCCGTAACGATCCTAATTTTTAAGAGTTGAAAAAAATATTTTATTATTATTTATTTTGAGAAATATGATCATTAATATTATTATAATAAATAATTCCAAAAATAAAAGAAAATAGGGAGGAGTTTAATTAAGGATAAAAACATTTTATAGAAAATTGAGTAGTGTCTCTAGGACGATTCTGAACACGTGAAAGTCACGTGGATCTCGAGGCGTTACAGAAGGTATCAGAGCCTAAGGAGAGACACTTCTTAGCTGTCTCTAATAGATAGAATTAAGTCCATGTGCAACTGTCACGAGCAACTACTGCAGTCATCCAATAGGGTCAAGTAAGTTTTTCATAATGATATTGAATTCTAACTTATTGAATTGTATCGTATTGTTTATTGTTGGGTGAGCACAAATGTCTCATAAGTTGATGACCTCTCATCAATTTTATCGTGGTCCGAGAAGTAGATATCGATGACCCAATTCCCAAAGTGCATAGGAGGATGGCCAAGTGGCCCAAGGCACACGAGTAAATAATGAATGGGTCAACGAATATCAGGAGGAACGATCGTGGCGTGAATCATCACCATACGAATCTCGTTCAATGTATAAAAAATATAGCAATACTCAGAATCATGATGTTTCTCCTCATGATGATCGAAAAGAGATTGTTAAGAATTTTCTCAACTTACAGCCTTCCCAATTTGATGGGAAGGCGACATCGACGAAGCCTATAGGTAGTTGGAAGAAATCGACCAGAATCTGGCGAAGAAAGACTGCAGTGAGAACTGCAAGACTATATGTGCTACAAAGCGTTTGACATGTGACACTAGGCATTGGTGGAAAGCAAGTACATTCTCCGGGAAGGACCTAATTTCCTAGAGAAAGTTTAAGAAGATAATTAAAAAAATCGCTATTTACCTATTTCCCGAAGAGTGAGGAAATGGAAGGAGTACCGAAATCTACAATAGGGTACTTTGATAGTCAAGGACTACATGATCGAAATCTTAAAGTTGGAGAAGTATAGTACTAGATAACAATTGGGGAGAAATCACATTAAGCAATTGGTGGAAAGTCTCAAGCCAAAACCTTTAAGGAAGGATAAAATGTTGTAACTTTTAGACCCTTCAAGTTACGAAAGAGTTCGCTACCATGCTTAAAAATGATGACTCAACAAACGCAACTCAACCGAATCAAGAGGATATCGATAATGATAAGAATCCTATTTGGAGTAAAGATAGAAGACATAAAAGAAAAGAGAAACGTTGTAAAGACAACTACGATCGAGGAAGGCCATATCCAACACGGAACGAGTCTCTATCACATAAAGAATTATGCAACTACTGTCATAAAATGCATCTCCATGAATGCTATTCGGGGATAGGAACATGCCTAAATTATGGCAAGATGGGTCACTTCGCAAGAGATTGCGATGAACGTAGGCAGGTCGAACCTCTACAACAACAAAATAATAGGCATTCAAGAATGATGCACACACAAATATATTGATATGTTAGGCCACATGACTTGAAACTTATTCAAGTCTAAATTGTAATATTTACTTCCTTTAGACTCTAGATATGTTATAGTAACCAAACAGCATGGGTTATATGGAATACATATAGTTCATAGTTTATTTTTCATCAAAAATGAAAGATCGACCATTGAAAAGTAAAGTGTTGAAAGCACTCATATAACAATATTTCTAAAGAGGTTATCAATTAGTTGGTACTCATAATTTATCTCAAAATGTTAAGCATTTGGACTTAATAGCAAAAGTGATGGCACATACACATAATGATATGGAGGAAGGACAACATCCAAGTATGTTGGAAAAAAATTATAATATAGTTGTTACTACAATGGTTAATCCAAGATCGGCGACATTCTAATATATTCGTCGAGCCTAGAGGAACATGCAGAACAATTGCAGATCGCACTGCAAATATTAAGTGTACGCCGAAGTCTCGAAGTACAAATTTTGATAGAATGAGATAATGTTCTTCAGAAATATCATTGACATAGATGGAATATCAAAAGATGGATGCTATGACCAAATTAGTTCAAACAAAGAATGTGTTAAAGAGAAAAAGCTTCCTTAGACTTGTAGGATATTGTCACACCAGATTGCTACATGATAATATCACCATGGATGAACCTCACTAAGAAGGACATAAAAAAAATTGAATGGCTCAGAAAAGGGTAAAATAAGTTTTAGAAATCGAAGAAGAGATTGACAACGATGTCTTTTCTGAAAATATCTTCAGGTCAAGGAGATTATGTCACCCACAAAGATGCATACAACACTAACGTAGCATGCGTTTTGATGCTACATAAGAAGATAGTTGCCTACATATTAAGACAATTAAAGAAATACGAGAAGAATTACTCAACACTCGATCTCAAATTAGTAACTATGGTCTTCACCCCAAGAGATGGTGACATAATGTGTAGGGTAAAGAGCTTGAATTCCCTACATACCAGCAAAGTTGATGTACACTTTCTCGCAACAAGATTCAAACATGTGTCGAAAAAAAAAAGAAATGAATCAAATTGTTGAAAGGTTACGAGTTTGTCATCAACTACAAAGAAAACTCAGTTGAGAATATCTTAAGCAGAAAAAAAAAGAAATGTCACTCGCTCATTTCAGAGTGAGCCGATGGAATATGAGCAATGAGTAATTGCATCACCCAAGTCAGTCCAGTGAACAGCAATAATAACAACACATTTTGCATGAAGGTGAAAATATGATGGAAGGTCGGCAAATGGAAGTTAAGCATCATATGTCACATGATGTACTACAAGAGCTTAGAAATCTTCAATAGCATTATGAAAATGTAATGATGGATTTCGTTATAAGGCTTCCAAAAACTCATCATGATAACGATGCGATATGGATAATAGAGGATTGATATAAGATAGCCGACATCATACCCATTAGAGAAAGATTAGTCCATCAAAAGCCTTATGGACATTCATTTTTTTAAGGAGGTTATCCGACTACATGAAGCACTGATCCATTGCGTCAGATAAGAATTTACAGTGCATAACCCAATTCTAATGGAACATCTATAGAGCAATTGGGATGCGGTTGAATTTCTACGTCGCCTTCCATCCACAGATGGATGAGTAGTTTGGATGGACAATTCAGACCTTAGAAAATATGTTCTGGGATCGTGCATTGGATTGGAGTGATAGTTGGAACAACCAACTCTCGTCGGTAGAGTTAGTATGTGACATCAGTCGCCACTCTGACATTAGGCATGGCACCTTCACAGTCATGTATATATATATAGTAGATCATGTCGCTCACCTATTAGTTGGAGCAAAGTGGATGGACGATAGTTCTTGTTACAAAAATAATGAAATGACGAAGTCTGTCATTATGAAAAGGTTGAGAGCAACGTATACGAGATGAATCATATACGAACATAATGAGATTGGATGAATTAAATCGAAATGGAGATATGATATATGTAGGACATATCATGAAGATGAATATGACATTTAAAAATGGAAAGTGGAGATGAAAAAAGATTTTTCAAATTTGTTAAATAGATGATGTAGTTTGATTTACGCAAAGTCGATGACGAATTTATTTTTAAGGAGGTTATGATGTAACGACCCTAATTTTTAAGAGTTGAAAAAAATATTTTATTATTATTTATTTTGAGAAATATGGCCATTAATATTATTATAATAAATAATTATGAAAATAAAGGAAAATAGGGAGGAGTTTAATTAAGGATAAAATTGTATTATGGGATATTTAATTAAATTTGGATTTATATTAAAATAAATCAAAATGGTTAAAAGAGATTTAATTAAAAGATTAAATTTGATTTGAATTAGAAGTTATAGATAAATTAAAAATCAAGGATCTAAGAGCTCTATAAATAGACATTTAAGGCAGGTCGTTAAACAAATTTCTTTCTCTTTGATTCTCGGTGATCGACGACAGAGGTGTGACATCCAGGTGATGGCAAAGTGTGATTCGACGTCGAATGGATAGATGTAAAATGAGGTACGTAGGGAGATCCGTAGGTTTATTATATTATATTAATTTTTGTAAAGCCGATTCGGATCACTTTGTCGAAAAAAAAAATCAACGTAGAGGAAAAAAGGGATTCCACAAGAGGCAATTCTGGAATGAAGAGAGGGGGATATGGCAAAAGAAAACAAAAGAAGGCGTCACACAGAGAGAGGGGGAGCAAAAATAAAGAGAGTTTGAGAGAGAGGAAAAGTAATACGTGAGAAAAAAAGGGATTGGACGTTTAGCAGCGGCACAAAAATTAGGAGAGAGAGAGAGAGATTGTTAGAAGAAAAAAACAAATGTAGTTTATGGCCAAAAACACATTGACCGTGACATGAGGTGGAGAGAGAATGGCGTAACATTGGAGAGAACAAATAATAATAATACGTGAGGGTGATTAGATGTTTGACACCCAAAAGAATAGACTTTCTGTTAGGTCTAGGAGGAATAGTTAGATGATAAAAAGAAGACTTAATTTTATCTACCAGGAGAGAAAGCGGTAAAAAAATAGAATAAAAAGAAAAATTGGGAAAGAAAGTTTAAGGTTTGATTTATGGGAGAAGGAAGAATTAGTTTTATTAATTTTTTTTACCAATCAAGACATTGAATAGAAGGGAAAAATATATAGAGAAATCGAGGGCGATTTATTAGTAATTTTAATTATGAGTTTTATAATGATTATCTTATTGTGATTTATTGACATTGTATTTATTAGAAAAATATTAATTTTATTGCTATTATTATTATTATTTGAATATTACATATTGATTGTGTTATTTATTGATTGTCTTGATGATAATGTTTTCATTCCTAATTATATTATTATCATATCTAATCATCATATGAGATCATATTGTCATCGTATTTGATTATATTTTGTTATCATATCAAATTTGATCATTGATTATGATACTGATCCAATAGCCTTTCTGATTGGGTCTTGTTTCGCCTAAATTAAATTGCTAAAAGATAGTCGTCTTAGATAAACAAAATAAAAGCTGAAAGCTGCTGAATTTTCATGTTCTTTGATTATCTCCAAGCCCTCGGGCCATATTGTTATTGAATTAAATTGAATTGAATGGGGGCAGATAGTGGACCTAAAGGTTTGAGGCGTCATCATCCTTTAGAGAAGTTATGGTTGTCCTGTGTTTAGTCATGGTCCCCTGCCATTCACGAATAATTGTTAGCGCTATATTGTTGGGTGGCTTGCCATGGCACTGATCCCCCACTGGTCTACATGAAAGAAACATGAAGTTTTTCTTAATTGTCCGAGCGCTCCCATTGAATTGGATAACTTCGAACATTGTAAATTGAATTGAATTGAACTAAAAATCAAATCGAATTGAGTTGGAATGAAATCGAATTGAATTGAATTGATCATGGTCATTTGGATATTGGCGTTGACTGGCATTGGCTCCGCTCATTGAATCGAATTAAATTGTAATTGACCAATGACCATTGATATTGAATTAAAAATTGTTAAATTGAATAATGTTATAATGATCAGACATCATTGATATCATTAATAGTTAAATCAATATTGATCGGTCATTTGACATTTTCCTGATTTTTTCTATTGATATATGACTTTATTGTCATAGTGTTATATTGAATCATCGATCCAATTGATCAGACAATTATTAATTATTATCATTATTGATTGGTCTCTTGACCATAACTTGATATAATTGCTCATATCGATAAATTATTATATTGTTAAATTAATTATTATATTGATTGCTCAATTGACTCATCATTGATTATATTTTATTTTTTATTGAGCATATTGATTATTTAGTAGACCCTACGTATTGAGTATTTTTATACTCATGGATATTTCTCTGTATCTGGAACCGTGTAGGTGAGAGTACTATGATAGATGATGATCCTGCATGTGGTTATGCTCAGTGACAAACAGATGTTGCACATATTTTAGATCGAGTGGTCTAGTTTTTTATTATTTTCGCATTTAGTAGAATTGTGACCTTATTGATATTTTAATTATTTTTAATATAATGAATTATTAGCTGTTATTATTGAAAAAGTCTTCTGTGTTTATTGTTTATATTCCGCAAAAATATTTTATAAAAAATTGAGTAGCACCTCTCGGACGATTCTGAGCACGTAAAAATCATGTGGGTCTCGGAGCGTTACACCCTCCCCCTTTTCCCTGCGCCGGGAACGATGATGATGACGCGCATGGGGCGGCGACCCCACCCCCCCCCCCCCCCCCCCCCACCCGGCACTCTCTTTCCCTGCGTCAGGAAAGAGAAGGGGGATGCTTTTCTTTTTTATATAATTATTTTTATATTAGTTTATGTAAAAATAGAATTTAATTTAGAACATGGGTATAATGGATTTTTCACAAATGAAAAAAAATAAAAAATAACGGAGAAGTCGACGAAATTGGATGGAAGGATCATATTGAAAAAATCGCGATAGTTTAAGTACCGAAAAAATAAAATTCGTAGTTTGAAATTAGATGTAAAAATTCGCGATAGTTTAGAAGTGGTTAGAGGAAATAACCCTTTAAGTTATTTCTAATTCTAGGACTATTAATTCTGTTAATCGACTCCGTCTAGAGTTCCCCATACACTAGGAGCAGGAGGAAAATTAAGATTTTAATATTTTTAGGATTCGAGTCGAAGAAAGAATTGAAATAATTTGTTATCAGTATTTATCAAATATGTTACTGTCCAACAGAATACTATTATATCAAATGAGTGAACTCGTCTTTCCTATTCTTTCCCTATCCCTTATATGTTTTTATATGAAAATATTCAAAAAACAAAATAGTATAATGGTATAAATTCTCCTAATTATAAAATACTTAATTCTACATTATATTGATTGTAACTGAAAACAAATTATTCATTGTATTCTTATATCCATTTTTCCTAATAAAACTTAGTAATAATTTTGTGAGCTACGCACTCTTAAAATTAACAAGAATAATCACTTGGACACTCCACCTAAGCACCAAAATACTTGAGTTTAAATCATATTTAGACAGGTTATATTTGAAATCTGCACAAAAAATTTAAAAGGCTTTTTAGCAATACTATTCTATTACACGTGGAATGCACGAGAATTACATAAAAATAATTATGTCGTTGATAATTAAATTTATCTCTTAACTAATTATATTTTAAACACGTTATTCTTATATATGGTCATTTCTATCATAATAAATATAGTTTCATAATAAAAATACTGATTTATAATTGGAGGCTGCTTCTCATTAAAAATTATTTATTTATTTAGTGATTTAATTTATTTATAATTTATTTTATCATTTTTAATTATGACAAAATAAGTAAAAAATATAAATTTAACATTGACAACACTTCTTGAATAATAAATGTAAATGTACACACTCATAATACTAAAATGATTAATAGTAAAAAGAGACACTCAACTCAAACACAAATATATTTGAGTTCAAATTATATATATAATATTTGAAACATGCAAAAAAAGTTAAACAAATATTATTAGTAATATTTGTGCATAATATTAAGAATATATAAAATAAATGATGTTGATCAAATTTAACATGATATCACAGTTTGATGCCTTGCGATCCACGCGAGCTCCTTCTTCATCAACACTCATCATCATAGCTAGCGGAAGTAATGTTGCTTCTCCTCCGCGTCATCTGTTGCCATGAGTAACTTTGCCAACATAAATGGCACCTTCAAGTCTAGGCGTGAGGTTCTTCATCTACATCTTCGTGTTTCTACTTCGTTGATCGATTGTTCTTGTTTCATTCCTTCTTCTTTGTTTTTCAATCAAATAAAAAAATCATTTGGAGCTTGTTCTTTCTTTTTTATTAGCTTGTTCAATTTCTTGACATGTCAACGAGAAATTTTGTCTTCGGTTCTTTTGAGCATTGCACTTCTTATCATATCGTCGTATCCCATATTATCTTCCTTTCTCCTTATTCGTCATCTTCTCTCTTTGGCTTTTGCATTTTCTTCCGGTGATTGTCGTCATCTTTCTTCGGAACTACATCTCCAATTGCTCGTGGTGGTGATCGACAATTGTTGTCAGAGCTCAAACTCCATTTTTTGGAAGGGGTCATTATCGGCATTCAGGAGTATTACAGATTCATTGGATGTTTGTGGAAGTAGTAATCGTTATTGGCATTTTAACGTTGTCCTTCGTCGATCTTGGATTATAGATTGAGAGTTTCTTTGGCTCCTATTATTGCCTCTAGCGAAACTAATGTGATGTCGAGATCGTGAGTTTTGGTTCTCCGATCTTTGATTTCTTCCTTGTTTTTTCTCCGATTTGTTGTTCTCCAATTGCCACACTTATTCCTTGGTAGGTGTTTGCCGGATTGTCAATTGCTGTCTCACGAGCTTCTTCGACCTTTGATCTTGGTTCATCACTCTTCTTCTCTTATATATTTTGGCTGCAAGTCAGATTTCTACTTCAATTCCAATTTATTTTCCTTCTTTGGTCATTTTTTTCTTTCATCTTCTTGTTCTTCAATTTTTTCTTTGTTTCTTATCTGATCGTCTATGGTTACATTCTTTGATCATAATATCTTTGATCCATTCTTTAGGTCGTCGATGATTTATTGTTTTGAGCTCTTCGTTCCCCACATTTTCAATCTACCATCATCAAACTTTAATTCATGTATGTTTTTCTATGTTCATGTCTTCATCATTCATTTTCTCTGGCTCTTATGTGTTTGATGGTTGAGTCTGTTGCCAAGAAGCTTCTATATGTCCGCTGATCATCATCTCTCAGCAAGGGGGCGTTGTTGGCTTTTTCTCCTCAGACAAACTTTAGTGATGAGTTGTAGGGTCACCACACATCTTCTTCACTTTCTTGGTGGTTTCCCAACTCAAGTTGTGACTCTAGTTGGCGATCACTGCGTGGGAGTTTTTCATTTCCAATACTAGGGCTGAGCATGGTTTGGGTCGATCGGACCGCACCGACCTGGAAAATCGAGAAAATAATCCAGCTCGGATCTAATTCGGGCTAGGACCGGGTCCAAATAATAGAAAATCCGATGGGTTTCGGGTCAGAACCGGATTTGAAATCCAAAAATCCGACCCGAGTTATTAGTATATAAGTGCCATCTTTCCACTTGCTTTTTTTTCATTTCACCCTCACACTTTCTCTCTCCCATCTCTCTCTTCGTCTCTCGCCCTCTCCCTCTCTCTCACGGGGACGGAGACAGCGACGACGACTCTGGCCAACCTCCCCTCTCCTGACCCTCTCTCTCTACTCGGCCGCCAGGAGCGCCGAATCTGACCATTGGTGGCCGATCCGGATGCCAGGCACTATGATCTAGCACCCGATTTCCGGATCGATCGCCAGGCATCACGATCTGGCACATGGTGGCCAGATCGGCCACCCGACACCACGATTTGGCAACTGGTGAGCCGGTCTGGCTGCCAGGCGTCGAATTTTGCCACTGGCGGTCGATCCGACCGCCTGGCGTCAGATCTGGCCACTGATAGTCGATCCGAGCGTCTGGTGTTGAATCTGGCCACTAGCGGCCGGATTTGGCCACTGGTGGCCGATCTGGCCGCCAAGCCAGGCGCTGGATCTGGCCACTAGGGCTGATCCAGACTTCGGATCATGGAGCAACAAGTACGCGATCCGATCATCTGAATGACGTCCGCCCTCCCCTATTTCTCGATGATTCCCGACCGCAAACTCGGTCGCATTCTCGGATTATCGGGTCTGACCCGGAACCGGATCTGGCCGGGTCCGGGTATGGTACCGGGTCAAAAAATTTTTGACCCGGCATAATTCGGGTCGGAATCGGGTCCGCTTAGACCCATACCCGGCCCCGAGTTTGCTCAGCCCTATCCAATACTCCGATGACATTGTGTTTGGTATTTTCATCATCGCTGAGTGTCCGTGTCTTCTCGACTGGCAATGAATCATATTTGGCATGCAGTTGGTCATTTCTGTCGCGCACTCTCTTAACATATGCTCAATGAATTGATCTTCAAGTTGCTCCCCGATGTCAACTTAAGGGGGTTGTTCAAAACCACACGTCGGCCATTCATCTCTCTAGTTGTGCCTTGCCATCGATGTCACAAGTTGTCATCTGAAGCAAGTTGCAGCAATAGTGTAATTCATATATAGTTGTAATGGTTGTATCTCTTTTCCTATTTGTAGCAGTAGTGAGCTGTAACCGCTTATCGGTTTAATTCATTTTAAACTCTTCATATTGATTTAGCTTTAGTATAAATATAAGATTAGACTGTGAGTTATGTGCCCGAGTTGTTGTAATCCTATTTACTTTTGCAATACAATTCTTGTCTTCTTCATATGTAGTTTTTTGCAACTTCCTTTTTCTCATCTCCTTTCTCCTTCTTCCCCTTCATGTCTAATCGGTGATCTACAACGAACATATTTTCTTCTTTTTTTTATCCACGTGATGAGTTAGGCTAGATCAAAATTATTAATACACCACATATGAGGAGAATTATTAATAATATATAAAATAAATAATGTTGGCCTTTTTATCTATTTAAACTTTTAAAAAGAATGATTTGTAACATCCCGAAATTCAATCCTGCCATGTGGCAAAATATCTTTTCGGTCGTTACTTATTTTGATCTTTCTTTGACTCTTTTGTTGACCCAAATGATCAATAAGAGTGACACGTAAGCGGAAAATTTAAATAATAAGATATTACAACAATAATATGAAGAAATGTGGAAGCTAAATGAATACAAGATACATCAATGTCTCACATAAGGCATATAAAAGGTCCATGCCATAATACAACTCTATGGGTTCCATCCAAATGAAAATACAACTGGATATGCTGAAAGATAAATACTCCATTTAGACCCTATGATATACTAAGCTGTAGTCGTCGCACACACATCAACTCGGCACGCATCCATATCAAATACCTGTGGGGATCATACAGGGAACAAGTTTAACCGTTAGCATAAATCTAAGTGTGAATTCATATAAATAATTAGTTCCATCAGAATAAGCATGAGGTAGACATGGAGATCAAGTGTAAGAGTGAATTATAATAGAGGAATCGATAAAAGAGATCATAGTTCATGTCTTTTCATTTCTTTCTTCTTCATATTTGTGTTCATGTTCATAAATTGGAAGAACTCTCCACTTTTAGGGAGTACCATTGTAGGTACACAAGTGTGCAGCTATATCGGCCAGTGGGGATCAATGTCACAACGAGTGCCCCGTCGAGCAAGATGATTTCGCGTAAAGTGAAAACATCCTTAAAGAGAAACTCTCATCTAGATAGGACAAATGGTAACCTCCCATCATGTCTTATAAGCCATGAACCTATCTTTTTTATCACTTGGATCAATCAAGGTCGTAGGGTGTAAGAGTGGCTCTAGATTATATGGATTATTCTTGGGAAAAAGATATGATCATGTGGACAGAGGTCAATCAAATCATAGTGGTTCATGATGATCATGTTCATAAAATCCTCTGTCCAAGGTTCTGATTTAATAATGTTATTATAATAACATGAAGTCTAATTGGAACCACAGATAGGGAAGGGGTAAATCAGATGCATAAAAGAAAAGATTAACTATGAAAAATTAATACGATAATTAGCACGGTCCAAACCACGCATATAATAAAATAATAAGATTTAACTCTAATTATTACAGAATGCGTACTCACAGGCTTATGCTAAATTAGTCGTGAAAAATATGGCTGGCGCATTTTCAAAAGTATGGAGTGTGTATTTAATGTTGCTAATGCATTGGATGGGCATTTTCAAGAGTATGGAGTGTGTATTTAATGTTGCTAATGCATTGGATGGGCAATAATGTTGTAGTAGGTGAAAATGTGGGTAATGCATTTCCAGGTGCAATGTATGATAAAATAAATAAATAGATATATATTCTTGGAGGGGGAACCATTGCCACATAATCATGCAAAGATACTTTAGCTAACGTTGCATTTTCATGCGTGAAAGTACACCATTTTTGCATCCACTACAAAACTGCATTAGTTACTAAAAATCCATGCAGTGTATTAACCACTAAATGTCACTTCATGATATGTAATGTACTGTTTGTAATAACATCATAATGATGCCCATGCACCCAAAGTTACAGGATGTTGCCACATGAAACAAGTATGAGAATGATGCTCATACGTACAAAATTACAGGATGATATATAGGTGCTAAAAAGAAATAGAACTTTGTGCCGCCCGTGATTAGAGTAGGGCGTCAACTGTATGAGCTAATGGACTTTAGATGTGCATGAATTTATGGGATCCAATAATAAGTCAGATGGACATCAATAGTATTATAATTGTTTTCTTTTTTTTTTTTTTTGCCTAAGACTAGAAGATACCATTAGATGAGAAATGAGACTCATGAGGTATATAATGCACTCTGGGATCAAAAATAGGACGCCAAAAGAGAAAACACAACACAAACAAAAAGAAATCTTTAATCATATAATTAAATCTATAATAGGTGTAAATTGACGAAGTTTCGTATTTTGGCAGATCTAATCATGGAGAATCCACATATGAATGTACAGTGATTTGATCGTTAAAATTGGGGTCATACAGATAATTGGTATTCATATATCCATGGATTCGTTAAACATGCCTAAAACATTCTGAAACTAATCTATAAATTAGATCTCGAACAAACACCTTTTTCGGACGAGTTTTCAAATGGATCGTCCTAGCTTCTTCCTCTGTGTACTCGTGCATTGCCAGAAGAACTCGCCGGTGTACCTCTTCCTTTCTCTGACCGAGCACGGCCAAGGTAGGAAATGAAGAGGTAAAAAGGAATGGAGAGTATGAGGGGAGGAAGGGAGGGAGGGACAACAATCATGATTTAAAATCATCAATATGGGTATTGTGCTCATTAATTCCATGAATCATGGAGACATAAATTACCCAATATTAGTAGTTATGACATGGATTTGAAAAATTATTATTATTATTATTATTATTATTATTATTATTATTATTATTATTATTATTATTATTATTAAATGTGGTACATTACATGATTAGTGCATAAATTTAACACAAACTCTAGTCTTATCTGGTAAGAGTCTATATATCAAGATGGGTTTAACGAAACGATTGTGATTGTTCAACCAAGGCACACGCACACCTTGGATGGATTGCAGTAAGCAATTGGATCACTGACAGGAAGTCGGGAGGCAGTCTCCACTCGTGTGCAAAATCTACAAGTGAGGTCTCAAAAGGCGGATCCATGGCATGCGTCATCCTTAGGGAATTTTGAAACATCGACAAACAGACAACAAATTGCAGCAACTCCATGTTCTCCGATACATGAGTAACTAATGGATCTCGTGCATGTACGCACACTCTCGATCACATACTTTTTGCCCCTCCAATGAGCTCAAGTAAATTAATATATATCTGATGCATAATTATATTCAAATAAATAGAGTTGGATAAGTTTTTCGATTAGAGGAACAAAAAAGAATGATATAGTGTCAAGATTTGAGCTCCTCTGTGTGCGCCTTCAATAGATCGGAGAAAGGAGAGAAGCAAGGTGGTTGCAGATGCAGAGAAGAGAAGGAATAAGAAGCAAAGAAAGTGACTTTTCTATTACTATGAAAAAATAACCACGGAACATACAAACACAACTCACACACTACACTATTTATAGTAATCATCAATCCAATGTATTGAGATGAAATCGGTACCCTACATTGCTACCAAGTAACAGAAAAGAGCTAGTCTTCTTCTTGGTCCAAGATGCAGTGTCAAGTGTAGCCAGAGACATGGACGACGACGTGGATGATGAATTCCAACATGAAGAGGACCAGAGATGGTTCAGAATGCCGGCAACGCCAACATGAAGAGGACCAGAGAAGAAACTGTGCTTATTGGCAGCGATTGTTGATCAAAGTTGCAGGACCATGACGAGACTCCCTTAAGTTGAGGATGGGAAGGACCCGAACAACATCAACTTGGAGACCTCAAGACGTCTACGCTTGATAAACATTATCATGCTGAAGAAAAACCAACTTTCTGAACATGTTGCTGAAGTATCATTGTTG
The DNA here is from genome assembly GCA_030549335.1 of Pontederia crassipes. Classification (NCBI taxonomy): domain Eukaryota; kingdom Viridiplantae; phylum Streptophyta; class Magnoliopsida; order Commelinales; family Pontederiaceae; genus Pontederia; species Pontederia crassipes. The sequence goes on from CM060189.1 coordinate 6,947,885, forward strand.
GAGAAGACGAGACGAAGCCGAATGTGTTTTCGTTGCCAAGTCTTAAGGCAAAGTGCAGGGTTCAATGACTCAGCATCTAAAACTTGCAGTTCGATGCAAGGCTCATCAAGTTTACCAAATGTCTCTACTGCAAATGCATATCATCATCACCATGAAGTTACTGTTACGGGTGAAGATGTTTCTGTGCCATTCATGACCTTTGAAGCCACTAGCTTCCCTCTAGAGATCCTGAGAGAGATACATATAGCTGGGTTCACAACTCCAACAACAATTTAGGCACAAACATGACCAGTTGCTCTGCAAAATAGGGACATAGTAGGCATAGCTAAAATTGGTTCAGGAAAACACTTTCTATTGTTAGAGGAAATCCATCAAACACCTGTTAGATTTGATGAACTCTAGTGTTGCTGGAAATGTAGAACATGATAGAATGGACGATAGCAGAAGAAACATGAAGACTAAAGAAGAAACAGAGATGATCGGAGACAAGAAGTGTATTTTTCAATCGCTGGACATGGAAAAGGAGAGATGAAACATAACTGAAAGATCGCATAACAAGAAGGAAGAAACGGAAGTAACAAAGAAAAGAAGAGAAGAACTGAGTTGAACAAAGAAGGAAACAGAGAGCACATTGGAGATATCGAAGGACGATCGGAGCTATGGAACATCTCCCGACCTCGACAACACGGAGAAGGAAGCAACACATGACGATCGGAGGCAAGACATCTCCTGACCTCAAGCCCTTGCAGAAGAAACAAAGAATGCATTAACAAGAGGATGATCGGAAGCAAAACTTCTCCCATCCTCAACCCGAAGAAGTAAGGAAGAATCTATGCGCCAAGAATTGCTCGAAGACGCCGATTGCAAACGAATATTGCTGAATCTCATAACGATATGATCGGCAACAATCGTAGCGCTAGTGGAAACAAAGAAACAGAGATGATCGAAGACAAAATTATCTCGAAAAACAAAGAAACAAAGAAGAAGGAAGGAAACCAAGAATGAACGAAGAAAGAATCGACGATTGGAAGAAGAACAAAGAAGAATCATAACAAAACAAGAACCATATAGAGAACAATCATCAAGGCAAAGAAGTTTCGACCGTGAATCTTGATGTCGGCGACCAGCGGACCTTGATGTCGACGGAGAGCATATGAACTCAACCAATATTCGCATCATCGGCCACGATCTTGACAATGCCTGGGCTCTTAGGCGACATTATGGATCGGTATCATAGAGAACAACCAAGATGGGAAGGGACCCCAACAAGCAACAGTGACGAAGCAGATGATTGCGATGAGACAAACACCTGAGAGGAACTGAGCTGGGTCGCAAATCAACCATGCTCTGATACCATGTCAAGATTTGAGCTCCTTTGTGTGCACCTTCAATAGATCGGAGAAAGGAGAGAAGCAAGGTGGTTGCAGATGCAGAGAAGGCAAGGAAGAAGAAGCAAAGAAAATGACTTTTCTATTACTATGAAAAGTAACTACATGACATACAAACACAACTCACACTATACTATTTATAGTAATCATCAATCCGACGTACTGAGATGAAATCGGTACCCTACCTTGCTACCAAATAAGTAATAGAAAAGAAAAGAACTAGTCTTCTTCTTGGTCGAAGATGCAGTGTCAGTGTAGCCAGAGACATGGACGATGGCGTGGATGATGAATTCCAACATATAGTAATATAATGACGTCGAGAGGAGTGAGAAAAGAAGGAAGATTGCTGGATCACTAAACTTGCTTCACTACTGCTTTCTTTTCTAAGTCAGAAAACCAACGCACACAACTAATTAATTTGATGCCCTTCAAGTCTTCAACTCTATCAAAGAACAGATCATGAAATGAATGCTCTTTCCCATGTCAGTTTTATGTTGTTTCCCAACAAATTATTGGAACTTTTTTTTTTTTGCAAAAGATTATTCGGATGCTTAATATGTGATTTTTTTTCGGCGCAACAAGGAGGCTGGCTGAACCAAATGGCTGAGCCTGTTAGAAATTTAATATGTGACTTCCAAAGAGGTACTTCGTATCATAATTCATACGGCTACAAAACATGCATTTGAGCCTTTGAGGTAGTAAAACTTAATACGCAAACTGTGTTCAATGAACAGGCAAAGCAATGCCGAGTGCCGACGTGATTGTCTTCTGCATGCACGGTGAGCTTTAGCTTTTGGGAGTAAAATAACTGTATATATCGTAGCAAAGCAATCAAAACGGCAGTATAAATATTGAATTGCTTGGAAGTCTAAGTAAAAAAAAAAAAAAAAGAAATGTTAAAAGGTTACTTCTGCTTTTGGATGGTAACAAGTTATTTGCATGAACTTAAAGGTTGCATTTGATACGGGAATATTGAGAGAACATTAGTTCTCGGGAACTAATTGATTCGATAGAAAAATTTGGGTTGATGTTTGGATGAAAAAGTGTAATGATGGGAATTTAAAAAGTTAATGTGATGGATAAATTTTAATGAGTGTTTGGATAAAAAAAGAGAATTAAGAATATAATTTATTATTTTATGAAGTATAAAATTATAATAAATAAGAATATCTTATTAATATTATAATTTATGTAAATCATTATATTATTAATATTATTTTTATTTATTTTAATTAAATCTTTTAAATATTATTAATATTATAATTTACATACATTTTAAGATACAAATATAATATATTTTTTTTAAAAATAATTGAATAGTTTAATTAATAAAAATTTTATTAATTATTAGAACTAATTATTTTATAATTTTTAATTAATAATATTTAATAAATTATTTTATAATATCCCTAATAATGTATTAATATAACTAAATTATATAATCCAAACATTATAAAATAATTAAAAAATAGATGAAATTTGATAAAAAAAAAGTCAAAGAAGACGACTGAAATGACATAAAATTGAAAAAAAAATAAATATTCTTGCGAAGGCAAAAACTTTCGGCCGAAAATCCGGCCAAAGTCACGTTAAAATTCACGTCACCCCATGCGTTTGAAAACTTTTCGCAAAATTCTCGCGAAAAGTTCCCAACCTAATGCACCCAAAGAGTTCTTTTTTTTCTCCGATCTTCCTCATCTCGTCGAATCAAAAGGATTTTTTTTTCTGGAGAGAACAAACAATGTAGCACCTAATAGAAACAGTTTATGGATGCACGTCCGTAATTTAACCACTTGGCTACAAATAGCAGGGAAAAGTTTTCCAAAAAATCACATTATCTAGGCAATTAATATTCAGATATGTTCATCAAGATTGAAGTACTGTTACGAAGATATCTGCCCCAAAGAGGAATGCCATGTCTTATGAGTTGTCCCTTGAGGAAGGTGTTGTACTTCTACTGTTGATACACAGGGAACATTGTCCTCTTTAGAAGCTTTTCAGATCCATTCTACAGTACTAGAAACACCACTCAGAAATGCTCAGAACAATCAAATCACCGGCATCACCTAGCTACCTCAGAGAATTAATCCACTCATGCTCTTTCCTATATATATATATATATATATATATATATATATATATATACCCTCGGTACGAATAACTCGTACAACGGATTAGCAATCCGCCGCTTTAGGCCACTCAGCCATCTCTCCCAATTTTCAATTGAAAAATTTTATGTGATGTAGCATATGAAATAAAAATTGAGAAAATGCTCTTCTCCTTATTTTCCAATTTTAAATTCTTTTAATTTCTATTATATAATAATTAGATATTTTAAATGTTAGTTAAATAGAAATTAAATAGAAATATTAAATAAGAAAAATATTAAATAGAAATAATAATTAATAAAAATTAAAATTAGATTAAAATTAGATTCTAAAAGTCTTATATTAAATCTTATTATATATATATATATATATATATATATAATATGTCCAGAAAGATCATCTACCAAAGTGGCATTATGTCCATATATGTCTTTCAAATGGAATGCATAAAGGCTTGCTTGCTGTATGAGATACGAAGTTGGAATGGAGGTAAAAAGTTCTGCAATAAACCAATAAGTCCAAAAAGAAGAGGAAAACAAAGTAAAGAAATTTTTAGTTCCAAACAATCACGAACGATTCATTTGTGAAAATAAAATGAAGAGATATTATTGTGTTCTGATGGAATCATGACTTTTTATCCTTGTTCAATGGACAACGTGCACACTACCACAAGTACAAGAACTTATGAGGGTTTTGACAATGTAATTATTCCATATACGTCTTGTTCCTTAACAAACCATCTCAATCTAGTTGATCTTAGCGTTTAATTTCATTTGCTTCGAGCCTAAAGCCACTTAATGCCCAAAGTTATGTAGTTAAGAAGTCAGATAAGAAATGATCGATGAGATAATCGGAAATGCAAGTGAACATAAAAGAAAGAGCAAGGCATCCTGGCTAATAAAGAAAATTATATCTTTATCTCGCTGAGCATATATGAGGAAACAAAACGTTTAATTCTTCACCTGCAAAAAAACAAAGAAAAGAGTTAGCAAATATGGTGAAGTGTTGCACGTGTATGAACCTTATTTATGGTATATATCACGTACTATTTGATCGTTCGAAGAATGAGTTGATAAAGATGGAAGGAAAGCTCCAAAGATGTGAAAGAGGGAGCTCCCTTCAGTCCAAGTATGGAATGGAGGGGAGAGAATAGTCTCCCGCATCATTCACTCATTCACGTAGTAGCATAAAACTGCTTCCTTCGATGAACTGATGCATGCATGAGATCGATACTTCTTTCTACTAAGTGTTTGAATCAATGAGTCGGCAGCTGATTCAAACTCCCCAAATATCCATGAGTGGACTGAAGGAAGCTCTTTCAATTCACATTTCTCAAATTATCTTTAACTGTCAGTGATAGATAATTAAAAAAAAAGAACAATGATTACATGGCTGCTTCTATCGGTTCGTGTTTCTGACTTGCTTGGTTATTGTCTGCTCTCAACCAACATATGAACTGATCTAAACTTTTGGATATCAGTAATATATAGACATCATCAATGTTGAATAATAAGAAGGTAGGAACGAAAAGTTTACGTACCTTGTTTTCCACGCACTTTTTCGTTTCCTGTAACATAACAAATTAATATCTCAATAATTTACTTCGTTTGTGTACAGCAATTAACCTCGTTAAGTTTAAAGGTCTTGAAGTTTTAAACTGGTTATTGGATAAACGAATATATAGTCGCCTTGAAATTATATATACTATCATTTCACTCTTTCAAATTTTTGCCGCCAAGATTAGTTCTGTAATTCTGTTACTTTGCATTTTCTATGTCCTTTCATGGAGATATGGAGGGCCGCAAACGATCATGATATAGTTGTCTTAGTCCAATATAAATGAGTATTCGGCGTCTACATCCTTGAATCCAAAAAAAACCTTTGACAAGAACAACAAATATTAACAGACAAGAAACGAGGTCGTCTCATGCATATCTTACTGACCGTCTGAAACAGTTTTCGTTCAAGTTTCATAGACTCTTCAATATTGAACCTGTAAACCATAAACCATATGCAAGGATTATTTCAAAGGAATTACTTTACTCGTTAAATATTGCAGCAAAGAATCTGCTAAAATAATCAATTTTCCTCCCCAAAATTGTCGTCCAAAGCAACAAATATCCAATCACAAGTCTCTTTCTATTTTCTTAATGCTTGTAGTTGAACAGAACATGTAGTTAGATCTGTAAACGATCACATGTATCATCATTGTATATTTAAATCTCCAGAAGCCTCAGAAACCCTAAGGTACCCTTTCAGGTCGGATCAGGCAAAGCTGCGTAACTAAATGCAGATCAAGGTAGCAAAACAAGAAACATACATAAAAAAAATAATTCCAGATACAGTTTTTATAGTAAGATCTGTTACTGTGATCTTTCCATGCAAGTTTGAACGGTTAGAGAAGAAACCTTCCTTGGCCAGAACTTAGTGTGCCTGTGATAAGTAAAACCTGAAGTAGCCACATCTATGACTACATATTAACTTAAGCTGCTGCGACACCAAATCAGCAAATGAAAACAGGAAAGTCAGATCAATAAGAGCCCAAATATATAGCATGCAATAGCCCAAGTAAAGAAATCATGTGAACAAGACTATATACCCATATCTTGAGAAAATAGTTCATAAGGAAGATCGAAGAGGGAACATGCATGCCGCATGCTATATATACACGATCTGGACGACTGGTCCATAGAGAACAGTCACACTTCTGTACATGACGATGCCGCATAGAGCGAAAGAATGAAGGCAATTTGCAGGAGATGGACATATTTTAGTTGGATTTGTTCCTAGATATATAGACGAACAATGAGCTAACAGGAGCCAACTGTTCATAGGCTTTAAGGCCAAGGGAAAGTAGCTGCTTCTCCTATATTTTTTACTATACATAGGAGTTAGCAGAGAGGGGGGAGGGAAAGAAGGAAAGCGACGGAAGGCTGCACATCCAGTGGCAAATCTAAGGGCATGCATAGTGCTAAGTATGGATCCAACGTGTGAGAGATCTCTCCGAGTTATCTAATATTTTGGTGCAAACTTCAGAGGCGCATGAGTCCAAAAGTTTACAAGGTGGCCTCACTGCGCGCAGCGCAGAGGCATTCAATAGGGGTGTGCAGAGGAAAGCTCAGCGAGCGGTGTACTGTCTCTTTGACTGCCTGGATAGGGCGCAGTAACAGTACTAAGAAACAGTAAGGGGAAAAAATGCCACAGGTATCAGCTGATCGATGTACAGTAGCTATCACTGCGCCATGAGCATGGCGGGAAAGGTTGGACGTAGGCGAACACTATTCCAGTTCTACAACAACAACTACTACTAGTTACTACTACTCAAGCAAGCAGCAGCAGCCACAAGCCTCTGACCAAAAAGCTAAAATGCCGCCCATACCGGAATTGTTATATCGGAAACACCGAGGAAAAGAATAGGGTAACTTGTTTAAATTTTGATTTTATTTTCAAATTTAGTCCGAATTTTTATTTTTGCCTACAAAGTATGAACAGTTGTTCTCAAATCTAACCTAAACTTTTATTTTAAAAAAATTCAATTAATTATAAATACAACATATTGTTATATTTTTTTATTAAAATTAAAATTCATGACATACATTTTTACGTTTGAAAATAAAATTAAAGTTCAATTTTTTTATGTGCCCAAAAAAAATATCTCACGGAAACTTTTACCGATAATCAGTTTGACAGACATAATTAACTAGCTAAGAAAGAGTGTAAATGTGCATTCTAGGTCGACTATGATAAATAAGGTGGTATGGACAACTCAATTCATGGGGTGAAACGCATTCTTCGCAAGTTGAAGATGGATTTACTATTAAGTTTAATTAATTCGATTAAATTTCTTCGCGTTAAATACTTGATAATGATAGAGAAGACTTTCAATAAAAAATTTATATTTATAAAAATTTAAACACAGAGGAAGAATGACTTACTTTCAATTAATAGGAGGTAAATAGATGGATCTCTTGTAAACTCACATTACATATTGTTTAATTGTACGATGCAGACATGGGAGTTAATGCATGTCTCTAGATATGGAGATTGGTCACTTGGCTATAAATATATAAATGCACATGATGTTCAGCGGAATAATGGGTGTTGTCCTTTATCTTTCCCTAAACCCTATGCATGCACTACTGTAGTGCTTGTGCTTTCGTGAGATCGACCTTCGTGCACATGCACGCCAGATGACGAGCAAAACCTCTCAATACAGCCTCCTTTTTTGTGTGTGGGTCAGCGTGTGTATATGTCATTACTATCCTAAATTTTATACACCAGCTTTGTCTCAGCTAACTACTTGTTAAAAATATAAAATTAATGATATTATTTTTTCTAATCATTTAAATTTTTAAAAAAATTGAGTTGCACATCAAATTTAACATGATATCAGAGTCAGAAATCAAGAGTTTGAATCTCGTTAAGCTCTTATTAAAAAATAATTCTCTCCTTTAATTATTCACGTGTTAGACTTGGACTAGACTAAAAAATTATCAGCAGCCCACACGTAAAAAGAAGTATTAAGAATAACAAATTCTAAGTTAATTATTTATATGAACTATTGGCATTTCTTAGCTTTACTCTTTTGTTCACTTTTTTTGTATTTTATATGTGCAATTATATTTGTACCATCCATCCATCCATTCATTCATTCATTCTTCATCATCATCATCATCATCATCATCATCATCATCATCATCATCATCATCATTATTATTATTATTATTATTATTATTATTATTATTATTATTATTATTATTATTATTATTATTATTATTATTATTATTATTATTATTATTATTATTATTATTATTATTATTATTATTATTATTATTTCAAATTTAAAATAAATAAAGATTACTTAAAAAAATATGTGCCTACAACTTTCTTTTGCATGAGCAATCATGTGTTTGCGTATATTTTATTATATTTACAAACGATATCAAAGGATAATTTTATAATTAGATACATTAGAAGACGGATAAGTAAGTTAAATAGGGTTAAGTTGAAAACTTTGATAGTTTGGTGGAGGAAAATATTTAATCATTTAATATAGAGATACATCAAACTCTAATTCAATAAAGTTAAATTGAAATAACTCAATAATCAAATAACTAAAAAAAAAAGAAATCAAGTCATGCTACAGAGACATATAAACTATGCATTACTTATTGGTTTCTCTGAAAAGTATCTTATATATTGTTTACCCAAAATAAAATAACATTTTTTATGATTTTAAGTTCTATGAAATCGTTTAAATGAAATAAAAACCACATTATAGTATAATATTTTTTTTAACTTACTCTTTGGACTAATGCAAAAGACAAAACTAATTAACAATAAATTTATTGTAAAATATAAACTTTCTCATCTCAGCTTTAACTTCATCAAGTAGGAGCATAAAAATAGAACGAACTAATAATGATGTACTCAGTGAAAATGCACACTTAATGGAGCTAACATTTTAAAAAATATCAGTGCACACTAATATATTAACTATTATTACACCACTTTTATTATGTATCCTCCAACAAGTAGCACTGTTGATCCGTTGATAGAGAAAAATATTGACCAATTGTATCGTCCGATCAATCTGATATCAATTCCATGATCCAAAGTGCATAAAAGCAATCTTAACGTTAATATAACTCCTTTTTTTAACGAACCAAATATGCTTTCGAAGTTGCCTTATTTTCGTACAACCTAACATTATCATTTTTTTTAAAAGGATGCATCCTGCATTCAATTAATCAAAGATGGGATACAAAAAATTGAGGATACCCGGAGGTGGATCACCCTTCCAAAAGAGATCGTTATCCGATCGTTTATCAAAATTTGCTAATGTGTCAATATCTGCATTACATAAACGTTTTATATGATTAGATTTAAACTGAATAAAGATTGAAGTTAGAGCCCATATGTCGCGAATGATATTATGAATGCGTCAAGGATATAGACTTTTCCTATAATGAGATTCTCGATATCAGATCGTACACAATGTTTTAAACCGCACAAGATGGTCCAAATTTCTCCTTGTAAAACTGAGTGAAAGTATCTAGGTCCCGCACCTAGCATTATCATTCACTTTGAATCATTTTAATAATTCGACTTTAACTTCATTTTGTTCGATAGTCTTTAATTAAATGGACGACTCATTGGAACATTAATTGATGGAGAACAGTCCTCAACCAAATCTGATCTCTCTTGAAAGTTTTTTTCGAACTTTTTGCAATTATTAAAATATCTACTTACCTCTTCTAACCAGTCAATCTTTTTCCACTTTATCCCTTTGGTACAATTATAATTACATAAATAAAAGAACTGAAAAGCGACTACGTAAGGTCAACGACTATATTGTAAGGGGGAAAAAACAAAACTAAAGCGAGAAAAAAAATAATTCTAGTAGAAAATACAGAATCAATTTCTTTTCTCTGGTTCAATTACGAAAATAAAATTTTGAGGAATACTAACAAGGAACTGTCACAGTACCCCTAAAATGACGTTATATTTATGTTCATTTATTTCATTCTTTAATTTAACTGAAGTGATTATCCTCCAGGCGAAGCTGAGTGATCTATTTATAATCAATAATGTGTCTCGTTTATAACCTTGGAAATAAAACAAATTTGATAAGTTGACGACGAACTAGTGAAATCATTCAAAATTCTCGTTAATTTATATGACCAATTCAAAACATAATGTAAAGTACATCCAAGAATTCACTGAAAAGCTAGTAGTTCCAGAATTATTTTATGAAATTATCAATTTGATTAAGATTTGATCATTTCTCTTTCGTACGTTCACTTAAATCCTTCCATATTGCACGGAAATAGAGGCACTCAATCACTTAATTATAGTAAGTAACACTTCAAAAAGATGGATGTATCTACTTTGACCTCTTTCTTGGTGTTGTTTATTATAACGCAGAAAAGGTGCTTCAAATTAATTAGAATTTAGTATTACTACTACTTCAACTGTATATCTAAGACTAATTAGATAACCTTCAATTAAGCACCTTGCCTTAACTTTTTAATATTGTTTTCCTCGATCGATTGGTGTTCAGTTAACATTTTATTGGAGAATTGAGATTAGATTATATGATTCGTTCTTGTTATTTCGATACCTATTACGTATAATTAACGTGGTGTTACGTTGTATGTTGGTGCGTGTAAAAGCTATTGCCGATCCTTGTTATAATTTGGATGAACATGCACCTTGCTGTTAAAATATGAGATGCATTAAAGAGGATAGTGGCATCATCAAATTATTTCGGGGGTAAGACGTACTTGTCATTAATTTTTCTCATTAATAACACAACCACCCTTTGTTTATTGTTTCCAAAAACATGGAATATCACATTCAATGCTCCTAACAATCAGTAGTCTAACATAATTTAAAGATTGATTATCTTCAAGAGGCAATTTAAAAATATTATCAGTAATAATCGATCGATTCAAATTAACGGATGCATGCAGGTCTTGTGTTGATAACTTTGTACGCAAAATTAATTATGAAAGATGAAAAATGATTTTTTAAAAAAAACAAAGAAAATGAGAGTTAGGACTTTTTTTCTATATTCACTGCAATTTTCGGGGGTAACAATCATTTAATATGTTTTCTATCACGTTTCCTAATCCAAACAACATCTCCATTTTTGCACGTCGGGGCGGTACGTAGTCGTGCCAAAAAATGTAAATGGCAAGAGAACGAGGCTCATATGTCGGAGTAGGCCATGTTATAAACAAAAGCATTAATATTATTGTCTCAGTTAAAAGGATGCCAATTCCGACACCATTTTCCATTCACCCTATGCACCTTCAATTTGCATTTAATGCGGTACATGCATCTTCCATATTATTAGACATCTTGTCCAAAACAATTAATGGGAATGTCGTTAGATCTCTAAAACTGTTTAAAAAATGTAGAGTTATTTTCTTTAATATTTTCTGAACTATATATTTTTTTCGAATCTAATCTTAAACTATAAATTTAATATTTTAGTCATCGAACTTATTTAGATTTACCACTTAAATCCTTTAGTTAACTTTGATCTAAATTTTGTTAAGTTACTTTTCTAATAGCTTTTAAGTGACATCTTTGCCCCTACTTATTAATATGAAAAAAATAGAAAAATAAAAGTATTGACATAAGCATAGTATTACATAAAATATCAATTAATATTTTTATTTGTAGATTGTTTTTAAATTTTTAAATTTTTTATTGTAATATGAATATGAGAGTAAAAATGATATTTCACAATTAAATTTGATAAATTTTAGTTTAAGTTAAATGAAAGGACCTAAGTTTTAAATTGAAATAAGTTCAGAGACTAAAATTTGTAAATTTATAATTTATAATTATATGCAAAAAAATTATACTTCATGAGGTATTAAAGAAAATAACCACTATAAGAAAATCATAGATTAGCGATATAGAAATATAGACTTTAATGCGTCGTTAACTAGACACTGAAGACAATAGCGACGCATCAGCGTCGACTTCGCACCATAGGCTTGGCGAGATAATTTTTCAGACACGAATAGCGTCGTCGTCGTGTCCACGGGTTTGTCGATGCTATTATTGTTAAACAGTGGCGCTAATGTGACACTATAATGACGTGAAAAGTGTCATCGTGAAGTGTCAATATGTGTCGCTACTTCGACTTTAAAGTGACGCTAAAATTATCGACGCTCATCCGACACCGCATTGGCGCTATGTTGTGACGCTAAACTAATGCTAATATGGAGCTACAATTCAATTTTCCTGTATCGCTAATATGGCGCTAAATATTGAGATGCTATAGCGACGCTAAGAATAATATGTTCATTCAATAGAATGGATTGTCGCCTTGCTCATTCGGCCATTAAATTACATTACAATGGCGCTCCATTGATTTATTGCTATTTTTTTACATTACAGTTGAAGCTTCAAATTACATTACATCACATATACATTTCCATTATATCAAATTACACTACATCACATATACATTTTCATTACATCAAATTACATCTATCACAATTAGATTGTCTAATTACATTAAATTATAGTTGAGGGCCTCCTCGTCGTCCTCCTCCCTAGACAACTACGAGAAGACCCATCGCCTCCATGAGCCCCATTGACCTAACCTTGAACACGTCGTGCAACACCGCATACGTCGGCCGAGCCACCCGCGTTCACCGACATTCCAAAGTTCATGATGACCCCTCCCTTCCTCGTCGTCGGATCCAGCCGGAGGTCTGAGGCTGAGACCCCAGAGGCACGCGTTCCACCCATGCTTTCTATCGTGAGCTCCATGTAGTAGGTCTCCACCTTAGAGTTCCGCGCCATGGGGGTGTACACCATCGCTCTAGATCTCGACATGGTCGAGTCTTCGAACAATATGGATGACAACCGATTTAGCGCGTCGGCTGAGGTGCGTTGACCAGGCACTAGGAGAAGCAATGTCCAAACCGTTGTCCAGCTTGAGATGGGAACAATGGCGAAGGGGGTGAGGTAGAGGTGGTGGTGGCAGTCGTCGTCGTCAAAGTGGAGGTTGAGAGAGAGGGCGGACGTTGAGAGAGAGTGGGACAGCGAATGGGATTGAGAGAGAAAAAAACAAGGAATGATTAAAAAGGCTGAACACGGGTGGGCGTGTGAACACGGGTGGGCGATGAACACGAATCGTCGGATTAAAACAAAATAATGGTCTGGATTCATTCTTCGATGAGCACACGGATCGTGAATTAGCGACGCAAAGGTTGTGACTCTACCTATCGCTAATGTGGCACCATGTTAATTCGATTATAATAGATAGGTAATTATGAAGTATGCCAAATAGCGCCACACATTAGCGATTCCAAGATTGTGACGCATAAGGGTCTATTTGGATTGGATTGAAGGATATGAAGGGGTGGGGTGGAATACAAAAAGAATAAAATTAGTTAAACCATGTTTGATTATATTTTTCATTGAAGTTAAGAGGGGTGTGGTGGAATAGCTAAGCCCTTCAAACACCACATTTTTCATTCCAACAAATGTCGGAATGATGAGAATAGATCACCTCTCTCTCTCTCTCTCTCTCTCTCTCTCTCTCTCCTCTCTCTCTCTCTCTCTCTCTCTCTCTCTCTCTCTCTCTCTCTCTCTCTTCTCTCTCTCTCTCTCTCTCTCTCTCTCTCTCTCTCTCTCTCTCTCTCTCTCCTCTCTCTCTCTCTCTCTCTCTCTCTCTCTCTCACACACACACACACACACACACACACACACACATTGATATATTATCTTTTTCTAATATGAATACATATTTATCTATCATTTTTTATTTTAAAGGGTAAGATGACTTTTTTAGCAAATATAAAATTTTATTCAAAATAAATATAAATATAATAATTAAAAATAATTTAATACTAATATAATATATTTAATAGGATTGGATGTAAAACCGAATTCGGTCCTGACCCGACCAGGTCGGGGCACAAAGAAATGAGACCTCCCGACCCAATTATCCATCGGGTAGGGAAAAAGTTTGAAAAATCTAGGCCGGTGCAGGCGAGGGCGACTAGGTCGTCTCGATTCATGCTCACCTCTAATTAACGATTATAAATACTTTAAATATATAATGAAGGATAAAAATGTTTTTTGTACAAATAAAATCTACATCGCCCACCCCACATCTTATATAATTTATTATCCAAACATGAACTTTCTAATGACATACCACACTTCACCACCCGATCACTCACTACGCCACCGCACCTCATCCCTTCATTAGTTATTTGCCAAACAAATCCTAAATGAGAACATCGTGTCGCATTGGCGTCACTATTGTGCGACGCTAAACTAGCGTCACAAGAAGGCGACACTATTGTGACACAAATATACACGGCGCAAGTGTGACGTCACAATTTTGCGGCGCTATTGTGATGCGACCATGTCTCTAGCGATGTTGCGTCGCTATTGCGACGCTGAGGTGGCGCCAAAGTTATTAACTATAAATTGTGTACATGCTTATGTATATTTATATTTATGCATATGTATATTATATGTACATGTATATTTATAAGTATATGTAACATGTATATGTATGTGTATATGTATGTATATATGTATGTATATGCATATATGCATATGTAATATGTATATATGTTTATGTAATATGTATATGTGTGTGTGTATATGTGTGTGTGTGTACATATGTATGTATATGTATATGTAATATATATGTATATGTATATGTAATATAAGATAAAAATTAAGCACTAACGAGAAGAATATTGACATCGTCCGATTTTCGAGAAAAGTAATTTTTAATAGTTTTCTAGGCGCACGAAGCATATTAAGTTTGGATACAAAAAAATTCTAACAAAATCAACATTTCTCAAAAAAATTGTAAAACTCTAAGTCAACTAAACAGGACCGTTTCGAGCACTCCGAAAGGTTTGATTTTTGAGAACGCACATTTTTAGATTTTTTGTTTTAGGGGGTGGAAGTTTTGAGAAATTTTTATAATTATGAAAAATAGGTATTTTGAGAATCCAAGAAAATGAAAAAGACATGAAATATGAAAAGATTGCGCCACCACACTTCTCAAGCCCTTCGAAATGTCTATATTTTCGTGACAATCCGAGCAAGGACCACGAAGAATTGATCATTTCTTCCAACTCTGATCGTCGGGATTCTTGTGCGGGTTGACAGCTCGCGTCAATCTCTATGAGTCCGTAATTTTTTTTTGACCGATTCCCGCCGAACTCACGTCGGTGACTGTTAGAAGCCTTTTTTCCTAGTTTTTTTTAACTCTATCTTCCGGTCTCCTAAATTTTCCAAAAAAATACTAAAAAATCTGTCTTGTCGTGGAATATGTGAGGTACAAATTTCATGATGATCCGACGGTCAGATCTCCGGCCATCGCCATTTGAATCCCATGAAAAATAAAGAAACAATATTCCCCCAATTTTGGAATTTAGGAATTAGAGTATAATGTATGTATAGCATGACATATTAATTTTTGTATATTATATAATAGAAAAATATAGTATAGTATGGTGTATAATGTATAGTATAGTATAGTATGATATAGTATACAATAAAATATAAAAAATATATTACCAATAGATCACAAACTAGCATCTACCTAATGTCGTCATTCCTCTGACGCTACTATAGCGTCGTAAACTGTCGACGCCAATACAACACAAGACAACGACGCTAATATCGCCGCTTATTTAGCGTCGACGTAGTGCCGCGGTTGTGGTGATGCTAAATCCGGGCTTGTGACGCCAATACAATGCTACCATCTGTCATGTGTTTTCTATTTTTTGCGTGTGATAATAGCACTGAAATAACGTCAACCTTATTTAGCGTCGACGATGTTCTCTGACTCTAATGTGACGCTATGTTGATGCTATATAGAGGAATTAGCGTCTTCATTTGTCAACCCAATGACGACGCTATTAGCATCATGTAGTATGGCGATGCTAATTTGCGACGTGATGCATGCAAAATCTTTGAACCTTACTCTAAGACTCTAATCCCCAAGAGCTATATCATTCATTGTAACGGTTCAACTTTGGTTTCAAATAAGATTAAAGTTTCTAAATATCTATCACCTCTGAGGACACCCAAAGGTTGTAATATGTATCTATAACTTATAACTTTGAACCTTACTCACAAGGATTTCTACTCATATTATATGATCCTAGGATGATTTGGAAACATATTATCGCCCAAATTTCAGAGTTTGACAATGCCAAAATTTCATAACTAATTTAGTTTAAATTTTTTATTTCACATAGAAAAGGTTTTTGTTTCTTCTCCGATCACATGGAAACACAAACTCTTATAAATAGAGGTCCTCTACGGCCAGAAGAGACCATGCTAGAGCCATATTGCATTATCATCTTAGACCTGTACAATTCCGTCTTGTAAGTTACTTCTTTCAAATTTCTTTGCCTCAGATATGGAATTAGACATCGAAAGGCTTGTTATCTATGATTGCTCCCTAAGATGTTGCTGATTGCTATGCTTGTACATTTTGGAGTTTTCTACCAGCATAAGGAAAATACTGAAGCATTATGATAAGCATAATCTAGTAAATATCAAGAAGGATAGTGTACAGATACTCTATTGCATCTTCTCGTGTCGGCGAAAACAATTAATCTCAAGAAATAAAACCAGCAAGTATCATTTTAACTTATCCTTCAATTGCAGAATAAGATGAATTTGTAGAGATACTCCCATGTCAAGAACATGAAGTTGTTCTTAGCTTCTGTTACTTAGGGTTGGTAGGTAGGCTATATAGTGTCACATTTTTTATTGTTGCAAAAGTCGTAAATGAATTCTAGAAAAATGGAATAGTTATCGTTTCTTCCAACAACAAAAAATTGTTATAATTGTCATAATTACTCCTGACAAAAATTAAAGATATATTTTCAAGATCGGAACCTGTTTCCAGCTTAGTTCTATTACGCACATAATTTCCCTTTTCTAAGTGCACTAGACTCATTACTTAAAAACCATCCAAGCATCAAAACATGCCAAGCCAGTCAATCTAAACATTGCAAACTATTAAAGTGAGCTTCACTCAGAAGTACAAAATATTTAACCCCCATATCCACTACAAAAAAAAAGAAAGAAAGAAAGAAAGAAAAGGAGGACTTCAAAGCACATATCTCATATATCTTTGACATTGAAGTATGCTTGATGCAGTTCATCAAGTACTAAAAGTATCCAAAGGGGAAAAAAGGAAAAAAAAGGATTAGGCCATGTAGGATTACAGCTCTTATTCATGTTATTTCCAATGAAAAAAGAAACAGACTTTGGCATTACACAACAACATAATGCTTTCGTTTCTAATTTCTAACATTACAACACAAATGACATTACCTGTTTTATTTCAAGATATATATTATTATCACTATCAAGCATATCATCATTTTTTTAGAAAATCTACATTTTCTACTTTCATCGTCAATGACAACTTGAAATCTTCTCCTTTCATCTTCGATAATATATTGTAACATTTTCTTTTCATCTTTGCCATCATAGTCTATTTGCTTAATCCTCCTCAATAAAATGTTAAGAAGGCTTTGATATCGACAATCAACTTCAGGATCAAGCCATTGAAAATATCAACAACCACCATTTTCCTGCAAATAAAATATGAATCAAAGTCAAAGAAAACTTCATTATAAGAAAGTCGAAAATGGCATAATTAAATTTTGAATCTTACGTCATAATATTTGCACCCATAAAACTTTCGTCCAAGATTTGCTTCTGTCCATGAGGTTTTAATAGCATCAACTTCATGACAATGACATAGTGGTGTAATTCATGATTTGACCGTAAACATTATAACTAAATTGTAGAAGCAACATAAGTGCACAGAAGAATGAGAAAAAATCAAAATATTTCTCCCATATTGTGCGCAAACCAATCTGTAAACATTATGAATCATTGACATGAAAGATTAATAACTAATAGCACTTTCATTTTAACAAAGTTCCACAGTAGAACTATCTTGCTAGTTATAAAGGCAAGATAAAGGCATGCTAGAAATGTTCATTAATGTGATATGAAAGAGAAATCCTGCCTAGAAATGAATTAAGAAAGTTCAATTACAAAATTAACAAAGTTCAACATAGGAAAAATAAGTCCTATCTAAACCATATAGTATTTCAATGATCGATTAAGAACAGAATTGCCATTGCACACAATGATGCTTAAACAAATTATTGTACAAGCATGAAGGAGATCAAAACCTTTTTTGCCCTAAATCACTGTTGTGTAAGTAACCACGCGCATGCTCTCCGTCGTCGGGTATCCCTCTATTTCCCAATGTCTATGTCCCTCAGCCTTCGCCTAGTGTCGTTGACAGGCCTTTGTCACCTAGCCTATGTGCCCTAGCCTCTAGAGAATGAGAGAACATATAACAAAGATAAACAGCGATACAGATAAACAAAATAGGAAGGCATTTTGGACAACCATGAGAAAGATGAGCAGCTGTCGTGCCCTAGCCGCTCGCGAGGAGGAGGCGGAGGAAGAGAAACGCCCACGTCTGTGCCCTAGACACTCGCGGAGAGGAGGAGGAGGAAGATGTCAGCCATCGTCTATGCCCTAGCATCTCACAAAAAGGAGGAGGATCTCGATGCCGGCCGCCGTCTGTGCCCAATGTTGGTCGTCGTTGCTATATGCCCTAGCTACTTGCGAGGAGGAGGAGGAGGAGACTCGATCGTGAGCGGAGAAGGCGCGCTGATGAGGAGACTCGATCACGAGGGAAGAAGTCGCGTGGATGAGGAGGAGACTCGA
This sequence comes from Pontederia crassipes, assembly GCA_030549335.1. Classification (NCBI taxonomy): domain Eukaryota; kingdom Viridiplantae; phylum Streptophyta; class Magnoliopsida; order Commelinales; family Pontederiaceae; genus Pontederia; species Pontederia crassipes. The sequence continues at coordinate 6,966,660 of CM060189.1, forward strand.
TGGAGAGGAAGAGGATCTCGATGCCCTAGTCGCTCACGAGGAGGCGGAGACTGCTCGCCAGGGGAGAAGTCTCGCGGAGAGGGCAGACTGATCGCCAAGGGAGAAATCACGTGGAGAGGGCTCGCGAATTGGTGGGGAGAAGTCGACTCGCGCGAACCGGAAGGCACTGAACTGTCTGAAAGCATTCATAACCGTCCGTGCACGCATCTATCAAACGGACAGTTGGATTTTAGTGCGTGCATCCATCAAATGTCCGCGCCACATAACATCTTTTCCCTTCGATTATATGTAATATAAATTGTTATTATAAATAGATATGAAAAAATGATCGTACTACTAATTTTAAGGGTAGCACCATCACATGTCCACTCATCACATTTTAATTCACGACAAATGATTGATGAAAAAAGTTTTCAATTAATATAGCCGCCCTTCATTATGAATCTCGCTATGTTGAATAGTGATATAATGATGCTACCCCTTAAAAAGGGTAGTAAAAATATTGAACCCATTAGATATATAGTTGGAAGAGCTCTCTATTTATAGTTACAAATATTGAATTTAAAAATATGAATAAATAAAAATATGTATTTTTCATAACTAACTTTTGAATATCATGATAATATTATAGTAAAGTAATAATTATTTGATAAAAAAACTTTTGAAAATATTATATTGTTAACTCTTATATTTAATATAATTTGAATTTTTTGTATTATAAAATAATTTGAATAATATATGTTTTGGTGAGAGTTCCATACATGACACTTTTGACTTATTCAACATTGCACCTTCTATGTATCATATTTATTGATAAAGAATATAAAAATATTAATTAAAATACATAAATAAATATTTAATATTAAATTTAAAATTTGAAAAATATTATAACATATACTGGACAAATGCACCAAAACATATTATTATGATACATAACATGAACATAATTTATGATGATACATTTACTCATTTCAACCAAAAAAAGGTATTATATATTACTTATTCATACCATATAATTTTAATTTTAAAAAAATATTTCAAATAATTTTATTTTATATATGGATTCATGAGTGGGTGCTCCATAGCTAACTTTTGAATATCATAATGATACTTTAATTGTGTGTGTGTGTTGTGTGCGTGTGTGTGTCAATCCAATACAATAAATTTTTTATTTTATCATGAGCCACATATCTTTGATCAAAGTTATGAGTTTTATTGATGAAATATCAATGTCATCCTTTAAGTGCTTATATGCAAATTATAAATTTTTCTTCTTTTATAGTTTTACTCTTCTATTTCAATGTTGCAATTTTCAAATGTGGGACTAAAATCAACAATAGTTTTACTCTGTTTATTATTTACTTAATAATTTACATAATATATTATTTGTCAAAATAGGACTACAAAAATTTTCATACATTATGCAAAATATTTATCTAACAATAATGATTCCAACAACTCTAGAATTAGTTAAATATCAGCAAAAAAAACTAATATAGTTAAGATATAGGCTCTGTTTGGCGTGCTCTAAATTAATGTATATGATATTATGAATTAACTAATTTATTATAAGATGTGCTTTTATGTATTTTTATATTCAACAATATACTCAATCATTAAATGTACCAAACACTTATTTATCAATTTCATAATTGAACCTCTATCCGTTAACCGCTATCCACTATTTGAATCGCTATCCGCTAATTAACCGCTATTCGTTTATCAAATCGCTAGAATGCCGAACAGAGCCATAATTTTAGTACTTTGCTAATATGTCCTAATACTTATAATTTCATGTTATTGTACCATTCAATGACATACTCTAACTTTTGTATCAGGAACAATTTGATTCTATAGCCGAAATCACAAATAATCTACATCATTGGATCAAAATAACGCCAGTTTAAAGCTTCAAAATTTGAGATTACACGGTTAATCATAATTCGTGATCGCGCATTAATATGTCACTTTATGCAAATGAGTATTAAAACTTATTTAATTTTTTTTTATTTTAGTATCAATGAAAAAATTTATCAGATTTTTTAGCCCTATTGGAAAAAAATGACTCCATCCAATAAGGAAGCTGCCAAGATTATAAATTCTTAATATTTTATAGTGCCATTTTTTTCCTTTTGATTTTGCTTCAAATGTGGGATTGAATTAAATGATACAAGTTATAGTTTTGAATTTCTAATCAAACTTCAACATTTTTTATTATTTATTTTAACAATATACATTATCATATAAAAACTATAAAATTATTCGACATCATGCAAAACATTTTACCTAATAATAATTATCTCCACAAATTCTAGAACAGTATAGATATTATCCAGAATTTAAACTTAAATGCAATTAAGACATAATTTAACACAACTTTGTTCTAAGACTTCTTTCCTTTTAACATATATATATATATATATATAATGCTGGTTTAAAAAAATATTATGAAATCATGATAAGAAGTGCAAATTAATATTAAATCAATAAAAGGAAAAGAAATCAAAAGGTGGTACTAAAATATGCAGAACGTAACAATAATTGTTTTGACAATATATTAATGTTATTATATTAGAGCAAAATTCTCGTGCTCTCGCTCTCTCTCAGCAAACTGCGACAAAGTCGTTCTCCGGAGCACCCCGATTTCGTCTCGAATCCGTCGGCATCACCATATTCTTAGCTTGCTTCCGGACGCGGGTATCGATAGCGGAGCCCTTCATTTTGTTGGAGTCGATCGCTATCCGCGGAGATATCTCGGCGTCGTTGCTGGTTTGTAGTAAAGATTTTCTTTTTGTTTTTAGTCGCCGGAGAGCAGGTTGTGCTTGGTGATAACTGAGGAGGTCTTTTCCTGGTCAGCATTATTGACTTAAGCATGAAAGGTTAGATTTTAATCACACAGGTTGTTGATTAACCTCCTGATCGCTCAATCCGAGAGGAGTTTGGTTGGATTCTGGGGGGTTTTGAATTGGATTTTGTGGTTTGTTTTCGGATGGTTAAAGCAAAGGAAGTATCTTCGCAAAATGGGGCAGCTGTTAAGATTTCAACTGTTAGATTCAGTTACTCCATGGAAACATTTGAGTTTTGAGCGTTGTCTTTGCTATTTATTTTCAAGTTCATATTCACGTGTCGAAGATTAGAGTCCGTTGCTGGAAAGTTTGCATCTTTATGAGATCTAAAGTAGTATAATTGAGGCTGACATTGGTGCGAGGTTCTTTTGAATACTCCCTTCTATTGTGATTCCGAATCCACTTTATGTGTTTTACTGTTGAAAGATTGATGATGGGGGACGTTATCATGGTGTAGTTTCCTTATCAGGCATGCTGTGCAGATCCATTTTGCTTTAGAAAGAGCCTTGGGCATCGATGCAAGATATATATACTGGGAAGTGACATATTAAGATTGTCAAAGTTCAACTTTGAGTACTACTATTTCAAGTGTTTTAGGGTTGATGGAAGGATTTCATCATATTCTGGTTCTTGCTGCAATTGTTGGGTTGCTATTGCCTTATCAATCCGAGGCACAAGTCCCTGCAGCATCTCCTGGCTCTTTCAGGGCATTGGATGCCCTCCTTCAGGATTATGCATACCGTGCTTTTGTCCACCCACGCACCGGAGTTCCTTACGACGGCTCCCCGCCTTCCAACTTCACCGGAATCAAGATAGCAGCACTAAGAGTGCGAAGTGGGAGCTTGAGAAAGACGGGAGTTAAGAGCTATAAGGAATTCAGCATTCCAACTGGTGTCATTGAGCGGCCTTCTGTAGAAAGATTGGTCCTGGTTTATCAGAATTTGGGCAATTGGTCTTCTTTCTACTACCCACTTCCTGGGTACACCTATCTTGCGCCTATACTCGGTCTTCTCGCCTACGATGCAACGAATTTGTCTGCCACCAACTTGCCTGAGTTAGACCTTGAGACTTCAAATTTACCGATATCCATTAACTTCACAGTTGCAAGCCCCGTGCCCGGAGGTTTCACTGCCAAATGTGTGCGGTTCGGCTTAAATGGTTTGCCTGAATTCGGAGATTTGGTGTCAGCAAGTAGTTGTCCGGCATACCGGCATGGTCATTTTTCCATCGTGGCGAGCCCTGCTGCACCTCCTCCTTTACCTCCTGCACCAGATGTCCTGCCACGATCTGGGGCAAGCCCTGGAGGAGGGAAACATGATGAGTCCAAGATGTGGAAGATTATTGCTGGTGTCATAGGCGGAATCATTGTCTTAGAATATTTTGGTGTCTGAAGACTTCATGTTCGTTTATTGTCTTTTAATAATTTCAATATTAGATGACATGATGGTTTGACTTCTGGGTTCACACTTTAGCCTAAAAGTTATCCTTTTTACCTCCATCTATTTTGGAAAAGAAATAGATAATTGGCATGTGTTTAACAAACACTAGATTTTTCATTTAGGAATCAAATGCCAAAAGATGACTTTTCAGTGAAAAAGTTCATCAGCTTAAGTATGGGTTATGGTGGACTCTGCCCATGAAAGCCAAAACAATAATTGAAGTTTATAATTCACTCCATTGGCCTGAAGACAACGGTAAAAAAAGCCTCGCAAGTCTGACTATTGAGATACATTGTACAGAACCAGTTCACAGTTTTCATGCACCCTTTTTTTTCCTTCAGATGGTGATTACTGAATTATGTCCTTTTTACTGCCATAAGTTGGTGGCTTTCCTGTGGAGTGAATTCGTAGCATTCGGCTTCTCCTCTGAAAAAATAAATCAGCTACTTATTGGAGTGAGAATCTGAATTGTGATTAGCAGCCTGCTTGTTACCTAATTTTCATCACGTGGCTGCTATATGTCCTACATTATCAAGAATTCTTCTGAGAAATAAACAATAAAGTCTGATCATTGTCGCTGTTGTCAAAACTGTGAGTTTACCTCCTCTCCACCTACTTCAATCCAGTGTAGAATATTTCTGTCAAATTTTCTCAGTTGGATTACAGCAGCTTCAAGCCCATCGGTCAGTATCTAGCGCACAGAAAGAAGAGTATCTAAAATTAGTGTCATCCATGTTAAAGCCACACTCGCTCCTACCTCGAATGCACTGTCGGCACCTCACCTGCTCACAGAGGTTCAGCCGAATTCTCCCAAGGATAAGAGGACAGCAACGACGTTATGTTCTTCCAGGATCACGTCTCTACTACTTGGCGAGGGAAGTCAAATGGGACGGACACTCTTCTTGGAGGGACGAGCTACTTGCACCTGGTTTACAAAAGACTTATACTTCAACACGTAAGACACACACTATTATTGCATGAACGTAAGAGCAATTAACCTTTGGAAGACTACAAAAAGAGGCCATTCGGCCATACAAGTCAGAGGCAAACTTCTGAACCTCGGAGTGCGCCGCCCACTCAAAGTTGACTCATCCCAAGATTCGAAGGAGTACCACAACATATTGCGGTCGAAATAGTGTTGCCCTCCTCCTACTTTCTTTCGGGGATGTGTCAGGTCCTGAGAATGCTTCTCAAGCAATCATTCATTTGTCCCAAGACTTTTGTTGAGTTCCCACAGTCACTCGTCTTTGGACGATTTCTGCCTCAATTTTGCCTCAGTCTTGATTCGGGACATCCTAAGCCACATGGATACTTTCAAAGTGATCCTCTACCAAATGTCTTTTGAACATCTAGTGATTGGGGTTCCTTGGTCTGTGTCTGCTCCAGACCAGGATGTGTACCTCCACATCCTATGATGAGCGTTCCTTCCTAGAACGTCATCTTAAGCATGGGGTTCTCATGCTTTGTTGGGATGTCCACATCCCAACTTGGATTAGTCGCCCCATCAGAATGGGTGCCACCCCATCCCAGAGCTTTTTCGCACAAGCTATTCTCCCTGGAGTATAAAACTATCCAACCCTGTGCCTCGAGTATTTTGGCTAACACTCTTTGAACATCCCGAGTTCGTTACTTTTGTGAAGTTTGTCCATAACTTCATTGGACATCTTTCGGACGCCCAAGCATCAAAGTTGTCTACCCACCTCGGTAAACACACTTTCTAAGCGTTCTATCGGAAGCTTAGTTATGGGAACATGTGTGCCTCATGTTCTCATTTATAGCGACGTCTACCAGCCATGTCTTCGCTGTTAAGTTCATGACGAGGGCTCTGTAAAACCCATTCATGAGGCTTAACACTTCGGGAACACTACCCCGGAGTGTCCCTTTTTCGTATGCCCCTTGGGACATAGTTTTGGAACATGTTGTCATCATATTCCTTACTGTCTAGGATGTGTGTTGGCCACATCCTAACAGACGCATCTCTTAGTCTTGGATAATGCATAGTCCGGCCATTTCTCGGGATGAGAGAGGCACAGTCCCCCATCACAATGGCTCCTATTCATGTACCCGCGCACAACAAAACATAAGAGAATCAGTATGCAAGTATGTGGGAAGAAAAAGAATATTTTATTGCCACTTGAATAAACATTACAACTTGTTTACTCAAAGCACTAGTTCCTTTTGCAAACACAATGAAAACAACAACAAAATAATACAACAGTCCCTATTTCTAACCTTCCCCACACACTGGTTCAGACTTGCCAGCCCCAAGTCTAAACCGTCACCGAAGTCGGTTCGTCTCGAACATCTCTTGATGGAACAAGTTTAGGCTCTGAAGACTAAACTCGAGGGACTTCGAGCTTTTGTCCAGAAAACCTTGCTGCAGCGCAGGATGATGGGACAACAATTCAAGTCCCAGATCCAGGCCTCTTCTTCCTCCCATGCCCCTGCTCCCAAGAAGAAAGGCAAGATCGAGTGCTACTGCTGCGGTAGAAATCACTCGATCATGGACTGCTACATGTGGCAGTCTACCTTGGAAGCTATGCGCTCTGCCTCCCCAGTCCGCATCGAGTCTACCATAGAGGAAAACCCTTCCGAGGAGGGAGCGACGCAGCCCTGATTTGGGGCTGGGACGTAGCAGACACAGCCAACCTACTACTGCGACAAGAGTCTTCTGAAGGTGGCAGGAGACTTGGAACCAGGAGTTGGCAGGATTGGTCCCTCTTGCGGACTGATCACGAAGGGCTAAAGAACTAGTGATCAGCGACCAGAGACGCAGACTTCGGTGACGGTTTAGACTTGGGGCTGGCAAGTCTGAACCAGTGTGTGGGGAAGGTTAGAAATAGGGACTGTTGTATTATTTTGTTGTTATTTTCATTGTGTTTGCAAAAGGAACTAGTGCTTTGAGTAAACAAGTTGTAATGTTTATTCAAGTGGCAATAAAATATTCCTTTTCTTCTCACATACTTGCATACTGATTCTCTTATGTTTTGTTGTGCGCGGGTACATGAATAGGAGCCATTGTGATGGGGGACTGTGCCTCTCTCATCCCGAGAAATGGCCGGACTATGCATTATCCAAGACTAAGAGATGCGTCTGTTAGGATGTGGCCAACACACATCCTAGACAGTAAGGAATATGATGACAACATGTTCCAAAACTATGTCCCAAGGGGCATACGAAAAAGGGACACTCCGGGGTAGTGTTCCCGAAGTGTTAAGCCTCATGAATGGGTTTTACAGAGCCCTCGTCATGAACTTAACAGCGAAGACGTGGCTGGTAGACGTCGCTATAAATGAGAACATGAGGCACACATGTTCCCATAACTAAGCTTCCGATAGAACGCTTAGAAAGTGTGTTTACTGGGGTGGGTAGACAACTTTGATGCTTGAGCGTCCGAAAGATGTCCAGTGAAGTTATGGACAAACTTCACAAAAGTAACGAACTCGGGATGTTCAAAGAGTGTTAGCCAAAACACTCGAGGCACAGGGTTGGATAGTTTTATACTCCAGGAAGAACAGCTTGTGAGAAAAAGCTCTGGGATGGGGTGGCGCCCATTCTGGTGGGGTGACTAATCCAAGTTGGGATGCGGACATCCCAACAAAGCATGAGAACCCCATGCTTAAGATGACGTTCTGGGAAGGAACGCTCATCATAGGATGTGGAGGTACACATCCTGGTCTGGAGCAGACACAGACCAAGGAACCCCAATCACTAGATGTTCAAAAGACATTTGGTAGAGGATCACTTTGAAAGTATCCATGTGGCTTAGGATGTCCCGAATCAAGACTGAGGCAAAATTGAGGCAGAAATCGTCCAAAGACGAGTGACTGTGGGAACTCAACAAAAGTCTTGGGACAAGTGAACGATTGCTTGAGAAGCATTCTCAGGACCTGACACATCCCCGAAAGAAAGTAGGAGGAGGGCAGCACTATTTCGACCGTAATATGTTGTGGTACTCCTTCGAATCTTGGGATGAGTCAACTTTGAGTGGGCGGTGCACTCCGAGGTCCAGAAATATGCCTCTGATTTGTATGGCCGAATGGCCTCTTTTTATAGTCTTCCAAAAGTTAGCTGCTCAACTGCCCTGGCGTAATTACCTCCTCTCCCTAACCAATCCGAGTTTGGTAGGTTGAGAGTCAACATGTCGCACCCTTTGACTTATAACTTCCTTGGTTGTCTGTGATAGACATTCCTCACATTTCAGCAGCCTTGGGACGCATCGTTTGGCGAAAGGTTAAGTGATATCTTACAACTGCAGCCTGGAGAATGTGGTAGTGCAGTTGGAAATGCACTTGAGATGATTGTGCAGTTAATATATTGACCTCAAATTGTAAACTGAAAGAATCTTTATTTGCTTAGGTCACTGATAGGAGACATCATCATAGTATCATGTTTTTTTATTATTTGTCTGAATGGCATAATGTTGATGAAGTACAAATTGTCATATTCATGTTCACTCTCCATTGGAAAACTTGTTTCATGAATTAGTTTTATCAAAATAGACATGGATATTCTATGATAATCTCATTCCATAATTGGATTGCTTGTAAACTAACCTAAAAGTTCATCTCTTTTTTCCTTTTCTCAGGAATGTCTATAATGTGCGGGAAAGGGGACAATTGACTCGGTGAAAAGATCAGTTCATGGCAGGGAAATGCTGTGGACATTATGATGCGTCAAGCCAACTCCGTGATATGTCAGCTTTTCAGTTCATGGATTTCATAATCAAGCTGATTATTAAACTCAACTAAAGGTTTCTAAACATGATTGCCAAGTTAATCTTGATTTCTAAACATGATTGCCAAGAAAAATAATACTCTACTTTTCAAACATGATTGCCAAGTCAACTTGATTTTCGAATTTTATGGTTTTGGGATCTTTTTACTGTGAAAAGTTGCTCTTGAATGACTTCTCTGAAGGATAATTGCGTTTCCTGAACAGCAGTACTCAGATTTGGGCCAAGAGAAAGGAAGCCTTGGAAAATATAATGGAGCTATTTCCTTAGTTTTGGGGGAACAGAAAGCATCGTTTCACTCAGATATATTCAGATTTCAAAATGAATTTGATGACAAACCAACATTTGCAACTGGACGTATGAAGTTTGAGGATTTACTGCGAGGTGAAATTTTCCTCTTGTCCCCTTTTTTTTAAGAAAAAAATGGAAACTAAATTATCTATTAACAAAAATGATATTAATTAGGCTTTAATATGGAGCAAGTAACAATATGGAATTAGGCTTTTGTTGCGTAAAAAATGATATTAATTTTTTTGTGCTTTTTTACCTAGCTTTTATTTAAGAATATTTCGGGGTAAATTATTTAAGAATTTCTTTAGTTTAAGGGATACTTTATAGTTTATACTGTTTGTTTGAGGTGGGCTGTCAAAAGCCGACCCATCTGCATATGGCAGTCCACTATTAGTTTATGAAATCAAACTTTACCTTATATAAAGTAAATTTATTTTATGACTATGTTCATGGTGAAAATGTATTAATTATTTATTTTATTATACCCATCATTTAGAACTACATTAGTGATTAATAATCTTTTGAACAAATTTTCACGTTTGCCCAAAGGCCATTTGGTTGACGAATAAACGACAGAATATTTAATTATTCCGAGAATATAATCAGACAGTGTGGAGAATAAAAATAAATTGGTCAAATTTCATATTTTTATGGATACCATCTTGAAAATTGTAAAACTATTATATTATTTGATGAAATCCAATGTTCCATAAAAAATGAAAGAATAATGCTATTCTTAATGTTTCCACCTTTTAATAATTTCTTTTATTTTTTTATAATTTGACCACATATTACTATATAATAATAATAATAATAATAATAATAATAATAATAATAATAATAATAAATGTTAAGTATTTATAATAAAATACTAGATATGTAAAATTTATTTCTTTTAAACCAAATAGGTGAAAGAATAAGAATATAAGAAAAATATTAAATTCTTCCTAATAAACTTTTTTATTTCCTACAATATATTCTTCGTCCAAACGCCCTCTTAGAGAATAAGACTTTATTTATAGAATAATAAAATACTAAAACAGATGTCTTACTGTTTGATCTTAGAATAGTAATTTTGTTTCAATCAAATGGGCCCTGGTGCAGGTGAGGAAGATGGTCCATGTGGACATCGGGCTAAAGAAGAATGAGGCCCACCACCACATCGTGAGCTTTTACTTTTAAATGATGAAATATAAAAACCGACAAAGATTTAATGATGGTGGTCTCGCTGTCATGGTTGGCGGTATCCAAATACCCACCCCAGTTTTTTAAGCCTTTGACGGGACGTTGGATCCGCAAACTCCTGCACCCATTTTGTGGACCACTTTCCCAACCCCACCGCACTCTCTCTATTGGGCCTTTTTTTATAATGGAATAAATCAAGAATAGGAGTCTTGTTTTCGAATATTCATCAAACAGTTTTTTTTATTTTTTTCTTACCTGCGGGTCCCACATATAATAATGATCAATAGCAGAAAAAAGATGGAGCAAACGAAGCATTGAGGACGCTCGGAACTAAGGCTACCCGACCGGATTTGATTAAGTTTGGACACATCGAATTGAGTCGGATTTTTTTTTATGTTACGACTCGATTTAATTCAATTTGGATTGGGTGAAATGCGTAAAAGTTATCTGAAGATTATTTTTCTTTTTTATTTTTTAATATAAAAAGTATTTACTATTTTATTTTAAATATAGAATAAAGTATTGTTAAATATTATTTTAAATATCTTTATATTTTTCTATATTTAAATATTTTATTTTATATTCTTTTTTATTTTAAATGACATAAAATTCTTAAATTAACTAATCATTCATTTAGAAAAAAGAAAAAAACCTGGGTGGTCAGGGCGAATCCGATTCAACTCAAAAAGAGTTGAGTCGAGTTACATTTTTAGGTTCATCATATTCATCCGATCCGATGAATACCCCTATTTAAAGTCGTCTTCTGGAGTAAAATTGAAGGGCAACCATGGCCCCCTCCCTCTCTCTCCCTGTGCACGTCGGCGACACAAAAAGAGAGAGAGGGTGGGGTCCAACCCCCCTCTCCTTGCGCACATCGACGGAGGGAGGGGGTCGTCCCCTCTCAACCTTCGTCAGGCAGAGAGAAGGAGGAGGTCGTATAGGGGGCGGCCCTTTCTCTCCCTCTTCTTTTAGAAGGATATTTTTAAATTTTTACAAATAAAAATATGAATATAACAGAAACGGAATGATCAAATTAAAAAAATCACGATAATTTAGAAACTCCAAAAAAATAAGTTTGTAGTTTGGTGTTAGATGTGGAAAATCATGATTGTTTAATGATGATTTATGAAAATAATCCAAAATAATATCAACAATAATGTTTATTCATTTAATTAAATACAAAATCATCAACTTAGTATTTTTCTACTTTGTTACACAGTGGCGGAGATAGAAATTATATTCACTGGGTTCACTAATTAACAATAATAAACATATTTTGAAATTTTTTATACTTATGTAAATTTTATTCAAAGATTTTGAATTAATTTTCTTTACTATAAATTTCTAATCTAAATCATATATAGACTTTTATAAATAAAAGAATATTAAATGATAAAAAAATAGCAAACTAAAAAGTTTATAACAATTTTCAAATATATATTTACTCAATAATTCATATTATCACAATAAGAATAATAATGTTTAATATAAAAATAAAATGATTATGTAAACAAAATGATGTAATAAATTTTCATGTTAAAAACTTTTAATAATAACATAATTATCCTATGAAAAATATATTACAACTAATGACATATCACTGCAATAAATCACATAATTATATATAAAATAATAAAACATTTTACTTTGAAGATACGAAGTAAAATTAATGACATGAATTATTTTAATATTTTTGTATTATATTTAAATTTAACAAAATATATTTAAAGGTACATTAAACTTAATAAAAGAAGAAAAATGATATTAAGCACCATGCATTTATCGTTAAAAATTAGTACAGTAAATTATACGACTATTAGATAATAATGATGCTTTAATAAAAAAACTTATATATAAAACCCAGGGCACTGTGTTTAAACCTTGGGTCGGGTGTGCAAGGTGTGAATGTCATCACCACCAGGACAATTGCTGCCATTTGATTGAATTACAACAAAGTAAATATATATAAGAGTTCAATATAATATGTAAATTTATAAATTTAACTTCAAATAGACTAAACTTATGTAGGATAAAAATCTTGGGGGTGTGTTTAGGTAAATGGTATTTTATCTGATAAAGTAAAAAATCTTACCATATGTCAATTGTAAAGACAAAAATGTTAAATCATCCTAACTCATCCTCCTAAAAACTCTCCTAATACTCACATAATTATTCTACCCCAAAAAGTGATAAAATTAGGACATGCCATTGTGATCTTTTAGGAGGATTATTATGTTGATTATTAGGAGGATGTAGCAATGCTCCTGTAGTTTTAAATTTAAACACCATTACGTAACTTTTACTGCAATCGGACAAAATACTATAATTTTTTATTGTTTCTTTACTTTTACGATGTTCCCAAACATTTGTTTAACGGCAAAGTTAGATAAAATAAAATGATAAATACTAATTACTTAATTTAAAAGCTTATAGTCATTCATTCACTTATTCATGTAGTGAGTTGAATTAATATTTACTATTTTTAAATATAATAATATATTAAATTATAATTTGAGATCACTTGTTCCGGTAAGAATAAAAGTTTAGGATAAATTTGATATCAATGCAAATGATTAATTTTTTTTATACAATTTCTTCGAACACTTGCATCACGTAAATAGTGAGAAAAGTGAGAAGTGTGTATGGAAAGTTTGCCCAAAGGTCCTTTGCCTTTTTACATTCAAGTAAAAAGAATTAATCGTCGCCAAAATGAATGAAAAAGGAAATTTCCCGGACACAAATTTCGAGCCAAAAAAAATACGGCAATTTCATCTTCCATGAAAAAAGACAAAATATCCGGTGTTTCTTTTTTTGGCAAATCGAATATACCAATAAGCAGTATTATGTTGTGACATAAAACTTCACCATTAAAAGTTAATTATATTCGATCAATCTACGCAATGTATTTAAGAGTTGCTACTATAAAAAAATCGTCATAAATCAATTTTCATGTAAAAGGCATTCTTATGTATCATTTTGTCATTTTGCTAATTTTCTTTTGATACAATTGATTAGTTAGTTATAATTTTGAAATCCATTGATGATGCTTATAAAATAATATTGTACCCTAATAAATAGCCGAGAATGATTATATTAATGTATGGTTAAATAAATTATAATCGCTTGATCAAATAATCCCATGACCTTGATTTTAATCACTTTTATCATTTAATATATACTTTAAATTAATATATAATTATTTTATTAATTTAATAAATAAAAGCTCTTCTACCGTATACATTTTCTCTTTTATATTATATTTATAAGCAAAAAATTCTCGTGATCTCTCTTTCTCTCTTTTAACACATCGCTCAGGTGTCAAGGTCGTGCTCTTCCTACTCCCGATCTTTGGAAAGATTTAGTTAGGGTTCCCCGGAGGCCCCCGATTTGTTTCAAGTCCGTCGGCATCATCAAATTCTTAGTTTGCCTCCGGGCGCGGGTGTTGATAGGGCAAGCTGTCTGTCTTTGATTCTACTGGAGATCGCTATCCGCGGACATATCTCGGCGGTGTTGTGGCCCGGATTGCTGGGAGGTCGCTGCTGTCGTGGCGGAGACCTCTCCGGCTGAGTGGCAATCGGGAGGTTTGTGGTAAAGATTTGGTCTATTTTTTTTTTCAGTTGTGCTGCTAGTCGCCGGAGAGCAGGATTTATGCTTGGTGGTAGCTGAGGAGGTCAGCATTATTGACTTGAGCACGAAAGTTCAGATTTTAATCGCACAGGTTGTTGATTAACCTCCTGATCGCTCAATCACAGAAGGAGTTTGGTTGGATTCTGGAGGGGTTTGGATTGGATTTTATAGTTTGTTTTTGGGTAGTTAAAGCGAAGAAAATATCTTCGCACACTGGGCAGCCGTTAAGATTTCAACTGTTAGATTCAGATACTCCACGGAAGCATTCGAGTTTTGAGCGTTGTCGCTGCTATTTGTTTTTAACTTTATATGCGCGTGTCGAAGATTAAAGTCCGTCGCCGGAAAGTTCGCATCTTTATTAGATCCGAAGTAGTATGATTGGCGCTGACATTGGTGCGAGGTTCTTTTGAGTAGTCCCTTCTATTGTGTTTCGGGATCCATTTTATGCGTTTTACTGTTGAAAGATTGATGATGGGGGACATTATCATGGTGTAGTTTCCTTATCAGGTACACTGTGCAGATCCATTTTGCGGTGGAAAGGGCCTTGGGCATCAATGCAAGATATATATACTGGGAAGACAAATTTTGTCAAAGTTCAACTTTGAGGACTACTATTTCAAGTGTTTTAGGGTTGATGGAAGGATTTCATCCTATTCTGGTTCTTGCTGCAATTGTTGGGTTGCTATTGCCTTCTCAATCCAAGGCGCAAGTCCCTGCAACATCTTCTGGCTCATTCAGGGCATTGGATGCCCTCCTTCAAGATTATGCATACCGTGCTTTTGTCAGCCCACACACCGGAGTTCCTTATGATGGTTCCCTGCCTTCCAACTTCACTGGAATCAAGATAGCAGCACTAAGACTGCGAAGTGGGAGCTTGAGAAACAGGGGAGTTAAGAGCTATAAGGAATTCAGCATTCCAATTGGCGTCGTCGTGCAGCCTTATGTAGAAAGATTGGTCCTGGTTTATCAGAATTTGGGCAATTGGTCTTCTTTCTATTATCCGCTTCCTGGGTATACCTATCTCGCTCCTGTACTCGGTCTTCTTGCTTACGATGCAGCAAATTTGTCGGCCACCAACTTGCCCGAGTTAGACCTTATGGCTTCAAGTTTACCGATATCCATTAGCTTCACAGATGCAAGCCCTGTGCCCAGAGGTTTCACTGCCAAATGTGTGCGGTTTGGCGTAAATGGCTTGCCTGAATTCCGAGAGTTGGTGTCAGCAAGTAGTTGTCCAACATACCGGCATGGTCATTTTTCCATCGTGGTGAACTCTACTGGACTTCCTCCTTCTCCTGCACCAAGTGTCCTGCCACGGCCTGGTGCAAGCCCTGGAGGGGGTAAACATAATGACTCCAAGATGTGGAAGATTATTGGTGGTGTCATTGGTGGAATCATTGGTCTGGTCCTCTTGGTTTTGCTCATCTTTTGGATTTTCTACTATAGGAAAAATAAGAAAGTAACAGATATGGAACGGCGTGCTGATGCAGGAGTAGCTCTGCAAATGGCAAGAATAGGAGATACACAGGCTCCTGTCGCTTCTAGCACACGGACATTGCCAGTTCTTGAGAATGAATACGTTGCATAAACAGCTGTCCGTGCACCATTCCGAAATCAGTTTCATGGTTGAATAGCATAGACAAAATGAGGAACACCTTGCAAAATATTTCCTACACGTCGAGCTATCAGAAAGCTGTCACCACGAGGTCCACGACCCTTATGCTTGTGTCCATCAAAAAGAATTTTTGTTATGCAAGTTCTGCACAGTTTCAGTTGAGGTAGGACGAGGAATTTGGGAAATTTTTCGTTTCTTTTCTTTTTTAAATTCTTGTGTTTTGTTTGTTCCAGAGCTAATGCTTGCTGCCTTACTATATTCGTACAGTTGAAATTTCTACTGTAATGTAAAGCAACATACAGAAGAAGGCACTTCACGCTGTGTTAAGGCCTGGAACTTCATTTATTCAATTGTTTGATATATTTAGAGCATTCAATAACAAGGCCGAGATGTCTCATTCACATAATCTCTTTACTGTTGCTCAGTTTCATTATGTTTCAGACGCTGTCGATGATACTTTTGAATCGTTCAGATTCACATCCCTTCTGTTTCACCCGAGTTCAGTAGTAACTTTGTGTGTTTCTGTTTCCATACGCATCTCTCCTATCAGAACTCCCTCAATTTGTTCTTATGTGAACACATCGGATAAAAGCTTAATTTTTGAAGCACAAAGCCGCAAGGATTGAAATTGTTTGTCGTGCTTATTGCCACATGTATTAGCATATCTCACGATTAGCATGTTAAAAATTAGATGGTGCAGACTGATTCTTCTACCTCCCCATCAAATGCTGACTCAGAAGGGAAAAAAAATATTCTTGTTTGCTGCTAGTTAGATTACATGTATCTCATTTAGAGAAATTGGTTGTTTCCTAGTGCAAATAAAAATAAAAAAACGGATTAGTTTGTTGCCTGTTACATCATGGGTCTAACAACGGTCGAGAGCCAAAGCAGATAAAAAGGACAGTAGAAGCGTATATATAAAAAGGACAGTGCTTTAATGCCGAAGTGTACCGTGGTTATAACAATTGAGAATGTTAACGTAATCAGAATTGAGAATGTTAACGTTATAACCTGTAACAATCACGTCAAAAAAAGAAGAGAACAAAACAGATGCTTGGATCCATGCTGTGTAGGCATCTCCTCATTTTTCCTGCACGGGTGTCCTATTCTAATGACGTTACATGTCAGCCAAAACGAGTGTACTATTTGTATTTGGCCATTTGCTTCAACGTTATCTCACCGTATGCTTTTCTGATCCGTGAATGGGGAAAACTCATCTGAACTCATATGCTGCTTCTGATCCGAGTCTTTGACAAAGTTTATTTAAAAGCTTAGAATCTAAGGACTCCACGAATAACTCCAGACAACGCGAGATCAAATATTAATTTAGTATTAGGAAGTTAATAATATGGTGATGCAGATGGGTCGAACGATCTCTGTGGTTCTGGGCATCTTTGTCTCTGATCATGGGGGGCGAATAGTTGGCTATTCATGTTCTTGTATTCTAATGGACGGAGTCTACCGAATTACTAATGGACCAGCTTGCTCTCACTCCATTAATGGCGAGAAGAAGCCCAGAAACCAAGTGTCTGTAGTATCTGTACATTCTTTAGCTCAGAGGGCGAACTTTGACCGGAGACAGCATTCAGTCAAGGCGTTGCATCCGTATCCTGTAAATTTTTATTTTTCCCCCTTTACTACGAGCTCTCAAGGTAATTCTTCTTTGTTTTTTACAAGGGAGATGTAAAAGCAATTTGACAGTTAAATAACATTGTCGGATCTTTGAGTTCTTTTTCCCTTTTAACAAAACAAACTCAGGGGCAAGATTGTCAAAATCGAAATCTTATATAACATCAGAGGGGTCATAAGATCAAATCGAGAATCGTAAGATCAAATCGAGAATCGTAAGATCCTACTTATTAATAAAATAATATATTTTACTATTAAAAATAATAATATTATATTTGTCAAAATAATAAATATATTTTTGACAAATACATTTTCATGGATTCATGAGTCAAATTATATCAAAACATATTAAAAATGAACAAAAATATATTTAACTTCATATAAATTAATTTTTATTATCATAAATATATTTTAATTAATATTTAAATCATTGACATCGTATAGGATCAGATAAGATCGTAAAATCGTGTGATCAAAATTAAGATTGTATTAAGATATTACACATAAGATCCTCAAGATAAATCGAAATCGAAAGAAGTATGTAAAATCGTAAAATCATAAAATTTTAAGATCTAGATCAAGATGACAACCTTGCTCTGGGGTACGATCGGTCGATTAAGTGTCATCTACAAAATTATTTATTTCACATTTTTTGATTCCTAATATTTTCTCCTAGGCTTCCCAAGTTTCCATTAACAGAGAAACATTTGATGATAAAAAAATGATAATGCCTTGTGTCAACGAATTATAATTGGCATAGCAAATATGTTAACACACCGAGGTTTACCCGTACCATCACAACAGTGACATTTGGTTGCAAGATCTCAAAAAGTTCTGAAGTGAAATTTGTTTAGATACCCATTCGGACTCCGGTATCTAATATAGTAATTATCCTCAAATTAATCCGTATTCAGATTAATTTAATCCTATTAAGTTACTAATCAACTGTACCGGACACACGTAGATTTATTTGAACTCAAAATATGAACTATCCAAGCTACCAGCTGAATTGTGTTGCACTTTAGACAAGTCCAAATATGCAACGAAAACAAGCAAAAAGGTTTACTAGGCAAAGATTCAATGGAAATTTTCACACAACAGAAATAAAAAGAAGGAATGAGGATTCTGAAACGAGCAACCATGACGGACCGTGCTGCAGCCTGCAGGGCCGTTTACTAGGCATCTACGCTAAAACGTCTCAGAAGTGTCCGTTTCCTGCAGAAGAGAACATAAGAACAAACAACAACAACAAAGTCTTATTCTATTATGTGGGGTCGGTTACATGAATCATACGACGTCATTTCGCTCTATTAGATTCGTTGATCCATGTTCATGAGATTCGACAAAGTTTTACACTAACTGTCGGGACTTAACACAACCCTCCTTCTTTATCCGAGCTTGGGACCGACTATAAAATATATACGAACTTAGAATATAAGAACAAACAACATTAAATAATTGAAAATTGTTAAGCGATTGAAAAAAAAAGGGATGCAAATGCCTGCTAAAAGCAAGCCACGATTCATCTATCCCAAAGCTATCTAAATCCAGCAGGTTGGGCCAGGTAAAGTTAACGACATGTCTATGGAGGAAAAAAAAAGACTACTTTCGTAAGCTATCAATATCAACTTCATAACTCTTGATCGTCTTACACTAGAATAAATTCAGCTAAGCCCTAATTAACAAGGAGAAGCACCCAAAAAGATGG
This sequence comes from Pontederia crassipes, assembly GCA_030549335.1. Classification (NCBI taxonomy): domain Eukaryota; kingdom Viridiplantae; phylum Streptophyta; class Magnoliopsida; order Commelinales; family Pontederiaceae; genus Pontederia; species Pontederia crassipes. The sequence goes on from CM060189.1 coordinate 6,985,732, forward strand.
ATGTACTATTTTCTTCCGGGGCAAAGGTCATTGATAGACAGTGACATGGATAGAACGACAAAGAGAGAGCCATCAGCTATAGAAGAGATGACTCTTAAATCTTGGAAGTGAATGGAGATATTACGTTATGCATTGCTCTCTAGGAACAAGGGAGCAATCAACTACATTAACATCAATGTTCCATGTTACATGGATGCCAAACAAGGATATGTTGAAAAAAATTTATGAGAGGGATATGTTGAAAAAGATATGCATTGGAGTTGTCTATATCAACTAACTATTGAACTATATGATTATGATGGCTAAAATTACAGTGTCTGATCGGTTGGTTTTCCATCTAGTCCAAACAGTTTTTTTTTTTTTTTTGAGAAAGACATACAGCACGTCAAAACAAATAGTAAACTTCAAATTCAGGACACTTATCTAGAATCAAATCTGAGTCTATCCAAGTCAGGGCCAATTAAGGTTGTCGATGGTGCCTTATAGTATCTTTAAAATACTTGGTTAAAAATACACCAAAAGGAAGTATTTCCATGAGTTTAGCAAATTCAAGAAATATTCATATATACTTAAGATGAGAACGAATCAGTTGGTTTTAGATATATGCATATATTATGACATTTCTCTGGGATTGACAAAGTTTGAAATTCAAAAGCAGAAACATATTTCTTATAAGTTTAGCCAACCTTGGTGTGTGCCCTGAACAATTAGTAGGATTTCCCAGATACTTCAACAACAACAACAACAAAGCCTTATCCCACTAGGTGGGGTCGGCTACATAGATCATGCGACGCCATTCGTCGATCCATGTTCATGCGATTCGACAAGGTTTTACGCTGGCTGTCGAGGCCTAACACAATCCTCCTCCTTTATCCGGACTTAGGACCGGCTATAAAACATAAGCGGAGTTTCCCAGATACTTCAACAAACTTCCCTAACATCAGTTGCTTCTGCTGTCCTAAATGAACAATGACATTTTAGACTAGTGTCTTTGGAGGCCTACATGCTAAGAAAGAAATTTTGTAACTCTTTTCATAGAATGCTCGTGTTACAATACAAGATTGTTTCCCCATATGACTATCTATCCCCATTCCTTCCATATTTCTATGGTCTTATTGATTGGAAAATTGAGATGTATTATGAATCATCCAAATGCCAGATAATTGCAGAGACTAAATTGATGATTCATACCTAGAAAGTATTAGAGCTACCATAGCTGAATTTCTTCTATTGATGCAAAACTGATAATCACATATAATTCAATTAGTTTTGATATTATCATCTTCTTAATTGAACCATAACTGATCCACCTTACAACATTTTATTATTTCTTTTGAAAGATTTCGAAGCCTACATTTGCAAGGGGTGGACCCAGGAGCAAAATTTGGAGGGGACCAAGTTTTGGACCCTTGACCTCTTGACAACCACAACATAAGGAAACCGCCACACCAAAGCAAATATTTTGTTAAAATACTATACTAGAAGGATCAAATTTAATTTTTAATCCTAATATTTATATAAAAATTAGGATAAAACTAATAAAATTTTAAACAATTGGGGCGGGGGAAGACCCTTTACTATGTACCTGGGTCCGCCCCTGTACACTTGAGCAGTTAGCATTCATACAGATTGTAGGGAGATTCATCTCGACCATAAAGATGTCTAATGTCCGCTATGACCCATTTCAATTGACTGTAATTCCTTCACTCGACCATAGAGTGCCTTAATTGCCCTTATTATTACCTGATTAATTGAAATTAATGGATCATTTTTAGAAAAGTTTTGTAATGGAGTACAAAAGGAGATTTTTGTGGAGGAGAGGGTTTCTTTGGATCTGGATGCATTGATTCTCACAACTTTAACTTATTTTCTAATGCACATTTATTTTTTTTCTCTTTGTATCTAATATGTCTTCTTTTTTATAGAGGATATAATATGTCTTCTCTCAACATGATCAGCTCAGATTTTATTTCTAGGATTAGATGAAATTTAAGGTTTGCTTGGTATGATTTACTATTTGTTAATCTAGTGTTCTTTGTCATTCATATGCTTGATAAAATGTTTGCATTAGATTAGTCATCTCACTAGATGATTTAAAATCATTTTGATTAGAAAAGTTATTGAACATAATTAATTACAGTAAATGATAAAATCTATTAATGTATTTTAAAAGTAAATGCATGCATATTACTATGTTGATCTAGAATTGCAGCATCATTAAAATAATTGTAATGACCATGAAAGTAGACAATTGTTATTTAAATTGGAATTGTATTAACACGAACGAAAATGCATTACCTCTATAGATCAAGTAGAAGATATATGACTAACAAGTATGACGTCCTTACGATGAAAATTCTAGGTGGATTCAAAGCTCTAGGTATTATTATCGACAAATCCCATTTTCACTATTCTCGTCTCTATGCTCCTTTTATTATTAAGTAGTACCTTTTATTCCTTCTCCTTCTTAGTCCTTCCCTTTCAATTTCTTTTAAATATTTATTGTTCATGTAATTGCCTCTCGATAATGATTGAACTCATATAATACTATTACTTTACCTCTTCCTTATAAGACTATATTTTATATATTACAACTTTTATTCCATGTACTTTGACTCCGTATCTTTACAAAAACCTTGCATATATGCATGTATTGGAAGATCTTCCCCTCAAAAAAAGAAAAGAAAAAGAAAAAAATAATTGGAAGATCTGTAACCAATAAATCAATACTTTTAGGTCATTCTCCATCCACTCTAAATTATTCTTCTACGATAAGTGGTCAGTGGTCAGTTATGCCTTCGCTCTTTTATCACAATAACACAGATTATGACCTCTGCAACAAAACACTCCAATGAGCATCACAATTTCCTTCTCCACTTCTCTTGTTTTTCAAATAATTCATGTTAGCTCTCAAACCCCTCAAGACTAAGGCTATGAGATTCCTTTAAGAAATCCGCTCTTTTAGCTGGCTTAGTCAGCTCCTGGATACCAGTGGTCATCCAAGAAAACGATTAGATTCCTTTGTACCATATTTCATCCCAAGTGATCCCTCATTTTATATGAACACAAAATTCCATTCAAATTTAGATTTTCAAAGGAGAAATTGCAAGTACCAGGCTAAAGAAAATGGAAATAAATGCACCTACTACTTCATTTCTGACGCTTAAAAGCAAAACACAGTTTTTCGCAGCTTACAAAATTTTTGGACATTGTCTGTCCGTCTTTATAAGCATGGATCAATGAATTGACATCGTATGATCCATGTAGCCGACCCCACCTAGTGGGATAAGGCTTTGTTATTGTTATTGTTGTCCGTCCGTCTTTAATCACTACACCAAACATTCCAATTTGAAGCAGAATCAGGCACTGCAACCTCTTCCATTGTCAATACTACAGAAAAGGTTTAAGTATACTACATAATATAAATACTGAATTACAACTGAAATGATAGTAAGGTAGTGGAACCTCCTGGGATTCGAACTCAACCACAAATGTAAGTTAAATATCCCAACCGATCCACCAAAAAAATGGTTGATCAGCATCAAATTCTATTCTGCATTGATCGTAACAATCTCACAACATAACGTTTTCTTTCTTACGCAACAAAACAATCAAATTATTCAAGCAATTTAATATCTAAGCATATTTCTTTTTTAAAAAAACAATCAAATTATACAAAAACCCAAAAGATTTCAAAACTTTAACTCGGATGTGCGAGCTTAAGTCCACCACGAAAAAAAAATGCGAACCTTGATTAGCTCGCAGGGGCGGAGTGGTGCTCCATGATCTTCTTGTCCCTCCTCTCCATTGCCACGTCCCAGATATCGTTACCGATGTGCTTCGGCTGCAATTTTGGCCCATAAGCTTATTCTTCACAGATGAAAATGGATAAAAAAAAAACCTTCTTTTTGCTGTCATCTGCAAAAGATCGGATCCAATTGCAGAAGCGAAAAGGTATGGGACGATGGAGAAGGAGACAAGAGCGACGAACCCTTCCGTGGGCAGCTCTGTGGATGAAATATTGGGCGTTGCCCATCACGCACAGCATCCCGGCAATGATTCCCAGCGGCAGAACCGCCTTCCAGCCAGAAGAGCTTCGCCATCCCGCAAGCGCCAAAGCAGAGCAGCAGCAAAGCAACAGCGGCAGATTCTACAACACCTCCCTCTCGATTTGGACGCACATGGACTCCCGAGCCTTATTAGTGACCTTTCGCAGCCCACTAACTGAGCTCATAAGCTCGGCCCATTCACTGACGGATAATATCTTTTATTCTCCTGCTGTTTTATGGTAACGTTCCATGCTTTTTTCACGTTTAAGTTGAGCCTAATTTTAAATTTTCTTCTGTGTGTTTCCATGATAATAAAATAAAATAAATTGATATTTAGGTTACCATTTTTTTGTGTGTACACAAGGAGAGGGTTCAATAAACCCACTGAATGATCCCACTGCACAAACCGGTAAGAGGCAGAATTGTTCATTCAAAATTGAGACAGGCACAAGAAAGTCATAAGAGGAGTTGCTGAAACCACTAGTAAAGCAATTCTTTTCAGCTTGTTTTCTTCTCAGTTTAAAGCATTTCATATGTTACTGAAGGCAAACCTTGACGAGCAACAAGTATGCTTTAATGTCATGAATATTAGATCATTATTCTAAGTGTCCTACGTTTGTTTTAATGTTATGTCTCATTATTTTTTATTTTCGAGAAAAATACATGTGTAAGTCCATAAAGAATTTACCCTTGTAATCCAACCTTAAATTAAAAACTGATGGTAAATTTTAATATAAAAAGTTAAGATAATTTTGATTGTTTGATATCATCAAATCATTTAAATGATCCAACCATAAATGTAAACCAATTTTCCTTAATTTTGACCCTGACTTGTAACTTCAAAATATATCTTGTACCATCATAACGTCCATTTAAATTCTACCAACATAATATGTCTTTCATTTAGCTCGGAAGGTTATTGATCATACCCAACAATCCACTAATGCAACTTAAGAAATTCCGACGCCCAATTATATTTGTCAATTTTTATCAAGATTGATATAATTGTTGTCGAATGTTAAACGTCAAAGTGGTAAAGAAAAGAAAAGAAAAATAATGAGGGAAATTTTTTATAAATCCAAATTTCAGATTTCCATATAAGTCTAGAGCTCCAAATTTATAAAAACATCTTAGGAAAAAAAAAGTTCTAGTCATATTTTGTGACAGTTTAAAATGAGGGAAAAAGAATTATGAGGGAGTGATATTATATGTCTCTGTTTTTAATGTATTAAATTAAATACAACTATCCTTGTGATATATATACATATATATATATATATGTTTAAATTTTTTAAAGGAAAAAAGGTATAATGGAACCTTAGTTTAGGAATAAAAATATATATATGATAATTAAAACAATCAAATAAAATTTCTGTTCTTAAAAAAAAATCAAGAATATCCTGAAGTGAAGGGACCTCACTCTGATCTCCCCATAGGCCATATCTTTATCCATGTGATCGGAGAAGGCTGAATCATAATGTTGCTACTAATTTATTGGGCAAAAAATTTGTTGTCACCATCAAATGTGTACAGCCCCCCTTGTTCGTTGGCACCATGACCATAAAAATTGTTCTCCTCTAATTCAGAGAGAGAGAGTAAATTGCGTGGACTACAGTTAGCTACCAAAAAGTGCCAACTTGATACTTCCATTTCAGATCCAAAAGTGACGGGAGAGAAGAAAAGGGGCAAAACTTTTTTTGTGAGAGGGCTAAAGGAGTTGCTGTGCAAATCTCTGCTTAGACTTTAATTGCAGGTACTTGTGGATAAACAAGATAACAAGATCTGACCTCAACCACATACAGGCATGTACAATGCATCCGGAGGTTTCATGGATCATATCATTCACTGAATTCCAACATTACTCACACGTTGATGATCTTTCTATTTAGTATTTTCACATGTAAAATGGCCTGTGATCCTTGAGTTTTTTTTCTTATGCATCAAATCATGATCCATGCTGCAATAAAGAGAAAGAAAAGTGTTGCTAAAAGCTTAAAGAACTTCAAATTTTTCTCAAAAAAAATAATTGTGGGCAAATGATGACAACGTACACATCTTCCATCCACCCTTTTGCAGAGAGATGCCCAATAGTACATGCTCGTGCTATTGATAGTCTATGAGGGCCCTTTAAACAAGGGAATATCAAATTATTTTCGGTAATATTATTTTGATCAATTGTTGAAAATCTTGAAATCAAATAAAAATTATCGAAACCGTTGTGTTTATTCCTATAAGGAGAATAAAGATATTCTTTAAAAGATGAAGAATATAGATATTCTCATTTTTTAAAATTTTTTGAATAGTTCTTTTATTTTTTATTTTTAAATATTTTATTTTTTATATTAATAATATTATTGTTATTATAATATTAAACACAAACTATTTATAATAAAATATTTTAGTTAAAAATATTATATATTAAAATTTTATCTTTTATCATCCAAACACCAGTAGAAATGAAAATGTACACGCTTTTTTAAAAATACGATATCCTATTATTTTGTTCTACTAAAACATATTCTTGAATCAAACGGATTATGGAGCTACACATACATGATACTCTATGAAACAAAATTTTTTTTGTTACAAAATATAAGGATTCTTAAATGACACAGAATTTTATAGCACGGTACACAAAAAATGATCAAAATTTTAGATATAAAAATAAAGAACCCGAGGTATCTCTAAAATTTTCAATATGCAACAAAGCTTTAGATTGTGTGTGGAGGCACTCTTAAGCTTGTAGAGGGGCATTATTATAATTTTAATAAACAAGGATATAAGAATGAGAAATTACATTCAACTTTTTTTTTTAACTAAATGTGGATCTTTCGAGATCCATCTATACATCAAAGTTGTCAAATGGTCAAAAACATTATTCTCAAATTTAAACCAAATAGTGAAAGATCAAACTTTTCCTTTTTTTTCTACTCTTCTTTTTCTTATTCTCTGTGTCTTTTTAGTGATGTCACAATGACAATGCTGTGGATTGGGAGAATAAAACTTCTTTTTATCTTCCTTTTTTCTTTGCTAAAAGAATATGCATTTGGTATAACATTGATGCATAAATGATTTTTCTTCATGTGAAGAAAAGCAAAAAAGTTGTTGTGTCATGTTTGCAATTTTTGAAAGGAAGCTAGCACAAAGTTTGTTACTAAATCGAAAATAACAAAAATAAAGTGAAACTTATATGTCAAAGCTTATTTTGCTAGCTTTCATAAATCAAGCAAACTCTCCTCCATGTGGTAGATTATAGAAAATTATTTGTTTTCCTCTTTTTATACGAAAAGAAAGTTAAATAACACAAAAAATGGCCTTAGGATTATTGACGAGTAACTAAAATGATTTAAACTATATTTATGCGGATTGGAGTCTTTTTTCGATTGCCACCTTAATGTTCGGCAAGCGGTGTCCAGCTCAGCTAGCGCTAAGAATTATGTGCATAGGTCATAGGTTGAAGTCTCGGCCCACCATTGAACTCGACTATTTTGATGTCGTCCCGAGTAGCATGCCTGGTTATGACAGGTGAAGCTCCCAACAGAAATTTTTTGCATTCACAAATGTTCGAACTTGAGACCTTTACTTAAGCGGTGAGGAGCTACTATCCACTCCACCCCAACTTATGTTGGTGGATTGGAGTCTTTATTTGGATTATTTTCATCTAGTGCTAATGTGCTATGAATTTGTACATCGCCCCTTGGCTCAATCTATTACGTGAAAAATGAAATATTTATATTTTATTTTCAAAGACGTAAATGGCTCCCATTGATTTCCAATAATACTGTATGTTAATTTAATATTCAACTTCAACTTTGACGGATTAAAAAATCATCAAACATGGAAATGACACTTATTTCAGTATAATTGCTTATCAACTTATGAAATTTAGTGTTGTAGAAGATGATTGGCACAATGAGATAGCGAAATTACGTTCTTGCATCGCTGGATACTAATATCTCATTTTTTTTATTTTTAAAAACATCATTTTAATAAGAATATTTTATTCATATCACTTTTGTCTAAGCATTAAATTAATCCCAAACGAATAATTTTGAATATCGAAAGTTGTGATATCCATATAATAATATATTCTCAAAGAACTACATGATCATAGTCACACCTTTCCATTTTCCTACTATAAAACATAATTTATAATCCGAAAGGAAAAAGCAGTAATCACTCAAATAAAAGTAGCATTAACTACAAATAAACTATACTTTATTTCGTAACAAAAAATAAAATAAAACAAATTGCAAACGGGTTATTTATGTGACGGCGGCGGCTCCACGTCTCCGCCACTCAGCGTCCTCGCTTTGTTGTCACGCAATTAAAGAGATGATTCCGACGCCCCGTCTCGTCTCCGTCCCGTAACATTAACAACCGCTCCGATCAGATGCGTGGCGAACCTTTTCGTACAGACAAGATAGCACACGTGTAACTCCTCCATTGGCGGAGGGCCGACCAGTGGATTCTCCCAGGGTCCACGGTGTTATCTTGTCCCTGGCCAACTCGGCCCGGTGACGTGGCGATTTGTCCACCATGATGCGCTCTCGGGTCGGGGGAACTACGACGGTGCTCCTCCAGCCACAATCGACTCGAGCGGCAGAGACTACTTTTTTCCTTCAAATGGAAATATTTTACAGACAGGTGCGATCCCTCATTTTTTTTATTTCTTTAAATGGAAGCTTTGTTTTACAAACATGATAAAGAAATATTATTCAAAATGTAAAATTTGAAAGAATTCTTTTAAAAATATAATGAAAATTTCAACAGTTCGCTGACGAATCATGAAAATAAGAAAAAAAAATACTCTGTTTTTTTTTCACTTTATAGTTTCATAAAATAATTTCTTGACCAATAAGATAAAGGAGCAAGAAAACTTTAACATGACAAATAGATATTTATAATTAAATAATCTTGTAAATTTAGGTTTGCTACATAATTAAACCATTTCTCAAACAAAGGAGCAACCAACTGAACAGAGTGGCAAGTGGTTGAGTCAGAGAGGTGACACAGAGACCAAGTTCATCCACAACTTGGATTACACAACTAGATAAGCTTGGAGATTTGCGATACAAACAACTCAACACTCAACATTAAGCAGACGGAACAAACCAGCAGTGGATTAAATTGACAGAGGAAGGAAAAATCCAGCAACAACACTTTTGCTATATATCTCCACAAAAGGGATTGTGATCTACCGAGCCACTTCCCATGGCCGCCGTCGCCGCCGCTTCCACCACCGCCTCCTCCTCCGCCCGCTTCTCCGTCGCCATGGAGAGAACCAACCAGTGGTACTTTTTCTTGCAGGCCGCATCCGCATCACTTTTTCCTACAACGGTTGGCCAGATCATTTCAACTCCATTAATATGCGATCTGTGTCTAAATTTGCAGGGTCTTCTCTCAAGATATCCCTACTGATATCACTGTCGTGGTCGGAGAAGCTGTTTTCCCACTTCACAAGGTAAACAGCGGCATGCATGCAGTTCCCATGATCTAGCAATTTATGTCTTCTATTAAACAAGAAAGATCGGTGACCATTTGAGCAAGCTTACGTATGCATGCACGCAGTTCACGCTGGTGGCGAAGAGCGGTTACATAAGGAGGTTGGTGATCGAGTCGGACAGCGCCGATCTCGACGTGCCGGGAGGCGCGGAGGCCTTCGAGAAGGCGGCCAAGTTCTGCTACGGCGTCAACTTCGAGATCGCCGTCCACAACGTCGCGGCGCTGCGGTGCGCGGCGGAGTACCTGGAGATGAAGGAGGAGCACTGCCGGGGCAACCTGGCCGAGCGCACCGAGGAGTACATCAACCAGGCCGCGCTCAAGACACTCCCCGGCGCGGTAGCGGTCCTGCGGTCGTGCGAGCGGGGGATCTACAGCATCGCTGAAGAGCTTAGGATTGTCCAGCGATGCGTCGATGCCATTAGCTTGAAGGTTTCTGCTTCGTTCATTACAGGTTCAGATTTCGATCCCCTACACGGCAATTCCCTGATCCGTCTAGAGGTTTTATCCAGGTTTGTAACGAAGCGAACTTTCCGACGAGGTCGCCGGCGGAGTGGTGGACCTCCGAGCTTTCCGCCGTTTCCCCGGCGTCGTTCCAGAAGATCCTTGCGGCCATGAGATCCCGAGGCGCGGCCCCTAGTACCCTCGTCATAGCCATCACCGTATACGCTCAGAGGCTCCTCCCGGATCTCCTCCCTGCAGCGTCCGGTGCTGTCCCCGTCACCACCGCCGGCGTCCCTAACGACGACGCGGAGACCAGAACCCGGCAGCGAGCCGTCGTTGAGTCGATCATTTCCATCTTGCCACCCGACAGCGACGCACCTCTCCCCGTCGGTTTCATCTGCTGCGTCCTTCGGGCGGCGATCCACGTCGACGCCTCTTCAGGGTGCCGACGGGAGCTGGAGCGGCGGGTCTCTGCCGTCCTGGACCAGGCGACCGTGGCCGACCTCCTGGCCGTGGCTCTTGACTACGCCGGTGAACGCGTCGCGCATCTGGACAGCGCGCAGCGGATAGTGGCAGGATTTGTGGAGCGGGAGGTCGCTGGTAGCGGCGCAGACGGCCTCTACGGCGGCGGCGTCGCTTGCTGCTCTGCCGCCGCGCAGAAGGTGGCGCGCACCGTGGACTCCTTCGTCGGTGAGATCGCGACTGACGAGGGCATAACCGTCTCCAAGTTCACCGGTATCGCCAGCGCCATGCCGAAGTCCGCCCGCCGAGTTGACGACGACGTCTACCGCGCCGTCGACATTTATCTCAAGGTTAGTATCGGACCGTCGTTCCTCCTTTGCCAGCTTCTATTAGTTTATGTTAGTTGTTTATTATCTCTGCTTTCACTTTATCCAAAAAAAAAAAAAAGAAAACAAAGACATGATGCTTGCAACACAAAAAACATTTTGTTCCCATGGATTCTTTGTCGCATCTTTTTTCAGTAATAGGATTCTTTGCCCCATCTTATAACAAGTTGTTACCTAATCTTATACCAACTTGTACAAATCTTACGTATAATTAATATTTCTCCCAAACTACAAGCCATATCTATTTAACCAAAAGTTTAATTTCACTCCGAGTCCTTCATTTTTACTTCGTGACACACTCTGGTTCTCATTTGATTTAAAATTCCACAAACATATAGTACTCCAACTTACAAAATATACTAAGATTAAGATATCCAAATCTAACTATTTATAAATTTCGATGTAAAATATTTTTTTTGTTATACAAGAAATTAATTTATTTATATATCCATATTAATATATTTATATATCCATATTAATATATCCATAACTTACAAAATATACAAGAAATTAATATATCCCACTTCCGGTTCTCATTTAATTTATTTATAACATAAAATTGTTCAGCTTATAAAAGAAATTAAGATGACCGAACTCAAATTATTTATAACTATTAATATAAATAATTACATAATATATTATGATTAGATGATTCAGAATCTCTCCATATTACTATTTGTAATATTAATGTACTAATATAATAAATAGTCAAGTTGGATGAACATTACATGATATAATATTACTTTTTGTGGAATGATATATTTATATGGAGATAATTTTCATTGTCCTTTACAACTTTTTTTTTAAAAAACAAAGATTGTTATAAAATAATGTTGTCATATTAGAGGCTGAGAATTAGAAGAAGCCGGACTTTAAATGAATCAATCATATATTTGGCAGATACTAAGATCTTATCGAGAAAAAAAGATGAGGGTATTATCAGAAGCCAAGTTATATAACTTACAAACAAGTTCATGCATGATCTAACTAATGTTGGTATCTTACTTTTGGTCGTCTTTCTGGGTGTATATGTATTGTACAGTATTAGTAATTAAGCATGGGCAAGAAATGATTTATATGTCTGCACAGGCTCATCCGGGGCTGGACGAGCTAGAAAGAGAGAAGGTGTGCAGCGTGATGGACCCCCTGAAGCTATCGTACGAGGCCCGGCTGCACGCGTCCCAGAACAAGCGCCTGCCGCTTCAGATCGTCCTCCACGCGCTTTACTACGACCAGCTCAAGCTGCGGAGCAACAGCATGGCCGTGGACGACGCCGACAAGGCCAGCCAGCTGAAGAACGACTTGTCGCTCGTGCGGGAGAACGAGGCCCTGCGTACCGAGCTGGCCCGCATGAAGATGTACGTGTCGGATCTGCAGCGAGATGGTCAGGGAAGCGGCACCCGCGCCGGCGCCGGCGTGACGTCCAGAGCGGCGGGCCCCAAGAAGCCGACGTTCCTATCCTCGGTGTCGCGTACCTTGGGGAAGCTCAATCCTTTCAAGCAACACCAGGGCTCCAAGGACACGTCCAGCATCGACGACGTCGCCACCAAGGCGGAGTTGGCGAAGCCCAGGAGGCGCCGGTTCTCTATTTCTTAGGCTTCACACGGAGGGAACATTTTATCGATGTCGTTCTACGTCGCTATGTATCTGTATATATAATGCGTTTTTGTGAGGTTTCTGTTCTTCGATGGTTTGCATTTTGATTGGAACTCAAAAAGTAATTAAATTCATCCTCCACCGTGGAGTTGACGGATTTTTATTTCATGTCTGCATATACTATCTAATTTACAAAATGGGTGCAACATCATGCACGTAGACATCTACAGCACCCAGGAATCAGGATTGACTTTCTCCAATTTGAGTAAAGCAAACCTCCATTTTATTAAAAAAAATATTTGGTAAAGATTTTTTTTATGGAGCTTTTACCGACAGATTTTAGCAAATACATTTAATTTTCAAAATAATTTACACCAAATACTTTCCAACTTTTAGGTTTTTCTAATGCTATCCTTCAATTTTAATTTGTAGCGTGACTATTTTTTATCTTTTAACTCGTTTCATTAAATGTCATTTTCATCGTTGATCGTTCTTCTCTCGATCGCACCACTGATGTGGTGACGTTTTCTCTCCTTCATGCAGGCAACCCTTTTGACGTGGCACGTCATATTTATTCACCCTCTCTTCTTGTACCCTAAATCCTAAAAATTTAATCTAACTCGCATTCATTTCCCCCATTCGTCGTTCGCTTCATTGGCCGTCTGGCTGAAGTAGTTCGCTGCTCATCGGCATCCACTGTTATCGGCCATCGTGCAAGGGAGGAACATCGGGAAAGTCAAAACACGAGAGGGAGGAGACAAAACGCAAAGAATGAGAAGCGACGTCAGCGTCCAGGTATGTAGCTTCGTTTATGAGTATAAAATGTCAAGTTTGTGTGGTCTCTAAACCCTAATTTGTTGGTCCCATGATAACCTTAATTTTAAAATATTGAGTGGAAATGATCCCCGTCCCACAAGATTCCATACTTCATTGTCTTATGTTGATCTTATGTGCTATTAGTTGATAAAAAAATATGTTTTTTTTGTTATTAATGTGGTCACCTGAAATCCTAACTATTCATTCATTATTAGAAATGTAAGAATATGTGTAATAAAGTTGTACGACAATGGCAAAAGATAGAAGGAGGAGCAAATGTAATTATTTTACCCTTTATATGTAGGATAAATTACGCGGATCATCCCTCAACTTTAGTAGGTCAATATCTCAAGAGTTTTCAAATTTTAATTTGTAATTAGATTGTCCTAAAACTTTATTTTTCTTGCACACATCATCCCCCTGATCGGTGATAATCGGTTTCCCGATTATATTGCTAACGCGGCATAATATAAAATAATAAATATTATAAATAACAATAAATATAGAAAAATAACCACCGGCGTCGTCCCGTGCGAGCTCGCATAGAGGGCGCAAGCAAAAGGGTGTTGACGCCCCCTCACGAGCTCCCACAGGGGCGTCAGTCCCCCTTTCTTCCTCACTACACATGAGGAAGAAAGGGGGGGCCGATGCCTCCCCCCTCGCGAGCTCGTCTGCCGGCGAGCTCACACGGGGGGCACCGACCCCAAGAATTTTGTTTATTAATTTTAAATATTTTTATATTATTTTATATTTTGCCACATAGCACTATAATCGAAAAAATGGCTATTATCGGTCAGGAAACCAATCGTGTAAAAAAATTAAATATTGAGGACATTCTAATTACAAATTAAAGTTAGGGGACCGAGTTGTTACCACATCTATAGTTGGCGAACGGTACATGTAATTTACCCTTTATATGTATCATCCATCTTTTTGCAATAATGACCTAAGTTGCAGTAATTGTCATACCCTTTATATGTTTATTCTTTAAGTTTTTTACTTCTAATTCTTTACGAGCTTAATTTGCATAATGATTATTGCAAGTTTTCATGTAATTTATATTTTGTATTGGTTAATTCAATTTTGTATTTACTTGTCCAAAGATTTATGATTTAATTATCTACTATTATCATGTTATTTATAGTTAATTATTTACTACTACCATGTTATTTATGATTTAATTATTTGCTTCTTCTCTACAGTCGTACCTCGACCTTCCACGACGTTATTCTTTGGGGCAAGGAAGATTAGGGTTCTGGAACCTTAGTGGGCTGCTAGCATATAAACAAATCTAGAATCAATAGTAGGCGTTACCACGAAGCGACTTTAGGGCAAGACGACAAAGCGATCACTGAAGAAGTGGTGCCAATCCAGTCTTTGCATATAAACAACTCTAGAATCGATAGCAGGTGTTGCCATCGAGTACTTATGAGGGAAGCAAGATGATGATCGCGAAGGAGGAAGGCGAAATGTCGATTAAATAACATAAAATAAATCGCTCACGTGGAGGAGATAAAAGGCTATCTTGCCATGTCAGTCAACTGCTTGCATAGAGGAGAGAGAAAATTATCACATGGATGCCACGCCGACCGAACAATGAGAAAACGAACTATCATAGGTAAAAGGGGGTATATGATGAAATAAGTTAAAAAGATGGATGTATAAAGTGAAGCAGAATGATAACATTGAGAAAACAACCAAAATTATATGGTGCATAATTTCCCTCTAATTTTTTCGTCCTATGGAATTTTTTTTTACGAAAAAGCGATAAAAAACAAGTTGTACTCGAATTAGCGCGCACACATGCACATTGGGAGTAATTTTCGGAGGGCTGCTTTATTGAAAAATGACATGCTTGGATTGCTCTTTTTATTTGATATAAAATTTTATAATTGCTTTCATCAGAAATAAAATGATGCTTCTATCGAAAAAAGAAAATAAATAATGCTGAAGACTTGCACTTTTTCTTTATATCACTGAAAATTTGAACCAAAACTCGTTTAGGAAAGTTTTCGTTGCTAAAGCCATAAAACTATTATATTCCACAAAAAATTTGAAAGGAGATAATTAAATTGGGTGGATAGGACCGGTGTTTGAAATTTAAGCATTGATAGAAATACTCAGAGTTTGACTCGTTTTGACCCTATCAAAATTTGGCTTCAATAGATTAAATCGACAAATTTGAATGATGCCATCTAATGAAACAAAGATATTAAAAATAAATATTCTTAATCAAAACTTTAAAGTTTCTATTTGTCAAATTTCTTACCTTTTGATGATTTAGTTTGTTTCATTCATAATAAAAGTGCATTATTTTTTATTTTTTTAAAAAATGTGTGCTTTCAATTTTAAATATATTCGAGAGATGAATAATTAAATTCTATCTTCCCAATTCCCTTTTTTATTCATTTTAAAATTCTAATTTAAAGCTAAACTCAATCACCAATACATTATTATGAATATAGAAAATATAAAAACATCACTACTTATTAATTTAACTATTTATATTTATTTATTTATTTTTAATTATATCATTCAATCTAAACCGTTGGCTCGATGACTAATCCGAATGATGATCGGAGTAGGTCTCGCCGGGCATTACACAAGTAGTTAGACTTCATTTGGAAGGACAAAATTTTGGAGAAGGAAGTATGGATGACTTGTTTTAAAAGTCTTCTATCCATAAGAGGATCTTCTTTGTTGAATTTGGTAAAAAAAATTGCAATATGGATCTTTTGGATAGAATAATTAGAAAAAAAAACCCAAACATTCATGACGCCGAAAGCAAATAATTGATTGTAAAAAGTTAAAACATCTAAAAACTGTAACAAACGTAGTCTAAGTCAAGAGTGTGCTGCACACCAATGATTAAAATATAAACATAAAGATTAAAACATAAAATCAATAACAAATTATCTAAAATATAAAATTAGGTTTTTATAATATACCTTAATATGGATTCTTTTAACCGTGTTTAAACATTACACTTCTGTAGTTCATTTTGGTAAACACTTTAGAAGATTGTTATGGAATTAACTTACATTAGAGAAAAGTTATAGTGCGTTTGTATTATTAGAAAATTCAAACTATATTGTATTATCATTTTAGTCCGAATTTTTGTTGTTGTTGTTGTTGTTTAAACAATAAATTTCAGTGTCCTTGTCAACTAAATCGACTTTCTTCATACAAAAGAAAAAAAAACGTTGACTAGGGCCGGGCCGGACGGCCCACTTTCATATTATCCGTTTGGCTGGGCCCTCACTCAGGAGTGCAACCAATCGGTTGGGACTTGAAATGTCGTACTGGAACCGCATTCGAGCCCGATCTCGACCGTGCTTTATATCGAAGGCTCGCCCCCTCCTCTCCCAGGTCGGTGATCGGTGGCCTTTTCCTTGTTCTCCGCCAAAACCCTCGACTCCTCTCTTGATCCCCTCTCGAATGGCGTCAGTGGCGGTTCTTGACCCGAAGGCATCAGCCGATCCGCCGGCGAGCTTCCCGGCGAAGGGATTCGACGCCGGAGGCTCCCTCCACTCCGGCGACGATGGCGCGGAAGAGGATCTCTACGGTCGCCTCAAGTCGCTGCAGAGGCAGTTGGAGTTCCTCGACATCCAGGAGGAGTACGTCAAGGACGAGCAAAAGAACCTGAAGCGGGAGCTGCTCCGCGCGCAGGAGGAGGTCAAGAGGATCCAGTCGGTGCCCCTCGTCATCGGCCAGTTCATGGAGATGGTCGACCAGAACAACGGCATCGTCGGCTCCACCACCGGATCCAACTACTACGTCCGAATTCTCAGTACCATCAACCGCGAGCTCCTCAAGCCATCGGCCTCCGTTGCACTTCACCGTCATTCCAACGCTTTGGTCGATGTCCTCCCGCCGGAGGCGGACTCCAGCATCTCCCTCCTCAGCCAGTCCGAGAAGCCAGATGTCACCTATAACGTGAGTGTCTGAATCGTATGCCTTCATATACGTTAATTCTAAAAAATTGTGATATTTGTCATCCAGGCATGGGACACGACAGATTTAGGGCGTGGGAGTGGAACATGCGTCACTTGATAATGAAGTTAGGTTAAATTTGGGATCTTCCAGGATATTTTAATGGGAAACAATTCTCTCCAACCTTATACTTACTGCTATCAGGGATTGTGAATGTTACTTTTCAGTGTTAAGCAGGAATGATAGGATATGGGTTCCTAGGGACTATGTATGTGTAATGCTTAAGGATTTCCCATACTTGGAAGTTTGTGTTGTGCATTATCTGATTCATTGGATCATGATTGTCAAATGGTAGTTATTTATAGTTCATTGAACTTGAAATATCACATCTAGCACCAAGGAAGTTTACTCGTTTATACGTGTCTTACATTGGTTATCATCTTTACATTCTTATAAGCAGGCTGTATATGAAGTGATTCTTTTTCCACACAGGATATTGGTGGATGTGATATCCAAAAACAGGAAATTCGTGAAGCTGTTGAATTACCTTTGACTCATCATGAACTGTACAAACAAATTGGAATAGATCCACCTAGAGGTGTGCTCCTTTATGGACCTCCTGGCACAGGGAAAACCATGCTTGCCAAGGCTGTGGCGCATCATACAACAGCTGCTTTCATAAGAGTAGTTGGATCTGAATTTGTGCAGAAGTATTTGGGTGAGGTGAGAATTACATTAATCTACAAGGCCAAAATATATATAATTCTGTACCTTTTATTTAGCTTATGGTTTTTACATGGATAAAGGAGGAGGGTTGTGTTAGGCCCCGACAGCTAGCGTAAAACCCTGTCGAATCTCATGAACATGGATCAACGAAGTCGTATGATCCATGTAGCCGATCCCATCTAGTGGGATAAGGCTTTGTTGTTGTTGTTGTTGTTGAAATTATTAACCCAAGAAATCGTGAGTATTATATATCATATATGGCCAAAGTATGCATATAACTATTTAAGAATATACCTATGTTGCAATTACATGCTTATATTAGTTCCCACAGGTTGAACGTGAAATTAAGAATATAACTACGCTGGATTTTATATTTTTATTTTGAGAAGGCTGGGTCTTGCACTATAAATCACCGTTCTAATCTTTTCACTGGCTCCCCTGGTTCTAGATCTTAGGCTTGGCTTGTTTGTAGTTATATTAGCCTTCTTATTTTCCTGTTATAGGTTCAAATGACAAAACTTTCTAGTAATGGTGCTACATATGCATTTGCTGCATGACATAGGGAGATCCTTACGCCTTGGGTTTATGGCTCATTGTAGCAATTCTTACCTTCCAAATTATTTTTCCTTCTTCCTCTTGTACTAGGTTCGCTTTCAAAAAAAATTCTTGTACTAGGTCTTTTTTCAGGTACTTATGCAAATATCATCTCACAGCATGATGCTAAACATTAACAATTTGTGGTTCAGGGCCCACGAATGGTACGTGATGTTTTTCGCCTTGCCAAAGAAAATGCTCCTGCAATTATATTTATCGATGAAGTAGATGCAATTGCTACTGCACGTTTTGATGCTCAAACAGGAGCTGACAGGGAAGTTCAGCGTATCCTGATGGAACTCTTAAACCAGGTGACCTATTTATCTGATGCCCACTATTATTAATAGTTTTTTGGTGGATATGTTCATCAAGATGAATCCCCAGAATTAAAATCCATGATAAATTTAAAGAATAAAACATATGGATTTAAACGTCGAATAACTATAGCTAGAGCTATAACTGAGTTGCAACATATCACGGCCTACCTAAAAATCAAGAATTCATTTTAAGTGTTTTAGCTGATACCATTGGATTACCATGGAGGCTGCCAGCAAGTTCGATGTTACCTACCATGCAATCTTAATGGGGATCCTAGAGCTCCCACTCTCAGACACTCCCAATCTTAGAATCTGAAACATGATTTTATGACATTGGTTGTGATATTCTGCTGGGAAGGTTTATGCTGCCCTTGATTTTTCGGGCATGTGGAATTATGCTTTAATATCATCTTGATGTTATGTTAAAGTAGTTTCAGTAGTAAGGATTATTATGTTTATTCATAGGAAATTTTCTTTTGGTTCCCACCTTCCACTAGTCACTGAGCCAACTCTCAGTAGTCATCCTTTTCCCCCTCAAAAAAAGAACTCTTGAACTTTGCATCCATCCATTTCTTTCGGATAGTTATCTTTGTATGTAAGGATAAATTTGCCACGTCAGTAATATGTTCCAAATATCTAAAATGCTGCTGGAATATGAAGAGAAGTTTAATCCAATCTCCTATTTATCGAATTATAAATTAGCATTTCTCAGCTGCAACTAGTTTGAAGTCTTATACTGAGATTAGTGCAAAAATGAAAGTAAGAGCTTTGTTTCTGATTGGATTTCAACTCTGGAATCAAATCATCTTTTCTCTCTTTGAGGGGACTCGATCCCTATTTTTTTTTTGGGAGGACTCGATCTCTGTTGTGAGAGCAGAAATAATCTGCTAGACACCATTGGTAGCAGCATGATCTGCTTTTGCCACATGAGCATCAGATGATGGAGCAAGATAGCTGCAAGCAACACGACTTCTCATAAAAGTGACAAGGAGAACAGCTAAGGGTACCAGAAAAGCTGTAGGAAGACAGTTTACCTTGGCATTCATCATTGACACTGAAAACTTCTATTCCACATAAACCATCACCATATATTTCTATTTCAATGAAGAAATTTCATCCTTGGATAAAACATTTTCTGTTTTCATTTTTAGTTCATGAGATATTTAAGTTGGATAATATACCGAAACGTTTGGTTACTAATAGAGCGGAATGACGTCGTATGATCCATGTAGCCGACCCCACCTAGTGGGATAAGGCTTTGTTGTTGTTGAGATATTTAAGTTGGAGTTGCCACGAAACACTAATATGTTGCTATTGAATCTGTTTCTTGGCACATTTTAGCACCACATGAGTGTCAGGTTATTTGTTTCTTCCCAGTTCTCATCTTTGGTAGTTTGTTCCAAATCCTAATTTTGTGAGCCAAAATAACCTTTAACATGAGGTGTTGACTTAAGTTTTACAAGCAGGAAGATGTTCCCATACTTGTTTTGTCCAACCACTGATCTGGACTGGTATCTTGGGTTGTCTCCTCAATTCCTTGCTGTTTATGATGATTCGCTGTGTAGTTTTAAGTAATTATTTATAAAAAAATTGAGCAACTTGTAACAATTTGTTCTGGATTCAAATCAATCAAATACATTGATGCTTCAGCTGCATCCGCATGACATGAATATTTGTGATTGTACAACAATACAACAATAACAAAGCCTTATCCCACTAGGTGGGGTCGGCTACATGGATCATACGACGTCATATTCGTTGATCCATGTTCATGAGATTCGACAGGGTTTTACGTTGGCGGGGCCTAACACAACCCTCCTCCTTTATCCGGACTTGGGATCGGCTATAAAACATAGGCGGAGTTATGAATATTTGTGATTGTATTTTGGGTTATTGTCTTACCTTATGATATTTTTTCCTTGGTTCTGCAGATGGATGGTTTTGACCAAACAGTTAATGTGAAGGTTATAATGGCAACAAATCGTGCTGATACGCTTGACCCTGCCCTTCTACGTCCAGGTCGGCTTGATAGGAAGATCGAATTTCCTTTACCTGACAGAAGGCAAAAGAGGCTAGTGTTTCAAGTAAGTTTTATGTGCAAGGTCACTAAAATAAGAATGATTTTATGCTTATCTGATTGGAAACCATAAGTTTAGGGGAAAAAATTGGTGTTGTCTGCATCAGCACTGTTATTGCGTCTGTTTTTTTAATAAATACTTCCTGCATTGTACGTTGAAGATGAAATATTTCAGTTCATCAATTGCCATGTTGACCCCAGAACTTGTATCAGCATCACTACAACAACAACAAAGCCTTATCCCACTCGGGGGTCGACTACATGGATCATACGACGCCATTCCATTCGTTGATCCATGTTCATGAGATTCGACAGAGTTTTACGCTGGCTGTCGGGGCCTAACACAACCCTCCTCCTTTATCCGGGCTTGGGACCGGCTATAAAACATAGGCGGAGTTTTCATAGGCTTGATCAACTGTCAAACAATGATGACTAAAAATAAACAACACCATCCAATAGCCAGACTTCATATACATAATGATTAAATTTCATAACCAAGTCAGCACAACCAGGGTGTCCCACAACTCCTACCTGTGCTTGCCTAAGAGAACACACATGCCAATAATAGATTTTTTTTAAAAAAATGGTGAAATAAGATTCCTCTACTTTCTCTCAATAAAAAAAGATAGCTTCGCTTTTTTTATATTATTCTTGCTCCTGAATGACAATATACAACAACAACAAAGCCTTATCCCACTAGGTGGGGCCTGAATGACAATATAGTATGAAATAAACATGTGGTAGGATTGCTAATTTCATGAGATAGCTTCTTTTCTATTTTGAGAGCAAGGATTTTTTCTGTCATATTGGACTTTTCTTTCGTACTGCTATAAGGCCAACAGTGTTATATGGTAGTGAATGTTGAGCTATGAAGGGACAACATGAACGTAAAGTGGGGGTAGCCGAAATGAGGATGTTGAGATGGATGTGTGGTCATACAAGATTAGATAAGATTAGGAATGACCATATACGTGAACGAGTCGGAGTGGCTCCTATTAGTGAGAAAATGGTAGAGAATCATTTGAGATGGTTTGGTCATGTTCAGAGAAGACCATTAGATGCGCCAGTAAGAAGAGTAGATTAAATAATTTGGAGTCCGATTAAAAGAGGGAGAGGGAGGTCAAAGCGGACACTTGGCGAACTAATAGAGCAAGATCTATTGGTGAATAATATATCGAAAGGTTTGATTACTAATAGAGCGGAATGACGTCGTATGATCCATGTAGCCGATCCCACCTAGTGGGATAAGGCTTTGTTGTTGTTGTTGTTGTTGTATTGGACTTTTCTTTCTGTCAACCATTGTGCATACCTTGAGCAACTAAAATAGTGAGTTAACCAGAAGTTGGGCAATATTTTTTCTAGGACTAAATGCATCTTGTTCTTCTGTTATTGTATTCAGGTATGCACTGCAAAAATGAATCTTAGTGATGAGGTTGATTTGGAAGATTACGTATCTCGACCGGACAAAATAAGTGCAGCTGAGGTTAGTTTCTTTTATATACTTTTGTTAATTGTTGTCTTATACCATTTCTACACTTGCTAATGATCATGCTTGCTGTGGTTTTGGTTTTTAAAGTGGTGGTGTAGTATCAGATAAAATATTTCTATTCGAAACTGGAAGTAAACTGTCTGATTAGGATGTAGTGAGCACAGCACTAGTTTCAATTGTTGGAAGATGGCGACTGGTCTACTTCTGATTAAGTAGCTGCTGCTCTGGAACCAGAGCAGTGAATCTGGGGCGTGGGGACAACACATCATTTTGGTGTCTAATCTGTTTGCTCTCTCAACATCTGCAGATTGCTGCAATTTGCCAAGAAGCAGGAATGCATGCTGTTAGAAAGAATCGGTATGTTATTCTTCCCAAGGACTTTGAGAAAGGCTACCGATCTAATGTGAAGAAGCCAGACACGGACTTTGACTTTTACAAATGAGGAGCTAGCTAATCAGGATTACCTCGTTATTATGACTACTGGGGACTTTGTGGTTTAGTGTGACCTCTTCGACTTATTTTGTTTCAGAATATCCTTAAGATTTGCGCTGAGACATGCATGTTCGATCCAATGCAAAATGAAAAGCTTTCTTAAGATCTTTCCTTTGTGTCATTTGTTTTTTCGGGTATTGTTATCTCTACAATTTGTAGAGCTGTATCTTATAAATGTTGCACTCATATATTGTCATTTAAGAATTCTTGTACGTGATATTGTCAGCGGCACAGTAAATTATCTTTTTGCAGCTCGACCATGCTGATTTTCCTACATATTGTTTAAGTGCAATCTATCATCATCCCAGAACTTGCTGCATATTTTTTGTGTTTCAAATTCAAGTTGCAAGTATGAAGCTGATTTGATCACTCAGGAAGGATGAAACAGAAGGAGCTCGCATGTTTGTAATTGAAATTTCTGGTATCCTACGAGCGTTTGAGGAGTCTTCAGGAAGTTGCAATAAGAAATGGCTGCGTAGCCTGCAACCATCTGCTATGGATCTGCCCAGTTCGGAGGCATGTTTTGCTTCAAAGGAACGATACGATATGATATGTTTTATGTTTTCTCTCGTCGGACAACATCATGGTTGATTACATTCCCTGGCAAACTTTGCATAGAATTTAAAGCATATAAAAAAAATATCATCATAGACGAGTGAAACTCTCGGTGCAATTTTTTTTCATAAACTCGGACTTTGGATAGTGCTTCCAAAAATGAAATTTGGTTATCTCGAGAAAGAAGTTTGTGTTGAAGACCTATTTTTCTCCCATCTCTGTATTTCTCATGTTTGTTGCACATGGAAAGTATATACGGCATTTGCAGTAACAAACAATTTTCGTATCACGCAATGCACAGAAAAATTTCATAGTTTATTCCTTATATGAGCACTTTCGCTGAGGTCCGTGCAATGATTGGGGGGTTGGGGGTTGCATCTGTGACAAAACCTGAGCCACATTGCACGTCGTCTACAGGGCTTCCTTATAAAAGAAAGATCTCTCAAGATCGCCGGAGCCCCCACTTGTTGGAGAACTTGGCAGCCCCTGCCAAACAATTTCCATGCCCGGAGAAGGGTGCCAAGCCAAGGGCAGAGCATCTCTCTTTTGTTCTTCACCTCGGATTATTAGGACTCCTCCCCCCCTATTTTGCACTTCATCCTAAGTTTTTTTTTGTCCTCACGGCTAAAGACACCGAAAGACAATAATAAATTACATTATTACGTGCAATCAAGATTTATTTCTTTAAAACATATGAGAATATCCCTTTTTTCGATCACCAATCGTCAGTATCTGCAGTGCTGACTGTTCAACTCATGCAACTTTACTGAGCACACTGCTCACAGGTTGAACGGTTGATCCACCATCGAGTCATTAAAGTATCTTTTTTACTGTTATTAAAAGAAGACTAATACATAAAAATCGTCTTACTCGAATCCATTAGTACAATAATCTTTTCTTCGCAGAAGACATGTTATTTTATTTTCAATATTAATCATAGTACTTTTTAAAATTAAACGTAGTAAGATTCCATAATTTGGTTAATGTTCATTTTTTTTAAAATCTTATTTACAAAGCAGTGAAGCACGTTATGTTTATGTATGTCATCTGTCGATGCGAAGCACTTCTTGATCGTCAATGTCGATCATCGATACGTTAAAATAAAAAGTTTTTTAATCACTCGCGAATGAACAAATTACAAATTCTTACATAGCGGTACATTATTTTTTTATTATCTTTGAGTTATTGTCAAGTTCACATAGTGTAAATTATTTTTTTTATCATTTATGCTTTCTGTGTTTGTCAACTAGTTTAAGTTAACCTTACGCTGATAAAATATTTTTACTTCATTATTAATTATAAAACGACGACGACTAATAACTAATGTACATTTGTAATTTTTTTCAGGACAGATCAGGATCATAAACGAACCCCCGTCAAGCAACACTTTTCCCGGCCGGAAGACAGAGAAAAATATGATGGAATCCTAATATTCCGCGTATTTATGTTGTCGGATTAATTGGATACGAGGTCACGACCGCAACACATCAATGTCCAAACAGGTCCTAAATAAAAAGAATTATTACTACAATGCATCAAATTTTACTTACTGTAATTTTCTAGAAACAAACAAGTTCTAGCATGTTCCTTAGTTAACTATTCGTGCCTTTAAAACCACGTATGAATTCGAACTAGAATTACTAATAATTTTGATTCAATATTTACTATTAACGATTTGGTTGTACCAAAGTTTACTTCTTGCACAAAAATTATCTCATTATCGAATCCTTAGTTTGTATAAGAGAAGTTAAGATTCCAACAATACTACACGTGCATCTCATCCAATATTCCTGGAATAATAATAATAAAATAATAAATATATGTTAACACAGAAAAGGAGGCGCCGCGTTCCGTCCCTGATCACCGTCCATTTCCTCCCACCCGCAATTTTGACGCTCGATCTAATCGCATCGCATGCACGTATAGTTTGTTTTTTCTCGGTAGACGCAAGAACACATAGTTGTATGCGGTCACTCGCGGTAGAAAACTTTCACCGCGTTACCGCGGCCTGGTTTAAGTTACTGTTTCGTGCGCCGACCTTGGCAGTATTTTTTTTAACTCCACCATCTTTTATTTAATTATTATAAATGTAGAATAATAATTGGGGGTTTTATTATGAATTAATAATTTCGTTAAAGTTAAAACAAAACGAACAAAAGACGTCGTCTCCCTGCTCTCCCTTTTGTTTTCTATTATTAATTTATGTTGTTAAAGTTAAAAACAAAACGAAAAAAAAAAGACGTCGTCTCCCTGCTCTCCCGTTTGTTTTCTATATACTCTTCTTCTTCTCTACTCGTCGTCTTTGGATCGGATCTCGACTTCGATCCCATTGCGATCGTGGTTGGTGGTGGAAGAAGCTTGCAGATGAATCGCGTCGGGAGGGAGCCTCTGATCGGCGGCAGGAATGCTCCGGCGGCGTCCTCGCGGATCCTCCTCCACCGGAGGGACCGCGGGCTAGCTGGAGGGCGAGGGGCGTCGGCGGGGGAGGAGGACGAGAGCCTGGATTTGGAGCTGTTCTCCAAAACCCGCGGCGGGGGCGGCGGTAGCTTCCTCGTGGGATCCGACGGCCGTGACGGTGCGCATTGCACGCTAGTCTCTTTCTTCGTTGAAAAAATTAGAAATTTAGGGTTGTTCTAACGGAGTTCGATTGAAAAATTGTGTGTCCTTAAGTTTATTTATCCAAGTCCTTTGCTAAATTTTTGTTGCGGTTTGGTGATTGTAGAACCTGGGAAAGTAGTTGGAGTAGCGAAGATTGGGAGAAGCAGAATAGATGATCTGTTGGACGTTGACATGGGGAAGCACGATTACGATTGGTAAGATTTATTGTGACGTTTGTAAGCTGTAATGCTTGCCTTTTGGAGAAGAAAAAAAGTTGTGGATTTTGAGTTTCGGCATCCACTGAGCTCTCTTTAAGAGGGTTTAAGACTCTACGTTAGTAATTTATAAGTAGTAGCAGGTTATTATAGATGATGTTTATCAAAGGATATTTCCGTATAGGACTTTTTCCCTTTGGAGTTTTAATTCTAGGTAGTATGTTTGTGTACCAAGATTTGTGATCGCGAGCAATTTACTTCTTAATGTAAGTGGTCTTTCTATTTCCTTGTAAAACCTTAAATCTGATCTTGATTTCTGCATTCCAATATCAGTTTTCTCTTAGCATCTTGTGCAACATTGAAAATATGCTCTATAAGAAAAGGGAGAAAGGGAAGATTTTTCGTAGAAAAGAACTAATTTTTCATTTTCCTATCCTAGCCTAAATGATTGCGTAACTTTGGGTGATGATTTTTCTGTTAAGTATGCTCGCTGAATACTGGATGATAGCAACAATGCATATCTGGTACGAAAATGTTCAGATGACAGTAGATTGACAACAATTTTTTTGTCATTTAGTCAAGTTATGCATGCATCAAGAAATCCAATGTATGTAACTAGTGTATTGGAGCTTGATAGGATTAGTTTATTTGTACGAATCGAGTCATTCTGCCTGGTTAATATCCTCTTGAAATTGCAATAAAGGGAAAGGAATGTTGCATGGATACGTGTCTATCCTGATGGGTAAGAGGTCATGCAGGTTATTGCACTTTTATTACTTGTATGACATGGATTCAGAATCAGTTCAACCAAAGGAGAGCACTTTTAAACTTTGTTTGAAGGTTTCTATTAACTTTATCTATCCTAACATCTGATACTGCTTATTTAGGATATGTGATGTTTGTCTACTTATGTAAATTCACACATCTAGGATGATAATTTGTCAAAAGCAGGATATATTGATATCTTTGCTTTGCTTGACTTTTTTCGTTTTGCATTTTAGAAAAAATATCTCGCGTTACTGATTGATTGATTCTCAAAAATGAAAGAGAAGACATTAAGGGTGCGTTCACTATATTGTCATTCAATGTTACTTGGCAATGCAGATATAATTATTTTTAAGGGTGCGTTCACTACATTGCCTCTCAGTGCCAGCAATGTACATTACTTTGTCTATGCATAAGTAATCTATTTGGCAATCCATATTAGTTACTTATTAAAAAATAAAGATTTATAAGTTAATATACAGTTTTTACTGATATACCCCTAATCAAAAGAATCATGTTTACATATATAAATTATTTTTAACTTCATAAACTTAAATCACAAATATATCCCATAAAATTAAAATTTACAAAATAATTAATATGTTTGTTAAAATATGATAATAATATATTTATAATAATTAACTAATATTTATTTGATTAATTTTATAATTTATTTAGTTAGTTCTCTAATTTATTTAATGATTTTTATAATTTATTTAAATAAAACTATAAAGGACAAATGCCGAAAATGAAATTAAAAAGATTACAATTCAGGTGGTAATCTGGATTGCCTTTTCTCTCGTAGGCAATCTACATTGTCACTTCATAGGCAATGTGGATTGCTTAGGCAATGTAAATTACCCATTACCTGTCACATGAAGAGGGTAATGTGGTGGACCTACATAATTTAACACAACATTACTTGGTAATCTACAATGATTACTTGTAGAGAAACGCCCCCTAAATGCATTTTGCTCTACCTTACTGAATCTAAAGAAACGGCCTTAAGTGCATTTAACTTTTTCATTTTACCTTTAAAGAAAAGACCTTAAATGCATTAACGATAAAAGCATGTTAAATGCATTTTGTTCTCAAAAAAAAAAAAGAAAAATAGGGGGAAAAGTAAAAGAAAAACATTGTTTCATTGATTGATTATATTTATGTCTTGTCCTACTTTATCCCAATGCATTTACTTATGTTGTCATTTTTTTCCTTTTTAATCAAGTAGTCCTGCAATAAATTTTATTCCTTTCCTTGAATAAATGTGACGCACAGTTTTTTGTTTTTTTTTATTTTGCTTTGAAAGATTTTTTGTTTTTACTATTTTTCGCAATACAATCTGGTGAAGCAACTAGTGCTTCTGAGAACTTTGTGGCTAGATGTGTTTGTCTTTAAGTTCATTATAGATAGGCTTCTTACTTTCAGAGATTTTTCATTAAGTTATATTAAGCAGGCTTCTTACTCCTCCTGGGACTCCTCATTTTTCTCCCTCGGATGTTAGTGAAAGTCCACTACCTGCTTCAATACCTAATCGCAGCTCCTCTGTGAGATCCGTCTCAAACACAAGAAGTTCAAGGGTATGTGTCCTGTCCAGTTGCATTGACTATTTAACCGACATTTTAACTGCATAGTGTTCTAGTCAATGATCTTCCTTCTTAAAACTTGAAAATGTTTTCCTTCTTAAAACTTGAAAATGTTTATTTCACACCAACCATGTCTCTGCATTCTGTAAGATATTATCCACTTGCTATTAAAAAGCTCC
Source organism: Pontederia crassipes (assembly GCA_030549335.1). Lineage (NCBI taxonomy): Eukaryota > Viridiplantae > Streptophyta > Magnoliopsida > Commelinales > Pontederiaceae > Pontederia > Pontederia crassipes. The sequence goes on from CM060189.1 coordinate 7,014,510, forward strand.
AGATTTATATATCGGGTAGTTATTCATCATTATGGTGCTTTTTTCTGTGTTATTGCTGAAGGGCAAAGAATAAATATTACATGTTATATTCACTAAATTTGCATGGAGTTATCCTTAATGCAGTTAGTGTTGTCATTGTTATCTAGTGTGTTAATTGCTAGGTTTTCCTGATTGCTTTAAACAATGCTGTTTCTTCTATTCAATACGGATTCACCTTTCCCTGCTAATTATAACCTTTTTTTTCTAGATAAATGAATCTTTTACTGACTTTTTCTGTCTATTTAATCCATGTGTACACAAAAAACGAATAGCGTCGTATGATCCATGTAGCCGACCCCATCTAGTGGGATAAGGCTTTGTTGTTGTTGTTGTACACAAAAAAATTAATCCCACTTAGGAGTTAGGATTATAGTTCTCTGAAGTGAAAATTATGTTCAGGCTGTGAGTCAATCTCTAGTCTCTCATGAGCATGGATTGCGATTTTCACATTTATGTCTTTCTAACAAATATTCAGCATGTCCAAAAGGTCTAGTCACCCTTGTTGTTGTGCAAGGATTGGGAACACTTGAAAGTCAGATTATCAACTTCCACCATCCACCAGAGCTTATACCTGTAAGAAGCCAACTGTTACTGTATTGATATGGCATGGGGACAGGGCAGGTAGACAGTATCACATGTCCATGTAACCTATTGCTTCTACACTCCTGAAAGAGTCATGAAACTAGTGGATTGATTCCCTTCTTATTATATTATTGTAGTACATAGCACAACCAAGTTTTTCACTTCTGGAATGAAACTAGTTTACAGGTTGCTTCCCGAATTGACTTTCACAGTCCCCAATCTGAATGGTTACTGGACAAGAAGGGGGACCTTGAACATGAATTGAAGGGTAGAATCTGGGATCTTCACAAAAGAGAAAAATATCAATTGCATTAGAAATATAGTTTTTTATTTGCCTTATTTTCAATAAATCCATTGGAGCTGTGGTTATACAACAACAACAACAAAGTCTTATCCCACTAGGTGGGGTCGGCTACATGGATCATACGACGCCATATATATTCGTTGATCCATGTTCATAAGATTCGACAGGATTTTACGCTGGCTGTCGGGGCCTAACACAACCCTCCTCCTTTATCCGGGCTTGGGACCGGCTATAAAATATAGGCGGAGCTGTGGTTATAAGACTGGGAAAATGAGAGAATGTGTTAAAACATGTGGTTTATGTTTCTGCTTCCATCATTATTTTATTTGAATTTCTGAAGTTTATGTATTTAACTACTCAGATGGGAAGTTTTGGGTTTGCACACTGGTAGCGTGATTTGTTTGGGTGATTTTTTTGTCTTCAGTTTATTAACTAATTAATACATTTTTTTGGTCAAAATAGGTAATACATTTTATATTCCTCAAACAAACTACTTTTGTTCTTGTTCGTCTCAGTTCATGATGTGACAATCATGTTTTCCTATAGATTTTCCTTCAGTGACAAGCTTATTGTGAAACAACTGGCGTGTAAAGTAACTGGTGTGCAAGTTATATTCACCTTTGTTATTGCATTATGGTGATTAATATGATGACACTGTTTGGCCCATGATATAAATTAAGATATATTTCTCAAACGGGAACTTCTATGTTCAGTGTCCTAGCTCATCTTGTTATAGTTCCATTTCCTCTCACACTCGTATGTTTGCTCATGACAAATAAATCTGGATGGAGATATTAATCAATCATCTTAACACTAATTTTTCTTATATATTTTGTTCAGCTTTCCAGTTCCCAAACAGAGAATGGGCAATCTGTAAGGCCTGTCAGAAGTAATTCGGTCACTCGTGCATCAGTTTCTTCCCATATCACTAACAATAATAGAAAATCAGTTCTCAATACTAGCTCAGCTTCTGTTACCTCCAGATCAGTGACCCCAGGGAGACGACCAGCTACCCCTTCTTCTGCAAAATCCTCAATTCCTGTCACTCGTCCTGTGTCAGCTCGCTCATCCACTCCAATTAAATCTCGACCAACTACTAGCTCCTCAGGGATTAAAAGTACAACACCACAAAATTCTAGACCAGCAACTCCAACCAAACGATCTACAGTTTCTAGTTCAAGCTCTTTGGTTTCATCAACTGCTCGTCCGTCTTCCCGACCTTCAACTCCCACTCGTCAACCTAGTATCAGAGCTGCAACACCTGCTCCTCCTATGGGACGTTCCCCATCCGTTGGACGATTGTCAGCCAGTACCATACGTGCCCCTCAATCAGCTCCTTCATCACGCCCCAGTTCTCCTAGCCCACGGCCCCGAGCACCAGTGAGGCCTATTGATCTTCCAGATTTCCCGAATAATGCACCGCCTAACCTTAGAACAAAATTGCCTGAACGCCCTATCTCTGCTGGTAGATCACGCCCTGGAATGACAGTTACTGCTCGTTCAAGTTCTAATACTGAAGCAACACCTCCTCCAAGTTTAAATAGAAGGATATCTTTGCCAATTGTGGCTCGGAGCAAGTTTCCAGAAAATCCACCAAAGGTGCCACATAGTAATGGAATCCGGAGCCAACCACCTGAAAATCAAAAGCCTGCTCCATCTGATGCTGGGGTCCGGAGGTTGAGTAAGACAGTTTCAGCTACTGATAGCACTGGGTTTGGAAGAACAATTTCAAAGAAGTCCATGGACATGGCTCTCAGGCACATGGTATCTTTTCTTCTGGTGGATACTGGGAAATGTTTTCATAATTTTATCAGACACCTTAGTCAGGAACTCATGACAATTTTTAAAATTAGTACGACTTCATGTCTTTGGATTTTATACCATTTTTTCTTTGTTTTGTCATTGTAGGACATCCGGCAAAGCATGGGGGCCATTAGAGGCACATCCTTGTACCCTCAGAGTATACGCTCTGCGCCTCCAAAGGTTCGATCTGCTCGAATGGCTGATCCCGTGGTTCCTGTAACTTCTGATGATAACTTTGCCGAGAACGACGACTGCAATGGAACAATATCTGGGGAGTCGAGTGGATCATTGTCCAATGGCATACATCCTATTACAAGGTTGTCAGAGAGGGAGAACATGTTGACGGAATTTAACAATGAAATCGATCCCTATGGTAGCTACAGGTATGATATGTTGCTAAAAGAAGATTACAAGGACACAAACTGGCTTCATACGGTGGATGATAAGTCTGATCAAAGCTCTTTGTTTGATCATCGATTTGAGCCTCTTCCAGAGCCATTTGATCCTCTATAATATTGGCTGCTGTTGTTATTCTTTATTTCTCCCGATCTGTATCATTTCACTCCATCGCCGCAGGTAAAATTTGCTGAAGATACGAGGCAATGAATGTTCAACAAACGTTATCTTGTAAGATTAACAGTATCGAAGTCCTTTTTCCTTCTTTCTATTAGCCCGATGGAACTATTTTGTAATCTAAAATTATATATCGTTTCGGATGGAATGTGTTACTTTTGAGGTGGCCAAGAGACACCTCGCAACTGCGGGCTTACTTGGCGGTGTTGTAGCTGTGCTCCATAAAATCCGACGGCTTATAATATTATTTTGAGGTTTTTTTTACAACTAAGATTACTGGCAATCGAACTTGTTTTGATAAAAGAATATTTATACTCAATTTTTTTATTATTTCCAGCTTTTCTCATTTTACAAATAGATAGTTAATTAATTAGTCCTACGGACTCCGGTTCTTAAAAAGGACCATAACATTGTAAGTAAATTTTTTTTTCACTTGTGGAAAAAGATAACTGATTTTTGCGTATGCTAGAGGAAAGATGCTTCCGTAATTTCCCGAGAAATTAAACAAAATATTTAGGATTTCTAAAAGAGCTGAATTGATTACTATGGTGGTTTAAAAAATATTAAAAATTATGTGGAATCTTTAATAATTTTTTAAGTAAGTAGCTCATCATTGTGTCACCACGTAATCCGTTCCTTTTCAAAATGCTTTCTTCTCTCCGTAAATTATAATAGAATAGATATATATTCTTCCCTGTCCCGATGGTTTCTTTGCTCGAGCAGTGAGCACACCACCGGCGATCCAAAGTTCTACTTGTCGTGTCTCCGGACTCCCATCTTGGGAGATTGAGGGAGGTCGTGGAGGCTCAAGGCTTCCGCGTCCGCTCTCCTCCCAACTCGAGGCGTTGCTTTCTGAGGTAGTGTCGGCGATTGATTCCGGTGAGCTAAATCTCACAGCCAAAACAGTCCCCATTATAGCTCAGTTACAATGGCGGATCAGAAACCCTCAGTAGTCTCCTTTTCAGGTCGTTTCCGTTGCTTCCATTGAGGTTCATTCCTTCATCCGAGTTCAAAACCAGATCTTGAAGCTCTGGAAGTCGATTCATGGAGGAATGGCTTTGAATTGCTCTACAAGACCACCTTTTCTTGCTCCGGTGAGGTGCCAGTGGAAAATGCTGGTGTTTGTGCAAATTTTTCTGCGTTGGACTGGATAAAGTTTTGGATTTTAGACTTCTTTCTGGTCGCCATTGCGGATAGCTGATCTTTGGAGGTCTGAAATTATCCGTTGGTGAGGTGATTTCCAAGCTTAGTTATCGCTTGTTACCCGTGATTGTTAGCTCTTTAATTTTAGTCACAATGTACCTTTTTAATATCACATGTTCCTTTGTGAAAATTGCAAAAAATCATTTCACGAATTCTTGAGCGAGTATTTTGTTTAGCAATCGGATGTCTCTTGTTGCACAGCATTTGCGCCATTTGAAGTGATTGTTTAATGGGTTTAATTATGTCTTTTAAAGTGTATGTATTGTGCTATATTTAAAAGTTGTCTCCTTGGGGTTTAGAGACACTCGGTAAGTCTTCATCCAATTCTCGTCTTTTTCTCTGTTGATTAGGATAGGAACGAACATTTTGTTTACTGGACACTATGAAGCCTTCATCTTTCTTCACTATTTTGCCAAAGCAAACACTTACTCTAGGTAACAAGGGCTTTACGAAGAAGACTTTCTTTTTCTTGAATCATGTGAGATCGGATCCAACACAGTGTTCTGTCTTTTTTTTCCCTTTTCTCTTTAAGATGATGCCTGTCGATTGCATCCTTGTTAAACGCACTGATGTCTTTGTTACTAGTTTCTCTTGCATCCTTTTCTTGGGTGAGTGTAACATGCGCCAGGCTGGCTCATGTTACCGTATCCGTTATCTAGTGTAGTTGAGTAGTTCCCTTGGACTTTATCTGCTCTGGAGAGTGCCTTTCCTGCTTTGGATGCCAGAGGAGAAAAAAAAATGGAGAAGGTAACTTTTTTCCTTATTTTGCATTAACAACAGCCCTTATAGTGGAAAGCTGGTCTATGATGTATCTGTTAAAGTTGGTGAATACTTCAGGGCCCCTTGTTTCTCACACCGGGTTCGTCCACGTGAGCTTAGGGGAATCTGAGTATTACCCAATTAACAGTATTGCTGGCGTACGAACGAAAGGGGGGGTTCGGGGGGCCCCGCCCCCCGACGGCGGTCCCGAAACCTAGACGGGTTTTGGGCTTTTGTTTAGCCGGCCCGTGTGGTTCGGATTAGGTTTTTTCTCTGTTTTGTTCGGATTTTGAACCCGTTTGGAGAGGCTATTTATAGCTTATTTTCAGATGTAATCTGTGCGGCGGCTGAAAACCTAAATGATATAGTGGAACCGCTTTGCAGGACGTAGCCCTAATCTCAAGGGTGAATCTGGGTAAATTCGTGTGTCTCCTCTATTTTTTTGCAATCTCTCTGCGATCTTCTCTCCTTGTTCTCGGATTTTCCCATCAATTGGTATCAGAGCCAGGTTGTTCAAGGAATTAGGGTTTATTCGAGATGTCAGGAGGGTCGCGAATCGAGATAGAAAAATTTGATGAAACACGGTTTGATCACTGAAAGATGAAGATGGATGATCTCCTTTGTGATCGAGATCTTTGGACGGCAATCGAGAAGGAGAGATCAGGCATGGAGGCGGAGAAGGTCGCGGACGAGGCCTCCTCCAGTCAGGCAGATCCAAAGGCGATCGAAGAGTGGGATCGGATTGATAGAAAGGCGAAGGGTTTGATTCGGCTGTGTCTCGCGGATTCAATTCTTACGAATGTGATGGGCGAACCTACTGCCAGAGATCTGTGGAGGAAGTTGAAATCCCTATATCAAAGTAAGTCGTTGGTTAACAAGTTATTTCTGAGGAAGAAATTGTACAATCTTCGGATGCAGGAGGGTGACTCGTTTTCTACTCATCTTTATAACTTTAACACGGTGATCAGTCAACTTGTATCAATCGGTGTTAAGTTTCAAGATGATGATAAGGCAATAACATTGCTCTGTTCGCTGCCGGATTCATGGGACAATCTGATTGTCGTGATTGGTGGCGGGGATAAAGAACTTTCGTATGAAAGTGTATGTGCTGCCTTGTTATCAGAGAAAATACGGAGAAAGGAATCAGCAAGTTCTGGTAAAGAGGCGCTGGCGGCCAGAGGAAGGCAATCAGAAAGGAATCAAAATCAGAGAGGGAGATCCAAATCTCGTGGGCGTTCGAAGAGTAAAGATAAGAAGGTGCAATGTTGGAGATGTCAAGAGTGGGGCCATCTGAAACGAGATTGCAAAAACAAGCCGGTTCATAAGAAAGAAACTGAGTCAACCTCGGACAAAAAGGAGGCTGAGGTAGGGGATATGTATCTGGCTTCTGCGTGTACGGCACAGTCAGATAAAGATGTCTGGCTTATCGACACTGGTGCTTCGTACCACATGACGCCTCATAAACACTGGTTCTGTGAATATGAGGAGTATAATGGTGGGGATGTCATGCTCGGAGATGACACTGCGGTTCAGATTGTTGGACGTGGCAGGGTGAAGTTGAGGATGAATGATGGCACGGTGAAGACTCTACCAGATGTGATGCATATACCACTTATGAGTAGGAGTTTATTATCTGTTGGTACAATGGCTGACTCGGGTGTTATATTCAGTTGCGACAAGGATTCATGCAAGATGATCAGAAGGTCGATTGTAATTGCATGAGGGGTTCGCTATGACACGTTGTACAAGTTGCTCGGAGAGACAATATCCGTGGGCTGCGGATTTATTTTTGAAGAGGCCAAAGAAGATGAAGACATCAAATCTATGTTGTGGCATCGGAGATTAGGCCATATCAGTGAAAAAGGACTCTCCACTATAGCATCAAGTCAGATGGTAGAAGGAGTTCCGGATTGTTCTGTGGGCTTCGGGTTCTGTGAACATTGCCTCCATGGAAAACAGAACCGAGTCAGTTTTCAACATACAGGTTCAAGAGCAACGAAGATTCTCGAACTGATTCATAGTGATGTCTTTGGACCAACTCCGACTCCATCTATTGGAGGGTCCAGGTACTATGTTTCTTTTATAGATGATTTTTCGAGATACAGTTGGATTTATTTTATCAAGAATAAATCAGATGTATTCGATAAGTTTCGAGAATTTAAAGTTTTGGTGGAAAATCAATTGAGCTGCAAGATCAAGGTCCTTCGTACAGATAATGGAGGTGAATTTTGTTCAGATAAGTTTGAGCAGTTCTGCATGGACAATGGTATTGCTAGGCAGAAGACAACTCCATATACACCTGAGCAGAATGGAGTAGCTGAAAGGTTAAATCGGTCACTCATAGAGAAGGCCAGATGTATGCTGAGTTGTGCTGAATTGGGGCAAGAATTCTGGGTAGAAGCTGTAGCCACAGCAAACTACCTGAAGAACCGCTCACCGACCTCATCAGTGAAGGATCAGACACCTTATGAGGCAATGTTTGGGAAGAAGCCAAATTTGTCTCATGTTCGGGTGTTCGGATGTGACGCATATGTTCATATACCCAAGGAAAAGCGGGGTAAGCTTGACAGTAAATCTGAAAAGAACATATTTGTCGAATACAAGGAGGGGATCAAGGGCTACAAACTGTGGAATCCAAAGTCAAGGACTATTGTTTACAGCAGGGATGTTGTTTTCCGTGAATCACGTTCCCAAGTTGAAGTTCAAAAAGGTGATGAATCTAAGAAAGTGGTAGTGCTTGAAGAAGATTCTGATTCTAAAACTTCAGAGGTGGATGCACAAGATACTTCAATTGAGTCTGTTACAGAACCGGATCAAGAGAACTCGGTTAATGAAGTTGAAGATGCAGATTCAGATGAAGACCCAGATATTGGTACTACCATACCAGTTCTCAGGAGATTGACACGAGAAAGAAGAGCACCTTTGAGATACTCTCTTACTGCTCTGAGTTCGTTTCATGCTTTGAACATCATCGGAGAAGAACCTAGTTCTGTAAAAGATGCAAGGTCTATGGATGATGCAAATCAGTGGGAGCTTGCTATGGCAGATGAGATGCAATCACTGGATAAGAATGAAACATGGAGCTTGTGTCAATTGCCTAAGGATAGAAAGGCAATTGGTTGCAAATGGGTATTCAAGCGAAAGCTGAAACCGGATGGGACTGTGGAGAAGTACAAGGCAAGACTGGTAGCTAAAGAGTACTCTCAGGTTGAGGGAGTCGACTATGATGAAATTTTCTCTCCCGTGGCGAAAATGACTTCGATCAGATTTGTTCTATCTCTGGCAGCAGCATATAATCTTGAGGTAGAGCAGATGGATGTGAAGACGGCATTCCTTCATGGGGACTTGGAGGAAGAGATATATATGAGGCAACCCGAAGGCTTTGAAGTTCAAGGTAAAGAGAAGTTGATGTGCAAATTGAAGAAGTCTTTGTATGGATTGAAGCAGTTGCCAAGGATGTGGTACCAGAAGTTTGATACGTACATGCTCGAACTCAAGTTTGTACGTTCAGATTCAGATCACTGTGTTTACGTGAAGAGAGTTGGCGATCAATTTGTCATTCTTACACTGTATGTGGATGACATATTACTGATTGGAAACAATATGAAGATGGTAAATTTAGTGAAGGGTTTGTTGGCCAAGAAGTTTGAGATGAAAGACTTAGGGCCGGCGAATTTTATTTTGGGTATGCAGATTAGAAGAGATCGTCAGAAGCGAAAGTTGTGGCTAGGACAGGAGAAGTACATAAAAGAAGTGTTGAAAAAATTTAACATGGCAGACTGCAAGCCAGTGGGTACTCCTATGTCTCTAGGAACCAAACTTTCTGCAGAGCAATGCCCGAAGACGGATGAAGAAGCTGAAGAGATGGATCGTGTGCCATATGCAAGTGCAGTGGGCAGCTTGATGTATGCCATGGTGTGCACGCGTCTAGATATAGCCCAAGCAGTGGGAGTCTTGAGTCGATATATGTCTAACCCAGGCAGGGAACATTGGAATGCTATCAAGAGAGTTTTCAGGTACCTTCGTGGAACTTCAAATTTTTCGTTGTGTTTTGAAGGTACAAGGAAAGGAAAGATGTTTGATATTGTGGGCCATGTAGAAGCTGATTGGGGTGAAGACATTGATAGTAGACGGTCCACTAGCGGATATGTTTTTATATTATTTGGGGCTGCACTAAGTTGGATGAGCAAGAGACAAAGCGTGGTAGCACTTTCTTCTACAGAAGCAGAATATATGGCTCTTACTCATGCTGCAAAAGAGGCCATATGGCTACGGCGGTTGTGCTTGGAGCTCGAATTTGAGCAAGGTGCTATAGAGGTGAGATGTAATAATCAAGGTGCTATTCAGTTAGCTAAGAATCCCGCATTTCATTCACGCACAAAGCATATTGACATCCAATACCACTTTATTCGGGAAAAGGTGGAAAAGAAAGAGGTTCAGCTTGAAAAGGTTGATACAACAGAGAATAGTTCTGATTTTCTGACTAAAGCAGTTACAGGTGTAAAGTTTGAGTGGTGCTCTACTGCTGTCGGATTGAAGAAGAATGTTGCTGGCAAGGCTCTCATTGGTGTGAAGTATCCACCAAGTGGGAGAATGTTAGAGTTGGTGAATACTTCAGGGCCCCTTGTTTCTCACACCGGGTTCGCCCATGTGAACTTAGGGGAATCTGAGTATTACCCAATTAACAGTATTGCTGGCGTACGAACGAAAGGGGGGGGGGGGGTTCAGGGGGCCCCGCCCCCCGACGGCGGTCCCGAAACATAGACGGGTTTTGGGCTTTTGTTTAGCCGGCCCGTGTGGTTCGGATTAGATTTTTTCTCTGTTTTGTTCGGATTTTGAACCCGTTTGGAGAGGCTATTTATAGCTTATTTTCAGATGTAATATGTGCGGCGGCTGAAAACCTAAACGATATAGTGAAACCTCTTTACATGACGTAGCCCTAATCTCAAGGGTGAACCTGGGTAAATTCGTGTGTCTCCTCTATTTTTCTGCAATCTCTCTGCGATCTTCTCTCCTTGTTCTCGGATTTTCCCATCAGTATCACCTTACTCTTGGAGAAGTAGGGGTTTCTCAAGAAGGTGTAGGACTTTGTATTAAGTTTTTTTGCTTACTTTCTTGCAATATTTCTTTATCACAAGTACTTATCTTTGTAAAATTGAGAGGGTTCTTCATATTTTTGTCTTACTGTAGATTTTCTTTTTGTGCTGAAGGTTCGTGTTTCTTCTATCTTGGAATTGATCCAACTGTCCCTTTCACATTCAGTGAACTAGTTAAGGAATGTAGAAGGAAATGGACATAGAGAATCCTATATCTTCTTTGTGATTACCCTGCCATTGAACTGAAATTCCTTTTATTTTTTTTTGCAAAAGTAGGTTTTAATGTTTCAATAATTTCTTTGTAAAGAATTAAATCCTTGCCAGACGAGAGATGATAATGTGATAAAAGGAACATTTTTTACATTTGATAAGCCATTAGAGAAATGCTGAAGTGTCGAGTGCTCATTAATTATTATTAATCACTATGATATGCTTTCTTCTTTTGCAATTTCTTCTCATTGAAATGCCATTTCTCTTAAGCAGGAATATCACATTCCACCCTTTGGTTATAGATAAATTCATTTCACTTATTAGATTCTACCTTCTTTTTCTTTTGCATTTTTAATTGTTGTGGCATGAATTCACTCTTTTTTTTCTTCTTGTTCCATTGTAGGACGAAAAGGCAAAGCTTGTAAAGATGTCACAAAGAAATTGCTTGTATCCTTCCACCTCATAACCTGAAATGGCCATGGATCACGTTGGACTGTACAGTAAACTTCTTTCGTTTGTCTTCCTGCTATGTCTTCCTTGTTTAACTGTTGCTGACCTAAATGCTGAAAAGCAGGCCCTCCTTGATTTTGCTGCCTCCATTCCTCATGGTCATAAACTCAACTGGAGCTCTCAGACTCCAGTATGCACCTCTTGGGTCGGGGTCACATGTACTCAGGATCAAAACCATGTGCATGCACTCCGTCTGCCAGGTGCTGGGTTATTTGGCCCAATCCCTCCTGATACACTTGGGAAACTTGACGCCTTGGAAGTCTTGAGTCTGCGATCTAATCGCCTTACTGAAAACCTTCCTCCCAACATCTCATCAATTCCTTCTTTGAATTATTTGTTTCTTCAACGTAATAATCTATCTGGAGTTATACCATCTTCACTCTCTTCCAATCTTCGTTTCCTTGACCTCTCCTACAATTCTTTCCATGGGGAAATTCCACTGAGGATTCAAGATCTTACACAACTTTCTGCATTGTATCTGGACGGAAATTATCTTTCTGGAGGCATCCCTGATCTTCATCTTCCAAAGCTTAGGCATCTAAATCTGAGCTATAACAACCTTAGTGGTCTTATACCTTCTTCCCTCCAAAAGTTCCCGGTTGAATCATTCCTTGGAAATCCCTTCCTTTGTGGGGCTCCTTTAGTTCAATGCATAGAGGTTGCACCTTCATCTCCACCAGAATCATCCCCACCAGCTCTCCCATCTAAGCAACACAAAAGCTTTTGGAAAAAAATAAGCACAGGAGTCATCATTGCAATTGCTGCAGGGGGAGCTGCATTTCTGTTATTGCTGGTGATTCTTATCTTGTTGTGCCTTTATAAGAGAAAACATAGGGAAGCTCATGTCACATCAAAGGGAAAGGGTCATATTGGTGGAAGAGGTGAGAAACCTAAGGAAGAATATAGCAGCAGTGCTCAAGAGGCAGAAAAGAATAAGTTGACTTTCTTTGATGGATGTTCTTATAACTTCGACTTAGAAGATCTCTTAAGAGCTTCTGCCGAAGTTCTTGGGAAAGGAAGCTATGGAACCACATATAAAGCTGTTCTAGAAGATGGTACAACAGTAGTGGTGAAACGGCTAAAGGAAGCAGTAGTTGGAAAGAAAGAGTTTGAGCAACAGATGGAAATGATAGGAAAGATTGATCAACACCCAAATGTACTGCCTCTTCGAGCATACTACTACTCCAAGGATGAAAAGCTTCTTGTTTATGACTATGTCTCTTTTGGCAACCTCTCCAGCCTTCTGCATGGTATCCTTAACTTCCGAAAACTCTACACTTCTTTGTTTAGATTACACCCATCAATTTGCTAAGGCAAAAACTTATACCAGCTTGCTGATGGTGAAATTTAAAAAGTTCAAGGCTTTATGTTGAAGTTTCATTTACAATTTTTAATTTGCAAAGTCGATACATGTTATCCAATTTTTGCTCTAACTCAAAGTAAACTAGACCTAGAATATAGGTTCATTCCCAGTTGCCAAATCATCTAATTTTTTTAGGGACAAATCATCTAATTATATTCAACACACTGTTGAAGTCTCGATGTACTTTGATCACTAACCATGATGCGATGAATTCCTTTATCATGAAGTAAATTCATTCGTAAAAGATGCATAGGTTAGGCAGGATATGATGTAAGAAAACCTCAGATGTTTTGTTGATCTTCATCAAATAAAAAAACTTAATTCTCTTTCGTATAAAATAATTGAATCCGAAGTAATCGGATTGATGTTCCATAGGACTTTGAATAAATCCGGTTTCCAAATATGCTCTTCAGATTGTAACGCATGGGCATCCATTGTGCATATACAACAACAACGACAACAAAGCCATTGTGCATATACATCAAAGCATATTTAGATGGGTGATGAGTTGCGTCTACCACCACATATTGTCAAAGCCAAAAACAAATACTCCTAGTATTCCAGTCATGTGATGATTTCTTTATGGTTGCTTTGGTGGCACAAACAAATATCTTATACACTAAACAGATGTAAGGAACATATAACAATTCGAAAAGTAAGATATTTAAGTAAAAACAAGGCATACCCATCTCAGAAAGTATGTAATCCAGAATTCCAGATTTAACAATGATTCACATTATAGTTGGGCTTCGGAGCATTCTTCTATGACCTATTTTATTCTTCTATTGTTTGGGTAGGAAAATGCATTGTCTTGGTTGTCATAGAAAGTCTACAAATTGCTAAAAGAAAATTTCTTTTTATCTATAATTCATTTTTCTCTGTGCTACTTTTAATTGCCAGGAAACAAGGATACTGGAAGACCTCCATTGGACTGGGATTCCAGGGTAAAGATTTCTCTCAAAGCAGCACGTGGTTTAGCACACATTCATTATGCAGGTGGTGGAAGGTTCAGCCATGGCAACCTCAAAGCCAACAACGTGCTGCTCAACCCCGAGTTGGAAGCTTGTGTCTCTGATTATGGCCTCAACCCAATCATGAACTTCACAGCAACTCCATCTCGTACTGCTGTGGGCTACCGGGCACCAGAATTCACTGAGACCCGGAAAACCACTCAGAAGTCTGATGTCTACAGCTTTGGTGTCCTGCTACTTGAGATGCTTACTGGTAAAGCTCCGATTCAATCACCTGGGCGCGATGACATTGCTGATTTGCCAAGATGGGTCAAATCTGTAGTCCGAGAAGAGTGGACAGCAGAAGTTTTCGATGCGGAGTTGACGCATCTCCATCAGAACATCGAAGAGGAGATGGTCCAGATGCTTCAGATTGCAATAGCTTGTGTTGCAGTAGCCCCGGACCAAAGGCCTACGATGGATGAGGTGATTCAGATGATTGAGGACATTTCAAATGTGAACTCAGAGAACCAGCCTTACTCCGAGGAAAGGCCGAAGGATGACAACTTCCATGTGCCTGGAGATGAGACAGAAGATGCAGTTATGACTTCTTAGGAATTCATCATCTTCTTCATTGTAGTTCAGTCGTGCAGAATTCATAGGATTATGATGTGGTGACTTGCAAAGCAGAAAGGCATCTAGAAATATGTTACCATATCACTGTTGTGATTATTCTAGGAATTTCATTTATATTCATTTGTACACATCCTGGTTTATGAGATCATTTAGCTTTTTCGACATTTGCTCATTTGACACGGGCTTGTTTCCACATTGTGCAACTTAAACTTCTTGGAAAAGCTTTCAGTTTGTCTGGATACAAGAACCTTGCTTATGTTTATTATTACTTTTTGAGAATGGATAAATTCTGATTTAGTGTTTGAGAGCTAAAATGGTGATCAGAGTCCATGTTGTTCCGTAGAACACAACCCATAAATAATGTCCATAAAGGCCATTCATTTTCGTTACCTTACCAGATCAAATTCTCCCTGCAATATATCAAGCACAGATTTCTTGTTACACCTGCGAACTAAAAACATTCTGTTTTTTGTGTGCAAATCTTCTAGGAAAAACATCACTAGTGATGATGCCTCACCATTTTTACCCTGCACTTCATTTTCACCATCCATCCTTATCATAAAAGATTAGTCTATTATTAACACTTGATAATTGCACTCGACAACCTGAGCCAATGAAATATTAAAAAACAATGGATATTTTTTATTAATAAATAAATGAATTAAATTAAATGGAATGATATGAGTATGCTTTAACATTTTCCTCTAGCATTTCACAAACATGTCTCCTAATCAGATTCATAATTTTTGTTTTGAAAATATTCAATCAGAGTTCAAGTATTGAATAAAAATTGAGGCAAAGCCGGAAAAAGGATAATACCGACAAATAGAATTCATCAAATTTCCTTTTTGACGAACCAGACCAAGACCACTGTAGTCGGGTTTTCTTTTTTTTTTTTCAATTTTTATTTTATTGATATGACAGCACTTTGTTTTTTTAATTTTGTTTTTCCTTTTTTTTTTCTTAGTTCCTCTTTATTATAGTTTTCTCACAAAATAAATTATTTATTAAATATAATATATTATTATAAAAAAGATTAATATAATATTATTTATTAGATATTAATGTGTTTTAAAATGATTTTTTATATTTAAATAATGTATTTTAAAACATTTTTAATAGAATTTTAAAATTTTTAGTAATTTACAAAATTATATATTTACTATACTTATTTTTTATTCAAACACCCAATAAAATCTATCATATCTATTTACTATACTTATTTTTTTATTCAAACACCCGATCTCTCCACCGGATCACACACCAATCCAGTAGACCATTGATACGATCTTTGTGCTCTTCATTTCTGACGGGTTGATATGTTCTTTCGACATGGCAAATAGGTCGAGTAAATTAGAGTAACAACTCAGTTCTAATTTGTAATTAGAATTTTCTCCATCTCTAATTTTCATACACGTTGATCCTCCTGATCGATAAAAGTTAGTTTTCCAGTTATAACACTAATACGACACAATAAAAATAATAAAAAAATATCGAGAAGTTGACACCCCTTGTGTAAGTTCATTGGCTCTTCTTTTTTTCGCGCCCGCACACGAAGAAGAAAAAGGGGTTATCACCCTTGTGCAAGCTTGCGAAGGGCGTCGACATCCTTTTGCCTGTGCACCCCATATGCGAGCTTGTGTACCGGCCAGTTTGCACGGGACGACGTCGACGACTGTCATTTTTTGTTACCTTTTATAATATTTTATATTATGCCACATAGAATTTAGTTATCACCTATCAGGAGAACGATACATGCAAAAAAAAAAAAAAAGATTTGAAGACAATCTAATTAAATAATTATAAATTAAGTTTGGAGATCGTTAAAATATTAACCTAAAATTAAGACACATCCGTCTAATTTACCCCAAACAAATCATTATAAAGTTCTACCAACCCGGACTCGGGCCCTTTAATGGATTCCGACCCAGTCGAAGAATAGAAGTCCCACGGCCCATCTCGTTTTGCGTATTTAAACCCTCACCTCAGAGAAAGTAAAAAAATTAGAACCTTTCCTCACAAAGCTCTCCGAATCGTCCAGGGAAAGGGGACCCGTTTTGCCCATCCCTTCCATCTCGACTCGATCCTATCGATCTCAGGTATAAAATTTCTTTTTCTTGCGTCCTTCCAGGGACGGTTAGATCGGTTCTTCCTGCCTTGGATTTCTTCTGCTGTCTCTATTTGATCAGCAAATTTGAAGTTGTTTGAATTATTGGATTCCTGCCGCAGCGGACCCTTCTAGGGTTTCGCATTTTTTATCTCCCTTATTGAAATCAATAAGGTTTACATGTTTTGTGATTTTAGAGGGTTTCCTGTGATGCGAAGGGATGGAATTGAGCAAAAACTTTTGGTCGCTGTCCCAAAAGTTATTTGGGTTGCTGTTGGTCTCATGGGGGGTCAGGATATGAAATGGACGCGTTTACTTGTAGGGATTGGCTATCTGGAGCTTGGATTCTTGTGCATCATCTTGGGCGATTGCCTTCAGCTCTTCATCTTCTTTTTCTCCTTGTTTCATTGGTGATTATTCGCTGGGTTGTTTGTTTTGCATTCGGAGTTGCGAGCAAACTTAATTATTTTCTGCAGCTATTATGATTCGCTGGAGTGTTTTCTGTTAGCTTAAAAGTATGATCTCCACTGTCATGGAATCACAATACTAAAATTAATGATACATAGTCGTTTTCTACATATGTAATTTCCATGGTAGCTATCAGCAATAAAAAGGTAGTGATATTATTTAACAATTTGATTATGGAACTGTAAAGTGGGAAAGCTCAGAAAGCCAGTGCTATTTGAAAATTCCAAGTATACACCTTCTGTAACATTGAAGATGGATGTACGCTAGATTCTTTTTTTATGTGTTGCTTTGATATTTACCCTGAAATCGGAGTGCATCTGGTTCTAGTTGTTCTTTGCAAAGGTTTGCCATATGTCTTATGTGAGATTGAGGTTGATTTTTCTCCTATGTTTCCGAAAATGTTTTGTGCTTTTTTCTTTCCTTCCAATCAAGCTTATGTGTTAATTTAGTCAAGCTTTACATGTTACCTCTAACATTTATTCTTGTTTATAATGTGAAGGCGCTTCTCATGGCATCCAAACGTATCCTCAAGGAACTGAAGGACTTGCAGAAGGATCCTCCCACCTCTTGCAGTGCAGGTATCTGGTTCCGTGTTAGTTTCCCCAAGTCATTTTCTGATGAAGATAAATTCTCTATGCCATGTTTGTCACTAGTCTTGAACATTAAATAGTTGGATTTATATCAACTTGTTTTTGTAGGCCCTGCAGCTGAAGACATGTTCCATTGGCAGGCAACAATAATGGGCCCTCCAGATAGTCCATATTCTGGTGGCGTGTTTTTAGTAAATATTCATTTCCCACCAGATTATCCTTTTAAGCCACCAAAGGTATGGTGATATTTAGAAACTTGAAGTCATCATTGTTGTTGATGTTACTCTTTTGAGTTCAGTTTCTTATTTGTGTGTTTATCAAGTTGATCTTGAATCTGGTTCAGTTCATCACAAATATTTGAAGTGCATCAGTTTATTAACTTTTATCTTGTCAGCAGGAGAAGTTTTCCTTTCCATCTGCTACTTGTGTTCCTATGAGTTGATGAACTGCTCAACTTTTTTTTTTCTTTAAACTAATGTTGTGTTATTTGATATGATAATAATTCGTTATTTCACCCTTAAAAAAAACAATACAATATTTTTTTGATAACATTTCATTACTTCACCCTTAAAAAACAATGCAATATTTCAACTGATAACACTAAATTATTTCAGGCAGTGTCCAGTGTTGCACCATTATGGTATTGAATTTGGAAAATGGATGCTCTATCTTGCAGCATATGATGAGTTTTCAGTGAGAATACCTTTCTCATTGATATCGTATATGTTATATTTTTTTCTCATTGAGCTAGTGGGATAATGCTTTGTTGATGTTATTGTTGTTGAGCTTTTCGATTGGTGATTGTGCTTTTCGATTCAGTTTATAGTAAAATGAACTTAGGCTTTCGGTACATGAAGTGAACATGGTTAGCTGATGCAGGCATAAAAGGGTCGGTCATTCACGCTCATGCCATGTTACATTTATATCTATCTTTTTCCTTTTTCTTTTTTACCACAACGAACAGTGCATTTTGTAGTCTTTTTATTCTCAAAGGTGAAGTTTTAATGCAATGTCCTTTTTGTTTTTAAGGTTGCTTTTAAAACAAAAGTCTTTCACCCGAATATCAACAGTAATGGAAGTATCTGCCTCGATATCCTCAAAGAGCAGTGGAGTCCAGCTCTTACCATCTCGAAGGTTTGACCTATATTTGAATTAGTCTGATATCTAATAGTATTTTGGTACGCATGACTTTTTTATCTTTGTGAAAATGAAAGTTTGAACGAGTCATCTTGTCAATGGCTTGTCATTTTCATCTTTGTGAACTTGGAAGTTTGAATGAGTCATGTTGACTGTAGCCATGGGACGAGTCCTCTTGGCAATAGCGTCGATGAAATTGGACTGTCATTGTCTTGTCAGTCTAGATTTGTCTTATTTGTTTACACCAACTTTTTACAGTTGCTTGTGTCACTTGTATATTTTCCTACAATAATGCTAAATCCACCTAACTCATCCTTCTAATAATTCTTCTAACACAATTAAAACACCTCAAAAAGTTGATGAATTTACAATGCATACCATTATGTCTTATTAGGAAGATTTTTAGGCTGATTTTTAGAGGATATATCAACACTCATTTTTATATCTTGGTATTCTTTGGTTTCTGCGATGTTCAATATTGGATTTTCTTCTTAATTTGCCACAGATGTTGTGCTTGTTTGAGAAATAATATGTTTAGTCGCACGTGTTTGATGGGATGGATGGATAATTTGATTATAATTTTAATTTCTATCGGAACTTAAATTTTTAGTGAAACAAACACCACTCTGCACAAAATCAAACTTTGAATCAGAAATTGCAGATTATTCTCTCTTCCACAATGAAGTGACTTTTGCTGTCCGTAACCTTTTTGTCCTCCAGTTACGACTGTTATTCATGGCCTTCGTGATTTGACATCTTTCATTTCCCGTATTTGTTGTTGGAACTTGGAATCAGGTATTGCTCTCCATTTGCTCACTGTTGACGGATCCAAACCCGGATGACCCGCTTGTACCGGAAATTGCTCACATGTACAAGACTGACAGAGCTAAATACGAAGCCACAGCTCGCAGCTGGACTCAAAAGTATGCTATGGGTTGAAACGTCTGCTGGTCGGTTACATTCCATCTCGTGGAAGGAATGGCAGGAATTTCCTGATTCTATGCTGTCTGGTGTAACCTTATTATTCTGGTGCGTATTCTCTATCATTTGACAGATTTTTTTTTGTTTTCTCTGGAGTTATTAACATTAGCCCTCCAAAAAATGGCATGCATCTATTACCGGTGATGATTCAGAATTTGAGTCGTGAATCACGCAACATTATCTTTTCAGTGCTTGTTTCCATCGTTTTTCAAACTCTTCATACTGGTTATTGTGATTTGACTTTCAATTTCATTGATAACCATCGTACGTATGCCAAAATTTATATAAAAATATTCGTCAATTGAAGAAGCTCTCAACTCTTAATGTTCGGCCGTAAAAAATATCCAATGGGTTTTTCATTGTCGGATATGTTCCCTTATATCCTCTGAACTCGTATCTTTTTCAGCTAGCCTGATAATTATTTACTCGGGTGCATGATACCGGATGGATGATCTATTTTCTGGAGTAAAAAGATTATTTCTCTTTTCCTCCCCTAAACTGTACCAAATACTTCATTATCTTTAAATTATCCGCTTATCTCGAATTTTCAAACAATATCACTTAATTCTAAATGTAATCATTTTTAGTATATATTTACGTTTATCCTTATTTAATTTTTAAAAAATTAAAAAAATCAAACAGGATTATGTCAAACATATGGTTAAAATTTTCAAAAATTTAGGATGTGGGTTCCATTTAATTATCAAACTTTTTAATTCTAAAATTTGAATGTATAAAATTACGCAAGGTTTTATTAATTAAATATGTGATTAAAAACAAATAAAATTATAAGTAGATAATCTCAAATTTAGGACGGTAACATGATTCATGAAATTTTAATATAGTTTTAGGGATGAATGAACAAATAACTCAAAGATGAATGAACTTTCGGGCTATTTAGAACAACGAAAGGGGTCACAGAATATTTTTAGTTGCACCTGATCACAAATTTCACTTATTTCCATTCTGAAACCCTGAATGTAGACAAATTCATGGAGGAGAACAAACTGGAATGGAGAAATTCTTTTTTGTAACTAATTTTCATTTTTAGTTTGGATTAAATGATAGCTAAGATTTTTTTCACTTCTTCTCCTGTATACACCTTTAAAATAACTAGGACAGAATGATTTCAAAGATAAAGAGGAAGGCATAGAACGGGGCATGAATTAACAGGAATTTCAGGACATCGAACTGAGTCCTCATTTGTTTTCATAATTACGTGGTAACATTACCAACACATGATTATATATCTTTGAGTTTTGAATTAGAGATTATTAATAAACATTTTATCTTAATCTATTTTTCAAATGAGTCAACTCATATTAGTAGCTCAATCATACTCATACAATTGGGGCAAACATATATGAAAGAAAGCAAAGAAAAAGAAAAGGGAAACGAGGAAGTAGAGGACATCATGCCATTTTGGTCGTTCTCACGCTCTCTTTTGAACGGCCTTTGTTGCAACTATCGGTAGCAAAGAAGACACCATGGCTAAATGTTAATAATACTTTAAATCTTATCCCAATTAAAAAACGTCTAGATTCAAGACATTTTTAATTTAAAATGCGTATGAGAGTTTCGCTAATTTATTTTTTATCATGATTCACAGATAGGTGTTTTATTCTTTAGAGATTAATTGTTATCATACATAGAAAAGAGTGTCTATATAAATTTTTTAGAGGTTCAAATAAAAAATAATTTGATTTTATTATTATTTTTTGTATCTTTTCTCTAATAAGATTATGTGCCGTCTTAAATTTTTCAAAATTTTTTATGATGCATAATTTATTTCGTGTAGAAATTCTAACACTAAAAAGTCAAGTTGTCGTGAAAAGCTCGTGAATGAGCGGAAGATAGGAAAAGGTTAATTCTACGTACTTGATTTGAACCGTAGGAATATTCCGCTGGCATCATCGACTTGGGGTACAATTTAGACTCTTTTTCTCTAAAGAAAGAAATGTGGAACGAACTTAGAATAACGGTGTTGCCTAAAATTTGGCTATCTTCAACATCCTCTTGCTAATTTCAAAACATTGGTTCAACGATTCGTCCTAAAAATATCGCTTTTAGTTAATAACAATGACCTCGTATACCAACAACATGGGCACTGTTCGTTTATAAATTTTCATAACCTCCTAATATATAATAGGATATATAATATGGATAAAAGGATAAATAATATGATTAACAAAAAATCAAAATTATTATTATTATTATTATTATTATTTATAAATTATTATAATCTCCTAATGTTTTCCGTCCTAGATGAGTGAATGAATCTCCATTGAACTTTATCATGATAAAAATTTGCAATTAGTTCAAGAAAAAATCGTAAAAACGAATTAATATTTTAGGTCATGAATAAATGAGAAGGGCCCGGCAGCGAATTGTGGCCCAATAACCTGTAGATGAGTGAATGAACACTTGGCGGCGTACCCAACTAACGAAACCTTCCGCGCAATTAAAACGCCGATCATCCCGATCGCCACCGTACGCGCGCTGGCGTGGGGAACAAGCATCACGACGATCGGGCGCATCGAGCGGTACACGTGTCGTCCAACTGCCCACGCGAGTTTGAGGAGGGCAAAATTGGTGGTTGCCCACAGCACAACGTGTAACAGCGTTGTCAGCTCGGCGAGGGGCAAGACGGTCATATCGAGCACCATAAAGTCCGGAGGAGGAGGGTGATGCCACATTGGCATAGGCTGATATGCACCAGGGGCGGAGGTGCAAAAACTGTTCAATTACTTTCCCGCCTTCAAGGTCGTGCGAACCCTCTTAAAACACCTTTCCGTTTGATCCATTTCAAAGTTTCCCCACTACGTCTTTGAGGTTTCTGGTCCCGGAGGTTGGAGAAATGATGGATGCCTATGTGACGGTGACTCGACGGAGAGACGTGGCCGCCGGCGCCGCCTCGTCGGTGAAGTTTTCCGAGCACGTCGGAATCACTCGGAGCACGATTCCGGACCCCCAAGTCGGCGGCGAGAGGATGAAAGTCCATGCCAAGGTGGTGCGGATACACTTCGTCGACGTTGACGCCACGGAGTCATCGTCGAGCGACGACGACGAGTCTTCCTCTTACGCCTGCCCCAAGCGGAGGGTGGAGCGGGTGGTGCACGAGGTCGGAGTCGAGGTGGCTTCCGTGGAGGCTCGGCCCAGGGCGTCGCGGGCGAGGAAGCGGGCACCGAAGGCCACGGTGGTGGAGGCGTCAACGACGGAGAGAAAGCGGTTCCGCGGCGTGCGGTTCCGGCCGTGGGGTAAGTGGGCCGCGGAGATTCGCGACCCGTACAAGCGGAAGAGGCTGTGGCTCGGGACCTACGACACGGCAGAGGAGGCTGCGGCCGCGTACGACTCGGCCGCCATCCGGCTCAGGGGGTCAAAGGCGGTGACCAACTTCCCGGTGGCAGCGGCGAAAGGGGAGAAGACGCAGAGCGAGGCCCCTGGAGGTGGCGCGGCCTCCCTCTCGTCTCCGACCTCGGTGCTCGATCACGATTGGATGCCGTTCGACAGCTTCAGCGTCTCCGAGGTCGACGACTTTGGGTTCGACGACGTCGTTGGAAAGCTGTGCGGGACGACGAACTTCTCGAGCGATTTGTGCTGGACGACGCCTCCCTTCGCGGAGGTAGAATTCAGCGAGTTCGACGCCGACGATTTCTGCTAGTGGAAAAGTCGCCCGTCTTTTCACTACTTTTCCTGCTCTAAAGTTGAGAGCCGATAGAGCCTGTGCCCTTTCCGCGAGCTATTTTTTCGCTAGTTTTTCTTTTTCTTGAGCGGATAAAAAGGGTAAATAGATGTAGGGTAATATATTATTGTTATTTTTGAAAGCGTATTATATTATTGTACAATAGTAGAAGTGTAACGGTTGCAAATTTAAATAAGAAAATCAAAACTTAATTATAATTAATGAAAAAGATTTGAATCAAATTCGAATTAAAAAAAAGGAATATGAACGGAATGAAACGGCCATTTCTCCCCTGATCGCGTCCATTTCCAATCCGGCCGCCGGTCGGGGCTATAAAGAGGACACGAGGAAGTGCCCTAGCGCCTCTTGGAAAACCTCGTTGTCCGCCTCCACCATCCCTTCTCCTCCTCCCTCTGCAACTCCGACGACGAACGATGCTCAGCGGAAGAACAGAGGCGACGACGAACCAACAAGATAGCCGATCCGACGACCCTTCGACTCATGCCTGGACCCTGCGACGCACAAGCAAAAGTCAGGCATCCTTTCCCCCATCGACCAGAGACGACCGACGCCGGAGAATGATGAATAGATGGCCGGCGAAATCAAACAATCAAACGAAATGTACTTTAGAGTTTTAAATCTTTAGACGACGAAATATTGATCGTTTGATGCGTACTAGGATCCTATTATGATCGTGATTACCTAAACTTCATTTTTCATATTGATGGCGTTGTGATTTGATGGCCGGAAGGCTGTCGGAATCGAAGAAGATGACCGGTGGTCCTGTTTTATCACGGGAACTAGTCGACCGGTTCTATGAACGGTCGACCAATTCAGCAAGGGTCTCGCATCCTTTCATCTTTCGATCGGTCGACCGATCCTACTGGGGCAGTCGACCGATCCACCTACGATCGGCTAATCCGATCTCATGGTCGGTCGATCGCTTTTTTCGAACGGTCGACCGATCCGACGCGCATTGCGCGACTTCTGGATCTTACGATCGGTCGATCGATCCAATGACACAAAGAAATCGGTCGACCGGCCCCATGTGCGTGGTCGACCGATCCGGCAGACGTCCGACAAAGAAGAAGGTCTATCGATCCAAGAGGAACGGTCGACCGATACTATAGAACGGTCGACCGGTCCACAAGGAACGGTCGACCGGTTCGGCTCAACCGAACCGAGAGGAACGATCGATCGGTCCAGAGAATGGAAGACCGGTCCAGTTAACCCAATCGGTTCAAATTGTCCGGTTCAATCCAACCCCCCCCCCCCCCCCCCGGTTCAAAACCCTTTCAAACTCATAGAGAGACATTGAATTGATTCTGATGTATGAGTATTGACATGGTCCGAGTCGGACTCTAACCCGATCTGAGTCAGGCTCTTGAAACCTAAAAGGAGATTCAAACCAGTTTACGTATAATTGGCCGAGTCCTATTGTAAAGACATTAATGTCCATTTGGGTCTTGATTCATAGACTTCATGATAAGTAAAGATAAGTAAAGTAAATATAAAGCCACGAGATTGCTATGTGCCGCCCATTGTACGAAATAAAGATCACAATATGGCGTAGAGAGGGACAGGTAGTTAGCTGAGGAAACAGCAAACCTACTGATCTTCGACACATGTATTTCAAAGAAGGGTGATGCATGGTCGCACTCCTTCCCCCAAAGAACACCTATATGTTCTTAAATAACCATTGTTCCTAGAGTGCAGGTCATCTCCCACCTGCATTTCGAAATGGGTGATGTATTGTCACACCCCATCCCCAATATGGGCTTACTGGCTTTACAGATTTAGAGAAGCACCTCTGGCATTCCAGTCTAATAAAGTCGAGCTCGCATAGGATAACTAACTTTAATGACATCCTAGTAATGTAAAAGACGTAGTGCAACTCACAGTAAAACAATGTAAAGTAAAGAATTCTAGAGTAAAGTACAAAACATGATATAGTAAAGCATGGAACATAGTATGACAAAGATAATACAGAGTGTTGTAAAGACAAGGTAAAGTTATAATAAAGAGTAGAGTACAAGTATGTATATAGTTGAAAGAATGATGCATGACCCATTGAAGTCAATATATAGAAGCCAAAGCATATTATTATTCATTACTGATTTATTATCATACGACTATCATTGATTCGTATTTCATCATCTATGTTTCTATTGTACTTGACATCTTTGCTCACGGGTATTCGATTCCTCTGCATTGGAATTTTACATGTGAGAGTTCTGCTTAATGAGGTGTGAGAGTGCACAGAACTTGGAGGATGCTGCATATGACTAGCTTACATTATTAGTGTCTTCCAATTGCTTTTATATTAATCTTGTTTCGAAAGATATAATGTTATTCCGCCTATTGAACTTCCTCTTAAATATTGAGCATGTTAAAGATTGTGATCTTTTCTTATTCTGTCGTAGACTGAACTAATATCCATGTCTTTTGATATTCTAATGTTAAAAAATTAAAGTCTTTGACTTATTTTTTTTATAATATTGATGACACATATATATTTTATTGAATGATCATGGTCAATAGAGTAGTAGACAGTGTAGTTCTTTCGGGATCAATCTGACTACCTACGTGATATGAGGGACGATTTTAAAATGTTAGAAGAAGTTTATTTCTTATTGGCGTTGTTAAGCGCTTCATATTGAGGAGAATAAAGAGATCCAGACTGAAGAGACGATTAATAGAATCCAACCCAACTTTTTTTTATACATTTTTCCATTTAGTTTATCTATCTATTTTCTTTCGATCGAATCCCACTTATTAGCACCTGATCGGAGGAGCAATATTGGCACTATTAACACTCAAGGACGTTGATTATTTATCTATCTAGTATCCACTCTACATTTATATTTAAAAAATAGAGCGGTGAAGGAGACCGATGGCGCCATGGAGGCCTTTCCTCAGTTTTTTTTTTTAAAAAAAAAATTCCCATTCATGGAATTTAATGTCTGTGTTTTCTTCAGTACTAGCGTAAGCATTTATTTATATTTCTTACAAAACAAGAAGGGAAAATGTTGATGTAGAGAATATAAGAGGAAATGAAATGAAAATACAAAAAAAGTGAAATAAAAAGGGGGTAATATTAAGGGGGCGTTTCTTTAGATAATCTTTATAAATTAAAATATAATATTGTATTAAATTCTTTGAGTCCATCATATTATTTTATTCATTTGTGACACTATGAAGTGACAATGTAAATTATCAATAGGAGGTGAGACAATTCGAATTATCATTTGAGTTGTAATTTTTTAATTTCACTTTTCGAAATTGTCCTTTATAATTTTATTTAAATAAATTATAAAACTCATTAAATAAATTATAAAACTAACTAAATAAATTATAAAATTAATCAAGTTAATTATTATGAATATAATATCATCATATTTTAACAAATATGTTAATTATTTTATAAATTTTAATTTTATGGATGATAATATATATTTGTGATTTAAGTTTATGTAGTTAAAAATAATTTATATATATATGTAAACATGATTCTTTTGATTAAGGGTATATTCGTAAAAATTATACATTAACTTATAAATCTTTATTTGTTAATAAGTAATTAATATGAATTGTCAGATAAATTACTTATATATAATAAATAAGATAACGTACATTATTGATAATTTAACGAGTGACAATCTTTCTTAAAGACGCAAGAACTTCATAGATAATAAAATGGAAATTAGGAAAGGAAATATTACAAAAATTTAATGAATTGAAAGAAAAATCTAAATATCAGTTTTTTCTTCTTTGTTTATATTTGTATGGATCTCGAACGGTTATTAACAACAGTCAAGATGCTTAAACGGCCTCGACTACGTCGCCGCTGCCATCGTCTCTGTCGTGGCCTCCTCCTCCAAGAACGGGATGCTCATCGGGGTCTCCACAGCCTTCCGCCACGAGAACGACGGAGACACTGTCCGGCGACGTTGTTGTCATCTTCCTATCTAGTCGGAGATCCCAACAACGACGATCTTCTCGCTAGAGTTGTACGTACGTGCGATCGATGGTTAAAAGTCTCATCTAAGTTTAGTTCCTTCTATAATCTCTGCAACGGCTGCGCCATTGTTCCTACATCCTACACACCGTCGCCCTGCCAACTGCTCCGTCGCCATGTCCCCCGTCGGAGCTACGCCGACCACAGGGAGATCTCTGGCAGGCGTTTTCCTCACGGCCGCATTTGGTTGTCCTCCTCGACGGTCACTGCTGCCACAACCAAACCACAAAACCTTAAAGCATCGGACGGACGGTCTCCTCGTTGATTTGATGATGGACGCACACGATTCGCTCAGGTATACATAATTTTGACGCTCTGTTATGTAGGAACACTAAATGTGATATGATGAAACCATTAATTAATGTTTATGGTGGCCTAAGTATTACATGATCATGATTTGGTTTTGATAATGTTAGGGTGCATACGTATATGTATACTTGTTGTGTTCAACTCGTTGCCAGTGGGAGCCCCCCGGATACCTACGTTAATATTAACGCAGACTATTCCTTTACTAGGACCGGTTCTGAGGGAGAGCATGATTCATTATCCGTACTCATTCTGGTCATCTTCTCGCAGGGGCTGTCAAGCGTCAGGCTGATTCGGTTTTGGAGCTTGAAGCATGGGACACCCTTATTGGCGTTAGAAGATGTCTCTGGATGCATATCACAGCTGTTATCATGACTAATTTGGTGCAAATTATGAATGGTGCCTTAACAACCTCTTGGCACGTAAAAACTATTATTGCTAATATCAAGGCCGCACTGCATGCTTTTTCTTATTGGCGCTTTACTCATTGCTATTGGAAGCTAACAGTGCAGCAGAGTTTTTAGCTAACTTTGGTCGTATTTCGAATCATGACCATTTTTTAAAGTTTGATCATCCTAGGATTTCTCCAACATTTTGTATCAAGATAATTAATAGACGAAATCTTTTTTTTTTTAAAAGAAAATTCGGTGCCAGTGGAATTAAATATGACGAACTGTATTCATTAAAGTAGTGGTGTTTAGTGGATACAAAATTTGGTCTTTCCACCAAATATGATAACAAATTAACAACAAATCCATAGTCCAACCGTCAGTTGGTTAATATTATTAACTATTTAAACATATGTAACGGCGTATTACTTGCTTAGTAAACATAATCGAGTGAGTTTACATAATAATATATACTTAACGATGAAATATATTTTCATTATTAATGTTGATTTGTTATAGTAATAATGAGAAACTTGAAGTGAAAAAAACACTAGAAACGACAAAATATTAAAATAAATTATGATGAATTAATGGGAAAATATTATTGATTTCTTGGCTATTACATTGTTTTTGAAATAA
Organism: Pontederia crassipes; assembly: GCA_030549335.1. Taxonomy (NCBI): domain Eukaryota; kingdom Viridiplantae; phylum Streptophyta; class Magnoliopsida; order Commelinales; family Pontederiaceae; genus Pontederia; species Pontederia crassipes. The sequence continues at coordinate 7,042,855 of CM060189.1, forward strand.
CAAGGAAATAATATAAAATTTATAAAAATATATTAATTTTTGGAAAAAAAAACATTAATGTGTTTGGATTGGGGATTTTAAGTTCCCGTTAGTTCTCGAGAACTAATTGATTTGATAGAAAAGTTTAAGTTTAGTATTTGGATGAAAAGTGTAACGATGAAAATTTAAAAAGTTGATTTGATAGATAAGTTTTAGTAGGTGTTTGGATAAAAAATAAAAATGAAGAATATAATTTATTATTTTATAATGTATAAAATTATAATAAATTAAAATATTATTTATTTATTTAGTTAGAATCATTACAATAATATAAAGTTATTATACATAATTATTAATATAAAATGTATTTAAAAATAAGTTGTGTCATACTATGTTAATATTAATTTTGATTACTTGTTATATGTTATTAACATTATAACTTACGTAAAGAATATAATTTATTATTTTATGATGTATAAAATTATAACTAAATAAAAAAATATTATGTATTTATTTATATAATATTTAACTAATGATATTTTACTATATCACAATGCTAATTATATATATAATATATAATGTATAATAGATATTAGTACGTGAAAAATAAGAAGAATTCTTGCAAATAGAAAGAACTTTTTTTTTGGGAATTAGAGGTCATGTGCGTGTTTGATGAGAATTTTAGTTATGATTGAACTTTTTTTTATCTCGTGTTTGACAGAACAAAGCGACGTTCTACATTTTATTTTCCACCCAAACGTAGCCTAAAAGGATTATTTTTTTTTGAAAAAAAGAATGTCAACGAGCTTGTTCAGGCTATCGGCTAGACGATCAGCCTCTTGAGGCCTATAAGACCCTAACATGCTAGACACATTTGAAAGTGTATTATGTAGTTCGATTGATAGCACATTAAATTAACGAGCTTATCGTGGTCCATCCAATATTGAGTCAAAACTTAATTGATCGGATCTATTAAAGTTAATTAAAATATGTAAAGAGATACACTAATTTACACAACAATTTGTAATTTGAAAATTGATATATTACGTTAATTTAAAATTTCATACATACTACACGAGAGTGTTAATTCGGGTATCCTCTGTTAAATTTACTAACTTATAGAACCCATCCAATATCCGAACCAAAGCTGGATTTATGAGGTCTACTAGACCTCCATTAGATCCGTTAAATGTGACTAATTGAGACGTGTTTAGAAAATACAGTAATGTACATAAATAAATTGTAATTTGGAATGTTATATATTAACTTAATTTCAAGTATACGACGTATTAGACATGGATTTTAATTTGGTTGCCTCCTACTTAGTAGGGAATTTTGTCCCCTAAATTATTAGCCTTATGATGAAACAAAGAAAAAAAAAACCAAGGAAAAAGAAAAAAAGGCACCTTGATCATGATTCAATCGATCGATCGATCTCCTACGCCTAACCGGGACACAATCGAGCGTGGGTCATGCCTCCCAATTTCCCCATCAGCTTAGGAGTGCTGCCCCCACGTTCAAATCTGCCTTTCTTCGCTTGTTTATCACAAAACAGATCGAGTGGCCAATATTTGAATGATGCTTATACGAAACATACGAAGTTTAAGAGATAAATCTTGGTATTATATTTTCTAACCTTTTTCTAAGTGTCATTTCGAATCTAGGAGAGGTTCGATGTCCGAAATTACTAATTATTTCGGAATGGAAAAGATAGAACATTAATCATTTATTCCCCGACCAATATTGGCTCAAAAAGTCGAACTCAAAACTACTACCATAAGCATCCATCGAGCGTTTGAGGCTCAACCCTGTCGTCAAGTGAACTACTCAAAGTTGGTTTATAGTTTATGGCCTTTCATGTCCTAAGGTTGAAGAGATTCTATGTTATTATGGTTGGAGTATTCATGCTCAGCAATCATGATTAAGTCTATAAGATAAAAAATGGATAAATTTCACTAAATGTCCTCTAATTTTATATATTTTCTCAATTTTATCATCAAACTTTACTCTATGCACTCTAAAATAGAATATTTAGTAGTGGATAGTGTTTTGTTAGAATTAAAATGTTATTATAAGCGTTTGATCATTATTTTTTCTCAAAAGCATTTAGAAATTTGAACACAAAACACAATAAGCTACTACTAACTTATAGAATATAGAGGTAGCGATTTTATATTTTATTCCTATTATATACTTATTTTTTAAATAAAAAATATTTAAATATTAAACATTATATTTTTATTTTAATGTATCACATCATTAATTTTGCTTACAACCCAAATAAGAGTTTTATTTTCAAATAATCAATAATTTTATATTAAAATAATATTTTTAAAATATTATTATTCAAAATAAAATAAAATAAATTAATTATTATAAATATGATGTATATAAAAATTATAAAAAATTATATCTTACATCTATTTTTGACATTTTATACAAAGCACTAATTTAACTGTTATATTTATCAAATAGCTTTTATTAAATGTATAAATAAATCAAAATTCGCTATCTACTATACTCTACTCAAATCACTATCCTCTAGTTGAAACATTATCCTCTAGTTGAAACGTTATCCTCTAATCAAACCGCTAACTTTGCCAAATAAGACCATATAACTAGACTATTATCAAATTATTAACTTATTTTATCTACTATCCTTTTCTTTTGGTACAAGTAGTTTACTAGTCATCTTGCTTACGTGACAAGTCATTAAAAAATTAAATAATAATATAAATAATTAAAATTTAATAAAAAGAGAGAAAAAATGAGGTGTCGCCCCCTCCTCTCTCGCTCCTTCGGAATCGATGTACTTCTAGAATCGAAAGATTCAAATTCAATAGTGTCTCTTTTACAAGAAAGAATAAAAATGCTCTTGTAGACTTTTTACATGAATAAAGAACCTAGAATATCGGGGGAGGGGTCGCGATTTAGTGGCTGCTTCGCTGCCGTGGGGTTGGGTTGGTGGAGAGCTATTTACGAGGGAGAGGAGATGTCGTCGGCGAAGAAGCCCCTGGGTAAATTACACCAATCGTCCACCAACTTTGGATGTTGTAACTACTCGGTCCCCGATCTTTAATTTGTAACTCGATTGTACTCCAACTTTGATTTTCTTGTATGCTTCATCCACTTTACCCGTAATAAGTTGGTTTTCCGATTATTTTACAGATGTGGCACAATTAAACAATAATTTATTATAAAATTAATAAAACATTTTAAAAAAGATGTCGCCTCTCAACGGGGGTGGTGCCCCCACCCCTCTCCTTTTCGGCACTGTAGAGGAGGGGGAAGGGATGTCGGCTCCAAGGTAGTCAAGATTGAGATCTTACATAAGATCGAAAGGAGTCCGTAAGATCGAAGATCATGAGATCGGATCGAGGATCGTAAGATCTTACCTATATATTAAAATATTAATTTAATATATAAGGTTATATTAAAATAGTTTTAATAAATATATAATTATTTATATTAAGATAATATTAAATTAACTATTATCCCATTAAGATTTCCCTATACATGTATACATATATTACTTATCTAATAATAATTTAATATGAACCGACAAAAAAATGATAACAGCATGATTAATATGAAGTAAAATTATATAAAATAGATTTTAATATATATTGAAATTACATTTATTTTGTTAAAAACTAACTTTAAAATTTTAGTTATAATCAATCATCAACTTATTCTTAATTTTATTTCTCCAACAATCATGTTGCACTTAGTCAAAATTTAAAAAAATTGCAAAAAAAAAGGAAAATATTAGTAGGATCGGTAGGATCCTACGATCTACATCTTACGATCCTACAAAAATGATTTCAAACATGAGATCGAGATCGTGTACCCCAAGTAAGATCGTAAGATCGTGCGATCTTACAATGAAGATAAGATCGCGATCTTCACAACTATGGTCGGCCCTATCGCACGGGGCCATCCCCCTCTCTTTTGCTTAGTTGGCGCCCGGCAAGAGGGAAGAGGAGCGTCGGCCCCTTCTCCAGCGCGACAAAGAGGAGGGGGGGGGGGGGTCGACGCCACCCTTCATCTCTCGTCGGCACTATGCGAGCTCGTCGATGTGCAGCGAGCTCACATAGGCCGGCGGAGGGGGCGTCAGGCTTCGCCGGTTTTGAGGAAGCAAAGGAGGCCGTCGGACCCCTTCCTTCGCACGATAAAGGAGGGCTGACGCCTTCTCTCACGTTGTCACTGTGCGCCAGGGCCGGTGAAGGGGGCATCGGCCCCTCTTTTTTGACGTGCCAAAGGGGGCCGATGACCCCCTTCGTCGGCGTGACGGGGGGGTCCCCTTCTTTCTCATCGGCCCTGTGCGAGCTCGTCATGCGTCGATGAGTTTGCACAGAGAGGGCCCCCTCTGTCGCGTTAGGCAAGGGGGTCATCGCCTCCCTATACGCCGGCGGGCGCAAGCTCACATAGGGGGTCGACACCCCCATTTTCTCCCTCGCGGAGGGGGGCATTGCCCCCCTTGTGCGATAGGGAGGGCACCCCTTCCCCTCCTCTCTAGAGACGGTCCCCCCCCCCTCCAGTGAGAGGCAGCAATCTCAGATTGTCGCCTCTATTTTTAATTAAATTATATTATTTTATTGCCACATCATTGGGGACACGAGGAATAGTCTATTATCGATTAGTAGAATGATGCGTGCAAGAAAATCAAAGTTCGGAGATAATTTAGTTACGAATTGAAGGTGAGGGATCGTTGAGATGTTGATCTAAAGTTGGGGGACGATCCGTGTAATTTACCCGGCAATCTCCCTACCACCCCTTATGATGACTAGCCTTTGAAACTAGGCCCTCCTCCGAGCAACCTCCGAGCCTCCTAGCTCTGAACCTTTACCTCAGCTCCTTTGGAGACCCCAGCCTCTAGCTCCTTCAACGAGCACCCCCAACTTGCAACCCCATCCACCGGTCTATATCACCCCCTCCCCCTTTGTCGAGCAGCAACCCCTCGCGCGAGTCCCAGCTCTTATGGCCGGGGGGAGAGAGAGAGAGAGACACCCCTCTTCTCTTTTTCTAAACTTTTAATTATTATAATAAATTTAATATTTATTTTAGTTTTTTATAGCTTTCCATGTAAGCAAATGACGGTACACCGCCTATACCCGATGAAAAGAATAATAATTATGAGTACAAAGTAAAGTTGAAAGATGTTATAAATAAAGTGCTAAAGTTTAAGGGCATCTAGTACCTTTATCCTAAAAAAATAGAAGTGTTTGACTGTAATGTCCCGATATTTTTTTTCTTTGCCTGTTCAGAAGGCTATCTCGGTGCCTCCACTTTATTCTATGACTTAACTTTGACCGGTCAACAAATTGTCTTACATAAGCAGAAGACTATTTTTTACAATAAACTTTATAATATGTGGAAGCTATTTACACAATATCAAATAATCTGTGGGTTAGGGCCCACGCCTACACAATAATGGACCTTATATCCATGTGCATGTCACCCGTCAGAGGAGTCATCAACCGTCTCACCATCGCCATCGTCATCATCTGTATGGATCCAAATACAGGGGCAAAGCCTAATGAGATAATTCGGTACGTATGGTCGCCCATAATAATATCTATATGAACCATTAATCAATATCAATAATAACTATCTAATTCTATGAACAATCAATAATATATAAACAAGGGCATGATTAACGATAAACAATTTATGTTATAACAATTATCTATTAATAATAAGTAGTTGATCAATTATACAATTATCCATACTATCAATTTAATGCTGATCAATCACCATTTGATATTGTTTAGCATCCAAACCTCGGTCAAGGGTAAACTCGGGCGGGGTCTTAGGTGAATCCGGGCTGGGTCGACCCGATTCACTCTGACCACTCACGACCGCCAGAGTCCGGGCCGAATATGAGGGAACCTGGGCCGGGTCAGTGTCGTTCACCTTCTATTCGATCTCGGGTTGCAGAATCCGGATCACACTAATCATAATCCGAGCCGGATTTATGAAACTTGGTCTGGTTTCAATGCTATTCGCACCGGGTTCATAAGAACCTGGGCCGGATAGTGCAAAACCCGATACGGGTTCTGTTGCCGTCGAGAAAATGCATTTTCAATGCGACTTTGAACCCTATTTTCGATGTCATAATCTAGACATTTCTATAAGCAATTAATTCGTGCTATACTTCAATTATAAGACAATGGTCCTGAGAGTCTATACTGATGAAAATTGTCAATATAGGGATTCCCCTATATATCTTAAGTTGGTTGAAAAATCAACTATATTCTTGTTGTCTGTGGAATGCATGGATGTCGCGACTTTGACCGATGATTACTCCCTATTGACGCCTAGAAACCTTCGTCTGTCACTTAGATTTTGTTCTCCTATGTCGGGGCTTCGAAGCAGTATATCGTTCGCGCTCTCAGGTGTCTCAGTTTGTGAGAAAACAACGGAAAAAGAAGAGCTCTCATGCAAAAATTCTGTGAAGGCAAATAATACTTTCTAGCCACCTTTAGGTCCTATTTATAACCCTCAACTAAGACTTTTTTTTATTTTTATTGGGCCTTGGGCTATTTCTCCATCAATCATGATCATCCATTATTAATTATCATCTCTTAAATATTTAAATTTAATTAAATCTGAATTTCACTAATTATTTCATAACCATATTTATAAAAAATTCATCGCTATTCAAATTCATTTTTATCTCTTCTATAACTTCTTTCTTTCAATTTTATCTTTATATTTCTTTCTCCTCTTTAATTTTCGTAATTATTTAATATGATAAGATTTTATCATCTAATTTTCGAAATTATTTAATTTCATAATATTTTATCACTTAATTTCCGGATAAAATTCTCAATCCTTTTTTATGTGGGAGTCCTATGTCCGTGAAACATTCTTTTGAATCTCAAATCATATTAAAATAAATAATCTCACTTTAATTATAATTCTTACTTCAAGTAAGATTTAATTTTTCTTTAACAATTGATGTTAGATCAAATTACTTTATTGCCCTTATTAAAATCTTGGAGGTGTTACATTGACCTTGCAGGCAAAGTCATGTATCTCATAGTTTATAGATGACTTCGAATGCAAATGCATGTAACATAGAAAAAAAAACTAAATGGATAAATTGAATTAAAAAAGTTCAAACTTTAACTTTATTCTCAAATCAAGCCTAAATTTTTGTTTTTACGCAAAAAGATTATGAACTTTAATTTTATTGTCAAATATATCCTACCTTTTTTTGCATATAAAATAATAAACTTTCATATAATTTTTCAAAATTAACTTAAACTTTTATTTTTAAAATTTTAACTTGATTACAAATATAGTCTATTTTTATTAAAATATAATAATTCAACAATCATCACATAGATAAATTGTAGTCTTTGATAGTAAATTGGTTTAAATTTTATCCCTATTTTATAACTAAGTAAGATTCATTAAATATTGAATAAATGATTTTTCCACATACAATTGGATATTCACTTATCAACTTGATATTTCTTACTTCTTCACATACAGTTATAATATTATTTTGAATTTATATAGTCTAAACTTTGTTCGATTGTTTATAACGTCAAAGTTGCAAAAAATAAAATGATAAAGTACTAATTTTAATAATCTTTTAGGTTTAGAAAGTCACTATTATGTCTTCATGCGGTATTTGTTGAATTAATAATTTTCGATAATTATTAGTTTAATAATGTAATCATATGTCATATTTGTAATTAATTTAAAAGTTCATGAATTTTGATATAATAATTCTAAAAATTACATTATATTTGATAATAAAAACAAAATGATTGATTTTTTATGCCAAAATAAAAAAAAATGACGTTGTTTTTTGGAATAAAATAATCGAAGTTGGGAAATGAAATATTGTTGTTCTTTTTCATCCCTCTTATTATTGAAGATTGTGAATAGGAGTGACAAGCGACAACATCCTATGATAACAACTGTTACATCATATGAGGGTAGACCGGTGTACAGTGCCTATTGACATGTCATTAATTTAATATTTCATTCTGACGGAAAGTGTAAATAATAAATTATAAATTGATGATGTTAAAATTTAAAAATTTAAGTATGCCAATCAAAAAATAAATTTCACTAAATATCATTTAATTTTTATCTTTTTTTTTCATTTTTTATTTCTCAAACTTTACGTAATTAGATACTCCTCCAACTATAACTTATTTTACCAATGGAAATGGCGGACATATTGTAGTTGCTAAAGACGTCGGAGGAGTTTTCGACAATATTGTTGGTGAAATAAGTTGATAATTAGAGGACGATATAGTTACAAAATAAAATTGAGAAGACATAATTAAAAAGAAGATAAAATTATTGGACATTTTGCTAAAATTTATCCGCCAATCAAATATTTATTTTTGTCATCAGGTAAATTTTTTTTTGCAAATAAATTTAAATTACAAATCAACTAATGTAGTTTGTTAGTTTTGACTCCATTCAAAGTTTATGTTAACTTGAAGTTTCATACTTTGTAAAATTATTTGTTTTTACCCTTCTTTTTTACTTGATTAGATTTAAGCATCAGAACGTTAGGTACCGCCACAGCTGGTATCCTTTAAATTGCAATGTTTTATTTTGTTTATTTATCTTTCATTTACTATTACGGAATATTCAAAATTATTAAACTCTAACCACTTGAGCGTTAAGGATGAGTAAAATAATAAATGCCGATCAAAATAATCATCTAAATTGTTTTATTTTATTTTTCTTTTATTTCCTCCAAACCTCGAAATTCGAATAGCTCCAAAACAAATATCAAATCCAATTAAAAAGCTGGTTCTAAATTGTTTTTTCCTCGATTATATTTTGTCATGTTAGTGTCTGTCGGTTAGATCGCATAAGGGCCAGACCAGATCGCACATGATCCAACAACTGGGAATGTACGTCCAAGGAACATGTCCATATCTACGTACGGCCGTCGATTTATTTTTATCCTTCGTCTCTTTCCAGCCAATCTCGATAGTAAAAGAAATTGAACAGTAATTTTCAAAATTGATACCCTAACTCTGCAAAATAATAAATTGGTCGCTCAACTATTTAAACATTTCAAAATTAGTCCCTTTCACATATTAATTATTTTTAATTCATATTAGATAATAACTTTCAATCATAAGTGATAATTTTATATTTATTATGATAACAAATAACACATATTTACATTTATATACTATACTATATTAAAATTAAAATTTTATCATGCCACATGTCATTATCTCATATTTTTAAGGAAAAAAATGTACATAGATACTTTTCTCTTAATCAAAACACAATTATAAAAAATAAATTTTCTATAAAAATATATTAAAAAATCTATATTTACATATTTATACTAAATGAGAGTTAGTATAATGCAGCATATGCTATCAATTTTTTTTAAAAAAATAATAAAGTTGCTCTTTACATTTAAAAAATGCTAAATTATATAAGAAATTAAGAAATTACATATGCTATCAATTATTCTATCACAAATCATTTAAAATTTAAGATTACTGGGTAATATGTTACTAAAAATGATTAATATGCGAAAGGGATTAAATTTGAAATGTTTAAGTAGTTGAGGTATCAATTTGTTACTTTACAAAGTTGGAGTACTAACTTGGGATCAACATCAAAGTTTGGGTACCAATCTTGAAAATTACTTAGAATTTGAATCATAGAAATGAATCAGACCTAAAAGTTTTAATATTTCTATTTTACAAATATAAAATTTAATTTTCCAGCGCAAAATAACCGTAGTTATTGATAAATATTATATATAAATTAGTTACTATCAAATATTGAAACATATTCACAACTTTTTCTAATGGAATGTACGGAGCAGCGCTAAAGGTAGAGTGTGAACAAAATAATATATGTATATATATATATATATATATATATATATATGAATTAACGAAGGTGTAACATCTCTTAAATGAAAATCTTGTGTAATGCTTCCATCCCGGTCGTTCATTTTTCATCGATGGTGGATATTATATCTTTTCTCTCTCTTCTCTACGCTCTCTCCCCTTTGCCACTACCTCCCCTCTGCTCTCTCTCTCTCTCTCTCTCTCTCTCTCTCTCTCTCTCTCTCTCTCTCTCTCTCTCTCTCTCTCTCTCTCTCTCTCTCTCTCTCTCTCTCTCTCTCTCTCTCCTCGGATCTCTACCCTCGTCCTAGATCCGTGCCATTGCCGTTGATATAGATCAGAGTCCGTGTGTCGTTGAGCCCATCGAGCACTTTGCGAGCAATCCCCTCGCCATTGATTGATCGTCTCCTCTTTTCTGATCGTTGCCACCATCGAGCCTCTAGCCTCCGCCTCCCCTTCGAGCGCCATCGACGTGCCCGTACCCCTGACCCCTGCGAGCGCTAGCACACCTGCAAGCGCTCCGATCAGGTGTACTCTCTCTCCCCCTCCTCCCCTCTCTCGCCCCTTCCTCAGATCGTGCCCCCGCCCTCCCCTCTCTCGCCCCTGCCCCCATCCGTGCTGCCTCATCGTTGATCTGTGCCGCCCCGCAGTAGACGTCGTCCTGTGTCGCCCTATCACTGATCCTCCGTGTCGTCGATCTACCCCGATCTGCACCATTCTTGCTTGTGTCGCCGTTGCCACCACCGTCGTCGTTCTTGACCCCACAGACCACGAAGCTCTAATCTCTCCGTTTAATCTGGACAGTTGGCTAGATCCAACGGTCCAAATTCAGGGGTTACATAAGGTTTCGCCCAAAGGTTACACCTCCATTAACATATATATATATATATATATATATATATATATATATATATATATATATATCACATTTTACATCAAATTAAGAAAATTTACCTTATGATCAATATATATGAAAAAAAAAACTTATAATTATAAATATTATTTATTTAAATTAAAGTATATTTTTATTTTCCATCGTGCGTGATTTTTTTTCTTTTTTGTGTTTATCATGTTAAAGGAAAATACATGTTAGTAACTTTTTTTATGATTTAATTAATTAATTTGATTGCTATATAAATGAGCCAAAATTATTAGTACATATATTATATTTGCATAAATGCATGTATTCTTTTATAAATTTTAAATATACACGAATATTTTCTCATTATCTCAAGTTCACAATATTAGGGTCTTACTATACATTACTATACATATAATATTTTCAGAAGTTAGGGCTTTGATTATGTCAAGTTTACAAAATTAGGGGACGTATCATATATTTTATATATGTATATAATAATTTACAATATTATTTATAATATTTGAAAAGGTTTGATTATACTATTTATAATTTACAATACTAAGATGAAAGGTAGCTCCGTCCATATATATATATATATTGTGAAACTCAATATAATATTTCATATATAAATATTAAAAAATAATAATTCCATGGTATCAAACCTAAAAAATATAATATTAGTTTATGTGCAAAATTGAGATTCAAGTTGATAGAAGATAAAATAAAATCCCAAGATAACTTTTTTAAGGGTCTTGTACCGACAATTTTTTGCAAAGAGCGAAACCTGACTATTCTGGCCAGATTATATTATTTATTGTATAATATATTTTATATTGCTTTTAAATTTGGATATATTCTTACGTACCTTAAGCATATAACATTATTACACTACAAGAAAATCGCGATTTTTCGACGGATAATTTCTGACGGTTCTAAATCCGTCGCAATTTGCGACGGATTTTTTTACGGTTCCGTTTCCGATGGATTTTTCGACGGTTGTGACCGTCGGAAATAATTTATATTATTATTTAATTTTTCGACGATTAGGACGGTTACGACCGTCGAAAATAAAAAAATTAAATTATGTATTTTTTATATTATTATTAAATTTTTTCGACGGATTTTTCGACGGTCACGACCGTCGGAAATAAAAAAATAATTATATAATTTATTATATTATTATTTAATTTTTCAACTATTAGGAACGTCGATATTTTCGACGGATATCCATCCGTCGCAAAATCCGTCGCAATTTTCGAAGGTCGTAACCGTCGATAAATGTATAATAATATCATATAAAGAGTATTTTATTAATATAACTAGCGACGGTCCAAACCGTCGCAATTACCGACGGTTTTGACCGTCGGTAATGATTACCGATGGTTCAAACTGTCGGTAAAATAAAAAATAAATATTATATATAACTAAATATATTTTCGACGGTCACAACTGTCGGTAAATATAAAAATATTTAATATTTACGTTTTCGACGGCCGAAACCGTCGGTAATTAAAATTTCGTTATCCCACTTTTTCTTTTCCTTTTTCCCTTTATATATATTCCTCCTCCCTCTTCTCTCTCTCCTTCCTCCCTCCACTCCTCTCTCTCTCCCTCCTCTCCTCTCTCTCTCCCGGCGGCGAGCACCCTCTCCCGCGCCAGACGCCGGCGACCCTCTCCCGCGCCGGCATATCTCTCTCTCTCCCGCTCCGCGCCGGCGTCTCTCTCTCTCTCTCCGGCCAAAGGCCGGCGGCCGGATCGACCGGCTTGCGGTCGGATCGGTATCCGGCCGCTAATTTTTTTATATTTAAAAAATTATTTGTGACGGTTGCGACCGTCAAAAGATCGACGATTGCGACACCCGTCCAAAGTTTCGACAGTTGCGACCGTCGAAAAGTTGCGACGGCTCGAACCGTCAGAAATTTCGACGGTTCGGACCGCCGGCCTTTCCTGCGGTTGCAACCGTCGGAAATATCGACGGTTCGAACCGCCTGGGATTTTTCCGGCGGTTGCAACCGTCGGAAAATTTCGACGGGTCGAACCGCCGGGGACTGTTCCGACGGCCAGAACCGTCGATATTTTCGACGAATTTTTTTCAATCGTCGCAAATCCGTTTGCGACGAGCGTTTTTTCGACGGATCGATTCTGACTAAAAAACCATCGGTAATTGCGTTATCGACGGTTTTTGGGCTGATTACCGACGGTCCGGATCGTCGGTAATCAACGTTTTTCTAGTAGTGTTATACACATAATCAACCAGTCATTCATTGTTGCATTATCTTTTACTATATATATTGCATCGTTAGAGACATTTATAATGATTTAAATTAATTTTTATAGGTATATATAAATGTGGGTATTCTCTAAAAACTAATTTTATCTTTATTTTAACATTATCCCACGTTCTTATCATGCACCGTAACGTCTCTCTCTCTCTCTCTCTCTCTAGTCTTTTCTCAATTCAATTCAAGAAGAACGAGGTCATGCACGGAACTCTAATTTGTCATGCTGCACCACGTCCTAATTGGGTGGAAGCCCCATTAGTTAGTTGTATATATAGCCACTTCTTTCAATCCGTATATATGTGGTATGGATTATTCTTACTTCTCCTGCTGTTATTGGATGTCTTTTTGTACTCATTAGTTGTACAAGCCCCAAAACGAAATTATGATATATGGAATGCAATTTCTTTTTGTCTTTTTATTAGTTCTCCTTTCAATGCCAATCTAATAAAAGGCAGGCACATCATAATTTTTTTTGTCTTTTTTTCTATTAACTTATTCTTCTGTTTGGCATTACAAAGATGACTTTGTCTCCTAATCATAGCGAGATGCTTAAGACGGTAGCAATTTTGCCATCGTAATGATAACTTTCTAATGCATTTAATAATTGTTCCCTTGATTGACCCAAGATCTTAAATTTTAAAGATTTTACGATCTTATTAAGTCTTACTAATTTTGATCTTATCTTGAGAATCTTAATATGATTTCAATTTTGATCACACGATGTTATGATGTTATTTTTTCGTATACGATCTCATATGATTAATATAATTATTTAAAAATTAATTTACATGAAATTTAATATATTTTTTAATGACACTTGATTTAAGAATCGATAAAAAATGATATAGTTTAAAATTTAAGATACGGTAAATTTATCAAAAATATATTTATTACTTTTAAGATATATTTATTATTAGTAAATAGGGTCTTACGATTTTTAATCTTACGATCCTTTCTGATCTTATGATCCCTTCAAATCTTATGTAAGATTTCGGTATTCACAACATTTGTTTGCCCTCTTTTTTAGTATAACTTCTAATGAGAATTACCTTTATAATTTTGTTGTCAGATGGACAATGTATATTTTACTATTTAAACATTCTCTTGCTACTTCGTCATAACTAAATATATTTTTATTAATAGTAGATATTATCATGTCAAATAAAAGTGATGATGGGGCTACGCCTAATTCACAAGTAGCTTCCATCAAAAGTTATATGACATACCTACTAGCTTCTGTTCATTGCAATTTGAAAATAAAATTCACTGAAACAAGAAAGCATTAATGAGGAGACGGAAGTTCTTGGTAAGAAAACTTTCAGAAAATCATTTGTTAGTATAATATTTGATACCTATGTATGCTAGATATGTTGGATTTTTTATGAGAACAAAAATGTTCATAGATCTAAGAAAAATGGATAAATTGTAAGTAGAAAACTCCTTTGCTAGAAGATTATAAGAATTGAAAACAAAATGTTGAAAATTATTGAAATAAAAAAGAGAAATAAAAGATATTGTCTTTCTTAGGGGTGAAAGTAGTTCGGGTCGGTTCGGGTTTTTGGTCTAAAAAAATCAATCGTTATTTTTCGGGTCGGTTTTTTAAAATTAGAAAGACCACCATAAAATCATTTTGAAAAAATAAAAACCACCCTTTAACGGATCGATTTTTTTGGACGGTTTTTTCGGAGCCCTACTTTTATATAATTATATTTTAAAAATATATTTAATAACTTAAAATTAATATAAAAATATTTAATTTTATATTAAATATAAAATATACTACTAAAATTTTAAAATTATTAAATTAGAGTTTGATAATGTGATAGAAAATATGAAATTTTATACAAAAGATATTATATCTATAATAAAAGAATTATTAACACATGTATTAATTATATAAATAAAAAATTATAAATAAAAATCGGGCTCCACGGGTGGATTTTAATTTATTAAAAACTGCTCTAAATCATATTCGGACTCCTAATTTTCGATTTTTTGGTTCAATTTTTTCGGGTTGGATGGATTTTTCTAGTTGGTCGGATTTTTCTTACACCCCTAGTCTTGCTCACTTATATATCATTAAAAGTATTAATGAAAAGTAAAATGATTTGAAAAAAAAACATGTTCATATTTTTACTCCTTTTAAGATATCGACAATGCCAATCATTTTCAAATGCCATTATTATATTACATGATTTTCGAATTGGGTTCATCAAAGATAATTTAAATATTTTCTTAGGAACATTATAACTTAAGATTATATTAACCATTTGAGAAAAAATAATCTTTATACATGAGTGTTACTTTTTTATTTTAGGAAAAAAATGGGATCAGTTCTATTTTCTCATATTCAATAAGGTAAACGACTAGGATCATCTTTAATAGTTCATTGTTGGAGGAAGCAAATGTTCCGGAAACTCATTCTCACTTAAACAAGGGGTGGGTCTCTATCAACTTCCATATCCAGAAAAAAAAAGAGGGGCACTCTTCATTCTTCATTTGAAACTCATGAATGTCAAATGAGAGATTTCTGTCTTGTTAAAAATAGAGGGGAGGTGGGTAAAGCAAACCCCTCCTTGAATAAGCACAGAGCTTAGTCAAGTAGAACCGAGTTGCGTTGCTTGATGCTTCGATCGAAAATAATTTAATCGTTTCTCATTGAATTGTGACATATAACTCGTCCTTCTACCTTATGGGGCACTTCACAGTCCTGTAGTAACACTTTGTCATGTCCTCGTGTGCTGCCATTAAAATAGGAAGATATGTAATAGGGGACTAGGGTTGCGTTTGAAAATAAAAGCGTAGTTTCTTCTAAATTATCAGTGAATAGTTGAATTGATAGATTCATTCATGGTGTGTTTGGATGAAATGGAACGTAGTGATGAACTAAATAGTTGATAAGATAGAAAAAAATAGATGTGATGTATTAATTTTTTTATAGTTTTGAATTAAAAATAAATATTATCTATATTATATTAAAGAGAGAGTACTTTGCATAAGAACTTGACATTTGGCATAACAAGTGTCCTTAGAATATCTAATTATAAATAAAAAAAATAATTTATTAGTTATGCTAATAAAAATATGATAACTATTATATAACATCAGTTATGTTAGTAAAAAATATGTTAGTATTTCATAGCAGAATTAATCTATATGTTCTTTAATTATTAATCTATATTTTTTTATAAATAATTTTTCAAAGCATATATGTATAATAATTAAATAAATGTGATAACCGTACAAGTAAGTAATTATCATTAAAATAGTCAACATCTAACAACAATACTTATAATATATATATATATATATATATATATATATATATATTATAATAGTGTAATGGATAATAATTATCCATAACTAACTTGACTCCACAATTTTCTCTACGTCAAATTTTTTCCTTATCACCCACCTTCTTTCCCATGATTTAACTATATACCGATAATGTTGAAGAAGAGAGTGACACTACTTGGCAAGACATGTGAATAGAATGCCACATGTCCATATCCTCATAACTAATAATTTAAATATTTCAATAATGTGTAATTATTTGGTAGGTAATTATTATAAGTAACTATACGCATTAGATAAGTGAAAGAAAAAAATTAATCGTTAAAAAAATTATTAACCAATATTTTTTGTTGACAGGTCACTTTGGAATAGTAGCTTTAAAGGATTTAGATGTTTAACTAACGAAATAATTATAGTAACTGAATCAAAATAAAAATATATGCTCAATAGGTGATCGGTCAAAATTATATACTGATTAAAATAACTTAAACAAAAAAAAGTTCCATATCTTCTTTTTCTCGCAATTTTCTAACTATTTTTTATTTCTTCAAAAGCAAAAGATATATTTATCTATTATATATTCTTACTATATTTAAAGAAGTAGTAATAAGTAAGGAGATTAATACATTTGACATTAATATATCATGCCACATGTTCATCATGATGGATATAATCATAGTATTTTTCTTGGAAATTTTTCTCACCACAAGTATTGTAATGGATATAATCATTGTAGTGAACATAATAAGTTATTGGAGTGGTGGGTACTAATAATCTATAACTGTCCGCTAATAGTGGCAACTGAACTTATGGTTATAACCTACAACCTACAAATACTCTCAAACACATGCCTCTATCGTATTCAATGTCAAGTGAAGGTTGATTCATTTAAGTGCTTTCTCTGCTCTTGCCCATCAATCCGGCAAGCAGACGCATATTGACAAATTTTTTATTACTTTTTAAGATTTTAGTTTGCCGGTCAGCAACTATCATATCTATCGATTTTTTTATGAATTAATTCATTAGGAAATAACTCCTTATAATATGTTTTAAAACACTGTCATAACAAGTTTTTCTTATTATAACAATCTTTTTATCTGTCTTTAAGCATTATCGTACTGTATAGCATTTTAATATAACTTTGTGTTTGTTTTGGAGTATCATTAGCCTACAATAGTTCAATAGTTCCTATAGTTCATTATTTATTTCTTTACTACTATATTTGTGCCATTAATTTATTATTATATATTATACATTATTAAATATAACATTACATGCATCTATGTAAATCTCTTTATGCATAAATTTGTTGTAGGCAAACACATATAGCACGAGAGGAATGCATGCAAATCTAACATAGATGGTTATGTGGTAAGTTGAGTACATGCATATTAGCATTTCAGATCTATTTCAAGTGTTGCCTGTATGTGCTTTAAACAAAAAAATAAAAATAAAAATGTAACTTACATGGAGCGGGCACCTGCCACACTTTTGTTTTTTATTTGGGTGAATTCCATCTCCATTGTTTTATGAAAAACTTAATTGTTAATTTAAATTATTTAGTTCTAAACTTCAAATATATATAGGAAGATTCTAAAAATGGATATAGACTAATTTGAAACACAAATCGTCATTGTGAAATGGTCTTTTTTGAATATGTAAATTTTAATTGCACATTTGTTTATGTTTATAATTAATATGCTCATGAATGTATCTTAATTTTGAGTTAAAAGTGCTACGTTGCATGTTTTATTTATCGAGATGACTTACTTTATTTTTTTTCAAATGATTCTTATGCCGTATTAGATTTCTTACCCATATTTTTGTTATGATCACATGTACTTAGATACTGAAAGATAATAATAATTTATTTCATGAAGCAAATAAATGTCGAGATTTTTTTATCCACTTACTTTTTATGATCATATTAGATCATCATTTTCTTCCTGACCATATTTTATTTTCTATAAAATAATTCCTTTCAGTTATATAATTATTTTATTTTATTTTCTTATTTATGTAGGTATAATTATTTTTTATGTTCATATTTTATTTTCTATAAAATAAATGGTGAGATATTTTTTTCCTCATTACCTTTTATATTCAATAAGATTTTTTATGATCATATTAAATCATAATTTTCTTCTTGATCATATTTTATTTTCTATAAAATAATTCCTTTCAATTATATAGTTATTTTATTTTATTTTCTTATTCCTTTTAGTTATATAGTTTATTTTCCTATATATATATATATATATATATATCATGAAGTAAATAAATACAAAGAATTTAATCTGGCCATAATATTTTTATGACTATATTTTAATAACATTTTTTATCGCAATATTCTTTGTCATAAACATTTTTTTTAAATTATGTGTAAATTAGTTTCCTTTTAGTTTATTTGAGAGAAATGTCATTATAATTGTTTAATTTGTGTTCATTATAATGGATCATTAACTTGATATTTAATCTTTTATTGTAGTTTTAAAATATTATTAGTGTACAAGTATGAAAATTTTGCACTATATATATATATATATATATATATATATATGTTGAATTTATGTCACCTTCTTATAAATCTTTCGACTATTGTATAATTGTAAATAAGAAAATGACATCAATCCTATTTGTGCATGTGTTCGTGCTATCTTTTATAGCATAAGAGTACTACATATATTTCTAACATACTTCATTCACGAAATGATTGTGGCAAGTTCTTTTAAGGTGTGGGCACATACGACATGATTTATTTATTTTAATAATTTAATTATATCAATAAAAATATAACACATTTTTATTTTAAAAATTGATTGCTAATATTTTATGTTAATGACACTATTTTTCATAGATAAAATTATTTATTAAAAATAAATATATATACATGTTTATGTGATGACTTTTGTTTTTATAACTTTAATAAGAACGAAACCTTTTTATTTTAATGATCGAGAAATTAAGAATTCAAATGATTGATGTGCTTTGAATATTACTGTGGTGATTGTAATATGATCATGCAACATGAATAATGATTGGAGTTTATCTCTACATCAACATCGAAAAGTTTTATTGGGCAATTCTTTTTTATACATGCTAAGTTACATATTTTATTGCAAAAAAACACAATTGCATGCATGATTTGAAAATTCAAGCAACATGAAGAATTTTAGAAAACATATTTTGTGCATAATGTAGAACTATATTAAAGGCAAAGTAATATTTATGAATTTGATAAAAAAATTAATGGTAACTCAACATTTGCATGAATTTATTATCAAACATCCATCATGTATTTAAAATTTAACATGTTTCTAGAAAATTAGAATAGTGATCAAAACAAATATAATATATGATTATATGTGTCATGAAATTCATATAGATATAAAATATACTAATAAATTAATACCTCAAGATTAAATGAGAATATTATTTTCTAAGAAGATAGAAAAATAAATGGGGCACAAAAGGAATTAGATAGACTAATAAATTATTTTTCTAATTTATAATGATCATATTTTGTAAGTAATGATAAAATATATCAAACTATAATTTACTTAATTTATAAACATATAATTTTTCTAATTTCACATCATCCGCACATCGCGCGGGCCATTACACTAGTATATATAAAAAGTATAATTTTATTAAATAATAAAAAAGTATAAATAAAATTTTTAATGAAATAATAAGTAATAAATAATAGTATATTAACACTTTATTATAAATATTTTATACTTATTAAATCATTTATATTATAAGATAAATATGTGAGAGAAAAAAAAAGGAAAAAAGAAAAAACGAATTAATAAAAAAAAGTTGGACATCAAGAGAAAAAAAGAATCCTAATTAGAATACCCTGGTTCCACAATGGAACCGAAGGTCTGGAACTAAGGTCACGTGACCATGTGACCCTAGTTCCAATCGCCTCCAATCGCCTCAGGTATCAAGCTTGCACAGTCACGTTTGAAAAATCAAATTGAAATTAGATCACGATTTTAATTTAATTTCCTTTCCAAACGCTGGCCAGGATATCTTAGTACAATTCGTCCTGTTTACCCTATTCTGAACCTGACTCAATGATTTGATGTCTGAAAACTAATGTATGAAGGGGAAGTAGAGCTGCAGATGAACAAGGTTATCCAGCTGGTAATGCCACTGCATTATCTTTAATTAGATTCCAATACTATCAACAATCGAAAAATAAAAGAATTCCAAGATCATCTCCAGGGATTATATTTCTCTGATTCGATGCCTTTGGCAACTCCTATTCAACTGTACATCATTCTGCATCATTTCATTTCTGTTGGTAGCTTCAGAACCTACCATCAAAGGCGATTAATATTCCACTCTCTCCATCTTCTGAAAGCCAAACGAGGGCCCTGTTACCTCTCTACTTTTCTTCCGGCATTAAAAAAAAAAAAATCTCTGGACACTGATATGCCAAACCCCTAAGATGCATGCATGTTCGTGGTATGCACAGTCAAGATGGTTGATTCCTATAGAAAACTATCAAACGCCCTCTGCATGTGGGGCACATAGGCTCCACCATTCTGTCAGGAAATAATGTTGTCCTTTCTTCAGTTCGCCATACTGAGAATTTGCGGGTGAAAGGGCAGGGCGGATGCTTTGCTACCCCACTCGGTGCAAATGGGACAAAGTGGTCAATTGGAACTCCCTTTGGACTCTTTTCCATGTTCATCTTAGGAGGAGAAGAAAAGGGCAAACATTCATAAAGTTTCTTGTACTGGAGTACTGGAACCGCATTGGCTGCTTCAAATGCTTGCTTGCAAGAGTACTGAACCATGTCCCTTTCTCTTCTCGTAATATTTTTTAGGGCGATGAAATGTTTTTTTGACACATCTCTGATCATTAACAGCCTAACAGGAGTTATGACATAACTTTCTCTTATGTTAAACATAACTTCCATATCACTCTTCGCCCCTTCTTTTTCTCGAAGTGTTTTCGGTTAAGCACTTTTTCTATTACAGAAGTATCAGTTATGCATTCTTTTTCACATTTTCTTCGATATTTTCTAGTTGTCATTTAGTTTGTTTTTATATTTTTCTTTAATTGTAGTTATATGTATATACATGATATTGTCCATCGACTTATCACATAATAAAAATTTATTGAATATATAGGGTTTAATGCTTGTGTTACCTCTTTGAAGAATAGTAGCATTATAGGCCTATTAGTCATCATCTGATTGGTGATGGATGGTGGATGGATTGATTAATTGGAAAAAATTTTATCCACCGTTCACACACACATAAATACAATATATATATATATGTATAATATATATATATATATATATATATATATATATATATATATATACATGATTGTGTGAAGCACCTTTTGATCAAACCGTGTTAAAGCATTATCCAAATGTTGAAGTCTTTGTAATCAAGCATTCCATTTACTCATGAAAAATTTCAAAGCTTCCATAGTTTTAGCATGGAGCATTGTGTGCCAGAGAGAGAGAGAGGGGCTATTTGATTTAAACATAAAAAAACTCCTTAGCTTTATTCCATATACTATAATACAGAAGTATACTCATTTTTTCCACTCATAAGATTTAGAACTTAGAAAAATGTAGCCACAGTTGAAATTAATTTTATAACACAGTATTATCCATCTTTAATTATACACGGGTACGCAGTCATCCTTTTAATAAGAAGAATGTCTAAATTTTACAGCTTAACATTTGGTGATTATTTCGAACCAGACTTCATCGAACACATCTACGATCAGGTCATGGTACTCCTTCGAATTCAGCAGCAGGTAGCACGCGAGCAGCTCCTCCAAGTCCTTCGACGTGCTCATGTTCTTCTCCACGATCATCTCCACCATGGAGTCCCTGAAGTCCTTCCGCGGATCCGACGACAACTTCACCACCGCTAAACTCTTGGACATCCTCTTCTTCTGCAGCTTCGCCCCCGCCTCAGTCGTCGTCACGTCGATCTTCGTCCGTTCTGCGTGATAAGCCTGGAGCATCCTGCTGGTGAGCCGCGGAGAGTTCGCTCGAACGCGCAGGCGGCGCAGCCCCGGAGGCGAACTCCTCATGCGGCTATTGTTCTTCCGCACGGCGCGGCGGCAATCGAGGTGGCTGCTCGTCTCATCGTCGGAAAATTTGCTCTCCAATTCGATGGTTTCGGCTTCTTTCTTAGCTGCTTTTGTTATGATTGGAGGAAGCTCGCGAGCTGGTCCCATGTCAGGGCTGTCCAACTTCTTCGCGAGCAAACTCTTCGCCTGCACGTTGATGATGACATCTATCGCAGAGGAGACGACGGCATCCAGATGCAGTCTGCCACCCACGTCGGTCTCCTGCGAATTTTTCTGCTCGCCGTGGACGTCGTAGTTGCACGGACATGAAGCGCTCTCCGGCGACGGCGGCATCGTGAATTCCGTGACGGGGTTGGCTTTGCAAGCTCTGCGACCGCAACCGGTTGAGACGGAGGAGTTGACCAATTTGTCGTCGGAGGGTGAAGCTCTGCTCTGCTTTCTTCTGAATCTCTTCTTGGATCTTTTCGTTGAATCCAGGAGGGGGAGCTCTGCATCTGAGACAGCATTGGAACGGGGTAGGAGGGCATGCTTGACATAGCCGTCTGCTTCAGGTCTGCTGGAGAAGTAGTGAGAAGACCTGTTAGGAAGGAGGACCTTTGGCGTCCTCGGAGGGTGATGGCTTCTTGTGGCGGGGGATCGCGTCCTGTCCATCATCTTGTTGAACCAGGCACTTGGAACCATATCAGATAGCCTGAACTTGTAGTTCCCCATCTCTGGCACAGCAAATTCAGCAAAAATAATAACAGGATAAAAACTCTCTCGCACACAACACAAACAGAGAGACAATCTTGGCCTGTGATATTTTTGAACAAGGTTCTGTAAGCTTGGTCTTCAGAGGTCGGCAAAGGCTACGATGGAGCAGGAAGAAGAAGAAAAGCAGCTGCTTTGCGAGAGAAATGGAGCATAGATGCTCTCCCCCCTACTGCATTTGCATGCAACGAAATTAACGTGCTCATGCGACACATTCCATCTCCACTAGAGCTACTGGATGAGAATATGGAAAGAGAAGGAAACCTCGCCCTTTTCTTTCTCTGTGGTAGGGGATTGTGAAATGGCGAGTGGAGGGAAGTTGGAGATAAATAGGGCAAGAAGATGGTTTTGGTTTGGAGGTGATGGATGTGAAGGAGTGTCTTCGAGCATGGAGTGGTGGGGATCCATGCAGAATAGTTGGACACGCATGACATGAGGAAGAACACAAGCTACGATAAAAGACGAATTTGAGGAGAAAAAAGAGAGAGTTTGTAGCATAAGAAAACAAAATTGTTTTGATTGATATATAATTGCCTCCTGACGATGCTTTTCTAGATTGATAACTTAGTTACTTTCATCTAACATAATGTTTGGTGAAATTTTTTTTTAATCTATTTTTTACAGATTTTGTGTTTGTCATCTAATTTATGGTTTTTGTTTCTGATAGATGATCATGATCTCTTGTCATCAAAAGTAAAAGCGCTTGAACTTTTAGTTAAACCTACTATTTAGTAATAATGTTTTGAATCCTATGAAGTAAAAGACATCTTCACAGACTCACTATAGTGATTGAGAATTATTATTTGCAAAATCTGACATATTATTACCCATGCATTTAAAATTATTTTGATTCAATTTTTAATAACATGCATAATTTTATGAACTTATTTATATTAATTTTATAGATATAAAAATCCATCCAAATATTTTTTTTTGTTTAAGAAACAAGAAAAATGAATTAAGAAGCCAACAAAGAAAATCACGCTAAAAATTAGAGTTAAAATGGAGTCAGAAAGTGAAAAATAGTGAAGCGGCGAAGGATTGGAATTCCGCTGTCATGAGCCGTGAAACATCAGTCACGAGCCGTTAAAATATTTTTTCACTCTAGAAAGTTGCTCTGAGGTACAGTCGTGACCAGCCTATCACGGGCCGTGAAATTTAGAATTTCTATGTGAATCGGACATTGTGAGGGTCATGAAAAATCTATCACGGGCCATGAAAAGCCTATCACAATTCCTATTCGAACACTGTAAAATCATTGTTACATGTCATGACGAACTCTGGATTCGATATTTGAACGAATTTTTGAAAAACTTTTAAGTAAACAAGGATTCATACTCATACTATAAGATCCCAAGATGATTTATTATGGATCAAATTTTAGAGTTTGACAAGGCCAAAATTTTAGAAGTAAATCAACTACGAATTTTTCTTATTTTGACATAGAAAATATTTCTATTTTTCTAATCACATGAAAACCCGAACTCTTATAAATAGAGGCTTTCTACAGTCAGAAGAGTGATGCTAGGACTTGCAACCTATGCTTTGAAGACAAAAATGTGGGAGCATCTTGTAGAATATTCAAAAAAGATTTCTGCGTAGTGATCTCGAGCGAGGATCGTGCAGCGATTGATCTTTCGTTCATGAGAGTATTTTCAGTTTTATTTTATGTTGGGATGCGTCATATTATACTTTAAATTTCAATTTTTTTCAATATTTGTAATTTGGATAATTTAGTTTAGTTTTCAGTTTCAATTTTATTTCTGCAAAAGTTTTACTATTAAGACAACTTGTGAATATTTCTTTAATGATTAATTTTAATTGTTTAACTTTTGCTTTTCATTAGTTTTGATTGAATTATTAGTTGATTATTAACTTGGCAGTGTGATTAATTTGTTAATTCATATTTTTTTAAAGTAATTCATGTCGTAATCTAGTATAGGCAGACGAACTATTAAATTGTGTGGTCTATCAAGTTGACTCACGTGAGCGATTTGGTAGCATAAAAATCACAACTCATAACATTCTAATTTGATTGGGATTGAGAGTATGAAATATTCTCATCTTATTAGGATTAAGAATAGTTAGTTTTTCGGTTAGGGAGATCATACTTTAGATGTTTCTAATCCATCTAAAAATTGAATTTGATTATCTTTTATTAAATCAATCATTACAGAAGTTAAACAAGTTTGTTCTTAATCATCTTAATACATCCTTAGACATTAGTATATTAGTTTAATTTTATTCTTTACTTTTTTGTTATTTGTTTTTCTGCAAAATCATTTATCATAACCTTGTTGTCTCTTATTAGCTTATGAAATTAATTTAGCTACTTAAGTTAATTCCCCATGGGTTCGACACTCTACTTTCTATTTTATTAATTGAGCGATAAGTGCACTTGGTAGTATTTAATTGTTATCAATTCTCACATCAAAAGATAATAAGCTCAACATGCATAATAAAAAAATAAAAAATTCTAGATAACTAAATTAATAACAGGGTTCAAACATTTAACCCTTTTACAAATCTAAAATCTCTATTATAGAAAATATAAACTATTAAAATAAGGTAAAAGAGAATCCAAATATATGATAGAGGAAGAACATGTAACTTTCGGGACCTTTGGACCATTACATAGAACAAATGACGAGTTACTGCGTAGTCTTCTCCTTTACTTGATCTTCAAACCTTGAAATTCGTCTTTGCAATGTTCGCACAACTCAGTGGCCTCATGCACCTCTCTCAAGCCTCGAGCACATCGATTTTTTAATTTTCTAAAGCCTCTATTTATAGCTTACATGTGTTCCAAAAGTTTTGCTAGAGTTTTAATTTGATTGAAATTCTTTTTATGTCAAGATAAGTAAATTTGGATTTGACTCTTGTTGAGCTTTAAAAACATTCAAAACTCTGATTCTGGGTAAATATATTTTCTAATGATCTATAGGATTTATGATAAAGTTTGGAATTGATCAACATTTAAAATTTTCAAGAAAAGTTGAAGAAATCTTGAAATAAGTCTTTGTAATGCCCCTTAACAACTTCGTAATGATTTAAAAATGAATTTTTATGATCCACAACATGAATTTCACAACTTTTATGGTGTTCAAATCAGAGTAAATGTTGCATTTTTACGACCCCTAACTTGGATAAATTTTTAGCATAAAACTAGACATTTAACGAATCGTAATGATCCTCCCTATTACGGTCGTTATGACCCTATCATGACTCATTATATTCATTTCAGTTTTGATAGCCTCTACTAACTTTTAATTTCTGGTTTCGTTTTAACTCTGATCTAATTGTCAATTTTTCTGATGGCTTCCTAACCCTTTTCTCTTATTTTTCTATAATAAAATATAGAATTTGGATAGATTTTTATTTTTATAAAATGAAAATAAATGAACTTATAAAATGATGCATGATATTAAAAAAATGAATTGAAATAAGATTGGATGTGTAGATAATTATATGTACATCAATGATTTTCTTATGTTTTTAAATAAAATTCTTGGTACGTTCATTGATGTATAATTTCTCTCGTTCAACCTTTATTTTCTTGATGTCTCATTAACCATTAGGTTAGAGAAATTTACTCATATGAATATTCATCTGCTATCACAACTATGGTAGTGCATCTTAAAACTAATGACTCCTTGTCTACCCCAAAAAAAGAAGGATGAAAAAAAAATGGAAACATTGCTCTTTCATGGGCCAAAATCGTACACCAGAGCCCACTGGATACGAAAATTTTCCATTGGTGAGCCATATTTCGTCTTGGGCCCAAAAGTTATAGGCCGATTTGTAATCCCTTTTTCTATCTCTTTTCTTATCAGGCCCAAAAGAAAAATGGAAGTAGAAGTAGCCTTTTTTTTAACGTAATTTATAGATATGTTTGTATCTCCAGACTCCAATAGCAGAGTGTAGAAAGTTTAATTCGCGAAAATAGAGTTGGAAAAGTTAGACTATTATTATTGTAAATAAATGCTATAAATAGAGTGATTTACATATCCAGTTGGTGGTGGTTGTGGGAGGCGGCCGGAGTCGTTGGCCTCCGTTTTCTTTACTTCCTTGTTTTTTTCTTAATTTGCGAGGAATAAAATAGAGCACTTTTTTGTTCTCCTTCCGGAACAAGCGGTGCCGCCGACAACCAAACTATGACGTGCGTAATTGTTCGTCCGAAGGAATTGTAGATAATTCCAGTGGAAGATAAATTATATCCATAAAATTATGCATGTTACTAAAATAATGGATCCTACTTTTGAAGTTTGTGCTTTTCTTTTTTCTTAATTAATTAATGGAGGTTGGCCGACGACGAAACGCGAATTAATTAAGCATTGACAATTGACGTCATTGCCATTCCAAATTCCTAATTCCGGATTAATTAAAATACGTACATCGTACAAAGAAAGGTCAAAAATAACGACGGGATCGCACCGCAGCGCAAACCGCCCCCAAGAAAAAAAGTCCTCTCTCTTTGACCCGGCCATGTAACCAACCAACGACCGCGGACGTGTGGGGTCCTTTCTCCAGAAGATTTCAACTCAAAGTGGTAGCGTCTACAGTGACTTTAATTAGAACTGTTTTTAAAGACTTAAAACTAATATTTTTTTCTATTTTTTATTATAAAAATTCATAAATTATAGAATGAATGATAATTGGATAGGGTTCAATAGAAGGTTTTTTGTGTGTGTAAATTACAAAGAAGACTTAAAGCCTAAGACAAATAAAAAAAGACAAGGTTCATCATCAAGATACATATATCATATAATTTCATTACATCTTTTATTCTCGCAAGTTAATAGTAGACTGCACAGAGAGATAAAAAATAAATGGAGTTGGATTCCGTTCATCGTCCCTTGCAATTACTCAATTAATCAGCAGTGGCTTTTTTTTTTCCTTCTTCTTTCTACCTCTCTAAACTAAGAACAGCCCATCTGTTCTCTTCTTTTCCGGAGCACATCTGGTCAATGTTTGCAGTTGGCGAGTTCAAACTCTCAAATCTCATGTTCATCATGTTAGATCATTCACAACCAGAAGTAAAGATGAAGTAAGAACTATGATTTCTGCTTCGTTAGGTTTACAGTTTACTCTTCTTCCAATATGAAGGACAAAGTTCCCAGAAGCAGGGGAAAAAAACTGAGAAATCTAATCCATATTCTTGATAATGTATATGTATCTCTTTTCCTATGACTATGAGGTATAAATTTTTACAAATCTTCCTGAAAACAATAAATAAAATGTAGAAAGAATACAAGAGAGAACGAAGAAGACCACATGCAATAAATTCAGGTCTGCTTCTCGTTGGTCCTCTTGCTTGGCCCAGACGGCGGAACCTTTCCCCGAAGAAGACGACTCAGCAGCCGATGCTCGTACCTATTCTCTGGCTTCTGATTCCCCGTTGTTGAGCTCGCCGTCGTCTGTAAAGTGCTTGAAGGAGCGACGTTCGCCGGAGCACTGCGGATGCTGCCGGCGGCGGCGGCCTGGAGACTTGCAGTTGCAGAGTGGAATACTCCGAAAGGCCTGCAAGCCGACGACTGCGGCGCCGAAGCGGCGAGTAGGAGGAGGATAACGAGGAGGGGGATGAGGAGGCGCGACGTTTGAGCTCGGGGCTGAGACGCCATTGATGAATTAGGAGCGACGGAATCGAAGAAGTATATTGATGGCGCGAGATTAATGATCGATGATGAATGAAGAGAAAAGTGTGGTGGAGTTGGTAGATATATGCGAGACGAGAACGAGCGAGAGAGAGGGAGGGAGAGAGGAGGGAAAAGATCGGCAGAAAGTTGGTGTTATAATTATGAAACGATTCAACGTGGAAAAAAAATGCAGCAGTTTGACTTCGTCTCTGTTATGCTTTCCGAATACGCGTGTGAAATAAAAACTATATATATATATATATACATAATTGATTTATATACACAAGTAAAAATAGAAATCTAATTTGGTGAAATAATAAATAAGTCGTTTTTGGACCATCTATGATGATTAATAAAATCGAATATTAATTAAAATCATACAACTTGAAGAAGACGCCGTGGACGTAATTAATCCTGCTTGAGAGGCAAATTAGTCAGAGAGTAGAAAGGTGGGGGTGGTGTGTTCATGGAGGAGCATGTAATTAATTGATTTCCAGTCAAAGAGTAGACCTAACATGGAGGCCACAAATCAAAGAGAGGAGACTAATTGTGGGCTTTGCGTAGACCATAATATTTGATCGTCTCTAAGAATAATGAGCCGCAATGGGTGGCGTTTATAACGAATACTGATGAAACAAATAGTTACTAATTTTATATTTTATGAACATAAAGATTAATGTCTAGTGTATTTTATCAGAATTATTAGTTCTCTTTCCTCTTTTAACCTCGAAGTTTGGAGTTCGAACGTGCTATTTTATTTGGATCCTCTCTTGTTGGAACAATTTTATCCTTCAATTTTGATTATTGATATTCTGATGGCATATAAAATATTATTTACCGTGACGTAAAATGGTGTAGAAACGAGTGACATTAAAATTTGCATCTCTTTTGTTTTGTGTTTCTTTTTTCCCTTTTGGTGACGCTATGGATCTCAAGTGACATTAGGGATCGGCAACTCCGTGGTCAAATCTCAACTTGCTGCCGATTTCGATGCCGCGTGGAAAATTCATGACATATGTGTGCACATTTTAGTCATATTATTATTATATTTTGACTGAATAGTTGATAGCAAATTAGGTCCGAAAATGACACTGGACATGGCTCGTTCATCTTAGATAAACTTTTATGTTTATTATAAGAGAGATTTTAATTTTAATTTCCTGGACAAAAAAATTACAAACCTTTATAACTTTATTATATCTAATCAAAACCTTCATAATTTTTTTTGTCTCAAATTTAGCTTGAAAGTATCTTTCCATAAAATGTTCATAAATGGGTATTATATGCCAAATATTATTCCTACATAGTAAAAAAAACATAATTGTGTGCAACATAATATTTATATCATTATTCTTGTACTTTATTTATTAAAAAATAATTTTATATTTTATGTCCAAATTAATATATTTATCAATAAGTATTTAATATTTCTTTGAGGAATATATTATGAGATTAAATATGAAAAGAAAAGTCGGTGGCTTTTTATAATATAATGTGGTAGAAGTCGAGTCGTCGTGAAAAATCCCCATTCAAGGACCTGCTACAAATTCTCACAACGGAGAAGTTTAGGTTTCTGTCCGTCTTGCCGATTTTGGAATTCCGCATATACCACAATTCTCTAATATTAACATACAAATATTTTTCTAAAGGATATTATAAATTTTATAAATGATATTTATAAGAAAAATATGTGTCGAAACATTACAATATACTAAAAATGGTCTTCACGCACAAATTCAATTTTTCATAAAAAGTTACATAGCATAGAAACTTAAGAAGAAGAAAAGAAAAACGTTAAGTAGGTACGAAGAATAATATATTTATAATTTAAATTCGAGTTTGAAGATTTTAGAAGGAGAAAAATAAAACATCTGGATACCTTATATATTTATTGTTTTAAAAATGGTATGGATGATAGAGAAAGCCGACTAATCGACGACTAATTGTACACTTAACACCACGTAAGCTTTCAGATGGGAAGATGATTTAAATCCTGCTTAATAAATAAATAGATAAATAAATAAAGCACACATTTCCACCGTCAACCCCTCATGATTTTTGTATTCACCATGGGGGGCCGGACCGTGCAGTGCCGCAACACAAAAGGCCCGACATGTTCCAAACAATTGCAACCGTTCGCCTTAATGGGCCGGGCCTCTAGGCTCTAGACAAAAAAATTGAAGAAATATTTTTTTCCAATTATTTTAAGAAAATTAAAGACCGAAAAATAAAAGACTCATAGCATCTCCCAATGATGGTTGTGCTACACCCTTCTTCTCAAAATTTTGGAGAAATATAAAAGGACATATATCTGTTATTAATAAAAAATTGGAACTCAGAAACTTTTTCACTGAATTTTATTTGACGTCAGAAAGGAAGGAAAACAAGAATTGCGTGTGGGGAATATTTGCATAGCATGCAGTGGAACCACCACCATAGATCCTGGTGCCAACAACAATGGTGTACCTCAATAAACTTCCTATTTTGGATATATCTATCTATATCTATATATTACTTTATTTAAAAAAATAAAAGGTTCGTTAATTATTTGATGAAATAGTGAATGTTCTATAGGCGTGGAAAGTTAACGACTAAAACGCGTACGCACTGTACGTATAACTTGAGTTATCACGCATCACTTTCATTGTTTTTGTCCTTCCGGAAAGGATCAAGAAGATGTGAACTGTGCAGCGAGTGGTCTCTCTGTCCCTTCCTTCCTTCCTCCTCACCATGGGCGGCAGATGGGGCATGGAAGAAAGGAGGGACTTATTTAATGCAGGGCTCCCTTTGCATGCCTCTGTGCTCATAGGAAATGGAACACGAGATGCCAAAAACAATGGTTGGGATGTCTCTTCGCATCCCTCCCTGGACCCCCTTTGTCGTCTCCAAGTTTTTGAGCAGAGTCGGACATATATGATGTAATGGACCCCTTAACCTTGGCATTTCATCCTGATCCCCCTCTCAACATGGGCAGCTACACTGCAGGCACACCTGAACCCAGACATGCATACAGTTATTTCAGTTAGTCACCTTTATCATTATATATACTAAACGATGGCGAGTTTCGAGGAGCACAAACCATTACCTTCCAGTGCTGCTGCAACCCATTTGTCATCCATGGCTAAACGCAAAGTTTATCTCACTGCACTCTTCCTTCTTCTAGCCCTCACTCTGCTGTTGAAGGATCAAGAACGCACGGCAGCAAGCAGCAGCAGCTCTGCTGTCATATCAAGAAAACTGGGGAACCAGAAGAGCAGCCAAGCAGCTGATGGCAAGCGAGGGGAGGTGGAGATGGGTGTTGAAAGACCTCGAGAAAATATGAAAGAATCCAGCTTTCATGAGAGCTTGGGGTCCGTACCGAGCCCTGGTGTCGGTCACTAGTTCTGGGTCTCTGTTTTTGCACATAGTTGTGGGGATTCAGTAATTGTGCGGCTTGCTGTGAGCCTTGTTATTAGTATAGAGCTCCGGAGCATGCACGTTCGATCAGTTATTTTTTGGGAGTCTGTGTCTGTGTCATACTACTTGATTAGGTGACAGAACATGTCTAGATCTGTTCTTTTGTTTGTCTAGATGTGTTCTTTTCTTTCTTCCTTTTTATTTTGGTTATTTGTCCATGTATCCATATTCCATACATCTACAGTTCCATTGTTCTGTTAATTTATTTATTTGGATTGCGACATCTTGTTGGTTCTGAACTTGGAATAAATTTTCGAATAGCTCGATATAGTAAATTAGAACAAAACGAAGATATATAAAAGAAACATATTGATTTTTGAAATTCAGATATATGAAATATAGTTTTTCGGTAGCCAATCGCTGGTATCTGAGAAGCAGTGTCGAATGTGTCTAATACAGGTGAGACTCCCAATAATTTTTTTTTTACATTTTCAAATACTCAAACTTAATATCTCTGCTTAATCGATGAAAAGTCGTTACCACTCCATCGCAATCTATGTCGGTGATATATGTGAAATATAGTTGACAGTCCACTCCCACTCATTTCATGACTGGTCATCTGTATCCTTTAGATTGTACTCCATATAACTAATCTTTTACTATAGATGCAACCATTTCTCCCTGTGTGCATAAATACCTGACACTGATCACTTCGCAATATATTGCAATCCAAAAGGTTGATTTGTCAGCTGGATCCAGCGAATTGAAGTAGTAATGTCACAGATTTAAGCCACCTAATCCTTGCCTGATCAGTCACATGGCCGAGATCACAATGTCTGGATACTTTGCTCATGTAGAGGAGCAGAGAGAGACAACTCAGTTTGCAAACGATTCCATCAACTTGTGTGTTATGTACGCCCTACCAAAAGCAGTTACATAAGGAAAATGGTGAAACAAAAAGATCATACTTTAGTGATTGGTAACTGGTCTTAACCATATTATTCAACTCTATACAAGTTAAATTTAAGCTTTGTTGAAGAAACATCAAACTCCGCCTATGTTTTATAGCCGGTCTCAAGTCCGGATAAAGGAGGAGGGTTGTGTTAGGTCCTGACAGCCAGCGTAAAATCCTGTCGAATATTATGAACATGGATCAACTAATACAAAATTGGAAATATGGAAAAATACGTTGGAGTCAAAGGGTTTTCATTTAAGTATGAATAAAATAGAATATATGCATAGCAATTTCACAAATAAATAACTTAGAGACGATTTGAAAGTTAGGCTAGGGGAGGATATAATTCCTCAAGTGACAAAGTTTAAATATTTATGATCAATTGTAAGACAAGATGGTGAGATTAATGACGATGTTAATCATAGAATTTAAGCTGGTTGGTGTAAATGGAGGAAAGTCATTGGAATTCTTTGTGATAAAAAAGTACACAATAAAGTTAAAAGAAAATTCTATCGCACTGCTATAAGACCGACAGTGTTATATGGTAGTGAATGTTGGACTATGAAGGGACAACATGAACATAAAATGAGGGTAGCCGAAATGAGGATGTTGAGATGGATGTGTGGTCATACAAGATTAGATAAGATTATGAATGATCATATACGTGAACGAGTCGGAGTGACTCTTATTAATGAGAAAATAGTAGAGAATCGTTTGAGATGATTTGATCATGTTCAGAGAAGACCATTAGATGCTTCAGTAAGAAGAGTAGATCAAATAATTTGAAGTCCGATTAAAAGAGGGAGAGAGAGGTCAAGGCGGACACTTGACGAACTAATAGAGCAAGATCTATTGGTGAATAATATACCGAAAGATTTAATTACTAATAGAGCGGAATGACATCGTATGATCTATGTAGCCGACCCCACCTAGTGGGATAAGACTTTGTTATTGTTGTTGTTATTGAAGAAACATCAGTTTAACCACATTCGAACTCTAACAGGGTGAGAATATACAGCTCTCATCAAGATGACCCTAGCTGCTAGTTGAAGACTACCACAGATTCAAAGGCAACAATTGAAGTGAACAAGAGGAGCAAATTAATCTATTGCCGTTCTTTTCTTCTTCATCTGCTCCTACTGCAGAGGAGGTCCTCACCTCACTCCTCAGTAAGTACCTCCCAGTGGCCAGTGGCCATGCCATGTCCACGCAAGTCCAGAATCCTCCACGACTGGACCTAAAATTTGATGTCAAATTTGAAAACTTTAATCTCAACCCTAAACCTCGTCAAAGAAAAGAAGAACTCTTTCTGAAAACTACTAATTCCTCTCACCTTGATGAAAGGAGGGGCTCTACACATCTGTCGAGCAATCGATCAAAACTCCACTGGATCCCTGGAAGCAATTGAACAAAGAAGAGCACTAAAAAAGAGATTATTTCAAAACGCTGCTCCAAAAAGACAATAGGAATCCTCTAACTCTAACTACCGCTACAAACTATAACTGCCGTTACAAACTCATCCAGCTTTTGGGACACATTTCAAACAGAAGATAACATCAGCATTAGAATAATCCGAAAACGCTTAGCCGTCAAAATATTATTCTTTATGATCTTCGTACGAATTTAAAACACATCTTAAAAATAGAAGAGTATGATATTAATAAGTTTTTGATCACATTTTGTCAATTCGGTCCTTTCACTAGGACCCCAAAATCCATCAGCATTCACCCTCTCTTCCTGCGCGGGCGAAGAAAAAGAAAATTAATGAAACAAAAATTTACCGCGACGAAAAAAATGAAACCTTAAAAAAAAGTTAACGTCGACAGCAGGGTTCGAACCTGCGCGGGCGAAGCCCAACAGATTTCAAGTCTGTCTCCTTAACCACTCGGACATATCGACGACTTGCTTACATATTGCTCATTAGTCCTACTTACATCTAAACCTGTAGGACTCCATAACCTAGTCACCTACCAGATTGACCACATTGATCAAATGTGGACTTAAACAACTACGCAGTTTCCGTTCAATCTCATAAATGCAAGTAGGGTTTGCAGCTCTAGGCGACCGAAAGCGGATAATTAAATTATGACATCCTTGTGAATTATAAAATATACGAGACAATTAAATTAAGGTGGTGCTTGTCATTTTGCGATCAGCACCAATTAACTAATTAAGTATTCAATGAGCAATTTGCGTACATGCATACAAGAGGTACCTCAGCACAATAAGTAGAAAATATTCTATCTTATAACATATAAGAAACATGGATCAACGAATAACATATAAGAAACTTGTTCGGAATCGAGGGGGTGATCCAACATTCAATTTTTAAATTAATGAAACTCTTGATGACATTTTGGTCCACGGCGAGGTACATCTGGCTAGTAGTTAGTATCTCTACGATTTTATATATACATAATGACTCATTCATCTTTGTTTGTACAAGTAGATGATCAATGATGTGTACCATTTTTCCCTCTTGGATATGCAGCCTAGTGTTTAAGGGCTTAGGTTTGATTAATTGTGAAATGCGATTTAAAAATAAAGTCAAATATAATCTGTAATATGATTAAATCAGTCATTTAAAAAAAAATCAAAACTACTATTTTTACCCAATAACAATAGAAATAATAATTATATTCTCATTATTTTAAATATGTTAACTATATTTTATTTTTTATAATTTTTTAACCATATATTACTGTATTAATATCTATTGTTGTTATATTAGGAATCATTGATTATTTATAATAAAATGATAATATATTTTATAATTTTATTCTAAACATAAGGTAGAATAAAAATATATTTAAGAATGTGACAATTTATTATTCTATTTTGGCTCGAATTTATTCTTCAATAAAAAAAAGTCCATAATGATTGATATGATATGTTATTTCATAAGAAAACTAATTCATTTTTTTCTGTGAAAGAAAAAAGTGGAAATGATGTGTTAGAAGTAATGTCACTTCATGCCTTTAGCTTCATCCATGAGCTGCCGAGCTGTAAAATAGAGTTGCAAAGATGAAGTATTGTGATTAGTTGTTACTTTACTTTGTAACATTAGTTAGATGTGATGTCATTTTATGCTTCGTATCATTCTTATATTAGTATAAATAGGTGGTTGAGTATGTTGTAACGATAATTTGTAATAGCTTATTTCATTTGAATAGAATCGTAGCTTTAGCTTTACTCCTTTTTGTCTCTGCTACTTCTTCTCCTCTGCTAACTTTTTTTCTTCTCGAATTTGCAACCGGCAACCATTATTGGAGCTCAAGATCATTTCTAACATGGTATCAGAGCTTAGGCTCCGTCAATCCACTTGAGCTCCTACCTCATCATTTGCTTCGTCACCGGAAGGTCTTCGTCGCCAACAATGGTGCCTATGAGCCCAGGATTGGAGCTTCCTTTGTTCGATCTACATCATCTACAATAGGTGCATCAAGTCTTTCAGCTTCCTCTATAGTTTGGCATTACATCTCTTTTCTAGATCTCTTTCTTTTTTTTTTTGCAATTTTTGAACATGATTTGCTCGTGACTAGTGATAGATCGCAACTGATTTACGTCGGCTTGCTTGATCTATATTTCATGCCTTCTTGTTCACTTGCAATATTGCTCGTCGTTCCTCCGATTGCATTTTATTTTCCTTCTCTAATAGTTCTTGCTCATTCATCTACTTTGTTTCTCCAGTTTTATTGTTTCCTTCACTTTGTTTCTCTACTTCTCTTCCGATCGTCCTCCGATATCTTCGGAAGTTCTTCGTTCATTACTTCATTGATCACAGAGTGTGGCACTTGTGGGACTGTGTCCTTATCCGCTTCTTCCACGCCTTTCTCTGGCTTCTTCCTCGAGTTTTTTTCCTCTTTCATTTACATTGTCTTCTTCTCCTATGATTGATCCACTACTGGAGAGCGGGACAAAATCTCGAGCACATGGTTGGTTCAGTCAATCTCGCATGAAAGCTTTTGTTCTTCGAATAGTGTTTTCATCTTTAATCTTCATGTTCTTCTGTTTTCTTCTTCTTGATCCTATTCGATCGTGTTCGTCTACTCTCTGTTCAGTAATCTTGGATCCTCCATTCTTTGTTCTTCTTGTTTACGGTTGCAAGGCTATGTATATCAACATCTTAGGATCTTTTGCATCTATGTCTTTTGTAATGGCGTTCGAATCCTGAAGCTCATTGTCGACATGTTATATGGAAGTTTAGTTTAAAGCGTTCTTGAGGTCGTCAACATTTGGCGATGGATCACATTTGAAGCATTCCTGAGGTCATCGATTTTATCTTCTCCGACGATGGATCGCAGTTTTAGTGTTCCTCAAGTCGTCATCCGACGATGGATCACAATTCTTTCTATCAAATGTTCAGCGTGAAGCTTCTTCTGGCGTCTGAAACTTATTTTGTAACTTCCATCAGGTACCCGATAAAATGTATCTTAATTATTCGCTTCTTAGACTCGATGGATCCTTCCCTCTACTTCGCCGACATCTTCAAATTGACGTTGTTTAGGTTTTTTCCGTCATCAACTTGAGGAGGTTGTTCGGTGACGAATTCAAGTTGATGTTAACGAAGACAAAATCTGCAATGTGTGGTCTTGATCCAGCCTAGGGCACCAAAGGGGAGGGGTGAATTGGTGTTTAATCGAAAATATCGATTTCACAAAATTCGTCGCGGAAGCACAAAACCGATTCTTAAAACCTTTATAATTCAGATTATAAACACAATATTAGAGAGAGAGAGAAATCAAACAAAATGAACACGGGTGGTTATTAACGAGGTTCGGTCACACCTTGACCTACGTCCCCGCTTCGACTTCTCGACCTCAAGACCGTCGGAGATTCCACTAAGCACTTCCTTTGTTCCAAATGGGGGAAGGAAGAAAGCCGTTTATACAACCACATTTTCTCCGCTTCGAGAGGCAAGGCAACATCTCCTCTTAGGAATCTAATCTTTTCTCTCGCTCAAGAGGTAAGATTTGGAACCTTTTTTACACAGGAGTTCTCACAGTCTTTTTGAGAAATAGTTTCTTTCTTTTACAATAAAAACATCACAAGAAGAGAAGAGAGATAGAAAGAAAGCTCTAAATGATAACTTCAAGAGAAATAGATCTTCTTTTGATTTCTTGAAATATTGCTTCAATGCTTGGATAGATATTTTTGCTTCTGGTCCTGACACACCTTTTATAGGCTCTGGCATGTAAAAAATTCGTCCAGAATTAATTCTATATTTTTCTCTTTGAAATATAACCGTTACTGTTCATTTCAATAATGGACCGGTCGACCGCATTTATGGACTGGTCGACCGGTCTATATGACTGTTGCGCTGATTTCTCCAGTTGTCATAGTTGGTCAGTCGATCGGACTATCGACCAGTCAATTGACCGACATAGCCTCGCAGTTTTGATTTTCGCCTGTTGAGTTGATCGATCAACTTGTGCATCGACCGATGTAGTCTCAACATGAATTTGAGTAGTTTATGCATTGACCGATCGACCGATATCTCCGACTCTCTCGACCGATCTTCATAGCTTTGACTAGGGGTGACAATATTCTCCCGCCCCTTGTGGGGCCCCGCATTCATGGATTATTTCCCCACGGGGACGGGGATGAGGGCCAAACTCCCCCCGCCCCCTCCCTTTCGGGGATCGGGGTGAGGGTAGTTCACCCCACCCTGTCGGGTCCCCGAATCCCCGAATCATTATTTATAATTAATAACTTATTATAATTATATTTATTACATTATATTTGAAACCGTCCATTATATATATATATATATATATAACATCAAACCCTAACTCTCCCTTTCTTTCAAGTCTCAACGAGTCAACACTTAACCCTCTCAACTCTCCATTGCCAGCTGTCGCCGCCGAGACTCTCCACTCGCCTAGCCGTCGGCCGTCGACCGCCAGCTTCCCTTCGTCGGTCATCAATGTCGTCGTCATCTAGGGCGTCGTTGTCAAGGGCATCGTCATCGAGGGCGGGTCGTTGTCATCGTCGAGGGCGTTGTCTTCATCAAGGGCATCATCGTTGATCCAGTCATCGTCGAGCGATCGAGGGCATCATCGATCTCGGTGGGTCATCGGTCCGATCGCCGTCGATCCGAAAGGGGCGCGTCATCGTGGTCGTCATGGTTGATCCGAAAAGGGCAGCGATCGGAAGGGGCGCGTCATCTGGTCGTCGTCGACCGTCGACGAGGGTGATTCGCCTCTGTGCACTGTGCGCTGCGCAGTGAGGCGATTCACCTCTGCACACTCACCTCTGTGCACAATGCAGAGGTGCTGCGCACATTTTTTTAATTGTGATATTTTTTTGTAAAAAAATTGGGGAATCAGGGTCGTCGCAGGGATTTGGGGCCCCGGGGGGATCGGGACGGGGATAAAATTTCCCCCAGACCGGGGATTCGGGGTGGGTCGTCGGGATTCGACCGTATCCTGTATTATTTTGAACATAACTTTTTGCACAATTATCCAAATTAGATGATCTTTGAGTTTATGGAAAGCTAACAGAATTCTTTAAAATAATGAGATCAGTGCCAATTATTTGATCAAGCTGTAGTGCATAAAGTTATCCATTTTTCTTTAAACTTTTTCAGCATTTTAACTTTAATCATTCAATGTTTGTATCATCAAAACATAATTTTATATGGCATTAAAACTTTGACCCAACACAGCCATCTTATAGGACGAGTATGAAGCTTCTGGGTGTATTGTAATTGATAGTTGGGGTTGATAGAGTTGATGTTCTTGTCGTCATATGTGTCAGCATCTTCTGCTTGCAGCTGTTTGATAAAATGTCTCTGCAGCTTCGACTAGATTCTTTTGCCATCGCAACAATGAAAATGCCATGCATACAAGCTTTAAGTTGATGACGTTTGCCGCCATCAACTTGAGGGGAGATGTTAGAAGTAATGT
This sequence comes from Pontederia crassipes, assembly GCA_030549335.1. NCBI lineage: Eukaryota > Viridiplantae > Streptophyta > Magnoliopsida > Commelinales > Pontederiaceae > Pontederia > Pontederia crassipes. The sequence continues at coordinate 7,082,852 of CM060189.1, forward strand.
CATGTCGTGTCTTTAGGTTCATTCATGAGCTGTTAGAGTTGCAAAGATGAAGTGTATTTGTGATTAGTTGTTACTTTACTTCGTAACATTAGTTAGATGTGATGCCGTTTTATGCTTCGAATCATTCTTATATTAGTATAAATATGTGGTTGAGTATGCTGTAACGATCACTTGTAAATTGCTTCTTTCATTTGAATAGAATTGTAGCTTTAGCTTTACTCCTTTTTTTCTCTACTACTTCTCTTCTGCAACTTCTTTTTCTTCCCGATCTGCAATTATTGGAACTCGAGATCATTTCTAACATGTTGAAAAGTGTTCAATGTTTGAAAAATAAAAAAGGTACCGGTTCAAAAGTGTACACCGCCAAAATTCATAATTCGAAGGACAAACTAGAGGGTGTGTTTGGACAGGAACTTCTGCCCAGAACTTCATCAAGTTCTGCCAAACACGTCGTCAAGTTGTAATGAGTCCCACATAATTAAAGTTCTGGACAATGCACAAAGTTCGCTTAAGTTCCAATTTAAAGTTCTCATCTTTTGCAAAAACTTGAAAGTTCTCATCTGTCGACCTGCTAATGATGTCTTCTTTTTTTTCAAAAATTTTTTTAACATGTAGACTTAAAAGTAGGACCACATACTTTTAGGCCTATATGTTATATATATAATATTTTTTACACTAATAATATGTATACTTATTTTTTTATTATTTAAGTCTAATAATAAAAAGTGCATTAATTATTTATCACAATTTACTTTGTGTTATAATAAAATTAAAATTTCCATTATTATTTATTATAAAAATATTGTTGACATATTTAAATATAGGCGTACATATTCTTATTTGTTTTACTTATCATAAATTACAATAAAAATTAACTAGTATAGTATTACAATAATTATTAATATTACTACTATAATATCATTACATTATTTTATTAGTATTATATTATTACATCATTAATTATGAAACAATCAAATTTCGTACTAGTACTCATCCAAACACCATAGAGAACTTCTCAAATCATTATTTAAAGTTTTATCTTACTGAAAATTTTCTCCAAACTCAAAACAAGAACTCCCACGTCACTTCAACAACTTCTAAGAACTTTATGGAATAGGAAAGAGAGAGAGAGAGAGAGAGAGAGAGAGAGAGAGAGAGTGATGTACGATAAGAACAAGAGAGCGTGTGTGTGTGGCTAAGGTTTGATTAAAAACTAAGTCCTAATGTTATATTTAAAAAAATCAAAAGCAAAATTCATCTTTAAAATTATTTTGTAATTTTCTTTGGCTTTACATTAATTAAATCGAATGGACTGCACATATTAGATTCAGAAAGAAATATAATTACGAGATTTTCTAAAAGAACTTTCAAGTACATATTTTGAAAAAAATGCTAAACTGAATATTAATCTCAATTTCAAAGTTGCAATTAATAAACCGCATGACTTAGTCATCCAAAGTCAAATTATTTTAGATGTAGGCGACAAAGTATGATTAGTGTAAGCGGTTGTATTTGAACGAATAGTGATTGATGATATATTACAACTGTTTAAATTATCAAACAAATAAAATACCATAAAACGATAAATTAATATTGGAATAATACATAATAAAGTGTGACATCTCTTGCATAATAAATTCCAAACGCAAAGAGTAACTAATAATAAAAAATCTTAAAGATATATCTGAACATAAACTTTTACATGCTATTTGTTACAAGATGATTTTTTAAACATCTCAAAACTTAGATTATGATTTTCAAAAATGATAATTTTCTTATAGAAAAATCAAACTTAGATGCTTCTTTTCTTTTGTCCCATTCATTCTTAATTAATAATAATATTTTTTTCTACACAATTAACTGATAATTTTCTAAGCTTTTATGGATAATGAGGTTAAACTTGAATCGACGTGTTTCCATCAATCAATATAAAGTTGATTAGACCGAACATCTCATCTCAATTTCATGGATATAAATGCCACGAATCACCCACAAAATGTCAAAAGTGGACATATGTTACAAAATTTCAAGTGCTCGTATCAAATAACCACAAAAAAATTGACTTTTCCTAAAAATGTTTAGGTCGTCTTAAATAATTATATGTTCTATCAATTCTCGTAAAAAAATTAAGCGAAGATTTCATCAGGATTTGAACTTACACTACTAGAAAAATGCGAATTACCGACGATCCGGACCGTCGGTAATCAGCCCGAAAACCGTCGGTAACGCAATTACCGACGGTTTTTCAGTCGGAATCGATCCGTCGAAAAAACGCTCGTCGCAAACGGATTTGCGACGGTTGAAAAAATTCGTCGAAAATATCGACGGTTCTGACTGTCGGAATAGTCCCTGGTGGCTCGACCCGTCGAAATTTTCCGACGGTTGCAACCGCCGGAAAAGTCTCCGACGGTTCGAACCGTCGATATTTTCGACGGTTGCAACCACCGGAAAAGGCCGGCGGTCCGAACCGTCAAAATTTCTGACGGTTATAACCGCCGGAAAAGGCCGGCGGTCCGAGCCGTCGCAACTTTTCGACGGTCGCAACAGTCGAAACTTTGGACGGGCGTTGCAACCGTCGATCTTTTGATGGTCGCAACCGTCGCAAATATTTTTTAAATATAAAAAAAATTAGCGGCCGGATCCGGCCGCCTGGCGTTCGGATCCGGCCGCTGGAGGCCGGAACCGGCCCGCCTGGCGGTCGATCCGACCGCCAGTCGGCCGATCGGCCGCTGGGGGCCGGATCCGAACGGCCATGGCCGGATCCGGCCGACAGCAGATAGAGAGAGACGCCGGCGCGGGAGAAGGTCGCCGGTGCGGGAGAGGGTCGCCGACGTCCGGCGTGGGAGGATCGCCGGCGTCCGGCGCGCGGGAGAGGATGCTCGCGGCCGGGAGAGAGAGAGGAGAGGAGGGAGAGAGAGGAGTGGAGGGAGGAGGGAGAGAGAAGAGGGAGGAGGAATATATATAAAGGGAAAAAGTGGAAAGAAGGCGGAAAAAGGAAAAAAAAAAGTGGGATAACGAAATTTTAATTACCGACGGTTTTGGCCATCGAAAACGTAAATATTAAATATTTTTATAATTACTGACGGTTGTGACCGTCAAAAATATATTTAGTTATATGTAATATTTATTTTTTTATTTTACCGACGATTTGAACCGTCGGTAATCGTTACCGACGGTCAAAATCGTGGGTAATTACGACGGTTTGGACCGTCGCTAATTATATTAATAAAATACTCTTTATATGATATTATTATACATTTATCGACGGTTACGACCTTCAGAAATTGCAGCGGATTTTGCGACGGATGGATATCCGTCGGAAATATCGACGTTCCTAATCGTCGAAAAATTAAATAATAATATAATAAATTATATAATTAATTTTTTTATTTCCAACGGCCGTGACCATCGGAAAATCCGTCAAAAAAATTTAATAATAATATAAAAAATACATAATTTAATTTTTTTTTATTTCTGACGGTCGTAACCGTCGGAAAAGTCGTCGAAAATTGCGACGGATGGATATCCGTCGAAAATATCGACGTTCCTAATCGTTGAAAAATTAAATAATAATATAAATTATTTCTGACGGTCATAACCGTCGAAAAATTTGTCGGAAACGGAACTGTCGAAAAATCCGTCGCAAATTGCGACGGATTTAGAATCGTCGAAAATTATCCGTCGGAAAATCGCGATTTTCTTGTAGTGTTAGAACCTCCCGTATTGTTTTGTATATATTAAATGCACTATCACGTCTTAAAATTGAGGTTATTATGTACAACATGTTTATATTTATAATTTTAACACATTTATCCTAATAATTTTGAAAATGACACAACATTTGATATTGTGGCATAAATAATTTCAGGGGTCTAAATTAAAAAAAAAAGATCGACCTACAATGAATTAATTAATAAGGTAATACTAGTTTTGGATGGGAATCAAGTTATCTTAACTTAACATGGAGGACCCTACACGAGAGGGATAGTAGTCAATATCTCCAACTCCCAAGCATGGTCCTTCAAATCCAACCTAAATTGATTGGTTGATCCATTTAATTAATCCATAATTTATTCAATTTCAAAATAAAAACCGTCCAATTTTTTTTAAAAAAAATGAATCGAAAAAAGGTTCAGTCCATCTTTTTTCTTTAAACCTATGTTTTACTTTAAGGTAAATTTCTAAAAAGCAGTGAGAAAAAAATTAAAAAGAAAAGAAATTTGTGCTAAAAATGGAAAGATAGTATTGAGGTAAAACAAATAAGAAAATAGATTAAAACTACACGATAAATGATATTTTTTAAATAAAGTGCAATTATTAATAATTTAAATTAATGTTACTGCTACAATAATTTCTACCAAACATCATTATGATCTCATAAATGTTATTATATTCACATTTTTACAGTTATAATCAATTGACAATTATATTATTTTTATAAAATTGTACTGACTCGATGTCCATTCTCCTCAGTATAAGTTTGGTCACATTACATCCTTTCAGAGAGAGAGAGAGAGAGAGAGAGAGAGAGAGAGAGAGAGAGAGAGAGAGAGATGCAGCGCACCAGTGGATCAGATCCCCCGGGAAGCTCTCTGCGTATCGAGCTAGACGTGAAGTCCTTCCCAAGGCTCAAGGAGTGCTCCTTGTCCAACGACGCCCCTTCGTTTAGGCTGTACAACGGCGTGCCCTTCGAGTGGGAGTCACATCCCGGCAAGTCGAAGGCCGGCGGCGGCGCCGACACTTCCTCCACCCTCCCCCCGCTCACTCCGCCTCCGCGCCACTTCTGCGCCGACGATGCCAAACATAGCGATAAAAATAAGAAGAGGAAGAAGAAGAAGTGCAGGAGGCCGAAGAAGAAGAAGAGATCTTGCCGATTCAAGCTCGTGATCAAAGCAATATCTCGCGTGCTATTGTCATTCGCTGCTCCGTGGAAGGTGCGCAGGGCCAGGCCGCTGTCCTCTCCGGCGGCGTCGTCCTCGTCCCTGTCATCCTCTTCGTCGTCTCCGTTTTCCCGCCTCGGTTCCTCGAGGTCGTCGGCAATGTCGTCATCAATGTCTTCCTACAGAGGGGGCGACGATGACGGCGGCATCGAGGTCGACCGCTCGGGGTCAACGAGGTCGCCGGGCGTCGTCTGCTTTAGGGTTCGGCGAGTTCCATGCACGCTGTTCTTTTGTGGCCGCGAATGAACATAATGATTCATCTCACACCACAGACTCCACTTGATGATGATGTTTGCATATGCTTTCTTGTGTTTAATTGGATTTGAATCGATTGCAAGTACTACTCATGCAACTAGTTTTTGGATTATAATTTGCAATGTACTTGATTTTTTTGTTGTTAATTATGCAATATATATGTATTAATGTGGCGTTCGTTTCTTTGCCTAAACTCATAATACAAAATATTTCATGAGAATTAATAAACACATATGCTATGACGTTGTAATTTATATATAATGCACAATTTTCAATAAAAACTATTTTGTGATATTTTTGTAATAAGAAGTTTAAACGGATCCCATTTTATGTAGAATCACACTAGTTATATTAAGAACTCTTGGATCTATCTCAGATCGACGACTGAAAAAAATAAATGAATCGTACTCTTGAATAAGAAAATGATCATGGATTGTCAATCTTACTTTTGATGGTTTAATCACAAATAAATATGGAATGTTACAAAATTATCTGATAAATATTTGTGTAACATCTTGGAGTGATATTATTATCATATATAAACATCCGAATGAATATAATTGTCTTAGGATGTATGAAGAAATAGAGAAATATAAGACAACATAATTTTTTTTTTACATAAGAACAAAAGAATATTACAATTCAAATTACTTTACGTTAGAACATCTAAATAGTATATATAAGCACTCCATTTATATATGATAGGAATTTTATACCGATTGAAATTTTGAATTAATTTCTCAAAATTAGGACGCATATCTCATGATAAGAAAATAAATCAATTCTGAATCACATTCAAAATATTTCATAAAATTTTAACCCAGAGGCTCCGCCCCTACATCCGATAGGGGGATCCCCCTAAATTTCCCCTTGACCCGACTCGTTGTCCGGACAGCGAGACCTGTTAAATAATTCCTTGAATCCTACTTTAACTGAAAATCTGTTTGGATCCAAAGAAGTAATAGAGAGACTTCGAGAGATGCTTGGACGAGAAGTGCAGGGTCGGAAGGATTCCTACTCCTAGTAGGAATAGAAGTCGGCCGGTTTCCGATGTCGATAAGGATATGACGGATTCTTGGAGGGTCGAGCTCCCTTCTGAACCGAGGAGCACTTGGATATGGAGTCTGGACGTGGAGGAAGACTTGAAGACAGCAGGGGAGCCTGGAGGAGTCCCAGTCCAAGTGGGACTCGGACTGGACAGCCAGGGCGCGCCTGGGCGTGGCGGGCGCCAGGTGGGCGGCCGGCCCAATTTGATTCCAGGAAGGAATTCAAATTGGCCGAGATCTTCAAGGGTCTTCAGGAAGTCAAATTTCTACTCCTAATCCAAGGAGGTTTTTCTAGAGAAGGGACTTACATGCCTAGTAGGATTAGGTCCTTAAGTTAGAGTAGGAGTTGTTTCTCCAAGGCCCTATAAAAGGACTTGTAATCAAGGCTTGTAAGATCATCCTGGACAATCCTGTATCAATCTGATCTTGTAATCCTCTTCTGTTTCTTCCATCTAATACAATTATGCGTCGCCTTAAATTTCTCGGGTTTTCTCGCGATGCGTAATTTCTCTCGTGCAGAAATCGTAACAAGACCCCTTCGTGTGAGCACTTTTTTTTACTTCAAAATGTCTTCAGGCCTAGACAAATTTTCAATTGGGATATAATTGAAGTCATTATTAAGCTTCAAACTTTTCGGAAATTGAGCAAATATATCTTGAAAAGATTATTCCTGGTTAATGTTAGTTGGCAAATAATTAATGGATCGATCGACGTGTACCGAGGCTACAAATGAGAGGCCTTAATTGACTTCACCATACACCCAAGAAACGCCTGAATGAATGATTATTCCACGCCCGGACATCATTTGATTATTTTCATGAAGTTGGATTCAAATGTCTCTCTCGAATCCTTCTGAATTAATTAGTTTGATAATGACGATGAAGAAAATGAGACATGATACATATATTAATTAATTAGTTAGGTAGCTGACAAAATACCACTTAAACGTCTAATTAACGCCTTCAACCTCCATGAGGTCGATTCATTGTTGTGAGAGAAAAAAATGATTATTTGAAAAAGTAATAGCATTCTAAATAAAATATATAAATTAGAGGAACATGATCACGAAAGTTTACTATTAAAAAATATTTTATTCCGCCCATAACCTGTGTATGTTCTAGTTAACTAAGTATATAATACTATATATCAAGACTTGACCCTCGATAATGTCACCATGGACAGGGGAATTTGCAAGCAAGCATGCATATCCAAGTTCACCTTCTCAATTAATTTATCACACGGCTCTCAATGATAAAACAAAATAATAATAATAATAATAATAATAATAATAATAATAATAATAATAATAATAATAATAATAATAATAATAATAATAATAATGCAGACGACATAATTATTAAAAGCTTGGTAAGCTTCAGCCATCAGAGGTTGTTTGATGCTGTTGACGTTTCCTCTCATTCAACATGGTGTATAATGTGAGAATTAATGGGTAAGGGAATGCCTTAATTAATTTTCAGACAACAATATTAGACAAAACCAAGGGAACGAAAATATGCATGGGCCTACTTTTGAGAAACATTATTGATGAAATCATCTGAATATTTTCAATGAATCCTTAAATTGCTAGATTAATTTTGGATTAAGTTAAATATAATAATGAATAAAAAAATAATTTCATAGACTGCTTGGATAAAATATGAGAGTTATAAAAATGGAACATAAATTTTTGAAATGACAAATATTAAGTTCGAAGTGATAATTTTTACAAGAAAAATATATTTCCAAAGTAAAACAACATTTTATATATTTATAGACAAAATTTAAAATAGTAAATAATAGTAAAGTACTCCTTTTATAATAACTATGTTATATTTTAATAAATAAAAATACTAAATATTTATTTAAATTATAATAATTATTTATATTACTAGTTTTTTTATCTATAACAATAAGGTCTACGTAGACGTTTAGAGTTTATTTAGTTTCAGTCGAAATAAATCTGTTTTTTTTTCACTTTTTGTGCTTGTTTCGATTACAAATATAATGTGTTCAATTTCTGCCAAAGAAAAATCTGTAAATCTACATTTTGATCATTTATATGTCTTCCACAAATGCAACAATTAATAGAGGTAAGCATTTTGATTAACTTAATAAGATTTTTAATAAGAGCTAACTAAAAAGATACAAATGTTAAGTTGAAATAAGAAAAAAGATGACAGTATTGTCACTTCAAAAATATTATCATTTTTATTTTATTAGATAAAAAATCACGTGAATAACATGGAACTAATCTTATTCTATCATTTGAAGTATAAAATATGTAAAGTATATTGGTTTTTTAAAATTTTGTTTCATAATGGTTTTTAGCTTAACCTTAATATTAAACATTTAAAAATTTTAATAGAATCACATAATATAAAATTAACCTCCTTATATATAGCAATCGGATGAGTCATATTCACAAACAAAAATCATGTAAAAATAATAAATAGGTAGGACAAAAAATAATGTTGAGAGTGGGATTTGAACCCACGCCCTTTCGGACCAGAACCTTAATCTGGCGCCTTAGACCAACTCGGCCATCTCAACGGAGTTGACAGGTTCGATTGAATATAACTATTATATTTAAAGTACGAATACACATTTAACACGAAAACTCGGTTTACAAACATAACAGGAAAACGCTACACCGTTTTTACGCTTTTTCATATATTATTGTTCTGATAAAAGTTGATTTTTTAGAACAAAAACAAATTAGCCATTTTGTCTTAGTTCCAAATCTCCGACGATTTTAAAATATAATGTGGCTATCTAATGGTGTCAATTATCTTTGATTATGAATTAAATACTTATTAAGAGAAGAAAATACACATTGATAAGAACAAAATATGTTTAATATGATCCCAAATATAAAAAAGTCAAAAAATATTACATCCCTAAAAGAATCATTCAACAAATTTGATAATGTTATCTAATTTTTTTACGATCATAAAAAATAATATAAAAGTTCATTTTTACATTTTTAATCATTAGATCCGCAGACCTTTCAGCTGACTTTGTGAAAAATAGATCGTATCTTACTGGAGATGTGAGATCAAAATATCAAATTATGCAATCACGTTTACTAGGAGTAAATTATATTAAATGTGCTCAAACTTTGACGTTTAGTCAGAAATATTTTCCAAACTTTATTTTGTAATAAGATTGTCCTCCATCTTTTAACTTATTTCATCAACTATTCTTTTGACCTTCAAACGATGATTTCCCGATTATTTGTCCACGTGATGTACAATCACTGATTTTCTCTCTCCTCAATGCATACAACCGAATGGTGTGACATCACTAAAAATAAAATAATATTAAAAAATAGGATAGCATAACTTGCTGGAGGTCGTCGGAGAAAGGGGAACCAAGGGACACTTGCCGGAAATTGTCGCAGCACGAGGGGTCCCCCCTCCCCACCACACACACACTTTTGTGACTGCCTCAACGACGTAGGACCAGATGGGGTTCAACCCCCCTTCTGCGATTGCGAGCAGGGAGGGTTGACCCCCCTTCTTTGACTGCGCTTGCGAGCAGGGAGGGTCGACCCCCCTTTTGCGATTGTGCTTGCTGGCGCAGTCGCAGAGGGGGGCGCCTTTGCGACTGCGCTTGCGACACAGTCGCATAAGGGGGGTCGACCTCCCCTCCGCGACTGACTCCTCCTTCCCCCCTTTTGCAATTGCGCCGGCGAGCGCAAGAGGAGGGGGGACCCCCTCTTTGCTCGCTAACGAAATTGAATGTGGCACCTTCATCGTGAGCTCCTCCAACAACGACAATGAAGTCGAACATGACACCTTCACCTCCACCTTCATCGTCTAAGGCAATGATGATGACGAACGCAGTGTCTACACCACCTCCGCCCCCACCGGTGAAGTGGAACCAAAATGCAATGCGTAGATGCTTATGTGGCATATTTTCCCCATTTTTACATATTATTTTATGTTATAATGTTGTCACATAAGAAAATGCTTGCATGGAGGAGAAAGAACATGTCGCATTGGAGCCACGTTAATAGCATTACCGGGTAATGACCTATAGCCGGTGAAAATTGTATTTGATGAAAGAAGTTAAAATATTGATGACAATCTTGTTACAAAAATAAAGTTGGAAGTAGCGTTTAAAAATTATTAAAATTAAAGAGTATTTGATATAATTTACTCCGTTTATTAGTGCAAATAATGCAGGTCTCATCAGAATATCTAGGGGTGAAAGTAGATCGGGTCTGGTCGGATTTTCGGTCTAAAAAATCAATCGCTATTTTTCGGCTCGATTTTTAAAATTAAAAAAAACCACCCTAAAACCTTTTTAAAAAAATAAAAATCACTCTATAGTGGGTTGATTTTTTCGGATGATTTTTTCGAGTCCCTAATTTTATATAATTATATTTTAAAAATATATTTAATAACTTAAAAGTAATATAAAAATATTTAATTTTATACTAAATATTAAATATACTACTAAAAATTTAAAGTTATTAAACTAAAGTTTGATAACATGATTGAAAAGTATGAAATTTTATAAAAAAATATTATGTATATAATAATATAATTAATAACATATGTATTAATTATATAAATTAAAAAATCATAAATAAAAAGCGGGCTCCACAGGCCCGTACGATTTTTTTCGGACGAGACCCTCATTTTAGCGAGTGGATTTTAATTTATTAAAAAATCACCTTAAATCATATTCGAATCCTTTTTCGGTTCAATATTTTTGAGTTAGTCAGATTTTTCTTTTTTTTCTTTTCGGGACGGGAACAAATATGGTGGAACCAGGGTCACGTGACCCGGTTCCACCACTCCTAGGTGGAATTGGAGGTCGCCACTTATTTTTCTTTTTTTTATTTTACATGACATTTTAGTTTTTTTTAATTTCATTTTCTTTTCTCTAACACAATAACCTTCATAAAATAAATTATTTAATAAATATAAAATATTCATAATAATGGATTAATATAATATTATTTATTACTTATTATTTCATTAAAAATTTTAATATTTCATTAAATATAATTAATTTAAAATACAATCTTTTATATTTAAATAATATATTTTAACAAAAATTTTCCAATATGTTTTTTATTTTATAATTTATTTTAATTAATAATAAAATTATACTTCATAATTATAATAATCATTTTTAATTCAAAATCTATAAAAAAATTCATCCATTACATTTACTTTTTCCTATCATATATTACTCGTAATCAAATTTCACTCTAATCAATCACAAATCGAACTAATTTATCCATTTAATTATGCATCGAAAACTTAGGAGCGACCATTCTGTTCGCAAACCCTAAGGGGTTGTTTGGAATTAGAATAATATTGAGATTTTCATCTTGTTCTAAGGCATGCATCCAAACACCGTAAGAATATGGGGTGCCCTTAATGCCACTCCTCCAATTCTTATTGCCACTCCAAACTCACCATTATACCCTTCATTTATTTTACTTTATTTATTATTCTCTCTCTCAAAATCCCTTCAACTTCCACCCAAGTTTTCTTCTTTACTCATCACACACACTTTCTCTATTCTCTCTCTTGATATTATTGGTTATTTAATTAATGATATAAATTAAATTATTGGGTAGATATATTAATTTAATTAATATGAAAATCATAATAAGATTAGACAAAAAAAATAGAAATATATTTATTTCTTAAGATTATTAAGTTTATGAGGAGTGTTCGTTGCTTTTTGTTTTTTGTTAATAAACTAATAATATATTTTTTAAAGCAATTTGTTCAATCAATTATTTGTAGTTAAATAAATATTTTTTAAGACATGACGACGAATTAGATTGGACCTAACACACTAATTAAAGATGTTTGAATCAACTTGATAATTAATATTTTCTTAACAAAAAATTTAAAACCATGGACTAATTATTGTGAGAAACGATTACACTAAAAATAATTTATCTCTTCCCTTTCCACTTTATTTTTTATATATTCATAAAATAATATTATATGTTTAATTTTGTTGTAATTTATATATTAATTAAATTAATATGTTTGTTCAATAATCTAAATTATACTATTAATAAAAAAATTAATTAATTGCATGAACCAATAGCATGTAGAAAGAGATTCTAGAGAGTTAATGAGTATGAGATTATTTTTTTGTCAATAAAAAAAATATTATTAGTTTATTAACAAAAAACAAAAAGCAATGAACACTCCTCATAAACTTAATAATATTAAGAAATAAATATATTTCTATTTTTTGTCTAATCTTATTATGATTTTCATATTAATTAAATTAATATATCTACATAATAATTTAATTTTTATCATTAATTAAATAACCAATAATATCAAGAGAGATAATAGAGAAAGTGTGTGTGATGAGTAAAGAAGAAAACTTATGTGGAAGTTGAAGGGACTTTGAGAGAGAAAATAACAAATAAAGTAAAATAAATGAAGGTATAATAGTGAGTTTGGAGTGGCAATAAGAATTGAAGGAGTGGCATTAAGAACATTCAAGAATAGGGATTAAGAGGTCAAAGAGAATGATTTGTAATTTGTTCATTGTCTATACCTTAAAAATTGAAAAAGCACAAATAAAATGTTCTTGGTCCTAGCCGAAACAGTCAAGGAATATCAAAGTGCTGAGAACAAAATTTATTTTTCTACATTAATATTCTTGTTTCAGATCTCCTTAACTTGATAGTCTGATACCAAATAGCCCCTAAGAGTATCAACTATCATAAATGTAAAAGTAAACAAACTTTATCTACTTTTACCTACGCAAAAAAAGAAAAAAGAAGACACATGTACAATCACAAATTCACAATGTCTTCATGTACAATCACAACGGTGCTATCTGCGTTCAAATGTCTCTCTCTTTCTCTCTCTCTCCTTTTTTTTTTCTCTTCCCCCTTTTTGAACCTTGTGTCAGTGAACAAACCCAGGGTCCGAAAAGCCTCAGATTCTGTGGCAACCCCCACGGTTTTCCTACAGAAGAGGCTACCAGTCCCATACACTGGGCAGCAAACCAGAAAGCCAATCACTCAACCTCAGCCGGTGGTTTCTGTAATCTGTTTCCTTGTTCCTAGATTTCGAACTCAAACCATGGGACACCCTTCCACTATATATAGATGTGCATTCTCCTTCCCTCGTCTCCCACTCTCTCAAGAGCCCACCGCACTCACAGATATCTACAGAAGTTAGCACTCTTCATAAGAACCTTCTGATCAGGCTTCAGAATTCAGAGACATGAACTCTCTCAAGTCATGGGTTCTTGAGCACAAGCTTAGCAGCGTCGGTACGTAGTTAGAGTTTATGATGTGGTATACTTATATGCATGTATCTTCTTCCTCCTCCTCCTCCTCCTCCTCCTGCTCCTTGATGGAAAGTTTAGCAGAAGAGTTGCATATACATGTCCATTGTCTGCAGACTGCCCATAGAACTATTTGATATATAAATATCAGTAGTGACACCTTTTTTCTTTGCATGCATTCTTCTCCAGGTACAGTTTGGGCCTCCGGCATTGGGGCGTCGCTGGCGTACTCTCGCAAGAACTGGCCTGCAAAGACCAGTCTTCGCCTGATCCATGCTAGGTATGATTTCACAATTAATTACCCGTGCATGATCCTAATCTCTGTGTTATTGTTTTTTAATTAGAGAGATTTACTTAATGTTATAGCTGATTAAGAACGATTTGGTTAATGTTTGTGGGTTGCAGGATGCATGCACAGGCTTTGACGCTCGCAGTGCTCTCGAGCGCGGCGCTGCTGCACTACTACGAGGCCAAGAGCTCCGACGATGACAAGGACGTTCGGATGGGGTGATTTATGAGGATGTATATAATAATGGGATCGTTTAATTGTCTAGTCGGCGAGATGGCAGCTTAAATCTATTGAGCGTAACAGGATGTTATGTATGTTTTATCATCACCCGAGATGGCATCTGGATTATGTGAAATAGCAATGCCTTGCATTGTATTGGCCAAATAAATAAAAAAAAACAGTTCTTCTTTTAAATTTGTTCCGTAAATAATGTAGCTAAATTTCGTCATTCAAATGAACTAAACACAGTAACGCGAATTTTAATGTAATAAACAGGGCCCTTAATGTGAATAGTAATTGGGAGCATATGAAAGAAGCATGTTGTAAGCCTCTGAATCAGAGTAGTAAAATGTAAACCCTGAGCATGTTGTAAGCATCGTCATTTTTCTTTTCTTTTGTGAACTTTTCTGTGATAAGAGCAGACGATTTGCAATTATTTTAAACCAAAATCTAAGCTAAAAAAGAGAACTACGTTTATACATATTTTCAGACTATAAACCAGAAAGGGTTGGTGAGAATTGTGTTGTCCACTCTTCCACGGTTCCACAGAGCTTTTTACCCGGTAGGAGCTATTTGATAAGTAAGATATCACCTTGCTATTTTAATAGGGTTATCATCATATCCTGCAGCAAGCTTCAGCTTCAGCAAATTTCCTCTGAAGCAAGGGAACCTCCTCTGAATCCATCATTGTAAGGAATGGAATGACATTTTCGGAACTTCGAATATATGTACAAGATTATAAAATGCCAAAAATATCGAGATCAGTAACAAAGTGGTAAATGTTTTTTAATAAAGAGGACAATGCATAATGACCGAAATGTTATCGAACCAAAATGCATACGAATGGATTATATAACACTCAATTACTTTCAACTGCCCAACCACATAAATAAACTTCCAAGTTATGATTTATCTGCAACCTGATAAAAACAAAACATTTATGCACAAATCTGTAACCATTTCAGTGCAGATTGTGGTTAGTTCCTTTGCCTTCAACGGGTGCAATCTGATGAGCAAAGTGATGAAGCATCGGGCTACAAGTAATGTGAAAGAATTGTCATGCCATGTGCAGAATGCATTAAATTGAAACTTAGTTTACTGGTATCACGTCTCTGTATTTATCATTAATTGATCATGTTGTATGGTTCATCCGTCATTAGTCCCTGAATCAACAGTAGTTCTCTTGCGAACTTTGAAGAAATAATACAACAGTGCTCCCAGTATTACACAAAGAGCAATAGCATCTATAACTCCACCAATTATCAGAACTTTTGTCACTAAACTTGAATTAGTAGCCTCAGGATGCACGTCTGCGTCCCTCAGAACTTTCACCCAATAGCTAGATCCAATCTCTGTATCAGTTTCTCTCGCGCCACCAATGAGTTCATATTGAAAACATATGCTGCTGTTCTCCAAGTACAGGGCAGCAGCACATGAACAATCCTTAAAACATGCTCCTAGGCAATCATCCTTGCTGACGTTCCCCCTTGGCGTTGAAGTCCTCAACACAGTTGTAATGCCCTCCAACTCGACCATCTTCAATCGAGACCTATCAACGCCACAGAACCCTTTGTTAAACCCCAGCTGTATGCCTCTGCTTGTTCTGTACTCTGTCGTCGATTGCTCCAGGTATGTACAGGTATTACTGGAAGAACATATACCATAAGTTCCACAAGGTAATGGAAGGTCACAGAACTCCAGTGCTTCGTATGAAACTTCGAAGGTGTCCCTCCAAGGGGAACAGTGATAAAGCCCCACATTTCCTGTACTTCCCAGTGCCAAAAACTTAACGGCCTCTGATCCCGTTGCTGAGATATCAGCGATTCTCTTTGAGTTGCTGTCATAAATCTTCAATCCTCTCGGGGACAGTCTGGTGAATGCGATGCGCAAGCTTTTTGGAGGTTTGAACTGCCAGTAGGAGTACTTGCCATCTTTCCAGTTCAGGTAAGCAACTATCTTGTCCTGTTGGACTTCAAAGGAATAAAACGCTGGCGACGAGTTCGACAGGAAGGATGTCAGACGATCCGTTGCATTAAGTCTCTGAGGCCACAGCATGACGTTAGTTGGATAGCTGAAGCTTTGCCATTTGGTTTGATTCTTTGAGTCGAACAGGATGATATTGCCTATTCTCCTGTCAAGGTGCACTCTCTGAGCGAGATAAAAAAAATAATTCAGATAAAGATCTTTGCATCATGGAAGGGCAAAAGATTTCCGATCTTTCTGTAATAGAACAACGAATTCTAGAATTTCTTCTGTATCAAAGTATGATAATCGATCAAAAGGATAATTGGAATTGTATGTTTTAACGCACATGACCGACGATTCAGGCAGTAATTGTATATAAAAAAGGGATTTTTATTTGCGATGATAGAGCGAGCCTGAGATGGAAACATTTCTATGGTCGAGGGATGGATCACCTTCACACCTTGTCCAGAGGTGCCCGAGTTCCACCCAATCCGGCCATAGCGATCCGATATCTGCAGTTCGCCGTCGACGTTGAGCCGGAGAATGCATTTTCCGTGGGGGACGAACCTGGCGGAATGATCCGAGGCCCACACCTTGAGGTCTCCGAGGAGCACGACGAGCGCGCACGTGTAGACTCCGTCCACGGCCTCGACGCTCAGCGCCGCCGTGAACTGACACGACTGCGTCGCCCGAGGCCCGAGCAGGGCGGCCCTGCCGACGAAGTCCTTAATGTATGCGGAAGGGAGCGCGACGGTGACGTCCTCACCGGCCGCGAGATCTGAGGAGGCCCGAGGAGAGAAGACGGCGGCGACGAGGAGGAGGAGGAGGAGGAGGAGGCATGGCCAAAGGTTGAGGAATGGAGCCATGTCATGCCATGTACTCGTCTTGTTGCATAGCGCGGGTTTAAGGGAGTTTTTTGTACTGTTTAATGTATTTGTTATCCGCTCTCTTTGCATTTGATGTGGTTTTGTTTTCTTTGGCGGATGACGAGAGAGAGAGAGAGAGAGAGAGAGAGAGAGAGAGAGAGAGAGAGAGAGAGAGAGAGAGAGAGAGAGAGAGAGAGAGAGAGAGAGAGAGAGAGAGAGAGAGAGAGAGAGAGAGAGAGAGAGAGAGAGAGAGAGAGAGAGAGAGAGAGAGATTTTGCTTTGACATTAGTAAAAATGGATCGAAGGGTCCTGATTACTTTGGGGAACGTGGAGACAGAGAGGATTAGCCTGTAAATGTGGCATTGGAAAAGTGACTAGATTAGTCTATAGATTGCGTTCATGTCGACCAAAATTCGAAAATAAAAAAAATATTTGATAATTAATTTTATGAACAACTACGGCCGGGTCATCTTGATTTTATATAATAATAGTAATAATACCGGAAAAAATATATTAGGTCGAATTCGGAGCTTAACCTAAAATAAAAAAATGAACATTTTATATTAATTTTATATGAATGAAAAATATTAAAAGAAATTAATAATCAAAATATTAAGATTATTAATAATATAGGGGATTAAGACTAAGTAAGATGCATGACTGCATATCTAAAAAGATTGGATGCACCCTCCAACCGTATACATGGCAATCAATTGTGCATGCACCATTTGGCTGTATGAGTTTAAGAAAAATAAATTATCAAATACAAACACAAAATAATATTTTTAATAAGAATTTTTCAGCAAAATATGCTAACCTTCTCAGTTGCCTTTTGGATTAAATTAAGATCTTAATTGAAGTCATGTGAGCTGATCATATCTCAACAATCATATATGATATATATAATTGTTATACAATAATAATAAATATGTAATCTCTTGCTTCTCATTTATTACTTTTATTTCTATATTTTAATAACTTGTGCATTTATTGTATTGTGTGACCTGTAATCGAAAAGTTTACAGAGATAAATTAATAAAGTGATATTTATTTATTTAGATCCTATGGCCTTACCATAACTTTACAATCTCATATTAAAATATAACTGCTTCAAATATTATAAAAGAACATACTTCTTATATATATAAGAAAACTTTATGTTCATAATTTATAGTTGGAATAAGGTATCCATGATAGTCCTCAATTCGGGATGTGATCCTGGAAGAAGGATGGAACACATTGTTGGAGATGGCAAAACCTTCCAACATGGATTATTTTGGATTTGGATGATTGAGCACCAACAAGGTGAAAAGAAAAAAGATCTTAAATTATAAATTTTAGTCCACAAGCTTATTTGAATTTGACACTTCAATCCTTCCGTTAGGTTTAAACTAAATATCATTAAATTTAATTATAAAATACTATTTTTACCTTTAGTTTCATATTACAATAAAAAAGTTTAAAAATAAAAAATAATTAATGCAAATAAAAATATTAATTGATAATAATATCTATACGCAATACTATGCTTATGTGAATATTTTTATTTTTTTTACATTTTTTTTCGTATTAAGAAGTAAGGGATAAAAATGTCATTTCGTAGCTATTAGAAAAAAAAACTTAACAAAATTCATATTAAAATTAATCGAAGGATCTTAGTGTTAAATTTAGATAAGTCGGAGACTAAATTTGTAATTTCATTTGAGAATCTTCTTGTTCTCCGATTGCATCTTCCCTTCCTAAATCCTAAAGCCAATTACTGAATAAAAATTGAAGGTGAGATGGTTGGCGAAGTGACGATAGTGTGGTCATTCAGTCACTTTGTGGACGTTAAAGTACAAAAGAGGAATATGATATCGCAGTAAAACTAACTAACTTCAATTAAAGCAAAATGGCATCAAAATTCTCTTTGCATTAAATTGTAGTCACATGTTCCATCACTTCCAGTTTCAGAATCTCGTTGCACCGTGTCAAAGTAATAATCATCAGTCCATAGAAATACAAAGAACATTCAAGTTCATTCTTTCGCATTTTTTTATTTTTATTTTTCACAAATTCACCACTCAAACCCACTGAAACATTTTGGCCCTGTTTGATTGCGATGTTTTATTCTAGGAATAAATGTTTTTTTAATCCTATTATTATTATTATTATTATTATTATTATCTTTTTTTAAGCTTAGCAGCATGCAGAACCTTACCAAGGATCCAGTGAGGAGTTAGAACACGTGGAAGTCCCAAATATTCACGTGAGAGAATTATGCGCATGGTTAATTGTGTTACTTCAATGCAATACGATTAAACTTAAAAGAGAAAAAAAAAAAAGAAAGATAAACAGGAACGTCGTAGATCGATATTTTGGTTGCATTGCAATTTGCAATACTATATATGTTCTCCACTTCACTCCCATAATCAAATTATGCTTTTCCTTGGGCAATGTGAAGGTGAAACATCAACAATACGTTGATACTGTGTAAAAGTCATAAGATCATTAAATCTTCTGTCTCCAATTTAATTAATGAAAAGGTAAAAATAATAATATTTGAGAATCTGAGTTAATATCGTAAAAGAGGGCACAGTCTCCAACAAGCCAAGTGGCATCAAAAGGAGCACACGGCAGTGGAAACATAATGGCCATCCAGCAGCAAAGCCATGGGATGATGCATTTTGCACACTGGAAGCAATTTGCTAATCCTCAGCTAAAAACTAAAACGACTTAATTGTTAAATTTGATAGAGGTGAAATTTCCATCAATCTCCTTGGTGCAATTTCCTTCAGGATATGGCTCATGTCACCTTAATTTGATGCCTTTGGGGCGCATGTTGTAAGAGAGGGAAAGAGGTTGTATGGAAAGAGGAGGAACTCAAATTTGATGCATCACAATTTTATTCTAACCAAAAGGTCATCAAAAAAGTATATTTAAAATTAGAATTAGATTAACACTCTATTTTACCGGTCATTTTCTATTTAGCTTTTTCCTTTCTTTTCTTAATTATTTTTTAAAAACTATTATAGTATATATATCTCTTTTTATTCTTTAATTTTTAAACTAGATTAATAAAATATTATGACTTTATTTTCTAGATACTGAGACGTTACAATATGCATTTTTATTATTGTGGTTTCGTATATATATAGAGAGAGGGATATTTGTTAAAATTCCATAAAATTCTTAAAGTTAAAGACATTTCACGTGCGCAAAGATATATCCATGCAAATAGTAAACATCACATAATATATAACAACTTGGTAAGTTTTTTCATAAATGTTACAGCATTCAAGTGTGGCTCTTGCGTTCCAAATGCGATCACAAACTTACAAATAATTTCTAGCAAGGTTTGCCCACCCTGCAAGAGAGAGTGATTGCGAAATGGGTGATCATGGGCACCTAACTCCCAGGCTTGAACTTGATGAAGCCTTTCTTGTGGGATGTCCTCCTATTGCGACCCCCTGGCACTATGAAGAAGGCTCCCTCGAAGGTCCATGTCCATTTCCTCCATGTCTCCTCTGTTGTGTAGTCCCTCTTGGTCACCTACAACGAACGACACCGAAGGATTCCTCACAGCGTTAAGCGTTTAGATCATGTACGTACGTAGATTATATATGTTGCATGCATGGCTGAGTCGCAACTTGAATTATATGTAATACCTGCTTGGTTGCTTCATTTGGAGGGGATATGAAGCGGTTCCCTTGGCTGATGATGGTCGGATGTTATATATATATATATATATATATATATATATATATATATATATATATGTGTGTGTGTGTGTTAATTCTTGAGTCGTCTTTATCACGTGTCTTTCACGTGCCCTATTGTACTGTGTTGTAAATAGTTTTGATTTGATTTGCGGTTATGTTCGTTATATTGTAGCTGCGGGATACTGTAAGACATGTTTTTAGTTTCTTATATAATGCAAAGCCGTGTCTCATTCAGTATAGTCTTGAGATATTTTTTGGCTAAACCTCTTGTGTTTCATGTTAACATGGTATCAGAGCTCATCGGTCCGACGACTTGCAGTGGAAGGCGATCTCATCCTGAGGAGGAACAATCAATCGTAGTTTGATCTGTATCGTTGTGCATATGCAAATCTGCTTCATCCGTATATTATTTTTGGTTAGATCTTTCTCATCATTTCTCAAACCCTTTTATATTACTTTCATGGCGAATTCTTTGGATTCTGAGTAGCACTTCTAGTTCTTCTTATGGCGGTTCTTGCTTTGGATCACACCCATCCTCTATATTTACATCCTTCTGATACTCTTGGACTCATTTTAGTTCCAATTCGTCTCAGTGGATCTGAGAATTATCCTATGTCGAGTCGAGCTTTTGGAAATGCTCTTCTAGCCAAGAACAAATTAGGGTTCATTGATGGATCCTGCATGATAGAACAATATGATCAGAATTTACAATTCCAATGGAAAAGATGTAATGCACTCGTGCTTTCTTGGATTATTTCCACAGTAGCAGATGGGATTCTAGGTAGTATAGCATATGAATCAGAGGCTTCAATTGTTTGGAGGGATCTTCGAGAAAGACTTGATGCAATCAGTGCATCCAGAGTTTATTATTTACACAGGGAAATTGCAATTTTAACTCAAGGGTCTTTGTCGATTACTGAGTATTATACTAAGTTGAAATTGCTTTGGGAAGAGTTGTATACTATTATACCTTCACTTGGAATCACAGATCCAAGTAATGTTGTATACTTTAAACAACTAAAGGTCTTTTAATTTCTGACGGGGTTAAATGAGTCTTATTTTGCAGTTCGTTCTCAAATAATTTTGATGAGGCCTGTGCCACCTGAGAATCAAGTTTATGCCATGCTCTTAGATGAGGAACAACAAAGGAAGACTAGTCTGAACAATTCAGTTATGATAATTTCAACTTCAGAAGTTAATGCAGTTCATCAGAATTCAAATCGTTATCAGAATTCAGGCCAAAATTTAGGACAATTTTTAGGATATCAGAATTCATGATAGTGGCAGAACTCAGCACAATTTTCAGGTCAAAGAGGAAAGAAAAATAAAAACTTAATATGTGATCATTGTCATAAAGTTGGGCATATAAAAGCACAATGTTATAGGATTATTGGCTTCCCACCTGGATTCAAATTTTCTAGATATCAGAATCAAGGCAACGCTAATAACATTCAGATCAACAATGATAATGTGGCCACTAATATGGTACAGGAAATACCCTTGACTTCTTCATAGGCTAGTGATCCCACGGCTGGTATCAGTCAAACTCCAATTATAACTAGTGATCAATATCAACAAATTTTAAAGATTCTCAATCATGGCACCTCTGACATCAGTGCCAATATGGTAAATAACTTGCCTTTATTTTTTGGTCATTCTAAAACAAAATGGATTGTTGATTCGGGTGCCTCAGATCATATAGTATCTGATATTACCTATTTAGTTGATGTTCAAATTTTGGAGCAACCTAAGAAGGTCAGATTGCCAAATGGAAATGTTTCTCAGATTACTCACATTGGCAAATATCCTGTAAATCCAGAAGAAAGTTTACGGGATGTTCTCTTCATTCTAGATTTCAAGTTGTCTGTTTACAAAGTTGTAAGAGATCTTCTTTGTGGAGTAATTTATCCTGATTTGTGCTTATTTCAGGACCTTTATACTAGAATGATCAAGGGGATTGGTAAGCACGATCGAGGATTATATTTTATGGTCGACAATGCTCCACATGCATAGAAATTGCAAAAATGCTCTCTCAACAATGTGTCAATGACATATTCAGGTTCTCAGGAGACAATTACTCAAGGAGAGATGCTATGGCATAGACGTTTAGGCCATGTTCCTTTTGCCAAATTGAAATCATTGTTATCATCAAATGTGATTACCTCAGTGGAAAATTGTCACTGTAATATTTGTCATATGTCAAGGCAAACTAGGTTGTCTTTTCCTCATAGTGCTACTACATCTCAGTCTTGCTTTGATTTGATACATGTAGATGTTTGGGGGACTTATCATGAGGTCCACTACAAGAAAATCACGATTTTTCGACGGATAATTTCCGATGGTTCTAAATTCGTCGCAATTTGCCACGGATTTTTCGACGGTTCCATTTCCGACGAATTTTTCGACGGTTATGACCGTCAAAAATAATTTATATTATTATTTAATTTTTTGACGATTAGGAACATCGATATTTCCGACGGATATCCATCCGTCGCAATTTTCGACGACTTTTCCGACGATTACGACCGTCGGAAATAAAAAAAATTAAATTATGTATTTTTTATATTATTATTAAATTTTTTCGACAGATTTTCCGACGATCACGACCGTCGGAAATAAAAAAATTAATTATATAATTTATTATATTATTATTTAATTTTTCGACGATTAGGAACGTCGATATTTCCGACGGATATCCATCCGTCGCAAAATCCGCCGTAATTTCCGAAGGTCGTAACCGTCGGTAAATGTATAATAATATCATATAAAGAGTATTTTTTTAATATAACTAGCGACGGTCCAAACCGTCACAATTACCGACGGTTTTGACCATCGGTAACGATTATGGTTCAAACCGTCGGTAAAATAAAAAATAAACATTATATATAACTAAATATATTTTTGACGGTCACAACCGTCGGTAATTATAAAAATATTTAATATTTACATTTTCGATGACCGAAATCGTCGGTAATTAAAATTTCGTTATCCCGCTTTTTTTTTCTCTTTTCCGGCTTTCTTTCCACTTTTTCCCTTTATATATATTCCTCCTCCCTCTTCTCTCTCTCCCTCCTCCCTCCACTCATCTCTCTCTCCCTCCTCTCCTCTCTCTCTCCCGGCCGCGAGCACCCTCTCCCGTGGCGGACGCCGGCGACCCTCCCACGCCGGACGCCGGCGACCCTCTCCCGCGCCGGCGTCTCTCTCTCTTCCGCTCCGCGCCGGCGTCTCTCTCTCTCTCCGGCCAAAGGCCTCTGTCGGCCGGATTCGGCCGTGGCCGTTCGGATCCGGCCCCAGCGGCCGGATCGACCGGCTTGCGGCCGGATCGGCCGCGGCCCAATCCGGCCGCTAATTTTTTTATATTTAAAAAATTATTTGCGACGGTTGCGACAGTCAAAAATCGACGATTGCGACGCCCGTCCAAAGTTTCGATAGTTGCGACCGTCGAAAAGTTACGACGGCTCGAACCGTCGGCCTTTTTCGGCTGTTGCAACCGTCGGAAATTTCGACGGTTCGGACCGTCGGCCTTTTCCGACGGTTGCAACCATCGGAAATATCGACGGTTCGAACCGCCGGGGACTTTTCCGGCGGTTGCAACCGTCAGAAAATTTCGACAGGTCGAACCGCCCGGGGACTGTTCCGACGGCCGTCGATATTTTTGACGAATTTTTTTCAACCGTCGCAAATCCGTTTGCGACGAGCATTTTTTCGACGGATCGATTCCGACTAAAAAATCGTCGGTAATTGTGTTACCGACGGTTTTCGGGCTGATTACCAACGGTCCGGACCGTCGGTAATCAGCGTTTTTCTAGTAGTGGCTACTTATGATGGATTTCATTTTTTTCTTACTATAGTGGATTTTTTCACTCGTATGACTTGGGTGTTTCTTATGAAATTTAAGAGCGACACAATAATCCATTTAAAGAGCTTTGTGGCTTTGATTGAGACAATTTGGCAAAAGGCTAAAAGTTATTCGTACTGACAATGGTATAGAGTTTATTAACACTACTTGTAAAGAGTTTTTTTTTTTTCTATGAAAGGATATTATTCATCAAACCTCATGTGTTTACATGCCACAGCAAAATGGTGTGGTAGAACGAAAGCATCGCCACATACTTGAGGTTGCTCGTTCCCTCAAACTTCAAAGTTCCTTGCCAAATTCTTTTGAGGGTGATTGTATTCTTACTGTAGTGTATACATTTAACAAACTTCCCTTATCAGTGTTAAATGACATAAGTCCACATGAGATGATTTTGGAGCAATGTTGTAAGACCCGACCCGGCCATCGACCCGGATTGTCTAACGGGTCAGGTCGGACCGGTTGGACCGAGTCAAACTGAATGGTCGGACCGATTGGACTGGATCAAACCGAATGGTCGGACCGGGTAATATAAATTAATAAAGAATAAAATAAGTTCAAGTGACTATTAGAATATTATTAATATGTAAGATATTATTTAGCAAAAATATAATGTAATATAATAAAATAATTCATATCAATAGTATAATAAAGTAAGCATAAATTAAATCATCAATTGAATATTTTCTGAATAAAAAATCTTGTGAGCAATTATAAAAAAAATAAAGATATTAATGAAATTTTATATATGTGATAAAGAAGAATATTGAAATATAAATTTCAACTATATATATATATATGATATTCTAAATTTTTTTAATAATTTTTATACATTTTAATTTTTTTATATTTTTCAATTTGACTCGACCGGGTTGGCCAAACCCACCGGGTCGGCCGGTTGAAGCCGGGTTTTGACCGGGTTTGACCAGGTTAAAATGAGTCAACTCCGCAGTCGAGTTTTGGATGACCCGCGGGCCGTTTTAGTATCCGGACACTAGTCCGACCGGCCGGGCCGAGCCGGATCTTACATCACTGGTTTGGAGTTAAACCCAATTTTCACTCTTTTCGAGTATTTGGATGTTTGTGTTATACTAGTAATCTGGCCAGTTCTGATAAATTCATGCCTCGTTCATCTACCTCAATTTTTCTTGATTATTCGAGCACTCTAAAGGGATATAAATTCATGGAGCTTCAATCTCATAGAGTTTCTGTCAGTGGAGATATACGGTTTTATGAAGATGTTTTTCCTTTTTCTGATCCTGCAAAATATCTTTCTTTTGGCCATTCTCACAAACTCACTGTCAGCTCTCCTCCTGCCTGTGATGATCCTTTTTTACCACCTGTTTCTATGCTTGATCCACTGATCAGTCTCCCTCTGCTTCTGCTGATCCTTCTTTCACTGTTTCTGATCAGCATGTTTTACCACCTTTCAGATCCTGCTCATGATAGAACTGAATCTTCTCGATAGAACTGAATCTGAAACAGCCTGGATGGTTACATGACTATATTGTCAATCATTCTGCTTTAGAGAGTTTGGATCCTATCACTCCTTATCCTATCTCTAACTATATTTCTTATGATCATTTACCTACTGCTTATCATACTTTCCTAGTTTGTTTAAATGTTGTACGTGAGTCTTCTACCTTTTCTCAAGCTGCTAAGGATCCCAAGTGGGTGGAGACTATGAAATCTGAAATGGATGCTTTGCAAGCCAATCATACTTGGGATGTTGTTTCTCTTCCTATTGGAAAATCTGCGATTGGGTGCAAATGGGTTTATAAGGCAAAGCTTAATTCTACTGGTCAAGTTGAGCGATACAAGACTAGGCTTGTTGCGAAAGGCTTCACACAATTAGAGGGCATTGATTATACTGAAACACTCTCTCCTGTGGCGAAAATGTCTACCATTCATTGTTTTTTCTGTTGCTGCTCAGAAGTCCTGGCCACTGTTTCATCTAGACATCAACAATGCATTTCTAAATGGAGACCTCTTTGAAGAAGTGTACATGCAGCTTCCTCCTGGTTTTTCTACTATTGAGGATCGTCGTTCTAATAAAGTTTGCAGGCTTTGCAAATCACTCTATGGTTTGAAGCAGGCCTCACGTCAGTGGAACATTAAACTCATCCATGTTCTTATTGGAGCTGGTTTTCAGCAGAGTTTACTTGACTATTCTTTGTTCACTAGATGAACCACTGCTGGCCTTGTTGTTCTTTTAGTCTATGTCGACGATATTATCATTACAGGTAATTGTGAACATCTCATTCAGGAGTCTAAGCAAGCTCTATTTTCTAACTTTAAGCTTAAGGATCTTGGACCATTGCGGTTCTTTCTTGGTCTGGAAGTGCTTCGTTCCTCAGCTGCGATTGTTCTTAATCAGCGAAAGTATGCTTTGGACTTAATAGCTGACACTGGCCGTTCTGCTGCTAAAGTTGTCGACATTCCCTTGGAACAAAATCTGAAGTTGACATCTGTGCAGTATGATGTTGTTTTTCCTCCTACTTCTGATCCGGCACTTGCTGATTTTGTTGAATATCAGCTGCTTATTGGTCGTCTTCTATATCTCACTATTACAAGGCATGATATTTCCTTTTCTGTTCAACATCTTAGCAAGTTCATGCAACATCCGAAATCTTCTCATATGGATGTTGCTCTTCGACTTGTTTGTTATCTCAAGAATGATCCAGGACTTGACATTTTCTTTCCCTCTGTTTCTTCAAATTCTCTTCACGGATTTTGTGATGCCGGTTGGGTTGTCTGTCTTCTTACTCGACAGTCGGTCACTCAATATTGTGTCCAACTTGGCTCTACTCTTGTTTCCTAGAAATCCAAAAAGCAGTCGACTATTTCTCGTTCGTCGGCTGAATCAGAATATCGTAGCCTTGCTACCCTGGTCGTAGGTATCGTTTGGTTACGTCAACTATTTGCTGAATTTGATGTTCAGATAACTCTTTCTATTCCTGTTAGTTGTGATAATCATGCTGCTCTTCACATTGCTTCTAATCCTATTTTCCATGAGCGCACTAAGCACATTGAGGTGAATTGCCACTCCTATTTTCCAGAACACGGAGCTCGTCTGCGTGGCGGGAGTGCTTGAAGGTAGCAAAATTTGGTAGAGAGCTCTAAGGACTTGGGGCCGCCTCCGAGGGAAGTTCATCCATCGAGGAGGATTAGTAGGCGGGGCCGATGATGGCGACGAAGGTTCTTCACCTTCTCAACTCGCTTCCCATCCTCCCGACCCCGCATGAGGAGTGGACAACCGCGACCATGGGCTCTCCTCATAAGGAGGAGGAGGGGTGTTGGGTCAAAGTTTTAATGACATATAAAATTATATTTTGATGAAACAAACATTAAAAGATTAAAGTTAAAATGCTGAAAAAGTTTAAGAAAAAGAGAATTTTATGCACACACTTTGATTACATAATTGACTATGATATGATTAGATTTTGGATGAATGATAAACATCAAATTGTAGAGAATTTTGTTTGCTTTCTATAGACTCTAAAATCATCTAATTTGGATAACTGTGCAGAAAGTTATGATCTAAACAGTACAGCTCGATCAACCTGCCGACCTCCGAGTCAAATGAATAGTAATGGTCAAATTTGAAGGAGTAATTTGTGGAGCAAATTTTGGATGAATTTTTCACACATTGAAGGCTATAAAAGTAGTGCTAAAGACAGAGACAAAAGCACATATTCACCTATTGAAAAAAAAAACTTCAAATTATCAAAGAAAGATTATTTCTTGAAGTTTTCATTTCATAGCTTTCTCTTCTTTTTCTCTTCTCTTCTTATGAGCATAGAATTGTAAAAAAGAAAAACACTTTTGTTAAAAAAAATTGAGAGGGCTCCTGTGTAAAAGAGGTTCAAAATCTTACCTCTTGAGCAAGAGAAATAGATTAGCTTCCTAGAAGGAGAGGTTGTGCCTCTTGAAGCGGGGAAAAGGTGGTTGATGTAAAGGGCTTTCTTCCTTGCCCCATTTGGAACAAAGGAAGGGATTAGTGGAATCTCCGATAGTCTCGAGCTTGAGAAGTCGGAGCGGGGACGTAGGTCAAGGCGTGACCGAACCTCATCAACAACCACCGTGCCTTTGCGTTTGATTTTCTCTCTCTCCCTATCTCACATTGAGTTTGATATGATCTGAATTACTTTATTTTAAAGGATTTTAAAAAGAATTAGTTTTGTACACCAATTCACCCCATCTTGATGCCTTTTGGGATCCTACAAGGGGAGCAGTAGCAATAGAACGGACGTGTGTTCCTCCACTTTAAACGTAGGAAAAAGAAGAAACGTCGGACGTTTGGTGTCAATGGAACGTCGGAAGTTTGGTGGCATCCGGAAAGAAAGTTGGCCTGCGTCGAAACTGTTTTATGGATTCAGAAAAAAAAAGGAGAAAAATGAGAAAAGAAACGGCAAAGGGGGAAGACATTTGGAACCATCGATCGAGTTCAGCTTCTAACGCGACCCAGACTGAGTTCGTCTCTTGTGGCATGGCCCCGACCATTTGGCATATGGTCTTCTGAGTTTTCATGCCGTAGGCTCTCTTTTTAAATCCAGATTTATCTATTCATCTTTCTCCAATAAGAAAACTCCTCCACTAATTCATTATTATTAATAATTAATATGGAAGATGTTTTGGAGATAAAGGAACGTATTACGGCACAAGCCTTTTGGAAGGACATAACTGGTATATATGTTATGGCACCATTTCATATTCCAAAAATAATTAAGAAAAAAGATAAATAAAAAATTTGAGAAAAAAGATAGCTACCAATGCTCAATGGAGAGCAATTTGAAATTGTCATCTAAACATGAGCTTTATATAGATATAAGAAGATAAGAATTTAAAAATCTTATAAATAGGGACATTAGGGCCGGCCATCTCTCGTGAGTTGTTCATTTAAGAACATTAGGGGACTCTGGTCCCCAAAGATGTTTGCTTCAAGATGGTTCTCACCATGCAGCGTGTTACGCAAAGGAAGAAAAGAAGCCATGCAGCGTGTTACGCGAAGAAAAGAAGCCATGCAGCGTGTTACGCAGGAAGAAAAGAAAAAGAGGATGGACGTGAGAGATGCTTGGCTGAGAATAAAGGGAGGGGGAAAAAGTGAGGGAGAAAATAGAAAGAGACATTTGGCGCTCAAGGAAACAAAAAAAAAACGTGTGTGCAGAATGAGGAGAGAGAATGACGATAAAAAAGGGAATTGAGATGCGGCGGTGACATAAGAAGAAAAAGTAGACTTGAGAGAGAGAAGAAGAAAAAGATAGGTAATAGTCCAATTAGGTGTTCGAAAAAAGATTAAAGGATTAAAAAATACACTTGAGCTCGATCTTTAGATTCCTAAGCTCCGATTTACAGATTTGTAAAAAACTTATAGTACTCGTCACTCCACTTACAATATGAATTACAAAACTTTCTATGATAACCCTCTCAGCCTCCTGAAATAATTCTACCGCATTTAACATTTGTGCAAACAACCCTTGGATTTATATCCATTTTTTTCTCCACATATTGCATAGCACGACCGTCACCTTCCTCCGACATTCATCCACATAGTGATTGGTTTGTGAAGTCCCATCGAGATGATTAAGATAGTCGATTCCCATTTGACGAAGCTTTACATCAGAAAGACCGAACCACACCATGCCCAACAAGTATCTAGAGGCATCGTGGCCATTGTCAGCAGCGTACATAACAGGTGCAAATCCTTCTTCATCACCACGATCGTCCATGCCAAACACATTGTAGACGCCAAACAAAAATGATGCTTCTATGTTGCCACATAAAGCACAAGATTGGAGGAGATCTAAGTAGCGCTCATTGTTCTGCCATTTCAATCTTTCTTCTTTCTCAATTGGAAAGCACCTTCCAATAGCATTCGCCATGCAAGCTTTCCTAAAACTTTTACATGTCCTCCTCATCATTTGAAGATCTTGAAGAGGTGAGGAAGAACTAACTATCACTCTACATAATATTTGAACAAGACTTTCACGTGGAAGATGATGAATGGAAGTCATAACTTAAAACTAGTGGAGATGGAATGTGATGAGCAGGACATGGAGATGGAGTGCGATGAGCAGGACATGGAGATGGAGTGCGATGACGATGTGGAGATGGAATGCGTGAAGATGGAATGCGATGAGGAGTATACGTGAGAGCAAACATCTGTATTTATAGAGAGAGCGTGTAGTGCAACGGCCAACTTAAATTCTTATCGTCCTTTCTTTTTATTATTCTGCCAGACACTTAGATCGACTTAAGTAGTCATAAATGCATATGCATCAGGTTATATCATGACTCAAGTAGTCATAAATGCATTTACACATATAGCCATAAATGCTAAATTTTATGATTACGACCTCCCTTAATTCTCTCGGTGCCCCATCAGACTTTTTTTTTCTTTTTCCTCTAGCTTTCTCTCTCCATATTTGTGCCTCATTCACGCTCAACTGCCAGTCAAGGTAGGTCTGCCACCATCTGTCGAATTAACTTTTTCACTCCCATCATTCATCCTAGGTCTGCCACTATCTGCACCAGCTAATTAACATGTTCAAATACAAGCAAGAGTAGTAGGCTACGGTGACGACTACATATGAGAATTTTATAAGAATTATTGGAATATTATAAGTCTAAAATTTTTTAGAAAGATTCAGTCATTTTTTAATACATCACACATATTTCAGACTTGGTCAGAAACTACCCTAATTTTCATCTCTAAGAAGCAAGCACCAAGAACTATAATTGACTATCGTCCAATATCATTATGTAATGTTATATATAGGATTACTACCAATATTATTGCTAATAGATTAAAACCCATGTTACATAATCTCATTGACCCAGCACAATTTGTTTTTGTTGCTAATCGACTAATTCAAGATAATATTCTCGTGGCTCAGGAGTTAGTCCATTCGATGGGGAAGGGTAGAAGAAAATACATGTTAATTAAGGTAGATATGGAGAAGGCATTTGATAGGGTTTCTTAGCACAATATTAATATTGTGCTAAAGCTTATGAATTTCCCATCTATCTTCATTAATTGGATACTTGCCTGCGTTACTTCTCCAAAATTTAGATGTTGTATTAATGGCATGCTTTTTCAATCCTTCACTAGCTATCAAGGCATCAGACAGGGTGATCCTGTCACCATATTTTTTCATTTTAATTTCACAAGTTCTTTCTTCTCTTATTAATACCAATGTCAGGAGTGGCAATATCCAGCCTTTCAAGTGTGATACATTTAGCCTTAGTCATTTGGCCTATGCTGATGATATGCTTATTTTCATTGCTACCACCAGGAAAAACTGTGTGTACCTCAACAAAACATTCAAATTATATGGCATGTTAATCAATCAGAAGATGAACCCACAAAAGTCTAAGTTACATCTCCCCCCTAATTTACAATCCAGACGAGTGCAAGTCATTAAAAGCTTACTTGGCATTCAAATAGGAAAATTTCCTTTTGTGTATTTAGGGGTGCCCATATCTTATAAGTTGATTCCTTCTGGCAAATTGTAATATATTACTGATAAGATCTCTACCAAAATGGCTGGCTGGCTGGAAAAAGGGCACTCTCAATCAAGCAGGAAGATTAATCCTAATTAGTTCAATCATGAACTCCATACCTATTTACTCTTTGGGGGTAACACACATCCCTGCTGGTATCTTAGAGTCTTTTGAGAAGCTTACTAGAAGTTTTCTTTGGGATAATAATGGGGGCAGGAAGGGGGTGCATCTCATTAATTGGAGAACTGTGCAGCTGCCTAAAGAGTTAAGGGGGATAGGAGTTAGAATTCTTCCCAAAATTCGTAGTGCTTTACTTGCTAAGAGAATTCACACCATTTTGAATGAGGAATCTAATCTGTGGACTAACCTAGTACATGAGAAATATGGCAACTTTCATCCTTGGACTAATGTTCTTGATTACTCTTCTGGGTCCTCTAATCATCATAAAACTCTTGCTTGGTCTTGAAAAATTATTCTTGATACACATAGTGCAATTAGACATGATTTTACTAAATGCATTGGTAATGGACAAAACACTAATATCATGAAAGATCTTTGGATTTTTTATATTCCTTTAGCTCTTAAGCCTACATTTATTAATGTTGATAAGCTATCCATGTTGCACAAGGTCTCGGATCTCATTACTAATGATACTTGGAATATTAATCTGATTTCTTCTTCATTCGGCCCTTGTCTGGTTTCTAAGATTACTACGATACATCTACCTGTTAACTTGCTTGCTTCTAATGTCAGTGATGATTCATGGGTATGGACTTCTGATGTGCATGGAAATGCAAATGCTAAATGTGTTTATAATTTTCTTTGCAGAGATAGTGCCTCGGCCACTACATCTGGATGGCTTCCTTGAAAAACAATTTGGCAGATCAAAGTCACCTATAATATTTATATTTTTTTGTGGAAACTAATGCATAATCGTTTGCCTACCAAAGATTTTTTTTAAACATTTTGATCACTCGATTAATGCTGATTGCTCATTTTATGGTTTAAACATAGAGTCAAATGCCCACTTATTTTTTAATTGTCCTGTGTCTCTTCAACTCTGGTCGATCTTTCAGCAAAAAACAAACTTTTCCTTTATTTACATGGATTCATGGCATATTGGAGATTGGATCAAGGAGGATCGGTTGCTCGATCAGAGATCAAATAGATACTTTCTTTCCCTTTTTGCTTTTTGTTTATGGAGGATTTGGACAGCTCGAAACGATCGCCATTTTTGCTTCAAGGAAGCAACCATGTTGTGCGTCTGGGAGCGCGTTGTCGCCACGCATTGGGAATATGTGACTACCTATGTTTCTGAGACAATTAGCCCCCAAGACCCCATTCGAGTTTGGTGGGAGCCCCCGGCTGACCCTTGGGTCAAGCTTAACTCCGATGGATCCTTTGTTGATCCATTGACGTCAGGGGGATTGGAATACATTATTCGGGCCTCTAACGGTGTCTTCGTGTCTGCAAGTTGCTTTAGCAGGACTGCTTGTGACATCATCGAGCTGGAGGCTGGCGGTCTACTGCTGGGGCTTCAGGAGTGTAGGCGCATGGAATTATCTAGCATCCTTGTTGATACTGATTCAGAGCTTTTAACGCATATTATCAATCAAAAGTTGTGCTGCCCATGGAAAATTATCATCATTATGCAAACAATATGGCATTTTCTATTATACACTATAATAGACAATTTAATAGGACTGCTGATTTCCTTGCAAACTTTGGACGAGCGCAAGGAGATATGATTTTTTGTGAGGAAATTTTTCCTTGTGAGCTCCTCGGTATTTTGTACCAAGATGTGTTTTGACATGCAGTGCTTAAATTTTCACTCTAAAAAAAAGGTTAAAGTTTGACATTAAAAGCTTGCTTCGAGGCTAACACGTCATTTTCCTCATGAGAGTGCTGAAGAGATAAATGTGTATGGAAGAAGATTCGTAATATGGCATAGGTAAAAGGAGGTCCAGACACAACCAAAACAACATGGACGAGGAGCAACCTCTTGTGCACCCTTTCCTTCGTTGCAACCCACACGTCGCAATTTCCACAAGATCTGGGTAGTCTTCTACTCCCAAGGTGATCCATCTTTCGAGGCTATGAACAATGCCTCTGAACCACCTCCCGTCGCTGATGATTATGGATCTGGTTGGATAATCGAATCCTGCAAAGAGATTTTCTTATTTATTATCGTCTGATTTTTCTGTATTATTATTCTATTTATTAGCGTCGTTGTCTAACATCTGCATATTAAATAAGGCATTCTGTTTCGATGTGAATTTTTTGTTTCTCATTCACTGCTAGCTAATCGACTTACATGCCGAGAACATGTTCGACGCATTGTTCCTAATTCTCTGAAATCTGATTTCTATTTATCGTTGGCACTTAAAACTTGCATAATTCCATATTTATGTTTTGTTTTTGTGTATAATAAATGGATTACCGAGTAAAAATGCAAACTTTACCTCTATTGCTCATTTTTGTGCTTTCTCATTTCCATGGGAAGGTGATTTGAGTTCTAATGGGTTCTTCAGTACCAGAAACGGGTAGCAGATTTTCATCAGTTTCTACAGTGCTATTTAAACAGGTTAAACTGTGAATCCTAACAGGTTTTGTTTCCTTAGATGCAAACAGAAGTAAATTGCCTATTGCTGTCGTGTAGTCATCAAAGCTTTCGGCTACTATGAAGGAGGCAAATCAATTCAATTTTCTGTGTGTATTGTGTAACAGCCTCCCCTTTTACCTCTTCAAACTAAAAAGAAAAAGAAAAAAGAAAAAGAAAAAAAGGGAGTGGGATGTGAGAATTGGTCTCTCCCCCACTCCCCATGACTCCCTCTCCCCAACTCTCCCAATTCTCTCCCACTTCCCTCATGACTTGCTCCCCAAGGAGAGGGGGCAGAGAGTATAAAAGGGGCAAGGGTGGACTCCTCACTCATTAATCCCTCTTCATCTCTCTTCCCTTGCTTCCTCTCCGACGAACGGCGAACGACGAGCGGATGCCGGCGAGCAACGCAAGCATGGGTAACGAGCGTAGGACGATCCAACGCACCACAGCCCTCCGTGAGGCGAACGTGCGCACTCCCGTCGACTAGGATCGACCGGCGACTGACCAAATGATGACAGCAGCTCCGACGATCGAAAAATGAACGAAAAAGGTACCATAGTTGTATAATCCCCTAGACGAAGAAATGTCGATCAATTCCAGTGGATTTTGATTCCCTTATGGCCTAGAGATGATTATGAATGTTTTTCATATTAAGAGTATTGTGATCGGTCGATCAGAAATGAAATTTCCGACCGACGACTCTGTTCTGTGCGAAGAACTAGTCGACCGATTTCCCGATATCGGTCGACCGATCTTCGATTTGTGAAAGCTCGACTCATGGCCGGTCGACCGATCCAGCGGAAGCCGCCGAGCCCCATCGCATGAGATCGATCGACCGATTCCAGAATGGTCGACCAATCCTGCGACAACGACCGGCCGACCGATCCTTATCGAACGGTCAACCGATACATCCAGAGGAATCATTCGGCCGAAAGCAGAATCGGTCGATCGGTCCCCTTGGGCAGTCGACCGACTCGGCGATATTGGTCGACCGACTTGGCGATATCGGTCGACCGATCCAGTAGGACGGTCGACCGGTCTCGAGAGAAAAAAAATCATGAACTTCAAAGTAAAATGACCCTTGAGGGGCCATAGCACTTGTGAATTGACTAAAATGCCCTTGAAGGGCCAGAACCATGGTAATGAATCCTAAACCTTCGACTGATCAATGTAGGCCATGTCCAATGTAGTGAAACAAGTTACAGACTCTTCATCCACAGAAAAGGGGATCAGACTTTACTTCTTCTCTGACTCATGATTACCAACCCCACACTGGTAAAGAAGATAAGTAAAGCAAATATCAATAAATGGGATAGCTATGTGTTATTCAAGGTCAAAGTCAAGGCATTATACATTGGAGGGGCTGGTAGCTGCACTGAGGAGACAATGTACTTACCGATTTAACTGCCACTGCTCCTGGACCACAAGCCCTCTCTCACCTGTGCTCCGAATAAGAGTGACGCAGTAGCACTCTTTCCCCACGGGGGCATATGTGAATTTCATTGTTATGCCTTAGGAACAGGTAGCTTAGTTGAGGAGACAGTGAACCTACAAGTCCATAACGATCACTGTTCTTGGGATGCAGGCCTTCTCCCACTTACGCCTGAACGTACACCTTCCCTTTCATGGGCACCCTAGCAACATTCAGAGCAGAGACACATCTAGCTTCTCAATTAATTAAAGTTGAGTTCACATAGGATAACGAACATCAATGACCTTATAGTAATGTAAAATACGTAGTCCCACACAGAGTATGATAGAGCATAGTAAATGACAACAGAGCAAAACAAGAGATATCAGAGCATTGTTAAAGCATTATATAAAGCATTGTTAAAGTCAAAAAGTAAAGTAACTGAGTATTGATTATCATTTCATCATCTATGACTTTATGCGTATTGGGCGTTAGCTCACGGGCATTCTATGCCCCTGCTTTGAGATTTTGCAGGTAAGAACCCTACTTAGGGAGGAAGTGAAATAATGCAGAGCTCTAGGACGACGGCACATGACTCGCAACGACCACTACTTTTCGCCATTTATCTTCTGCATTTGAATTATCTGATGTTGTAAATATGAAACACTTAAATTTCCCTTTTAGCTTTGCTTACGTTGATCTTCTCAGAACTATTTGAACTATCATTGTTTCATCATTCCTTTTGAATTATCTCACGCCATGTGACATCATCTAATTTTCAATGATATTTTTTCCGCATTTTTATGTCATTATTATTCTCTATCATTTCCTTTGCCACGTGTGCCATTCGTTGATCAGTCAAAGTCAAAGTCAAAGTTAAAGTAGTCATAGGCAGTGATAGCGCTCCTTTAGTTAGTCTGATTGTTAGCGTGGCGTGAGGGCTAATTTTGGGGGCGTTACATATTGTGTGGTAACTCCTATGTTAAGAGAAATGATATCCTTCTCTAACAAGGAATGATCTCAAATACACAACTTGCCAACTCCTTGAAGCTCACATCATACAGGTCTCATTCTTATACACATTTTACAAATTTTCTTGTTTAAGTTGCATCTTCTCTTTTTTTAACTATTGATAACCAGCGAATGATGCAAATTCCTTCTTGCTCTACTATTATGTTAATTCAAAAACTTCTTTATAAGAAAACAATGAACAAATATATATATGAGAAGTACCTTTTCTTCCTACATATATGTTGCAGCAAGTAATAGGTTTGCCTCTGTTTGTTCCCTTGGACTGCGTTTGTTCCCTTGGAACATTTGAAATGTTCCTGTCACGTGAGCTGGGAGAGAACATTTGTCAAAATGTTTTCGCCCAAATGTTCCGACAAGAACATTGAATGTTCTTGCCGAAGGCAAGCACATTTCCTTTTTTTTGTTCTCGAGCCGCAATCTTTTTATTTTTAATTTCATCTTTTTTTTTAATTATTTTGGTTTGTATGTATATATAATTTATAATATATTAATACATTACTAAGGATATTATAAAATAATTTATTAAATGTTATTAATTAAAAACTATAAAATAATTAGTTAATTTATTTTATTAGTTAATTTATAATTTATTTTATTAGTTAAACTATTCAATTATTTTTAAAAAAATAAATTATATTTGGATTTTAAAATGTACGTAAATTATAATATTAATAATATTTAAAATGTTTAATCAAAATAAATAAAAATAATATTAATAATATAACAATTTACGTAAATTATAATATTAATAATATATTCTTATTTACTATAATTTTATACCTCATAAAATAATAAATTATATTCTTAGTTCTTACTTTTTATCCAAACACTCACTAAAATTTATTCATCACATCAACTTTTTAAATCCCATCATTACACTTTTTCATCCAAACACCAATCCAAATTTTTCTATCACATCAATTAGTTCTCGAGAATAAATGTTTTACAATGTTCCCGTATCAAACGTAGCCTTGGTGAATTAATGGAGATCTTGTGAAATCTCTTATCAATCAGTTTTCTCCTTGAGAAGGCTCTTATCAATTGATTACCAAATAAAAGATTGTAGGAAGGCTGTTTATGTTATCTTCATGGGTATTCTTACGTTTATTGTATCTCATCCTTATTTAATCCGTAGCTTTTTTTTTTTATTTCACAGATGGTGTTATAGCCGGAGGCACTGCTGGTGTCGTTGTAGAAACAGCTTTATACCCGATAGATACTGTTGGACATGTGCAGTACGTACGCCCATAATTGGGTCATACATGTGATTATAGTAACTAGTTACATTACAACAACAACAGCAACAAAGCCTTATCCCACTAGGTGGGGTCGGCTACATGGATCATACGACGCCATTTCACTTTATTAGTAACTAAACCTTTCGGTATATTATTCACCAATAGATCTTGCTCTATTAGTTCGCCAAGTGTCCGTCTTGGCCTCCCTCTCCCTCTTTTAATCGGACTCCAGATTATTTGATCTACTCTTCTTATTGGCGCATCTAATGATCTTTTCTGAACATGACCAAACCATCTTAAACGATTCTCTACCATTTTCTCACTAATAGGAGCCACTCCGACTCGTTCACGTATATGGTCATTCCTAATCTTATCTAATCTTGTATGACCA
Source organism: Pontederia crassipes (assembly GCA_030549335.1). Taxonomy (NCBI): domain Eukaryota; kingdom Viridiplantae; phylum Streptophyta; class Magnoliopsida; order Commelinales; family Pontederiaceae; genus Pontederia; species Pontederia crassipes. The sequence goes on from CM060189.1 coordinate 7,121,456, forward strand.
CACATCCATCTCAACATTCTCATTTCGGCTACCCCCACTTTACGTTCATGTTGTCCCTTCATAGCCCAACATTCACTACCATATAACAGTGCTGGCCTTATAGCAGTACGATAGAATTTTCCTTTAACTTTATTGGGTACTTTTCTATCACAAAGAACTCCAGTGGCTTTCCTCCACTTACACCAACCAGCTTGAATTCTATGATTAACATCGTCATCAATCTCACCATCTTGTCTTATAATTGATCCTAAATATTTAAACTTTGTCACTTGAGGAATTATATCCTCCCCTAGCCTAACTTTCAAATCGTCTCTAAGTTGTTTATTTGTGAAATTGCTATGCATATATTCTGTTTTATTCCTACTTAAACGAAAACCCTTTGACTCCAACGTATTTCTCCATATTTCTAATTTTGTATTAATCTCTTCTCTTGAATCCGCTAAAAGTACTATATCATCCGCAAATAGTATGCACTTAGGTACCTCCTCTGTGATACTCTCGGTTATAGCATCGATAACTAAGTTAAATAGATACGGGCTTAAAGCTGATCCTTGATGTAGGCCAATTCCTATAAGAAATTCATTTGTCTCATCTCCGGGTGTCCTAACCCTAGTCAATGCCCCATCGTACATATCTTGTATTACTTTAATATAGGCAACATTCACCCTCTTCTTTTGCAAGGCTTTCCAAAGTACATCCCTTGGTACCCGATCATACGCCTTCTCTAAGTCAACGAAAGCCATATGTAAGTCTCTTCTCCTACTTCGATACTTCTCCATCATCCCCTTAGTAAATAAATCGCCTCTGTAGTGGATTTTCCTGGCATGAACCCAAATTGTCTGTAAGAAATACTAGTCTCCATTCTCAATCTATGCTCAATCACTTTTTCCCATAATTTCATACTGTGACTCATAAGTTTAATCCCTCTATAATTTGCGCAATTCTGAATATCCCCTTTATTTTTGTAAATAGGAACTAATGTACTTAATCTCCAATCATCAGGCATCTTTTTCGACCGTAAAATCTCATTAAATAGTTTACATAACCACAACACACATTTTTCTCCTAAACATTTCCAAACTTCAATCGGTATACCATCCGGTTCAACGGTTTTACCATTCTCCATTTTCTTAAGAGCTTCGCTAACCTCCGATATATTTTATAGCCGGTCCCAAGCCCTGATAAAGGAGGAGGGTTGTGTTAAGTCCCGACAGCCAGTATAAAATCATGTCGAATTTTATGAACATAGATCAACGAATAGTAACTAGTTACATTAACTACATTAATGTAATTATATTAATTATATACTTAGCACATATAAATAGAAGGCATTCGCTCTTAGTGTGCTTAAGTGATGTTGCACACCGTGCATATAGGCTCTTCCAATATCTCTCAGCATTTCGATGATGTCCGGATAGTTTGGATTGTGAAAACGTGTTCTCATTTTTTGTGATCGAGTTTCCGAGAAAACAACGTAGAAAAATTTTGGTAATTTTTTTTTCGCTACAAAGTATTTCGATAATACTTTATTATTATTTGAATCAATTTCTTCAATTAGTTTCATAGCCGAATAAACTTTTCTCGTACAAATTAAATTGTGTAAATGTTTTTTTTTTGTTTGCTGCGAGTCAAAGTGGGTTGCACGCATGTTTTATTCTTTTACAGTTAATGCATATACGAATTTGACAATATCTGAAAGTTAAACTATGCAATTGTATGCAACTATTGGCTTGAAGTGGCATGCGTGGAGGCGCGTCCTTTACGTGATGATAACTATGCAGCAAATCTTCTATACAAAAGGAAGTGCATGGCTGGTCGACATGTGTTGGATTGATTAAAGCATTTTTTTTGTTTTGACATGTGTAAAGCCATGTAAAATATTTTTTCTCTCTCCCTCACCAGTTGAACAGTATCATTTTTTTTTTGAAAAATAGGACAGAATGATAGAAAATCTGGGAAAAATAGAAAAATGAAGAAAATATATTTTTGGACTCAGAAAATTCTGAAACATTTACTAAAAATGTGTGATATGTGTGTATGACATAAATTTATGCATTTTCGTTATTATGCATTTTTCATATGCCATGATAAATGTATATATGAAAATTAGATAATTTCTAATTTATGCACATTCTTAAGTTAGAAAATTACGAGCAATTTTTTGAAAGTTCCAGAATATTTAATATGAATTTATGCATTAATGTGTTTTTGCACTATTATGCCATGGTATTATGTGTAATTGTAATTTATGGAAATTGTTTTTTTATAAAGGATGTGATCGTGTAATGTTAATAAGAAAATTTTTAGAATAAATTTTCTGAAACTTGTATGACATTTGTTTTGTGCATATTATGCATATTTATTATTACATAAAATAGTCATGTTATTTTCTCATGCATTATATATGATTATGAATTTAAGTAAAATTCTTTCATATATGTTATTACATGATATGTTTTTTAAGTGTAGTATGTCACACTTAAATTGAATTTTCATATGAATTAAATATTCATGCACATAATTATGTAAATTCATGACTTAAATATATGAAAAAATATGTGCACAATGCAATTTTTGTTCCATATTAGGCATAATATGTGTTATGTGAATTTGTGAGTAATTAATTCACATAGTTATATTAAGTTATGCACAAATTATTTTTTTTCACATTTTTTCATGTGAAATATGCACACTATTTATGATAAATTAATTTTCTTTATGACAAGAAACATGTGCATATATGTTTATCATTATACATGAAATGCATTGCATAATTTTATATAATGAAAATTTATGCAAAAAATTTTAATTAACTAGACATGCATGATATGAATTTATGTACATGATTGAGACTTATGTGACATAAATATAAAGTTAGACATGTGATAATAATTATGTAATTATTTGTATGTCTATTATTATGTTTATGTTAATTATATGACGTGGGACAAAACATATTCATTTATATGTAAATGAATTGTATGATTATTTGCGTGCATAATATACATTCATATATGTGATTTATGCAATGATTGCTTTGATTGCATAAATATTTGTGAATTATGAATGTGACATGTTTCATAAAACTTAGAATATAGGTTTTGACATTATGAAATATAGGTAGTCTAAATAGGATTAATGCATCTAATTTGTATGATGGTCATGGTAATAATTTTTATTGAGTGGTGCGTAACATGTGCATGTTTAGGAAAATGCTGAAAAGATATTGTTAGTGAGAAATTTAGTACCATCTTTATCTGTGGACTTACCTAGTGTACTTTTAACGTAGTTTTCAAGAATTATTATATTTACATGATGTGATGGCATTTTTTTTCAATTATTGTGATGACAAGGTGAAGGGATGATGATTTTCTAATTGGCACCTTACAAATGTAAAGAAGAGCTCTCATCACAGAACCTTAATTGTCCCGGCCACATTTTTAAAATGGTATGTTAATCACATTATATATTTTTTAGATGATTTTGGATGTTTATTTTTCAAAATGATTAGAATAGTATATCTTGGCGCAACATATTATTTGTAATAAATGATAATTATTTTTTCAAATAGTGGGAGATGAGTGGGAGCATAACGACCATCTCGAGGTCATTGCTTTAAAAATATTATGAAGTCATTATTTATGAATATATGCGACAAGTAGACATGCAAAAACTAGCACATTTCCCTTACGTATGTTTGACCTTACATAAATGACACAAAAAAGGAGTCTTTGCAATAGGACAAAGTCAAAAGGAATATGTAAAAAGTGACACATAGCAAAAGATGATCTCCGTCGAGCACGATCACTATCACGATTCCCACGATCTTGATGTAACGATATAACAAAAAAAATAATAACTCTTACATAAGTTTTTCCTCAACAGATATATCATATATCTGTATGTGATGATAAACTTGATGGCTGAGTTAGAGAATCTTAATCATACTTTTTAGAATGACCACGTGATAGTTACTTACTTTTAATAAGTACAGTATAGTGAAAATATCAAGTAATTTGACATTTATTTGAAGAATGTTTGTCATCTTTAACTATAACATATGTTGTCCATGTCAAAATAAAAAAAATTATGGCGAGTTTTCGACAAAAATCATAGTCCAGTTAATGATGTATAGATACTGAGAAGGGCTAACGCGACTCACATTGATGTGGGAAGAATGATGACAAAGTTAATATAAACAAAACAAATTGTTATGCTTGTGACAAATATGATAATTTTCACTCGTGATTGCATTGAGTCGAAAAATATTGATATAATCGTATGGTAGTTTTGTTTAATGATAATGTTGTTTCGTTGTTGAAACTCGTCTTTTTTATGGACTGAGATTATTGGAACATCTTATCATACTATTAAATAATAATGAATTCTTTATATGACTTAGCCTGAAAGTCAAATGACATAGTTGGACACAATATGAAAGTGTGAGTTAAAAATGATTGACTTGTAAAATTTTCTTTTGCAATACATAATCTTTTTTTATCTCATTTTTCTACTATACCATTATTTTAAAGTGGATATTTGTTTAGTATCCACATTTTTTTTGGACAAACATAAGTGTGTTCGCTTTGATCATTAAATTTTTATCTTTAATGAAATTTCTTTATGATAATTTTCTTAAAAATGATTTTCTATATATTGATTATTTTAAGTATTCAAGTGGAATATTTATGTCATATGTGACGTAAATAAGTTTGGCAAAAGTTTTGACTAGTCAATTTGTGACATTTTTTAGGAAATATAAATATAGAATAGCTCGAGAAATATACTTTCTCATTAAAATTATTTTGTGTATTGTTGTAACAATGTCTAATTGGCATGAAAATACGAAAATAATTTATGAACAAAAAATTATAATAATCCATTTGTATTGAATGTCTAAGATTTTATATGGTTTCTTTCGTCACATTTTCGCATTATAAATCATACGTATGATTTATCTAAGTTGATAACATAAATTATTTTATACAAATTTATGAATTTAGATGGAGATTCAAATATGATCGCAAGATTAATGCCTTACTTGATAATGCGAAATAGTTGAGACTTATTTAGATAAGTCTAGTGATGAAACTAATATAGTTATGCAACTAACTATATTTCTCAATTATACGTATTTGCGGATATGATGAAATCATAATCTACTTGAATATGTGGCACAAATAAAATTCCAAATTTATATTTGGAATGTTGTTATTAATACTGCTTAAATGTTACTGAGTAGAGATGTGACATTCATGTATATATTTCTTGACTTAACGATATTAAATAATATCTTCACTTTAGAAGTTGAAGGTTCATAGCTGACGATGCATGCGGATTGATTTGTGGTTTGTGGTTTGTCCATATTCTCTTCTCACATCTCAATTCGATTGGGAGCTATTCACAGTCAACTCATTATTAATGTTCATTTATTGAAACATATAAGTTGTGTTCCACGTTGTCAATATCGAATGACTATATAAAATGAACATGAGCCTAAAATAAGTGATGAAAACTCTCTCGACCTAGATAAAGAAAATGGATAATGCAAAGGGTTAGAGTGTAAAGAAGAAAATTAAGTCAATGACTTGTTAAATCATATGTCTTGCCTCGAAATAAGTCAACATGGATGAGAAGAGATTTAGAAGTGATGAAAAGCAATAGTCGCAAAAGGAGTGATGACTATAGAGAAATTATTATATTTTTTTCTCTCGTTCATCAAAAGTCTAGCTACAGATTGATAGACGTATTAGATGAAACTTACATAAAGCTATTTGAATGCTTAAATGTAAAAGTATTGAGGGCAATATGTAGTTTGCGATGATCCATTTATGGATTTAGTATTCATCTAAATAATGATATAAATATCATTATGTGTATATCTATTTTTATGAATAAATATGTCATCATGACATTATATGTGAAACAATATTATGTATAACTAGAAGTAATAAGAGATTTTTTCTATTAATAAAGAATTTAATGTCTTTCTATAGAAATGACATAGGTGAGATAGTTATTCACACTAGGTGTGAAATTTAAATAAGAATTGTTCAAGTAAATTTATTACTTTGTAGCAAGAGTTGTCTGTCATAGAGACGACTTGAACATTCTCCAAGAAACTCTATACTCACTGATATCTTTATTAAAAGAGATAATTTTAAATCTCATGCTTTTTTTTAAGATTCTATAAGTACCAAAAAGAAATTTCCTTTTGTAAATATGGTTAGTGATCGGAGATGCACAATAAGTTAAGCAGTCTGATATTTGTGTCAATGGTCAAATGAAAATTTTACGTATTTATACAGGACGCCTATATTGGATGACGATTAAGAGAATAATGAGATACTTTAGGGGCATGTTAACTCTGGTTTTGCGCTATGATGGAGATTGAGTTATAGATTTATTTAATAAAATAGATGTCTATTAAGAGTGCGATATTAATAAGCAAAAGTTTATCTCCAATTATGTTTTCATGTTATAGAATGACATATTGCAAAGTTTAGCTAAAGAAAAACTATATACAAAGTAGTCATCTATGAAAATTGAGGTTGTGTTATACTCAATGATGATATGAAGCCCTCTGGTTAAGTAAATTATTTTACTCTTGTATTGGCAATGGTCAAGTATGTTATTTGTTGTAATATGTATGTCGATATTGTTTGATGAAAAGAATGGACCATTATAAAGGAAAACACATTGATGTCTAGTATGTTTTGACAATGTGAAGAAGATACGATTAATGAATACACGTGTAAGTGATGCGTAAAATAATGTAGTAAAATAAAATCGCTAGCAAGTGCACTAGTCGCTCAAGTAATATAAAAAATAGGAGTAAGAGTGTCGAACCCACGAGAAATATTATTAATAAAATATCTGATCTTATAAATTAATAAGAGAGGAAAAACATGAATTTTTTGAAATAGGTTTTGTAATTGTAAAATAAAGAAAATAAAATAAAATAAGATAATGGTGTTGAAGTTGTTCTTAGGATGATAATGCATTAAGGATAAAAATGTGAACCAGAAAAAATAAATTAAAATTCTTAAGATGGATTAGGAATTTTCCCAAATTATTAATTTACAAAATTAAAATCACAAAGTCCACAAATTGATAATTCTGCTATTTAATCTGGCAAATCAAACTATCTTAAATTTAATCAAAACTGAAGTCCCACAAACTAGTATTCATGCATATGAAATTAAATTTAAGATGCATTAATATGAAAATTCTAGACTATTAATCACTCCACAAACTGGTATAGATTAATAGACTACAGATCTAATTCTCCACACACTAGTTATTAGACCTATGTCAATTTTTAATTTCACAATAAATCATTCAATTTAATTAAATAAAATCTGAAATCAAGTAGTTCACAAATTTGTAATTACTTAACTAAAAAATTTAAATAATTAAATCAAAAGCACTAAACACAATTAAAAATTGATCAAAAGAAATTCAATAATAATAAAATAAGGGTCCACAGAATTTTCCTTCAATAATAATCTCCTAAAATAAAATAATTAAAACATGGAGTTCATCCTAGAATTACATAGAGATAATAATTAAAAGAATTACACCAAGAATAAAGCAGGGCCCTTGGATGTCGTCGGAGCGTCTAAATCAACCGTCGCACCTCTCTCTTCTTGGTCGTAGCCTACAAAGCTCACGACTCAATTGTAGAAGAAAACCATACTTCAAAGCACCGATTGGGACGATTGTTTCCTCCTCTATTTATAGGGTGCGGATGGTTGATCATAGGCGTAAATAGAACGGTCAACTTCAAATTTGCGAGATAAATTTCATGTCGTCGATAAAACTTTGGTTGATAATAAAAGATTATCCGTTTTGCGCCTGATAAACCTCTGTTCGTTCTCGGCCAATAAACTTAGTTGATGATTGCACCCAATGATTAGTTGATGATCATGACACATCCTTAATTAATGATAAAGTTTTGCACCCAAAGATATCGGCCGGTAAGGATAAAACTCTTGGATTTTTGCAGCTGATAAACTTGATCATATGGTGTTTTGTCCAACTTGAAGTTTCGACCGCTACACCTTTGTTGAGGATAGATCTTTGGTGTTGGAGTTCTCGGCCGATAATATCCTTGTATTCGAATTGCGGCCGACAAATCACATTGCATCTGAATTGCGGGCGATACGTTAATAATTCATTTAATATAATCCCTCGGATAATCGTGTATTCGGCTTTTCCTAAAAAATAGTTATCAAAATTTAATTAATCCATCCACAATCAAAATATTCAGAGAATTCATAATTAAAATCGATAAATCCAGAATTACAACTAAAAGTGATCTAAAATGATGCATGCCATGATTAAATTACATAAAAAATAATCTAAAATATGTTATATTTTGCATGCATTAGTAAGTATGTAATACTTGCTAAACATGTTTGACTGACGCATTTATATGCACAAATCTTATGTGATGATGTATTCTAAATCTTCTTACGATGAATAAAAATATGTTAATTTTATTCTGGAGTTAGTTAATGATTTTGATAAAGCATGTAAAGTATGTCGATTAGGCACGAGATTATCAGTCACACAGATAATCGCCTCGACTCTTAGTGTATAGTGAGCGGAGATGAAATAATTTAGATTCAGATATATGATCTAAGATCGCTCTGATATGTTCAGGAGGATGACATGAGTTTATATATAACTATGTGTAGCCTGATAAGAGAAGCCAGCCGTAAGACCTCGTGGCGCCAAATTTTGGGCGACTAGTGGGAAGACTCAAGTCAGACGTCATGGGTAGACGTATGGACTTCAGTCTATGTGGTGTTATGAGTTTATGACATACACACTTTTAGTGCGAGTCTCCATCGCGGTACTTGGTTATGTGCTTGTATGCTAAGACGAACCAAAGACTTGATGAATACTTTATAGTTTTTCATTTAAGGATTGAACAAGTTCGAAGATTGCCCTTAGACTCTTGACAATATTTCAAGGTAATGTGTTAGTGTTGCTACTTTAGCGAGGTACTCAAAGGCTAAAATTATATGCTGACCGTCGAGCCACGACTATAAAAGCAACTAACTTAGAACTAAGAAATATGAGGATGAGAGGAAGATTCAATGATGTTGCATGATATTTGTGATGCAATTGGCCAATTATGTAAGTATACAAATACAGATCAATCGAAATCATGCATGATAAGACGTGTGTCAACTGGTGTGTGCAAGCAAGGTGTTTCTAAGGCAAAGCGAGTAACATGAATGTTTGGGCGACTATGTGTTATTGATAAATCATAGTATTGGCTCATATGATAATTGAGTAGTTATACAATGATAACATATTATAGCATGCACTTACACGTTGATTGAGAGTTATGTGGTCATAACTTTTGTCTCTTAAATTGATCAAGCAACTATGTATCCCTAATTGGTCATAGTATATGCTCTCAAATGGTTGAGTGATTGTGTATATCTAACAGGTCATAGTTCTCCCTAAGTTGTGGATGTACTCGTGGATCGCACGATCCATTTACCATAACAGACATTTATTGGAATCGTACATGAGTATCAGCCCATCATGTGCGAGTAAAAAATTATTGGACATGTGCAGTACGTACGCCCATAATTGGGCCATACATGTGATTATAGTAACTAGTTACATTAACTACATGAATGTGATTATATTAACTATATACTTAGCACCTATAAATAGAAGACATTCGGTCTTCTTAGAGTACATGAGTGATGTTGCACATAGTGCATATAGGCTGTACCATGTTCACTATCCAATTGCCAATATCTCTTTGTATTTCGATGATGTCCATGTATTTTGGATTGTGAAAACATGTTCTCCTTTCTTGTGATCGAGTTTCCGACTATAGTACAGAAACAACATAGAAAAGCTTCGATAATTCTTTTTCTGTTGCAAGATATTCCGATAGTACTCTCTTATTATTTGAACCAATTCCTTCATATACAATAAAAACTCGGCTTCAGGCAGGTTAAACACTCAGATGTCTTTACTTTCTTTTGATTCATAATTACATAGCTACCTTTTTATTTCTTACTATTTACTTTTCTTTTGTATTGCATTCTACACGTGATATGAAATATAGAAAAAATTACACCAAATATCCTTCCAACTTCACGTAACCAATGCCCTCCATCTCGACACTCTTTCTACGTCCAGCGAGACCCGCCATGCCCATTGCATGATGTTCGAGCTTTCCATCCCCACCCAACGACTCCCCAAATGTCATACGACGTCGGAATCGAGTGCCACCGCTCCTCGAAGGATCGACGTTACCACCGCCGCCACTGCTACCACTTCTACATTGCCAACGCTCCTTTGTGCGGAAAACGTCCGGAGAATTCTTGGAAGGCTAATTGCAACGGACACAAAATGGGATACGGCGTGAGTAGACAACTGGCATTAAAGACTACGCAATATTGGAGACGCTACGAGCAGTGATCGGTGGCATGCAGTAGAGAAGAATGAAGGACTCAATGATGGAGATCGAAAGCTGCAAGCGAGCGCCAAGGATAATGGTGATGCAGACGAGCTCGTACAACGAGGTCTGCGCATTGCACCTGTCCACAAGAAGTGATGCCACATCTTTGTGTCTCATGCAACGAGGTTAACATGGCAATAAGTAAACATGTAGTCATGATGCAAGTGGTGGCTCCTTCTACTCTGCAGATACTCAAAAGTGCTTGATTTTTTTTTGCATGGACTACCGTCTTTTTATCATTATTTATGATTTCAAAAAATTATATTATTACACATTATTACATTAAATAAAGATAAAAACATTCATAATTCATCTAAATAAATAATAATAGTAATTTTTCAATGTCATTTTTTTCTCGTATAATCACTCCATCTCATCATTTTTCTCAATACTACCTTAGTTTTTCTTTTTCTTTTTTGAATTATTTTTATCATATTTTCACTTCATATTATAAAATTTAATTTTGTTGACAATATAAAAAATAAATCCATGTTTTGCTTTCTTATTTAGTTTTCTCAATATGCTTCATTTTTTTGAGAAAATAACTACTTTTTTTATCAATTGTAAAAGAAATGGAGAATTTTATTTTGAAAAATATTACACACATATATATATACATATATATATATATATGTATGTATGTATGTATGTATATATATATATGTGTGTGGGGTGAGGGTGTGGGTGTTCATTAGAATGATTTTGAAGCCATCGTTTTTTACTTATGGTGTTTTTACTTAATTCATTTTACAGTTAATGTGAAAATTTCCCACCTTCTAATCATAAATATTCATTTAAGATGTCAATAATATAAGTCACCTTCTAATTATAAAAGTAAATCTTTTCTAATAACACATACATAACCATTTATATTCTTCACATTTTTACACTTTAAGCAATTTTATTTACTTAAAAGCTAAATATGTTACAAAGATTTATTTAACTCTTATATATATATATATATATATATATAATGTACCTCCAGAACACCTTATGCCCTGAGGGATGCTTTGATCATCAATAGTTTAGATAAATATCACACTTAAATATGTTAAAGGATGAGATTTAATCATTCATAATATGAATTCAGATGCATTTAGCATCCCTTCATAGTGTATATATATATATATATATATATATATATATATGCATTAGAATCAATATGAAGCCATTATTCTCATTTATCTCTTTTTTACAATTTTAAACCATTTTAGTCAATTAATTTAATGTTATATATGTTTCAAAAATGTCAACAATGTGAAACTTCTCAACTTCTAATCATGAAAATTCGTATAAGGTGCCAATAATATAAAAACTTCTCACCTTCTAACCATAAAAGCAAATGTACTAACACATATATAATCATATGTATTCCCCACATTTTTTCAAGAATTTTATTTACATACTTAAATGTTATCATTTAAGATGCTACCAATATAGAAACTTCTCACTTCTAACTATGAAAGCAAACCTTTGCTAATAACACTATATAACCAATTCATATTATTCATTTTTTACAATTTTCAACAATTCTTTTATGTATTTAAATGTTATATATCTTACAAAGACTCACCTAATTCCTTATATATATACACACACATGTATATATATGTATGTGTATATATGTATTCATGTATGTATGTAAAAATATCCATTTGGAATCAATATGAAGTCATCACTCTTACTTATTTTTCTACATTTTTTAAAATTAATTATGTGTTATACACGTTTCCATTATTCATTTAAGCTGTCAATAATATGAAAGCTTCTCACCTTCTAATAATAAAGATTCATTTAGGATGGCAGTAATATAAAAACTTATCTTTGCTGAATTTAGAGAATTTTTATATCACTATGTTACTTACATTTTCATAATTAGAATTCTAATAAATTAGGCATGTCATTGTAATTTGCATTATATTGAGATAATTAATTCCATGCGCTCATACTTTTTATTCGTGCCAATTTGAGTATTTTTTTTAGATTTAAATGAGTAAGTAGGAAAGTGATTAACTCGTAACTTGCCTCAATCATGACATTTAGTATTTCACATCAATATTCAATATTTATTAAATGGTTACATTATTAAATTAATACAAAATTAGATATGATTGATTATTTGAACGAATATTTGACGAGAAAAAATGTACGAAAAAAGTTCAAATAGAATGTTAAAATTTATGGGTATCAAATATTTTTTACTAATGATTCTAAAATTTATAATGATTTTATGTTACATAGATGCAATGTTGTTAAACTCTTAAGTCAAACTCTTAAACTCTTATGAATTTAAGAGTTTAGGTAAAACGAATCAAATCGACATAAATTATTAGACTCTTAATACGTTAAATATTAATTAAAAATTTCATAGAGTTTACTTATTTTGATTACTTAATTAATAATTGACCATTAGTATAATACTTATTTCGATTACTTTCATATTTATTTCAAACTATTAAAATATATTAGTTATTTGTAATTTATGGATGATAGATATGTGTTTGTAAGTGCTTATAAATTATTTAAATAATTAAACTTATTTGGTAAGTGGACTATACGAATTCCCATGCTGATTCTACGACCAAATAAAAAATAAGTTTAATTAAACTCTCGAACTTGACAACATCGTAGATGTTATAATTATATTCTTATTTAATTTTTATAAATTATATAGAATTGAGCATGAGGCATTGGATTTCCCAATATACATTTCGCATACTCATATTTAATCACAACTTGACTTTACAGATATATATATATATATATATATATATATATATATATATATATATATATAATATATATATACAAATGTATGAATATTAAGATATAAAAATTAGAAACTTTGTTCAATTAAATATTAAAAATACTTAAAATATATAAAAAAAATTAGTATCCTTATGGTAAAAGATTTGTAAATTAATTTAAGAACATAATAATGGTGTCCCCTTTTTAACTTAAGAACATCGTGTACCTTATATTTTTATTTAATCCGATCAAAATTATATAGATCAGATTATTCATAATAAAAGTTCTTAAATAAAAATAAAGCAAGTATTATTCACAATTTTTCAATTCGAAGTTTAAAAAAATTAAGGAATAGGACACCTCTATTTTATCCTTAATTTATAGATTAGTTAAAATTGCGTGAAGCGCGGGGAGATTCCCTAGTGTGTGTGTATATATATATATATATATATATATATATATATATATATATATATATATATATAATGCACATGGAAGGTCTTCCTATGTGATAAATAGGGATATCTGTTTCAAATTTCTTAAAGAATATTAATTTGGAATAGACGAAGAAAGGGAAATGAGAAAAATAATTTAATTGGCAAATGTCTGTATTACATGGACATGTATTGTCGAGGTTACATGGAAAATGAAACGGTGATGGTTTTATTTTAGTTGTTAGAGTCAAAAAAAATTTATCTGCATTATATATATATATATATATATATATATATATATATATTAATTTTTAGTACATTGATGATGGAAGTACAAAATAAATGGAAAAGAAAGAATAAAAATTAATAATCTATAATAAACAATGCAAATATTGTATTTGTTATTGTATTTATTGTTTCTGTGTGCATTATATAATATAAAAAGTCAAATATTAATAAAATAAAAAAGTTACGATAACATTTTTATATAACTATATATATAAATAATGAAAAAGAATAAACGAGGAAATAAATTTAATGTCATATGTTTTGGTAAGCCATTATTAACTTAAAACGAAATTAGTTAATGATGGAAGTTACATCTAGATATGACATTAGAACTTAGAAGGGATAAATTATTTAAAAGCTAATAAATGAAGAAAGGTAATGGTGAAAGGATACATTAATATTCCCCACAGCTGATTACAAAATCTTTAAGATTACACTGTGTGAAGTTTAATCTTAATGTGTAATTAATTTAATTATTCATAATGTAATTCATTATATGAATAATTTTTGTTATGAATTGCAATAACATATTTCGAATTTAATAATTAAATTTAAGCTTTGTACGATATATGAATAAATAGGCGATTCACACAAACATTTAATACACACATGCATATATGTAAATATGTCTGTCCATATGTTATATGAATAGCAAACAAACTAATGAATCAAACAAGAAGAACGACAACTCCATCTAATTAACATGTATATGCATTTAAAACTTGCAAGTTTTTCTTTGCTGTCTTTGTCAGCATCGTAGGCACTGCATGTATATATAAGGTACATACACATGACAAATAAGAATATATGATACTCCAAGATGCAAAAATATAAAAGGTGAAAAAAGGAAAATAAAAATTATCGGAAACTATACGTCATCAATGAGCTATTGCACATACCCCGTTTATGTTTAATCTATCATTACATTACATATATAAAATGAATAAAATGTATGTCTTAATTTATATATTTGTTGCACATGTGTGTGTGTGTGAGAGAGAGAGAGATAAGATTTGATGCTCACTGACTAGAGCAATGTTCCATTGAAGAATAATTTTATTGTGCTCAAATTTAGAGATAAAAATTAGAGCGAACAGTTTTTGCTGATTTTTTTTCTATTTTAATATTTAATTACCGAGCATTTTAAGGCCAGCAAACGTGAATCAAGAATTGCAGCGCAACTGTACCTGTGAAATGCCTTTAAACAGCAAAATCATTTAAGACCGGAACTGCAAATTTAAATCTTTCACACACATATATAAATCTCAAGATTATATATTTTTCCTTTTGTTTATCTTTTTTTTTCAGTTGCCAGAATTTTATCTTCAACGCTCAATCCTAAAAATAAATTAGACAAGATTCAATGAACTTTAAGAAAAAACTTCTATTGAGATGGGGAAAAAACGAAAAATAATAAATGTTTTATACTATATTTGATTAATTATCAGCCGAATAAAAGACGCAAAATAGTAACTGCAGTTGAACAGACTTCGACAAAAAGGTAATATAAATAAATAAATAATGAATGAATGAATAAAAAAATACGTGTCAAATTCCTTTCACCTTCCCTCCATATATATAAACTTCCTCTCCCTTCCTCCATTTCCACCGATAGGACAGAGCGGAGCGGACGGAGGAGGAGGCCCTCTTCCGAATCGAAGCTTGTCGCCGGGAAAGCTGTTCCGTTCTCCGGACACACACACACTCTCTCTTTCTCTCTCTATATCTCTGTCGAGGTAAAATGAGAACGATGAACAGGTTTTCCCTGCGAAAGCTTTTGTCCGCTGCGTCCCGGGCGCGGGATTATTCCCGGTCGGCGGCCGCGGTGGTGGAGGAGAGTCCCATCGCCGGAACAATGCATCCCAAAATGCCGCCTTTCGCCTACACCCCTCCGCCTTACGAAGGGCCGCGGGCCGAGGAGATCCTCCGGAAGCGGTCGGAGTTCCTCAGCCCATCCCTATTCCATTTCTACCAGAAGCCTGTAAGTTATTTCCCACCTTTCCGCTGGTCTCATCGCTGTCTCTCATCCCGGTTATTGAGGGGAAAAGATTGCATGTTGCTGACATTGTCTATGGAAATATTTCTGCTTGATTATTATTCGGAGGCTTAAACGCTTAAAAAGGTTGCATTTTTGTTCATCGTTTCAGTTCTCTATAAGCAAACTTAAACTTTTTCCTGCGTTCTTCCAGTGGGAAATCGTATGTAAATATTGCCTCTCCATTATTGTTCTGAGGCTTAAACGCCTAAAAAGGTGGCATTTTTTGCTAACTTTTTTTTCCCTGCATTCTGCTAGTGGGAGAAATTGTTTCTCCTCAACCTTAGGGTATCCCGATGTCGTTATTTACCATTTATGTGGATTTTATTAAAGTGGCTGTATAGAATGATTAATTGTAGTAGCTTTTTTGGCGTTGGTAGTCACTTTGTCTGTTCATATTCTTTCTATCATCAATATAGTAACAACCCATTTCACTTTTAAGTTATGGCTTTGTTAGATAGACAGACAAGGAAAAGAAAAAAATGAAACCTTCGAAAATGTTTGCTTATTAATTGCATTGAATTTTTTTACAATAATTTTATTTTATTTTATTGCTATCTGTGTTAATGTGCCATGTAATATATGCATGTTTGCTGGCTAATTTGGTCATCCAGCAAGATTATTATAACTAGCTTCATTCAAAAAATGTATATATAACTAGCTTCAATCCCAACTGAGGAACAATTATTTAAGATCACGCAATATCTTTATCAAACTCAATCCAGTATTTATAAGCACTGATGTTGTTGATTCTAAGAAACATCTGGAAACAGTTTCGAATCAGAACATTGCAAAAGTTTTATGAAGTTTTTTGTTTGAACAGCTGAACATAGTTGATGGGAAGATGCAATACTTGTTTGATGAGGATGGACGGCGCTATCTTGATGCATTTGGTGGTATTGCCACTGTTAGCTGTGGCCATTGCCATCCTGAGGTTATTGAGGCTATAATTAGTCAGACAAAACGGATTCAACACTCTACTGTTTTATATCTGAACAATGCGATTGCAGATTTTGCTGAGGCATTGGCTTCCAAAATGCCTGGTGATCTCAAGGTGCGAAATTCAGATTTCACTTTTATCTTTCTCTTTACTTGCTTGGATTGTATTAACTCATACAATTCCAGGTTGTCTTTTTCACTAACTCTGGTACTGAGGCAAATGAGCTGGCCATGATGATTGCAAGGCTTTATACGGGCTCCCATGATATCATCTCACTCAGGAATGCATACCATGGAAATGCATCTGGAACAATGGGTGCCACTGCCCAATGTAACTGGAAGTTCAATGTTATTCAGGTATGAATTTATTAATCTTTCTTCCTAATCTGGCCATAGAAATGGTGCAGTGATATTAAGATATTGGAACTTGAATTCCAAATATCTACAGATTTTCTAACTAATGGTTAGATATATTTTTGACATACAAGATTGTAAAACTAACCATCCATATCATATATGCTAACACTGATGAATACATTTCCAACTAAGTTATTAGAGAACTCTAGTGTTGGATTTTTTTTCTCAATTCTAGTTTTCTCCTTATATTTCATTTCATTATCTCTTTTGTATTTCTTTTGGTATTCGACTCCATGGAAGCGGGATGCAGCAGCAAATGTAACCATAGAAATAGTTCAGTTATCTGTATGGATTTTTTCAAAGAGTTTCTATTGTGACCTTACATAATTTCACTTGTAATTTACCAGAGTGGAGTGCACCATGCCCTAAATCCAGATCAATACAGAGGTGTGTTTGGTTCAGACGGAGAAAAATATGCTAGAGATGTTCAAGAAATCATTGACTTTGGAACTTCTGGCAGAGTTGCTGGTTTCATTTCCGAATCTATACAAGTATGTAAAGTGTGATCCAAGCCGTCCATTTATTAGTTATGCATTCTTCTAAAGAAACCTGTAATTTGTGCTGCCACATGTTTCAGATTCCATGTCATAATTTGATTCTAAATCATTGATGCCGGAGATGATGATTATACCCTTTTCTTTTATATTTGTTATGCTGGGATTATGTTCTGATAATCTAAAACTATTCTTTTACAGGGAGTGGGTGGGATACTAGAATTGGCACCAGGTTACTTACCTTCTGTACATAAAATTATAAAGAATGCCGGAGGGCTATGCATTTCTGATGAAGTCCAGGCCGGTTTCGCGCGCACAGGAAGTCATTTCTGGGGTTTTGAAGCTCATGGTGTGGTGCCAGATATTGTGACAATGGCAAAGGTTAATCATCATGACCTTGATCATATCCATCATAGCATACATGTCTTCATCTACTTGAAATGCTTACTAACATTATAAAAGTATATATCAATCAAGAAAGAACTTTAATATGTAGCATGTGGCAGTCATGCCAATCCATTTCACTAATAGGATTCCAATATGATAGCTGAAACTGTCACATTTATACAAATTGATATTTGATACACACAGCTTTGCTATGGAGCCAAAACTAAATCTATCTAGTTGGCCAATAATTTCATATTTTCTTCAAGAGAAGTCATCTAATTATGGTTAACTCTAATCAGGGTATCGGAAATGGGATACCTCTTGGTGCTGTGGTTACAACTCCAGAGATTGCTCAGGTCTTGACTCAGCGAAGTTACTTTAACACATTTGGTGGAAATCCTGTTTGTACGGCTGGAGGACTTGCTGTTCTTAGGGTGCTTGAGAAAGAAAAACTTCAAGAAAATGCATTTGTTGTGGGATCCTATTTGAAACAAAGATTGAATAGTCTTCAGGACAAGTATGAAAGTGAGTGCTTAGTTTGATAATTGAGTCATTTCCACATTCCATTTCTATTTTATTCATTAAAAATTATTTCTTAATATATTTAAACTTTCTTTTCTGCCAGTCATTGGTGATGTTAGAGGAAGAGGTCTGATGCTTGGGGTTGAGTTAGTCACTGATCGCCAAGAGAAAACCCCAGCTAGAACTGAAATCTTACGTGTTATGGACTTGATGAAAGGTAATCCCATTAAGATGTGCAACTCTAGCCCAAAATATTCACTGATTTCAGTAAAAATAAGTCTGGGTCATATCTCTAATTTTGGTGAATTCTTATTTGATTCCCCTGAAATACCTGATGGATGCCAGTGTTTCTGTTGTCATATCTCAATATTGTCTTTCTCATTGAGTTTATGATTACTTATGTTACCTTCTATTGGATTCGTGATTCCTTATACAAGTTGAATCCTTGTAACAGACTATGGTGTGCTGGTGGGCAAGGGTGGCTTTTATGGGAATGTCTTCAGAATAACTCCTCCACTCTGTTTCACCAAAGAAGATTCAGGTATAAGCCTCTTATTCTGACCATTTTGTGGTTGCTTAAGTTCTCGCATAACATGTTTGATATAATCATCTTTGTTGCAGACTATTTCGTGGATGTCATGGACATTGCACTGTCAAAGATTTGAAGCCTCTGTATAGGAAAAAAAAATGAAACCACTATGACCTTTGAGACAGGATAGCCGATATGATCTATTTTTGGCTCTCCGCAATCAGTTCTGAACACTCTACAAGGATATGGTGAGACATCACCTCATTGTCTCTCTTCCTCATTCCCACAACCACAAGGAAAAGCAATTAGTGGTGCTCAGCCACCTCCTCGTTCCAACTTGAGCCTGTAGAATGCACCGGTTTCATAGTTTCTTCTCCAGAACTATGTTGCTCCTCATAAAGTGTTGCATCTTCTTTGTACCATGTAAACTTTATGAACATTATAAAAGTTCTGCAATGATTCCTTAGTCAATTCTCTTACCATCGACACATGCTTGCACCAGCATTTCACATCATTTGTCAGGTGTATCAAACTTTGCAAAGGGCGATTAATTTACAATAAATTTTGCTGCAACTCCGAGAGGTAAACTCAAGTCATGCACTTCTCCGAACCCAAATTCTTATTATACACCTTACAAAGAACACACTACTGAGTACTGACACAAGATAAAACACATAAGTAGCTGCTATGGAAGAAATCACAGAAGTAGCCATGATATATAAAAAACATGCAGACTTGTTTCCATCAACAAAACAGGAAAAGTTGACACCCAAAACTACCCCATACTGCAAACAAAAACACGAGTCAAGAATGAGCTACATGAAAAGAAAAAAAGGTAAAAAAAGGGACAGCTTTCGGTCTTTCAGACTCACTATCACCTCATATCATAGATGATCGCCATGGTTGGCAGCCCTGAATGCCTCGAGGCCGAGACCTCCACCGGCCTCCGGTAGACCATCCCGGAGAACCGGATGGCCGAGGCGAAGAGCGACACGAACTCCATCGCTATGCTTCCGACCTCTTTGAACCGGTGCACGCTCTTCCTCAGCGCCACGCTCAGCACCACTGAGATGGCCGCTTCCCAGTTCACCATTCTTACTCTACTTTGGAGGGAGGCTTAAGACGACCGGACGGAGCATCTGATACTCATTTGTTGTTTTTGTCTCCTGAGCAGCTCAGAGCTTGGAGTTCATTTATATCAAGACGTGAATGCATTGACGCAATTTGGCACGACGCATGCACAGCAAGTAACATGTTAAGATTTCGAAATGTGTGGCTTGAAGTACTAGTATTATTAGCTTAGTTTTAGTGGACCAAAACACCCTTGAAATCAAACCATTAGTACCTTAATTTGATGGCTGATAAAATGGAACAGCACCTGGATGAGAAGGGCGTAAATGGAAATGTAAGGCGACGATAGCTGGTGATATGTTCTGCTATGCATGAAAATGCCAAGCTGCGTGAAGAAGGCACAAGGGAAGGGTAGGATTGTCTTGTTCACTCGTAACCGTTGGATGCAGATTGGACGGCCCCGGAGGATGTCATCGGATGCCCGATGCCACTTCCTTCAGTGATTGGCTTCCGAGCTCAAGTAATCCTTTGGATTCTCCTTCACGTTCTTTTTGTGCGTGGAGATCTTTTTTTTATTTTTTTTTTAATTTTTGAGATCCGATTCCTCCACCTCCCCCAATTATTATAGATATTAAATTAACAAAAAAGAAGAAATAAAAAATGTCCAAAAGACAAATTTTTGGTTGATGTAATTGATTGGCAGGATGTGAGTTAGTAGTTCAGATTTCATTTTTTAATTTACCAATTTGATTTAAGGTTGTTCATTTTTTATTTAAATATCGAATTAATCAAGTGCAAGAAATTTTAAATATGAATGAGCTTAAGTCGGAAAAAAAATATGAGCAGACCGGAGTGGGAGTTAGTCTAATTTTTCGTAAAGCTAAAATTATTAGCTTCAGTTGAAAGTTAATTAAAAATAATTGGTTATTTAGCAAGTTCTCACATTCGCATTAGATATCATACACCGATTACCAAACATTTAACTTTAGTTACCTTTTTTTTTTGTTCCTTTGGGTGAAAACAAGATTTTTTTTTCTTTGTGCAAGAAGAACTGAAGAAAAACATGATCGACTTTCTTTTCTTTTAGTAGGATGAGGATTTATGTTGTTTCAATCTTTTTTAGCTTTTATAATAATGTTATTTATATCCATTGTTTATCAAGTGAAAAGAAATGTGTACGGCAATGCACAAATTCAAAATTTTCATATTTTGGTTGGCATGATGATTTTATTATTTTCTCTCATCCAAATTATAACATTTTTAATTGATCATTTATCTTTGTTGAACTTTTCAAATCCTTTCGTCTAGGCCTAACATAACATAAAAAAAAAATTAGATCACACCTATGAGTCTATGAACTATGGTAAGCCTAAAAAGAAGGTATAGCTGTATTATTTACTAAATTTACAATGTCTGTCCTAACTTTAGGGTTTAGGGTTTATAAAAATAAGTTAAATCTAGTAAAATAAGTCAAGCCAAACCAAACTCGCTAGCGAAATAACTTTACTTTTGCCCCCTTTTAATTTAATAAAAATGCCATTTTTTTTGTTAAATTATTTTTTTTCAGTGGTTAAAAGTTAAGATATATTCCCTACAGGCCTACAAAGTATTATGCATAAAATGAGTCCGACAAGAATTCGTAGCCGAAGTTCAATTTTTAAGATTATGGATAACATCGAATTATTCAAAATTGCTAAAATGAGTCTAAACCTAAAAAAGAATCCAAGTTCAATTTACTAAGTGAAAAGAGTATTCTTGATTTATAAACAATTGTCAATTTTTGCATTTGGGGTTATCCTGCGCTTATACTTGCAACAGATTCAAGTCACTTGGATTGGATTCTTCCTAAATGAATTTCCCTTATTGATGGAGTCCCCGGGAGGGCAGGATGCTATAGCTCCAATCCGTTTGGTTCTTAACAAATTAGTATCCGATAAAGGAAGGCAAAAAAAGGGATTTTTGTTGAAAGTTATCAAAATAAAATAGCTGAGAAATTATGCATTTTTGGGATCTACGTGTTCAAGAATCAGTTTTTTAATAAGGGTAACGCAGTCGAGCTACCTTCACCTGGTCCGATCGTTATCAAATTTCTCATCTCTATCGAATTAGATCCCGAGTTATTGCAAAGTAAAATAAAAATCATGAGATTATGGAAGTCAATATTCTTGCAAAACTTCCAAGTTTCAAAGTGTTTGTAATAGCATGTATAATTTAACAACTCTTATATCACATTTCTACATTCAAAGTTCATTTCATAACTTAAAATTCTTTGGTAATAAGTCAAGTGGTAAGTATGCCATCCGAGATGATACAAATTAGCCAAATGATAGTGGATTTAAATTTTTATTTAACCACTCCGGATAATGTAATGACAATCGAAAAAAATTCTTTGATAACACAAAGATAGCCTAATCCAAAATGAACGGAGTCCAAAAGATTCAGCAAACTCACTAAGTACATGTAATATGTAGATCTACGCATACACATAGGCATGCATGTGTAACAATATATGATTACAAATCAACAAGGCATTTAATGAATCCTTGAGTTATTTTTGTACAATATAGGAATCTATCTGAAGAGAGATAGTGACTCAGCACCATGGTTGTAGACCTCTTTAAAGTAAAGAAAAGAACAGTGTCTTATAATACATGTGATAAACGACTGGTATACAATCACGACCTGCTACTGTACAGTGCAGAAAACTTTCATTGTCTTGAGTTGGTCATGGGTTGACCTGGTGCTGCCAAGGTAGATTTGCTACTCAAGTTCGTTCTCCCGCCAGAACTTTTCAAATCGATTAAATCACCAAACAGACTGTCAGGATGATAATATGGTTTCTGTGGATTTGCAGCCCCTGTATGTTTCTGGTTTGAGTTTTGCTGTGCTCCAGTTGCAGTAGGAGTGTTATTAGAGGCAATGGAATTATAATTTTGCAGAGGTCTGGAATAACCAACTTGGGAAACTGTCTGTTTCATCTTTGAATTTTGCTCGGGTTCTACACCCGCAGTTGGCTTCTTCAAGCTAACAGAATTATAATTCTGTAAAGGCGTAGAACTATGAGCAGTTGGAGCCTCCTCTTTCTTGAGTTTCTCAGTTCCTCGTCTTTCCTCAGATGCAGGAGCATAATTTGCTCTCGTGCCAACGGAAGTGTAATGTTGTGGCATAGAAAGATAGCTGGCATGAGATGGAACCCACTGGTATGTACTGGATGGAATTGGATTTGAAATAATGCTAGGACCAGCCCATTGTGGGGTTGGATAAGTGTATGGATACTGAGAAGGCTGAAGGTGTGGAGAAAATTGCTGAGGTGCCGGTAGTGCATGTTGAGCCCAGGGTGCGACATAACTATTGTAGGGATTAAATCCTTGGTTTACTGGGTAGGACTGGGGACTATAAAGGTTACCTTGTCCAGTTGGGGTGGCAGATGTTGAAGGCAATTGCAATACAGGAGTCTGAGGTGAAGACTCGCTTGTTGTTGTCAAAGTGAGGCTTAAGAGGTCAATCATATCTGGCTCTTCTTTTCGAGTCTGAACTGGAGTTGGGGGATCCAACAGAACCAGTGCTTTGCTTTCTGAGGATGATGCCCCTTCTGCGGTACTCAAAGTATTAGTTGCAGCAGGTGCATCACTCCAGTTCGGTGTAAATGTGTTGGTCTTGTTCATGGGGGTGCTCCCTTTGGCAGTGGATTTTGAGTTCCTGCATCACAAAGGGATGGTATTTTTAATAATTAAAGGGTAATGTGCAAGCAGGAAAATGAATTATCCAGTCAATGTAGTGTGTAAAACCTTCGTGCTAATTGAGCAAACTCATCATCATCCTTTTCATCTTCAAACTGATTGTTAACTACAGGTGCTGATATAAGATTCTTCTCTTTAAGAGGAGGTTTAGATACTTCAGGTGGCAGAAAAGTTCCAGATACCATGGCTTGATGTTTTGCCAGCAGACTTTGCAAGTTATCATTTATCTCAAATCCTTGTCTCAAAAGCTCTTCATCACTGCAAATAACAACCAAACAAAGGAGTAAATTATCTCATTCCACAAAAGAAGACATCTACTCATCTACAACTAAGAACTTTGATCAGAACCAAAGAAATCCATTTGTGTGGATTATTTGTTGTAGACTTGTAGTCGTATTTTAATATATATATATATATATATATATATAGATGGTTTGGTCATGTTCAGAGAAGACCATGCGTCAGTAAGAAGAGTAGATCAAATAATATGGAGTCCGATTAAAAGAGGGAGAGGGAGGCCAAGGCGGACACTTGGCGAACTAATAGAGCAAGATCTATTGGTGAATAATATACCGAAAGATTTGGTTACTAATAGAGCGGAATGATCCATGTAGCCGACCCCACCTAGTGGGATAAGGCTTTGTTATTGTTGTTGTATATATATATATATATATAGTGACACTATCGTACTGCTATAAGGCCAGTAGTGTTATATGGTAGTGAATGTTGGGCTATGAAGGGACAACATGAACGTAAAGTGGGGGTAGCCAAAATGAGGATATTGAGATGGATGTGTGGTCATACAAGATTAGATAAGATTAGGAATGACCATATACGTGAACGAGTCGGAGTGGCTCCTATTAGTAAGAAAATGGTAGAGAATCGTTTGAGATGGTTTGGTCATGTTCAGAGAAGACCATTAGATGCGCCAGTAAGAAGAGTAAATCAAATAATCTGGAGTCCGATTAAAAGAGGGAGAGGGAGGCCAAGGGGACACTTGTCGAACTAATAGAGCAAGATCTATTGGTGAATAATATACCGAAACGTTTGGTTACTAATAGAGCGGAATGGCGTTGTATGATCCATATAGCCGACCCCACCTAGTGGGATAAGGCTTTGTTGTTGTTGTTGTTGATATATATAGTAACAAATCAGTGCGACGCCGGCTAGATCTTAGTGGATCATGGCAACAAGGCCACTCTGCCACTTACAATGCCCCATCTATTTTAAATAATATAACATCAAACAAGACCCCTATCTCTCTCGAAGTCATTGCCACTACCAAAGTCTTCATCTGTCAGTCTGCAAGAATGCTTACCTAGTTGAATTGAGCAGCTGCACAAGTCTTTTTTGGTTGGAGCGGCACTCGTTCACTAGTTCAGTTATCACATCATCTTTGGCAGCCTATGATAGGAGGAAGACGATAGAATTTATAACACTGTCAATATAAAAAAAAATATGCAGATAAAAACTCTACATCACAATATAATTGTCAAGGAGGAACATAAATTTGATTACAAGGAAAATTGTAAAAAAACACATCCTTATATATAACCTTTTCAAAAATCATAAATTTACCTACCGCACGATCACGAGGGTTCACAGCTTGTATCATATCACTTAAGAGCTCCATAACAGTTCGAATGTGTTTCAAGTCTGATACACTGCAAAAATAACAAAAAAGGGACAAGAAAAAGTAACAGTTAATTCACATGCTGGAGAAATAATTAGAAACAAACATAACTGAAAATGGTTGACATGCATAACAATAAATTGCAACCTTAGATTCCCCATCTCAGATGCCATGCCTTCGCCAAGTCTTGTAGAAGTGTTATTTGAGACACCATATCCTATCTGGGGATGTGCTGATGTTGCTGAGTGTGTTGGAGGGGTAAATATTGGAGGATTATCAAGTGAGCGTTGTGGGAATGACACTCCGGATCTCTGCAAAATGAATTTGTAATTTTGTGAGAGAGACGATCATGATTATAAATAATTGCAACACAATCAGAGATATCTTTCTAAGCTCAAATTATAGAAAACAGAAAAGGTGAAAACACCAATCATCCTATCTAAGAAGCTTTATGAAGAATTGATTATCATGAGAAGAAAATTTATTAATATGAGCACGTGATCAAAGGTATTCTTTCATTTCTCCACCGTATCAACAAATGCAGTGAAATATTTCTCCAATCGCACTTTATAAAAACAACAGGTTGTATCATACATAATATACAATGGAGTTGACACTTCAATATCAAAACACCACCACATTATAATGATCAATTAGAAGAAGAACTCTCTCCACTGCACGATTACATACCCTCAGTTCAGTATATGCCCAATAGTACTGTGGATATTTTCCTCCAGATCCACCAAATGCTTCTTGCCATGAATCAAGCAGTTCCAAAATCTTGTTCCGTACTTGCATTTCTGTCTGAAAGGATATTTAAAGAAACTCCAGTAAGTCTAAAGGAGAACAAAAATGAAACAACAAATAAATGGTCTTATCTCCTAAAAGAAAAAGGGCTTACACAAGTAAAAGAGACAAATGATGATTCGGAGGTTTTGAGATGTTACTAGGCATATGTTATTAAAGGGATAATATGCATTAACTGCCAAAGAGACGCAAAATTGATCTTTATATGGCACATTCTAATCACTTCAACTATGTTCTGATGAACAGTCCTTGAACATCACAGATCACCCATACAAAAGAAACACGACCAACCTTTTTCTTAACAATTTTAATCATCTCTTGCAGAATATTGCGCTCAATAACTTGTTGATGCACATAATCACCACAATTTTTCATCACAGTCTCCAGAAGCTGCAGGTATGCCACATGTTATTGCAGTTTGCTTTAGACAGCAATTTTAATAATATTTTCCACTTAATGAATGTTAAAAGTCTAAACTGAGTGAGTCTTATGACATACCACTAATGTGAGGAACTGAGTTTTTGATTTTTTACTTTGCAAGCGCTTCTTAATAGCTTTGATTGCATCCTTTGCCTTCCTGATACAACAAGAAATGAATCAGTTAGACATAACTATAAATCTTTTGTCTGAAATTTATTCCTGGTAACTACACCCTGTTTAACATAAAAACTCCAGGGCAAGTCAATTGTTTGCATTTTTTTGTCCTCCCTAATGAAGTGTTCCGATATCCTCCTCTAGTCAGTAGTCTCTCATCTATTAATTAAACATGTTAGCAGAACGTTAGATGCTATTCATCTTCGTCAGGGAAAAGATGACACATGTTGATCACACGTTAAACCACAAAAATCACGGCCCTTTAACTCAAAAATCCATCACACAGTTCGTTGCAAAGTGGCAAGCCATGGTGGTCAGCTTGATTAAGAGGAAATACAGCACTTCTCAAATTTGCGTGGTATTCTTCACTCCACATCAATTCTTTTGAAGAGAAGGAAGCATTTGATCATCTAACAAGGATAAGTAAGCAAGCGCGAAACCTAATATTTCCGAACAGGAACGCCAACACGATCGAACCTTTCTTGTTTTGTATTAACTGAGAAAAAAATTCGATTTTTTTTGCCCGTGCAACATTAGTCAGCCATCAAAAACAAATAAAAATCCAAACTTTAAACAAAGGAAAACAAGAAGATGGAAGAAGACGTTTGAGAACCAAAAAAAAAAATCTTGTCTCACCGCTGATCGCTATTGATGGCGTCGCAGATGGTCATGTTCACGGTCCAGTCGGGGCCGATCAGGTGGCGGCTCGTCGCCTTCTCCACCCGAGCCGCCATCGGCGACAGTCTGAAGGGAAAATTTGCCATCAGCTTTGTATCCTCCCCAAAGTCCAAACCTCAAACGGAGAGCAGCAGCCAGCTGCAGCAGCAAGAAGAAGAGGAAGAAATATGACAAATGAATTGTCAAAGACGAAGAAGTGAGGAAGCAGAAGAGGACGGAAAAGACGAGAAAAGATATGTAGATTTCGATTATACATGAATAATTTGACCAATTAATAAAGCAGAAAAAGTGGCAGAAATTGATAAGATTATGCGAATTTGCTCTGGTCAATAAGAAAAAATATTATAACATGAGTCATATTCGGCAGCTTTATTTAGATATAGTTTCCACCATTTTTTCCGTCTTTTTCAGCATTCACATGTTGCAGTCCAATTCAATATTAGACTTTTTTTTAAAAAAAATATTGTAGCCTTATATTTTTTCGGTTATAGGCATATATATTACAAAAAGAAAATGCAACAAAGACATAATTTTGATTAGTAAAAATAAATTTCAGAATTGTGTTTCTAATTGCTCTTTGCTAGAAGAAAATTTTTGGTGATGAGATATAACAGGTTGACCTGGGTTCAAGTGGATATGACCAATTCCACGTTTTAGTGCATGACATGTTTGATCGTGATTAACAAATTAGACTTGGGGGCTCAAATCATCGTGTCATGATAAAGAAAGAAACAACAGTTAGATGAGGGTTTGAGCTTAATGTGCCATCTTGGTCTATTAGAGAAGCCTTTTTTAAGGTGAAAACCCTCTTCTTAGGGAAGCGTTGAAGACTTAACATATCATTCTTGAAGTCAGAAAGAAATTTATATTTTCATTTAATTATTACCATCAAGCTCGTAATCATATCATTAATTAATCCAATTTAAACGATTGGAGGAAATTATCTTTTAACAAGTGCCTTTAAAATTTTAGTTTATGATTTTTTTTATTGTTGAACGTATTATTTTACTGAGAAATATCCACTCTAACAAGTTTGGGGGAACTTGTATTAAAATAAATCCCAAACAATGCCGCCTGTTGGCTACTATTTGTGTTTATTCAGATGTTAAAGTTAAACTTATGAACCTAACTTTGTCATAGACTGAAAGATGGAGCAGGCCAGTTCGAGGAAAGCCACACACAATTTTTAATTAATCATATGACATTAAGATAAAGTGCGAAAAAAGAAATATTAATATATCCAGTAGCTTCACATTGAAAGCCACAAAAAAAATTTTAATTAATCGTATGTGTCTATGTCTGTTCTATG
The DNA here is from genome assembly GCA_030549335.1 of Pontederia crassipes. NCBI lineage: Eukaryota > Viridiplantae > Streptophyta > Magnoliopsida > Commelinales > Pontederiaceae > Pontederia > Pontederia crassipes. The sequence continues at coordinate 7,150,579 of CM060189.1, forward strand.
TTGATGCAGGAGTCATTTTACCAAGTCATGCGAGAAGAAAATACAATTCTGAACGTGCACAATAATTAACGGACTCTGCACTACAAAAAAAAAGTATAAATATTATGGAATCGAATCGAAAGCTATTGACATAAAACTTTATTATTCTCATCCGAACAAACAGGCCTAAATCAGGAAAAAAAGGGGCAGCATATTACATATTTATGTAAAATTTAAATTATCAAAATTTGATGAGGCATTTATTTAGAGGTAATATTTGTATATTATCAGATAATATTATATTAAATTGCATGAGTCCACCATATTATCTTATTCGTTTGTAACAAATAATAGATTTTTTAAAAAAAATTACGTATTCATTAAGTAATCACTCCGTTGGAATAATCTGTATTGTTCAAACAATTCATATTGTTTATAAAGTGACAATGCATATTGTTTGAGAAAATAATTCACACTTAAATTACAATCTTTTCAATTTCAATCTTCACATTTCTCCTTTACAATTTTATTTAAATAAAATTTAAAACTCATTGAATAAATTATAATAATTAAATAAATTATAAAATGAATCAAATAAATATTAGTTAATTATTATGAATATATTACTATCATATTTTAAAAACATATTAATTATTTTATAAAATTTAATTCCATGAGTGATAATATATCTTTGTGATTTAAGTTTACAAAGTTAAATATAATTTATATATCTGAACATAATTATTTTGATTAGAGGTATATTGGTAAAAATTATATATTAACTTATAAATCTTTATTTCTATAAGTAACTAATATAAATTGCATGTACTTGTTTAGTATCCTTTCATATCTTGAATAATCAGATTAAAAATTTAAATAATTCAAAATATAAGTCCATCTCAATAATAGTACTTTCTCAAAAGTTAAAAAGCACAAATAGTCCTGTTCATAGTATATCTAAATTGAGGAGTAAAAAATATTTTAGAGATTAAGTAAAATGCGTACCAAAATTTTTATCAACATAAAGTCAAGTGAGAATTATGCCTATCGGCACGGCACGAATTAATTAATCCGCACCTTACTTTTTTTCTCTCAGGAAAAGAAAAGGGAATTTTTTTTTTGTTTGATTAAGTTAATTGAGAGGGATGAAAGGAAATTGGAAGTGGAGTGCTCATTTTTTCACATCCAACATGAGAGGAAGAGGAGGTAGAGACGATCAATTTGTAAAATTACTTATTTATCTTTTAGGATGATATAAAAATATATATGAAATGACATTATTGTCCATTCAAATTATTCATTAAACTTTTTTTTCCAATTTTCCTTTCCACCTCGTTACCAAACATAATTTGTTTTTCTCCCCTCCTCTCTTTTTCCTCCTTTTTCCTGATGAAAGTTATCCTAACTAAAATTGTATGAACGGTAGATGCAACATTTTCCGATAAAAATAATAATGATGATGATGTTCCGGAACCTCCTTGATAATAAACCAATGTTCATCACACTTTTTTAAGTGATATTTATAAAATATTCAAATGTTCTTTATTTTCATTTTAAGTGATCCGGATCCGGATATATCTGTTCGATTTTTTGAAAAATATTTTCTACCTGGTATATAACTGGTCCAAGACTGATTCTAGATTAAAGAACACAATCAATTCCACATCATAATTAGTGTAGAGTGATATGCTGCTATTATTCGCTTAAGCAAGATTTTGAGTATGAGTCTAAAAAGTTCTTATTGAGAACATAATATGTTGCTGTTAGGTATGCGACACGAAACGATTTAATTAGATTAATTGATGATAATAGTCCAACCTCTAACATAGTGTGCTTTTCAGCGAATTAAACCATCGACATCACTTTCAAGGCACTGACTCCAAAAAAAGATTTATCATTAAAAAATCTTATCCGGGATCTGATCCAATTAAAATAAAATGAAACTATAACAATATATTAAATACCGTAATATAATTCACCTAAATCCGATTTCATTTCTGATTCAATTATCCATTCATAGCTAAATTATAAAAAGATATTAACTTACCTTGACTCTAATTTAACTATAATAATGTTAAATTAATTCATTTCTGATTTTATTCTCAGTTTTTTTTGTCCAACCCAATTTCAATATTAGTAAGAATCAAAATTGTCAGGATCGATTTTGGAGGTAGGATCGTTAGGGGCTTCAAAGATTGAGAATCAAATCGAAATCGTAAGATTCTTTATGAATAAAAAATATTTTTAAAATATAAAATAATTAAGTAATATATTTATTCATAAATGTTATATTTATATATAAGTTAATTAAACATTGACCATTAATATTTTATTCATATTTTCAAATATAATAGATATTTTTGTATATCATGTGAGACAATATGATATCTTAAAAAACACTAAAATAATATTATATAATATTTGATCTTAATGAACTATAATATTTATTTAAATGAAATATAATTCTTAGATTCATAATAAAATTTAATACATATTTCTTAGTATACGTGCAATAATAAAATTTGATAAAATATAATATAGTATTAGATTCATAACATAATATTAAATTATTAGAAGATATTAAAGTTTAAAATAGTTAAATAAAAAATTCATAAATTTACTTTTAATATTTCATTCAAATAAATAAATTTGTACCAATATCGTAAAATCGGCATACTAATATTAAAATCATCTATAAATTCGGTACAGATACTACGTTTAAAATGAGTAAATATAAAATGAGCAAAAGACAAAAATAATATTTTAAATAGTTTGAATTATTTCATCCAATTTAAATAAACAGTAATTCATTTTTATTAAGTATTTAACTTAAAACAACTAATAGTTAGTATAATAAAGTATAAAGTTAATTTATTGTATTTTTTAAAAAAAAACAAAACATTCTTTAATAACAAACAATTATTATTTAGTAACAACAAAGTGTGATTTATTTATAAACTTAAAAAAGTGATGAATAATGAAATATTGTTAAGTCGTGTATTGGAATTTTTTTTAAGAAGAATCAAACATCTCAAAAGCGCTATTGTGACTTTAACTAATCGTAGCTATCAAACGTATCAATTTAACTTAACACGCTATCACAGGTATTATTTTAAAGCAGTCCTTGCGGTTGCGAGAATGGGAAGTTGGACGCTGCAGTTGAGCTGCTCGATAGAATGCCTCTTCGCCAATGGCCGCGGGATTGTGGGGATATAGTCGCTGGTCCTCATTCGCTTTGGAAAGAAGCCGATTTTGCGAAGGCGATGGCCTCTCTGCAGGAGACGGGAAATGTCGGAGTGATTAACGAAGGCAAAGCCCCAAAGCTGATTATGCCTATTCTATTCCAACTCATATGAAAATGGAGGGACAAAGGCCTGATGTGGTGTGAGCTATGATAGTGTTCCAGGCGGATTCGTCTTGACAAATGATCTCCAGCAGATCAAAAACTCGTTCGACGGTATGCTCGTGAGAGGTCTGACTGCTGATCATTCTACTTGTAACAGTTACATTCGAGGCATTTGTACGAAAGAGGATTTTCGCAAGCCTGTAGAATTGTTGTCTGCATAGAGAGCAAAGGCTGCAAGCCAGGTATTGGGATTTTTCTTACAGTCACTGATGGATACGGAGCTGGTTAAAGCAGGGGGCTGTTGAGTGACGTTCTTGAGAAGGGTCTTCAGTGGAAATTGCATTCTCGTGAAACATTGGTTGCTGGGATGATTAATAACGGCAAGACAATGAAGGCACAGGAACTGTTGATGGAGATGGTAAGCGTGGGGTTTACTCCAAGGAATTCAACTTTTAATGCTTTTATACATTGCTTGTGCCAAAAAGTTGTCCTTCCTCAATCTGTTGGAATGCAACAAGAGTTGATTCTGTTAGAGTTGGTGAATACTTCAGGGCCCCTTGTTTCTCACACGGGGTTCGCCCACGTGAGCTTAGGGGAATCTGAGTATTACCCAATTAACAGTATTGCTGGCGTACGAACGAAAGGGGGGGTTCGGGGGGCCCCGCCCCCCGACGGCGGTCCCGCTCGCCGGTGAGCGGGCGGGGATTCGGGGGCAGCGCCCCCGAAACCTAGACGGGTTTTGGGCTTTTGTTTAGCCGGCTCGTGTGGTTCGGATTAGGTTTTTTTTTCTGTTTGTTTGTGTTTTAAACCCGGTTTGGAGAGGCTATTAATAGCCTAATTTCTGATGTAATTTGGTGTGGCGGCTGTAAACCTAAACGATATAGTGGAACCTCTTTGCAGGACGTAGCCCTCATCTCAAGGGTGAACCTGGGTAAATTTCGTGTGTCTCCTCTATTTTTCTGCAATCTCTCTGCGATCTTCTCTCCTTGTTCTCGGATTTTCCCATCAATTGGTATCAGAGCACAGGTTGTTCGAGGAATTAGGGTTTATTCGAGATGTCAGGAGGATCGCGAATCGAGATAGAAAAATTTGATGGAACACGGTTTGATCTCTGGAAGATGAAGATGGAGGATCTCCTTTGTGATCGAGATCTTTGGACGGCAATCGAGAAGGAGAGACCAAGCATGGAGGCGGCGAAGGTCGCGGACGAGGCCTCCTCCAGTCAGGCAGATCCAAAGGCGATCGAAGAGTGGGATCGGATCGATAGAAAGGCGAAGGGTTTGATTCGGCTGTGTCTCGCGGATTCAATTCTTACGAATGTGATGGGCGAACCTACTGCCAGAGATCTGTGGAGGAAGTTGGAATCCCTATATCAAAGTAAGTCGTTGGTTAACAAGTTATTTTTGAGGAAGAAATTGTACAATCTTCGGATGCAGGAGGGTGACTCGTTTTCTACCCATCTTTATAACTTTAACACGGTGATCAGTCAACTTGTATCAATCGGTGTTAAGTTTCAAGATGATGATAAGGCAATAACATTGCTCTGTTCGCTGCCGGATTCATGGGACAATCTGATTGTTGTGATTGGTGGCGGGGATAAAGAACTTTCGTATGAAAGTGTATGTGCTGCCTTGTTATCAGAGGAAATACGGAGAAAGGGATCAGCAAGTTCTGGTAAAGAGGCGCTGGCGGCCAGAGGAAGGCAACCAGAAAGGAATCAAAATCAGAGAGGGAGATCCAAATCTCGTGGGCGTTCGAAGAGTAAGGATAAGAAGGTGCAATGCTGGAGATGTCAAGAGTGGGGCCATCTGAAGCGAGATTGCAAAAACAAGCCGGTTCATAAGAAAGAAGCTGAGTCAACCTCGGACAAAAAAGAGGCTGAGGCAGGAGATATGTATGTGGCTTCTGCATGTACGGCACAGTCAGATAAAGATGTATGGCTTATCGACACTGGTGCTTCGTACCACATGACGCCTCATAAACACTGGTTCTGTGAATATGAGGAGTATAATGGTGGGGATGTCATGCTCGGAGATGACACTGCAGTTCAGATTGTTGGACGTGGCAGGGTGAAGTTGAGGATGAATGATGGCACGGTGAAGACTCTACCAGATGTGATGCATATACCACTTATGAGTAGGAGTTTATTATCTGTTGGTACAATGGCTGACTCGGGTGTTATATTCAGTTGCGACAAGGATTCGTGCAAGATGATCAGAGGGTCGATTGTAATTGCACGAGGGGTTCGCTATGGCACGTTGTACAAGTTGCTCGGAGAGACAATATCTGTGGGCTGCGGATTTATTTCTGAAGAGGCCAAAGAAGATGAAGACAGCAAATCTATGTTGTGGCATCGGAGATTAGGCCATATCAGTGAAAAAGGACTCTCCACTATAGCATCAAGTCAGATGGTAGAAGGAGTTCCGGATTGTTCTGTGGGCTTCGGGTTCTGTGAACATTGCCTCCATGGAAAACAGAACCGAGTCAGTTTTCAACACGCAGGTTCAAGAGCAACGAAGATTCTCGAACTGATTCATAGTGATGTCTTTGGACCAACTCCGACTCCATCTATTGGAGGGTCCAGGTACTATGTTTCTTTTATAGATGATTTTTCGAGATACAGTTGGATTTATTTTATCAAGAATAAATCAGATGTATTCGATAAGTTTCGAGAATTTAAAGTTTTGGTGGAAAATCAATTGAGCTGCAAGATCAAGGTTCTTCGTACAGATAATGGAGGTGAATTTTGTTCAAATAAGTTTGAGCAGTTCTGCGTGGACAATGGTATTGCTAGGCAGAAGACAACTCCATATACACCTGAGCAGAATGGAGTAGCTGAAAGGTTAAATCGGTCACTCATAGAGAAGGCCAGATGTATGCTGAGTTGGGCTGAATTGGGGCAAGAATTCTGGGCAGAAGCTGTAGCCACAGCAAACTACCTGAAGAACCGCTCACCGACTTCATCAGTGAAGGATCAGACACCTTATGAGGCAATGTTTGGGAAGAAGCCAAATTTGTCTCATGTTCGGGTGTTCGGATGTGACGCATATGTTCATATACCCAAGGAAAAGCGGGGTAAGCTTGATAGTAAATCTGAAAAGAACATATTTGTCGGATACAAGGAAGGGATCAAAGGCTACAAACTGTGGAATCCAAAGTCAAGGACTATTGTTTACAGTAGGGATGTTGTTTTCCGTGAATCACGTTCTCAAGTTGAAGTTCAAAAAGGTGATGAACCTAAGAAAGTGGTAGTGCTTGAAGAAGATTCTGATTCTGAAACTTCAGAGGTGGATGCACAAGATACTTCAGTTGAGTCTGTTATAGAACCGGATCAAGAGGACTCGGTTAATGAAGTTGAAGATGCAGATTCAGATGAAGACCCAGATATTGGTACTACCATACCAGTTCTCAGGAGATCGACACGAGAAAGAAGAGCACCTTTGAGATACTCTCTTAGTGCTCTGAGTTCGTTTCATGCTTTGAGCATCATCGGAGAAGAACCTAGTTCTGTAAAAGATGCAAGGTCTATGGATGATGCAAATCAGTGGGAGCTTGCTATGACAGATGAGATGCAGTCACTGGATAAGAATGAAACATGGAGTTTGTGTAAATTGCCTAAGGATAGAAAGGCAATTGGTTGCAAATGGGTGTTCAAGCGAAAGCTGAAACCGGATGGGTCTGTAGAGAAGTACAAGGCGAGGCTGATAGCTAAAGGGTACTCTCAGGTTGAGGGAGTCGACTATGATGAGATTTTTTCTCCCGTGGCGAAAATGACTTCAATCAGATTTGTTCTATCTCTGGCAGCAGCATATAATCTTGAGGTAGAGCAGATGGATGTGAAGACGGCATTCCTTCATGGGGACTTGGAGGAAGAGATATATATGAGACAACCAGAAGGCTTTGAGGTTCAAGGTAAAGAGAAGCTGGTGTGCAAATTGAAGAAGTCTCTATATGGATTGAAGCAGTCGCCAAGAATGTGGTACCAGAAGTTTGATACGTACATGCTCGAACTCAAGTTTGTACGTTCAGATTCAGATCATTGTGTTTATGTGAAGAGAGTTGGAGATCAGTTTGTCATTCTTACATTGTATGTGGATGACATGTTGCTGATTGGAAACAGTATGAAGATGGTGAATTCAGTGAAGGGTTTGTTGGCCAAGAAGTTTGAGATGAAAGACTTAGGGCCAGCGAATTTTATTTTGAGTATGCAGATTAGAAGGGATCGTCAGAAGCGAAAGTTGTGGCTAGGACAGGAGAAGTACATAAATGAAGTGTTGAAGAAATTTAACATGTCGGACTGCAAGCCAGTGAGTACTCCTATGTCTCTAGGAACCAAACTTTCTGCAGAGCAATGCCCGAAGACGGATGAAGAAGCCGAAGAGATGGACCGTGTGCCATATGCAAGTGCAGTGGGCAGCTTGATGTACGCCATGGTTTGCACGCGTCCAGATATAGCCCAAGCAGTGGGAGTCTTGAGTCGGTATATGTCTAACCCAGGCAGGGAACATTGGAATGCTATCAAGAGAGTTTTCAGGTACCTTCGTGGAACTTCAGATTTTGCTTTGTGCTTTGAAGGTGCGGGAAAAGGAAAGATGCTTGATATTGTGGGCCATGTAGATGCTGATTGGGGTGGAGACATTGATAGTAGACGGTCCACTAGCGGATATGTTTTTACTTTATTTGGGGCTGCACTAAGTTGGATGAGCAAGAGACAAAGTGTGGTAGCACTTTCTTCTACAGAAGCAGAATATATGGCTCTTACTCATGCTGCAAAAGAGGCCATATGGCTACGACGATTGTGCTTGGAGCTCGGATTTGAGCAAGGTGCTATAGAGGTGAGATGTGATAATCAAGGTGCTATTCAGTTAGCTAAGAATCCCGCATTTCACTCACGCACAAAGCATATTGACATCCAATACCACTTTATTCGGGAAAAGGTGGAAAAGAAAGAGGTTCAGCTTGAAAAGGTTGATACAACAGAGAATAGTTCTGATTTTCTGACTAAAGCAGTTACAGGTGTAAAGTTTGAGTGGTGCTCTACTGCTGTCGGATTGAAGAAGAATGTTGCTGGCAAGGCTCTCATTGGTGTGAAGTATCCACCAAGTGGGAGAATGTTAGAGTTGGTGAATACTTCAGGGCCCATTGTTTCTCACACGGGGTTCGCCCACGTGAGCTTAGGGGAATCTGAGTATTACCCAATTAACAGTATTGCTGGCGTACGAACGAAAGGGGGGGTTCGGGGGGCCCCGCCCCCCGACGGCGGTCCCGCTCGCCGGTGAGCGGGCGGGGATTCGGGGGCAGCGCCCCCGAAACCTAGACGGGTTTTGGGCTTTTGTTTAGCCGGCTCGTGTGGTTCGGATTAGGTTTTTTTTTCTGTTTGTTTGTGTTTTAAACCCGGTTTGGAGAGGCTATTAATAGCCTAATTTCTGATGTAATTTGGTGTGGCGGCTGTAAACCTAAACGATATAGTGGAACCTCTTTGCAGGACGTAGCCCTCATCTCAAGGGTGAACCTGGGTAAATTTCGTGTGTCTCCTCTATTTTTCTGCAATCTCTCTGCGATCTTCTCTCCTTGTTCTCGGATTTTCCCATCAGATTCACTCTTCCGTTTTTCCTGATGTTAGCTCATGACAAAGCTTTTCTGCTTGCCTATATCGGTAACCAAGAAAACTTGATCATATTGGAGGAGATCTTGTTAGAAACTTCGTCAACCTAATGTCATAGACCCTATTTGCTTAGGAGTGAGATTTTGGGTTAGGAACCAATTTCCACACCTTATTCTCATACAACTGATAATCTCCAGAGAAAGAATTCGCGGTCCTACTTTGATTTACATAGCCCTCACAATATTATCAGATTCAAATGAAGGCTACTGCAAAAGGAACAAAATGTACTCGCACTCATGACACTGGCAAGTGCAAATTCACTTCGGTGACAATCTGATATCACAATCTGGATACACTCATCCAGACACATTTGTTCTGATTAATATGAACAGAATGAAATCATAGTTTCCATTCCATCAATGAATGTTCTGAGGCTCTTGATTTGAAATATGTTACCAACAGTTATTATGGTTTGGAGAAATGTCCTTGGAGAAATCAGAAATCAGACTGATTTGGCCATAGATAGATGTGAGAAACAGATACCAATGAGTTAGCCACTTGGAGAACATTGAAAACAGTTACCTCAAATGAGAAATGAGAGTAGTGTGAGAAGATTGAGTGGTCCTTTGGTAATTTGTCTATTGCAGTCTATTATCCTCATGGGCATGTGTATGAAGACTAAATTTTGTGTTGGATATTGTTTTAGAGTAATCTATGTCAACTCAAAATAGACTTCAACCAGAAGTAACTACAGATAAGGTTGCCATGATACTAGGACTAGGAAAGGACTCGTTAATGTAAGATGTTTTCCTCCCCTCATGTGAACCTGGAGGCCTAAGCAAGTACCTCAATTGAGATCTAGTTCCCTGTTTTTCACCACAATTTTGATAATGACTTTGACTTCCAATTTTGATAATGGCTACCCAAGAGTAACAACAAATAACAGAAAACCTTGAGAGGTTAAAGGGCTGAAGAATACTTAACAAACATATCAATTATAATGATTCCCCAGCAGGTTAATATCCATTATCCTTCACACATCACGTGGACAAAATATATTGATGGCTGCAACTGGATGTTAAAGTGAGGATGTAGCTGCTTAAAATAGCCAAACCAAGTAGTGGAGTCCAGCTTGATGGACTTTACAGATCATAAACGGAAGATCGCTTCAGAATATCAAATATGGAACATGAAAGAGTTGGATTGTGAAAACCAGAAGTCGAAGTTAATTGTTCAGAAGCACTTAATGGCTGGACCACTTTCTACTACCGCAAGTTTATGTTTGCATAAATTGTGGAACATGCCAATTTATTGTTCTTAAATTTTGAGAAATAATCATTCTTGTGTATGCACTCGATGAGACCAGACAAGAACATGGATCTCATTGTTGCAAGAATTTTGTTTCCATAAAGCAGAGAATGAGGGAGCTCACCTTGGAGACACCGAATTGTGTCTTTGTTCAGGTTGAATGATAGTATATCTCAAATTATAAAATTATTAAGCAAGCAAGACGCGAGTGAAACGGAGGAGAAAAACTGACTCATTGTGTTTCTTCTAGATCCCACTATCACCGAAAAACAACGTTCAACAGCTTGTGGTTGCTGAAAAGTTTTAAGGCACCCTCTTAAAGTTGAAGGTAACCCATAAAACTACATTCCAAAGAACCACTCTTGTTTATGATTCAGATTCATAATTCATTTACAGGATATGTGTCAACATAGTTCTCTTCGAGGCAGATTTGTAAATCGTTTCTGTGGATAATCACAGGCATTGGTAAAACATTTATTATTATACCCCTCAAAAAAATCGTTATTATGATAATCTTGTTAGAAGATTCATATTGATGCAGTGATTTACAAGTAAAAAACAAATTTCCGATGGACGAAAATGAAGGATGCTGCCTGTAACTTTTTTGCTTAAGAAATGAAGCAAAAACCAAAACAAGCCAGGCTAACTTCAAAGAGAAAATGAAGTATACAGAGATGTAAATGATAAAAAAACATGATACTCAAGTACTTCACGTGTTCTCATGACAGAGTAATTAGATGTGCATGCAGCACCTGAATGGAGTAGGATTTAAGAGGGTAAGAACTAAGAAGATTAACATGAGCTCACCAGTGTTGTTACCATGACTACCATCAATGGCAGAAATATATCAGGTGAGGTGGGCATGATGGAGAAGGAGGGCACATGAACAACTAGCTAACTATTTACTACTATTGGGCATGGCAGAATTGCTAGATAGTAATGCACGTGCCCTGCTTCTCCATCCTGCGCACCTCACCTTCACCATCCTCCAGAGGAGCAGTGAGCTCTACTTTGAGAGCTGGAGGCCACCGTAATTTATACTGTTTGGGACTTCCGACCATTTCTTTCCTGATTTCTTATTTCTGTTTTTAATCTATCTCCGTATGGAGTTGCTGCTGCAAACCAAAATTGTAGGGTCCAGGCACAATTTATTTGGAAGAATTCAGAACCACCATGTGATGGATCATGGATGTTTATTTTTCCTGATTCCGATCAGGTAACAAATATAGCCACAAGTTTCTTTCAGTATTTTGCTGCATCAACCAAAAATTTAACTGGCATGCACTCATCAAGATATTAGAGGTATGCCAAATGACTACTAATTATCATATATATATATATATATATATATATATATATATATAAACTATTTTTTTTATATTTGTACAATCTTTTCATATATATTCTTTGTATAGAGCCATAGTTTTATATATATATATATATATATATAAACTATTTTTTTTATATTTGTACAATCTTTTCATATATATTCTTTGTATAGAGCCATAGTTTTATATTCTTTTATTTAATTTAATTTATCGGTTTGATTTTTAATTATAGTTTTATTTAATTATGCATTACTAATTATAAGAAATTATATGTATTCATGATGTACTAATGTATATAATACAACTGAGTAGCATCATTCAGCACGTAACAAAGGCCATGCACTAACATGTCTCCCTTCTTTTGCTCCTTGGGGTTTGGTCCTAAAAAGAAATAAATTTAGATGGATCCGCATTCAGTTTTATGTCTATGAATACTCTAATATCCTTCTGAGATCAAATTCTCATGAAACTTTAATAACTTAATCCACTGTGAGATAGTCTGATCCACAAAAGATGGAGAACCAATTTGTGGATCATGTTAATCAACTAAAGTTCACAGCAAAATTGTTCCAAATGACTAACTTATGGAGTTCTCCAGCAATCTGATGGACATCCTATATAGTTGTTTTGTTACTTCGTTGTTCTAGGATATGTTAACCACCTTATTTAATAAGATTTAGAACCCATCCCATAGAAAGACATTGGAATTTCTCTACCTATATGTAATCATAATCGAAGGCTTATCCGCCTACAAATGACGAAACATCTTGCAGTTTTAGATGTGATGTCCTTGCTTTCAATACCCATATTATCAATATCATTATCTGCTTCAAACCAGAAACTCGCACCTAAACTCTACCACCATTTTACCTTTCTTCATCTTAGTTTATCTGAGTGAAGGTTTTCTAATCTTTCCAAGACTAATTATTAAATCCACATGTTATCATATATGTAGTCTCTGTAATCTCTCTCTCTGCAACATTTCCTTCTTTCCCTCTGATGGACGGACAATGAAGTTCATAGATGATAGCCTTCTTTCATGGTTTACTTTTACACCTTACTGCAAGTTTTTAATTCTATTATTTCACTGCAGGTGATCATTGACCTGCAGAATAAACAAAAAAACAGACAACAAATGTCCAGCTGCCACTTGCAATACCAATCACACACCTCTCAGATGTGTTGTGCTGAAAAAAGTTGGCTGCATTGTATGTCATCGATTTCAAGGAAACAATTTGAAGAATTTTATTAAAATGAGAAAACAGAAGACAAAATGTTTTCCATTAAGGGAATGGTGCACCCACCTTGGCTCTTCTCTGACTAGACAGTCATATAGCTTCAGGCTTATAAACATCACGACCAACACCATGTGCTAGTAGCACACACCAAACCCATTTGAAGATGACTTATCCTACATCTCTCATCATTCAGATTGTGACTGAACACAATATTTTTATCATTATTTATAGTTTTGTAGTCTTATTATTTGTGCAGAGTATTAACTTTTTAACATCAGGGTGCTGGCTCAGTTGGTTAACAAACAAATCTCTGCGAGAGATGAGAAGTTATTATTCTGCTCTGCTCAGGTGCTAATAGTTTGGGCAACCAAATTTTTTTAACCTGTCTTATATGATTTTAATGAACAGTGTCAGTTATCTAAAATACGATGCAAATTTGTGGATAAAAATGGAGATCTGTTTGATCGTTTCAACTGTTCAACTTACAGATAAAAGTCACACTGGCATAAGAAGAAATTACCGGTTCCCTTGGCCTTGAGTAACTTTGGAGTGCAATGCGGTTTCTGACAACTCAAGGAGATGACTGCGAAAGCACATCACGATTCAACTCAAAGCCTCCTACTTTTGACAACGATGGGAGAGATTTATGCATAGCTGTATTCTATCGTATTTCTTCACTTAATTTGGTTCATCCAAGTTGCAAATTACTAAACTTTTTTGTGTTTGTCCTCTCAATCTTTTGGCGAGTGTTGAGTATGCACCAAATCTTTTCTGAATGTTGCTTTAAGACTAAAGTGTAAAAATGACGTTTACGAAATTTGTTTTATATAATTTAGAATTTAGGATTGAGAAAGCTTCTTCTAACCGGGGTTTAACCTCAGATAAACCAGTCAATCAATTAATTGTTCTCAAAAAGAGAAGAAAAAAAAAATGTGGTAGTTATTAGTGTGTTAAAGGCTCACTACTTCATCACGAAGTGCTGGACATTTTAATTCTTACGAGATAAAATGCTAATAGTGTATCTTGAAGTGGGTGGTGCCCTCTCCCCTTATCCTCTCCGACGTCTGGGAGGAGAGGTCCTTCCCTCTGCACGTGTGCAAAAGAGGGAGAGTATTTAGTGTATCTTGAAGTGGGTGGCGCCCCCTCCTCTCCTCTTTGGCGCTGGAGAGGAGGGGGAAGGGGCAGCCGCCCCTCCCTCTCTTCCCCCCGACACTTGAGCATCGGCCAGCGATAATCGGAGGGAGAGGGAGAGAGGGTGTGTCATCCTTTTTTATTATTTTATTATTTTAAAATAATGTATGTCAATGAAATGATAAAAAAATTGATTATTTTCGATCAAAAGAGCATTTAGTAGAACACATTAAAAGATGGAGGACGACGATAGAAAAACGACAAAGTTAAAGAATATTTAATAAAATTTATTCGAATATTATAATAATATTTTTTATTACAAAATAAATTGTAGGGAAAATAAATTAAAAGAAAAGTAATTTTCACAAAACAAAACTCGCCTTCTTTTTTTCTTTTTTTGTTTGATTGAGTAGCAGAAAATTTTTAAAAAAGTTATTTTCCTCCTAAAATGAGGAAAAATATTTTTACCTAAATGACGTTACAAAAAGAATTATCTTATCATTTTTTTTAAATAATTGAACAAAGAATGAGAAATTATTTCGTTAAAATTATTTTTTTAAAACAACCATAAGCGAAGGGAAATAATTTATGAGACTAAAACCAGTTCAATTAAATTGCACAAAATTAGAGTTTGAGTAACTGAATATTAACTTTATTGATTAAGTCACCTAAAATTTGTCAAACATAGCATAAATTTCACTAAATATCCTCTGCTCTCTTCATTTTTTCTAATTTTATACTCGAACTTTACTTTATAATCATTCTGTCTTTCAATTATTAGCTTCTTTCACTAGCTGCTTTTTCACCGGATATAGATACTTTATTGATAATTTTGCTCGAGTGACAAGCTATTAAATAATAATATATTATCATTATTTTAAAATAAAAAAAGTAGAGCGAGGCGCCACCCTCTCCCCTCAACCTCTAGCACAGAGGGGCATTTCCCCCTCCCTCCGACTGACATGGCCGCCGCCACAGGTGGTTGAGGGGGAGGGGCCCTTCCTCTTTTTTTTCAATTATTATATTATTATTATTTTATAATATTTTTTAAATAATTTTTCAAGTAAGAAAAATATCGATAAATCACTTATATTCGATGAAAATGACAATTGACGAAAGAAATTAAAAATTGAAAGGTAATTTAGTTATAAAATAATGTTGAATGATAGAGTTAAAAAAGCAGATAAAGTTGAAAGTTGAAATTTACCCATCGACTAGTACTACCTAGAAAAAAATATTTGACATATTTTTATAACGTGGAACTAAATTAATAGTTACTCGTTTAATAAAATATAAATCCAATAATTATCATTAATCTCAAATTCTTATTGGTTGAATATAGGGATGGCACCCACCCCTAATCAAGGTGGGATACAACCCCACCCGCAACCATGATCCCAACCCTACCCCCACCTGATATTCGAGGCGGACATCCGAATTAATTTATCAATTTAACTATTTACGTAAAACTTGAAGAACTGCGATTCTATTATCCAAACACTAGCTAGAAGAATTAATGAGTTATATTTTCAAGGATAATAATCTCACGTCACGTGACATTTCATTTTTTAAATTTTGATATAATAATGATTTCTCTCTTATTTACATATATAATAAATAAGAATTTAGAAACTACTATGAATAGATAATCAGATTTAGGAATGTTCATGAGTCGGATCAGGTCAAGAGGTTTTTGGGGGCCAAATCCGACCCAACCCGACCTGATTCGGGTTGGGTAGGGTCAAGTGGTCGGATTATTCGATCACCCAATTTTTTTAAAATAAATTTCTTACTATTTTATATTTATTTAATATAAAAATATAATATTTATTTTAAATCATAAAATAAAATTTCTAATTATTTAATATTATTTTGTACTTAAAATATTTTATTTCAATTTTGAAAATTTTTAAATTAAATATAAGTTTAAGTTAAAATAAAAAAAGAAAAAGATTGAGTTGACTCGAGTTGAAAAAATTCAACCCGTACCCGATGGTCAGATCGTGTTCGAGTCGCGTCGAGTCAAGTCATCAAGTTCAGGGGATGAAAACACCTAATCAAATCCAATGAAAATAGATAATTATATTAAAATCATATAAAATTTGGAAAATAATAAAGTAATAACTAAAATAGAATGTACTTCACGTTTTAATATTTTAGAGTAGTTTCTTAAACATTATTTGATTTTGGTATCATATCTAATTATATCATCAGTTATACAATTTACATAAAAGGAAAAGTGTTAGTGGTACTAGTTTAGGATACTATAGTTTAACTAAAATTCTAAGTACAAACTGAATAATAATTTCAATTAAATCTAAAGCAACCATTAGTTTAAAATAAACTTAATGTATTTTTACGATGATGCTACACAATATCACACAAATTAAAATAATTTAATATTCGAAATTAAATATATAAAATTGTAATTTTAATTGCAAAATTAAATAAACAAAGATATATGCCATGATCACATGTATAATTAAAATTAAAGCTTCATGTTTAACTAGTTGTATAATCAGTCAAATGAAATAATAAAAATTTTGAGATTTTAGGACTCATGAGAGATGACATATTACTATGGTGTTATCTAAGATAATGAATATGTTGTGTAATAGATAGATAGATAGATAGATAGATAGATATGTGCAAATTTGAAAATAAATATGAATAGGTTATTAAAATCTAATGAAAATAGGTAATTAATGAAAAAAATTTGAACAAAAATGAGTTATAAGTAGAATAATTAGATAATATACAAGATATATTTATCATGTTTCATATTTTCTATCTATTTAGTATCGTTTGTAACTACATTATCAGTACTTGCAACATCCGGGTATTATGAGTGAGGCATATATTTAAATCCTATCAAATAACATCTTTTAGCCAACCGTCGGTGCTGATTGTCCAACCCACACGACGCTACTGAGCACATTGGCCACGAGTTAAAAAATTGGTCCACCATCAAACTCAACTAATTTGATAAGATCGTTCTGAATCTTGACCCACGTTGTGGGTGAGGGGGGTCTGGCCCCTCAAAATTTTTTTTAAAAAATTAACTCTATATATTAATTGATATACAAATTTTGTAATTAAAACTTAAATTTGACCTCTCTTAATAATATTTAGTGTCACTTCAAGAAAAATCTCTTGGTGTAATGATAGAAAGTGAAGAGAACGTTGGAGGAGGCCCGCCACTCCACCTCAACCCAAATAACATCTCTTTCTAATTTCAAAAACTCATTTCTCGGTTCCAATCTTTATACTTTCAGCAACACGAGCAAGGTTCGTAATGGAACGAATATATGTAAATTGAAGTAAATATGAATACAAAATACTTTGTCTTGTAAAACGATTTTAAAAAATCTAAACTTTTACTTTGATCGCATATGTAGTCTACATTTTTATTTTTCTTTAAAAGTTAAAAACTTTGTGGATAAAATAACATTATCGAATATTAATTAAATGATTTTACACATGTAATTGAATACTAATTCGCTAATTGAATATTTTCTACTTTATGACATATAAATATCATATTATGTTAAATTCGTCTAGCCTATACTTTAATTAATTTTATATAATGATAAAGTTGCATAAACTAAAATGACAATATACTAACTTTAGTTATTTTTAAAATTTAAAGTATAATGATTGCTGAATTAACATTTACTATTTTTTTCAATAATAATACAATAAGATATCACATTTCCAATTAATTTAATAATTTTATAAAAGAGTAAAAGTTTAGATTATATTAGAATTCAAAAGTTCAAACTACTTATATAATCTAACCCTTATTGTTTATACATTTTTATGTATTATCGAAACATAAACTGCAGTGTTTCTCTGCCACAACATCTGCCTGAGTAATCTTTTTTCTTTCCAATTCTCTTAACACGATTAGTGTTTATCCTAGATCGAGAGTTTGAGAGTTTGGGTGATATTTCGCCATTGGGTTTGGATGATTCGCGAATAAGCTTATATGTAAAATGACAATCAAAATCTTGCAAGTGTTTAAAAGAGGACTCGTTGCTTTTCTTTTTCCTCGTATGAACAGTAAATTTATGTTGATACCCTCAAAAAGATCGAAGAATATAATTTATTTTATTAATTTTGATGAATAATAATAATTTAAAAATAGTCTCTTGACAAGATTAAACACGCGTTGAGTTTTGTGTTGAGTCCAGGTTTATTCATATCCTGATGAATGTTTGGCAATATTCCACCCTTCTAATGGATAAACTTTTTTGGAGAGAATTTCAGTCAACAGTAAGATATTTTATCATTTCAAAAGAATAAATTTACTCTAAAAAAATACTATTCACAGGATTAATTTTATCCTTTGTACTTTTTTTTTAAAAAATAAGTGTAGTGTTTGACAAATTAAGGTAGAATAAATCTTTATTCTGCCATTGATTGGAAATCCCTTTTATTATTACTTATGGAATAAATTACTTATGACCAAATTAGTAGCGGTTTTTTTTTTCTTCTTCCCTTCATAATTTTTTTTCAGGTTGTGGGTCTTCCGCCCAATTAATTTAGAACGAAGAAAGATAGAATAATAATGACTTATTTTCTTATCAACATGATTATTTTAATACTCGAATTCGAAGCTATTAACATTCATCGAACGCATAAACATCCAAATCGCAAAAGCTCGTCATATAATGTTGCAGAGTCCAATCCATGGACCAACCGAAATTTCCTCGGTTGTTCGGCATTGTGCCGAACGTTTGTACATGTACAAATATGCAACATTTCGTCGCACGTCCAACGCATGGAGGACCGATCAAGGCTTCCTTGATCTCTACGGCCCTGTGCCGTTACCCAACGGAAGTTGGAGCTTCCCGTCAAGTTATTGAACTTGCACGGGGGTGTTCTTTGCTCTCCATCCCTTGTTTCTCTTCCTCCAATCCCATGGCTTCTCAGGGTTCGGTGAAGCCCACAGTCCCCTGCGTGCGGCCTGTGCTTCTCTTTGCCACTGAAATGGTAAGGTGTCATAGAAACTTTTAGAGTTAGCGACAAATTTCGAATAGCTTGGACGATCATATTGCGTGCTGGATCTCACTTTCGCAAACTCGGGGCGCTTGTCATACGCTGCATAATGCATTGCTAAACCTCTTCTCAGCATTTGCTCCTGCAAGCAACGAGATGGGATCAGCCATAACGATAGTTGGTGCAAATTATTATTCAATCCAAAAGATTCATGTTCCTGTACCTGCACAAATATGCCAGAGGGCTTGCAGTATACGTCGCCAACTAGCCTGCCATATCGATCAGTGTTGTACACATGAATCGTCAAACTTTTCCCTTTTGTGAGCGCAATTAGTCCTTCCTTGGCTTCCTTTCCAAATGGTTGTGGACCTTCCGGCGCATCAATTCCCCTGTTGGCTTGCAAACATTTCAGCAATAGCAGCCGGAGAAGTTTGTAAGCTTCATACCCCTTTTGAGTTGAAAGCAATATATACCTTAGTCTGATTCGATGTTTTTGCAAAATATTTACTTCGCCATTTGGATGGTCAATAACTCTGTGGAACATGTACAGAAAGCAAGTTGAAAACAAGCTCTTTCTTCTTTTGTTTTTTTTTTTCCATTTTTTTCCGCACATAGGTACTGAAACCGGAAACTCTTATCTGACCTGTATCCTGCGTTCTTGATACTTATATAAAGTTCTTTTGCTCTTTTATGAGCCTTTACAGCTCGAGCCCTGGCCCTTCGGATGACTAAGTCCATCACTTCCACAGGGACACCATCTGCAACAGTATCCACATACACCGTGATCCCATCTCCATCAGTAACTCCATTTGCTTCAACCTGAGTAACAGCGTGTGAAGTGTGTAAAAAGATGATAACAAGAAGGAGCCTAAGTACTCTTCTATATTTGTCTCAGAAGAATATCAGGCGTCAGGTATCTCACAGGCAGCGTGTCAAACTTGAATCGCACTCCTCCTATTGGCCTCGCAGGTGATGTTGAACCAGCAGCTTGTAATGCAATCGTATCATCAAGAGGTTGAGGAGGAGGAAGACGATAGTAGTCCAAGATACCCTGCAAATGAATCCAGGCAGGCAGTGAACCATGTCATGCTTATATACATAAAATTCGATCGGCTACCGACACGATCTATGATGCTTTACTTGGATGTCTTCTTCCCGGTGCCTCTTCAAAGTCCAGGCCACAAGAGTGGCAGCTGCTAGTCGCGTCTTAGGAGCCGGTGTTTCTTCCTTCCATGCTTCCAATAGTTGCCGATACCTATGACGAAATAAGTTTCAAAGCATGCAGAAGCATAACAAGCTAAATAAAACCATTCCATCTTTTGTTCTGAACTATGATCCACTGGTACTCCGATTTCCTCCGCGTACCAATACCGGATACTCGGTACTCCGTGAGTACTTATGAGTATTCGTACTCATACGTACCCAATAAATAATTAATTTTTAAAAAATAAGTACTCCAACGAGTACTCGTACCCATGATTTGGGTACACTATATTAAAAAATTATCGGATAAAACTCAAAAAAATATAATAACTAATCAATGATAATGAATACATTCACACTAAATAACATGATGAATATATATAATAAAGAAAATGAAAATAATATCATCATGACATCACATAGATAATATGAGAAATATTGCATTTAAAAAAGTTGTCAATTGTGTTGAACTTAAGTTATTTTAACAAGGTAAAATATTGCTTGCTGACTTAAACTTTTTAAGAATGAACTTTTATTCTTAAATAATTATTTATTATCTTATTGTAAATAATTATATATACATTTTTTATATGCTAAAAAAATCATAATTAGCTAATTTCATATTTTTATCTTATGAAAATTTATTTTTTTCTATATATTATAAATTTAATATATTGTCATATCCGTATCCTAATTTTTTTAAAATTTGACGTATTTCGTACCCGTACTCGTACCGGATACTGATACCCGTAACATAGGTTCTGAAACAACGTCGGTTCCAGTCAGCCTGATCATGCTGATTAATATTGTGATGGACTCCAAAAGGATAAATTGCATGCAAAAACTAACACTTCTGGAAACCGAAGAGATGCATGCTAAATGTTGTAGATATGCGATGGAGTAAAAATAAAGAGCAAGGGCGTACCAGTTGGCCTGCGCCTTCTCGGAGGCATCAACATGCGCACTTAGTCCTTCAGGAACCTTTTGGTGTTGGTTAAATTATCGAGAGATCAAATAAGAGTTTAGTTTCCCGTAGCATGTGTAGAACTTAGAAACATGTGGTAAGTAGGAGAAAGAACACTTTTAGGGTTGAAGAAATAGAAAGCACCTGAGATGTTATCTCAAAGATCAACAGATCATTAACAAGAGCCGCTAAGCCGGAGGTAGCTTGAACCGTTCCATGGTCAACTGAATTCTCAGAGTATTGACGAGGAGGACGGTAGTCCGAGTATCGGTATTGATGAACATAGCGATCGTCGTCGCTGTCCCCGCAGAAGCACCTCAGAAGGATGTTACCCATCTCTCTCTCTCTCTCTCTCTCTCTCCCCCCCCCCCCCCCCCCCCCCCCCCCCCGGACACACACAGTCAGCTATTAACGCGAGTCAATAATATATAATAAACAAAAGCAAGACAAATAGGACGTTATGTATGTGCACAAGGGGGCTTGTACGATATTAGTAGGTAATAATTATTACCTATTAGATCCGTCCAAATATGCCTCAAAAAATTCAAATACAGCACAGAAATTATTGCTTATTGAATTTTTTTAGCCAATCATTTGAACGCTAACAATTATGTGCAATACGATTCAGATCGATTCTTCATCAAATTTAACTAATTTAAGTAAGGTTATATTGATAAGTAAAGCTCTTAACAAGATACTTATATTTATAAAATTTTAAATTCGAAATATTACTAGCCGAAGCGAAACACTTGTTTGATATATTTTTTTCCCCTTTGCGTCATCTGCATTAAACTTTTTGGCTCATACATTATTAACAGTTATGAGAAAGAGATACTTAAAAAGTTGCATGATTCGGAGATAAACGCGAATCTGGAAAAGTTGGTGAGGCCCCACCACCACCACCCACCCCGGAAATGTCTTGCGTATGATGTAAGGAAGGTTCATGGGCGAAGTCATCGGTCAAGTTAAATTTGGATTTATTCCGATCGAAAGAAAAAGAAGAAAAAAAAGAAAAAGTTTCAATTGGATTCCACTCGATCAAGTGCCCGTCACGAATTTCGTTGTGCCTTGTCGTTCTCAATTTAGAATCTCGTCAAATCATTAGGACTTTCTAATTCTTAATCGTTTTATTTTTACATTTTAATTATTATTATAATCTTATTATCAATTCGAGACGATAATTGTTTGATTGTTTTTTTCGATAATGACAATTAAGATGCTTTAATTATGACGTAAATGGATATAGGGTGCCCTACGTCATAGCATAGAGCATTATCGTCTGTCATCAAAAAACAATCTAACGAACAGATGGAATCTAATTTAAGTGGAGTTGGACGGATTGATTATATTTTATATTAAAAAAAAGGCAATGCTATATCCTCCTAATTTAGGAGAATTTAGTTTACTAACTCAGTCAATTTTTTTAGACAATTTTTTTTTAAAAAAAAATGTGAGTATTAGGAGATTTTTTAGGCTTAACTTTTAAGGAGATAAATTACATTAAATATCCATAAATTTTGACAATTTTTTTTTCATTATCCTCCTCCATTGTTTTACCAACGGCTCTTTTCTCATGTGATCAATCGTTTTCTGATTGCTGGGTCGACGTGGCGCCCACACAATATGTTCTTTCTCCTTCACACAAGCATCTACTTGACGTGACATTATTAAAAAATAAAATAATATTAAAATTATACAAATTAAAAAATAAAAAAGGCTTGCGACCTTCTGGCTAATCCCCCTCCCTTTCCGTGTGTGCGTCGGTCAAGGGTGTTCATCGGGTCGGGTCGACCTGCGAACCTGATGATCCAACTCGACCCAAACTAGTTTGGGTCGGGTCGGGTTCGTGGTTGGGTCGAACTCGACCCATCGGGTACGGGTCAAAATTTTTTAATCCGAGTCGATCCGTCCCGACCTGAAGACTCGATTATTTTAAATTTTTTTAGTTTTCAACTTATATTATATATAAAAATAAAATAAAATATTTTAAATATATAAAATAATGTTTAAATTTTGAATAAGTTATTTTATGCTTTTTAAATAAATATTATATAATAATTTATATTAAATAATAGATAAAAATAAGAAAACAATTTTAAAAAAAGAAAAAATGATGGTCGGGTAACCCAACCTGATCAAAATCGAACGAGTCGAGTCGGATCCGGAGTCAGATCGAGTCAAACCCGACCCGTGAACACCTCTAGCATCGTCGATGCGTGTGCGCAAGGAAAGAGAGGGGGGCGCAACCTGGGGCGAGGCTTTGCGACGCGACCCCTCTCACCGACAAGAGGGTGCCCATTTTTTAATTATTATTTTAAATATTTTTCATTTTTTTTAATGATGTCACAACAATCAGATGCTTGTGTGAACTTGTGTGAAGGAGAGAAAATATGTTGTGTGGGTGCTACATCGACCTAGCAACCGAGAAATGACCAATCACATGTGATAAGACCAGCTGGTGAAATAAGTTAAAAGATGGAGATTACAAAGTAAAGTTAGAGGATAGGGTTGGAAAAACGTCAAATTTTCAAAGGTATTTGATGTAATTTATTCGGAAGACTTAACATTTTCCTAAAAAAATCGTCCAATTTGGCTTCATAAATTTTTTTTTGTTATTCTGGGTATTACATTTACACATTAATGGTTTTTAAAAGATTCGCTTTTATACCTTTATTTATAATAACACTAAAATCACATTCAATTTGTTTTCTTTTCTTCCCTTTACTAATTACTAGTGTAAGAACCCGTGCGATGCACGGGGGCATACAAAATTGAACATATAATAAATTTAAAACTTATATTAATTGCATAAAGAATCATGCAACTATAAAAAAATAAAGCACAATAAATGTAGAATAAATTATTACAATATCTTAAGATAAATTTCGAAAAACCTCTTTGTATACTACATTTGTGACCTTATTTGTTATTTGTCCATCGTCATCATAGGACAAAATCTTAAGGCCTTTTCTATTTGTCACCCGTGAAATAGCTACATAAAGTTGTCCATGTGTAAACACCTGCTTTTTTAAAAAATAATCCTACATGAGATAATGATTGACCTTGACTTTTATTAATGGTCATTGCAAAGGACACTGATATTAAAAATTGTCTGCGCTAAAATTTAAAAGGTATCCTCATATCAGATGAAGTCAATGTCATTCTCGGGATGAATACCTTTTCGCCAGCTTTGTTTCCTGATAAAATCTTGGCTTCAATAACCATATTTCCAAGTTTTGTAATGATCAATCTTGTGACATTGCATAGTCCAGATGATTGATCTATATTTCTCATCAACATCACAGATACACCAACTTTCAAAGTGATTGAGTGATAAGGAATTCCAGAGCATTTAATACTATTTAAAAATTATGGTGTGTATACATGATTCAAATTTTCAGAAGCATGATCAAACATACAAATTGTATCAGAACTGATATATGATTTCTTAATACCTTGGTTAAGTGAAACCATGTAATTGTTGATTGATTCTACCATGTCAAGAGTAGGAGCAAGAATTGTTCTATACTGTAGGTAATCTACATCAGTTGTATGATGAGAGAAATTAGGATACGTGCTTTCAACAATTGCTGATATTGGATCATGACAATAATTTATAAGAAGATCTTCAGGTATTTGAATAGTTTCAATCCCATCAATTGATTTTCCAACTATTCCATTGCCAATACATAAAATCCAATCTGAAAAATCTTTGATTTCAAATAACTTTGTGAGTGTATGGTTGTTTTGTAATCGCATATTCTTGGATAACTTCAAAACTTGACAATGAGATCATAGATATGAAGAATTCAAAGTAGCATGAATAATATCTTGCCTACTTCCTTTTGCAATAACTGGTAAAATTTGTCTAAAATCACCTCCAAGAACTACAGTTTTGCCTCCAAATGATTTAGATACACTTAAGTCATCCTTAAATCTAAGAATGTCTCTAAAAGTTCTATCAAGAGCTTCAAAGCAATATTTGTGCATCATTGGTGCTTCATCCCAAATAACCAATTTTGTTTTGATAATTAAATTTGCCAAATGACTACCTTGCTTTATATTGCATGTTGAATCTTCATTTGGATTAAGAGGAATTGCAAATCTAGAATGAGCTGTCCGACCACCCGGTAATAAAAGAGATACAATACCACTTGATGCAATTGTTAACACAATATGACCTCTTGATCTTATTCCAGAAGACAATGTCCTCTAAATAAAAGTTTTGCCAGTGCCTCCATGATCATATAAAAAGAATAACCCATCTTTGTCTTCATTCACTGTTGTCATTATTTTATCATAAACTGATTTTTGTTCATCTGTTAAACTTGATAATAACAATTGATGTTCCTGTAGCAAAGATGATTTATTATAACATAACTCATCAATGATTAGCCTGTTGTCAAAATCAACTTCTTCATTGTTAATAGGTCTTGGCATAGATGGAAAATCTTGAAGGCTCTTACCACAACCTTTTAGAATTCTTTCTATGTCTTGCAAACAAAGATTTTTTATTTGATCATTTGTTAGCTCTGCACCTAAATAAACAAAGGAAATTTATGGAGTTAGAATAATAATGACATTAATATATAAACATGAAAATAAAATTTAAAATAAATTATTTGGGACTTTAGTACAATAATAATTTAGTAATAAATATAACACGCAAACATAAGTATATATATATACCTTGATTATTCAACATTACTCTTTCTTCGTGAAGGAAATCATCAGATAACAATGGCCATGTTCTCTCCCAAACATTTTCTGGTTGTGACATCGAATTTGATAACAATAACATTGCAAACAATTGTCTTAGATAAAATGGCATACCCCATTGACTTGCTTCGTTTATAGCATCTATATATTCTTTGTCATCATCCAATAAGCCAAGTGCATAACATGCATCCTTAAATGAGTCATATATATTACCATTAGCTGTTCTAAGAACTTCATAGCAAGTTGGACCCTTTATGACATTCAATAATAGTCGCAAATAATATAGCTCGCCAGTTCCAGGTGCAGTAAAGAAAATTCTTCCAATGGAAAATGCATTTGTTTTTCTTTTTTCCCATCTTTTTAGTGCTTTTTTCCACACAAATTTTAGAGGAAATTCTGCATATGTTAGTCCTCTAGCATCAGGAAATATTTTATTTGCTTCAAATCAACTTAAAAACATTGATTCATTCACATTTGGTCTATTGACAACAACATCAATTGGATCATCATCAGATAATATAATATTCTATTCATTTGGAAGATGAAAAGCTAACCTTTCAACAGGAGGTTCTCTATGGTGAATTGGGAAGGCAAAAATTCTCCAAATAGTTTCGCATGGTGATATATATATATCGACAATCATAATACATATTGATTTCATCTACATCAGATGAACTTTCCTCATGTGCACTTTTTGAGAAAGCAACAGAAATACGATCATGTCTTTTATTAACATACTTGAATAAATATTTAATTGATCTTACTTGATTGCACCATTCTACATTGATATGAGCACCATACTTCAATAATAAGAAACGATTGTGCGGCACTACATACCTACTATCTAAGTCAACACCAGATTTCTTGATTGTTCTACCATTATCTCTTCTTCTATAAACTGGATAGCCATCTTCATCAATTGAAGTTGACTGTACAAATTTTTTGGGAAAATGCTTAGTACAATTGCCATTTTGCATGCAAGGAGAAGATTTTTTTTATAACGCCACAAGGATCATGCAACATGAAATTTTTCACAGCACTATAATAAAGAGGATCTAATAACTCATCAGGTATTTCAGCCGAAATTATTCGATCAATATCCTTTGCAGTTGGAAATTTATTGTGCTCATGAAGAAAAAGTAATATATGAGCATGAGGCAACCCACGTTTTTGAAACTCAATTGAATATATCACTGCAATGAAATAAAATTATTAAATAAATATGTACATTAATTGAATATATAAATGACACTACAACTTTTGCGAAATTCAAAAACATTATAGTTATGAAATTTTTAAAGTTGAAAATTTTACCTGCCTTTATTTCTCCAAAAAACTTTATTGTCGCGAAAAACTTTTATAAGTGATCCAATTTCATTTTGAAAACACTAGATGAAATATCTGGCCGATCTTCAGGCTTCAACCCTCTAGTGTTTACATATCTACAAATCTCTGGACATTGTGGATTGCAAGTAAATGTAATGAAGAGATTGGGATATCCAGCCCATTTGAAAATTGCCATAGCATCTTGATAATTTTGAATCATATATCGTGCTCCACCTGTAAAGCTAGAAGGTAGAATTATTCTTTTTCCTTGAGAAGAA
Organism: Pontederia crassipes; assembly: GCA_030549335.1. Taxonomy (NCBI): domain Eukaryota; kingdom Viridiplantae; phylum Streptophyta; class Magnoliopsida; order Commelinales; family Pontederiaceae; genus Pontederia; species Pontederia crassipes. Next base: position 7,178,005 of record CM060189.1, read on the forward strand.
GGAATAGTGTCACCTCGTAAGAGAGCATCCGCTAGTCCTTTGTAAATGTCAGCCCTTAAATGCTTTTGATGAAGTTTAAGAAATTTCAAGCGAGATGATTCAATCATAGTATATGCATCATCTAAGAATTGTTGAAACAATCTTCTTGAATATACAATAGTTGGAACTTCATATTTCCTTTCTTGCATCTTGTAAGAAAAATATTCTCGCATGCTAACTTTTTTTCTTCCTCCATTAGATTCAGTATGTTGAATTAATGAGATATCTTCTCTATAACCATCTTCAGCATATGGAAAAAGCAAAGGGTATTGCAAACTTAAATAGGCAGCATTTAATACATTTATTCTTTGTAATTGTCCAGATTGTATTTCAATAATAATATCTCTATCACCTATTGAAGATTCAAAATCCCCTACTATCAAAGCAGCCACTTCTGAAATTGTTGGTAAATTATATTTTCTTCCATCAGTGTTTCATTTTCCAATCAATCTGAGTTTAGTATTTAAGCCTATGTTCTCTTGAAATTTTTCCCTTACCATTCTAAAGTTTTTTGCTAAAGCATTGTGCTCATCAATCATTTGTTTCATTATAACAACTACATCGGCATGAAGTTTATTTGTATTTTGACCATTACTGCAAAAAAAAAGTATAAACTAATAAATTCCAATAATTATACTAAAGGACTATAATAATGTGAAAAATAAATAAATTCATTCTATTATTTAGAAAATTAGAATACCAACCTCGTTGTGTGTATTCTATTTTCCACTTCATTTTCTGTATCAAAAATATATAATTGTGCAAATTTTGGAATTGATCCTTCGAGAGGCAACAAACGTCCAATCTGATGATAATTTTGGCCATATAATCGAAATATTCTTGGTCCAGATGTTTGATTGATAGATGTATCGATTTTATCACCCATTGAGGTAAATGAGAACATAGAATTATAACTTCTAATATTTTCTTGAAAATGATGACTCATGAGACCTATTAAAAAGAGAGAAAATGATAAATATGTACTTTTGATGGTAATAATATTTATTAACATTAATTAGTTTCTGACCTGTTCCAAACAATAGTTGTAATAAAATTTGAGGAGGCTCTTTTGGAATTGGTAACTTTATTTTTCCATGGCAACATCACAAAGAAAATTTTGATCTTTTGAATTTGCTTGGCTTGTTGATTCTTTCTTCATACAAAAAATATGCTCCACAATCTTTGCATTCACAAATTGGATCTCCTATATCCCAATAACCTGTAAATGTAAAAAAATATTCATAATTTGTTTACAATATGATCATTCAAATGATGGGACATAACAATATATGTACCTTCATAATATATGCCCATAGGCTCAATGTCATCTTATAAAAATATTTAACAAACTAAATTAGTGATATTTAAATTATATATTGATTTTCAATTTTTATGTACAAAAAGGAATACAGATTAATTATACAATGGCTAACCAATATACCTTCGGAGTTATTTTCAGTCTGATCTTCTGTGCATTCTTGCATGTGGTCTGCTTTTAATGCAATAAAAAGATATAAACTATTATTTTCCATACATATATGCAAGGCTAATTTAATGAGATTTGTGGCGAAAGTAAAAGTACCATAATAATATTGGAAATGCTTATTACTTGTAATATTAAAATATGTAAGAAAATATTTAGTTTCCATAACTATATGCTATTCTTATTTTAGTGTTCAAATTATAAAAAAAAGAATATTTCGTGTTAGAATTTTTTACAAAAGTACATTTATTTACCCAACTCTCATGGACCATGCAATATTGAATGGAAAACTAAGTTAGAAGAAAGAAGACCAACATGAAAAAGACTGAGTTATTTTAATATATAGAGTTCTAAAACCAATTAATTAATTTATTAAATTGTACATAATATAAGAATCCGTTTATCTTGCTGTAATGGGTTACCATTTGTTGTATATACATTAATAATTTAAATACATATGATTAATTAAATAAATATAAGTTATGGTATAATTTACATTGAAATTGCTAAATTATTCTACATTGAGGAAAAATGATAATGCAACCTTTGTCACCTTGCTCACTTCTTGAATGATGAACGCTAGTGTCAATTTGAATGTCTATCATGAAACAATTTTATTTGTAAAATAAGTGACTATTCTGAAGATAAAGATATTGGAATTATCTTCACAATTACAATAAAATTTCTTACTAAATAATAGTTTAGCAATTAACTCACCTTTAAAATTTGACTCTTTTTGTCTCTCAATATTAAAGCATACATTTTTGTAGCGCATGATATTTTGAGTTGAATCTTCGGCCTCGTTAATGAATATGCCTTTAGCCTTCTTTAGCTTTATACTTGTAGACGAACAATTGCCATTGAGAGTTGCATTTGAAGAAGACATTATATTTTTTGAATGGGCAACTGGAGATGAGAAAACTTAAATTAAATAGTTATTGATATAATATATTTATAAAAATAATAAAAAATGATAAATATTTATTGATGTGACAACTTACCATTTGGTTCATCATATAAAAGAGGAATTGTGCTTTGATTCAACACATTCTTCTCTCTAGCATCTTTGGTTTCACTATTTGCTATGGACCAAGAGTAAAACTCAAACAAAAACTCATAATTGCCAACTTAGTAAATAGTGAAATATAAAATAAATTCAATATAATAACAATAATATGTATTCATCTTGATGTTCTATTTCTAAAAAAGGGTAATTTAGATATTTAGTCACATGATGGCTCTGTACATGGGCTTTATAAATTTTCATGTAACATTATGAATATTTATTTGCGGGATGATGCTTTATGTATATCCACATGAGAAAAATGATATGTTATATATACATATATACACACAGATATATATATATTCATAATAATTTTGCAATATAGTCTATGTTTCTCCCTCGATTAATCCTATGTTAGAGTCATAACTCACTCATCAAATATTTTACATGGGTTTAACAATAAAATAAAATATTTTAATTACATTGAATCTACCACTTCCACAAGGTTATTTGGCAGGAAAAATATATTACAATAATTTTCAGTGAAGAGAAAATTTATATTACATGGCACATATTCTTAAGTATCATGATTCAATTGGGATTGATAATTCTATCACAAGTTTTGTTGCAAACATAACTTTCATTGTTACCCCAAAATGAGATACGACAAAAGAAAAAAAGGTCATATAAATATAAAAACATGCATCCAATATGTTGCCATTAGTACCTGAGGAATATTTTGCCCTCTTTCTATTTAGGATGCCTTTTCTATTCATCCTTGCAAGTTTCTTTTTTGTATTTTCCATGTACTGCCTATTGCAAGAAAAAATCATATAAGAAACCTTGCAAATATATAAAAATATCTTATAATATTTGTCAATGTTAATTTTGTTTTAGCAAGATGTCTCACCATAAGATTAACCAAATATCTCTAGATGCAATATAAAATATGATTATTTAAAATATATCCTCATATGAGTTTCTATTATTAATATAATAATCAAATGAGGAACAGACATCAATCATTATTAATTCATGTAAAAAAGAAAAGAAATTAAAAATGAAAATTCCCATATTTAAATAAATAATTCACTTGATATTTTAAGTGTTTACATTATTTTTTAATTGTTTATTTATTCAAAAAAATATTTATTTTCCATAATGATGGTATGCTATATTAATTATTATTCATGTCACCTAAGGTTCTAAGAAGATGGAGCATGTATTATCATTTAATATCATGTATGCCAAATAGTTAAGGGATGTAAAAGTTCAATCCTTTGATACTTAAATCAATATATATTCTCCAATTCTTTATGCATAAATTGGTCATTGAATATAACTAAATCTTGGTTTCATTTGTTAGTTATATTTTATTTATAACGTTTAAGAAATCTGTGTAGCTCAATAAAATACACTTGTTTAAAATTGATACCAAAAATATTATGCCTAAAGATGAAAAAAATATATGTGAAATTCATAATTACTTTTGAAAGCCGTGGAGATGATTGTGATTTTAAAGGTGGTGTAGAAAACTCTTGATAAGCATTTATCCATAGCAAAAATCAATGATGATAAAAATGTATAAATCAAGCAAAATAATACTAACATATAATAGTGGTGTCCGCCTCCAATCTCCTTTCGGTGATGTCTTCTCTTTGTTAGAGCTTATAACAAATAGAAGAAAATTTGACACTTGTAAGATGATTTATATTTGCGGTAGATATTAAAATAAAAAGACTTTCATTTATAATAGTTGATAATTTATTTATTAAAATAAATTATTTACTTATCATAACAAAAGATTTTTTATATATTACAATAATCATTTAATTGAATAGTTTGTTATTAGCTGATTAGAATATCTTATTCATTTATCCTAAGTTTTTCCTATAAGAAATTGGTAACAGTAATAACAAAAAAATTTCCATTTGATACATATTATGTTTTCTTAAAATTAATCGTATTTTTTAAATTACCAATTTAACATAATAATGTTTATTAATTTACAGAAAATGTATCAAATTTTTAGTTACCACCATCTGCACTTGCTAGTTGATAAATTGTAATTTGTTTATTAAATTATATTATTTAATTATCATCAAAAAGTTTTTTAAAAATTTTACAATAATCATTTAATGGAGTAGTTTGTTATTAGTTGATTAGAATTTCTTATTTACTTATCCTAAATTTTTCCTATAACAAATTAGTAACAGTAATAACAAAACAATTTCCATTTGATACCTATTATGTTAATTTACATAACATAACAATATTTGTTAATTTATAGAAAATGTATCAAATTTTTAGTAACCACCGTCTGCACTTCCTATGGTTAGTTGCGTGCGTTTGTTGCTCCTCTTACTCCATCTCCCTACTTATTTTAGGAATATTAAAATATCTAAAAATTTTACTTTTTTAGTTAAAATAACAAATTTTCTATATTTATCATATAGTGTTTTATAATAATTCTTTTTACATTATTTCTATCATTGTAATTTGTATTAGTTAATTAGATTATTGTATTCAATTACCGTAAACAAAAGTAAATCTTCTATATCATTCCATGATTGAGAGTTGGATATTTTGTTATTAGTTAATGAGAATCTTTTCTTCAATTAAAATAAAATACTATTTATTTTGTAATGGATTACAAATAACAAAATGATATTATTTCATTTTATATAGTATATTTTATTAAGTTAACAATATTTTCTAAAAAAGTATAAATAATACAAATGTATAAATAATGCGAAAAAATATTAACATATCATAGTGATGATGTTCCTTTTCAGTCTCTTTTCAGTGGTATGTGTCTCCTCTTTGTTAGAGTTATAGATAATTTGACACTTATTAAGGAGTTTTATATTTGTGATAGATAATAATAGAAATAGTAGTTGATAATTTGCTATTAGTTTATTAAAAGATATTATTTACTTATCATAGACCACTATAATAATTTTAATAATCTACAATAGTTAATCAATTGAATAGTTTGTTTTGCCGGATTAGAATCTATTATTCACTTATACTAAAAAAATATTTTTTTATAACAAATTGGTTACAGTAATAACACAATTTTATTTCATTTGATATATACTATGTTTTTTTATAATCAATAATATTATTTATATTACCAATCTAACATAAATTATTTGTTAATTTCCAGAAAAAATATATTAAAATTTTAATAACCACCCTTTGCACTTGCTCTGGTTATATCATGTGTCCTTTGCACTTCTTAATCCTATCTCCCTACATATTTTAGAATAATTTAATTGCGGGAATAACATTTTTTGTTAAAATATATATTTTTTCCTATATTTATCATAAAGGCTTTTAAAATAAATCTTTTTACATTATCTCTATAATTTTTGTTTATATTAGTTAATTAGATTATATTATTCACTTAACGTAGACAAACATAAAATCTTTTACCCCATTCCATTGATTTAGTAGTTGAATTATTTATTATTAGTTAATTAGAATCTCTTGTTAACTTATCCTAAAAAATTGTGTAATTTATAATGGGCTGCAAATAACAAAATGACATCTATAAATAATAACATCTGAAATTTTAATCTTGGTTAATTTTGAAAATAAACTAATGAGAAATAAGGACACATCTATAAATAAAAAATATAATATAATAGTAAAATATAATAATTAATGATGAAAATCAAATAGATTTAATAATATGGCAAGAAATTTTATTTATTACATCCACATTGGTTCATGCTAAATAAAATAGTTCAAAAAATTTCACACTAAACAACATGTCAATTTCAACAATGTCATGCATTCTTCTCTTTCTTGATTATCACTCTCTTAGTCATGTTGCAAAACTGCAAATTGTGCTCATCATGCATCCCTTGGTCTCTTAGAAGGTGTCTTTGTAATAGGTGTGATCTCATTATCAATAGAATCCTAAAAACACATGGAGTTTTAAAATATAATTAATATGTATGCATTAGTGTATATATATATATATATGTATGTAACTCCGCCTATATTTTATAGTCGGTCTCAAGCCCGAATAAAATATACATATATATATATATATATATATGTATGTAACTCCGCCTATGCTTTATATATGCATTAGTGTATATATATATATATATATATATATATATATATATATATATATATATATATGTATGTATGTATGTATGTAATTCCGCCTATGGAGGATTGTGTTAGGCCCCGACAGCTAGCGTAAAATCCTGTCGAATCGCATGAACATGAATCAACGAATATATTATGTTAATGCTAGGTCGTTACCTGTAAGTAACGCATTGTACAGCTCGGTATCCTCGCCTGAATGCAGTGTTAAATGAGCAAGGGCTACCGCACTCTAATGGACGGAGGCGGTTAAAGAAGCTAGTTCATGAGACTAAGGTCATATTAGGTTCTTGGAACATTGGGACGTTGAATGTGAAGCGTCTCGAGGTGGCACAAGTAATGGACCAGCGTAAGACTAGTATCTTATGCTTGCAAGAAACTAGATGGGTAGGAGAGGGAAGTAAAGAGATTAGGTTAAATGGTTCCAAACTTTGGTATACAGGTAAGGTAAAGGGAAGGAATGGTGTTGGTATTATCGTGGATGCAGAATGGAGGAAGAATGTTGTGAAAGTTAAAAGGATTGAGGATCGAATCATATCCGTGAAAGTAATTATTGGAAAGGAGACTATGAACATTATTAGTGCATATGCACCCCAAGTAGGAGCAGAATCACATCTCAAGGAGAAGTTTTGGGCAGATATGGAGAGTTTAATTGAAAGTATACTAACAACCGAGAAAGTTTATATTGGGAAAGATCTTAATGGACATGTTGGTAAAAAGGCAGGACCACATGCAAGGGTTCATGGTGGTTCTGATTTTGGGGAGTTGAATGATGAAGGACAAACTATTATTGATTTTTCTTTGGCATACGACCTTAAGATTATCAACACTTATTTTAGGAAGAGAGAAGAACATTTAATCACATACAAAAGTGAAACTCATAGGTCTCAAATCAATTTTTTCTTGACAAAAAATACTGATAAAAGATGCTGTACTAATTGCAAAGTAATTTTTGGGCATGGGTGACTACACAACATAGATTGTTAGTTCTTGATATGCAAATAAAATGTATAAAATCAAAATCTCGAACAGTTTTTTATCGAAAGATCAAGTGGTGACAGTTAAATGGGGAGAAGCGAGAGACTTTTAGAAGTAAGTTATTAGAGAAAAGTGTGTAGGAGTTAGAAGGATATGCTAGTATCATATGGGAAAATATGACAAAAAAGGTTGTAATGGTTGCTAAAACTATTTTAGGAGAATCAAAAGGTTTTAGACCACGAGATAAGGAGACTTGGTGGTGGAATGAGGATGTCCAAAAAAAGGTGCATAATAAGAAGAATTATTTTAAGGCGATACACTTGGACAATAGTTCTGACAATTGAGAAAAGTATCATTTGACGAAAAGGGAGGTTAAAAAGGTAGTTAGTGATGCTCGTGCTAAAGCATATGAGGAGTTTTATAAAAAGTTTGGGACAAAGGCTGGTAAACAAATGATTTACAAGATTACAAGGAATAAGGAGAAGGAGTCGAGAGATTTGGATCAAGTAAGATGCATAAAAAAATGAAGTTGGCAAGGTTTTAGTTACTGAGAGAGATATTAAGAACAGATGTGAAGAGTATTTTTATAAGCTATTTAATGATGAATGTGAAGGTTATCGTTGTGATTGGGAGGACTTGACAGTTAGCGAGTGTGAGCTTAATAGGTCATTTTATCGTAGAATAGAGTCTCGGAGGTTAGCGAAGCTCTTAAGAAAATAAAAAATGATAAAGCCGTTGGACCAAATGGTATACCGATTGAAGTTTGGAAATGTTTAGGATAAAAAGGTGTGTTGTGGTTATGTAAACTATTTAATGAGATTTTATGATCGAAAAATATGCCTGATGATTGGAGATTAAGTACATTAGTTCCTATTTAGAAAAATAAATGGGATATTCAGATTTGTGCAAATTATAGAGGGATTAAACTTATGAGTCACACAGTGAAATTATGAAAAAAAAGTGATTGAGCATAGATTGAGAATGAAGACTAGTATTTTTGAGAGACAATTTGGGTTCATGCCAGGAAGATCCACTACAGAGACGATTTATTTACTAAGGGGGATGATAGAGAAGTATCGAAGTAGGAGAAGAGACTTACATATGGCTTTCATTGACTAAGAGAAGGCGTATGATCGAGTACTAAGGGATGTACTTTGGAAAGCCTTGCAAAAGAAGAGGGTGAGTGTTGCTTACATTAAGGTAATACAAGATATGTACGATGGGACATTGACTAGGGTTAGGACACCCGGAGGTGAGATAAATAAATTTCCTATAGGAATTGACCTACATAAAGGATCAACTTTAAGCCCGTATTTATTTAACTTAGTTATCGATGCTATAACCGAGAGTATCACAGAGGAGGTACCTAAGTGCATGCTATTTGCGGATGATATAGTACTTTTAGCGGATTCTAGAGAAGAGATTAATACAAAATTAGAAATATGGAGAAATATGTTGGAGACAAAGGGTTTTCGTTTAAGTAGGAATAAAACAGAATATATGCATTGCAATTTCACAAATAAACAACTTAGAGACGATTTGGAAGTTAGGATAAGGGAGGATATAATTCCTCAAGTGACAAAGTTTAAATATTTAGGATCAATTGTAAGACAAGATAGTGAGATTGATGACAATGTTAATCATAAAATTTAAACTGATTGGTGTAAGTGGAGGAAAGTCACTAGAGTTCTTTGTGATAGAAAAGTACCCAATAAAGTTAAAGAAAAATTCTATCGTACTGCTATAAGACCGACAGTGTTATATGGTAGTGAATGTTGGGCTATGAAGGAACAACATGAACGTAAAATGGAGGTAGCCGAAATGAGGATGTTGAGATGGATGGTTGGTCATACAAGATTAGATAAGATTATGAATGACCATATACGTGAACGAGTCGGATTAGCTCCTATTAGTGAGAAAATGGTAGAGAATCGTTTGAGATGCTTTGACCATGTTCAAAGAAGACCATTAGATACGCCAATAAGAAGAGTAGATCGTCCGATTAAAAGAGGAAGAGGGAGGCCAAGGCGGATACTTGACGAACTAATAGAGCAAGATCTATTGGTGAATAATATACCGAAAGGTTTGATTACTAATAGAGCGGAATGGCGTCGTATCATCCATGTAGCCGACCCCACCTAGTAGGATAAGGCTTTGTTGTTGTTGTTGTTGTTGTATGTATGTATGTATGTATGTATGTATGTATGTATGTATGTATGTATGTATGTATGTATGTATGTATGTATGTATGTATGTATGTGTAGAATAAATAAATAAATAAAATGTGTGTTAGGATAACCTGAAAACTTTCTAGTTCACATGCAACTCCTTCACTTTGTTCACTATTGAAATTTGGATCCTATGAAAGAAATACAAAATATAACTATAATTATGAAATTAAATTAATTGTAATCATTGATATAAACACAATAAATTATTGATCACTTACATTAAATGGTTCTTCAAGCAAACACTGACTATATTGCTTTATAAGTTCTTGATCTTCGCTAAGTTTAATAACAGTATAAACTTCATCATTTACTTCAATGTTGGAACTTCTAATGTTTACTTTAAACATAGCTTTTTTGTCAATAAGGACATTTATTTCCGATGGATAGACACACTCATCAATAGCATCACCATCCTAAAGCTATGTCAGTAAGATACATATTTAATAATTTTAAAGTGAATAAATTTAAAAAAATTACCCCTTTTAAGCTCTCATTTATTTCAGTAGCAAACTTTCCTATGATTTGGAAGGCTTCACGATCCCAAAGTAGCAATGAAATAAACCCAGTGCCATCCATCACGCACACTTGAAGTTTGTATCTAAATCATAAGATTAATATAAAAGAATAAAATATTGTCAAATTGTGGTATTATTGAGAGAGAAATTTTAGTATTTACCTATAAATAGCTGAAGTGTCAAGACGGTCACATTTTTTACAATAATATTGATTTCCAATTTTGTCAACTTTCTTTGGACATCTCTTGCATCCCAAATAGGATCATTCTTTTTGTAATTCTATGTCCACTACCATTGCAACTATCTAAAAACTTCCTGCCTGTGAATATAAATTTTGCATCAAGTATAGAATGAATGACCAATAATAAAAAAATTATGTAATAAAAATTATTGTAAAAATAAGTACCTGGAGACATTGAACTAAATCTCTAATAAGTTTGACCTCCAAAGCTCCAGAGAATAATTCATCAAAAATGGAATGGCTACGTTGTGAGGAAATTTGGGTTATCCTCTCTATTGTAGTTCCATTTTGAAAATGCAACATGTATGTGTTATCATATATATATATATATATATATATATATATATATATATATATATATATAATACTAATTATAAAAAAAATTATAAGACATCTCATTGAATATATAGTAAAAATAATAATAATATACAAAACCTAGATTTAAAATCTTTAACTTGAGGAAGATTAGAATTAATCCAGAGCTTGGAAGCATGCCAAGTATTTTGCACTGAATACTTATCTGAAGTAATTTAATTTAAGTTATAATGAGAAAATATTGTTGTATGTAAATATAAAATTATAGAAAACATTATTTATGTAAAGTTATTCACCTTGAAATTTTCGAGCTCTTATTAATTGCATCACAACTATAACAGGTTGGCCCGCTGATGCATCCTAGTGTGATACGATTTGATCAACAAATTCTCCCCAGAATGTTGCAGAGATAATATTCCTCCTACACGAAAAAAAATTATAAACACAAAAGTACGATAAAAGTAACATAATGCAATAAATTATTAAAATTACTATTACAACTTACTCCTTATCTTCAAGTTCTACATTCATGAAGATACTATTCTTGTTATCCTTTTTGCTCTCTCGAATTTCGCTACGACTTACAATCTCCCCTATGACATCTAAAATGTTTTACAACAATTTAAGAAACAATATTAATGAATTAGATACATCAACTGAAAAATTATAAATGTGTAAAAGAATTATTACCAAATACTTCCTTCTCATCAACATTAGTTTCATTCAGTAACTGTCCATAAGGACGTAGATAAAAAAATATTCATGCAGAATTTTGGATCTGTTTCCATGACAAAAGTTCTTTGCGTAAAAGTTAGCCTCAATTTATGATTTGTATACTTCAAAAACAAAATATTTGTCCCCGCCACAAAATTTTTCATCACATACAATCTTAATTCATTGATCTTTGTTTTGAATAAACGAATTATTGATTTTCCAATAGTAGCATGAATGCGACCTCCTTGCAAAATGAAAACAAAAATTAGTGTGAAAATTTGTAAAATTTTTAAATATGATTATCAATTTTGAATATAATAATATATTTGTATTTATACCTTTTCATCTTGTAATATTATTTCCATGGAGTACGTATTGTTAGAATTACCACGATCAGGGACATCCCACATTCGTACCACATAAACTTTGAGATTCCAATGCATCTTAGTTGGATTTATATCAGAGATGAAATCAATTTTTTCAGCCATGATTCAACGAAAATAAATCTGAAAAAATAATCAAAGCAATATATTTTGTGAAATAATTACCTGCTAGAATAATGACAAAAATTAATTACAAAGATATGTAGAAAAACTATTTGTAACTATGATTTCTTAGGAAAAAAACAAAGATCAATAAATTAAGTGAAAAAATACGAACATACAATGATGATCTTCATTTCTATCCTCCTTTCGATCATGCTGATAACAATTGTTATAAGGGTTTTATATATGAGATAGATACTGGTAAAAAATCTTTCGTTTGTGATACTCGAATAATTTGTTACAGAAATAATATTTCATGTACAGTAGTTGAACAATTTGTTATTAGTTTATTAGAATATTTTGGTCAATGGTTTGTAACAAACTTTGATTAGATACTATTTGATATACATAAGTCTATGATTATACCAACTTGATTATAATAATATATTATTGTAATTATGACAACCTGATTATAATTCAAATATTAATATACAATTAAAACTTATTAGTAAAATAATATAAAAATATATTATTATAATTATTGTAAACATGAAATATATATAGGTAACAAATTAACAAACTACTACTACTAATAATAAAAGGATTAAGTTTGATTTGACTATTTTGTTATTAGGTGATTATATATCCTATGTCAATTTATAACAAATAATGACATATATAATCATATATATTTTTAATAACTAATTTTTGAAAGAATAACAACATAATAATAAAAATAACTATATACAACTAAAACATATTAGTACAAATAGTATATGATTAAATTTGGTTGATTATTTTGTTATTAGTTCATTACATATCCTCTATCGGTTTATAATAAACTTTCAAATAATATAAAATTATTATGGATACTACTTGATATACATAAGTCTATGATTATAACAACCTAATTATAATAATATATTATTGTAAGTATAACAAACTGATTATGATTCAATATTATAATTTTATATATTCAATGAGAGCTCGACACGTGGCACTTAGAATAACAACCTAATTACAATGAAATATGATTATAAGTATCCATGATTATATAATAAAATATTATTTTTTTATACATTCAATTTATGAGAGCTCGACATGTGTCATTTTTACCTCTGCTTATATATATATATATTATTATTATTATTATTATTATTATTATTATTATTATTATTATTATTATTATTATTATTATTATTATTATTATTATTATTATTATTATTATTATTGTTATTGTTGTTGTTGTTGTTGTTGTTGTTGTTGTTGTTGTTGTTGTTGTTGTTGTTGTTGTTGTTGTTGTTGTTGTTATCAAACTTTATTTTATTTATTATTATTCCCATTTTTATATTTCCTTTGCTTATTCTCTTCCCTCCATCTATTCTTTTGTTCCTTTTTTTATCCTACGAATATCTTCTCCAATAATTCATATTTCCTTCTTTCCATCAATTCCTCTGTCTTATTTCCCTACGAGTTTTCTAATTCTTTCTTTTATAATTTCCATTTCAGCCATATTTTTCTCCGTTTTTCCTCAAAAACTTTTATTCAATTTGAGACGATAATTGTTTGATTGTTTTTTTTATAATGACAATTAAGAGGCTTAATTATGACGTAAATGGATATAAGGTGCCCTACGTCATGGTATAGAGCATTATCGTCTAGGGAATAATGGGTATCCCCCCATTTCAGATGGGGGGACACTCCCCCCATTTCACGAATTGGATGGGTGCCGATCAAAAATTGGGTTTTTCAAGATAATGGGGGCGTGGGCACTCGGTTCATGTCAAAAAAAGTCAGTTTTTGATCTAGCATCCGGTTCATCCGATGGACGCGAGTACAAAAAATTGGCGTAAAAATTTTTTATCCCTTTTGCGAGGCGCTCGTTCTCTATCAACTCTCTCGTTCTCACCTCTCACTCTCTCGCTCTCCCTCTCTCTACCGCTCTCCAGATCCGCCGCACGCCCGAGATCCGCCATGGCCGTCATCATCTTTGTCGCCGACGAGATCTCCGCGAGTGCGGCCGCATCCGTTGGAGCCCAATTTTACGCGAGAGCGACCGCCGGCCACATCGTCCGACCAGATCTGACGCCTTACCGACTAGATCTGCACCTCGCAGGGTCGCAGGCGGTCACTGAGGCATAGATCTCATCGGCGGCGAGCTGATCTGTTCGAATGCGTTCAAGAAGCCTCAACAACCGCCGACGAGATCTGCTCCTCAGCGATCGCCTGCAACCCCCGCGCGACCTCGTCCCAGAAGAATTGCCCGCCTACGGCCCCGTCCCGGCAGATCTAACCGTCGACAGATCTCCTCACCTCCAAGAAGCCATGACCCTCCCTCGATCTGCCCGCGCGAAAAGGAGCAGAGATCCAAGCTCGTCCGCCAGATCTGGGACCTCACCGAGCGCCGCCCGCCCAAACCGCTCCTTCACGCCGCCACACAACTTGTTTAATCTTGTTTTTAATGTAAATTTTTATTGTTTAATCTTGTAAACTAGTTATACTTTTGTTAATCCATCTTGTAAATTTTTATTTTTATTGAGCTCATACAATCTTTTGTTCAGATGCTTTGTTAGACGTAATATTTTTGCATCCTAACTCATGTTAGATGCTTTTTGAAAAAAAAAGATGGGATGTCCTAAATGTCTAGGATTGCACAGGTTGTTAACTGGTTCATGTTAAATTCCAAATCATGTCTGGTGTCATGAGATTTAAGGCATTACTTCTGTTCTGAGCCTTGTTTTTAATTTTTCCTACAGATATTCGAAGCCCGTCACGTATTTTACATTCTCATCTCCATCCTGCATTCCGCCAAATCCTCTCAACGTTAACAAATCAAATTTGTTACATAATTGAAGATCTTTGAGTTGAACATATTTAATTCTAACTCTGTGAAACCTCATGCTCATCGGTGTGAAAACAACCTCGCATTTTACACGATAAGAACATTTTGATAAATTGATTTACAACATGAATTATCAACAAAAAAATAATTAAGTTTAAACTAGTTTACAACAAACTTTACATGGTGCGAAGGGGAGCGGCGGCAGATAGAGAGGCAGGGTGCGAAGGGGTCGGCGGCGCTCGGCGGGGCTGATCATCGGCGGCGCTCAACGGGTCAGTGTGTGGCGGTCGTGCGGGGTCGCAGATCTGGTGGGTGGGGTCACGCCGCGGCAGTGCACAAGGAAGGATGGCGCAGATCTAGTCGGGAGTGCTTGGGGTCGAGCAGATCTAGTCGTGGGAGGTCGTCGAGTAGGTCGGCAGCATCGCGGCAGGATGCTCGAGGTCGGCGGCATGCTTGGGATCGCAGATCTGGTCGGGGGGATGTTGTCGGTGAGAGGAGACGAGATCTGATCGGACGGGGGATGTCGCTTGGCGCAAATCAGCGGGGGTTTTCGGAGAGGAGATGAGAGAAAGAGAGAGGAGGCAGTTGCTCATCGGCACCGGAACTCTGTGCGGAGAGAAGAGGGAGAGAAGAGGAGGCGGCGCGGAGGATAAACGAAGAGGAGAGAGAGGAGAAAAGAAAATGGCCGTCGGCTCTAGGGTTTTCATTATTTTATACCCCAAATCTCACATAAACATCTGATATATGTGCCAACCGTCGGATGCGAATCCGACGGCTGGCGCAGCATGGGGGATAATCCCTCCAACTTATGTGGGGGGACACCCATTATTCCCGTTCGTCTATCATCAAAAAACAATCTAACGAACAGATGGAATCCAATTTAAGTGGAGTTGGACGGATTGATTATATTTTATATTAAAAAATGGCAACGCTATATCCTCCTAATTTAGGAGAATTTAGTTTACTAACTCAGTTAATTTTTTTAGACAATTTTTAAAAAAATGTGAGTATTAGGAGGGGAGATAAATTACATTAAATATCCTTAAAATTTGACAATTTTTTTCATTATCCTTCTCCATCTTTTAACTTGTTTCACATGTCATGTGATCAATCGTTTTCTGATTGTTGGATGGACGTGACGCCCACACAACATGTTATTTCTCCTTCACACAAGCATCTAGTTGATGTGACATCATTAAAAAAATAAAATAATATTAAAAATATACTAATTAAAAAAATAAAAAAAGGCTTGCGACCTTCTGGCTAACCCCCTCCCTTTTCGTGTGCACGTCCGTCAAGGGTGTTCAACTGGTCAGGTCGACCCGCGAACCCGATGACCCGAATCGACCTAAACTAGTTTGGGTCGGTCAGGTCTGGTCGGGTCCATCCGGTACGGGTCAAAATTTTTCGACCCCAGTCGATCCGACCCGACCCGAAGACTCGATTGTTTTAATTTTTTAGTTTTCAAATTATATTATGTATAAAAAATAAATAAAATAAAATATTTTAAATGTATAAAATAATGTTTAAATGTTGAATAAGTTATTCTATGCTTTTTAAATAAATATTATATAATATTTTCTATTAAATAATAGAGAAAATATGAAAAATATTTAAAAAAAAAAGAAAAAATGATGGTCGGGTAACAGATGCTTGTGTAAAGGAGAGAAAATATGTTGTGTGGGTGCCAGATGGACCTAGCGACCGAGAAACAACCAATCACATGTGATAAGAGCAGTTGGTGAAATAAGTTAAAAGATGAAGAATGGTCTTGTTAAAAAATAAAGTTAGAGGATAGCGTTAAAAAAATGTCAAATTTGAAAGGTATTTGATGTAATTTATTCGGAAGAGTTAACATTTTCCTAAAAAAATCATCCAATTTGGCTTCATAAATTTTTTTGTTATTTTGGGTATTACATTTACTCATTAAAGTTTTTTTTAAAAGATTCACTTTTATTTATTTATAATAACGCTAAAATCACATTCAATTTATTTTCTTCTCTTCCCTTTACTAATGATCGGTATTATTATTATTATTATTATTATTATTATTATTATTATTATTATTATTATTATTATTATTATTATTATTATTATTATTATTATTATTATTATTATTATTATTATCATCATCATCATCATCATCATCATCATCATCATCATCATCATCATCATCATCATCATCATCATCATCACCATCATCATCATCATCATCATCAACCTTTGTTTTATTTATTATTATTATTCCCATTTTTATATTTCCTTTGCTTATTCTCTTCCCTCCATCTATTCTTTTGTTCCTTTTTTTTATCCTACGAATATCTTCTTCAATAATGCATATTACCTTCTTTCCATCAATTCCTCTGTCTTATTTCCCTACGAGTTTTCTAATTCTTTCTTTTATAATTTCCATTTCAGCCCTATTTTTATCCATTTTTCCTCAAAAAAATTTAAAAGCGGGTCGAATCTAATATTCTTTTGAAAAATCTGG
This sequence comes from Pontederia crassipes, assembly GCA_030549335.1. Taxonomy (NCBI): domain Eukaryota; kingdom Viridiplantae; phylum Streptophyta; class Magnoliopsida; order Commelinales; family Pontederiaceae; genus Pontederia; species Pontederia crassipes. The sequence continues at coordinate 7,195,470 of CM060189.1, forward strand.
TTTCTCCATGTCCATACTACTTTTTACCAGAATCTAATAGGGTATGTGAACCAGACCGGAATCAGCATTTGATTCACCCAAATGCACTTGACGTAGCGGTCGATGGTTGCATCTCTCTCTCTCTCTCTCTCTCTCTCTCTCTCTCTCTCTCTCTCTCTCTCTCTCTCTCTCTCTCTCTCTCTCTCTCTCTCTCTCTCTCTCTCTCCAGTTGAAAAAACATATTCCTCTAAGCAGATTATAATTTCAAAAAATAAACTCAGAGCTATTAATTCTTTGGGCACAATTCTACTAATCATCAATTGCAGATTGATTGATTATTTGATGCGTTTTCTTGAAGACGAAACATGACATATGGGCCCAAATTCTAATGCCCGCGCACGACCCTTGCGTCCTTTCTCTCCCCCTTCCCCCATGTTGCGTCCCCGATCTGTCGATTCACTACGCCACCGTCCTCTGTCCTCTGCATCCCCGACGAACGATTTGTTTTCGATCGCCTCGTCCTCCTCTCCAAGCTCCACTGACGCATCCGATTTGCGACCCCTACATCCTCTCTCTCCCTCTCTTTCTTCCCCTTCCTTCGCCCAGTCCTCCATCCGCCGCTCGTTGTGCCATTGTCCGCGATCTGCGCCGCCCCCTTCTTCGGAGCGGTCAGCGGCACCGGTGATGACCTCGTGATTTGATCTCATCGCCGGCGAGGATGGAGGAGTTCGTTCGGTTCAAGCGCGCTCGAATGCCATCCATCCGATCTAATCGGATGTATAAAAAACGTGTGTATCATGGTCATACGCATGAAAGGCGTACGATAAACATTAAACCCTTAAATTTATGGATTTTTCGTACTAATTTATTTAGACTTTACTCAACGTGTCAAACATTTTTCGTATTAATCTTTTTTTTTATTTTTTTTATTATTTAGAAACCACCTATGATGATCCAAGATTACTAAAACCGTAGATAACATTTATATTTCTCATTTTAAAAAATTGAGAAATTATAGATATGTATTATAAACTAAATATAGTTATTTTTAGCTATTTACTGCGCTGTAATTTTATTTCTCAAGCTCCGTGACCTATAATGATGAAAGATGTAAAAAAATGAAAAAAAAAAAGAAAATATAATGATGTTTAACACTTTTTTCATATATCAAAAGAATGGCTTGTGTACATGTTACAGTTAGAATAACTGGGAGTGGAAGAGGAAAAGAGCGTTCTTCTAATCAAGGTGATGATTTTAGAGATCGATTTCTAACATTGAGGCAGGATTGATCGAACTACTTGGGGCAGGATTAGGTTAGTTAAAATCATGTTTTGTTTGAAGATTAAAATGGAACGTGTCAATTAATCTTACATTATGTTTGGATTGAGATGAATGGAGGGTAAAGATGATTAGGGGAAGGGAAAGTGTTTTTCTTATTTAAATAAAATTTTAAAGAAGAAGAATGAAAGAAAAAAAAATGAAGATTTATCTTATTAGTGTGAAGATTTTCCTTTCCTCCCATTTTCTTCTCTCCCCCTTAAGAAAGCTTTATCCAAACATACCCTAGTGAAAAATCCAAGGATGAACACGAGCGCCGGTTCTTGGAGTAGTTTAAATAAAGTACAAGTGCCTAACAATTTTCCTTTTTTGGAAGTGCTTCAAAGATTTGGTTAGGATTAGAAGAAAACTCCATTTTAAACGATCTTGTTTGGCAAAAATGAAATAATTTCTTATCTTGAAATTTTATGGTGAATAAATAGATATTGAATCAACATTCCTTGGCAGAATCCATTAGCATGATTATATTATAGGATTGACAGGAGCTAATAATCTCAGTTTTAATTTTTGAAATCATCAATTTGATGTTCTGCTCATGTTCAAAATTTAAGCTAATCGGATGCTAATAGTCACGAACACGCCGGATCGATTATCATAATGTAACATAATTTTGTACATAGAGGAGGATTGAAAGGCATTCAAGAGGCTAGAGTTCAAAATATATGAAGTACCCCAACATTCGATTAGTGCAACTTAAACAAGTGAACAAACTAATACTGTGTATAATATATGGACATCTCTCCTCAGCATTTCTGGCATCCTCCTGTTTCAATCATTCAAAACATAATTATGAGGAACATCAACTTGTGCGTCTTAGCTGTCTCACATATTTTAATTCCACAGTTCAGCTGATGAAAGGAAAGAGAGGAAACAAGAACAGTTTCCATCCTAAAAACATTTGTTAGTCTCCAATTCGGTGATCTTGACCCCGGAGCTGCAATGACCCTTCGATTTGTTTACAAAAAGAAGGAATCATATTAGCTGTCCCTGTCAAGATTTGTATTGCTATGTAGCACTTCCTGCTCGGAAGATGGAATCAATGTTTACAGATCTTTCTATTATCTTATTGCCCTTTTCATGTCGTCTCGTCTGATCAACCTCCATGAAGCTATCTTATCTATGTACACAGTAGCAAGACCAAAGTTGACACTAACATTGCCATTATCCATCTCATTTTAAGTTTCCTGGACGAGAAATTATGAATGCTATATTTAGACGAGATGCTTCAAAGTCCTGAACTTGGAATAGAAAATTGGAACTTTGTCATCACTATATATATCAGAATTCACCAAATAGGTACTGAAGCTATTAACTCGCTTCCATAATACATTTTTCTTTTCAGATGTATCCATGGAGATGGAACCAAAACATAATTTTATTCGTGGATCCATAGCAACATATCACTTGCTATCGATCATTTTTCCATGAGCTTGGAATGGAAAAGAAACAGAAACAAAATGTATGCTACGTGAAGTATATGAGCACGAGGAACATGAAGAAAAAGAAATATTAATTGGAAATTAAGGAGTAATGCAAAGCAACTAAAACCCACACTTTGAGTTCACTCTCCTCTCTTCCATATCTACATCTGTGAAGCTGAAAAAAAAAAGAAGAGAAAAGCTTGCGACACAGCACTACTGGTCTTCCGAAATGCTCTCCAGACGCGGCCGCCACGCCGCAACAGGGCCGCTCCGTCGCCTCCGGTGGCCGACCTTCTTCTCCGGAGGCGCCGCCTTGGTGCAGCAGTCGTCAGGGCGCGACGCTTCGCCGGCGACGTCGGGCCCGGTGTTTCGGTCGGGGACCTTCTTCTTAAACTTCTTCAGGTCTTTCTCCTTGCTACGTCTCCTGGGCAGAGACGACTCCGGGATCAGGAAGTAGATGCTGCCTCGCTTGAGGTCGGACTCCGGCGACAGGATCAAGATCTTGTGGGAGACGCCCTGAGAGCAAGGCTTGCTTATGACGTGGTCCGGGTTCGTCGCCATGACCTCTCCGGCGGTGACCTGCCGGGTGTACTCCTCGACTTGGCCGTCGAGGTGGACGACGCGGACGATGTCCAGCGCGCCGCAGGGAAGGACGCAGGCCAAGAAGCACCGGAGGCTGTTCCCCATTCGTGCAGCGGTCTTCTTAATTCTATGCTGATCAGCTTCTCCGCAATTAAGCTTTTCAGAAAGGTTGCATATATACATAAGGACACGAACAGTACGTGGAGGCCTGCACTAAAACAAAGCTGCTAACGAACGAAGGACGCGCTGCTCTACGACAAAAGGGAGACATCAATTTTTTGTTTAACGAAACCTTTTTTTTTTTCAAAAAGGATGCCTTGCTTCTGAACCATCTCAATGTTCATATATAACACATATTATATGTATGTTAATGCATGAGTGGTTGGTATTACTTACTAATGGAAGGACACCTCATTATTTGATTAAGTTCGAATAATGAAGAGGTGGATCAACAGTATATTTGTCTCCACTGTTTATAAGTCTTATCCAACTTAATATTCAAATTAGATATAATAATTTTTTCGTGATAAACAGAGCTTGAGAGACTTGAGGGTTGTCGATAAGTTTTCTTATTCTTACTTCATGATAATTAAGTTATTTTATATTTTTATAATTATCATTATTTCATAATAAAGATAATCATCCAAAACGTAACCTGATTGAAAATAAATCTCATAAATTTCGTATGTTTTTTCGTACTCGTATTATTTCTATTTAATTTTATTCAGCTAACGCTAATGTACTAACACCAAAAGCATAGGTACGGATTCCGAAGAGTGCAAAGGTGTAATTTTGCTTTTTAATTAATACTACTAATAATAATTAATTGATTGATTGATTAAACTACTACCTGACCTATCTGTCTACACGATTTTTTCATTTGCTTTGTCGTGTCCACTAATTTGCTCCATGACATGGTAACCCAGAGCTATTTAAATTATAATTCATCAATTGAGTTCAATACTTGTATGAATTATGCTAATCAAGAATTAACACCGAGCTCAGCGACGCCATGCGAAAAAAATCATTAGCACCTTAAGTGATCCAGAAACCATTGTTTGTGCAGGAATCTTAGAGAGAGTACGTGCTTGATTAGATGAACAATGAGATTCTTATAATACATTAAACAAAGTAATTATAAGAATATCAATCTTTTCGAAATTCAATCTGTTAGACCAACCAATTATCACTAAACCCATTAGCTTTATGTCACTGTCCAATGCTGTCTTATGGTGTCAACTTTAAGTGACAAGCATAATGCTAAGTACCATCCCCTTGAGCCATCAAACTCTTATGGTAGGTGCCTGTGTGGGGACAAATCTAAAAGGGCCTCCCTAATCCCAAGAGCCATGTCTCGCTAAAGAAGTCGAGCAATGAGTGACCTTTCCATGTTGCCATGTGTGTGTATAATGTATGTATATAAATGTGCATGTATGTGATATAAGAGAGATTTCCTTGCAAGTCCTGGCACAAAAAATAATTGCAAAGTTTCAACATGTGTACCACAAAAGATAACTGAAGTTCTTGGGAATTTGGCGTTATATCATACAATAAGATTTTGCATCATAAACAGAAAAACAATCAGGATGTGGAAAATCATAGACGAAAAATCGATGTAAATTAGAAACAACAACAACAACAAAGCATTATCCCACTATGGATCAACGATGTAAATTAGAAAAAAAAAGATATGACGTTGAAAATCTTACATGCTTTCTTGAATCAAGAAGACGAAAAATCTAAGCTCTAAATCTGTGTAGGAAGCAATGTGCTCTGTATGCAAAACTATACTCTATCAGCTTGCATGCCTGGGATCAATTCTCCCGTGGATGGTTCCTGGTCGTCAAGAGATCCGCGAATTCTGCTTTGAATTCTTTTTTCTCTATATTCTAACTATGAAGTAGGGTTATCACCAGATGGACCATTGCTCTCATCACCGCTGTTTACTTTCGTCGAACTGCACTCCAAAAGTGGGATATCAATTGCATCAGAAACCTGTTCAAGAATCACTTCATTCTGACGACGCTGTATTCCTGTGAATCGTGCAAGATCTACCCATTGCTGAAACAAAAATGCACAAGGTCAGAATGACCAACTATTTATTTTGAGTAAAGTGAAATGATATTAAGCTTATATTGAACAGTAAAATGTGATACAAAACTAAACTAACCTGTGTTCCCCAGTAAGAGTTGATTGTTCGAGCGACAAATGATATTACATTGGCAAGTAGTGGAAGATTGTAATAAGATAACAAGTAGTCTGAAAATCTATGCTCCACCAATCCAGCAATTATCTGGAAATATTAATCTCTCACTTTATTAGCACAAAATGTCTAAATAAATCATTGCTAATGAGCATGAGAATCAACACTCAAGACAACTAAGAAATTAACCAACAATGAAAACAAATAAAGGAGAATTTAAAACTCGTGCATAAAACCTGATGAAAAAACTGTCTTGCATTAGACAATTAAAAAAAGAAGAGTAAAATCAATTATGAAACGAAAAAATATTTTGATACATTTTCAAATAAACTAATTCAAGGTCACCAGTGTTTGAAGTAGTGTTGTAAAACCCGGCCCGGCCAGGCCGAACCGGTGTCCGGGAGGTGAAACGGGTCTTAGGTCATATAAAACCCGGCCAAGCCTTTGACCCGTGTTGAACTGGTCAAAACCCGAATTTGACCGACCGACCCGCCGGGTTCAAAGGAGCCGGTCGGTCTAACTTTTTTTTTTGAAATGTCGACTCAAACTCTCATCTCGTGACTCGCCTCGAAAGTTCACCCCCTCGCCCATGTTTTGCTGCCACCTGCCCTAGTTGGAGACGGAGTTCGACTTCAACTCAGCGGCCGGCGGATTTCGATCGACAACGACTGCGAAGTGGACGAACTGGTGGCGTGTTCGGCAACGATCGACTATGGAGACTGCAGATTTCAAAGTTTTACTAAGATCTAGTGGCGGCGACAGCCTTCGAGTGTGTCCGACGACGGAGCGATTAACTGCTGTGATCCGGCGTCGATAACTCATCTGGTAAGGCCATCATTTGATTCGCCGCGACCAATGCACATCCACCGATCCACGTTCCGACAACGATCCACGCACGTGCCGGTTGCCCCTGTGGTCCTGTCTAGCGGCCGGTCATGGGGCAAGGCCGGGGGTATGCTCGTGCCCCTGTCTTGGCCGGCCAGCCAGAGGCACGCTCGTGCCCGTCTTGGCCGGCCAGCCGGGGGTACGCTCTTGCCCCCCGTCTTCGCCGGCCAACTAGGGGCACGGGCGTGCCCCCGTCTTGGCCAATTGGTCGGCCAGCCAGGGCATCCCGTGCCTCTATTTTGGCTGTCAGTCCCCCTGTCTTGGGTCGGCCAACCGGTAGATTTTTGAAATTGAATGTATGAATGTTTTATTGTTGTTTTGCAGACACGACGTCGGCAGGAAGTAGCTATGGAGAATCGCAAACACCTATTGGAGAATCTCAATCACAATCGGGAACTGACAGCACTATAGCGGCTCCTCTAAATTCTCAAGCAGTAAGATTAGAAACGGATCCTGCATGGGAGCATTGCCAGATTTGTTTTCATTCACAAGGAAAGAGATCGCTGAAATGCTTGTATTGTGGAAAAGTTTTAAAAGGTGGAGGAATATTTAGAATGAAATTGCATCTTGCAGGAAAAAAAGGAGAGGCATTTCTTGTCCTAAAGTCAGTAATGAAGTTAAATATCAACTTGGAGAACATTTGAAATATGTAGCTTCATAAAAAAAAAGAGCACATGAAGAAAGTGAGGAGACAAACATTTCAATAGAGCCATTTGAAATAAATGTACAAGAACAACCTGCCCAAAGAATTTCAAGTGATGTAAAGGGGAAAGGAAAAGAAATAAGTACTTCAAATTCAATTTTTTTTTTCTCCAAGAACAACTCCAGGTGCACAACCTTCAATTAGAAGTGTTTTGGCAGGTAAGAAGTTATTCACCGAGCTGATTTAGCTGTTACGAGATTTTTTTATGATTGTTGCATTTCTTTCAATTGTGCAAACTCAGTTTATTATCAGCCCATGATAGATGCTATTGCAGCTATTGGTCCAGGGTACAAAGGTCCTAATTATCATGTAATTAGAACTAAATTATTGTATAATATTAAGAAAGAAGTTGGATTGTTAGTTGATACATTTAGAAATGTTTGGTCAGAAACTGGTTGCACTATAATGAGAGATGGTTGGCAAGATCAAAAGAATAGACAACTTATTAACTTTCTTGTTTATTCTCCAAAAGAAATTTGTTTTGTTAAATCTGTTGATGCTTCTGACATTGTAAAGGATGCTACAAATCTTTGCAACTTATTTGTCGATTTGGTTGAATTTGTTGGACCTAGTAATGTTGTTCATTTAGTCACAGATAATGCAGCAAATTATAAAGCTACTGGTAGGTTATTGAATGAAAAGTATCCCTCCATTTATTGGTCTCCATATGCTGTACATTGTTTGAATTTGATCTTAGGAGACATTGGCAAAATGAATCTTGTGAATAGCTTGATTGAAAGAGCATCCAAAGTAACAAAATTTGTCTACAATCATGGTTTTTTGCTTGCTTGGTTAAGGAAAAGGCCAAGATGGACTGAAATTTTATGTCCTGGACCAACTCAATTTGCAACAACATTCATTGCATTGAAAAGCATTCATGATCACAAGCTTGATTTGCAAGCTTTGGTGACAAGTTTAGACTTTACAAATTCAAGATATTATAAAGAAAAGAAAGCTAAGGTTGTTATTGATATTGTGTTGGATAGCAAATTTTGGAATGATTGTAGCATTATTGTGCAAATAATAAAGGGGATATTCAGAATTGTGCAAATTATAGAGGGATTAAACTTATGAGTCACACTATGAAATTATGGGAAAAAGTGATTGAGCATAGATTGAGAATGGAGACTAGTATTTCTGAGAGACAATTTGGGTTCATGCCAGGAAGATCCACTACAGAGGCGATTTATTTACTAAGGGGGATGATGGAGAAGTATCGAAGTAGGAGAAGAGACTTACATATGGCTTTCATTGACTTAGAGAAGGCGTATGATCGGGTACCAAGGGATGTACTTTGGAAAGTCTTGCAAAAGAAGAGGGTGAATGTTGCCTACATTAAGGTAATACAAGATATGTACGATGGGGCATTGACTAGGGTTAGGACACCCGGAGGTGAGACAAATGAATTTCCTATAGAAATTGACCTACATCAAGGATCAGCTTTAAGCCCGTATCTATTTAACTTAGTTATCGATGCTATAACCGAGAGTATCACAGAGGAGGTACCTAAGTGCATGCTATTTGCGGATGATATAGTACTTTTAGCGGATTCAAGAGAAGAGATTAATACAAAATTGGAAATATGGAAAAATACGTTGGAGTCAAAGGGTTTTCGTTTAAGTAGGAATAAAACAGAATATATGCATAGCAATTTCACAAATAAACAACTTAGAGACGATTTGAAAGTTAGGCTAGGGGAGGATATAATTTCTCAAGTGACAAAGTTTAAATATTTATGATCAATTGTAAGACAAGATGGTGAGATTGATGACGATGTTAATCATAGAATTCAAGCTGGTTGGTGTAAGTGGAGGAAAGCCACTGGAGTTCTTTGTGATAGAAAAGTACCCAATAAAGTTAAAGGAAAATTTTATCGTACTGCTATAAGGCCAGCAGTGTTATATGGTAGTGAATGTTGGGTTATGAAGGGACAACATGAACGTAAAGTGGGGGTAGCCGAAATGAGAATGTTGAGATGGATGTGTGGTCATACAAGATTAGATAAGATTAGGAATGACCATATACGTGAACGAGTCGGAGTGGCTCCTATTAGTGAGAAAATGGTAGAGAATCGTTTGAGATGGTTTGGTCATGTTCAGAGAAGACCATTAGATGCGCCAGTAAGAAAAGTAGATCAAATAATCTGGAGTCCGATTAAAAGAGGGAGAGGGAGGCCAAGGCGGACACTTGGCGAACTAATAGAGCAAGATCTATTGGTGAATAATATACCGAAAGGTTTGGTTACTAATAGAGCGGAATGACGTCGTATGATCCATGTAGCCGACCCCACCTAGTGGGATAAGGCTTTGTTGTTGTTGTTGTTGTTGTAGCATTATTGTGTTAGCAAACTCCGCCTATGTTTTATAGCCGGTCCCAAGCCCGGATAAAGGAGGAGGGTTGTGTTAGGCATCGACAGCCAGCGTAAAACCCTGTCGAATCGCATGAACATGAATCAACGAATAGCGTCGTATGATCCATGTAGCCGACCCCACCTAGTGGGATAAGGCTTTATTGTTGTTGTAGCATTATTGTGCAAATTGTGACTCCTTTGATTCGTTTATTAAGAATTGTTGATGGAAATGATAGACCATCTCTTGGTTATGTGTATGATGGCATCTATAGAGCAAAAAGGGCAATTAAGAGAACTTTCATGAACAAGAAGACTTTGTACAAGCCTTACACGAGAATAATCAAGCAACGATGGGATAATCAACTTCAAAAACATATTCATTGTGCTGCATATTTTTTTAATCCAGTTTTCTATTATGATAAAGAAAACTTTTGTATCAAGCCAGAAGTTCAACAAGGATGGCTTGATGTATTGGATACAGTTGTTACAAGTATAAAAACTGAAGTTCTTAAACAAAATTGATTGTATCAAGATCGATTGCAAAGTTTCAGCAAGCAACTTGCTATTGCGACAGCGAAAGAATTGAGACCCGGTGAGATTCTTTAAAAGAATTGCTATTTCTTTTACATTTTATGTCACAACACAAACTTATTACATTTATCAATTTTGTGTTAATTATTACTAATATTCCATATATAACTTTTATTATAAAATGACAGATCAATGGTGGCGTAGCTTTGAATTTAGTGCTCCATTAGTGTCACAATTGGCGATTCGACTTTTAAGTCAAATTGGTTGCAAGAGAAATTGGAGTGTCTTTGAAAGAATTCATTCAAAGAAAATAAACAGTTTAGAACATAAGAGATTAAATGATCTTGTATATGTGCATTATAATTTGGGTTTGAAAAATAGGTTTGTGAAATGAAATGCTTATATATTAATGTTTTTCCTTCATAACTTATACTTACAACTCATGTATGTTTATCTTTTGATACTTTGACTTTTGTAGAGCTCTTATCAAACAAGAAGCACTTCTTGATCCTATTGATTATGAGAGTATGGACAAGAATGAGTTTTGGATCATGTAGGAGGAAGAAAGTTCAATACTTGATTATGATGAGTTGAAGAAAATGCTTTACAATGATTTGGAGGGTCCAATACTTGATTTGCAAGAAGGTAAATGTGCTTTTCTTTTCTTTTAAAATTCAAATTGTCACATTGTAAAAAGTTTATAGTTGTGAGTTTAAATTTTAACCCTTCTCATTTTTACTTTGTTTAAGATGATATGGAAGAAAACAATTTTGAAGATTTGGAGGTCAATTTGGATTCTTTTCCTCAAGATGAAGATTATTGAAGAATCATTCTCAAGATTGATGCTATTGTTGAAGAAAAGTGATCAATTTTAATGTTTTAAGGGAAAATCATAAACTTCAATCATTGTTTAAAAGAACTTGGTCATGAACCTATTTAACAATTGTATTTGATTATGAACTTGTGCTTGATTATGATGTTATGTTATTTTATGAATTTGTGTTTAATTTATATTATTATATTATGAACTTGTGTTTGATTATGATGTTATGTTATTTTATGAATTTGTGTTTAATTTATATTATTATATTATGAACTTGTGCTTGATTATGATGTTATGTTATCTTATGATTTATGAATTTGTGTTTTGATTATGTTATTGTTATATTAATTGTGAACAAGTATGACATTTCAATTATTGACTGTGTTGTAAATTTTGTGACTAAAAAGATTAATATTAGATATGTATGCTAATTTTATTCATATTTTATTAATTTATTATATTCCGGTCCGGTCCGACCTTTTGATCAATCCGGGTCGACGTCTGGGTCGGATTTTATAGCATTGGTTTGGAGAATGAATAAAGAGGTTCAGAAAATTGATGAATTTCGACGGGCAATCGCCAAAATGGATAAATTTGTGAACACAACTACCTTTAGCTGTTTAGCATGAGTAGCTACTTTGAAGAAGTACATATGTCAAAAGAGATGAACATATGGGAATCAAATAGTTCGAAAATTTCTTCCTAGGTTCAAAGAAACAAGACTGAACACATATTTCTCGCAAAAATACGTTTATATTTATACTTGCAATGAAGGATACCTGATAACGGAGATTTGCAGATGTCCCTAGGAAACATCCATATACCAATGCTGATTTTAATATTGGTGTCCTTTTACGATTTGTTGATGCAGCTAATGCAGGTTTCAGAGTTTGGCGAACAGAAAAAAGAATATCTGAACCAACTCCAGCTCCAATACTAGATATAAACCCAACACCAGCAAGTTTCACGCCACCAACAAGCACTGAAGCAAATCTATGACTCAAATTCCACTCCTTTCCGACGACATTCTTCTGAAAGGCATTATCTGGGAAGGATCCAAGAATGCCTTTCAGTAATTCAAAGCTCTCAGAGGAACTATCATCAGTGTAAGTCAGAAATGAAAGTGTTGGAGCAGGAAGCCAAACGGTAAAGAAATCAACAACTGAGCCTCTGATGGTATCAGTTAGAACATAGTCAATTTCTTCGAAGAAACGCCCTTTGCGCCTTTCATATTGTGCCAGAAGCGTTGTTGATATGGATATGGCCTCTTCAATGGCTAAGCGATGCAAAAATTTGGGATCAGCAAGTAGTCTTTCTCGAAAACCCTGAAAGGAGAATAAAAAATGAATATAGTATCAGATAGTTCCTCCTGAACGAACTTTCATTCTTGTCAAAGCATGAAAAAAAAAGATCCCCCATTATCACTTACTTGGAATCGGTGAATCAGTTCTGCGATAAGAGGGTACTGCTCAAGGTCAAAAAAGTTCTGAAGTACTTCTGGAGACACTATACCAAGATCCAGCCCTTGCTGAAGGTCCTGTTGGGACATCGAATCAAGGCAAATCAAATTAAAACTACAGAGAACAAGAAACATTATGCTTTATGCTTTCTTGAGCTTCCAGGAAATAAAATACAACAACAACAAAGCCTTATCCCACTAGGTGGGGTCGGCTTATTCGTTGATCCATGTTCATAAGATTCGACAGGATTTTATGCTGGCTGTCGGGGCCTAACACAACCCTCCTCCTTTATCCGGGCTTGGGACCGCTATAAAATATAGGCGGAGTTTTTCCAGGAAATAAAATGCATGAACAAAAAACGCAAGACTTGTCTTCAGCGTGATGATATCCACCATTTTACATGGTCGACTGCAATGAATTTATAAGTTACTAGCACAAGCTGAAAAACTCTAGAGAAACCAAACAACATGAAAGAAAGACCTGCCCATGATCAATTACCTGAGGCAAGGCTTCACGCCTCCGACCAGCTGCATTCATTACACGTGCAATTTCAGCACGATCAAAGCAATTTCGGCTGCAAGGCTTAGCAGCAGCATACCACAAGAAGTCAGCAACAGGTATTTCACCTTCTCTACGTATTTGTTGCCTCTCAGGGTTTAGTAAAATGACAGCTTGGTTTTTCTTTTGCAATTTCTTTGATATTCTAGCTGGAACACCAATCCCTCTTGTTCCATAAATTATGTGGCTTGCACCAGTTATAACCACAAGCATGCCTGTAGAACCTCCATCTATTATGGCTTGCATGATGCTCTGTGACATAGTATAGTCATCAACAACTCTTGCTTGTGCTGAGAGATATGAACTCGGACCAAAAGGGGCTGATTGACTAGAAGAGATTTTGTCTATCATCGACCTGCCAGCAATAGATGTAAAGCCAGAAATAAAACCCGAACCAGCTGGAGGAGCATATATCTTGCGCTCCGTCTTTGAAAGACCCCAAATACCTTCAGCTTGAACAGTTCTAAGTACCTAGATTTTTTAAAATGAGTAAAAAATCTGCTTGCAGGATCCAAAGTGCATAAATAAACAGTGATGGAAGACGGTAAAAGTATATATGAATTACCTCAAGAGGAGTACCACAAGCTACAAGTTTGATTTTATTATCACGACAATAATTGAGAAGAGGTTCATACTCCTGCCAGCGTTCAGGTGGCCAGTGAGAAGTATAAGATTTCAAGTCTTTGCCATTAATTCTGCCAGTAAATCGTTTCTCAGTGAAAATCATGAAATAAACAGGGATTGACATATTCAGATATTCCTTTCTATTGAATAAAACACACAACAACCAATTTAATAATAAATCGAATCACAGTAGAGGAGAAGATTTCAGAAATCAAGGAATCGGATAGTGGCTCAAAGAATATTGGGGTTGTGAACAGAGAGGAAGTTTTCTTTTTGTACAACAGAGGAAAATTTTCACATCATTATATACATAAAAAGTAGGTATTGAGTTTGTTTATGTTGGACAAGACTTCTATTTCCTGAAAGGTACTCTGTTTCTTTATTTGAACCTTGCCAAACTTATGAAGAGACATATCTGAACAAACCCTCAAGTACTTGGGCCCTCAAAATGAAAATTGGCTCCACAATTGGTGCTTGTCTCAGCAAATTTTCTTATTCTCAAGCCTCAAATTAGAATAGGAGAATATTACCTTCACATATTATGAAACTAGATTTTACTTTGAACTAACTGTGAGGAAAGAAATTAACAAGTCATTAAGTTAACAACTTTTTTGTGGTACATGTTCAACTTTCCATCACAAACGTTTCTGGATTCCCACATCTGTACAACCAGAATACTGATGACCTAAGAACTTGAAAAGCCAAAGTACAAAAAGAACACCCGAAATAGGTTCAAACAATGCATCCTGTTCGCATTCAATTGTAAAACTTAGGAATCGGGAAAGGTGTAGTGGTACGTGTTTGATTTTCATTGATAAAATTGAGGTAAGTGTTTCTGGCCTTCATCTCCAAACTTAAGTATCACGAAAAATGATAATTTTGGAGAAAATATTCAATGCACCGTTCATTCCTAACAATTCGACCAATGCCATGAACAAATGAAGTGAATCAGTCAAAACAAAATACAACGAGGTCGAATTAAATCTCACCTTCCATCCATGAACTGGTTCAGCTGCTCTTGGAGATTGATGGGGAAAGCTTCGAGGGCGACGGATATCGCCCTCTGCTGATCCATGCACCGGCTACGAAGGTTTTTGACAATTTCTAGTTCCAGGACCTTATCATCTCGATCCGGCACCATCTCCGCCTCCCCCAAATAGAGCACTCGAGCGCCCAAAAGCTTCTCCCAAACCCTGCTCTTATCCTTTCCCACTGCCTGTGGCTCCCCGATGACCGTTGCATCGTAAATCCTAGAAAGAATCTCGCCCTCCCCCTCCGATTTCTTATCCTCTTTCTTCTCCTTCTTCTTCTTCTCCCCCTCCCCGTCTATGACGCTGCCGCCGGCGACGGGGACAGCGGCGACCGCGTCCGCGGCCTTCTCTTCGGCTCTGGACGCGTCCGTGGCGACAGATTGGATGAGACCCGCCGCCATCGCGAGGGATGGAAGCAGAAGGAACTGCCTCCGGTTCGCAACGACGACCCGACCGGATTCCGGCCGGTGCTCGGCACCGCTGGAGGATTCATGACGGATGGTGGCCGAGACGGGCCTCGAGTGTTGGAATTGTCGGGAAGAGCGACTCGCCGGCACGGTGGGACGCCGGCGGACGGCGTCGGCGGCGGAGGAAGGGGAGTGGTGGAGGAACGGCTTGAGGGGGACGATGTTTTGGGCGATTTTGGTGACCATCTCCGCGGCCGCGATTTTATTCCCGTTTAATCGCCCCGCGGGCGAATGGAAAAATTGAGGCCCGTTAACGGAGTTTTTAAGTATAAATAGTGGCCGTTGGTTTTTCTCAATTTTTTTTTCTTTATTTCATTTTGTCATTTTTTTTCTGGGCTCTAAAAATTATGAATATAACAGTGAAAAGAAAACAAGCGTTTTCTCTTGAAATGGATTTTTTTTAATTCCGTCTACACTTATTGCCGAAAAAATTTATCATTCATAAAAAAAAAAACATAGGTCATAACCCAACTAAGATCTTTGCATATCTCATGATCGTATGGCCCAAATTAATTACAAATATAGTAAAATATCAGAGCGAAAACTTCAATTCATATCAAAAAAAAAATTTTGTCGACTACAAATAAAACATCACTAACTTTAGCATCTCATTTGTTCCTCGTAACTTACTAAATGTTGAGACAGTGAGATATGTTAAGAAATCTTAAGTTCAATTATTATTTTAAAATTTATTCATTAGTACTTTTTTTGTATTTCTTGTACTAGGCGAGTCAATAGAAGAAAAAAATACATGAGATGTTGAATAATTATTGTCAATATAATCGTCAAAATGGTGACAATTTAAGCAAAGTAAATTGCATGTAAAGAACCATATCTGCACAGGATGAGGGTGAGCCATTGGAATGTTAGGAGAAAATAAATATGTGGGGGGCATAAATGCAGATAATACAGAAACGATCGGCCATTATTTTTGTCCCAGGCATTAAAATGCACGAGACAAATAATAATGGAATATATGAATCTGAAAAATGCAATAAAAACGCCTACGTGGATGGATATGCAACGCATGGTCGAGTGGCCGGCCCTGGCCCAGCTTTGAGTTTGGAAGCACAAATTTAGATGCCTTTGCGAACTCTCTATATACGATCTACACAACACCGAGTTTTTAACACCACAAATTGTTATAAATCTTAAGACTTTGGAAACTTAATCCGACCAAAAAAATCTAGAAAATAAGAAACCAACAGAATAAAACATGAAGAAAAAAATCAGGATTGAAAGGTATATAAATACATATGCCTTTTCGATAAATTATTCGATTTATTTATGTTGATGTCTAAAGATTTTATTCCAGCTATTAATTGACTTATTTGTGAGTGTGATAGCATTGTAATTCGCCAAAAGAGCAAGAATGATTTGCAACACAACTTTATTAAATTGAATTATAATATATATATATATATATATATATATATATATATATATGTATATATATAATTAATGTATCTCCAGAGTATCTTTCGTTCTTGAAGGATGTTGAGCGCATCTCAACTCTTGATCCACTAATCAATTGATCTAATTAGAAATAATTAAACCTCATCATTTAAAAATATGAATTATCTTAGATCAATGAATCAAGGATTGAGATGCGCTCAGCACCCCTCCAAAACGGAAGGTGCTCTGGAGATACATTAATCCATATATATATATATATATATATAGTGTACAGATATATTACGTAAAACATATTAGAGTATTATTTTAAAGATAAACAAAATAAAAATATAATAAGTAAGGGTATAATGTTGGTGTTTGTTCTCTATTTTTACATCATCATATCTTTATTTAATGATTCATGATTAGATTTCTGAAGTAAAGAAATACCTAGTCAATTTAACATGACACGCTCCGTTATGCGTGCATTAGGTATTGCATGATTCGGGGCTTCGCATCTAACGTTTGCTTTTGCATGTGATGCTCGTGGCATGACCAGATAACTAATGGCGAAACTAAA
Organism: Pontederia crassipes; assembly: GCA_030549335.1. Classification (NCBI taxonomy): domain Eukaryota; kingdom Viridiplantae; phylum Streptophyta; class Magnoliopsida; order Commelinales; family Pontederiaceae; genus Pontederia; species Pontederia crassipes. The sequence continues at coordinate 7,212,400 of CM060189.1, forward strand.
ATAAAGTGCTTCCCTGTCCAATTACTTTTAACGCACGCGAATCTCGGGGTTAATCATATCGAACCTTTCTTGTTACGAATTATTTAGATGGCAGCTGTCATCCTGAAATGCATTAATTTCCACGTGTCTGTGAACATGTGAGACGTGAAATTAGTCAGCATAAAGGCGGACGGAGTGGTCAAGTGACTTTTTTTCACTTAAAAGTAAAAAAAATTACAAATGTAAAAAAAATATATATTAAAAATCTCGTTTTTAAATAATTTTATCAAATTAAAATTAATTGAGCTCTACGATAAATTAGTGACATTTAATAACACCATGCAAATTGAACCATATTCTTTTCCCTTCAATTTTTCTCTACGTTGCTGTGCATGATATCGAAAAGCCTGATTTTGGGTATATAGAAGTTTAGCATTTTATTATTTTAGTTCTCATACTTCATTCCTAGACGCGAGGGCGGAGCCACATGGGTTCTGCGCCTACAGGCACTGAATATTCATATTAGTGTAGTTAATTCTCCTCCACACAATAATTGCTACGGGCTCGATGGTAAGTGCTCCCATTACCTATAGCAATGACCCAAGTTCAAATAATCCATCCAACTTCGTTTTACACTGATTTTCTAAAATTATTATTTATAATTGATATCACTCTTCTAGACATTATATTTTATCTCATTGTTTTGTTTATATATTGCATTTTATCAATTATTTTTCTTAATTAAGTAGTCCAAGTCCTTTTTTTACCACTTATTTTTATAGTTGGTCTTCCAAGTTTTATAATTTTATTATAACATTTTTGTCCTCTATTTTCAACCAATGAACTCATTCTTTCTCTTTAAAATTTATGCTTTACTATTTTATATATTTTAATTTTAATTATTTTATTTCTATATTACCTTTAATCATTGTGTAATTAGGTAATATGATATTATGTAAGCTCATTTGATTTATAATTATTACATAATAAAGATACATACATAATTAGTATAATTAAATATTTATGTTAATATTGTTTTGTTAATATATTAGTATAATTAGTGTATTTCTAGGCAATATCGTTTTGTTAATATATTAGTATAATTAAATATTTATGTGTACTATCTTATATTACACTTACGAATTATGTTGTGTTAAAGTTTTTTTAATAAATCAAAAGAAATTGTACCCATGATCTCTATTTAACTTACAAATTATTATTTATATTTTACTTAATTTTGATTCTAAAATTAATATATATGTAAAAAAGTCAAGAAGAAGAAGACGAGCTCACTCAAAATATTCTGGCTCTGCCACTGCTAGTCGTTTGTGTTGAAGGTGTTTATTAAATATGTGAATAAAATATTATTCATTCTTAAAATGCGTGTTAACGCAAAATTATTATTCTTTCCTACAACAATAATTACTAAGCTTCATTGCTCCTCTCTATTTTTTTTTTAACTAAGCATCGTTTACCGTTTTAACCAAACAAAATAAAAGAGAATAATTTTATGAATACTAAATTTAACTTATTCATTATTTTTATTATTTGACAATAATAGTTAATTTCATAAAAAACTATTTTTCACGTATAATTCTAAATTATGAATTTTCTTTATGATGTCCCTAAAATTTTATCATATTTGTCAATTTTACGTTAATTTTTTTTATTTTTTATGTATGAAAAACTAAAATTTTCTTCCATCATTTAAGTTTTCGCTGTAACACAAAAATAAAGATATTTATTTCAATTCGTTGAAAGACATTTTAATATTTTCATAAATAAATAATAATAAATTAATAAAATTTGACGGAACGGCCTAAGAATATATATATATATATATATATATATTTCCTTAATAACTCTTGACCTCTTTTTACCTCTATATTGTTATAATCAATATGACATGGTATTATTTATGTTTTAGCAACATAATACAACTATTTAATAAAAGCATATCATAATCTAATATTGAAATTAATATATATTATACTATTAAAAAATTAAAAGTCCGCAAGATCGCTCTCGGAATATATATGGATCCACTCCTAAATTTGGATTGTCTGCATGTCAACTAATACAAATAGTTAACTTAAAATATAAAAAAAGGAGTAAAAATCCTTACTGTTTGTTCCATTCTCTACCCATGGAGGCCATCATCAGACCTTTCGCTCCCACCACACTCCTTTCGTGGCTGTATTTTTTTTAGAATTTAAATTACGTACTTATATGATTTGGCATATCAATATAAAAGAGGGAATGGTTTCTATGGACTGTCTTGTCCAGTTAATAAAAAAATCAGATAAAAGGGGATGCTTGTTTTATGAATTAATTTCATAAACATCGAATTATAATAATTTTTTACATCTAATTCTAAATTCTAAATTTATTTTATGACATTTTTAAATTTTACAATAATAATAAAAAGTTAATAAAATTTGACGAAATGACCTAAGTGTATATACATATATATATATATATATATATATATATATGTATATGTAAGAATATTAGTGTGCTACCACACTTTTGTGGTAGCACCCTGCCCCTGCACTTTCAAGATCGTCCTGATCTATGATGGACGATTCTGATGAAGAGCATCCAGTTTAGGGTTCGAGTGCAAGGCGCGTGCGATTCAGCGCAAGGGTTTGACCGGTTCAGTGTGTCTTCTACGTGTCTCCTTTCTTCTCCCGCTAGTGACATCGCAGGGGTTCGATCGACTTCCTCAAGCGAGTCTCCTTCAATCTCGTCGGCAAGCTCGCATTCGACCTCTACCGACGACGTTCCTAGAGGCGTCGGCCCCCTCTGCGAGCTCGTGGAGGGGTCCGACACCCCCCTTTTTCTTTATCACCTATGATTTGCAAGCGAAGGGATCGGTGATCTTGCGAGCAAAGGGCAACAATCTTGCATGGAGGGCAGCACCGATCGACGAGCTTGCGTGGAGGGCGGCAGCAGATTGATCAAATTGTATCTCCGGTATCCCCTCCAACAGCAGTGGATTCATATTCGCTCGTGTCGCGTCGTCGACCGACATCGCGTTGTTGACCTCCATCGCGTTGCCGACCTCTATCGCGCAGATCCAATTTTTTTCTCCCAGCTCGCCGCCATCCTCTGTCGCACTGACGACCTCCATCCATCCATCGTTGCCCTTAACTCGCCGCTGAACCGTCGTCCTCCTTTGCCCGCTGCCGAATAGTCTTCCACCTTCTCATATCGTCGCCCTTCCACTCGTCGAACCACGCGCCGGCTCGCCCCCTTTTTCGCAATTGCCGGCACAGTAGAGAGTCACCTACCGAAGGAGGACAGGCCCACGTTAGAATGGCCAACGTCGAAAGTCCATGCCGGAAGCCTCACACGCCGACGTCGGAAGCTCCCTCTAACCCTTGTGCAGAAGTCGGAACCTCCAACACGTCGAACCGCTCGATCCCTCCAACCCCCTCCAATGCGCTGAACTGCTAGATCTTGCGCTCTGAACTGCTCGAAATCATCTTCTGAACTAGCGTGCACACATCAGAACCCTCCATCTCAGGATGCAAAGTGCTATTGCAAAAGTGTGGTAGCACACTAATATATATGCATAAACATATACGTAATCATGTAATTTGAGACATTAGATTAAAACTAACTAATTATTAGTTCACCAACTTAAACACAGTTCAAAAAAATTGGCCGTCTCCACTCACATTCCATGTCTTCTCACTCTGGTCTCTCTTCTCTTCCCCCATCTCAAACGGGCGACCTCCTTCAATCCAGCGTCTCTTCTCTCTTTCGCCTCCAACCTCACTCCTTTGGTTGTGGTCACCCCGCTAAGCCCTCCTACTCTGCCAACTTTCAATTTCGATGTTTGCCTCGATGATCTTGCCTCCATGTTGTCAGTCGACGAGCTCTTCTCTCACAGAAAGCTCATGCCACTACGCCCGGCTCCGTGGACCATCTCCACCGTGGATCGTGGATCAATGACTCGAAAGGGGAAGGAAGAAGCCGCATATCATGCCTCCATATTAAGGTGCCATAGATCCGTCACAGCCCCCGAAGGCATTTTCATACTCGTCACCAACGCCAGAGGCATTGGCTTCAACGTCTCCCTCGACCCTCGCCCTTCACAAGCGTGGGGAAGGCGTCGAAGGAGATAGTCTGTAGCGTTCTGCGACATAGGAGAGGTCGGCGGGCGACATTCTCCGACATCGATGGAGGAGAGGTCGGCAACAATGGAGGTTGTCGACGTTTTGCAAGGTGGATGACATTCTACGTGGTCGATAGCAGGGGGGCAAGGTGAGGAGAGTCAGTGGCGGGGCAAGTTTTTTTCTTTGAATCGAGTTTTTTTTTTTAACCAACGGTAGTAGGCAATTCAATTTTTTTTCTAACCAGGTATTTTATTTGAACTAAAATTAAGACAAATGATTAAATATCAGTTGTTATAATTAAAATTATTTCAATTGAATGACTAAGATGAAGTGTTCTATGGACGTTTGGTTATGAAATAAACATGAGAATATCACCTTATTCTCGAAATACAGCCAAACATTGGTCAAACATCAAAATTCGTGAAACTATCTAGAAATCGTTGAAACCGTTATGTTTATACCCACCAGAAGAATAAAGATATTCTTCAAAATATGAAAATAGATATATTCTCATTTTTACTTTTTGAATCATTCTTTTTTTTTATTTTGTAGTCTTTTGCTTTTATATGAATATTTTTATTATTATTACTATTATTATATTAAATATATACTATTTATAATAAAATAATTTAATTAAAAATATTATATTTTAAACTTTTATTCTCTTCTATTTAAACACAATAAAAAATAAAAATATTTGTACTTTTTTTAAATATAACATTCTACTATTTTATTTTTCTAAAAGTTATTCTTCAACCAAACGACCCTATATAACACAATTTGGTGTCTATATTATAGTTTAGCATTCTTACACCATTCATCCAAAGTGAACGCGACAATTATAAATCATAAATAAAGTTTAATTTATTAAAAATACCACCATCTTTGTATTTCACAATCTTTAAAATATTTTCTACGTAGACTCAGCCACTTCAATTAAGAAAACAAAATGTTAATAGAAACTTCAAGTTTGATCCCAAATGTCATACGCAACTAGACAAGCCAACAATTTCGAGAACTAAAATAACTAGAAAAAAAACTTAAAAAAAGGGACATAATGTTTCTCATTTTTTTCTTCATCGAATAATAAAATACGAATCACATCTTTATAGACTTTTAGTCTAATAATTTTAAAAAAGGGAAAGATGTCTTCTTTTCGAAGAAGGAAGACTTTTCTTTTATACTTAAGAAATATCTATATCATGATTTTATATTGTCTTGTGAATACTTCTACTCTTATATATATATATATATATATATATATATATATATATATATATATATATATATATATATATATATCTGGAGAGGTAAAAGTATGAGATTGTCACAAGAAGCAAAATATTAGGATGACATGTGTCGTCAAATAAAAGTTTTATATTTAAATTTGAATCAACAATAATAGGCCTAATTTATTTTAAATCTGAATTTTAATCATAAAAGTATATTATATAATATTGGATAATATTCATATCCTAATTAATATAAAATTCTAATCCTAATTAAAACTATGGATAAAACAATATATGATATATATATATATATAATCCATATATATCGATATATATTCATATATTAAATATCAGCATACGAGACGGTAAAAAGCTTAATATACAGGTATTAGGATCAGGATACATCTTATGATATTAATATTAAATATTAGGATAATTTTTTTTAAAAAAATTGTTTTAAGTTTAATCAAGCTAAAAGTTATAATCTATTTCAAATTCCAATCGTAATCGTAATACATACCAATAAAATCGTATTCCCAAACAAATCACATAAGAAGTTACACTATTTTAGATGTATCTATTACATAGGAAAAAGTTAAACTAATAATCATAATCCAAATAAAAGCATCTATATAGAATACACCAGAAGAAATAAAATTCTTCGTTCATACGTTATTTTTATCTGTATATTCAATACCAATTTTATTTACATATTAATTCAATATATGATCAAAAATAATTTTTATTTGAGTAGGACATAGGAGTTTTGATAAGGTTAGATATAAAATATTTCACGAATAAAAGAAAAAATATATTAAAAAATAATTTGATTAATAATAGGATGTTCATAAATTCTTTTTATTTGTAAAATTATGCATTCTTTAGTCTAAGTAGAAATAGGAATTTTTCAAATTAAATGAGATTATTTAAAAAAACTAAAGTTAATTTGAGTGGAACTCTGGATTAACTAAAAAATTAAAATATATAAACGTGAGATGACACGTGCAATGCATGATCATCTAATAAAAAATTATATTTTCTATCAGTGATCCATATTTATTCCGAAATATAATTCTAATCCTAATATGTATATGGTAATAATATCTGATCTTTCTAAACTGTAGTATATACATATATATATATATATGTATATATATATATATTGAAACTATAAATTCATATATAACATTACTATTATATTTGCAAGCAGCAATATGAATTGAATTAAAAGGTGAATTTCAAGTAAAACTGGGAGTCCTATATAAATAAAGATATAGTAGGAATTTTTTTACTTGAAGAAAAGTTAAACCATAAGTATAATTAAAAATAATAATATTTATTTTCTAAAAAAATAATGTTCAGAGCTAAAAAAATCAAAATAATTAATATAAATTTATAAATAACTATTTTTTTCTTGCAGCAATGTATTGTTTTTTTTTATTGAACAATAGAATTTGAAGAAGCCAGGTGTAAGTATTTAACCAAAATTACAATATTATTATTATTATTTTCTAAGCATTGAATTAAAAAAATGAATTTTAAGTAATTATGGAATGATCATATATAAAGAAAGAATATAAAATGTAAACAAGTGTAATGTCATGATAGTCATCTCATAAAATTTTAATACTTTAGATCAGTAATCTAAATCTATTCCAAAATCTAATTCTATCCACAATATGTAGAGATATATTAATTAGTAACAATAATATAGTAATAAGATCATGATACGTATCCTAAACTAAACTAAACTAAAATACTCGTATATTGAAACTGTTAATTCGTATATAACATTATTGTTCTGTTTGTAATATGAATTAAACTAAAAGGTGAATGTCAAGTAAAAATGGGAGTCCTACAAATATATAATAGGATGTTTTCATCTGTAAGTATATCACAAATAATTATGGAAATTAAAAAAAACAATTTTAACAATGAATACAAGATGAGTATAATTAATAAAAATAATTATTTTTTCTTGAAATAATGTGTTATTCTCGAATTAAAAAAATAGTTTGAAGACGCCATGTCTAAACATTTAACCAAAATTATAGTATTTTTAATCTTATTTGTTTCTCAGCACTGAATTAAAAAATGAAGTTAGAGGAAACTTGCAATCATATATAAAAAAAAGAAATTGAATTTGAGTAAATTAAGATTAATAAGTATTTTTTTTAAAAAATGTATTATTGTCGGATTTAAAATTAAATTTAAGAAACATATTCAATTGAGTATATTAACATTATTTATTTTTAAACAAATAATATATTATTTTATGGTTTTAACAATTATTTTGAAGAATTAATGTGCCGACATATAATATATTATTAAATTAATTTGTTTATAATGATTAAATAAAAGTTAAAATTTAAGTGAAAGTTGGAGCCTTAAATATATGAATGGGAATATTGGTCTGCATAAACGTAAATTACATTTGAGTATATTTAGAAAAAATATCTTTTTTTTCTAAAAAAATATTGTATTTAGTTTCCAATTTTTAAAATAATTTGAAGAAGCAAATTAAATTTGCATGTATTTTAGATAAATATTTTTTAGATCGAGGTAAACGGATAATATATTTATTTGGATTTATAAAAAAATTGAATAAATAACTGTTTCTTTTTTATTAAATAATGTATTATTTTCATAATCGAGAAAAATCAATTGATGAATGTGTGTACCAACATTTATTCAAAAAATAATAGTATTAATCTAATTTATTTAAGAAAATTATAAAGGTGAATTTTAAGTAAAGGAGAAAATAATTGTGCTACCCCTTTTTTTTTATGGGTAGCACCACATTTGTCCATCATCGTTTGATTCAACGATGAAAATCATGAAAGTTTGACTAAAAATATTCAGCTAATAGATCCTAACAAAAATTTAAATAATCAAACTATTTTAATTTAAATAACAGCTTGAAAAAAGTATGTGTCAATATTTAATAAAAATAAATTAAAAGCCAAGTAGATGCCGGATAAATAAAGATAAAATAAAATTCTTTATTTGAACATAAATAAATTCAATTTAAAAATAACTAAGATAAATAACTTTTTAAGTTTTCCAAATAAATAAATCATTATATTCATATAAAATAAATTATTTGAAGAACCCATATGTCATTGTTAAATTAAAAATACGGCACTAATATTTTTTCTTTTTTAAAAATAAAGTAAAATGCAATGTATAAGTAAATGGTAAAAGCTCAAGCCTTATATAATAAAGATAGAAGAGGACTTTTGAATAGAACTAAGATGAACAACTTTTTTTTAATAAATAATATATTATATTATTTTTTAAAAGATCAAATAAATCATATGTCAACATATTATTAAACATGTTATATTAATATATTGTTTGTTTCTAAGAAGTAAACTAAAAGATGAAGTTTAATTAAAAGCAATAGTACTATATAAATAAAAATAGAATAAGATTCTTGGTTTGAGTAAAGGTATATTTAATTTTAATGTAACCACGACGCAACACTATTTTTCTTCTTTTAATTAAATAATAATGTATAACTTTTTGATATAATAAATCGGCTTAAAATAATAATATCTTTGTGTCTAAGGATTAAAATGTAAAGTACAAGTAAAAGCGATAGTTGTATATAAATAAAGATAGAATAGAATTGTTGATTTAGTGAAAAGTAAATTTAATATTAATAACTATATTTTTTTTAAAATAACATATTATTTGTTAATTTTAAAAAGTAATTCTAGCACCTCTTTATATTTATATTTTTATCAATGTCATCGTCACGTTATTATTATTATATGAAAGTAAAGATAAAATACATGAGATCGTGAACATTTACTGATATTAGTTTAGCTTAAAACATACATTAAGAATCATAATCATATTTAAATAAAAATGTTTAAAATAGTTTCTTAAGTTAAAAATACAATTAAAAATCCTTAAAAAAGTAACAGACTAATCCAAATTAAACTAACTTATTTATTATTCACAAATTTTTAAATATAGTTTAATGACAAATTATTGTTTTTATTTTAACTTTTACTTTCAAATTTTTTATATCATGTCAACATCTTTTTAGCTAAGTACTCTAACTCATTTAACACTTTTACATGTTAATTTTTTTTTCAAGAATTCTTAAAATTATATAATCTGAATTATATAATGACTAAAATTTTATAATTTACGGGACTTAAAAATGACAGTGATAATGTGCTGATTGAATTCCACGTTGGATTAATTCCTCTATTACGATTTTGTTGGGTTTAATGTTATCAGTAAGTTTGGATCGAGCTGGAAATGACAAGTTATGTTGGACTGTCAATAGAATGGGCTGGGCCAGAGGCCCAACTCATTTTTTCTTGTGTACCAAGCTCGTAAAATGTTCATTTGTATAATTTTTTTCCCTCGTCAACTACATGTAAGCTTTGAAATAACCCTTGCACATTTATCCTTTTTTTTCAATGAAGAAGTATCATATCAATGAATCTTATAGATTTTTTTTCCAGATGCACAATTTAAAAGGGGTAAAAAAATGTGTAGTCTAAATATAAAATAGACATAAGTTTCTGGATGTTGAGCGAAAATAAACCACTCAGTCCAAACTCCAAAGGGATTCAAATTTCAAACTCGTGATCTTTCAACTTTTTTCTGTCAGCTGAAAATTTTGTTGGTGTTGCTTACATTGTAGAAAGAACGCCCTAAAAATTTAATTCTTTTATACGGGTTCTTTATTTATATAGTTTTTTTACTGACAAAACATGGGTTCTAAATCATCGACTAGCTAAGCCTGCAAATAACTATTTTGTACACTAAGAATTTTTGCATTATATAAATTATTTATGGAAAAAAAAGTATTTTCAAGTTACTTTGGCACATTTTTTTTTATCTCAATTTATTTAAAAGTTACTCACAAGTCACAATCTCGAGCATATTAAATATCATTTAATTTTTTAACAATGACAAGCTACTGATTCTCTCCTGTCTTTCAAAGTTTCAAAAAGATACTCAGATTCCTATCTGGTTACTTATAATATCTGTCTCTATTTAGTTCATATTCTTAATGCAAAGTTGTAATTGCATGCAGCATATTTTTCACATTTCCAATTTTAGAGCACATATTTGTCTGTTTTTTCTTTCCTGAAAGCAACTCAAGGCTGGTTGGATCTGTAGGAATTGTAATGTATAGTCAGCATTGGCCCAATGGAAATCTCTGGTTCGCAGTGACCTGTTGCAGTTGTGGAGCAGCGGAATATTTTCGCTTTTCTTTCTGGTTCACTGCCCGTCGGGATCCATGTGATGATACCCGGAAATGATGGCCAGAGTTCGTTAATGCCCACATAGAAATCTCTGCAGTAGATGATACACCAGCTGTCTTTGGGGATTTGTGGGGGCTCCCTGCATCAGGTGCCCCCTGCCATCTTCTGTGCCTTGCTATAAATTGCGAAGCTCTCTCTCTCTCTCTCTCTCTCTCTCTCTCTCTCATCTTCCTCCTACTCTGACTCCGATTCATAGCTCTCTTAAACATGCTGTCAGGCGTCAGAAGCATCGACTTTTCTACTGCACCACACATTTTCTGTGCAAGCGTGGGACTTCTTAATTGCTTCATCAAATAAAACTCGGCTGGAGACAGGAGGCAAACATTAGATCTTAGCATGCACATGTTAATTGCGATGCATAAACTTCGATCACAGTATGCAAAATCTTTCAATGGCCTACCGACTACAGTACACTTATTGATCTCATAATATATATATTATATAATAGACGCCGTAACCATGAATCCGGGATGAAACGGTACGTAAGTTTGACCACAGGGGCGTGAGCATCACGGTGTACGTAGCCATTCCATGCCTCTGGATTCGGCTTATAAAATTGCATGCGTTATTTACATGCAGTTCCGAACTCCCACGTTTACAGTGACAAGGAGAGAGGCTGCAACGACGTGATATCAGCGTTCAACACCATGCATGAGCACCGGAAGGCAATGCCTCATGTGATGAAGCTCTCGAGAAGTAAACCATACAAGCCTGTAAATCTTACCCAGGGATGAGTGGCTTTAGTGAGCATATTTACGCATGTTAATTTAGACGCAACATAAGTTAGCATTTTTACTACCAGAAGCATGCATTGCATGTTGACATATTGAAGAGCAAATGCCTAATTATAAGGTTCGAAAAGACGCATATCACTTCATGCCTTCATCCATGAAACAAATGTAGTACTTACACATGTAGATGGTAGCCGTGATCATGTGTCAGACCTATTGAACAGATCATAAATGGAGAATTCTCTAGTCGATCTATAGAATTAAAAATGACAAGGAAAGTGCTGAGAAGTTAGATGGAACTTTATGGACAATTAATGGCGCGTCATGGAAGATGCATGACATCATTGATGGAGGACGAACAAATATAACATGTCCTGTGCCAGGATCGTGTCTCTTTCACGAGATCACCATGACCAACAGGCATGCATGCTCTTACTTAGTTAATTGCCTGAAAGAACAAACGAGTTATTAAGCTTCACAGACTCAACTGTTGTAAGTGGCCCCTTGGCTACACTACACACAATAATAACCGTGAACTTGCAACAACAACAATAACACTGGACGTCAAAGAAAATATGCGACTTCCATCAAACGTGATATGGCCACTAAAGTTTAAATGAATGCAATCATAAATCTTATGTGCGCCCACAACAAAAAGATATGATAAATTTTCATGAGTAAAAAGAAGCATGCATGGGGTTAAAGCCACGTCTCCTCGTCTTTCTTCTGGCCCCATTCTATAGGTTCCATAAATGAAAACATAGAAACCACGCAAGCTGAACAGAAAATGGACATAATCACACAGGATGAGGGGTTCAACACATCACTTTTGAATCGATCAGGATGCCTTTTGTTCAGTAGGAAGAACCCATGAAACTCAGGATAGATAGCGCACTAAGTAAACAATTTGAGGACTGCCTAAAGCTTCCTCTCTATTGTGGAGGGCGCTATCCCTCCTGAGCTTTACAGATTCTTCCATACTTTTCACTTTCTCCAAGCTTTAACAAGACCAAGAAAGAAAAGAGAAGTGAAAGAAGAGGATCAGGAAAGACGAAAAAACGGAGAGAATGGTACTCGATGGATGAGGAAGGTTTGAGGGCCAGAGAGGTATATTTATAGTTGAATCCACATATGGTTGAGTGCTTTCGAAGTGTGGAGGATGTGAGAAGGTAACTAGAGTGTGTGTGTGTGTGAGAGAGAGCTAAACTCTTGGGCCTTGGGAAATCCTTGACTTGGCCATTAATACATTCTGAATATAAAATAGAAAAATAAGTAGTGGGTCGAGGGAGATGTGGGCTCTCTCCAGAGAGAAAGTTAATAATACTTTCTGGCTTCTGCAGCGGTGGAGTAATTGATTGACATGATATATAATATACTATGAACAGTGGAAAAGCTCTTCACCCTTGTTTTTCTTCTGATATGGCCCCTTACATGATATAGATTTGGCTTCTGCAGGCATGTTACTCCGGCGTTGTATAATCTGGTATATGACATGGCCGGTGGTAACTTGTGGCTTCCATGGTGAGTAATTGGTTGAGGATTTAATTGCCACCAATCATTCTCAGAGATCGTAGAGTGGTAATATGTATGATGCATGGTGGTACGTTTTTTTTTTCCCCTGCTGTAAATTTCTTGACGTTAGTCCTTGGCCTGGGGCCTTTGGCATCAGAGTCATCAAAGGGGTCTTGATCGGACAGCTTTTGTCAGCTCCAGGGATGCACTGCAAACTTAGAATTGTGTACTGGCACAGGGGGGCTACTGCTTGACCACTGGTCAATGGTGGTGCAGGGCCGGTGGCTTAATTGCTTGCATGCATGAGGTGACTAGGTACCTTACCACTTTTGAATCGCTCTTTTATTTTAGATCCACTCGCATTGGGTCCGTGAGATCTGTGCATGTCTTCAATCATGTTTTGGTTGGTTTCAGCGTTTCTCACCCCTCTATCTCTCTCTCTCCCATTTTCTTTTCTTTGTGACAGAACACTGTATCTTAAAGGATAAAATGGAAATGAGATGAGATCAAACTGACACAAGAATGAAGAACCTGGCATGTGTATGTATGTATGTAAATCCTTAAAATCGAAGTGTCAGATTTTGTTTATTAATCTAATCGCATGCATGTATTGACTGACCTTCTAGGCTTTGGGTTTGGGAGATATATGAGTTCCAAGGTGAGGAATTCGACCCCCTATGTTCCCTCCGAGCCAAGCTCCCTTTCCACTCATGCCGACCTTGGGAACTTGGACCTCTTCCCCTCCTCCACAATCTCTCTCTCTCTCTCTCTCTTTCTCTCTCTCTGACTTGACTCTCTTGGTACTCTCCCGTTAAGCATCATCATCAGCAGCGAAGTTCCAGGACTCCCCACGGCAACCCACCTTGTTTTTCTTTTTCGCAAACGCCATTGTCGTTCTTTCTCTCTCCTGTCTCCACCCGGCGCGCATCATTCCGAGTGGTTCACTGTGTTGTGGCGACAGGAGAGACTTCGGTTTTAATCTTTGCAAAAACTATATCCGAATTCTTACAGAGGAATTTAGAAAAAAAAAACACGTGATGTATCATGTTGGCATTTGGAAAGATCAAAGCAGCATGCTGACATGAAAGAAGGGCACAGAATCTATGCTGTTCACGACGTATATAATATAATTCTTTGATACAAAATTTAATTTATTGCAGAAGATATTTACCGCATCTTAGTTATCATTTCTGAAACGTGTTAATCGTAATAAATTATTTCATTTTGGCTTGATTGTTTTGTTAATTTTCCCCGTGTTGTGTGCTTTTCTTATCCTTTTCTAGGTTTCCAATAGAAAATGTCATTTGATTATTCATTGAATCATGCCCATTTAGAGGTATTGGATGATTTTGATAGGAAATAATTGATATATGAAATTATTAACATTATTACTTAATTAAAATAAAACTTAAAGATATTAAAAAATATTATTGTTATTTTCATAATTAAACTTTGAGATTAAAAATTCTATCAACTCAACCCTTCTTCGCTCTTTCTCTCAATCTTGTGTGGCTTAAAAATATCACAATGTTGTAGAGCTTAACATTGTGTTTGGATTAAGGTGAAAGGAGGGTAAAGAGAGAGAGGAGGAGAGAAATTTTTTTTTCTTTTTATTTAAATATAATTTTAAAGTAAAGAAATGGAGAAGAATCTTCATTTTTTTTTTCTTCTTTTTTCTTCGTTTGTGTTATTTTATTTCAACCCCAAAGATGTAAAATTTTCTTCTCTCCATTTTTCCTTCCCTCTTATTCTCTTCTGTTCCCTAACGAGCCTCTGGCCAAACACAGTGTAAGGAAAAAAAATTTTAATTCAAAGTTTGATGCATCAATTCCTCTTGTTTCCCTAAATTGGCCACCAAAATTTCCCCAAATTCCAGCTTCAAGTTTTTGAGTCATGGCAGAATCTTTTTTGGTTTTTTTCTCCAAACGTGAGGAGGACTCGAAGCTTGCAAAAGAACAAACTTTTGATGGCTTTATTACTCGATCCGGTGGTGGTGAAATCTAGTGAAGTAGTGGTTCCTAAGCTTACAGCATGGCCATGGGACCGAGGGCTCATCTCCAACGTCTGGCTCAGAGATGTCACCGCGCTCCCACGCACCAAGAACTGTCCAGTGGCAGGTTATAATGGAGGCGCTGCTTAAAAAAGATCGGAGCTTTAGAGAAAAGGCAACAACAAACGTTTGGAAATGGCGGCCTTTTCTCTGAATTCTTTGCCCCTCCCTCCTCCCCGACACCGCAAGGTAACGCAGTCCTCTTCGCACATCAACGGCGAGCTTAAGCCCATCGTCGTCACAGGCAATCCACCGTCCTTTGTGTCAGCCCCCGGTCGCCGGATAGTTGCTGGTAGGTCCCCGGTAGCTGATGCGTGCACTTTGTTTTATTATGAAATGTTGCGGCGTACTGCAAGTCTGGAAATGTTTGTGCTTTTAAATTTAACTGATGCAAAAGTATATGATTGCTATTTCACAACAGTTATGGCCATTTATAAGTCTTGAGCTGTAAATAAGTTGTCCCATGCGTACCTGTTCATTCTTCTGTCCATCAAGATTTCAGATTGGGCATCATCACATCAATTTTAGTATGCACCAGTTAGTGATTTGAGAAGTTGGTCATACTTAATAATTCCTGCTGGTAGAGCCCCTTTATGTGATTTTTAAAGGTACCTCTGCATCATTACATGCATAATCTGAAAGCTTGGGAATTTAATTACAGGGAATTTGAATCTTTTTTTCTTGGAAAGTTGAGATTAAGTATTAAGCATCATGCAACAACGCATCCTGGTACAAAATATTGAGGAGCTCACAAGGAAGGTCCTCCTCACAAAAAATGATATCGCCCTGAGATCTACCTATGTTAGCAAGGGAATCAGCAGTCCTATTACAGCGTCTGTCACAATTCAAAACAGTACAAGAGTCGAAAGATTTAATAACATCCCAAATGGAATCCATAATGTTTGCAAATTTCCAAGGACATTGCTGTTGCCTATTTGCAGCATGGACCAAAATTTCAGAGTCAACTTCAGCCAGTACGTGTGGGAATCCTCTGATTCTACATTCCTGAAGGCCGAGCAGGAGTCCGGCGGCCTCCAGCTCAAGAATATCCGTTGCATCCTGCCTACAACAACCTGCAATCACAAAAATGTTATTAGGAGCCCTAATAATAAAGCCCACTCCCCCCGGCTACGACGAATGCACAAAGGATCCGTCGGTGTTTAGCTTGACCCATGGGTGAGCCGGGGGCTCCCACCGGACTCGATTAGAGTCTTGGGGGCTAAATGCCTCAGGTACATGGGTAGTCACATATTCATTGTGTCCGGCAACAGCCCGCTCCTAGACACAACATGGTTGCCTGCTTGGAACTAAAGTGGCGCTCATTACGAGCTATCCAAAGCCCCCACAAACAAAAAGCAAAAAGAGAAAGAAAAGAATGTTTCGATCTCCGATCAAGCCTCCGACCTTCCTTGATCCAATCACCAATATGCCAAGAATCCATATAATCAAAAGTGTAACTTGTTTTTTGTTGAAAAATCGACCAAAGCTGTTTTGAAACCGGACAGTGAAAAAATAAATGGGCGTTCGATTCCACATTTGAGCCACAAAATGAGCAATCAGTGTTTGTCAAAATAATCTGTAGTTGGCAGATGATTATACATAAGTTTCCACAGGAAAACATAAATTTTATGAGGCACTTTGATCTGCCAGACTAAGTTCCAAGGGGGCCCTCCAGATGTTGGTGCCGAGCAACTGTTTCTACACAAGAAATTATAGACACTTTTGGCATTAGCATTATCATGAGAATCCGAGGCCCACACCCATGTGTCATCATCGGCATTAGAAGTAGGCAAGTGTAATGAAAGGATTTTAGCAACCAGTTGAGGACCAAAACAAGACTGAATAATGTTAATGTTCCATGCGGTATCACTAATGAGATCAGAAACATGGTGAAAGGTAGAAAGCAACTCAACATTAATATATGTAGGTTTAAAAGCAAGAGGGATGTCAGAAATCCATGGTTCCATCATAATATCAGTTTGTTGTCCATTGCCAATACGTTTAGAGAAACCATTTCTAATAGCATTTGAAGTTTCCAGGATGACTTTCCAAGACCAAGCATGGTTTTTCTCGGAGATTGCAGGTCCGGGAATATACCATAGGTGAAAAGTTCCATATTTTTATTTAACAAGATCAATCCACAGGTTAGAGTCCCCCCTCAAAATAGCATGAATTCTTTTAGCAAGCAGGGCAATACAAATGTGGGGTAACTTTTTTATTCCCAAACCCCCATCCCCTTTAGGCATCTGGACCGTACTCCAATTAATAAGATGTAGACCTCTGTTTTCCCCATTACCATCCCAGATAAAACCTCTAGCAAGCTTCTCAAGGGACTCCAGAACCCCAGCAGGGACATGGGTAACACCCAAAGAGTAGACAGGTATAGAGTTCATGACTGAGTTAATTAAGGTTAGTCTTCCAGCTTGATTGAGAGTGTTTCTTTTCCATCTGGTGATTCTAGCAGAAATTTTGTCAGTTAAATGCTTTTGTTGACTGACAGGTATCAATTTATATGATATGGGGACTCCTAAGTAGACAAAAGGGAATTTTCCAGTTTGGATATCCAGAAGATGCCTAATAAGAGATGCCCTACCAGAGTGCATATTTGAGGGAAGAATCAGTTCAGATTTGAGAGGGTTTAACTTTTGATTTGTCAACATGCCATAGAGGTTTAATGTTTTGATTAAATTCACACCGTTCTTTTTTGTAGCAGCAATACAAATAAGCAAATCATCAGCATAGGCAAGGTGGCTCAGGCTAAAATTTTCACATTTGAAAGGTTGTATGTTGCCCACCAGGACTTCATTGTTGAGTAGAGTTGAAAGCAATTGAGATGTTAAAATAAAAAGATATGGGGACAGGGGGTCACCCTGTCTAATTCCCTGATGACTAGTAAATCCTTGAGACATCACCCCATTAATATAACATCTAAATTTGGGGGATGTGACACAGGCCAGTGTCCACTCAATGAAAACATCAGGAAAGTTCATGAGCTTCAAAATAGTTTTAATACTATACCAAGAGACTCAGTCAAATGCTTTCTCCATATCCGCTTTTAGTAACATGTATTTCCTTCTACCCTTGCCCATGGAGTGAACTAATTCCTGAGCAACAAGGATATTATCCTGAATTAAGCGGGTCAGAAGGGCATCTGGCCAGAGGCTTAAGAGTTAAATTTGGAAAAGCCAAGACCCAAGCACTATTTAGTAAGATCCTATCTAAACGGCATAAGACTCGCAATCCCTTGGCGATTGTTACACCAGGTGTGCTGGATGCCAACAAGATCAACATCCATCAGACTTTGTTGATCAATGAGCTCCCTAAAACAATTTAATTGATCTTGTTAAGCAGAATGGTTCCCCCCCACCCCCTTTTATGTCTTCAGGCCTCGTAATACAGTTAAAATCCCCCATAAGGAGCCATAGGAGATCCCCTAAGTTTAGGTTCATGAGTTGCTTAAACAATGTGGAACGGATAAGTGGAATAGTACTGGCATATACACAGGAGAATACTGATGAGAAATTACCTGAGCTAACAACAACATGAATTACTTATGGTTCTATACTAGTTATCGTAACCTGTATATCCTGGTGCTTCCAAGCTAAGATAATACCCCTGACACCCGTCACTCACATGATAGCATCCACTCCATTGGTTTCCCAGCCGACGAAGAATCTTATCTGCTTGCAATTTAGTAGCATGTGATTCCACTAACAGAATAATGTCTGGTTGATACCTGTTTACAAGTTCCCGGAGACGATCCTTGACTTTGCTCCAGTATGCCCCATGGCAGTTCCAAGAGATAATCTTCATGTTTTGGCTACTGGTTCCCGACTGTCCCCTGCATTGAGAGATACGAGGATGAAGACGACGTAATATCAAGCCCTTTTTGCTTACCTTTTTTGGATTTTTGGTTTCTCATTATCTATTGCAGAGGGGGTAGGAGAGACGGCGGCACCCGTTTCCTGACCCTTCCACGTTTCATCTCCTTTCTTTGGTTTGGTACCAAGTCCTCATCCGGCTCATCTCCTTCGTCTTCTGCCTCCTCCTCTTGGATATGTCCTTCCTCCTCTTCGGTCATGGCTGGAGGTTTACTACAGGTGAAGCGCTCTTTGATCTTCTCCGCGATAGCAGCATGGTCTTCCAAAGATCCCCCTCGCGACGTTGCCTGCAAAAGGGAAGGAGGAAGGGCGTCCGAGTGGGACGATGCCCTAGATCTGGGCGGTGAAGGCGAAACAGCCGAAAGGAGGAGAAAGGAATTCTCATAATATGTTGCATCGGGGGGACGTGGCAGAGGTTCGTGATGGAGTGGAACATCGCGGCCGTTGATTTCAGCGTGGTGCATACCACGTGTCACTATGTCGTGTGACTCATGTTGAGGGATCGAATGATGGCCGTTTATTAAACTTGCCTTTTCCGTTATGACATCGTTGGGGTTGCCGTTAGGGTTGTCACAATTTGCTTCCAGCGTTGGATCCGGATCGTCAAATCCAGGCGAGTGGTTGAGATCAAGTGTGCTAAACCGGTTCGGCTCGCCCCCCGGCCCAACGCCAGTAGCTGGCCTCCGTGGTGACCCCTGCTCACCGGCGCATCCAGAGGTGGGTACTCTCCGTTCCCGAGCACCAGTCTCGACACTTCGAGGTCCGGCCATGAGATTCCACCTCGAGCACCAGGAGCATCAGGTGCCCGAGGCCGGCGCATACTGGCGAAGGAACGCAGCCATGGGCCATAGAGTAAAACTTTACTACGCTCTCTGCCCGTCGCCGGCGATCCATGACATCCCTCAAACCTGTGACCAACCATACCACAGCGAAAGCAAAAAACAGGTAGATTCTCATAGGTAACGCGCTGAAAGTACCTGCTACCATCCGGGTTACGAATCCACACTCCCTGCTTGATCGGCTTCGTAAGATCGAGATCGACACATACTCTAATCCCCTGGTACGGGTCTCCGGCGAGGGAATCCCGGTCAACAAGTAAAGGTGACCCAAAGCATCTTGCGATTCTCCAAACGGAGTCATGACCTTGTAACTCAAAGGGCATTCCACACAGACGCAGCCAGGTAGGTAGCGACTAGGGCAGATCTCCAGTGGCCCTAAAGTATGGCTGTGGCTGTGAAACGAACATGAGTTGTCCCTTGACGCTCCAGGGGCCTCCGGTTAACACGCGCATGCATTCCTGCAAGCATCCAAAGGAGAGAAGAAAGTATCTGTTACCCATATCTTTGACCTTCAGAGACTGATCCAAACCCCAGAGTCGCGGGAGTTCAACACGGAGCAGATCCGGATGTAGACGTCCAGCAATCCTGCCGACCAGGCATCTCTTCAGCTCTTCCGACCGTTCTGCCACCTCAGCAGCAGGGATGGTGACTTCTTCCGTGATCTCCTCCTGCAAGCATCGCATGCAGGGAGATGAGCTCCGAAGGGTTTTGCTGACCGCGATTCCCCCTCGACGAGCTTGTTTCTAGCGGGGTCCTGGCCGTGACCACTTCTTTGTATGTTTGTCTGGGTTGAGGGGATGGGAGAGAACAGGACGTGTGAGGTGGGGGAAGGTCCGGCGGTTCAGACATTCTCCAGAAGTTTCGAGAGATGGCCTGAGATGGCGTCTCCGGCGGGGAGTGCCGGAGCCGAGGAGGGGGATCAACTAGCCGTTAGAAGGGATCTCTATCTCTCTTGTCAGTGCAAAGTTACACCAGAATGAACCAAAGCTGGGGAATTTGAATCTTATTGGATAATATTTAAACTATTAATTATTCTACCTTTTCCAATCAGAAGCTGTTTCTTACATATCGGAGAAAATGAGATGCATGAGTCCAGTGTTTTATTTTCCTCTAGATTGGTTCGACTGATGATAGATGCATTTCAGTTGGTGATTTGCATGGAGATCTTGCACAAACTTGCCGAGCACTAGAGTTAGCTGGAGTGTTGAGCTCAGATGGTGAATATCAGTGGATAGGAGGGCAGGCGGTAAGAAAATTCACATCCTTGGTTGGCATGTTTTGGTTCCATTAAGCAAATTTGGAAGTGCAATATACTTATGCATCTGTTTGGTCCTCAAGAAAACTTTGTACCTTGACGAGCCAACCATATTTCCTTTCTTAAAGTTTAAAAATATCAGAATTTGAGTCATCGTTAAAGTCATGCTTCTACGTAAACATGAGTTTTACGTGGTTACAAATTTCTCAAGGTGGGAGCGGTCATTGCCTGACAAGGGATTTATCCTTATTTTATATGCAGGTATTAGTTCAACTAGGTGATATCCTTGACCGCGGCGAGGATGAAATTGCTATCTTATCTTTGTTGAGGTCTCTGGATGCTCAGGCACAATCTGAAGGTGGTGCTGTCTTTCAGGTGTGGTTTCATGATTATTGTTGTTATATGTTTTTTACTTTTGCTAAAGTAGCAATACATTTTATTGTAGGAAATTAAGTAGCAAAACATGACTAGAGTAGGGCACAAGATTTACATGAAAGATCATGAACAGATACATGGCCACACGGGGATGTCCTGAAATTGTTTGTCTAAAAAAACAGATGGTTGATATACCGTATACAAACACACTGTATCAAGGGAGACAGATACCTTTGAGAACTATAACTAGCTAGTTAAGATATTATATAACATAGATATTGTAAACTGTGCTCTCTGAATTTGTCCATGATGTTTAATTCAAATGAATACTTGCATTTTTAGTGGGGTTTAATGGATATGAGAAATAATATATTACAAAAGTTCAATGTTTTACATCTGCATTGTCTTGAACTTTCGTCTAAAAGTGTACCGGTTGTTACATATTACCTTACATTTTGACTGAGACCTTTTAGCATACCTTCTGAGATATCAGATGTTTATTCTAACTAGGTAAACGGAAATCATGAAACTATGAATGTCGAAGGTGATTATAGATATGTAGATCCAGGAGCATTTGATGAGTGCATATACTTTCTTGAATACCTGGATGAGAATAAAGGAAACTGGGAAGATGCATTTATTGGGTGGATCAGTGTTGCTGACGAGTGGAAAGCGGACCGCAGGTCGTCTGAAAGGAAGTGGAACCCTTGGAATTTTATAAAGGTATCTAAGCACTGTTAATATTAATTTTCCTGGTATCATTTCTCTCCCGAGCATATTGCAGAAGATATTACATACTCTTGACAGGGGCCTATGAAGTTAAAACTTGTTTTAAATTTTCCTCAACTTACATTGAATTTGTTGTTATACATTTTTGTAATTTTTTTTATCGTGTCGTTAGAACTTTCATTAATTACTCTTCACTATAATTCATTGATTTCCCCTTAAAAGGTTGCATATATCTGCTTAGGGGGAAACAGAACCACAAGATTAATATATGACAACATGTTACCAATGATGTAGAATCGCAGATTCCATGAATTTTGTGGCTAAGTTTATCTCCATTATGCTGACAGATTTCTAAAAATATTAGGACAGAAGCAGCAGGGTGTCATTGCCAGATCTTCTCTTTTCAGTCCAGGGGGCCTTCTCGCTTGTGAATTGGCACGTCATGCTGTGATATTAAAAGTTGATGATTGGGTCTTCTGCCATGGTGGCCTTCTTCCACATCATGGTATACACGAAACATATAGTTTAATTATTTCGTATTATTCTTTCCTATTTCAGTAGCCGACCCCACCTAGTGGGATAAGGCTTTGTTGTTGTTGTTGTATTCTTTCCTATTTCAGATGTTTATCTAAATTCTAAAGGATATAAAATATCATTTACCAGCTTAGATTTGGATCACACTTTGTTTTCTAAACGTGATCACTCATGTTGCAGTTGCATATGGCATAAAGCGGATGAATGAAGAAGTATCACATTGGATGCGAGAGTTCAATGCAAATGATGATGGTCCTGAGATTCCGTTTATCGCTACCAGAGGTTATGATAGTGTTGTCTGGAGTCGCCTTTATTCCAGGGATTCAGAGGATTTAAGGCATCAAAGCTGGAAGGCAAGTACTTTGACTATAGTAAATATCAGAATGATATTGAAGTTTTCCAGATGTGGTTCTGATCCTAGTCCTTCACCATTTCACACCAAAGCACTTTCTTGTTCTGCTTAGATATCTTCAATTCTGGACGAAACACTGGATGCTGTGGGAGCAAAGGGAATGGTGGTTGGACACACCCCACAACTTAATGGTGTAAGTAGGTAATGCAAAAATTTTGTGGACTTGTAGCTATCATATGAGCGAGACATTAACCAAGACTTAGATTTGCTGCCATCTTAGTTGTTTCTTTTATGTGCAGTAAATATAATCAAAGAATTTGGTGTGTGGATGTGGGCATGTCAAGTGGAGTTTTAAACTCAGAACCAGAGGTAAATATTAGCCAGATAATGTGGTTTCATGGATTTTGACATGAATATGAATATGTCTAGTTACTAAGTCGATGATGAACGTTGATATTGTCTCGAGTCCAATTCGTGAACCTTTTCTTTCCCCTTGAGCTGTGTTAGTTAAGTAAAAAAATAACTCATAAACTTGATACTTATGTCAAAATCATTGGTGTATGCTTCAAAACTGAGCTCTAGTTGACGTTCTAATTGTTGATTGAGCAGGTATTGGAAATAGTGGAGAATAAAGCTCGGGTTGTTAGGAACAAAAGTGGCTTCGGCAATGAACTAGAAGTGATGGATTATCTCTGAAACATCAACCAAAAAGGAAGGTAACTTCATATCTTATTCTTTTCAAAAGCTGACTACTTTTATTTGTCACCGCTACTGCTTTCCTAAATTTTCTGGATTCTGCAATTTTTTGTGCTTCGTCATTTTCTCCAAATTTATATCATGTGTAAATGCTTTATTCATATTTATCTACTAGCAAAATTAGCATAATGGTTAATAGGCTCTTCATTATTATAATAAAAATGAGTTCCTTCTTATAAGCTCGTTAATTTTAAAAGGTAACATGGTCATAGAGGGGTAAGTTCAGAGATTAAGAGGACCCTGAAAAAACTCGTTTCGCCCCATTCGCATAAACTTGACCTTTGAGGATTGGAGTGCTAAAATGCTAGTTCACAAATGACGAATATAACTCCATTTTCATAAACTTCTCCCTTTATGAAAGACAAATAAACTCGTCAAAAGTTAAAACTTTAACAAGTTTCTCAAATGTAACTCTCCCTTTGCAACATAATTATTGTTGAAATTTTCATCTGACATACTGTTCTCACTCATGTTTCTGGCTGCAGGTTGTGGTAGCTTCCATCCTTGCTCTTGAATGAAGCTGCTGGCGTTTGGCCACACACCGTATACACACCAACATTCTATTCGTTTATCTTTTTTACATGATTCCCAATTTATACTCCCTCAAAAAAAAAATGAGAGGAACTGGTAATGTTTTAGATTATCTTGCGAAAGACAGGAGTCATCAATTCGTTTTCTTGAAAGAATATAAAGGATGTATTGTAATTAAGTAAAAGTTTAGGTGTAGTAAAGAAACATGATTGTAATTAGTAAATCAAAAGTAAATCTTAATGCAACAAACAACACAATACTTGAACCAATTTAATTGATGATGACAGGCACTTGGGTCAAGTGGAACTAAAGAAACGAGAGGTCATATCAAAGCATTGTAATATGAGTGGTGGGATTACTTAACACCTAATGAACCAATAAGTTGAGTAATTAATCCATGTGGAATTTGCAACCTATGAACTTAGCCATCTATTCCTCGAAAAAACCATTATTTTTGTTCTCCTATTACCTTTCAATCTAACCACAAGATGTTCACGCCAATGGTCCAAAAAAGTCTAAGAAACCATCAATTTGCATAGCGGTAAAAGCAAGTTGTAACTAAAATTATCATAAAGAGAGCAATGAGGCGTGCTAATCTTGTCCATAACCATTTATTTAAAAGAGGGATTGGAAGTAATGTTTTTAAAATCGGACCGGACATCGAACCGGTGTGTCAATCGGGTCATGGTTCGATCAGTTTAATCGGATTCAACCGGATTGAACCGAATTTTTATTAAAATATTATTTATCAATTATTTCAAAGATATATTATGAATAAAACTTTGAAAAGAATATAAAAAATACTCACAAAAATTTCTTTTAATATTGAACATTAATTTAAATATTTTCTAAATAATTTAATTAATAAACTCATTCAAAGTGTATTGTAATTTTATATGATTAGTATACTTGAATGCAAATAGAAACAAAAAAAAAATAGACTCATTATATTAAAATAATATGAATATTTATACTATTAGAAATATGTCAATTCTTGATTTATATATATTATAATTAAAAGGTACTAAGTTGAATGATTTAATTTTATTAAATTTATTGTTCTAATGTATATGTTATAAAAAATTGAATAAATTAGTTGACATCAAGAAAATGAAATTGATCAATATTCTTTAAATTAATAAATATTTTTATTCTTTTATTACTGTTGTTAATATATATTTTAATTTAATTATTACTTATGTAAATAACTTTCCTTTTGGATATCTTTTTATTAAATTATTTCTCCTTTTTCATTCAATTATTTTCATTTTATTTTTTCTCTCACTTCCTTTTTTTCCTCCTTAAATTTCTCCTTTCATTCTTCTCCTTAATTTCACTTTATTTATACACCATCACCTACATTTTACTCCTTTCAAAATTACTTATTTTATTTCCTTTTGTATTTGATTCTATCATTCAAAATTCAAATTTTACATGTTTGAATACAATATTAAAACAAACCGAATTTTACCTCTCATAACATTCCTTTTTCATTTATTCTATCATTAAAATTTTTCAAATTTGCATTTTTTAATACAATAATTAAAAACCGGATTAAACCGGTTCAATTGGTTGAACCGGTTTTGTCCGGTTTAACTCGGTTCAATCCAGTTTTTTATCATTTTTTATTTTAAAGAAAAATTGAACCGGACTGACGGTCGGTTCGCGGTTGAACCGATCGAATCGGTCGGTCCGATTTTAAAAACACTGATTGAAACATTAATTTGGTTATAATATAGATTAGTAGAATGGATAATTAGTTATTTGTTGTTTGTGGATTTTCATAGTTCTTATAAAGCAAAATAGGTGTCCGTACAAATTATTAAACGATCTTTTCTTCCTATTTTAATTTCATGTAGGTACTTATAGACCACGTTGTGTAAATTGTCTATACAATTTTGATGGTATAATTTATTTAAAATTTGTTAATCGCACAACTCTTTTTTTTATGTAGCCTCATATATGTGTTATCTCCATCTAGAAAAATTAACTAGTTCTCTCATCTTTAGATTTGGCATGTGCAAACCCAATTTATTTATGTATGTTTACGCCGTCTAATGCAAAAGTTTACAAGAAATTCATTTTAAGTCGAGTATAAAAGTTTGGATTATGTAATATCTTTTTTCCTTTGATATTTAGGTTGTATTTAGCAACACCAAAATTAACGTTTCAAATAATGCTTAGCAATTTAAATGTTAATTTTTTTAGCAAATGACAAAAATAAGTAGCGTTTATTGAAAAGCTACGTCTACTAGCATTTAGATATTAAAGATTAACGATTTGTATTATTTTCAATTTTACGCTTATTCAAATGCATTATTCTTTCTCAACTTATCTTATTATTTTTTCATTTTTATTTTATCGTCATCTAACTATTATTTTTTATATTCATGGTTAATTAATTAAAAATTATTTATATATTAACAATGATTTAATAATTAATATTTTATATTATGGATGCACTATATAAAATCTATTGTCATATAAATTTCTATATATTTTAACAAAAAAAATTAGTTGTGAGATTTTTTTGAACCGCCAATTATTAATCTAAATCGCTATTGGTTGTTAAACCGCTATCTGCTTATGTTAATAATGTTAAACAAAATCTTAAACAAACCAAAAGTTTTAAAAAAAAATGCATTTTTTGAAGAAAAAAAACTAATTTTAGCAGTTGCAATTTTTTTTATTGAATTTGAAATGTAGGCTGATTTACACAACATATACATTCATCTACGTATATGCCCGCAGCATATTTATACGAGGGAGAGCCGCCTTGATCCCCGTTGAGTCCTTACCAGATATGCCGCACGTCTCTCCGAAGCCGTCTCCTCAGCTCCACCCCCGTGCCGGCGTCAGGCAGGCCACGCTATGCACCGGCCACGCCATCCCCGAACCCGTCGCCCGCCACCATGAACACGAGGTCGGGCCGCACCAGTGCTGCTCGGTCCTGGTGCAGCACGTCGCCGCGCCGGTGCCCGTGGTGTGGTCGGTGGTCCGCCGCTTCGACAGCCCTCAGGCCTACAAGATCTTCGTCAAGAGCTGCCGGGTCGTCGACGGGCACGGGGACGTCGGCACGCTGCGCGAGGTGCGCGTCGTCTCCGGCCTCCCGGCGGCCACGAGCACGGAGCGGCTCGAGATCCTAGACGACGAGCGGCACGTTCTCAGCTTCCGGGTGGTCGGAGGGGAGCACCGCCTCGCCAACTACCGGACGGTCACCACCCTCCACCCCGCCGCGGCCGAAGGTGGAGGGGCCCAGCCGGAGGACGCCGCCGCGGCGGGAACGGTGGTGGTGGAGTCGTACGTCGTGGACGTGCCGGTCGGTAACACCAGCGACGACACGCGGGTGTTCGTCGATACCATCGTTCGCTGCAACCTCCAGTCGCTGGCGCGGACGTCGGAGAAGGAGAGTGCGCTCCGGCGCAGTGGATGATATCCTTGAAGGGTCGGTCCGTGCAGGTCACCGCTTTATTTAGCTTTGCTGATTTTTTTTCTTCTTAATTTCTAGTTTCTTTCCTTGTTTTGGCTTTAATACTGTACACAGACGAAGCCAAACCACAAAAAAAAAACCATGAAAGCAAAATTAAAACTAGTTATTGTCCGGATTTTTGTATCTGTTCTGGTCTCTCACTTTTTTCATTTATTCAACATTTGGGGTGTGATATAGCTTTCAAAAGAGAACTCTTTAAATATCTTTAAAGTCAATCAGATTTAAGTGCAGTAACATTGCACTGTTAAAATTTATATGTTCATGAGCAATGTGCTGACAAGGTGTTCTGTGTCTCCCCTGCAAATTCAAATCCAATAGTAGATTGATTCTTCTTAAGGAGTGGCACATGGTCACCAGTTATCGTTACCAACGTGCGCCGTAAACGCAGGGTGCAAATCCTGTGATCGCAGCAACATGAATCATACAGAGTTTACCAATTCAATGAGCATTGGGCAAATCGCCAAGTAATCAACACCATTTGACGAAAATAAAAGACATGATTTCAGATGTCGGATTATACTAGTGATATCACTATCCTTAATCCGTAATGCAAGTAATCTCTCCTAGTCAACGTACCTGATTCAGCTCTATACTAAATGCATTGTATACTAATACTGCCCCACAAGTAGAATGTTTGTTTGTAGATGTATCAGGATGCATGCTGCTTAGAATATGTAGATGTGGCTTTCCTAGGTTTGGGGAGTAGGCATATATGCAATTACAATTAGATTTGGTAATGCAACTTGAAATTATCAATAGCTTCAACTTGAGGCGTAAAATGTAAAGCGAGACAAGTTGCTTCATGCGCCACCGATTTTATTACGTCAAAAGTTTCGGCCATTCATCATCTGCTCTTATTTCCAATATTTTTAAAATCGGACCGGTCATCGAACCGATCGGCCAATTAGGTCATGGTTCAAACGGTTCGATCGAGTTTGATCGGATTGAACCGAATTTTTATTAAAATAATATTATTTTATTACTTTAGAATAATATATTACAAATAAAAGTATAAAAGGTAAAAAATAATGAAATAAAAGTGGATTAATGATAATTTTAAATTAATCAAATATTAATAATTTATTTTTTACATTTTAAGAATACATATTGTTTATCATTAATTAATTTTATACACAAATTATTTAATAATTTCATTTTTTAGATTTCCATTACTATTATCTTGCCCTCATTTTATTTTTCAAATTCATATTTTCTTTCCATATTATTTGATTTCTTGTATAAATTCATCCTATAAAATTTACTATATTATTATGTTTTCATTTTCATATTTTATTGTATAATATTTATACTAATTAAAATTTGGTCATCTTCTTATTTATGTCCATGATATTTTTTTTTCAAATTTATCTTTATTACTATTTTTTCAATTTCATTTCAAATTCAAATTACTTTCCTTATTATTTACATCCATTTATTCTTCACAATCAAATCACTTGTATTACTCCTCTTTCTATTATTTTAAATTCCCTATTTTCATACACTTTCCTTATTTTCTTTTTTTTCTATTTATTCACCTCTCTTTACTTATTTTACAAAAAAATGGATTGAACCGGCTTTTCAATTCAACCCGATTTTTTGCAAAAATAATTTTTATACACTAACCGGACCAGACCGATAATCGGTTCACGATTGAACCGGTCAAATCGATCGGTCCGGTCCGATTTTAAAAACATTACTTATTTCTCCTCTGTTTCCTTTTTATATATATTTTTTGGATTCGTAGCAGAGTCATCTACTGCACGCAAGTTGCAGATCGAGTTGGTGAGGGGCAGAGGAAGGGATTATAAATTATTGTATAATATGCCTCGTGCATATATCATAATGTATTTTTTTTAAGCAGAAAGGATTATAATTTTGATGTTTATTATTTATCATAGGAAAAAAAATTGAATTCCTATTGAAAAAATATATTGAGAATGCATTAACATTAAAGTATCATCTGCGCTGCACGAGTTGTTTTATCCGGTAGTCATGGCACACGCCATTGCAATGGCCCCGGCCATATATATGAGGCCCATTTATTTTGGGCCTCAAGCCTTCAATCATCTTAATTTATTTGTTTTTGTCACTTTTTTGTGAGAGTAAAAAAAAGGTCATTTACCCCTTTTCCTTCTTCCTTTTTTCTTGCTGCCTTGGCAACAACATCAATAGCCTTTCTTTATCGTTTTTGAGGAAATCAACCAATCTATACACTTCCTGGCCTTTTATTTTATTTTTTTTATTATTGACCATAATTTTGGTAAATTTTGACAAACAGGAAATGTGTTGGTTGAAGTATTGTTATTCGACAATTCAGGAGCATGATACTTAGAAAGAACATTCCACTTGGAACTCTTGACCTTTACAAGTGGAATCATAAGAATAAATTCCACAAAGGACCCAAAGGATAAAGAAACATGACACATTCTCATATCCTCCACGTTGGCGGTCTTCCCCACTGGCTCCCCGACGCTCGTTGTTGGCGCCTTGCCTGAGTTCTTGCGCTTGAAGTAGCCGGTGGTGGGCGTGTCGATCATCAACTTTGCCATTGCTAGGATCCTGGCGGTGAACCCCGCGAACGGGAAGTCCTACCACTACTTCTTGTTGAGGTACAACGAGGGTGAGCTGCTCGAAGGCGTCAGGCAGTATGTGGATGAAGCCGGTGGCGAAGATGACACTGGCGGCAAAGGCCTTGATGACGAAGAGGATGGATGGGGACACCACTTGCCGATGGCACTACAGAGGATGATGGAGAATATGGCGGCGATCTTTAGTCACCGCGCCTTCTTCTTGTCGCGGCCTTTGTTGTTGGCTTCTCAGTTGCAGTCGCAGCGGGCGACAAGAGCGAGGAGGAGAAGGGCTACGAGGAAGAGGACTACGAGAGCTCTCATTTTTGTTTGTTTTGCTCCTCCTCTGGGTGGTGTTGCACGTTGTCAAGTTTTGCTAAATTGTGAACTAAACTTAAGTCTTACTAATTATGTAAGTCTTCATCGAACTCCTCGGATGACTTTTTGAAATTTAAAAACTGCCTAGATTTTTTTTAATCTAAAAAATCTTTAAAATGTTGTGTCGTGTCGGATTGATTTTTTAGGTTCTCAATTATTTTTTCTTACACCTCTACTTTAGATAGATTCATGTTGAAAAATTAAAGTTGAAATAGTTGTGTATTAATCCCATTTAGCAAGGAGAGACATCAAGCCACTCTTCATAAGCAAATAAATGTTGATCCATTTGCTTGGGTTCATAAAATCTTTGGCGAGGAGATCAACGAGGCAATGTAGATCAATATCCCAGCTGTCGCAGAGTCGAGAAGGCCTTCGACGATGAGTATAATGGAAACAAAAGAATATAATATTTTCTCTATCGGCACAAAGAGAGGAAAGGGGGCAGCAACGCCCTCGAAGAGTTAATGGAAACAAAGAGAAATGACGAGGGGCCGGATGGCATATGTCTTCTCCATTGCATCTAGCGAGATCCCAATGATCATAGAGTGAACAATGATGTGCACACCAATTAGTTGATGGAAACAAAGAGCAATGACGAGGGCCCGGATGGCAAATGGATTCTCCATTGCACCTAGCGAGATCCCAATGATCACAGAGTGAACAATGATGTCCACCACTAATACCTCCATGCATCAGATCGCATATATTGTGTTAATAAAAAAATCAACTATAATTTTTAATTGTGGCTTCATCAATTAGTAGACATATGAATACTCAAATCATCAATCCTTAGTAGAATATATAATCAAATAGTTGATATATATATTGAGAACTGATTATAAAAATTATTATAAATATTGATAGGCATTTGTTCATATGTGGGATACGTTGTAACAATACTATTCGAATGCTATCATTTTTTTTCAATTTGATTGCTTAATTTTTTTCTAAGTAGATGATTCTTACTAATTCATTATCACCACGATCTTTTTTACTTAAGATACACCTAATTACACTACTTATGTGATAATGAATTAAAGATATTTTAAAAAATAAATAACAAAAATCATAAAACAGTATAATATTTTCTCTATCGGCACAATGAGGGGAAAGAGGGCAGCAATGCCCTCGAAGAGTTGATGGAAACAAAGAGCAATGAAGAGGGGTCGGATGGCATATGTCTTCTCCATTGCACCTAGCAAGATCCCAATGATCACACAATAAACAATGATGCCCACACCAATATCTGCATGCATCAAATTGCATATATTGTGTTAATAGAAAAATCAGCTATAATTTTTAGTTGTGTGGCTTCATCGATTAGTAGACATATGAATACTCAATTCATCAATTCTTAGTAGAATATATAATCAAATAGTTGTTATATATATTGAGAACGGATTATAAAAAATATTATAGATATAGATAAGCATTTGTTCATATGTGGGACACATTATAACAATACTATTCGAATGCTATCATTTTTTTGAATTTGATTGTTCAATTTTTTTTAAGTAGATGATTCTCAAATTACTAATTTATTATCACCATGATCTTTTTGACTTGAGATACCCCTAATTATACTACTTATATGATAACAAATTAAAAATATTTTAAAAAGTAAATAATAAAAAGTACAAAAGAGTATAATATTTTCTTTATCGGCACAAAGAGGGGAAAGGAGGCAACAACACCCACGAAGAGTTGATGGAAACAAAGAGCAATGACGATGGGCCAGATGGCATATGGCTTCTCCATTGCACCTGGCGAGATCCTAATGATCATAGAGTGAGCAATGACATCCAACACCAATACCTGCATGACATATATTGTGTTAATTAAAAAAATCAGCTATAATTTTTAGTTGTGTAACTTCATCGATTAGTAGACATATGGATACTCAATTCATCAATTCTTTGTAGAATATATAATCAAATAGTTGTACATATATTGAGAACTGATTATAAAAATTATTATAGATATTGGTAATCATATTAATCTTTGAACAATTAAGGTGGAATTAATTGTATGTTAGGCCCATTTAGCAATGAGACACATAAAACCACTCCCCATAAGCAAAAAAAATGTTCATCCCAAGTTGCAGCATCCCTTTGCTCTGCACCCTGAGTTCATGAAATCTTGGGCGAGGAGATCGACGAGAGCCATGTAGATCAATATCCCTCCTGCCGCAGAGTCAGGAAGGCCTTCGACGAAGAGCGTGGTGTAGTTGTTCTTGTTGTACACCGACGATATTCCCATTCACATGACGATGCACGTCGTTGTGTAGGAGAAGAAGATGGCCATCGTCACCGTAGACTTCGTCCTCAAACTCACCTGCATGCATGCACTTAGTTATATATCATATAACGTAGGTCCTAATATGAATGCATGCAGTTAGTTATTTATTATACACATATATTATGCTTGTTAAGTTAATGACGCATGCATATATAATTAAATTAATTTGATTGGCTAATGCTCCTAAGCGATGTACCCTCCAAGGACAACGCCCTCAAAGAATTGATGGAAACAAAGAGCAACGACGAGGGGCCGGATGGCAGATGGCTTCTCCATTGCACCTAGCGAGATCCCAATGATCACAGAGTGAACAATGATGACCAGCACCAATACCTGCGTGCATTAAATCACATATATTGTGTTAATAAAAATATCAGCTATAATTTAGTTATGTGGTTTCATCAATTAGTAGATGTCCCAATTCATCAATTCTTAGTAAAATATATAATCAACTAATTGTTATATATATTGAGAACTGAGATCTTTTTTACATGAGATATCCCTAATTATAATACTTATGTGATTTTTAAAAGTTTAAAAAATAAATAACAAAAAATACAAAAGAGTATAATGTTTTCTCTATCAACACAAACGGGAGAAAAGGGGCAGCATTGCCCCCCCCCCCCCCCCCCCCCCCCCCCCCCCAACCCAACACCCACACACACTCATAAACAATTAGGAGAGAAGGGGCAGTGTCCCCACCCACTCATATACATACACACACATTATAAAAGATAGTAAAAAATTATTATTTAAAACTACAATCACATATTATAAATAAGTAAATTAAGCATAGAAAGACTTATAATCTATAGACATGATTTGAAAGATTAATAAATAAGTTAAAATGTTTCACAATTTATTACAATCAAACATGACAATTTGAGAAATTCAATAAGATGATTGATAATCATATTAATCTCTGAATAATTAAGGTTGAATTAATTGTATATTAGGCCCATTTAGCAATGAGAGACATCAAGCCACTCCCCATAAGCAAAGAAATGTTGATCCCAAGTTGCAGCATCCCTTTGCTCTGCTCCCTGGGTTCATGAAATCTTCGGCGAGGAGATCGACGAGGGCCATGTAGATCAATATCCCGCTCGCCACATAGTCGAAAAGGCTTTCGACGATGAGCGTGGTGAGGCTATTCCTGTTGTACACTGACGATGTTCCCATTCCCATGGAGATGCCCGTCAACATTGTGTAGGAGAAGAAGATGACAATCGTCACCGTAGACTTCGTCCTCAGACTCGCCTGCATGCATGCACTTAGTTATATATTATATCACGTAGGTCCTAATATGCATGCATGCAGTTAGTTATTTATTATACACATATATTATTCTTATTAAGTTAATGATATGCATATATAATTAAATTAATTTGATTGGCTAATGCACCTTAGCGATGCACCCTCCAAGGCCGACGCCCTCAAAGAATTGATGGAAACAATATCCCGCCCACCGTAGAGTCAAGAAGGCCTTCGACGATGAGCGTGGTGGGGTTGTTCTTGTTGTACACCGATGATATTCTCATTCCCATGACGATGCACATCGGCGTTGTGTAGGAGAAGAAGATGGCATCGTCATCGTAGACTTGACTCACCTGCATGCATGCACTTAGTTATATATTATATAACGTAGGTCCTAATATGATGCATGCAGTTAGTTATTTATTATACACATATATTATGCTTGTTAAGTTAATGACGCATGCATATGTAATTAAATTAATTTGATTGGCTAATGCTCCTGAGCGATGCACCTCTAAGGCCAACTCCCTCAAAGAATTGATGGAAACAAAGAGCAACGATGAGTGGCCGGATGGCAGATGGCTTCTCCATTGCACCTAGCGAGATCCCAATTATCACAGAGTGAACAATGATGACCAGCACCAATACTTGCGTGCATTAAATCACATATATTGTGTTAATAAAAATATCTGCTATAATTTTTAATTGTGTGGCTTCATCAATTAGTAGACATCCTAATTCATCAATTCTTAGTAAAATATATAATCAATTAGTTGTTATATTATATATATTGAGAACTGAGATCTTTTTTACATGAGATATTCCTAATTATAATACTTATGTGATTTTAAAAAAATTAAAAAATAAATAACAAAAAATACAAAGAGTATAATGTTTTCTCAATCAACACAAATAGGAGAAAGGGGACAGTATTCCCCCCCACCCCCCCCACACACACTCATAAACAACTAGGAGAGAAGGGGCAGTGCCCCCACCCACTCATATATATATACACGCATATTATAAAAGATGGTAAAAAAGTTATTTAAAACTACTATCACATATTATAAATAAGTAAATTAAGCATAAAGAGACTTATAATTTATAGACATGACTTGGAAGATTAATAGACAAGTTAAAATATTTCACAGTTTATTACAATCGAACATGATAATTTGAGAAATTCAATAAGATGATTGATAAACATATTAATCTTTGAACAATTAAGGTTGAATTAATTGTATATTAGGCCCATTTAGCAAGGAGAGACATCAAGTCACTCCCCATAAGCAAAGAAATGTTGATCCCAAGTTGCAGCATCCCTTTGCTCTGTACCTTGGGTTCATGAAGTCTTCGACGAGGGCCATGTAGATCAATATCCCGCTTGCCACATAGTCAAGAAGGCCTTCGACGATGAGCACGGTGGGGGTTGTTCTCGTTGTACACCAACGATATTTACATTCCCATGGTGATGTCCGTCGGCGTTATGTAGGAGAAGAAGATGGTCAGCGTCACCATAAACTTCGTCCTCAAACTCACCTGCTTGCATGCACTTAGTTATATATTATATCACGTAGGTCCTAATATGCATGCATGCAGTTAGTTATTTATTATACACATATATTATGATTATTAAGTTAATGATGCATGCATATATAATTAAATTAATTTGATTGGCTAATGCACCCTCCAAGGCCAACACCCTAAAAGAATTGATGGAAACAAAGAGCAACGACGAGGAGCCGGATGAGAGATGGCTTCTCCATTGCACTTAGCGAGATCCCAATGATCACAGAGTGAACAATGATGCCCAGCGCCAATACCTGCATGCATCAAATCACATATAGTGTTACTAAAAATATCAACTATAATTTTTAGTTGTGTGGCTTCATCCATTAGTACATATGAATACTCAATTCATCAATTGTTAGTAAAACATATAATCAACTAGTTGTTATATATATTTAAAATTGAGATTTGTTTTACTTGAGATACCCCTAATTATAATACTTATGTGATAAAGAATTAAAAAAATAACAAAAAATAACAAAAAGTACGAAAGAGTATAATCTTTTTTCTATCAGCACAAACAGGAGAAAAGGGACAGCATTGCCCCCCAGGATAAAATTAAACTATTAGTAAAAAAATTATTTAAAACTACAATAACATATTATAAAATAAGTAAATTAAGCATAAAGAGACTTATAATTTATAGACATGACTTGGAAGATTAATAGATAAGTTAAAATGTTTCACAATTTATTACAATCAAACATGACAATTTGAGAAATTCAATAAGATGATTGATAATCATATTAATCTTTGAACAATTAAGGTTGAATTAATTGTATATTAGGGTCATTTAGCAAGGAGAGACATCAAGCCACTCCCCATAAGCAAAGAAATATTTATCCCAAGTTGCAGCATCCCTTTGCTCTGTACCTTGGGTTCATGAAATCTTCGGCGCGGAGATCGACGAGGGCCATGTAGATCAATATTCCGCTTGCCGCAGAGTCGAGAAGGCCTAAAACGATGAGCACGGTGGGGCTGTTCTTTTTGTACACCGATGATATTTCCATTCCCATGGCGATGCCCATCGGCGAGCATGGTGGGGCTGTTCTTGTTGTACACTAACGATATTTCCATTCCCATGGTGATGCCCGTCGGCGTTATGTAGGAGAAGAAGATGGTCAGCGCCACTTCGTCCTCAGACTCGCCTGCATGCATGCACTTAGTT
Organism: Pontederia crassipes; assembly: GCA_030549335.1. NCBI lineage: Eukaryota > Viridiplantae > Streptophyta > Magnoliopsida > Commelinales > Pontederiaceae > Pontederia > Pontederia crassipes. The sequence goes on from CM060189.1 coordinate 7,249,298, forward strand.
ATATATTATATCATGTAGGTCCTAATATGCATGCATGCAGTTAGTTATTTATTATACACATATATTATGCTTGTTAAGTTAATGACACATGCATATATAATTAAATTAATTTGACTGACTAATGCACCTTAGCGATGCACCCTACAAGGCCGACGCCCTCAAAGAATTGATGGAAACAAAGAGCAATGACGAGGGGACGAATGTCAGATTGCTTCTCCATTGCACCTAGCGAGATCCCAATGATCACAGAATGAACAATGATGTCCAACACCAATACCTGCATGCATCAAATCACATATATTGTGTTAATAAAAAATCAATTATACTTTTTAATTGTGTGGCTTCATCAATTAGTAGACATATGAATACTCAATACATCAATTCTTAGTAAAATATATAATCAACTAGTTGTTATATATATATTGAGAACGGAGATCTTTTTTACTTGAGATACCCTTAATTATAATACTTATGTGATAATGAATTAAAACTATTTTTAAAAATAAACAACAAAAAGTAAAATATTTTTTTCTATCACCCCCCCCCCCACACACACACACACACACAAACAATTAGGAGAGAAGGGGGGAGTGTCCCCACCCACTCCCCAAGGATAAAATTAAACTATTTTTAATATATATGCATATTATAAATGACACTAAAATTTTTATTTAAAAAGACTTCTAATTTATATAAATGACTTGGAAGATTAATAGATAAGTTAAAATGTTTCACAATTTATTACAATCAAACATGACAATTTGGTAAATTCAATAATGCATGCGGTTAGTTATTTATTATACACATATATTATGCATTTTAAGTTAATGACACATGCATATAAAATTAAATTAGTTTGATTGGCTAATGCAACTGAGCAATGCATCCTCCAAGGCCAAAGCCCTCAAAAAATTGACGGAAACAAAGATCAACCATGAGGGTTCGAATGGTATATGGATTCTCCATTGCACCTAATGAGATCCCAATGATCACAGAGTGAACAATGATGCCTAGCACCAATATATACATGCATCAAATCACATATATTGTGTTAACAAAAAATCAGTTATAATTTTTAGTTGTGTGGCTTCATCAATTAGTAGACATATGAATACTCAATTTGTATTATAATATATAATCAACTAGTTGTTATATATATTGAGAACTGATTATATAAATTATTATAGATATTGACAATCATTTGTTCATATGTGGAATAGATTGATAGCAAAAAGTATAAAAGAGTATAATATTTTCTCTCTAAGCACAAAGAGGGGGAAAGGGGGCAGCATTACCCCCAAGGAGAGAAGAGGGCACGGTCCCCTCCCACTTCCCTCTCTTCTGCTATTTCATTTTTTTTCATTGATAAGTGGCAACGTAATGGGGAAATGGATTATTGATGCGAGAATTGTTAATAATTAAATGCTAACAAGTGCACTAGTCGCTCAAGTAATAAAGTGTAAGAGTAGAGTGTCGAATCCACGAGGAATTAAGTTACTTAACTAAACTAATTTTACAGGGTAATAGGAGACAACATAAAGTTTGGGTAAAAGAGTGCAAAAAAAAAACAGAAAAGTAAAATCTAAAACTAACGATGTTTAGATCCTTAAGATGATCTATAATCATAGGAACAATATATAAATTCTGCAAAAATCAATAATAAATATAAAGTTCAGAGTTAGTTTTTAGGCGGATTAAGGACACTGAATAATATGATCTCCCGCACAGGTAAATTAACTATACATTTATAATCTGCAGGTATTTCACACGGATATGTCTATAATTATTATGAACTTAAGACGCAATATGCTGTAATCCCTAAACTACATAACCGCCCGCACGGGTCAATTCATGCAGACCACATAATCTAATATGTTGCATAGTTTTTACTAGATTATGACAAAAATTACTTCAACAGAAAGTCAAGAATTGATTTGACAAAATATAAATAAATTAAGGATTGATCACACTACACAGTTAATAATCATCCCAGAAATCAATAATTATGAAGAAAAGCATTACACACAACAATCGTGTTCATAAAAACTAAACTAATTATTTAATTAATCAAAAATCAGAAATTGTTCTTATAGTAGAATTTTTGCAACTAAAATAGAAAAGTAAAACTATAACTAATAATCCAATAAACTATAAGGGATAGATAAAACATAGAAATCCAAAACATCATTCCAACATAATGTAGAACAAGAAGTACTCCGCAGAAACAATGACAAGCCACTGCACAATCTTCGTACGAGTCTACTGCGTAGAAATCTTCTCGTTCGTTCTTCAGAATTGCTCCTTTGCTTTTGGTTTGAAGGATTCGGCTGTAGGCCCTCGCATGGTAAAAGACCTCTATTTATAGGGCTTCAAGTTTTCATGTGATTGGAGAAGAAATAAAAACTTTTCTATGTGAAATAAAAAAAATTCGAATCTGATTTATTTTTATAATTTTGACCTTGTCAAACTCTAAAATTTGGGTCAGAATATGTTTCTAAATCATCCTAGGATCATATAATATGAGTAGAAATTCTTGTGCACTTCAAATTCTTCCAAAAATCCACCCAAATCTCGAATATATGGTCAATCACAACATGTTACGATGATTTAACGATCTAAACAGAGTCTGAATCGAATTAAAAATAGATTTTCACATGTTACAGAGTTTTCACGGCCCTTACAGTGTTAAAATAGTGAATTTCACAGCTCGTGAAGACTTGGTCATGGCCGTGACTCGGGGTAACTTTTAACCGCTTGTAATGAGTTTGACAACCCTTTTCACGGTCCATTAAAATCTCTTCACTATTTTCCACTTTCTAACTTTGTTTTAACTCCGATTTAAGTGCGATTTTCTTTGTTGGCTTCGTAATTCATTTTTCTTGCTTCTTGAATAATAAAATACAACATTTGGATCGATTTTCATTTTTATAAAATTAATGTAAATAAGTCCATAAAATGATGCATGCTATTAGAAAATAATTAGAAATGAGATTAAATGTATTGCTAAATATATATTATATTTTGTATGCATCAATTATCTCAAATTAAAAAAAATCATGGCTGAAATAAGTAACTATTTTTTACATTATCTTGTTACAAAGTAAAATTAGAAAATAAAGTTAAAAGAAAGAGGAAAGTTTAAGAAATACTCTTCAAATGTATTGACAGTCTAATAGATGTGAAGGGTTCAATAAAATATAAAGGAATACCAACAAACTTAAATATCTTGAGAGAATGCATAATAATATTTTTTTTGTCAAAAGAAAATATTCTTAGAATAGAAATAAAATATTATTGACTTCATTAGTGACCACCCAATTAAAGGCCCTCCATCTAGGGGTGTTCACCTGGTCGACTCGATGAATTCGATGACCCGAAGCCCATTTATTTTGGGCCTCGGCCTTTAATGATCTTAATTTATTCGTTTTGATACTTTTTTTGTAAGAATAAATGACGCATTTTCCCTTTTATTTTTCTTCATTTTTTCGTCGCTGCTCAATTACCTTCCTTTAATTTCTTTTTCATTTTCGTTTTTGTTGCTTCTAAATTACACTTCGTGACTTTTTTATTTTATTATTATTTATAAGTTAAGTGACAGTATGTTAAGAATCAAGAAGATAACGAAATAGTAAATGTAGTGGTGATTAAACTCTCTTTTTTTTGTCTCTTTTGCATCGTTAGTCTCTAATTCAATCTCAAAAAAAGATGCGACATTATTTATTATAAACAAAAACGAAAAAGTAAAAAAAATGTATTTATTAGGAAGATTTGTCCTCTAAGCGGATAAATAGTTGTGATTTCCAACCGTTCGGCCCGATTTGACAACGAAATATCACAAACAGCTAATTTTTTACCACATGTCCCCGTTTCAATAAATGCACGAACAAAAAAAAAGAGTGGTTTACAAGTTCTGAATTTACTGTTCCAATCGGATTAACGAGCATGGGATCATCTCATGGGTTTGAAAATCTTGGTCCTAGAAAGCGGGCCTAGAATCTTGTTGCTTATGCCTTTTATAGTAAAAATTAGTGTAATAGCTCGCGCGACGTGCGGATGATACGAAATTAGGAAAATTATATGTTTATAAATTAAGTAAATAATAGTTTGATATATTTTATCATTACTTACAAAATATGATCATTATAAATTAGAAAAATAATTTATTAGGCTATCTAATTCCTTTTGTGTTCCATTTATTTTTTTATCTTCTTAGAAAATAATATTTTCATTTAACTTTGAGGTATTAATTTATTAGTATATTTTATATCTATATGAATTTCATGATACATATAATCATATATTCTATTTGTTTTGATCACTACTCTAATTTTATAGAAACATGTTAAATTTTAAATACATGATGGATGTTTGATAATAAATTCATGCAAATGTTGAGTTATCATTATTTTTTTCAAATTCATAAATATTACTTTGCCTTTAATATAGTTCTACATTATACACAAAATACGTCTTCTAAAATTCTTCATGTTGCTTGAATTTTCAAATCATGCATGCAATTGTTTTTTTGTAATAAAATATGCAACTTGGCATGTATAAAAAATAATTGCCCAATAAAACTTTCCGATGTTGATGTAGAGATAAACTCCAATCATTATTCATGTTGCATGATCATATTGCAATCACCATAGTAAAATTGAAAGCACATCAATAATTTGAATTCTTAATTTCTCGATAATTAAAATAAAAAAGTTTCATTCTTATTAAAGTTATAAAAACAAAAGTCATCACATAAACATGTATATACATTTATTTTAATAAATAATTTTATCTATGAAAAATAGTGTCATTAACATAAAATATTAGCAATCAATTTTTAAAATAAAAGTGTGTTATATTTTTATTGATATAATTAAATTATTAAAAAAATAAAATATGTCGTATGTGCCCACACCTTAAAAAAACTTGCCACATAATCATTTCGTGAATGAAATATATTAGAAATAACTATAAAAGATAGCATGAACACATGCACAAATAGGATTGATGTCATTTTTTTATTTACAATTATACAATAGTCGAAAGATTTATAAGAAGTTGACATAAATTCAACTCCTATATATATAGTGCAAAATGTTCATACTTGTACACTAATAATATTTTAAAACAATAATAAAAGATTAAATATCAAGTTAATGATCCATTATAATGAACACAAATTAAACAATTATAAGGACATTTCTCTCAAATAAACTAAAAGGAAACTAATTTACACATAATTTAAAATGATTGTTTATGACAAATAATACTGCGATAAAAAATGTTATTAAAATATAGTCATAAAAATATTATGGCCAGATTAAATTCTTTGTATTTATTTACTTCATGATATATATATATATATATATATAACTATATAGATAGGAAAATAAAGTATATAACTAAAAGAAATAATAACATATTTATAAATATATAATTAAGAAAATAAAATAACTATATAATTGAAAGGAATTATTTTATAGAAAATAAAATATGGTCAAGAAAAAAATGATGATTTAATATGATCATAAAAAATCTTATTGAACATAAAAAGTAATGAGGATAAAAAATATATCGACATTTATTTTATAGAAAATAAAATATGAACATAAAAAATAATTATACCTATATAAATAATAAAATAAAATAAAATAACTGAAAGTAATTATTTTATAGAAAATAAAATATGGTCAGGAAGAAAATGATGATCTAATATGATATAAAAAGTAATATGGATAAAAAAAATCTCGACATTTATTTACAAAATAAATTATTTTTATCTTTCAGTATCTAAGAACATGTGATCATAACAAAAATATGGGTAAGAAATCTAATACGGCATAAGAATCGTTTGAAAAAAAAATAATCATAACAAAAATATGGGTAAGAAATCTAATACGGCATAAGAATCATTTGAAAAAAAAAATGAAGACATTTCGATAAATAAAGCATGCAACGTAGCACTTTTAACTATAGTCAGGAGCATATTAATTATAAACATAAACAAATGCACAATTAAAATTTACATATTCAAAAAAGACCATTTCACAATGACGATTTGTGTTTCAAATCAGTCTATACCCATTTTTAGAACCTTCCTACATATAGTTGAAGTTTAGAACTAAATAATTTAAAATAACAATTAAGTTTTTTTTATAAAATAATGGAAATAGAATTCATCCAAATAAAAAAAAAAGTGTGGCAGGTGTCCGCTCCAGGTAAGTTATATTTTTATTTTATTTTTGTTTAAAGCACATACACGCAACACTTGAAATAGATCTGAAATGCTAATATGCATGTACTCAACTTACCACATAACCATCTATGTTATATTTGCATGCATTCCTCTCGTGCTATATGTGTTTGCCTACAACAAAGTTATGCATAAAGAGATTTACATAGATGCATGTAATGTTATATTTAATATTGTATAATGTATAATAATAAATTAATGGTACAAATATAGTGGTAAAGAAATCAATAATATGCTACAGGAATGATACTTTAAGAAGAAATATAAATTTATATTAAAATGCATATCAATATGCTTAAATAAAAATAAGAAGAATCTCTTATGGGAAATTAATATATAATAATTCGCATATGAGACATTAATGGCACAAATATAGTACTTAAAAAAGAATCAATATAACAACTATTTTACTTGTAGGCTAATGATACTTCAGAACAAACACACAATTATATTAAAATGCTCTAAAGTATGATAATGCTTAAAGACAAATAAAAAAATTGTTATAATAAGAAAAACTTGTTATGATAGTGTTCTAAAACATATTATAAGGAGTTATTTCCTAAGGAATTAATTCATAAAAAAATCGATAGATATGATAGTTGTTGACAGGCAAACTAAAATCTTAAAAAGTAATAAAAAATCAGTCAATATGCATCTGCTTATCGGATTGATGGGCAAGAGCAGAGAAAGCACTTAAATGAATCAACCATCACTTGACGTTTAATACGATAGAGGCATGTGTTTAAGAGTATTTGTAGGTTGTAGGTTGTAACCATTAAGTTCAGTTGCCATTATTAGCGGACAGTTATGAATTATTAGTACCCACCACTCCAATAACTTATTATGTCCACTACAATGATTATATCCATTAGCTCGTGGTGAGAAAATTTTCCAAGAAAAATACTATGATTATATCCATCATGGTGAACATGTGGCATGATATATTAATGCCAAATGTATTAATCTCCTTACTTATTACTACTTCTTTAAGTATAGTAAGAATATATAATAGATAAATATATCTTTTGCTTTTGAAGAAATAAAAAATAGTTAGAAAATTGCGAGAAAAAGAAGATATGAAACTAATATTTTTTTATTTCAGTTATTTTAATCAATATATAATTTCGACCGATCACCTATTGAGCATATATTTTTATTTTGATTTAGTTACTATAATTATTTCGTTAGTTAAACATTTAAATCCTTTAAAAGCTACTATTCCACATTGACCTTGACCTGTCAACAAAAAAATATTGGTTAGTAATTTTTTAACGATTAATTTTTTTCTTTCACTTATCTAATGCGTATAGTTACTTATAATAATTATCTATCAAATAATTACACATTATTTAAATGTTTAAATGATTAGTTATGAGGATATGGACATGTGACATTCTATTCATATGCCTTGCCAAGCAATGTCACTCTCTTCTTCAACATTATCCGTATATAGTTAAATCATGGAAAAGAGGGTGGGTGATAAGGAAAAAAATTGACATAGAGAAAATTGTGGAGTCAAATTAGTTATGAATAATTATTATCCATTACACTATTAATATATATATATTTTAATTATTGTTGTTAGATGTTGACAATTTCAATGATAATTAGTTACTTGTACGGTTATCATATTTATTTAATTATTATACATATATGTTTTGAAAAATTATTTATAAAAAATATATAGATTAATAATTAAAGAACATATATATTAATTCTGCTATGAAATACTAACATAACTGATGTTATATAATAGTTATCATATTTTTATTAGCATAACTAATCAATTATTTTTTATTTATAATTAGATATTCTAAGGACACTTCACTACAAGAAAATCGTGATTTTCTGACGGATAATTTCCGATGGTTTTAAATCCGTCGCAATTTGCGATGGATTTTTCGACGGTTCCGTTTCCGATGGATTTTTCGACGGTTATGACCGTCGGAAATAATTTATATTATTATTTAATTTTTTGACGATTAGGAACGTCGATATTTCCGACGGATATCCATCCGTCGCAATTTCCGACGACTTTTCCAACGATTACGACCGTCGAAAATAAAAAAATTAAATTATGTATTTTTTATATTATTATTAAATTTTTTCGACGGATTTTCCGACGGTCACGATCGTCAGAAATAAAAAAAATTAATTATATAATATATTATATTATTATTTAATTTTTCGATGATTAGGAACGTCGATATTTCCGACGGATATCCATCCGTTGCAAAATCTGCCGCAATTTCCGAAGGTCGTAACCGTCGGTAAATGTATAATAACATCATATAAAAAGTATTTTATTAATATAACTAGCGACGGTCCAAACCGTCACAATTACCGACGGTTTTGACCGTCGGTAACGATTACCGACGGTTCAAACCATCGGTAAAATAAAAAATAAACATTATATATAACTAAATATATTTTCGACGGTCACAACCGTCGATAATTATAAAAATATTTAATATTTACGTTTTCGACGATCGAAACCGTCGGTAATTAAAATTTCGTTATCCCGCTTTTTTTTTCTCTTTTCCTGCTTTCTTTCCACTTTTTCCCTTTATATATATTCCTCCTCCCTCTTCTCTCTCTCCCTTCTCTCCTCTCTCTCTCTCCGGGCCGCGAGCACTCTCTCCCGCGCCGGAGACCGGCGACCCTCCCACGTCGGAGCCGGCGACCCTCTCCTGCACCGGCGACCCTCTTCCGCGTCGGCGTCTCTCTCTCTTTCTCTCTCCCGCTCCGCGCCGGCGTCTCCGGCCGCTAATTTTTTTTATATTTAAAAAATTATTTGCAACGGTTGCGACCGTCAAAAGATCGACGGTTGCGACGCCCGTCCAAAATTTCGACTATTGCGACCGTCGAAAAGTTGCGACGGTTCGGACCGCCGGCTGGCGGTTGTAACCGTCAGAAAATCTCGACGGGTCGAACCGCCGGAACTGTTCCGACGGCCAGAACCGTCGATATTTTCGACGAATTTTTTTCAACCATCACAAATTCGTTTGCGATGAGCGTTTTTCCGACGGATCGATTCCGACTGAAAAATCGTTGGTAATTGCGTTACCGACGGTTTTCGGGCTGATTACCGATGGTCCGGATCGTCGGTAATCAGCGTTTTTCTAGTAGTGCTTGTCAATATATGGTTATGCCAAATGTCAAGTTCTCATGCAAAGTACTCTCTCTTTAATATAATATAGATACAAAAAACAACTTTGGCAACAATTATGGAACAACGACCAAAACATTTCAATATATTACAAGATGAATAATGTAACCACGGGAGATGTTTGGTTGAAGTACTGTTATTCCACAATTAAGGAGCATGATATTTAAGAATAAAATGATGAATTTTTGTTGTCTAGAAAAAAAAAGAACATCATTCCACTCAGAACTCTTGAGCTTTAGTAGAATCATGTTTAAGAATAAATTTCAAATAGGACCCCAAGGATAATATTAAACTATTTTTAACAATTCAAAATTTATTCTAAAAATTTTAATCATTTAGGATAATTTTGCGTTGTTAGTCCATACATTATTTAACAACAAAAGACTTGACAATTTAAAAAAATCATAATAAATAAAAACTTTCTATTAATCATATCATAAATAATACTTGAAAAGATTAAATGCTTAAATCTTTATTACATCATTAACCTCAATATTCAAATAGAACTATCGGACTTATCTAAATATAAGCATGTGCAACACTTCATCATGAACTTTTATCCATCACTTAATCTTAGTTACTTGCACGGAGTGCATGATTTCTTAGTTAGAGTATGTAAAGATTGTGCATATCATGCTATCCTATCACATGATACTATATGCGATGCAACATCGTCACAATAATAATAACATACGGATATTCATGACATGAATTATATCATGAACCTTACATGACTTACATCATACTTATATTCATTCTTCATATAACATTCATGAAATATAAACATCATGTTGTACATGTTTACTTTAGATCCATCATATATAAGTATCATACAATAGAAACATACATTCATAAACATTCATGACAAAACTTATCATTTCATTTCACTTTCATTTTCATGTACATCTCAGAAGTTTCTCCATAACTCTTTAATCCTTACTTCTTAACTTCTTTCATATTTTACATCTCCTCAAGGTTGATTTATAATACTTTGGATCTTTTTTCATTTTTTTTCTTTCTTTATTATGTGATATTTCATGTGTCATCTTCATCATTCATTTTTATCACATAAAACAATATTGACTTTCATTCTATATCATAAGTCATACTTAGAAACACACATATCATAATAGTGATGAACTTTATTCCTAATCATCTTTAGGAACACATACTTTATGATGAGGGATATTGTTCTTTGAAAAGTACATATACAGATGCAAGACTTTACTTATCAGGCTTAAATCCCCTTAATGTACATATATAAGTGTAGAACTTTATTTTCCATCCTTACTTCTTCATCATCTTATTTTTTTCTTGTGATAAGATATTTTGAAGTTGAACTTCACTTTTATTTTTACTTTATCTTATAACATCTTTGATCTTAGTAATAGTTGGAGAATTATGTCAACACCATCACATTAGCTAGCTATGTCACATCCTTGAGAACACGTATATTATAATAGTGAGGGACATTATTTCAAAGAATATATACACCATGATAGTTATGGACTTTATTTCAAGGAATATGCACACTTTTCTGATGAGGGACTTTGTTCCTTAAGAAGTACACACACAAATACAGAACTTTACTTCATGTTCTTAGATCCTCTTGAAGTACATACATAAGTGCAGGACTTTGTTTTTCATCATTGATGAGTGATGATGATATTCTTCATCTTTAGGTGCATTATGTCTTGCAATATATTAATCATTCATATCAATCGTTCTTCATCTTTTAGTCTAATTACGGCTGAACATATCTAAACGTGTGTCTATGTGATTATTAATACATCAATCAAGGTTTCATGAATAACATCATATGTAAAATGTATAAAATGTCATAAAGCATTATACATCAACAAATAAATGTATTTGAAATTTATATAAAAATTTAAATAAAATGCATAATATTAACATAACAATTGTTGACATAAATAATAATATGTCAACTTTTCTTATTTGACAATCCTGATATATCATCAATAAAAAAATTACAGCTCGATACACAAACGTTCATTTCGATTGATTCTAATTTTAATGGAAACTGCACTTTCACAAGAATGTCATATAAAATTCATGAATTTTATCTTTTTGAAACTTAATTCCAAAAATTCATACAACTACCGAGATATATTCTTTACATAGTACTTTGGCACTAGATATAAAATATTAATAATTTATTCTATACTTGTTCTTTTTAGATGATAATACAAACTAGAAACTTGTGCATAAATTTCAAACCCTAATTAAATATTTCTAAGTTAATATAAATTTTACAAATTCATCTCGTTTTTACTTGAGACAGCATGATAGTAGTCTGATATTTGGATCATAACTATTTTTTATATATATTCAAATCGGATGAAACAAATTTCTCTAGAAACTAGACTTTGAGCCATCCATATATCATTTGTAATTTTTGATAAGTAAACCAACCAAATAATTATTCAAAAGACAATTATGAATTTAATAGATTATGCAACATAAATTATGAAACCTTCATTCATGCAACCTTCATTTATGCAACCAAGAACAAGGTGTTCTTGAAACTCTAAATCAAGACAAAACATCATTTAGAAGGAAGAAAGGGGTTTGAATTCTCTTTACGTACCTTTAAGTTTTAGATAAAAACTTATTTTCCTAATCATCTTGTATTATTCTTCATCATCCAGAAACATCTATGTTTTCATAACCTTTTTCTATAAACATTGATCTTATCTTCGTTGATCTTAGAACATAACTATAACTACTATGAAGAATAGGGCTATAGATCTCCTAATTTTATACTTTTCTTGGTGGAGAAGAAAAAGAAAGAAGATGAGTTGACAATAAATTTTCCGGGAATTAATAGGGTTATTTATAACATCTCAAGATTTTACCTCGTAGGTAAATTCAAATATTTACGTTGATAGTCTTCCTTTAAATAATATTATAATAATGTTAATATCCAAATTATATTTATGTTAATTAAATTAATTATAGATAATTAATTAGTTTAATTAAGGATTCAGTAAGTAACTCTTTTAACAAAGTTTGATCAAATTATTATATTGAATATTAGTATATGCAAATTAATTATTATAATTAATTAACTCTCATGAGGTCTTTGGGACGATTAGTCATTTAGTAAATGCTTTTACAGTTTAAATGTCAGGAAAAAAGTATAAGTTAATTAATGAACTTGTACAATTATTTTTGTGATTTAATAGCTGTTATTACTTAATCATTTGTTATAAATGAATTATTATTATATGATAAACCATTTACTTTATTGATATGAATACATTTGCTTTTATTATCTTTCTACTAATCAAATCACCTAGGCAGCCTTTGCATGCACAGCAAATTCATCCACCTATTACCCTTATCTTATGATATGCCACATCACCCTATATTAGATAAGCATTAAGCAGCTATGGGTACGTGTTGTATTATTGCTTTATCATTATTTTTAAATATGATTATAAATAAATTAAATTATAAAAATCAAGTAATAAAAAGTCTTGATAGATTGAAAAATTCACTTCGGTTCCCTTTTCTAAATCTTTGAAATTCTAATCGAATATATTTTTCAATTGCAAACAAAAATTTGATTATTATATGAAAATTTGATAACGTTGATTAAGTAATACTAGAATAATTTAATGATTTTAAAAATATATTGTGGTACCTTTCTTGTTCTCAAAGTTTTTTTCATGTGTATAAGAAAAATAAAAAAAGACAAAAAAAAACATTGTTAAAGCAATTAAATTGAAGAAATATATTTTTTGCAACCATTTGGAAGGAGAAGGAAGAAAGATATTTTTTATCCATAATTATTTATAGATGGATATAACAATTAATGACAAATTAAATTACAAATTTTTATTAGGAAAAAAGATTTCACAGTAACCAATTTAGAAAGGATCCGACAAAAGTTAACATATGATATCAAATATCAAATTACTTCAAAGAATATAAACAAAATCAATGGGTCAATTGAACCATTCGATCTCAGTCATTAGATCAGTGATCAATGATTTAAATCTGAGCGTTGATAAATAAGTAAAAAAAATAACTAGTTCATAACGTCCAAATCTAAATTGTTGATCATCGATTCAATGATTGAGATCGTATATATATATATATATATATATATATATATATATATATATATATATATATATATATATAACTCTCAATCGAGTCCAGTGGAAAAGAAAAAAAATAGGGTGAAAATGAATGAAGGGGAAGGAAGGATATATATGAAGTTAAGGAAAGAGATTTTTCTTATTTCTTTGGAGATGACGGAACTGAGGGAGCAAGGGGAGCCGAGAACAAACAAAAATAGTAAGGTATGTAAGGTTGTTTTTTTCGTGATTTTATTGTTGTAGACCACCGCACAATTAGCTCTAAAATAAATATTGATTGATCAAGTTTCAGATGAGTAATAACTAATAATAGTATATTGATTTTATGCTAATTAATAGAATCAAATAGGTTACATAACTTCTACAATTTTTATATAGCCGAAAATATTACAAGTGATTAATTATGAAAAATTGTTCAGAAAATTATAAAATTTCTATCACATGATCTTAGATAAGTGTACTTTACATGGGATTTGGAATTATCTCAAAATTATATGTATTTAGTATGTTATCGACAAAATAGTGAGTGTCTATCATGATGTTTCGAGAATGATATAATTAGTTTGTAAACTATGCTCCTATCCACATAAATCATGTAGAAGTCTAGAACTTTTACATGGATTTGTTACGTCTATAAGTTGCCTAATCCGAGTGGAATCATTTGCAAATGAGGTTTCTATGGAAAGTTATACAAGATTAATCGAGCCCTCCCTAGTGTCTCTAAACAAAATTTAGAGGAGATTTATGTTAGTACTTGTGAAAATTTATTATGGCCGTTTCGAAAGTATATAAAAATTATAATTTTTTTAGGTTACGCCTATGAAAGTTTATGTTTAATAAAAATTGAAAATATTAGAAAATGAGTTGTTTACAGATTAATATAAATCATGCAATCAACATCACTCAGTCTATCAGAATGCAATTTAGGGCTGATCATGTTAGAACTTGTTAAGTTTATGATTCTCAGTCCGAAAAGATATAAAAGCTATGAAAATAGTAATTGTGATATTATAATTATTTCATATATTTGCATGTCTCTTCGAATTAATTATATGGTAACACCTAGCTTATGAGTTATCAACTTACTGAATTATTTTTGCTCATAATCTTGTTTCTAATATTTTTCAGATTTGTATAACTCTTTGGGGACTGTGCGAGGTGATAGTCTTAAAAGAATTCTATAACATTATTGGTGGTATGATGAGAAGATTTATGTCTCTCCTATTTTTCTAATAAAATGGTAAAACAATTTATTTAAAACTACAATCACATATTATCAAATAGTTAAACTAAGAATAAAGAGACTTATAATTCATAGACATGACTTAGAAAATTAATAGATACGTTAAAATGTTTCACAATTTATTATAACCAAACATGACAACTGGATAAATTCAATAAGATGATTGCTAATCATAGTAATCTTTGAAGAACTAAGGTTGAATTAATTGTATATTATGCCCATTTAGCAAGGAGAGACATCAATCCACTCCCCATAAGCAAAGAAATGTTAATCCCAAGTTGCAACATTCCTTTGCTCTGCACCCTCGGGTTCATGAAATCTTCGGCGAGGAGATCGACAAGAGCCATGTAGATTAATATCCCGGCCGCCGCAGAGTCAAGAAGGCCTTCGACGATGAGCGCGGTGGGGCTGTTCTCATTGTACACCGATGATATTCCCATTCCGATGGCGATGCCCACCGGCGTCGTGCATGAGAAGAAGATGGCCATCACCACCGTAGATTTCATCCTTAGACTCGCCTGCATGCATGTAATTACTTATTTATTATATAGTAGGTCCTAATATCTTTTACTTGGGTTTCCAAATTTAAGATATTGTTTATTTTGACATTTGACCTGCACACATACACATATGTTATGCTTGTTAAGTTAATGACACATGCATATATAATAATTAAATTAATCTGATTGGCTAATGCACCTGAGCGATGCATCCTCCAAGGCCAACACCCTCAAAGAATTGATGAAAACAAAGAGCAACAACGAGGGGTCGAATGGCAGATGGCTTCTCCATTGCACCTAGTGAGATCCCAATGATCACGGAGTGAACAATGATGCCCAACTCCAATACCTGCATGCATCAAATCACATATTATTAGGTGCGTGGCTTCATCGATTATTTAGTAGACAATGTGAATACTCAATTCATCAAATTATTAACGGGATATATAATAAAAATTTTAACTTGTTTTTATACAGAAATATTGAGAATTGATTATAAAAAGTCATTATAGATATTGATAAGCTTTTGTTAATAGCGTGGGATAAATTTAAGTAAAGGCACTCGATTTTTTTTTTGTTTCAATTCGATCCTTTATGTTTATCTTATAACTCATAAACCTCAAATTATTAATTTATTAACGCCACGGTTTTTCTTACCCGAGAGAATCCTGATTAGTTTACGTGGCAATGAATTTAATAATAATAATAATAATAATAATAATAATAATAATAATAATAATAATAATAATAATAATAATAATAATAATAATAATAATAATAATAATAAGTGAAGAATGGCAGAAACTAAAAAGGAGAGAAGGGAGAGAAGCATTGTCCCTTGCCATCGCCAGCGAACAGGTCTTACAGGAATGTTGCCTTTTTTAATTATTTTTAATGGACTATTTGATTTGAAACTATTTTTTTTTTGCAACTAAAACGAAGTTATAAAATTACAAATTTTAGTTCCATTTTTTTATAATTTGACCTTTAGATAATTCCGTTAAATTTAAATTAAATTTCAGCAAATTTAATTGTAAACTATTATTTTTACGCTCATATTATAATAAAGATATTTTAAATTAAAAAATAATCAATATAGATAAAAATTTCAATTGATATTTTTACGCAATACTATGCTTATACCAATATTTTTATTTTTTTACATTTTTTATAGTAAAAAGCAAGAGGCAACAATGTCATTTCATAGTTATTAGGAAAAAAAAGAACTTAATCAAATTTGTATTAAAATTAGTTGAAGGATCTAAGTGACAACTTTAAACATAAATAAGTTGGGAGACTAAAATTGTAAATTCATAATTTATATTTAGAGGCGAAAAAACTATGGTCCAGTGAGTGTTAAAAGGAAGGAATCCTTTAAATTTATTGAATATGAGCAGTATAATGGAGATAATCAATTATCTTAGATTAAAAAAATACCCTAGTTGGCATAAGTTACCACTTACTGTACTATTTAATTACAATGTAAAATTAGAAGAACAAATTAGAAAAAAATAAAAAATAAAATCTAGAATTATTGTCTAAATCTATTGATGGTGTGATATGGGTGTGAAGGGCTCAATAAAAAAGGGGAAAAAGTAACTTAAATATCCCGAAAGAATCCTTAATATTAAATTCTCCCAAAAAAAAAATCTTAGAAACATATACGTACACATCCGCAGAAATAAACAGTGAGCACCTAATTAAAGACCCTCCATTAATTTCTCTTCGCTTTAATTAATATCCGAAAAAGATTCCAAACCTGTCGCACCATGCGCTCCACTATCTTAGATCAAATGGTCCACGAACGATTGGTACTTCCTTATGACTAAAATATATACACTGACTTCCTCGTACACGAATTAAAAAAGCAAGACTCTAAAGTACCAATATTATAAAATTAAATCTGGGTACGAATTCTAGAATAATATAAAAGATCGATTACCAACTCGAGTACTGATTAAAATTAAATAATATATAATTTTGAATCTATAAAAAAGATGCACAAGTTCGATCCATAAATTTAAAACAAACTGTGTTATTATTTTCCATAATATTTTTTCACTGTGTTATTAATATCATGATTTATATTTTAGACGACTGATATAAACAGTTAATTGATATTTTAGCAAAATAAAAAATGGATTAGAACAAAACAGTCGGAAAAAAGAAACGTACCTGCGCGATTACACGATGGCGAATCAATTGCCCGTAGGCGTCGTCCTCCGACGCGACCACGCCGTGCGCATGCCCGTGGGTGGCATGAGCATGCACGCGAACGCCGTTCGCGCGCGCGGCGCCGTCCTCCACGTCGGCGCCCGCCGTCGGCGCCTTGCCCGAGTTCAAGCGCTTGAAGTAGCCGGTGGCGAGCGTGTCGATCATCAGCGTCGCCATCGCCGCGACCATGGCGGTGAACCCGGCGAACGGGAAGTCCTGCCACGGCTTCTCGCTGAGGCACGGCGAGGTGAGCTGCTCGAAGGCGTCGGGCAGTATGTGGATGAAGCCGGTGGCGAGGATGACGCCGGCGGCGAAGGCCTTGATGACGAAGAAGATGTCGTTCTCCGGGCGGAGGGAGGGCACCCACTTGCCGATGCTCGGGAGGGAGACGCCGATGGCGCTGCAGAGGAGGATGGAGAATATGGCGGCGATCTTTAGCGGCCGCGCCTTCTTCTTGTCCCGGCCCTCGTCGTCCGGTTCGCAGTCGCAGTCGCAGCGGGCGACGAAAGGGAGGAGGAGAAGGGATACGAGGAAGAGGATTAGGAGAGCTCTCATTTTTTTGTTTTGCTTTGCTCCTCCTGCGTGGTGTTGCACGCAGTAGTCTTTTTGATAAATTGTGAACTAAAATTGAGTAGCTATTGAACACAGATATATTTATAGATCAGAAAGTTTTTATTATTTTATATAATTAATTTGCTACAGCGTGTGCCTGTGTGGATTGGATTTGTTTTGAGTAACTCGTTTTTCTTGTTTTTTTTTTCTTGTGAAAAAATATTATTTAACTTTACTGTGAGAAATCAGTCTCTTCTAATATTTATAGAAAAAAGTTTGCCCCAAAAATGATGAAACCTATTTCATCACAAACTTTCATATAGTACTGCTGATAAAATAATGATATAATTTTTAAAATCTGATTAGACTCTCTACTATGACCCATCCGATCGAGTTCAATCGGATTGAATCAAAATTATTAAAATAATAATATTTATAATAATTATAAATATATAATATATGTTATATGATATATTATATGAATATTATACTAATAACCTATTGGTAATATTAAAAATTAATATAATACAACTTTTATTTATTAAAAAAATTAATAATGTATAAATATAAATATATTATTATTAATTTAATATTTATTGTTTAATGATGATAGATATTATATTAATAAATTTTATCTTAAATATTCTTTTTCTTTAACATTTTCTTTTTTGATTTATTTATGTCCTTTAATAATTTTTCATTTTAATATTATTCAATTTCAAATATTTACCTTTTTTATTTCAATTCATATTTAATTTTATACCTATCATATTCCCGCCTAACTTTCCTTCCTTATATTCTTTTCTTTTTTTTCTTTTAAACTTTCTTATTTTGTCATTTTTTAATTTTTTTTAAAAAAATCTAAATTAAATCGGATTGAATCGATTCAACCGGCTTTTGTTAGTTCAATATCAAAAATTTTTTTTGACAGGTGATCGAATTGGATCATCAGTCGATTCGCGATTGATCCGGTTGAATCGAACGGTTCAGTTCGATTTTGATAATATTGTATCATGTAACACACGATGAATTTTTAATTTTATAAAAAAATTATATTTTTTAGCCCGATGACATGGGGCTTTTAAAATGATTCGTGCCGCCAAATTTTCCCAAACTAAGATATTAACAGAATATTCATAATCGTGTTTTCAAGGAAAGGATTAATTAGGAGTTGATTTGGGATTAAATTAGGAGGGATTGGGAATGAGTAATTAAAATATGTCGACAGAGTGTTGTCATTGTTCGTACAACGTCCGGAGTCAAACAAATGAGCCCATGCATGCATTTATAGTGACAGCAAACGTGTCCGATGGTTTGCATTGCCATACGCGTGCCTTTTTCTAAAAATAAAAAAATATAAAAGTTATTAGGAACCCCCCTCTTTTTGAATTTTTGTAAACAAAATATAAAAGCATTTAAAAACGAAATTAAATTATATAATAACGTTAAATAAATTCCCCAAAATACTATGTCATATAAAAGTTAAAAATACTTTACAAAACTCTAATTTATAATTTAGTTACACTTTTAGAACAGAATTAGAAATAATCGATCGAGTATTATGGCATACTAAAAAAAATACAATAATCATTGATTCATTAAATAAGTACTAATTCCATTTTTAGGTCATATTTTGATACTTTGTGATTTTAAAATATCCAATTGAGTATTTAATTTCTTCTTAAAATAAGGTAATTATTTCTATGGTCGTTTGAATATATATGAAAATTAAATTGGTAAAGTTTACTATTACAAAAAGTTTGAATGATTAACTAATGATTTTATCTCTCTCTCAGTATATATATATATATATAATATATATATAATATATTAATAAATCATTTCGACATGTAAAACTATTAATTCTGCACAGGGACCTTAAGCAATCATCTTATTATTGTTCTAACTCATTGCTGATTAAATTTCATCACATTTGTATAACTACAACTCAAATTATCACAAGTTATCGTTTTTAAGTTATATAAATTATCATTTTTGGGCACTCAAATTATCACTTCTTAGAAATCTCATTCATATTTGATTTCTGAATGCACTCACTTATTACTCTAGTCCATTTGATGCTTCTAATGCTTTGAATCACTTGCATTTGGATAATTTTCATGATTTATGACAAGTTATCATTCTGGGCCTCTTAATTCATTAATTTTGATACAAGTTTTTATTCCTGCACAACACATAATACCATTTAATATCTAAGCTAACAACTATCATCATCTTAATCTTTATTCGTCAAAATACAATTCAAGAGCTTTGATGCTTGCTATTTGGGGATTTGTAGCAGGGAGAAAGGTGGCCAAAAAGTAAAAAAAGTAGGGGGAACCATTTACTTTTTCCTACACAAAAAGGAATCTGCAGCTGGAATTTCAGAGGGGTGGACATGTGGCTGCAATCAAAGGATAAGGAACATTCTGATGCTGATCCAAGGGTGGATATGAGTCATATAAAAGGGGAATTTCTGGAGGAGAGAAATGGGGGCTGGACATTGAGAGTTTGAGCAAGGGTTTGGAGCAAGAGAGGAGGCTGCTGTGGAGGAACTGCTGGACTTGAAGCTGCTGGCCGAGAGCTTCAAAGAACAATAATTTGTATCTATTTATCATTCCATTTGATGTCAAGATTTGTAATTATGAGGAGCTAAACTCCATTTTTTTCTAGGATAGGATAGTAGTTTAGATTAGTTTTGGATAGATATGGAATGGTTTATAATCATGCACTGAAATTAATCCTGATTTCAGATTTCAGAAATGTTCTACATTGATTTATGCTATGTTGTTATTAGATCCATGTGTAATTGATGACTGAGAAGTCTTATTTGATTTAAACATCTTTCAGAAATGAATTAAGAGATAATATCATATTTCTGGGGTTAATTTTATTGTAAACTTGATTTCTGAATTCTGATTTCTGGTTTCTTGAATTTCTGAATCTGATTCTGATTTTTATGGCTGTTTGAACATATTCTTCACTCACAATCTGATTAATTGAGTCTTTGGGAAGTTACTATTGTTCCTATCTTGTTCAGGAATGAATCAAGATGTTTGGACAATCATTTGACTCAAATCATATTGTTTCACTGATTTCTGAAATGAAAATCTGAATTTTGATTTTTCTGATTTTTTATTGGAATCTATTTTACCAATTGAGTCCACTGAATTCTTCCAATCACTGATAAGTGAACTTTAGGGATGTCTTGTAGTTCAGAGATGGGTCAAGAAGCAATTGATAAACCTAGTTCCATTGATATATAATTCTGATTTCCTAAATTGCAGAATTCTATTTGCTGATTTCTAGTTTCTGATTTCCAATTGAATTCTTATTTCCATTATTAAGCCTTATTTTAATCCACTACTGAGAGGTAGTCTTAAGGCCATTCTTGAGAGTCAGAGATGACCCAAGGAGTATTGGACAATCACTGAATTCCCCCCTTTTTTTGATAGGATGTTTCTTAACCCCTTTAATTGGAGTTTTGTATGGATTTTATTCTATTTTGCAACCGAGAGGTTGAATTAAAATTCTCCTGGAATTCAGAGATGAATCAAGGAGCACAATACCATATTTGGGTATATTTCATCCTGATTTGATTGATTTGAATGATTTCATCTTTTTATAATTGCAATTACAAGTTATCATTCCAAAATTTCTTTGAATTGTAAAAATCAGCATTGAACCTTCAATTGCATTCAATGATAACTTGATTTTCAGTGAGGATCCTCTTTTGATTCAACCTAATTATCAACTATATGATCATATATTGCTTAGTTAAAGGCTAATTGAGCTGTGAGAGCAGCCACATTTCAAGTTGAATCTAAATTGGATATTTAATGATAACTTGATCATATCCATCTTTAATTAATTTAGAAGAACCTTCCTCATTGATAGTTAAACCTTTCTAGACTTTAATCTAGCATTTATATCTCAGTTTTGATAAGTTTGCAAAATCCAAAATTCAGTTATCATTTCACTTTCCATTAAAATTTTGTTTTCACTTCCTCTTGAAAATATGTTTTTAGCCATTAAAGTAGAACTAATTTAGATTATTTTAGCGTGCCTTAGACTTCAAATTCTTGTGGATACGACAACCTGAGCCTATTATAACTTACCTGTGCACTTGCAACTAGTGAGTTGGGAGACCAAAAAAATGAAAAATTAACCATTTACTTAATTTTAGCAAGTTATCACTAGAAAATCCAAATATCACTATCAACACACGTATCATGATCGATTGTGAGGTGTAGGCAGGATTAATGCATTTGATACATCTGTCATCTAAGTGCATACTTACCCTCTTTACATGTGAGGAATGCAACCGTAAGCACAAAGAGAGGATTGGCTTTTTTATGACCAAGATGCACACAAAGGAAAATTTTTCTTTCTTTTCAAAAGCGCAGATGGCATAGTAACACATGGATGAGATTTCGATTTAATACGAATACTCATATCCATACATGAGAAATCCAATTTATATGATAATTAATAAGATGATAGGAGAAGTCGATTGATGAGATTCACCATCCGACGCAGATGATAAGGACCGAACAACTATTTAATCAAAACAATATCTACACTATGACGTATAGATTGACCGACGAATTATTTTGAGGCCATCGCTCATTCGTGAGGGAATAATTATCATCCAAGTTCATTGGTGTACCTTTTAGCTGTGCGAGAACGTTGATATGCTCAATCCTCGCGTCCACGACGTCTCCGTCGACGGTGCTCCCTTACTTCTCCTTCCACTCCTACCACAATGAGCGAATCAAAGAACGTAGCGCCGTCAATGTTGGGCTTCTATAGGGATTTATTAATATAAAGACATGAGGGTTTCGTGGGTAGTTACAAGAATGGGTTAAATAGATTTTTATTTATTTATTTATTTATTTATTTATTTATTTTACGAAATTCTCCGACGTCACAAGCTTACTTTTGCTTTATATTTGTTTATCCACCGAAAAAAAATAAACAATACGGATAAAATCACAATAAAAGACCGTGAATTGAAATGTCTATGATATAGTTAAAACAGTAAGTGAAAGTGAATAAAAAGTATGGAGAGAATTTTTGAAAATGGTATATATATACATATATGAATGGAAAAAAATTCAATGCTATTGTTTAAATGACATTTTTTTCTTCAAATTATGTTTTTGCCACTAATTACTGGTCATGAACTTTATTCCTTACAAAGTTTATCATCGACGACACCATGACGCATAGAATGAAAAATTAAATCTTGAATTAAATCAAGTTAAAAAAATGCATATATCATGCCGATTGCAACTTTATTTTTTTTCTAACAAATTGTAGTTAGCAACTGAATTTGAATTCCCAATACTCTACATTTCAGATGAGAGATTAACTAATAACTATTGAGTATTAATCATAATTTATAGTACTTTGACTTATACATATTGCAATCACATTTTAATCTAAACATTAATTAATATGTATTCTGACTGATTATTATAATTTTAAAACTCTAGAGTATTAATCATAATTTATAGTTGCACGTTAATTTGACTTATATATATGCATATAATATCTCATTATTTATGCATTTATCATAAAACTCATCTACGTACGTAAATGCATAAACAAGATACACACGTCATGACGCATGACTGTTCATTAAGCAACTCGTTATCATCAGTTGTAAAAGTCAAGAAGACAATGATCTGTGCGTTCTTGCTTGACGTTAGTTCCACGATCTTTGTAGGAATTCCTAGAAAACCCTAAAAAATGGGGACCGAGAGGAACACCATCAATTAAGCTGCAAAAAAGATGGGCTCCAAGTCAAGTCAAGCGGGCATATATTTCAATTTGATGACTTGTCAAATTGTGGGGAATTTTGTGGGCGTGTTCAAATATCGTGTTCATATGTAGCTGACGATATAAGAACAAGCCCACCGAGCAATTTGTGTTGATCTCCTCTTGGTATATATCAATTTTAGGATATAAATACACAAGCACAATTATTGACATATATTGTGGATTAATTCAATCTCAGTGATAAAGATCCAAACGTTTCTGAAGTCGTTATCTCATAGTTTTGACAAGTGTTAATTGACAGACACCACGATGACCATCGTTATTTAAGTTTGATAGTAATGTTAATTAAACTGATACGATAATTCAAATGTTTTGACAAGTCGCATGGTGTCATGGTACGTGATTGTCATGGTTAGGTTCTCTGGCTACGTAATTATAAATGGGGAAAAAAATAGAGAAATTATATATAGTCATTACATCAACAAAAATAAATCTCTATCTTGAATGAAGCAAAGATTTAATTATATATGTATATATATAGAGAGAGAGAGAGAAAGATTTGGATTGAGACTTGCGCATCCGGTGCTCGTGTCACGGGGTCATTCTCGGACACTAGATCACGTGCGGCGACTAGGCGGATAGGCACCTAGCCAAGCCTGTTTTGAGTTTGCAGCGGAAGTTTTATGGTCGAGACGACTTTGCCGAGAGTCGCTCTTATAGGCATTCAATCACGGACATGACTAGAGTGTTGGACTACTCGTCACGAGACCGTGGCATTAGCGCGTTGCGGCACTAATGTTGGCGCTTGAGCGCTTAAAGTCCGAAGGGGCGACGAAGGACCACGGGATGCCACGAAGGGACACCGATGTGGGTTGCCACCCCACGCTCAAGGCCATGACACTAGAATTAAAGAAAAGCTTACTTGTATTAAATATGATGAAACATAACATACAATTGGGCCTCGGAAGGCACTAGTGAACTCCTCCTAGTGTACCGTAGGTATAGGAGTCTTGTTACATATTGAAAATGCAAAAGACGTACCTTACGGGAACATCACCTACTTGGTCATTCATAAGGACGACCTTACAAGATAAATGCCCTAAGGGCGGATAACTTGATACTCCGCAATATTACGCAGTGCGGGGCGGCTGCATGTGTTCCATTATTTCGGCGCTGAGCAGCCGAGGGCTATAAGTTGAGCGGCACTGGTGCCGCGAGACTTCGCGCTTCGTGTCACGGGAAACGCCCCGTGACATTCTCCCCCACCAAAATCGGCGACGCCCCCGACGCCGTTGTCCGGGCTTCCTCGGGGCCTTCGTCTTGAGTCTTGACTTCGCTTGTCTCGTTCAATTCTGTCTTCTTTGCCTTGACTTCAACTTCACCAGCATCACGCAACGCCAGGAATGCCCGCTCCTTGGGGTCTCGCTGAGGACTCTTCCCTCAGGCCTGCTTCGCTCGCTGATCCTTCGTCCAATCCGGGGTCATCACTTGTGCAGCGCCAGTGGAGTCCGCCATGTGCGATCTGACTTCATCAAGCAACTATCCGTCCATCAAGTCTCTGTTGGCTTCACTTCTCTTCGACTTGCGCAGCGTCAACTTGTGTGGTCTGGCTTCTTTGGGGGGAAACAACTCTGGTATGCCTTCAGGAATAGCTCGGAGAAGAGTTGTCTCAGGGTCGTGTAAAACACGATGAAGAGTCTCGCCATTCGACCTGCATGACTTGACTCGATACCTTCATGTTGCGGATGGCCGCAGCATAAAGTCTTCCTTCCGTCGAATGCGAAGTACGAGACCATCTCACCCTTGATGATCTTTCTTGAATTTCGACGGCTTGAAACAGCACAAGCTCTCCGATGTCGATGCTTGTAGCTTGTCTGTTTCGAGTGCCTGGGGTCGCTATGATGAGCGACGAGAGTCTTCCCACGGATACTCTGGGATGCTTCAGGTCTCTTTGTGGGCTTGACTCAACGTCTCTATGTTGCAAATGATTGCAACGTAGAGTCTTCCATACCTCTGCCGAATGAAAAGCGCAGGACCACCTCCTCTTTGGTGATCACCTGATGTTTCGGCAGTCTTGAGGCGGGACAAGGTTCTTTGATATGACAATCCATGCATTGTCCATCCAAGTCGCCATAGTGGGCGACGAGAGTCTCCCCACGTTCCCTTGTGGTTCAACTCGCTATCTTCAAGTTGCAGATGACTGCAACGTTGAGTCCTTCATCCGTCGAGCCTTGAGAACAACTCCACCTTCCCCTTGGTGGACAAGAGATATCTCGACGGTTTGAGGTGGAGCAAGGTTCTTTGATATAACATTCCGCACCTTGTCCACTCCCAGTCACTATAGTGAGCGACGATGAGAGTTTCCCCACATGTGCCTGTGGTTCGACTCGCTTCTCCTGCTTCGATGGGCAATCTTTATCTTTGGCATAAGTAGCTTCCTCCTTGCGACTTGAGCTTCTCTCCCCCACAATTGCCCTTGCCCAAGGGCTTTGGTGGTATGACACTTGTCCTGATTGACTTGACAGCGTCGACTAGTGAGCGAAGGTTGGACGATCCGGTCGTTCCAACTCCTTCCTAGTCCAAAGCTTCTAACCCCTCTGCTTGAAGAGCACCAACACTGGGTCTTCATCCTCCTGGGAACACTGTAGGCGGAGCTCGGTGATTCCTTTCACTTCCTCCTTCAACATGCCCATCTGGCCGATGTTGAACAATGCGATCTTGACCTTCAGTCCCAACTTGTCAGGGCCTGCATAATTGATGAACTGTCAATTCTTCCGTCCCATGTCTGGGATGCATGTTTGCCACATTCTACATTGTCGCGATGGCAATGTCATCCTGAGTTTGCCACATCTTGGAGGATTCTTGGGATATGCCTTCTTCCGATCCTGGGACCTCCTTTGAAGCTTTGACAATCCCTTTGGGGTATGGACGGGGCGAGATCGTTGTGCTCGTTCACGAAGAGGATGCACCTTAGATGCTCGTCCGTCCGCACCTTAGACAAAGTAATGTCACTGTGCTTGTCATCCTAGATCATGCACCTTTGACATATTCGTCCACCGAGCGGCTTGACCCTTACGAAAGAATAGCCGTTCCGGACCTTCACTGATCCGTGCGGATGTTTGTGAAGACGCTCCGCTTAGATAAGCGGACTGCGGTTGGTGAACTCGTGGCATGAGCTCCCAACATCACCTCCATCTCCATTCGAAGGGACGACATCGCCAATGTGTCCTTCAAAACCTTTGCATTGCGATCTTTGGAGGCCGCTTCGATTACTCGAGGCGATGTCCGAAAGGAAAGGGCACTCCTTCCTTCGGTTGGCAGCGGAACGCTTGACAGCAGCATGTCAAGGTTCGCCGATGCTCGACGCTCAGACCATTTGCCAAATTGGTCGCTGAGTTGAGGCGTCGATTTGCGTTGGCATGTATCAGGTTCGTCCCACTCCTCGATAGATGGCATCACGCCGCTTGCGGGGCGACACTTGACGAGGCAGGCAAGGCTGACAGCTCGTTCGCGAGTGTTTGCAAGTAATCAACGCTTTGCTCCATTCCTGAAAGTCATCGTGGCGTGGCAGGCGATGCTGCGGCACGATAAGATGCTTGTGATTGATGCTCCTTGGCCGAAGGGATGATATTCTTTGACCGAAAAGGGACCATGAACCTTGATATTTGTCTTTAAGCCAACTTCTCCCGTGAAGCGGTTGTGCACTTCACGCTGCATGACTAGGCATGCGATGCGACGTCACGAAATACCGAGCAGCGTCAGGTCGTCATGATAGTGCATGACCGACAGTCCCTGAATGTGACACGGGTCCTTCGAGTTACACGACGCTCGTGTAAGCGATCTCATGATATGAGCAGCGCAAGACCATCATACAGAGCATATGGCCACTCTTTGACGCAGCGCGACACTTCAGGATTCCTGACTGTATACCTGGGGTGGTTGATCTGTTCGAGTGAGCGACGCATGACCGTCTCAGTTAGGCGGGGCGATCAATCCGCCATCATGATGCATGACGGACGTTCCTTGACACGACACGGGTGTATGAGGAACATGCTGCGGGACACGACTGGGCGTGCGGCGAGGAGGCTTGCCATGCCTTCCTCGTTGGCGTCCACGATCAAAGATCATGGTACCAGTGCGCCTGGGCGTGATGGAGTATTTGAGCGGAAGCACATTTCCTACGCCAGGGCACGTTGCGACGACACAAGCGAGTCCTCGTCGCTGGGTAATCCGAGCAGGAAGAACTGCTCTGATACTACTTGTCACGGGGTCATTCTCGGACACTAGACCACGTGCGACGACTAGGCGGATAGGCACCTAGCCAAGCTTGTTTTGAGTTTGCAGTGGAAGTTTTATGGTCGAGACGACTTTGCCGAGAGTCGCTCTTATATGCATTCAATCACGGACATGACTAGAGTGTTGGACTACTCGTCACGAGACCGTGGCATTAGCGCGTTGCGGCACTAATGTTGGTGTTTGGGCGCTTAAAGTCCGAAGGGGCGACGAAGGACCACGGGACGCCACGAAGGGACACCGATGTGGGTTGTCACCCCACGCTCAAGGCCATGACACTAGAATTAAAGGAAAGTTTACTTGTATTAAATATGATGAAACATAACATACAATTGGGCCTCGGAAGGCACTAGTGAACTCCTCCCAGTGTACCGTAGGTATAGGAGTCTTGTTACATATTGAAGATGCAAAAGACGTACCCTACGGGAACGTCACCTACTTGATCATTCATAAGGACGGCCTTACAAGATAAATGCCCTAAGGGCGGATAACTTGATACTCCGCAATATTACGCAGTGCGGGGCGGCTGCATGTGTTCCATTATTTCGGCGCTGAGCAGCCGAGGACTATAAGTTGAGCGACACTGGTGCCGCGAGGCTTCGCGCTTCGTGTCACGGGAAACGCCCCGTGACACTCGCGCCATATGATTATGAACCACACAAAATTAATAAAGCTTGAAGAGGAAACAAGACATTAGTGCATCTAATCGAACTCCATCATCTGAACATGGAGATGTGGAGTTCGGATCATCGCTGGAAAAAAAAACGTAGTGGCGCCCGCCCCAAACGTACAAATCAAACAACGACTGCTCATGAGACAGCCATTATTAGCTAATGCACATCCAAGATATCTGGCAGCAATTCATTCCACTGCTTTAATTTTTTAGATTGAAAATGTATAGCCCAGACTTAATAAGATATTATTCTTCTTGAACTTTTTAGTCCGAACAAATTTAAAATATATTTTAATAGATAAAGAGAGTAACTAAGTTCATATATTATATTCGTAATTTGTTCATGTGAAATTGTTTAAACAAATCGTCTTAGATATAAAACATCTTTTTCGACTTAAGTGGGAGCTTCATCTTTTTCTTTTCTTTTCTTCTCTGCAATGTTGTCGAAAATAACTTCTAGACGAATCACTTTTCAATTTTTGAAATCCTATTGAAAATTTGAAACCCAATTTTATTTTCATAGGGCGCCAACACAGGCCCAATTGGGCTAAGCCCAATAATTCAACTCGGCCCGTTTAATTAACTTTTATACCAAAAAAGAAAAGTTAAAAGTCTCGCTGTGCGCCACGCCTCCGGTGACCTCCTCCGCCATCTCATGCGTGCGTCGTCTCCATCCAAACCCTAGACGATGCCGGATCGAAGCGGCGCGCCTCACGGCCTCCGCGTCTCCGGCCATGCCTCTCCCTTCCGGGGTCGCGCCCCACCTTTCGTCGACCGTGCACCGCCCCCTCCTGCCGCCTTCATCCATCACGCCGACGACCCCCTCCTCCGCCACGCTCCCCATGTCATCCCTCTCCGGCAATCCGCCATAGAACTGGAGGGCCGCCTGGCCGCACAGGCTCGAGAGATCCACGAGCTCCTCGCTGACAACCAGCGCCTCGCCGCCACCCATGTGGCCCTCAAGCAGGAGCTTATCGCCTCGCAGCACGAGCTCCGGGTCTCCGCCTCGGCCGCCACGAGGGCTAGGGCTGAGGTGGACGTCGAGGTCCGAGGGGTCTACGAGCAGTCTCTCAGGGTGGAGGCGGAGGCCCGTGCTGCCGCGGGCATGCGGGCCGAGTTCGCCCAGGTGAGCTCGAACCTACAGAGGCTGGCTGCTGCAAGGGACGAGGATGCTGTACGGCTGCAGAAGCTCCGGGGGGAGCTCGCGAGGATAAGGGCTGAACACGGGCAGGCCGCAGCCATAATGACTGAGATAGAGGCTATGCGCAAGGAAATCCAGAAGGGCAGGTTCATTGACATCCGATTGATCCAACTACTGCGTAGTTATTTTTTTTCTTTTGATATAATGCGTGCCATGTTCTAGTGTCTCTGTAGCTTTAATTGGATTGATAATTGGTTGATTATGAACCGTAAACAATTAAAATTAGACTTAGCTTTATCAATTTAGTCTTGCTTATATGTTCACTTCTAGGTTAATACTTCTATTAAACAAATTTTCCAGTATTACAATTCTGGAAATCTGCACAAATTTGTGCATCATTAATGATCTAGTTGTCCTTATTATGTTTACTTCTAAATTAATACTTTTACTAAACAAACTTGCAATCATTACAATTCTTGGCATCTATACAAACGTATCAATCGAGGTCGTTATGCGTTGTTAACGGAATGATTCCTTAACAGTCAAAAGTTCAGGACTGCATAAAGACATCAAGCATAGATTCTTTAGACTATCACTTGAAAACCGCAGCCATCCATTTGGGAAATGGGAGTGGATAAGATCATAGACACTTTTGAAAGATGTTATTCTACATTCCCTAAAGCTGCGTTAAATGTGCTACCACGATCGATTATGCTACATTGATAAGTTTATTTGCAAGTAAATTATTCTCTGCTTCAAACACACCATCACAATGCCATTTAACTAAATTTTGGTAAATGTTGGTGTCTTTTTGTTAGCCCATGGAGTTTGTACAAATGAATGGAGGCCATTATATTTCTTTTTATCATCTTTGATGTTTTGGATTCAAACAGTCATCTCAATCACACTCATAAATGATAATAGGACAACGAATTGCGGTGGCTTCTTTATTCTGATCCTAACCAAGTTCTCAATTAATCAATTTGTTAATTTGGTGTTGTTAGCAACTCGTAACAACAAAAGTGGAAAGAAAGAAATAAATAATCTATTAGATCTATCAACAATATCATGTTGTGTACGCATTAGTTTTCCTTTGTTTTATTATAAATCTTAATCATTCTACAAACTTCTGCAATTAGCTTTTCGTCCAAATATCTTTTGTCTCTAATCCAAAATTTGCTTTCCTTAATACCACATTATTAGCTATAGGATTTGTTGGACTTCGTTTTTAGTATTTCCCCAACAACTTTAAAATGCTTTGTGATGCGTTAAAGTAAACTTGCTAATGTGTTGCATGCGTCAGAGTTAGCAATGAGAAGCTTCTGTTTTTCTTTTAAAATTTGTGTTAACCATTAGTTTCAATCTATTCCCGAGGTTCCTCTTATTTCTAAGGTTGGAGCCTTATATCATTAATGGAAGAATGATGGATTTATGGTGCTACCTATTTTATTCTTTTTAATTTTGGTAATTCCACATCTTTCATATAAAGATGGTTGCGGCCAATGTCCAAAAGACAAAACCAAGGCTAATTGCAACTGTTGGCTAATCCAAGGAACGCTTTGAATTTAATAAATAATAGCACCTTTCTTTTTCACTATATCAAGTGGCATGAGATTTCAGGTATCAAAAGAATTAGTTGATTTTGAGATTTCTTCTGTTTGATATATGAGAAAGCACAAAGGGCACTTTGCATCTTGTTTGATAGAAAAGTTAAATATGAACACCTGAAAGAAAAGAATATTAGGCGTAATCATGCACACTTGGGCATGGTTGGTTAGATATAGTTTATTACATACGGATATTCGGATTTTCTTTTTTATTTGTACCTTTAGAAAAATTTAATGTTTGTTACTTGGAAGATGAAAATAACTCAGTTGTCCACTGTTCTTAATATTACTCACTTTCCTGATATTTTGAGCTTAGGGCATCCATGGTCAACTTGTATTCATCTTCAATGTGCTAAACTTCTCTATAACCTTTTTTAATCGCACATCAGGGTACTGTGAAATTATGTTAGCCTGTCACGCGCACATGGTTGTTAAATTATTGTTAAAGTAGATCTAACCAACCATGTCATGCACACGTGGACATGGTTGGTTAGATCTAATTTATTACATATGGATATTCGGATCTAACTCCGCCTATGTTTTATAGCCGGTCCCAAGCCCGGATAAAGGAGGATGGTTGTGTTAGGCCCCGACAGTCAGCGTAAAACTCTGTCGAATCTCATGAACATGGATCAACGAATTGGCGTCGTATGATCCATGTAGCCGACCCCACATAGTGGGATAAGGCTTTGTTGTTGTTGGATATTCGGATCTTCCTTTTTAATTGTACCTTTAGAAAAAATTAATGTCTGTCTATAACTTGGAAGGTTGAAATAACTCAGTTATCCACTGTTCTTAATATTACTCACTTTCCTGATATTTTGAGCTTAGGGCATCCATGGTCAACTTGTATTCATCTTCAACGTGCTAAACTTCTCTATAACCTTTTTTAATCGCACATCAGGGTATTGTTAAATTATGTTAGCCTGTCACGCACACGTGGTTGTTAAATTATTGTTAAAGTAGATCTAACCAACCATGTCACGCACACGTGGACATGTTTGGTTAAATCTAGTTTATTACATATGTATATTCGGAACTTCCTTTTTAATTGTACCTTTAGAAAAATTTAATGTCTGTCTATAACTTGGAAGATGGAAATAACTCAGTTATCCACTGTTCTTAATATTACTCACTTTCCTGATATTTTGAGCTTAGGGCGTCCATGGTCAACTTGTATTCATCTTCAACGTGCTAAACTTCTCTATAACATTTTTTAATCGCACATCAGGGTATTGTTAAATTATGTTAGCCTGTAACAATGAATTCTAAATATTTCAAGCAGGCTCATAGCCTTTGTGTATACTCCATTATTAGTCAATTCACAAAAACGAGTAATGTTTTAAATTTCCTTGTGGATAATTTTATTTTAGATTTTTGTAATTTTTTTATAGGGCTGCTATTGAATTTGAGAAAAAAGTACATGCTGATAACCTAGAGCAGAGCCAAATGATGGAAGCAAACATGGTTTTGTTGGCTCGTGAAGTTGAAAAGCTACGTGCTGAACTTGCCAATGCCGAGAGTAGAGCACGAGCTGCTTCTGCAGTGTCAGTTAACCCAGGTATGCACATTAGTTGCTATCTTCCAATGAATAATTTGCTTTTCTTTTAGTATCTTTCAGCAATCGCATTCTCTTTATGTAGAATTTTTTTTGAAGTTTACGATTCTTCATTCTCAAGATTCTGTTTGGGTCATTTTATGCGCTGATGTTCAGGTTCAGGGCATACTGGAGTTTATGGAAATCCTGAGATGGCTTATGGTGGAACTAATTATCCTCATGCGTATGCTGCGCAACAGGTTTGTAGTGCTCCCGTCTTTTGTTCATGAGCATTCAATTCAAAGAGAAGCATCCTTAATCTCTAGATAACTTTCTTGATGTTTCATAATTGGATAAATGATCTTAGGCTCGAAATAACTTTCTTGATGTTCCATAATAGATAAACCATCTTAGGAGTTGAAGCTTCCATTTTTCTCAAATACAGGTCCAGGGAAATGCAGACAATGTCTCCCAGTATGGATCAGGAGCTGTTTCTCATGGTGCTTATGGCATTCAACAGATTCACCCTCAAAGATGAAACTCAAATTCTGTGTTGGCCAACTTCATCAATCGCTTGTGTTTTAAAGATTGTAAAAAATTCTTGCTATTTCGATAATCCTTGAGCATAATATTGTTCGTTGTAGTCTTAACATTTTTAGACCTTGATCTTTTCTGTCATTTAACTTGGGAGATATTTACCTAGTTACTTTACTATTATAAAAATGTGTCTTTAATACTTCCATTTGGAGGATTTTAAGATCAAGGGTGCTGCAAGAAAAATCAGCCTAATTCTTCTACATGCAGCAAGTACGTTAATGGTTTTTTAATATGACAGTAACCTTGTTATTGAACTTTTTCCCATGTAAAAAAGTTCAATTTGGTTATTTGCTTTGACACAATTTGATTGTTTTGTGATTTTTTTTGTCAGTATTTTTTCCCTTGGCAACAAATAGATCGGAGACCTTCCCCTTTTCTTTTCGGTTTGAACGAGTTAGCTCGTAAAAATGGTCCTACTTTGTTTTTTATTTATTTATTTTTGTTGAAGCCACTGGATATACTTCATAGCATTTTGTAGTTTATACGCTGCAAATGGAATCGCAACCTTTCACTTCATTTGACCACTGCGATAGTTTTTTTATTTTTTTTGAACCAGCACGTGAGCAAGTTTGTCCCCTCACTTATTCGTGTGCTCGTGCCTTCTTCCCTTCCATTCGGACCTTCACATCAGTAACTCCACGGCGTTCCGACGATGGCGGCCGTTATACATTCCCCTTTCTCTCTATTGGAGGGCCAGTTCCTTGGATTGCCTCAAGAAGACGATCCGCACCAATATCCATGTCGCCGACAAGGAGCTCACCACTATTCCATTCCCACGAGTGTCGCTTAAGCTGTGGACTGCCCGAAACCGATGAGGAGCAAGGATGGGATGTTGCCCAGCTCAGCTCCCTCATCTCCCACTTTAAAAGGTCTTAAGCGATGGTCAAGAGGGAGGATGCATGCGTCATCACAAAGGAGGACCTGATGATTGGACCAGGGTCATGAGGACCATGGAAGGGCTCCAGGCTCAATACACCGTTGGGCATCCCCTACTTGGCTGCATAGCTGGCAGGTGTAGCACTGATGAAATGAAGTAGTGCAGTGAAAAGATAGGGTGGTAGAGTTTAGTGTGTTATTTGAAGAGTTTGGAAGGCTTAGCCACCTCAATTCATCCCTCCTAACTAAAATAAAAATTGTAACCAAACAAAATATATGTAATCTTATTCCTCCGTATTCCATTCCTACCTTTAAAATCCTCAATTCAAACAAAGTCACAAACATAGGGAAATGTAATGTCTAGGCACATATTTCATCTCCAATAAACTAAGATGGAGTGAAAAGAAAAGTAGCTTCGGAATTTGAGAGAAAAAGAGAGAGCAGGGAATGAAGATGGCGGGATTGAGTTTTTCATAAAGAGAGAGAATTATCAGATTTAGGTGAAGGTTAAAAAATGGACCTAGCCGTTCATTGAAATGAATGACTGCAAGTATAACTGCAAACTCTTATATCCATTTAGCCTTTCTTTTAGAGGAGTACTTTGTTCTTTATTAGTAAGCTTGTAAATTGATCAGAGACCAAATTATCGTCGTCCTTTTCTCTCTTGTACGAGTTAAACAGATGCTGATATCATTACCAATCTTGTGATGATCACATGCTTTGCTACATGCTGATATCATTCAGCCATGTGATTATATTATTTGACATGAAAAATTTTAACACCTCCGGATTCAATCAAAATATTATTTCTTTTGAATTTTGATCTGTACAAATTTACATCTTAAAAATTTTCATATTTTATTCGTGTGAAACTATTCAATCGATTCTCAAAT
The DNA here is from genome assembly GCA_030549335.1 of Pontederia crassipes. Lineage (NCBI taxonomy): Eukaryota > Viridiplantae > Streptophyta > Magnoliopsida > Commelinales > Pontederiaceae > Pontederia > Pontederia crassipes. Next base: position 7,284,757 of record CM060189.1, read on the forward strand.
GTCAAGTGCAAACATAACCCTTCTGCACTGAATTGTTCCAATGTTTCACAAACAAAGATATAAAAACCTTGGAAAATGTTATTTTTAAACTGACGTATTCTAATTGGGTCTATTCTCGAAAGGAAATTTCGTCATTCATTTTATTGAACCTTTTTAGATCGAGGACTCTTCGTTTATTCAAAATAAATAGATATGAACAATTTCACATATTTTAACTTTTAAGTCACAACGAACCGTCTATTGCTTTGTCATTGTCACCTACGCAATCCAATGGAGCGCTAATAATAAGCAGAAAGTAAGAACCAGACTATAAATTGGAAGGATAAGGAGAAAAAGAAAACCATATACAATTTCAAGATATCTAAGCTTGTCATTGTCATATGGTGGTTAAGAATATAAATATTACATTGTCAATAAAAAGTAAAGATCTTTTTAAAAAAATATGTTAATATTAAGAGATAGATAATTAGTTCATCAATGTTTTCTAATCAGTTAACATATCTAGAGGTTTTGAATTATCTTAATTTGTCTACTTGGTGTTCTGAGCCATCACTGGGACCCTCCTTTAAAAGGAGCGTCAGTAGTCAGTACTTGAAAAAAATATAAGGTAACAAAAATAAAATACATTAAATAATTTCTATCATATTTTCAGTTGCTGTTAAGATGTATAGCAAATGATTAAAATAGGATTTATTACCCGGATATAAATAATATATTTTAATCATCTATAATTAAAATAAAGGTATATTAAGGTGTGAGAGCACCTTGCGATCACAGTTTATGAGCCCTAGTATCATCTGTTGGGATTTAACAGTCGGTTAATATAGATTTCACATTTGGTTAAGATGGATTTTCAGTCGGTTCATCTTAATAACTCAGTTTAGCAAACCAACTCTGCATATTCTCGTCATCTCTTCCCCAACGAATAACCTTTCATATCTCCGCTCTCTTCTTAGGGCACAATAGGTTGTAGAGTTGGCCGCTCATTCTCCTCATCTCACCCCCTCCCCGCCGAACAGCCCCTCATGCTGCTCATCTTCGTTTCTACTTGAGTGATTTGGGCACAAAAGAATGGCATGTGCTAGGGCATAGAGAGAGGGTGTGCGGCTGCTAGTAATCATTCTAAATCCTTGCTGTTTCCTTCGATCCCATTCATACTTCATCCCACTCATACTTCGATCTCGTTCCACAAGGCATCATTGTCATCTTCCCTTCTACTTCATCGGCTACTGCACAAAAGGAGGGCTTGTGGCTTGGACACAAAACAAAGGCGCGCATCTATCGGTAATCTTCTTGATCCATCCAGGTCACCTTGAGGCACAAGTTCGTGGATAGCCAAACCCCTGCACGACAAGAGCTTCAGAGATAGAGAAGGAAGGAGAGGTTGTGAAGAGGGATAAAGTCACAGGGGCCACATGATAGATTGATTTTTGGATCAACCCCATGATGCATGTTTCAACTCTGGGAGAACATGTTAAGTCTGAGCCTTTTAAGTTTAATCTTTGTTTCATTCTTTTCCATGAACCGAAATTGTGAACCTGTTGTCTATCATGTATTTGTTGTATGCGATATGATTAGTATGATCAGTCATACGAGTAATGTTATTTGTGATTCATGAAAAACTTTGTATGTCTTCTTACTGTACCATTACTACCTCAATATGTTGTTGGTTTCATATATTCAATTGTCACATAATCACAACAAAAAACATATATACAAGTTTTCAACATCATTTCCTTTTCATGTCAAGCAAAGTTATCACTTTCAGCTTGACTTTTGTATTTGTTCACTAAGCAATCGCACCGATGATGAAATCCTCTTATTATCCATCAAAGTATTCTGCAATCTTTTTCATTACATGCCATGACCAAATTATGATTTACTTGGGATGTATTTGTGTCTACATTCTTTGCAAATCAAAAAATTAAACTCACGCTCAGTTCAACTAGCTTCTTTAGAGTTTGATTTTTCTCTTCACCTAATCTCTGACAATCGGCTTCAAACTAAAGTCTTTTCATAATGTAAAATGAGAAACACTCAAAATAACATGGAGATAGCAATCATCTAGGCAGGACAAAAGTGCAATCCTATGGATGAAATAATTCACATACTGCTAAAGGTATCTCAACATACTACACCATACCATACTAACATAATAGTCTAGTTTGAAATAATTCACATATTAAACTAAAATGGCCCTTGACATAATAGACCACAATAACATAATAGTCTTGATTGAACTGTTTCATCTGCAATGTTTTGTCCACATACTTAGTATATAATTAAGAGTTCACACTGAAATGTAGAAATAGTGGAGGTGAAGCAACGACTCTCCAGCTATACCCAAATTTCCACATGCCATAGACCCAGCAGGAAAGGTAGAAACAATGCTCAAACACCCCTGCTCATGTACAATGTGCCTACCTAAATCAGAAGCAGTTATCAATTAGGAAAGATATAAGTATGACAACTGATTACCAGTTAGAAATAAATAACATATGAGAAAGCTTTGCATATATATAGTATCAAAAAATGATGGCAGTGAGCAGGACACAAGGAGCAGAATTAAATCCTCATAGTTGAAGTCCTGGAATTAAATCCAGAGTTGAAGCCAGAAATGAAATTTAATTAGATCTCTCACTGGAATGAAGACAAAAGGCATAAATGTTTTGCATACCGCTTTGCTAGCAGCAAGGTCCAAGTTTCCACCATTGATCTTTATTGTACTCTGCAATGTATAAATATAAAGCGAGAAATGATAAACAAATACATAACATAAAAGTAAAGGATTTTTTATTACCATAATTCAACCATGTCATCTTCATCTAATTCAACATCGTCATCCACCTCATCCTTTCTCCTATATTTTTTCTCTTCTTCTTTTGCCTTGTGCTGTTGAGATTTGAAAACTATTTATTTACATGACCAACATGAAGCTAGGTTTATCAATCATATAACCTTATAATGTTACATTATTTATCAGACAAGTACTTCTATAATGACCACTATTGCCTCACTCGCCACATATCCTCTTCTTAACATCATTTTGTGACATAAAAATTTCAATACCTGATTTAAGTCTTTGTATTTTTTGAGTCTTTCTTTTGATTTGGCATATGTTGGATCATTAATCATAACTTGTAACTCTAATGGATTTTCTTTCAATGCTGCTAGTTTTGAAACATTTTCATGTGTATCACTAACCTTGAAAGCTTCAAATTTTTGTAGTACTTCATATATAACTAACATTCCAAAATCATTAATTCTCCAAATATTTTTTCACCAAGCCCATTTCTTTAGAGTTTGTCCACGTGCGGAACTACTTGCATGGTCATGAACTAAGCGTGCCTTCAAGTACCGAGCATCAATAGTCCAACGATGAAGAATATATTTTTTCGGCAAACATGTTATCCCTTTCTTGTTGAGAACATTTAAAATATGGGCACAAAGAATTCCTTCTTGTTCAAATTTTTTACAAGAACATTTTATCGAAATTGTTTCATGGTTTCTATACTCGACAATATTTCGTTGATCTGCAGTCTCCATCACTACAGAAGTATACAATATGATTAGCATCTTTTGAAATTTTTTCTGCCCGAAAGTCATTAATAACTTTGAACTCTTTCTTAAATAACGAAAATATCTTTTGAGTATACACCTTTCCTACATGTGATTCCAATAAATTTTTTTGAACTTAAGGCAAGTGTGGAGTGTAGATTTTTTAAAATGCTCACGTTCTTCTGCTTCTCGACGACATTGAAGGGCTCTATCATATTGCACCACAAACTTTGTTAAAGACGTATGAGAGTTAACAAAATCATAAAAAAAATGAATTAATACTTTCAAATCTTTGTGATGATGACATGCTTGCATAAAAAGTATCACTAAATAAATAGGCACTCAAAAATCATTTATTGAACATATTTTCTGCTCAATGTCCATTTGGAATGTCATAAGCTTGCTTTAAAGAAACTCATTTTTCTTCACATTGTGTAATGTTCATTGATTCATATATCCACTTCTTGAAATCTTTCATAAAGTTACCTTGTGAAGATAATTTAGGAGTGTCGATGATTGCATTCTTCAATATATGCTAGATAAAAAAACGATGTCTTGTGTTTAGAAAAATTTGTTTATGCCATTTTCCATAGCGATGTCTTGATCAGTAATAATACATATATGTTCTTTTCCTCTCATGCACTCTAATCATGTTCTAAATAACCAAATAAATATTTCTTCTATTTCATCAGCAAGCAAAGCACATCCAAATAAAATAAATTGCATATGGTGATTCACCCATGTGAAGCGTGTGAATGGCATGCATAATTTATTAATCATATAAGTTGTGTAAAAAATTACAACATCCCCAAAAGTCGCATAGTTATCTCTTGACCTGTTATCATCCCCAACTACATTTCGTACTGTATTACTTTCATCCACCACCATTTCAAAATAAAAGCCAACGTCGTCATTTTTCTTTTGCTTGAAATAAGCAATCACACACATGCATTCTTTTCCGACATTGTTTTGTCTACTTGTAATCAAATGATTTATGCAAATTGAATACCGGAGAAATTAAGAATCTTAGCAATGTTAGAAGGACCCATTTCGGCTCCATGAAATTGCGTAATGAAATCTTTAGAAGTATCACATAAGCTAGTATGCGATCGCAATGTTACAACCTTTGTTGGAGTGGCTAACAAATTATTATGTTCTTCTACAAATCATTTTACGACCCATTTATTTTCTTTTGTTTCACTGATAAATATATGAGCTTCACAATCAGTCCTTTGTTCTCTCCTTCGTTTTACGTCCTTTCCATCATTTTGTTTGATATCTTTGTGACCTTCCTTAAAACATACAAACACCTTGCTTGCATATTTTCTTCTTCCATATGGCTTTTGTACAGAAAAATCTATTGTTCTAGCATATAAATTGTAATAGTTATATGCCTGGCCATCTAAATCAAATATCATTCCAACAAACGGCTTGCCATCAACGCCATGATATTGTTCATGCACATTGTACACAGATTGAAATAATGAGGATATATGCATTGATGTAAGTATGGTGTCAACAAAGTAGTATTTACCTATCTTTAGTACCCCCAATTTCATCCATTTGATATTCGCATTGCATTATGTCGGGAGTGTAATTCATATCATTACTAATGTCGATTTCTTGTAAACAAATTGATGATATGATAATAAAAAAAATATGAGAAAATGACATTTTTTTATAAAATATAAGAATGCCTCTATTGATATTCAAGTGACAAATTGATGATCAAATAGAACAGTTGATACAAAAGAATGCCTTAATTAATATTAAGCGTATAAGAATAAATAATTCCACTGAAGATAAAATTTGCAATGATAACGAAATACATTTGTTATTGGCAATTGACCTTGTTCCAGGAGGATTACTTTCGTCGGTGTCAATAATTATATCATCCAATCAACTTAAGGTTTGTTGATTTTCAAGCTCATTTTCATAAGCATGGGATGATGCCTCCATTCAGGTGCTCTAACCACTGGGATAGAAGTAAAGATGAGAAGACTTTGCGTCAATTTGCAAAAATTTAGGCAAATGCATATTAACCATTAGAAAGAATTAAAAGTGATAAAAATCCGCAAGGTTGAGAGTTGTATATAAAATATGAATTTAAGGGGATCCCATTTTTGGCATCAGCACATGAAAATTGGTCGAAATGTAAAGAGAAAATTCATTATGTTTGTATGCACATCAATGGCGCACTACAAATAGATTGACCCATACCAGAAACTCTTTCTTGCTAAGCTGATTTTTCTCCTATTTCGTTCTGTTAGTTCGAGGTTGAGGTACAGGGGAGTTTAATCATTATGATGAAAACCTGAAAGAAATGAAGTCACAAATCCAACCACAAACATCTGGATCTCCTTGACAAGTGCCCACCAATTTATTTCTTGAGCTTTGGATTTGATTCTCAATTGGTTGATCTTGGTTCTGGTTCTGATTCTCAGCACCAGAATTTCCTTTTGTAAGTGATAGCATTTCAAGTTTAGCAGGCAATAGCATGTCATCAACGTATCTTGTGTTTACGCTTGGCATAGGAAAAAAGACATGCAATTGATATGCATTACTAATTCAACTCAACTATTGCCAAAGCAAGGAGAATGTTGTTTCACAACTTTGGACAATTACTATCCACGTAAAGCAAGAAAGAATAGTCGTAAATCAATATGGTAGCATTCACATAGGTCCCACTAGAGGCCAGTGTTCTATAAATTGCCATTATTTATGTGGCAAGTATAAATTTCCATTATGGTGAAAATTTATACTTGGTTGAGGATTATTTCGATCAGGAAGAGGAGAATTTGGTGGATGATTATGCGACCTTGCTTGAGGAGGGGCTTCAAATTTGACCTAATCAGGATCATATGGAACAAGATGAGAATGACGCCCCCATGATCGAGAATGAATGGGAGAGCAGCAGGACCATGCTTACCGGCAGCCGCCTGCATGCATGGATCGAGAACGAACGAGAGGGCAATGACCAAGGTGGAAAAGCAATAGCCGCACACTTCTTTTCCACCCTAGCGATGAGCGAGTGGCAGCAATCCAGAGAACCAACGAGAGAGCAGGAGAGAGCAGCGCCCTCCTGTGTCCTAATGAAGAGCGAGCAGCGACGCCCTCGACAACGAAGGAGAGAATAGAACATAACAGCGCCTTCCTATGTCCTAACGATGAAGCGAGAAACATACCTTCGTCAGGAAGAGAAGCAGAAGCGATCCAAAGAACGAATGAGAAGCAACGCCCTCCTGTGTCCTAGCGATGAGAATCTAGAATCGGCCTTAAGAACGAAGGAGAGAGCAGCAGATGATCGAGCAAAATACCTTCATCGGGGAGATACAATTAATCGAAATGTATCGCAAGATGAACCGGTGTTGAACCATTGTTAAGATGAAGGGTTGTTCGTTGGAGGGAGATGAGGAGAATATGCAGAGTTGAGTTGTTTGCTAAACTAAGTTATTAAGATGAACAGACTGTTAAATCCATCTTAACCAGATATGAAATCCATATGAACCGATTGTTAAATCCCAACCGTGGAGCTGCTATAATTCATATTCGCTCAGTATTCCTCTAGAGCAAGAGAATACTCCTGAGGTGAATTAAATTAATTAAAATATAATAAAATGAACAAAATAATTTAATAAGTCAAATAATAAAATAAAGTATGAATATGGCTTTGTTTCTTACTGAGCCAACCAGGCTTACAGTTAATTACGCTATGCTTGTAGTACCTCATGACAAGAAAAAAGTGGTAAAACAATAAAGCACATATAAATATCATAATTTTTTATCTCTCGAATATAATAATTTTTTGTCGATCCAGAAACAGAATTAGACTACGGGTGACCTTGAAAATCGTTACGTTAAATTCCCATTGCTATAAATTTTAAACATTGGAAATTTTTCTACCTAAAATGTTTGTTCCAATTCTCGTTTGGTAACTTTAATAGTTTTTGGATGGGACAAGATTACAAGAGCACGTACGCCTTCGCAAGCAACATCTGTCTTTTACCTTTTGCTTTAAAAAATTTACGTGCCTAGCTTTTCAAAGTACTACAATGCGACTCGGCGCTATAAATATCAAACCATTGTTCAAAGATCGAACTTATACTCCATACAAAAGAAAACATTTGTCTATCGAATTTTTAATTTTGTTTTTAAATTAAGATGTAAGAATATAAAACTCTCAACTAGAGGCAACGAGAACAAAATATAATGCAGAATTATATTCAAAGAACACATCTACTCTGTACGAAGAAAACAGTAACATGGGTCACCAAGCAGTTGAAGTTGCAGGGTAAATGGAAAGAACAATAAATTAGCACTCTTTCTTGACCCTGAAAACTACGCCAATTTAATTTTAAAAAAAAAAGTATCATTCTCATCTTTAACGTCGAACACTGACTTAGCGCTAATAAACCTATGTGACAAGGTGAATGGACGAGCTTCTGCAGATGTAAAACAGGAGCAAACCCAACAATGTGGCTCAAGACATCCGATTCAAGGAATCAATCTGTGACATGATACATCCAAACACATGTAAATGCCTTGACATATAACCAGCTTGGGCCACACTGCTGCAATGCCAATGCACGCATACCCATTGATAAATTAAATTAGGCATCAGTACAGTTCCATTTTACTAATAGAAAGCAAAAAGATGCAGTAATATCACTAGAAGAACAGCACTCACCTGTAATTTTCAAAACTAAGCAGTTTGAGAGTTTATTTTCCACATGCATCTATCAAATACACACAGTTCAAACAAAGTCCAGAGTCAAGCTATAGACGTCCATCTGACATTCAGAATAAGATAATATGGCCTAATGAAAGATGTGAAACTACCTACCTTAGGCTCCCTTTTCGAGTACAACTCGGGTGTACAAGTCTAGAAATAGCTCTCAGACGAGACTCAAAAATATTTAATCTGGAGTCATCAGTATGGCCGGGAACGCTGGCCACCATGGTGATGCCTATCAGGTCCTGAACCACCACCATCACGATAGTTGTCCCTTCGTCCCCCACCACCTCCACCACCATAACCTCTGCCACCACTGTTTATACAAGTAGAAAAGAAAATAGACATTCAAGCCTTCAACAGAAGCTTACACAAAGACACATGATTGTTCTTGGTAGGGAAAAACACAAGAACCAGGCATTTATGTTGTTGCAGAGGAAGTGGCAGTCATAAGCAATGGCTATGCATGGTGTTTGAGTCTTAATACAGTATTCTTATAAACCATGGTTCTCATTACCAAAATTTTCCAAACTGAATATTTAGGCGTACCCCACACATCTTAAGAAAGATTAGGCATAATATGATTATAAGTTACATTAGAGAACTTGTTAAAAAAATGGGCACCACTATTGTCACTTCATCATGTGAGTGCTGAAAGTGCTGATCACTTTTATCCTTGTGAGTTAAAATGGAGTGACAATAGTGTATTTTGGAGTGGCAATAGTGGTGCCCTATTGAGTGGTATCACATAAGAGCTTAACTGAGTGGTATCACATAAGAGCTTAACTTAAATGTCAATGATCATAATTTAAGCTATGAAGTTACACATCTATGGTTATCCTTCAACCTCAGTGTCAGCAAAATAAGTGGTTAAAATAGTCGTTATAAAGCATTCACCTAAAATGAATGTACGAATACAAACAAACAAATTTTATAAAGCACAAACAAAACAGGAACATAACAAATGAAATATATACCAAGCAGAGTGATGTTTAAATTGAAGTTCACAAATCCCTGCACAGGGAAGTATCTTGCAAAGAGTCAAAGAATCATCAGGTATAAGGTCGGAAGAAATAACATGTTCATTTTTTCAAGAATCAGATGGAAGATTACAATGATTGGAGAAACCTTATTGTCAATATAACTGAAGATTCTGAACTTTTTTTCTTTTGGGGAAAAGAAAATGATTATTTGAGTCAAACTCTTTTATAGATGGAAATCTTGATTGTACCAAAACAAAGTAAATAATTAGCATCCAGGTCAAAAAAGTTATTTGATATAAGGATGTCCCTTCCATCTCAAAAATAGCTTCAATTAAGAACCCAAATTCATGTCTCCCTATTGAATTAGGACAGAATTCCAATATTCTGAATTTCAGCAATATTTTCGAGTAGCACAAGATAGTTAGCCTATGTGCAGTCAACAGCAAGAGCAGGCCTTAAAGATTCTTTCATAAGCTTTTTTTTTCAGAATGGATTGTTTCTTAAGTTGCATTTAAGAATTCGGTGTAGGGTGTTCTCAGGTGATCTCAGAAATGGATAAATAAATGTTTCTATGTGAAAAATGGCAAGAATTATTGAATCAGTTCACAAAATAATTGAATTATTTGCTTTCCTCTTTGATTAAAAGTAAATCCTGAGTGCACTTATAATTGAACATAATTTGTCCCCTGCACACTCCAATGATAACTTACTCCAAAAAAAGACCAAGAGAAGATTTTCTAAGGGGATTATCGGGAGAAGTCATATATTTGCTATAAGTGAAATAATTTCTTGTCAACAATGGGACAAGGTCATCCCCCTCATCTTGGGAAAAAATTAAGCTCTCTTCTGACAATTATGTCTATCTCTCTTCCTCTCTATCTCACACATGCTGCCCTGCTTGCAGTCAGGAGGAGCAATAAGGGAATCTGCATCCAAGCATGGAAGTGCCATTCTCCAACCAGTGGGAGAACAAGGCGGAGGTGATACACAGGGAAGGGTCTTGTTTTCTAACAGCAAGTGAGATTTTTTTTTAAATTTAATCATGAAACTTTTTCATAAAGATAGACTGAAATTTTCTAATCACAATTTGGGGTTTTTAATCTAGTAATTAAGATTTAAAACTTTTTATATTTGGAAAGAAATTAAAATATTTTTAATCATATTACAAATCTGGTAAGAATCAGATGTTTGTTGTAATGATCGCACATTTACGTTTTCCCTTACCCATCTGAATCGGGTCCAATTTACAAGTTCAATATTCTGCATGAAGTCTATTAATACATATATTACATGCAAAATTTAAAAAAGAAAATGAGAAAATTGTAAAAAAAAGGTCAAGGCATTCACTTATGCTTGTGTATCCACCATATAATTCAGTTACCATAGCTACAAAGGTAGTGAGTATGAACTGAGCACAAATGTTACATTAATTATTTTTCTTGAGGGTTGCAATACAAGCTCTTATTATAAAACTAAAGTACATCAAGAACTCAACTTCAGGATGTCATACTTAGAGCAAGAAAACATGGCAAATAATATGAATAAAGAAATGTGTAACTGTATTCGAAGACATACTAATCACATTAGGTCATGTATTGTAAGTTCGAGTTAAATTTCAAGTTGAATACTGAAAACATAGCAGTGTAACAGTTCAAACACATTCACTAAAGCTAATTAAACTTCAATGCATAAGCATCATAAAAAAGTAGAGCGTTGGTTCTTTTGTAAAAATATAGAAACACAGTAAAGAAAATTATGGTATATTGAACATAATTTGACTATTAAACTGCAAAGACAAGATGAAACCATGTAATGTATCAAGAAATATGTCTAACACATTTGCTAATCTTATATAAATTTATGCAACATGCAATAGACAAAGACCCAACCAATTGTAAATAGAACAGTTGATGAAGAAGAAAAGTGTGGTATCACAGAAGATTATAAATATGAGAAAAGATGAAAGGTACCCGTGACCATGTGCAGGTGGAGCTCTAGGTGCAGTCTTCTCGGCCATAGCAACACTTATCTTGTGCCCTCTTAGGTCATAATCTAAATAAAATAATGCAAATGTTGATTGAACTAAGTACATAACACAAGAATTCAATTAACTTATTTGCAGTAAACTTTGCACTTCAGGTACTCATGTCCACTGTGTTCATTGTGTCAAAAAAATATCTCGGCACTTACTGTTGTAAAAACCTCCAGCAGAATGCGCAGCGGATGGATCTTCATAAGATAGCACAGCATCACCTTTATTGTTCCCAAGTTCATCAGTATATACCTTGATATTCCATGGCCACTGGTCCTTGTACCCACGTTTTTGTTTGATTCTTGCAACCTAGAAGAATGGAGAAACTAATCATTAAGATGCATGAACCAACTTCAAAGGCCATACGACACAAAAAAAGGAAAAGATCAATAATGACCACGACGGTTGCTTATCGTTCATTTCTTCCTCGAAAAATATGATGACTTCTAGGCAAGATATCTAAAAAGCCTTTTGGGACGAACCATGGAGCTGTATAAACTTCCTATCTTCAGTTGTCGTCTATATTTTGCATTTACGAGTTAAAAACAAATAACACCAATTTTTCAAAATTCAAACAAAACTCCGCCTATGTTTTATAGCCGGTCCCAAGTCCGGATAAAGGAGGAGGATTGTGTTAGGCCCCGACAGCCAGCGTAAAACCCTGTCGAATCTCATGAACATGGATCAACGAATATGGCGTCGTATGATCCATGTAGCCGACCCCACCTAGTGCGATAAAGCTTTGTTGTTGTTGTTGTTTCAAAATTCAAACAAACAACAACAACTTGCACAGAATTTTAATCCAATAATCAAATCGAAATGAGAAACATAAATATTCATTTATGAAATGTGAATTGATGCCTATTCTTACATGCCAACTTGTTCCTGAAAAATCTACACATGGAAACTTGTAGATCATTCACGACATATCTAAACAAATGAAGTATGGATATTGTATTTGGAAAATACAGAGTTTAATAGTCAAACCAAAATAGAATACAAAAATAAAGATGATCAACTGCAAAGAAGGCACCACTTCCCCTTATAACATCAAAAAGTTGACATAAATATGATTGAAAGAAAGAACAGTTAAGAATATATACCTGACCGATCCCCCCAAAAAGGTTCTGTAGCTCATCTATAGTGACATCCAGAGGTAAATTTGAAATATATATCCTAGTATTATCACAGGAATCTCCACAATTTTCATCACACTGCTTGACAGGAGCCAAAGGTTCAGCACGAGAACTACCGTATCCACCAGCACCGTGTCGTGGTGGAGCTCCACCATCACGGCCAGGATTGGGTCGATCTGCATACCCACCACCATAGCCACCCATTGATGGACCCCCACGGCCTCCAGAGATTTCACCAGTGTAAGAATTAGGAGGTTGAGCACCATATGAAGGGGGATAAGAATTTGGTCCGTTAAAACCAGTAGGATGTGAAACAGGGTCTGCCCCGTAAGTAGCATTGCCACCATAAGGGTTTGGAGCCTGAGGATAACTTCCATCTGATCCACCATATGAAGGTGGAGCTGCTAAATTACCCCGACCATATCCATCTTCATCACTACTCTGATTATTATTATTATTATCATAAGAACCACCTCTTCCACCGTAGTCACCGCCTCTTCCACCATAACCACCACTCCTTCCACCATAATCACCACCTCTGCCACCACGATTCCCGCCATAACCACCTCGACTGCCGTCAGAGAAATTGTTACGATCCCTATCACCTCGGTTATATCCAGCACCACCACCGCCACGGTTGCCACTAGGGGGACCTCCACCACCACCTGCACCACCTCCGGGACATGGAGCACCACATTTGTTGCACTCCACCCTCCTCGCGAAGTTTAGGTTCCCGCAACTGGACCAAATTATATCTCGATTTTACATAGCATAAAAAATTGGGAAGAAGAACAAATATAGAAACGCATGACAATTTACTCAAATTAGCTCGATGAACAAAGAAGGAAACCTCGGATCAGGACAGAGCCAATCCCCCTCTCGACCACTGCCGCCCGCACGACCGCCGCCACGGTATCCACCGCCACCTCCTCGGCCTCCCCGGTCGCCGCCACCATGGTATCCACCACCGCGGCCGCCGTAACCACCACCATCACCACCTGAGACAACCCCCACATCAAAACCACACACACAAAGATCTACAAAAACCCGCCTCTTCAACAAAAACAAACAAACACACAAGCTAAAAACGAACGGGGTACCTCGGGGTCCGGGGTTTCCACCATATGCGCTCCCGCCACCGCCGCCAAAGCCGTATCCTCCTCCTCCTCCTCCTCCTCCTCCGCCGCCGCCGCGACCAAAGCCACCACCGCGAGGTTCGTCCGGCCCGCCAGAGCCGTAGGGTCCCGACATCAAGTAGGGGTCGACGACTTCAAAGAAAGAGAGGAGAACGCCGAGGCGAGAAGAGATCAGGATTAGAGAAGAGTCGAGTTTTTAGGGCAACCCAACGGGGGGGAGACGGCGACGACGCCGATATAAACCCACCGTTTGGATTAGGGGTTAATGTTTAAACTTTAATCAGTTGTTATATGAGCTTATATTGCGTACTAATTGTGGGATCGTATACGCGACCTTGTGCGGACGTCCTGTTCCACACTTTCTTCCTTACCTCTTTTAATTAAGGTCGCCATGATTTATAAAAGCAATAAAATGTATACTAAAATAATTAGAATTGTAAATGTTGAATTTTAAAACATACTTATATTATTTTCAATCATAATTGTTTTTCTTATCTTTTGACAATCCTTTGTTCCATAATATATATATATATATATATATATATATATATATATATATCCGTCAATCTTAGATGAATGTATTATTGTCGTACAATACAATAATATAATTTGTTTCTAATATCCAAAATCATATTCATAAATATAAAAAATTTATTTTGATGCGTTTGGTCGAAAATATATAATATTACCTGAAATGTAAAGATGCCAAGAAATAAAATTTAAGAAATCACATTTCAAACAAAGTTAAATTTTCATATTTATTTTAATTTAATAAAGGAATCACATTCTCCTCCTGTCTCTTTCTTCCTCATAATATGGTCATTAAAATATGAGAAAGATATCATTTATGATGATAATGAAATTTCAACATTTCACATTCCTAATTATATTACCAAATAACACATAAACATTATAATTCATCATTCATATCAACATGCCTAAGAATTTAATATCAAGATGCCTAAGAATTTAAAAAAGATAGAAGTAGTTTAAACAATAAATTGATTCTTTCAATAACAAAATAAAAAATTTTCAATTCACGGGGATGGATCAGAATGATCGGATTTTAGGCCGAGCTGAATCGTAGAATTTATTGGATCAATTCGACCTAACTAACACTCCTCTTATATAAGTTTTTTTAATAATTAATGGTGTTAACTCGCATTACATATTATTTTTTTTCTTATTTGTCATAAAAAAATTGAAAATTCTAGATTTTTTTTTCTAATTCTCATTCATTTGTATTGGGATGAAACATAATTGTCAAAATGTTTCAATTTGAACTAATCGATCAAAACGGATGATAATAAAATAATATATTTTAATACAAAAAGTTAAATCAACTAATCATATTTCAATCATAAAGATATATAGATGAAACTCAAAATTCAATTACACAAGGACAAACATATCAATCACAAGTCATACAATTATAAAATTAAATTTTAAGATTTAACATTATACTAAAGAATATATAATTCTATATTCATTTATTAATGTACATATACTAGATCCACGAATATCACAATCAAAATTATATGATTTAATAGATTAAAATCCAATTAAAATATATATATATATATATATGTGTGTATGATATATATATGTATGTATGTATAATTCCTAGTAATTTTTTGTGCCATTTTTTATTATCTTTATTTATCTGGTGATGTTCATGGTAAAAGTAGCAACTATAATATTTTCATGTTAAAATATTAGGACAATACTATAATTTTATTCTACATTTAACTACCTAAGTTGAACTTATTACATAAATGCATATATATTACATGTATAATACTATACTAACTATGTTATAGTAATATTGTCCCCTCTACCCATAACGAAATTTCTCATTATATTATATACAATATAGTAAATATATACTTAATCTATATTTTACATTATATACATGATATCAAGAAGTTTCAATGATATCATAATTCGTAAGATAAAGTTTAAAGTTTAACAAATTCTGATTTATTGATACTAAAAAGTGAGAAGAGACAAGTATTAACTGAGGAGAATATTAATGGTGAAAATATTATTTATTTTTTTATAAGAAATGGCCATGTGAAATTTTCTCAAATCATTTATGAGTTAAAATTTGACCGATTAAAAGAATTATTTAGGCAAATATTATTCGATTTTAATCTATTTTGACAAGTTTAATCCGATCTAAATGAGCATATGATTTTTGTGGTCTTTTTTTATACCGCCTTGATGGTCCGGTGGCAGTTAGACTGTCTTATCCTAACAATTTTGATAAACACTTAAATAAGTTTTATTTAATCTCTAAATTATTGATGTTCTTATAAAATCGTTAATAATGTCAAATAGAGTCTTAGTCTTTGTAAAAATTTTAATTGTCAAACACAATCCAATAACTCAAAACAAATAAGACATAGTTTTATTGAATGTATATGTGACCATTAATCCTATCGACAAAGATTAAAAGACCGACATTATATATGACTACCATTTAATCCAGTTTATATATTATTTTTTTTTATGTTGTCTTTAATAAATAAGTAAATATTTTATTGTTTGCTCTCTTCATATATCGATTGTTGGCTACATAAAAAAAGGTTAATTAGCAAATAATCATTAATTATTAGTTTGAATGAATTAGATGATAATAAATAAGTGATTTCATACCGATTGAATGAATTAATACGAATAAAATAACACAAAAAAGACTTTAACGAGTTATTGTGATAAAAGAGTTCGATTTTGAAGTAGTTATTCTATAGCCAGTGATTGTATATCAATTTAATTTTAGTCGATGCTTTTCATATCGGCTTTATGAATAGATTAAACGACATGGCCAAAACAACTTATTATTAGTCCGATTCACCTTGCCAAAATGGCATGACAAGTAAAAAAAAAACGGGCCGTAATTTTAAAAAGTAGAATCAATATTTCAAATCACTTCTTCTCCTTCCTTCAATCCTTATCATTAAATTTGATTTTATCAGAAGTACTTGTTCAATGATTCATTAAAAACCTAGAGAAAATAACGATATTATAGATCACACTCCCAAATTAGACCTTACAGTAGTTTTTTTAATAAAAAAAAACATTGTTAGCACGGTTTGCATTAATTAGTTATTCTATGAACAAACTTCTAACACAATATTTTCTTTTCCAAAAGCCTTAGATTTACATATCATGCATTGTGTGGAACAAGATAACTTATCATGCCGTCGAAATTGAAACTTCAGTGTAGTAGGAGGGAGTTTATTCATTTTCAATCGCTTTATCATTGATCTAACTATTCAACTACAATTTGGAATAGAGTTAAAATTCAAGCGATCTATGACCACTTATGATACCCTAAGATTATAATAAGTTCTATAACTTAGAGCTTTGAATATTACTCTAAGACTCACATCCATAAGAACTTTATCATTGATCATAACAGTTAAACTACAATTTGAAATAAAGTTAAAATTATAAAGATCTATGACCTTTAGGATACTAAAAAATTATAATAAATTTCTATAACTTAGAACTTTGAACTTTGAATCTTACTCTAAGACTCTAATCCATAAGAACTTTATAAAGTATGATTTAAAATAGAGTTAAATTTCTAAAGATCTACGACCTATACCTAAAAGTCATAATAAATTTCTATAAATATTTGAACCTTACTCTATGAATCTAATCAAAAAGAACTTTATTATTTATCGGAACGATTCAATTATGATTTGGGATAGAGTTAAAGTTCTAAAGATCTATCACCTTTTAGAATATCCAAAATGTTATAATAAGTATCTATAACTTAAAACTTAATTTGAACCTTACTCTAAGACTTTAATTCATAAGAGCTTTATCGTTGATTATAACAACTACGATTTAGAATAAAGTTAAAATTCTAAAGATTATACCTAAAAAATTATAACAAGTATTTATAACTTAGAGTTTTGAACATTGATCTAAAATTCTAATCCACAAAAGTTTTATAATTGATTTGCACATGTCATTCACTGATTTGCAATTCCAAAAGCTATGTCAAATCAACAACATATTGTTGTAGGAATACATAGTTAGGACCTTTTGAGAAGAATAAGATATGTGAATTGTTAGAATTTTTTTCAAAAACATGTCAATTAAAGTTAACTCGAAATAATCACGTTAAAACAAAGACACGTTGTGTTGAATAAGTTCCTTTTTTTTATCTGTTTTTAAGACTCGTCGGCATATAAATAAAGAGGCTACTGATATAACTATTTACTCATTCCATTTTTTTTCTTAATAATTTCTTATTCTCACTTATTTATTTATTTAGTTAACAATGTTATACTAGGGGGAACACACCCTCGTGCTGCGATTTTTATTCGGTCTTCCTAAGTTTCTTGGCCTCCATGTATACAAAATGGACTCATGTAGTCATGATGATGGTAATTAAAGAAGCCTTTGATCACTGTTTAAAGGGGTGGAATATGTCATCGTTGTTCTTGTCACTTCTTTTTCGAAAGAGACCCATCGTAGACTCATCATACAGAAAAAAAAAGCAAGTGGAATGTTTTTAAACCCTCGTGACATTAACAGCAATTCAGAATGACTGAAAGAACAGGTAAAGGAAGACGACAGTGGACATTACTAAGAACTTATACTACACCCAGAACAACTGTCTAAAGTGCCATTAGCGAGAGAGAGAGAGAGAGAGAGAGAGAGAGAGAGAGAGAGAGAGAGAGAGAGAGGACTTCCACTGCAACTGGATCTCAGGTTAGATTTCTGGAGGGAAAGAGAGGTTGGAAGGGGGATGCATGCATGCACACGTGTGGTGGGAGTCTGGAGATCGCAGAATCGATCAAAAAGCCATAGACGTTGAGGTCAACAGGGGACCAACGCGGACTGCTACCACAAGCCTGTGCCCTAATTTATAGCAAGAAACAAAAATGCGCTTACCATTATTGTGAAAGAACAGTACTGCAGCTTCTTCTTTCTTGGATGTCCCCGTTGGTGATTTCGTTTCAAAAGTAAAGCATAGGCGGCTTTAATATATAGCAAGGTTAATTACATCATATACATTCCAATGAAATGCAACTAGATGCCAATGAAATGCTGTTTAACTAATTAATTAGCTTTTTTTTTTCATTTACAGAAGATTGTCCATTAATATGAGGGAGAAATGTAAAGAAATGATTAATACGAGGTCGTGCTCAAGTAAATTGTCCATTTACTTCATTTCACTTGCACTACATGCTATACATTATTCGGACCTTTTTCCGTCGTCATCAAAGATTCACCCAAGATCTAGTTATCAACATCTGCCTAATCGAAAAGGTTGAATTATATTTTAAATTCGCCCTTACCAGTCGAGTATGGATGAACCAACAAAAAAAAAAAGAATCTATCCAAATTAGATACTCTAGGAATCTAAACTCTCACGTATGTAGACTCATGAATTGTGTATGATCCGGGCTTCCATGAACATAAATTAATACAGTGAAAGGCAATGCTGTTGATCAGTCTTCTTCTTAATAATGTGCATCAACGATCGATCTCAAGAAAAAGCAAGAAAGGAACAACAGATCGAATTAATTAAGAACAACTGTACTAACCAGTCGAGTTCCCGTCCTCATGCAAACACATCACTTAAGCAATACAAAGAAGCCGAGATAGGAAAAAGTGGACAGCCGGAGAGAAGGACGACTTGACTGTCTTTCCTCTTCCTCTCTCGTCGAATCCATCACTCGTCAAGTAGCACTTGGAGAAGAGCATCATATTACTACAAAGTAGCATTACGAAATGGCTCGTCGCCGTGCGTCACAGTCTTCGTCGCGCTCTCGCAGAAGCTACTAATCAAACCAGAAGATATAATGGCGCAAGTAATATATGAGGTAGCAGTAGACGAAGAGAGTTCATGTACTCAGGAGTTTGACGAGCCCCCTAGTGCAGCACCATATCCTTCTCCCGCCGAGACTGCCGAACTGCCGCCGCTCACGGCCGCCGGGGCGGGATTAGAGGTCTCTCCAGAGTCTCCTGCGCCACCGGGGGGAGACGGCAGCTGATCCGTCGACTGCGAGCTGGTCCGCTTCCTCTTTTTCTTCTCGTAAGGGATCCCGCGGGCCTTGGCCTGACTCTCGCGGACCTCGCGGAGATAGATGCGGACGGCGCGCGCGGCGAAGGGGTTGGCCTCGGGCTTCCCCCCGGACTCCTCGAAGGCGGCGCGGAGGCGGCCGATGAGGGCGTCGAGGGATCCCCAGGCCTGCTTGAGCGGGCAGGCGCAGGGCTCGGGCTGGCTGGGCTGGCCGTAGAAGTGGCACCCGTCGGCGTGCACCTTGGTCTTGCCGAACTGGTCCAGGTACTTGAGGAACTCGATGGCGTGTGCGCCGCTGCACCGCGGCAGCGTCAGGGGCGGCTTGTGATTGCGCAGGTACTGCAGGAAGGTGTTCCAGTCCCGGCGCTTCTGCGACTCGTACTTGCTCGGGGCAGCGGCGGGGGTCGCCGACGGGGCAGGAGCGTGAGCAGAGCCGCCGCCGCCGCCGCCACCGCTGCCAGAGGCTCCGGCGGACTCCATGCAATAGTGATCAGGAGGTCCTTCTCTAAGTAAGAGGTTCAACTTGACGGAGGTGGAGAGCGATGGGACGAAGCAGCGAACGTTAAAAAGGGCAACGGACGGACGCATGAAGGCGAGGAGAAGAGTTCACGTGGTGTGGCCCCGATCACTTTGAAGCCATCTCCAATTCCTATATATTCTCTACAGTGCATGGCCATCATGCACTACTTAATTAATTTATCACAGGTTAATATTTCTAGATAATTTGTTGAATAATTGTTTATTAAATCAAAACAAATTATAAACATGGAGAAACACTAATGTCACAATTTTTTAAAAGGACTTGCCACTCCCCTCTCAAGTTTATTTTCTCCATTCTAATTAATAGTGTTGTCAGTCTATCACCTCAATGACCTACATTCTAAAAGGAAATGACTATCTAGACTCATTATCATTAATAGCTAGCAGTTTTCTTTAGATTTTTTAATGAAAAAAATCTGATTTTATTCCTGTAATGTATAAAATTTACAAGTAAATTTATGATAGATTTTATAAAAGAATTAATGAATTTTCATATTTATATGTTTGAAACGTGGCAACTATAATATTCTAAAATAATTTTAAAGAGCACTTTCTAACTCTACAAAGGATAGCGATTTGAGAGAATTCTCTTTCATTATTTTACAACATTATTTGTCGATATGATTTAAACACATAAAATATGTAATATAATAAGATTAAAATTACTATGGCGAATAAAATTTAAGAAGAAAATGCATTAAATTTAGATTTTATTGTTTATCATGAATTAATAATGATATTCACGAATAGAATCCTTATTATTTTTTTGTAACTATATATACGTACGTTATTGTTATTGTTCTAGTAAACTTTCTTTTAAATGGATGGAACTACTCTCACAACTCGCAACACATCGTAGTAAGAAGGGTAAATTAGTCAAGTAACTTTTAAATGCAGTGGCAGCAACATTTTTAGGGGTGACATTAGTGCTTCCCACGAGAATAACCAATCACCGAGCACTGAGAAACATTTCTTATTTTCGTTAAAATTACACACGGGATAAACTAATGATATTGTCACTATATATGACGTAATCTTATATTTTTCCAACCAATGGTGCAACTGTATGTCCTATGAGACCACACTGTTTTGGTCTTTTCAATATTAATATAGGAATGCATTTAAAAAAAGAATAATTAACATAATGATGTATTTGGGGTCTTGGAATAGGAGTATGACTATCAATAAGAATTGGGTAGAGTGATACCCACTAAAGCAGATATCAAGTTTGAGTCAAATCTTTGTTGAAAGCGTCAATACTAGATACACAATGAGAGGCGACTAATCAAATTAGTTGAACTCTTGAGACGACCTTTAATTTGTGGACACGGTACACTTTTTAATGTCGCGCGAGTTGAATCGTCAATTCCGCTTTCAAATGCAGACTGACCACAAAAAAAATGCACCGTTTTTTTATGATCATGGCTTTATGTGTATTTTTTTTATAGCATACCTGCGTATATACGCATGTTGAACCATAACTGGCCAAGACCAAAATCCATACTCCATACTTCAACCGTGTCAAAGAAAACCTTGACATCTGTAATAGGAAAAAGAAACTTAACATAAAAAAAAGAAAAGACCTGCTTTTTAGGGTTTTTAAAGTGGAGTGTGTTCTAAAGTTGAAGTTTTATAAACATGTCATGTTTTTTTTTATCTTTTCCGGTAGGACTCATCATGACCTTAAACTATATATGTGAAGTGAAAGATGGAGTGACCAATGCCGAAGTTGATGTAACAAAAATAATTGTAGCTTGTGAACTCTTTCTGTAGTGTTTTCCTGGTTGGCGTGTGATTGCTTTAACGGCATTGTCTCTCCTGTTTTTGTATAACATTATTTTTCTAGCTATTATAATCGCATTGCTCGTGTGAAACAATAAATATGGAGAAAAAAAAACATGTACGTCGAGCATTGTTTTAAATTGCTGAAATAATAATAAGTTAATTGCACGATAGATTATTTTACTATTTAAATAATCAAGATCATTAGAGGAAAGCATTCAATTCATTTTAACATATTAACTTTATATGATATTTTTTGGATTGTCGAATTAATCCAATAAACATATATTATTTAGTCGAGAACTACATAGTTAATTTAATTATGATTAATTTTTGTTAAAGTAAAATGAGAAAAAAACATGTTTTCTAGTTTCTACTATTGGAATTCTTACGTAATAATACTATGAGATAAATTAATCATATTATAGCAGCTCTAGAGATCAGAGAGGCTAGTGAGAGATACGAGATGTTCTATATATTTTATGATTCATTTATTTATTTTTGTTATTGTACTAATAATATACATGCAAAAAATATTTTAATAATTAATAATTAAAATAATAGAAGAGTTAAGTATTTTGACGATGGAAATAAAGTTTAGTAGAAACTGAATGGTGGATACATTGTACAACCATATAGTTCATAATTAATGCTCCTTAACTATGGGATAATCGATCATTAGCCACAGGCAACACAATTATGTAGTCCACGACAAGAAAATGATCAAATCTAATTAACTCGAGTATAAATAAACGTTCAAGATCAAGGGGAAGTGATGTTTTTATTTCCTTTGATTTTGTTTTTCCTTGTGCATGCATGGGGATGATATTTTTTTCATGCTTTCGATCGATTTGCTTGTGTCACTTTAAGCATTTTAAATATTTTTTTCTTATCAATTTCATTGTTAGGGGCGTAACCATGACATATTGCTCGCAATGGAGACTTTGGATAAAATCTATGCTCGGAAAGATGATTCATTATTCTCCCAAAAAGTTGATCACGATCACATGCCGTGTCGTGGAATCTTACATTGTTCCATAGAAATTTATCTCATCATTTTCAATATCATCAATTAGACGAAACATTTTTTAAATAGTAAATTTTAGTTTATTGATGATCACATTCATTTTTCGTAGTAGTTATAATGTTTTCAATAATTGTTGAATTTGATGTGCCAACGATTCTTTCTAGAACTTTAAATCTTTAAGAAGAATAACATTAGTGTGTGTGGGCCGATGATAAATTTAATTTAGTTTAACTTATCACGTGGATAATAATTAAGAGAAGAAAATATTTTTTTTTAAATAAGAGTTTATAGATGTTTAAAATTCTTGATTTAATTCGACGCACTGATCAATTTTTCTAGACGTTTGAATGGTTAAAAGAACATGAATAATTTTATATTTTTAACAACAATTTTGACACAATGAATTTTTTATATAATGAAATTAGTAAATTTTTTTATTTATACCAATGTATTAGTTCTTTATGACCTCGAGCTCTTGGTTTATTTAACTTAATTACTTTAACAAGGAAGAAAGATTTCGGCGTGTGTGTGAAGTTGAACGAGGGGGTTGATATATGTATTTTTGTGGAATGCCCCTTCTAAGTTCTAACATTGTTCCTGCCTCGGTACAGATGTAGTTTTTGTTAAAGCATTGAACTCCAGTGAAGAAAATAAATCAACTGTAATGCCCATGACTGTGTTAACGTGCATTACTCTCTCTCTCTCTCTCTCTCTCTCTCTCTCTCTCTCTCTCTCTCTCTCTCTCTCTCTCTCTCGCGTATGTTGAAAGTACGGTGTACATAGTAGTTTGGGGAGGCAAATGGTCAGCAATCTGCCGCTGGCATGCACCTTGTACTTGGTTAGACCGGGAACGACATGATGCATGGCAGTAGCAATTATTGACCAACTGGTTGTCCAGGGTTGTAGGTTACTGCTCCAGGTTGCATGCTTTGTGTTCAGAGCCAATTATTGACATGAACAAGAAAAGAAAAAAGTAATTAAGATAACGAACTTATTGTTTATTACTAATTAAACCTTAAGACTCTTGTTTAGTTTAACATTAATTATTCAAGATATATGAATAATAATTCAATTCTTTGAAATTTCAAGAATAAAAAGTAATTATGTTTGTTTGGATCAAACATGAATAAATGATGCTTAATGGAATATTGATATTGATTAATTCTTATCATTTTCACATTTCAAGATAACTTTTTCATTTAAAAAGTGAACTGAATAATTAATCTATCTCATTTTTTATGTTTTGTTTTATCCATATGAAATAAATAAGAACATTCACCTCTTACTTATTTACTAAATAATTTTAGGAAAAAAATGATTGGTCTAAGAGCTGTTAGTATATATGTCCAATCGAAGCATCGAATCATTATATACTTATTGGAAGCATCACACTTCCAGGTCAAGCAATAAAATAATGTCACTCCTTGGTGAGTATGCTACATTGGAGGCTTGGGCATTATACAGAACATAAAAGGGATATTTGAGATCACATCGATATGACATGAGATGAAGTGATGCTGCTTTGAACTTTAAGCAGGAAAAGGTTCAAATATTTGAACTTCTGTTATATGTTCCACAACAGGAAACCAAATATGATTGATTCCTCGGCCTTCATTCGGTGCACATTGCCTGCCTGATCTGTACAAAATTTGATCTGTTCTCTAGTTTTCTGTATCAATAAGATAACACTGCCGGCCTTTCTGTACTGTTCTCTACAGTTTATTGATGACCACAGCAGCTTCTATGATTGAAACAATTAATATCGTAAGACTTTTCTTTGTTTTTTTTTTTTTTTTGTTTCCTCCAATTCAGTCTGTAAGAAATTATGTTCCGCAGAGATGGCTCAGAATGATGTCTATCAACATCTGATCACTTCACCCAGCTGCGAGCTTTACGAGTTCTGAAATTTATTGCCATGACTACTTTTCCTCTGCTAAGTTTCAGTGGTCAGTATCATCACAGGACGACTTTAGCAGCTGAATCTGCAGGCTGACGTTTGGGCTACCAAAATGAGAGCTCCCTCTACCTTCGGGTCTTTTGCTTTTACAAACACTTAATTCTTTCAATAATAGATAGTCCCTTATTACTGTAACATTTAGTTCTTCAAAGAAAAATACTATACACTGTACAGCATAATCATGCATTGCCTACTTTTATTGCTGCAACATTTCTTGGTACGCCAGAATTCTGGAAGTAACTTCGCTGATGACAAATGATCATTAGCATTGGCACTGTTTTTTCTCCCTTTTTAAGTATGCTTTTCTCCTGCTACATCGGGACATGGTACAGGTTTGAACAATTTTGGATTCCCCCTGTCGACTAACTTAAATGTTGACATGACGGATGGGGATCCTTAACAGTTAACAGTGACAAGTCTGGAAGAACAAAGTGGTGATAATATCTTAAGCTGATATCCAAAGTAGATTGATGATGAGTAAAGATTGGCAACTAACTAACTTAAAGCTGCAACGATTATTGTTTTTTTTTTCCTCAAGGAAGATGCATGAGAATTATTGGGTGTCAAATTTATGACTACTATAAGGGCGTGTATAAGAAATATGCAGAGCAATCAAAGATGCATAGCATATACAAGTATCAGGGAAGCATTTATGAAGTAGATGGCATCACATTTATCAAGAACTCCATGGGAGACTGCCAGTAATGCTTGGGAACATTAGCATGAACGAAAAGGATGAAGAGTGGTGTCCACAATATGAGTGCTGGGCAGCTCTGTTCGTTTGAGAAAAATAGTTTTTCCGTATCAAGTGTCTAATTGAATCTGTAAGAGATAAGTCTAAGAAATAATAGATAGGGAAAATATTGTATTAAATCATTCATAGACAATCAGCTTTATACATTTGTTTGCAACATGATCATGTCTCCTAAATCAGTTTTTTATTAACGCCACTAGAGTTTCAAAAAATGATCTAGAAAAACTTTCAGTAAATAGAAGTCACTCAAGTAGTTAGTCTTGGCAACTCTTTTTCTTCTTCATTGTCCTATGATTCTGGAGGTTTTGATCCATATTTTCACCTGCACTAACTACTTCGTATCAACAGTTCTCTGTTGTGCTTGATGGGAAAATCCGAGAACAAGGAGAGAGGATCGCAGAGAGATTGCAGAAAAAATAAAGGAGACACACGGAATTACCCAGGTTCACCCTTGAGATGATGGCTATGTCCTGCAAAGAGGTTCCACTATATCATTTAGGTTTACAGCCGCCACACAAAATTACATCAGAAATTAGGATATTAATAGCCTCTCCAAACCGGGTTTAAAACCCAAACAAACAGAGAAAAAACCTAATCCGAACCACACGGGCCGGCTAAACAAAAGCCCAAAACCCGTCTAGGTTTCGAGGGCGCTGCCCCCGAACCCCCGCCCGCTCACCGGCGAGCGGGACCGCCGCCGGGGGGCGGGGCCCCCCGAACCCCCCCTTTCGTTCGTACGCCAACAATACTGTTAATTGGGTAATACTCAGATTCCCCTAAGCTCACGTGGGCGAACCCGGTGTGAGAAATAAGGGGTCCTGAAGTATTCACCAACTCTAACATTCTCCCACTTGGTGGATACTTCACATCAATGAGAGCCTTGCCAGCAACATTCTTCTTCAATCCGACAGCAGTAGAGCACCACTCAAACTTTACACCTGTAACTGCTTTAGTCAGAAAATCAGAACTATTCTCTGTTGTATCAACCTTTTCAAGCTGAACCTCTTTCTTTTCCACCTTTTCCCGAATAAAGTGGTATTGGATGTCAATATGCTTTGTGCGTGAGTGAAATACGGGATTCTTAGCTAACTGAATAGCACCTTGATTATCACATCTCACATCTATAACACCTTACTCAAATCCGAGCTCTAAGCACAACCGTCGTAGCCATATGGCCTCTTTTGCAGCATGAGTAAGAGACATATATTCTGCTTCTGTAGAAGAAAGTGTTACCACGCTTTGTCTCTTGCTCATCCAACTTAGTGCAGCCCCAAATAATGTAAAAACATATCCGCTAGTGGATCGTCTACTATCAATGTCTCCACCCCAATCAGCATCTACATGGCCCACAATATCAAGCATCTTTCCTTTTCTTGTACCTTCAAAATACAACGCAAAATTTGAAGTTCCACGAAGATACCTGAAAACTCTCTTGATAGCATTCCAATGTTCCCTGCCTGGGTTAGACATATATCGACTCAAGACTCCCACTGCTTGGGCTATATCTGGACGCGTGCACACCATGGCATACATCAAGCTGTCCACTGCACTTGCATATGGCACACGATCCATCTCTTCAGCTTCTTCATCCGTCTTCGGGCATTGCTCTGCAGAAAGTTTGGTTCCTAGAGACATAGGAGTACCCACTGACTTGCAGTCCGACATGTTAAATTTCTTCAACACTTCTTTTATGTACTTCTCATGTCCTAGCCACAACTTTCGCTTCTGACGATCCCTTCTAATCTGCATACCCAAAATAAAATTCGCTGGCCCTAAGTCTTTTATCTCAAATTTCTTGGCCAACAAACCCTTCACTGAATTCACCATCTTCATACTGTTTCCAATCAGCAACATGTCATCCACATACAATGTAAGAATGACAAACTGATCTCCAACTCTCTTCACATAAACACAATGATCTGAATCTGAACGTACAAACTTGAGTTCGAGCATGTACGTATCAAACTTCTGGTACCACATCCTTGGAGACTGCTTTAATCCATACAGAGACTTCTTCAATTTGCACACCAGCTTCTCTTTACATTGAACCTCAAAGCCTTCTGGTTGCTTCATATATATCTCTTCCTCTAAGTCCTCATGAAGGAATGCCGTCTTCACATCCATCTGCTCTACCTCAAGATTATATGCTGCTGTCAGAGATAGAACAAATCTGATTGAAGTCATTTTCGCCACGGGAGAAAAAATCTCATCATAGTCGACTCCCTCAACCTGAGAGTACCCTTTAGCTACCAGCCTCACCTTGTACTTCTCTACAGACCCATCCGGTTTCAGCTTTCGCTTGAACACCCATTTACAACCAATTGCCTTTCTATCCTTAGGCAATTTACACAAACTTCATGTTTCATTCTTATCTAGTGACTGCATCTCATCTGCCATAGCAAGCTCCCACTGATTTGCATCATCCATAGACCTTGCATCTTTTACAGAACTAGGTTATTCTCCGATGATGCTCAAAGCATGAAACGAACTCAGAGCACTAAGAGAGTATCTCAAATGTGCTCTTTTTTCTCGTGTCGATCTCCTAAGAATTGGTATGGTAGTACCAATATCTGGGTCTTCATCTGAATCTGCATCTTCAACTTCATTAACCGAGTCCTCTTGATCCGGTTCTATAACAAACTCAACTGAAGTATCTTGTGCATCCACCTCTGAAGTTTCAGAATCAGAATCTTCTTCAAGCACTACTCCTTTCTTAGGTTCATCACCTTTTTGAACTTCAACTTGGGAACGTGATTCACGGAAAATAACATCCCTGCTGTAAACAATAGTCCTTGACTTTGGATTCCACAGTTTGTAGCCCTTGATCCCTTCCTTGTATCCGACAAATATGTTCTTTTCAGATTTACTATCATGCTTACCCCACTTTTCCTTAGGTATATGAACATATGCGTCACATCCGAACACCCGAACATGAGACAAATTTGGCTTCTTCCCAAACATTGCCTCATAAGGTGTCTGATCCTTCACTGATGAGGTCGGTGAGCGGTTCTTCAGGTAGTTTGCTGTGGCTACAGCTTCTGCCCAGAATTCTTGCCCCAATTCAGCCCAACTCAACATACATCTGGCCTTCTCTATGAGTGACCGATTTAACCTTTCAGCTACTCCATTCTGCTCAGGTGTATATGGAGTTGTCTTCTGCCTAGCAATACCATTGTCCACGCAGAAATGCTCAAACTTATCTGAACAAAATTCACCTCTATTATCTGTACGAAGGACCTTGATCTTGCAGCTCAATTGATTTTTCACCAAAACTTTAAATTCTCGAAACTTATCGAATACATCTGATTTATTCTTGATAAAATAAATCCAACTGTATCTCGAAAAATCATCTATAAAAGAAACATAGTACCTGGACCCTCCAATAGATGGAGTCGGAGTTGGTCCAAAGACATCACTATGAATTAGTTCGAGAATCTTCGTTGCTCTTGAACCTGTGTGTTGAAAACTGACTCGGTTCTGTTTTCCATGGAGGCAATGTTCACAGAACCCGAAGCTCACAGAACAATCCGGAACTCCTTCTACCATCTGACTTGATGCTATAGTGGATAGTCCTTTTTCACTGATATGACCTAATCTCCGATGCCACAACATAGATTTGCTGTCTTCATCTTCTTTGGCCTCTTCAGAAATAAATCCGCAGCCCACAGATATTGTCTCTCCGAGCAACTTGTACAACGTGCCATAGCGAACCCCTCGTGCAATTACAATCGACCCTCTGATCATCTTGCACGAATCCTTATCGCAACTGAATATAACACCCGAGTCAGCCATTGTACCAACAGATAATAAACTCATGCTCATAAGTGGTATATGCATCACATCTGGTAGAGTCTTCACCGTGCCATCATTCATCCTCAACTTCACCCTGTCATGTCCAACAATCTGAACCGTAGTGTCATCTCCGAGCATGACATCTCCACCATTATACTCCTCATATTCACAGAACCAGTGTTTATGAGGCGTCATGTGGTATGAAGCACCAGTGTCGATAAGCCAGACATCTTTATCTGACTGTGCCGTACATGCAGAAGCCACATACATATCTCCTGCCTCAGCCTCCTTTTTGTCCGAGGTTGACTCAGCTTCTTTCTTATGAACCGGCTTGTTTTTGCAATCTCGCTTCAGATGGCTCCACTCTTGACATCTCCAGCATTGCACCTTCTTATCCTTACTCTTCGAACGCCCACGAGATTTGGATCTCCCTCTCTGATTTTGATTCCTTTCTGGTTGCCTTCCTCTGGCCGCCAGCGCCTCTTTACCAGAACTTGCTGATCCCTTTCTCCGTATTTCCTCTGATAACAAGGCAGCACATACACTTTCATACGAAAGTTCTTTATCCCCGCCACCAATCACAACAATCAGATTGTCCCATGAATCCGGCAGCGAACAGAGCAATGTTATTGCCTTATCATCATCTTGAAACTTAACACCGATTGATACAAGTTGACTGATCACCGTGTTAAAGTTATAAAGATGAGTAGAAAATGAATCACCCTCCTGCATCCGAAGATTGTACAATTTTTTCCTCAGAAATAACTTGTTAACAACCGACTTACTTTGATATAGGGATTCCAACTTCCTCCACAGATCTCTGGCAGTAGGTTCGCCCATCACATTCGTAAGAATTGAATCCGCGAGACACAGCCGAATCAAACCCTTCGCCTTTCTATCAATCCGATCCCACTCTTCGATCGCCTTTGGATCTGCCTGACTGGAGGAGGCCTCGTCCGCGACCTTTGCCGCCTCCATGCCTGGTCTCTCCTTCTCGATTGCCGTCCAAAGATCTCGATCACAAAGGAGATCCTCCATCTTCATCTTTCAGAGATCAAATCGTGTTCCATCAAATTTTTCTATCTCGATTCGCGACCCTCCTGACATCTCGAATAAACCCTAATTCCTTGAACAACCTGTGCTCTGATACCAATTGATGGGAAAATCCGAGAACAAGGAGAGAGGATCGCAGAGAGATTGCAGAAAAAATAAAAGAGACACACGGAATTACCCAGGTTCACCCTTGATATGAGGGCTACGTCCTGCAAAGAGGTTCCACTATATCGTTTAGGTTTACAGCCGCCACACAAAATTACATCAGAAATTAGGATATTAATAGCCTCTTCAAACCGGGTTTAAAACCCAAACAAACAGAGAAAAAACCTAATCCGAACCACACGGACCGGCTAAACAAAAGCCCAAAACCCGTCTAGATTTCGGGGGCGCTGCCCCCGAACCCCCGCCCGCTCACCGGCGAGCGGGACCGCCGTCGGGGGGCGGGGCCCCCCGAACCCCTCCTTTCGTTCGTACGCCAACAATACTGTTAATTGGGTAATACTCAAATTCCCCTAAGCTCACGTGGACGAACCCGGTGTGAGAAACAAGGGGCCCTGAAGTATTCACCAACTCTAACAGTGCTAACATGGTTGCTCTCTCTCTCTCTCTTCCTTTTTCTTTTTCTCTTTTGCTCTCCTGCTCTCTCTCCCTCCCTCTCTCACGCACACGCACTCTCATATCACCGAAACATTCTTGCTATGGCTCTCTTCTTGCACTATGCCTCTTGTACACATGCCAAAAGTGTGATGGCTGCATCTTTTATGCATACTACATTGTTTGGTGATTTCTGATTGAGTGATTTTCTGTTTGGAATGTGATATTCAATTTCTCTGTTAGCCTCATTTACTTCTTGTCTCAGGTTCTGTATTCCACAAGCATCAACAGTTAAAAAGAAATTTTTTTTTTTGTTCACTATACAATTAGTTAGGAACACTATGTTCTGAATGTAATATAACTGATATTCTTACTTCACTCTCCTGCACAGGGAGGAAATGAACTATTGGTCATACAGATACGAAATATGACATCCGTAATCTTCTCATATTGTGTATTCTTTTTTTGTTTATATACTCTGAAATTTTAAAAGCTTCAGATAAAAAATGGATTAAAAAGTTAGCAAAAATATTGAAGGACCTATTTGGTATAAGAACAACCTCTAACAGAGCCTTATTTTTACTTTTCTTGTCAAAGATCATTTAATAGTTTATGAACCCCACAATATTAACTGCAGAACAAGGAAAAAAAATAGGGGCAAACTTATTATTGCTCCACCATGAAACAACATTTCAGATGAACATACAGAGACAAAATTGCTTGTTATTGGGTTCATTAACTCTATACCAAGAGCTTTTGTGCATTTCATATGATTCAATGCCAATGGCTTCATATTGAACTTGACACTTTTCACTTTTCAGTATCATTCTTTAGACATGCCCCCTCTTTGCATAACTTGTTGTTTGTCCATCTTCCTGGGGAAGTGATTCGGAACCACGCATCAGCAGAATCAATTTAAGGAACACTTATCTGTTGCATATTCCAACTTTACGTGAATAATTTAGTTAATTAAGTTGCCGATGAATTCATACGAGAATAAACAAGGAAAAGCATAGGTATGAAAATATGAGCACCTCTTGTGCCCGTGCGAATTGGATAGTCGACGCCACTTTTCATATATTAACAGTTGGCTGCGAAAAAATTGTTAACGAATAGATTCAACTTCTAGGTAATAATTAATATAGAGGATTACAACAGGTCTTGGACCAATTTTAGCTGCATCAGTTTGGTTTAAAACATAAGCTTAGGTAACTTTAATGTTTTATATGAATTCTTTTCTGTGGATTTTGTTGGTCTGATAATTGTGTGGATTTTTTCTTTTCTCCGCGAAATTACACCTGAACCATACAAAGATCATTAAAACTGAAATAAATATTCTATATTGTGAATTACTAAAAGGAAATTATGATCTATCAAGTGTGTTCTTCCTCGACTTCATGATACACACCTAATTCCTTACCTTGACATAATATTTTCAAAATAATTTAAATATATTACATAAAATATATTCAAATCAGTGACGAATATGGACCCAAGAGAATCGAATAAATGTGCAAATAATTTTTTCTAAAAAATTAAGTCAAGAACAACATCAATAATTTTATATTTTTAACCCTAGCTATGGAAAGAGTTTTCCTGCTAATTAATGGCTCAAGACTGTTAATGAGAACTTGCATTCGAACCCGAGCGTAATGCCCACCATCCAAAGTTTTAATTCAATTAATTATTTCTCTTATGGAAAAGCATGAGCATGAGCAAATAATTTAGTGATATTTATTTAATTTATCAAACAATAATACAATTATTATTTAGTATAATTAATGATGATAGCAAACAAAGAAGTAAAAATTTGATTTGTAAATCCACAGCTTACTCTCCTTCATTTTTAACTTCATTTATTTATATACTTTTTAGAATTCTATAAGTTATCTAATTATGTAAATATAAATGTTAAATTAACTTCTATCCTATTATTTAAAAAATAACTTATTCAATTAAGATAATAAAAATATTAGTCTCATCATAAAAGAATATTTATTAATTAATTAACAAAATAATTACACAATGTATAAATAAAAGTATTCAATTTATATTTATTATATAAAATATTTTTATTGCAAAAACTTAAATAAATATTATTTATTTATTTACATTTAAACCTAATTTTTGACATCAAAAGATAATTAAAGTGGATCGTCTAAATGTGGTGGGGGACAATTCGAAGGAGACGACGCGAAAAAAAGTTACGGGAATAATATAGAAAATTTGAATAAAATTATTTGACGTTTGAACTGAAATAATACAACAACAACAACAACAAAGCCTTATCCCACTAGGTGGGGTCGGCTACATGGATCATACGACGCCATTTCATTCTATTAGTAACCAAATTTTTCGGTATATTATTCACCAATAGATCATGCTCTATTAGTTCGCCAAGTGTCCGTCTTGGCCTCCCTCTCCCTCTTTTAATCGGACTTCAGATTATTTGATCTACTCTTCTTACTGGCGCATTTAATGATCTTCTCTGAACATGACCAAACCATCTCAAACGATTCTCTACCATTTTCTCACTAATAGGAGCCACTCCGACTCGTTCACGTATATGATCATTCCTAATCTTATCTTTTGATCACTCCGATTCTCTGAACATGAACTGAAATAATATAAAAAAAATTTTGATCAAAATGATAATTTTGAAAATTAAGTTTAAAATTAGTCAAATGATTTTAAATAAATATAATATTAAATAATATTAAATTTACAATTACTCGGAATGTTATTTTTTTTTTATACCCACTTCTGCCTCACTATTCAGAGTTATTAAAATACGACTAATTCGAAGTTTGAGTTAAGAGCAAAATGATATTATCTTGACAAAGTGATGATTTTTAAAGTTGAACTTGAGACAATTAATTTCTAACGATTTAAATGCCAACCAAGCTTAGTTACTATTTGACTATTTCGATGTTCGGACAAAAATAATATCGATAAATTTTATTCAAAATAATGATTTTGAACGTAAGTTATTTTGTACTCTGATTATATGTCATAGCACAAAAAAAAAATAATGGGGTTGCCATCGGATTCGAAATTGCCGACTCCCCTCGATTGTGTTCCATTTCCGAGCCATCGCCTTTTCTTGTTGGAAAAGCGACGCCTTCGCCCTTTTCTGCAATAGTCGGGGGCCCACTAAATTAAGACACCACAAAGAAAAAGACTAAATCCAGACTTTAAATAAATGAGCTATTAATGATAAATTTACAAAACTAAAATTAGAAACAAATTGTAAGTTTTAATAATTTTTATTTCGTATCAAATTAATTAGTTGTTATTAATGAATTTGGGAAAAAAATTAATGTCTGTTTGAGTAATAGTCATTTGGATTAAATCTTTTTTTTTTTGCATATGATCGAATTTTATAAGTGTTTTTTTTTTTTGCTAAAGGAGGCCTACTTTTAGCATTCTTGTCTACAATTATTTAACCTTAATATAACTATTTTTATATCAAAGTGAATACCATAAAAACCAGTCGGTTGAATTCTTTCTCGAATTTCTTTTTATTTTTCTAGTGGTTCATCGATAATTCAATGTAATGGGATCCATGTCATTTATGTCTCATGTCCCAAAATTTTGATATGAAAAAAAAAACATATAATACGAGTTAAAACAATTCAAAGTACGTCTGTTACATATTTAAAATATGTCATACGTGTTATTTTTCACATTAGTCCGTTAAAGTTAATAATGCGTTATACATAGCATTACAATTACACTACAAATATTACTTAAAAGCTAAATATCGTTTTGTTCTTTTTATCTTAATTGCATATTAATCAAATGCTAATGCCTCCGTGTCTATCCCAATTGGGCAAAAAAAAAAGATTGCACTTTAAACTTCTCTAAGTATTTATAACTTAAACCTCTTCTTTTTCTTAATTATTAGAAAGGCCAATATACAAAATAAATAAGTACAAGAGTTCTATCAAATTTAAGACAAGTATAAGTGGACGAATTCACATCACATATATTTTGGTAAAGGGTAATATTATTGTCACAAAAAAATTATTACTACTATTTTTTTCACATGAATGTTGGATGTTTATGATCTAATAAAACAAGGTGATAATAATGTTTTTGGATGATAATAATATGGTAAAGGATTATTTCCATAAATCACTCTTAAATTATCATAATTTTTTATATCTAATATTAAATTACGAACTTATTATTTTAGATCTCTAAACTATCGCGACTTTTCCATGTTAGTCCTTCCGTCCATTTCTGTTATATGTTATGTTAGTTTTTATTTTTTTTATTTATGAAAAGATTGAATTACTCCCTCCCTTCGTAACACATGAAATAATAAACATAAAGAATAAAAAAATAAAAGAAAAATATTGGAAGGGCTAGGTTGAAGGGGACAACCAATGTAAGGAACATTTTTTCTTTATTTTTTATTTTTATTATTTGATGTGTTATGAAGGGAGGGATAGTTTAATTTTTTCACAAATGAAAAAAAAATAAAACTAATAGAAAATGTAACAAAAGTGAATGGAAAGATCAAAATAAAAAATTATCATAATTTAAGGATCCAAAAAAATAAATTCATTTGAAATTAAATGTAAAAAATTATGATAGTTTAGAGATAATTTATGAAAATAACTCTTTGATAAATCCTAAATAAGCGAGAAGGCATCCTTTGCAATTTAATTATTCCCCGATGGCCAATTTTAAATTTGGGAGATGCCAAGTGCCAACCGTTGAGCAGCTTAATATATTGACTTCTCCCGTTTAGAAGCAATCAAGTACCACGTTCTACATGTTCTGTTGTGATAGAAATTGCCATGGACACAAGTTGGTGACTTCTCCTCCCAACAACCGGGATCCGAATTAGGGGAATATGGGCGTCCCCCCAAGTTATGTGAGGGATTGTTCCCTCGTGCTGCGCCAGCCTTGCGCATTCGGTGCAGATCTAAGCATTTTATGTTAGATTAGAACGATTTAAACTCCGGTTTTTCGCGCTCGTCCCACGGTTCAACGAATCGAACCGGTCTGAGGGGGTATAAAATAAAAAAACCCTCGGCGGCCGATATTTCCTTTTCTCTTCTCTCTCTCCACACCTCCGTTTCTCCTCTCCGCACGTGGTGTCTTTTCCTCCTCATGAAGCCCTCTCCTCTCTGTTTCGCCCTCACGCTCTACTCTCCGCGTGGCTGTGCGACGACGATGAGCACCCCCGACAGCAGCAGATCTGCGCAACCCGGAGCACCCTCGACCCGCCACGACCCTGAGCACCCCCGACGGCGGCTTCGCGACGGCCACGAGCACCGGCGCCGAGCACGCCCTCCCCTGCGCGTTGTCTCTCTCCTCTCCGTGCACGACCATGATCCAACAACTGGCAACTCCCCCCGCGCACCCACTGACCAGATCGAGCAACCGGCCGTTCAGATCTACGCTTGCGCACAGCCACCGACTAGATCGAGCACCGCCGTGATCGTGCACCGCCGCGACTAGATCGATCACCATCGCCAATCAGATCAAGCAGCCGGCAACTTCCTCACGCACCCATCGATCAGATCTACGCTCGTGCACGCTGCCGACAATCGACGACTTCCCCGCGCACCCCACTGATCGGATCTCCTCTAGCGCACCATCGCCGACCAGATCTAGCACGCCGCAGCTCTGCCTCTCGCGCACGACTGCCGATGAGGCGGCTCCGCCGCCGAACTCGTCCGCCCCGCCACCCCTGAACTCGTGTGCCGCCGTCGCTGAGCTTGTGCGCCGCTGCCGAACTCATTCTTCTCTTTACATTCACCCCCGCGCTCAGATCCGCAACACCATGGCGACGCACAGCGGTGACCCTCGGGCGACGACGTGCTCCTGCACCTCCGCTCGCTTATCTCGTGATCAAGCCTCGCACGCCGCATCACAGCCGCCGCCGTTCTTGCGCACCTCCGCCGAGCTCGCCTGCGCGCCGTTTCCGAGCTCATGCACCTCCGATGCCGAGCTCACCCACACCGCCGCTGCTGAGCTCGGCTTTGCCGTCGTCGATCTCATTTTTTGTGTTAATCCTTTGCCCTGTAATTTTTTTGTGTAATCGATGTTGTTACTAGTTAAACATAAATCTTTGTACTTTGTAATTTCTTTGTTGTTAATCCATGTTTTCTCGTTTGAGTTTGTGCAATGTCTCAGAACGATAGGTGTAAATTTTTTGTTGTTAATCGATATTTTCGCAATGCTCTCAGAACGATAAGATTAGATCGGTCTTTAGCTTTAAGTTCTCCATCTTCGGACAGACGCTCCAATTATGTAACAAAATTATAGTACTTCTAATTCAACCAAAAAGGCGGCGACAGGGAGGCGGGCTCAACATCACGAAGAGATCAAGTGGGGCGGAGCTCAAGAAGGCGGGCTAGGCGGCGGAGCTAGACAGGCGGAGGCGGGCAATGGCTTAACATGTAAAAATTCCGACATGATTAGGATATTTACACATGGATTAAACATAAATTAGTAATTAATTACAAAATATCATCGATTAACAACAACATTAACAACATGGCGAGGGCGATGGTGGTGCACGAGCTCGGCGGTGGTGTTGCGGGAGCTCGGCGATGGTGGCGGGCGGGCGAGATCAGCAGCGGCGGGGAGGGCGAGATCGGGGCGGCGGTGCGCGGGCGAGATCAGCAGTGGCGTGGTGGGCGAGATCGGGGCGGTGGTGTGCTTGGCGGCGGCGGGGCGAGCGAGCTCGGCGGAAGCGGTGCAGGTGAGCTTGGCGGCGACGGGGCGAGCGAGCTCGGCGGAAGCGGTGGCGGTGCGCGAGATCTAGCCAGGGTAGGGGGTCACCACGGGTCGATGGCTGACGCTCGGAGGGGGTTGCCACGGGTCGGTGGTGGCTCGGAGGGTGTCGCCGCGGGTTGGCGAGGTCGGCAAGGTTGTAGATTTGGGCGGTCGATGTGGTTGCAGATCTGGCCGGGTCTCGGAGGGGGTTGCCGCGGGTCGGTGTGGTCGCAGATCTCGCTAGGGCTCGGAGGGGGAGACCGCGGGTAGGCAAGGTTGGCGTGGTCATAGATCTGGCCGGGGGTCGTAGGTCTGGTCGGCGGAGTCACAGATTTGCTCGGGGCTCTGAGGAGGTCGATGGGGTCGCAAATCTGGTCGGAGTCGGAGGAGGTCGCCGCGGGTCGGCGAGGTCGAATCGATCCGGCCGGGCGTGAGGTCGAATCGATCCGGCCGGGCGCGAGGTCGAACCGATGAGGAGAGATAGAGGAGGGGAAAAAAATGAGGGTTTCCAGCTTTTTATAGCCAGTCGAATCGAGCCGCTCGTCCCATTTCAAACCGCGCGTCGAATCGCGCATCAAACCAGCGCCGATCCAATCTTTTTTCTTCAAATCCGCGCCAGCCGTCGGATGCGTAACATGGGGGGACAATCCCCCCACATAAGTTGGGGGGACGCCCATATTCCCCTCGGAATTATAACACTCCGACATTTTTAAAATTATAAATTAATTTACATAATTAAAATATATTTAAATTTTATGATTTATTAAAGAAAGATATAGTTTGAAAAGAAATAAAAGTTAGTTAGAAGAAGAATAAAAAAAGAGAAAAAATGAGATAATAAAAGTTTGAGTAAGAATGAAATTGTTAAGTGATAGGAAAGGATGATTCCTAATTAGATTAGCAGATAAAGTTATAATGAGACTAGAGATTCAAAATTTAATTTGAATATAACTATAAGTTTAGAATACAAATGAGTCCTAATGAGAGTTAAGATAAGAATTTTACGTTCAAAATATTTTAAAAAATAAATAATATTATTTTTTATTTTATTTTGAAAATTAAAAGATAAGAATAATAATTATTTATTTAATTCCTAAATTCAAGAATGATTATATTTAGGAAAGATAAAAATAAATAAAAGATAGCTAGAAGAGGATTAAGGATAAAATTTGTTGAATAATTGAATTAGGACTCCCAGGTTGAAATTAGGAGTTTTAAGAAAACAGTGTGGTTATACTTAAAGTTGAAATGGTATAAAAAGATTGATAAGCAAATATTATTTATGATCACTTAAAATAAGAGGGGCAATAAATTAAGAAAATAATTAAACATTATAATATAGTAGGAATATAAGACAATGTAAAAAAACATTAGAAAATATCTAACATTTGAAAAACAGTCAAAATATCCAAAATATATTACTTGATTATTAGTACTTAATAAGACTAACCATAAGAAATTTATGGGTCAATTGAACCCATTAATCCCTATGTAGGACCGCCCATGAATATTGCTTTTCTTTTAAATTCATTTAGAAAAATAAGAGGAAGAAATATATTTGAGTAAGAAAACAGCATCACATTCTAGTAGGGTGTGTCATGTACATGTGCATCCCAACCAAGCTTGTGAACCAAGTATGCAAAGCAATCAATGACAACCAATAAAGACTGCCTGCAACTTGATGATGATAAAAAAAAAAAGGAAGAAGGTGAAAGAAGAGGAGGAATACCCTGCCATGACCATTAGGAAACAGCTACCAGTGACTTCCATGCTCCCCCCTTCCTTTTTATCTTTCTGTTTGCAGCAGTGGCCTTCTGCAAGGAAACAGCACTGCAATGCCAATTAATCCCACGTAGAGAATGAGCCTACAAATTCGCTTTGCTAGATACAAAAAAAATTAATAGTTTTTATTTAGAAATTGAATTTACACGTAGGCTGCGTTTGACAATAACCGCGAGTACTAATGTTATGAGAATATTAGTGATGTGATCCGAAAATCTCGGCGGCTTATTTGGAAAAGTTCGGTGTGGGTTTCGAGGGGGAGAGAGACGAGCGTCGGAACATTTGCAAGTTCTCGCGTAAGGCGAGAACTTTTTTCTGAGAACAAATTCGAACAATCGCGTTTGACCATAACAATTGTTCTGACGAGCTCCACCGGAATAATTGATGATGTTTGGCAGAACATTTCAATGTTCCGATTTGTTCTCGCATGCCAAACGCAGCCGTAGAGTTTACGCACCCATTTTTCTCCTATACATGATCTCTGTGTATAATGCATTGGTTAATGATTAAGTAATTAAAAATATAAATATGGTTTTCTTTAACACAAACTTGGTAGATTTATGTGAAATATTATAATTAAAGATTTTCCAAAAGTGGAAAAATAAGTTTCCCAAATTGTCTCCGCACACAGGATAAATTTATCACTTTATAGGAGTATTTTAAAACTGTGAATGTTTATACGGATTATTAG
Source organism: Pontederia crassipes (assembly GCA_030549335.1). Lineage (NCBI taxonomy): Eukaryota > Viridiplantae > Streptophyta > Magnoliopsida > Commelinales > Pontederiaceae > Pontederia > Pontederia crassipes. Next base: position 7,325,096 of record CM060189.1, read on the forward strand.
GCTAAACTTTTAAGAGTATGTATTTTTCTTCAATAATTCATAAGTGGCAATTACCGGATAAGAAAGTCGCTCATTTAAAATAAAATGACGTGGGATTTATACCAATTACCAAGATTGTTAAACTCCGATGCATAATTCATTTTTACTTATTTAAAATTAAAAAGTTCTTTCTTGATCATCTTATTATCTGAGAGTTTTTTGCTTTGAAATAATTGAGCCACAAGTTTTTTTTATTTACATAAAAAAATATAAGTCGACATCTTATTGTCTACGATAACAAAAAAGTTCATATTGAACATTAAATTTGGATATCCAATTTCTTAATTTCTCACTAATAATCCAAACACCTGCAAGGCATAATAATAACCAAGTTCAATTAAGCGACGTATTAACTTAATTATTGTTATTTCAATTCAGAAGTCAGAACAGAGAGAGAGAGAGAGAGAGAGAGAGTAAAGAACAAATAAATAAAAACATGCAATGCAGCAATCTCCCTCCCCACTCCGCTCCCCATTTCATTCTCCTCTCTTTCTAGTGCCTTCCAAATCCCCCGGTACGCGTCCTCGCATAAAAAAAAAGAAAACAAAGAAACGCCTCTAGCACTAGAAGGTTCTCTCAGATCGCCGACGTCGAACCCTAATGTGGCCGCCGTGGGTCAAGCTCCACCGCCGGAAGTCCTTCATGTCCGCCGCCGGCGACCATGGCGTCGTCCACGACGGATCTGCCTCCCCGCTTCTCCGCACCCCCTCCTTCTCCCTCCGCACACTCAAGGACGTCCAGTCCCTCGTCCTCGACGACGCCGACGATCCCTTCTGCACCGCTGTCTCCTCGGCGTCTGAACCTTCGTCGCCGTCCGTCCGCCGCGTCTTCCACAGGGTCCGCGTCGCCTCCGTCGCCCTCCGCGCGCTCCGATCCCCCGCCCCATCCTTCCCCTCGGACCGCCGGATCGTCGTCTACTACACCTCCCTACGCGTCGTCCGGAGGACCTTCGAGGACTGCCGCACCGTCCGCTCCATCCTCCGCGGCTTCCGCGTGACCGTCGACGAGCGCGACCTATCCATGGACTCCGGCTTCCTCACGGAGCTCAAGGGGATCCTGGGTCGACGCCGACAGCACATCAGCCTCCCCCAGGTCTTCATCGGGGGGCGGTACATCGGCGGCGCTGAAGAGATCCGTCGCCTTCACGAGTCAGGGGAACTGAAGCGCCTCATCGAGGGGGTGGCGACGGCGGCGCCGGGAAGCGCGCCTGGGGCCTGTGAGAGCTGCGGGGGCGTGCGCTTCCTTCTGTGCGGCGTGTGCAGCGGGAGCCGGAAGCGGTACACCGAGAAGGGCGGCGGCGGTTTCCGGAGCTGCAACGAGTGCAACGAGTACGGGCTCGTGCGCTGCCCCGATTGTTTGCGCCCTCTGATCTAGATCGAACAGTACGCCTTAGTTACCTTTATTTTTTTTCTTATTAGCGTTGCCTATGAGGTTAACTATACAAATTAACCTCTGATGAAATGTTTTTTTTACAAAACAAACAGGGTTAATTTACTATAATTTGGAAGATATTTGGGAGATTTATGACCTCGTTGTGGATTCGAGGGGTTACATTAACTGTGTTAACTGTAGACTTGTTTGTCATGTTTTTATGTGCTATCACTTGTAAGTTTCTTGCTTACATCAAATACGACATCTTAATTTTATTTTGAAAAAATAAAGATAGATATTGCTTAAAATACAACATCAAAATAAAACAGGTATTGAATCCTAGGGCATGTATTATATTTTATATGTTATGTGAAAATGAAAGCTTATCTTATTCTTTTGTGCTCTTATGATCATTGATCGGCTGAGTTAGTTAGGACATCATCATCAAACCAATTGACACATGTTTGCCTATTTTAACTGTAATCATCCTACATCGATTCAATACAACTCATGAGTGATGGGATTTATCGGCGACACAAATTTTTGACACAAACATTATGCATGCTTAATAACATATGATCCCAGGAAAATGGTATTGGGAGAGGCTTTTATCATGATTGAATTGACCAAGGATCTTTTCCTTGGTAGATGAAAAAATATCCATCTTCACATTCGGATGTCTCTCTCTCTCTCTCTCTCTCTCTCTCTCTCTCTCTCTCTACAGCGAGAGAGCAACACTGAGGGTGATGGATGGCGGGGGTGGGAGGTTGGTTGGCACACTTGACACGTGCGAGCATTGTATTCCTCCTTTTCTTTCACTAGTGAAAGGAGAGCAGAGCATCGTCCTCCTAACGGTGGACAAATTGGTAAACGACAAAGTATTAGTTCCGCCCAAAGTCCGTATAAATTATTGTTTAAAACATTGATGTTTGCATCCGAGCTCTACGGACTGTAAGACGAGGCTTATCCTAATTATAAATTGCGACCACAAAATGATACATTGTCTAGGACGCATATACCGTGCATGCTAAATGCAATCATGCATAACATTCTTCAAAAGAAAAGAAAAGAAAGACAACAAAAAAAGAACACATTCAAATATGTGGAATAACAACAGCTCCAATGTTGTCCTATGTCGCGCTAAGAATATGTATGATGTGATATGTCTTGTCATTGGCATTCAAATTCAAATGCCATGGAGATCGCAGCTGGCCGTTTAGAAACGGTGCCCCCCATTTTACTTTTTTTTTTTTCGTTTGGAGCGTGCGGAAGAAAAGTGGGCGCGGCCCAAAACGCATCATGGCGGGTCATCCTCTGTTTCTTCTTTGCGCACTAAACTTGATGGTCCACTTGTCGTATCATTTATCCATAACAATTTACTAAAATTAAAAAAAGGTGAAACAATAAAAGAAGAAGGATATATGGCGAATATGTTACATACAACATAATGCATATGAAAAAGATATTAATTATCAATCAAATCTAAAACAATCTTTGTACCACATTACATGCCTTGTCCGTATATCATTCTTAAAATAGATGATCATTTATCTGTTTCAAAAATTTATTTTTCCATATACCACTCTTACTTCCTTTTATTTTTTTTCTTTACTTTCATCTTAATGCTTTCCTTTTTCTATTTACATTAATTCTTCTTTCCCTATTAATTTTTATGTTTATTTCATTTTTAATTTTCACCTATTATTAGTTCAAATACTTTCCCCCTTATTTTACTTTCTTTTCTAATCCTTTATTTCCTGTGTTTTACTTTTATTTTTTAACCTCTTTTCGCTTTTAATCTTGAACCTGATTTTTTCTAGGTTGCGGATTGGACGATTTTGTTGGTTGAACCGATTTTTATCTGATTAAATGTCATTTTCGATTTTGAACATCAACCATCCATTAGTGATTAAATGATGGACTAGGTTTTAATAACATAGGTTGATTTTTTGGATGCCCACTCATAATCTCTGGTGTCTCGGATTATTAGTATTTAATTAATTTGAAGTCAAGGTGAAAAAATAAAATAGTATTCTTTTTTATTAAAATGATAATTTCAGGAATCGAGCCTAAAACTGCTACTTTACTAACACTTTCGAACGACTTGAATATAATTTTGTTAACTAGTTGTGCCTTGGTGAAACCTAATTTTATTAATGAACAGTTTCTTTATTGAGAATATTAAAGCGTAATGTCACAAATATATATTGCATAAGTTATTCTTTTAAAAAATAATATGATTTCATATTTTGTTTAAAGTTGTATAATAGAACCAACATATGCCATTCTACTTGACATTATTAATTTTCATGGGACATGTAAACTTTTTACATAATAAAAGTTGAGAAATTATTGTATCTTAAAATTTGAAGGCAAGTGATGACTGATGACTGTCTGCCAGTGCTTAAGAATTAAAATGTCTAATCATGAATATATCAAGAATATGTCGAGTATATACAAATACCAATGTTTTTAGATTGGACAGATCCGATTAGATTCAATTGGGTTGAATCAAATTTTATTAAAATAATATTATTTATAATAATTATAAGATATAATATAAGTTATATGATGTAGTATATAAATATTGTACTAATAACTCATTAATAAGATTACAAATTAATATAATATAGTTTTTATTTATATTAAAGTTTTAATAATGATAAATAATAATGGTTAACGTATAAATATAAATAGATTATTATTGATTTAGTATCTATTATTTAATGATGATAGATGTTATATTAATAAATTTTAATTTAAATTATTCATATTTTTTCTTTAACACTTTCCTTTTTATTTCTTTTATTTATGTCCTTTGATAATTTTACATTTTAATGTTATTCAATTTTAAATAATTGACTTTTTATTTCAATTCCTATTTAATTTTATACCTATCATTTCCTTCTATTTAACATTTTTATATTCCTTTCTTTTTTCCTTTATTAACTTTCCCATTTTTTTTATTTCTTTTATTTTTTTCAAAATTTAAATTGACCGGATGAACCGATTCAACCTGGTCGATGCAACCGAATTTTCTTGGTTCAGTGTCAAAACTAATTTTGATGTACAATCGGACTGGATCAACAGTCGATTCGCAATTCAACCATTTGAATCGACAGTCTGATCCAATTTTGATAACATTGACGAATACAGATTGGTCTTCCCATTTACAAAATTTTTCGAAGAAAAAATTGAATTATATTTATTTTTCTTGATTGTTCAAGACTAAAGATGGACAAATAGGTCATGTCGTGCTCGGGCCAGTCAACTCGTGTTTGACCATGCCGCAAGCCGTGTTGTGCCACACAATCCGTTTTGGACCTCGACACGGTCCGAGCTCGGTATGATCGGACCGATCGGGCTAGGTCATGCCGGGTCGGATGACCCATTTTTCTTCTTTTTTTTCCTTTCAATTTAAACTTTTCCTATTTTTAATTTAATTATTATATAATATAATAGTATTATTAATTATTCTATAATATATAACTTAGTGAGTAGTGACTACTTTAATTATTATTTAGTTACAATTTCAAATACATTAAGTCATTAATTCATAATTATGAAGTAAATAAAATTTTAAAATGAATAATTGAGTAATAACTAATAAGTTATAAGTTATAACCTTATGCATAAAATTAATTGGTATGTCTTTAATAAATATATATTAGTAGTATACTAGTAATAGTATAGATAGTTAAGTATTAATTTACTATATGCTAAGTTATAACTAAGTTATACTAAGTAAATTAGTATTTAAGTATCTTACAACTAAGTTACTATGTACTATATGCTAATTTATAACTAAACTAAGTTATAACTAATTAATGAGTACTAAGTATAAGACTATAATATTAGTATAATAGCATAAACACTTAGACAGTTAAGTACTAATTTACTATATACTAAGTTATAAGATGGATTCCTGATCTTGTGTTCTGAGTATTTATATCAAACCAAGTAATAAAATTTTATAATAAATCATGAATGCAGAATTTAGGATTTTCAAACTCTCATTGAGCAAATGTGATAACATTCTCGCAGTAATATCTCTTTAAACTCATTTCGAGTGAAAAGACAACATCACTCGAAGTGGGTCTAAAGTGACTACTATGAGAATGCTATCTCAATTACTTAGTGAGAGGAGAGGAAATTGAGAGACCGCAAGAGTGAGAGGAGATTGAGAGAGAGAGAAGTATGAGGGGTAAAAGAATGAGAATGAAAAGGGGGGAGGGAGTTCAAACGCGTTTTATAGGTGGCGGAGCGGAATAAAAAAATCAAACACGACCTGTGTTGTTTTAAACACGCCCCTTGTTGGACTCTTTTAACACGACCACATTCGTGACACCGTGTACGCCCGTGAATCGCCCGTATTCGTATTGTCAAATCGAAATAATGTGGGCCGTGTGATTTCAGTGTACGCCGTGTTGGTGCACCGTGCGCGGTTCGTGTTGGTGCGTGAAAAAAATAATCTATATCAAAATGGATCGTGCGTGCCTAGTCCGTGCTCATTGTGCTCGGACCATGCGCCCCGCCCGAAATTCCATCTTTATTCAAGACAATATTCAAAATGGTATAGAAAATGTTAATTTAGAGAAACCATTGTACTTGTTGAATAAATTATTCTTTTCAAATTATTAGTTAACACTTTATTGATTAATATTTATTGACAAGTATTTAAATATGACATCTCATTCAAATTCTACATGGATAGATGGACATATTTTTGTACAAAATATAAGGGGACAATATTGATGATGGCTAGAATTTTATTAATTTGTCACAAAGTTATGTTTATAATGACCCAATTCGTGTAACACATTCTCCTCTCTCTATCTCTCTCAATGTTTACACCTCGTAATGATGATAAGTTTTACTAAATACCCTTCAACTTTGACGCTTTCCCATCGTTGGTCTCCAATTTCACTTTGTAATTGTATTGTCTTTCATCTTTTAATTTATTTCATTAAATGACATTTCAATAAGAAATAATCAATTTCTCAATCGTTTCATAGAAATAAATATTATATAGAATATTAAACTAATATTAATTTTTTACAAAAAAGTGGTGCACCCCCTCTCCCTTGGTCGCCACCGCTAAGGCGGTTGGAGGGAGAGGGGGCGATAGTCACCGGTGGGGCGAAAGGAGGGAGGCATCGCCACCCACCCCCTTTTCACACCCGACGTTGACGCCAGTGAGCGCAAGTAAAAAGGGGGGCTACGAGGTCCACGTTCTCATCCGATGCCTCCTCTCTTTGTCGTTGGGTCGACGTTCTCCTCCCTGATGAGGTCTAACCTCGCTGCCCACTCCTATGTCACCGTCCCATTCGAAATCTCAGATTACACCACCGACGTTGCCACGACGCCCTCCACCTCCTCGAGACCGTCTGTCGCTCCGTTGTCGCTTTCGGCTGCCGCATCCGCTACTACTAGGTAGGCTCATCAGAGATGTTCGGATCCACACCGACTCCCCAGTCGGAGTCCTTCCCTTCCATCCTTGCTCGCACTACGCCTTCGCGTTGAAGATTGCAAAGGTGGGCGACGACCCCCTCTTTCCTGCGCCAGCATGCGTAGGTAAAAGGGAGGGGCGATGCCTCCCCTTCACTAGTAGAGGGGCGATTTTTTATTTTTAATGATGTCACGTGAATCAATTATTTGCGCAAAAGAGATAAAATTATCGTGTAGATGCCCAGTGCAATCGAAAAATGGTCCATCACCGGGAAAAAAAGGATAGTTAGTAAAACAAGTTAAAAGACGGAGATACAAAGTGAAGTTTGTGGATAGCGATAGGAAAGTGACCAAAGTTGAAGAATATTTATTAAATAAGTAATTATCAATAAGTAATTATTAAATAAGTGGATAGCGATAGGAAAGTCCCCATAATGATTAATAAATATCATCAATAAGTAATTAAAATTTCAACGAAATATTCAAATTTTTTCTCTTCAATCACGAATTGTGCTCTAAAGATGAAATCCTAAAAATGGAATATATGGTCTATCAATTTTTTTTGACAATTTTTTAGTATAGAACCTTTTTTATATACATTAAACACTGTTAAATAATTAAACATGACTAAGAACGGTTATGACCCATGGACCTGAAAATAAAGGGGCAGTGTTTTAAAAATTTTACCATGTTGTATCCACACCGATTTTTTTTATGAGTCACGAACATAATACAAAATCAAATGTGAAAATATAAAGATACACAAATATTACTGATGAAAATATTATTTAGAAGTAGAGCCACTGTTCCATAACATTTTTATGCTTAAATGCTGATAATATATTTTCATTAATGAATAATTGTTCGTTTTATTGATTAATTAAAAATGATATTCATTTACATCATCACAGTGTGCAATTCATCATGTTATCAATGACTGGCCATTATATTGTTTGATATAAAATTTACAATAACGTTAACATGCGTTGAAAAAAAAGGTGAAATTGTGGTCGAAGAAGAAGTAATTAATGGAACCATTTTATGGAAGGAAAAAATATTCTTGTTTGCGATAAAAAAAATAATTCTGTATTTTTTTTACACTGTTAAAAAAGCACCATATTATTGTTAATGTACCGAACACGTATTTGCTTGGAGAGAACGGGCTATCCAACTTTTCATCCACATATTTGTTGGACGTATAATTCTAAGTTATATATATTTTTTTGGTATATAGGGAGGTCTATAGATTTAGTCTAAGAAAATTAAAGAAAAAAAAATAAAGAAGTACACACGTCTCTGAATGATAGGTGCGCGCTACACCCATGTATCCAATTCTAAATTATGTTGATAAGTGTGTAATATAAGCTAGCACATGATTTGACAATTTTCTTCGGAATCTCACATATTTTGCTTGACTCCCATTGCGCCAGGGTGGAAAAATAGTAATAACAATGAATACTGACTTGATTGAAACTCGATTCAGAACAAATAATTTTATTTTTAAGATGTTGGAGGAGGACAAGTCTGTTTTAGAGAAAGTAAGAATAAAAATATTTCTATTTTTTTGTTCTTGTAATAATGATGAATAAACTTCACATAATTTTCAAAGTGATGTTTGAATGAAAAATATAAAAAGTATATTGTTCTCATTTTAAACCGTATCAACCACCCCCTTAGCGAATTAGAATTTATAGATTTAAAACATTTAAAGCTCGAAAATGATTGAAAACGAAAGCCACAAGAAAATATCCTTGATACATTTGACAAGTTTAATTAGAGAGAGATTTATTATAATATCAGCGGACTAATTTAAAATGAGGAGGAAGTAATTATTGTGGCAAATGATGGAAGTAGAATTAAAAGTTTGGGTTATTTCTATAAACCTTTCCTAAATTTTCATAATTTTTCGTATTTAATCTTAAATTATGATTTTTTTTATCCATAAATTATCATAATTTTTTTACTTTAATCCTTACGTATGTTTTTTCGTTACTTTTACTTTTTTCATTTATGAAAAGACTATATTATCCTCCCCTAATTTTTTTTCTTTTTTATATTTATTATTTGATGTGCTATGGAAGGAAGGGTAATTTAATCTTTTTATAAATAAAAAAATCATAAGTAATGAAAAACGTAACAAAAGTAGACGGAAGAATTAAAGTGAAAAAAATCATAATAGTTTAGATATACAAAAATTAAGTCCGTAGATGCGGAAAGTTATGATAGTTTCGATGAGGTTTATGAAAATAACCCTAAAAGTTTTCATGTCGTGAAAGATTATGCCATTAAATCATGTTTTAGCCCTAGTACAACTTTATTGAGTACCTAGTAATACATATATTTATTTGAAAGTAAATAAAATTGGAACATTTTATCCGACTCTACAATGAGCCTCCACTACCAATTAGTTTGTATAAATTTTCCAAGTGATAAGGATCGAAAATTACCATACATAAGAACTAAAATTACTAACTCAGAGATGAATATTTAAGCAATATATGTAGTAGGCACAGTAGTTAAATTTTGAAATAGTAGAACTTATAATATATAAAAAAAGGAAAAAATGAAAGTGTCCCCTATTTAAATGAAGGTGTCCATTAAGGTGTCCCCTATAAAAAAATTGATATACCCTATTGGATAAGAAATGAAATAAAATGCCTCAGTACCTCATACTTGTTTTGCTTAAGCAATGAGATGCTTCCATATCCATGGTTTTATTTGTTTTTTTTATTTCCTTTTATAACATAGGTTTCGATATTACTTAGTCAGAGATAAGGAATAAATAGTCTTTTTGTGTGTTGTGTAATATTTACACACAAATTGAACCATCGAGATAAGGAATATACGGATTTGGTCCGATTTACTTAACATTTTATTTTGTACTGACATTTGAATAGTTGAATAAAGTAATAATAATAATAAAAAATATGATAATCAACTTTTACATCACGAGATGAAAATTTCAGCGGTAGTAATTGAATTATTTTTAATGTATTTTTAAAAACTATTGATAAAAAAATAATATCAATTTTATGTATTACGTATTTTGTTGTGAATAAATGCACGACACAATTATTTATCCATCTTGGATAGGGGGTAATTATAAAAAATAGAAATAAAAATAGCATGTTAAAAGTCAAATGCTCAAAACGCCCACATGCCCGCTGTCCTTCTCAGAAAGAAAGGTCCGCATTCAAAAGAGAGCACCAGTTTGCGTTGTGGGATCAAATTTGAACAAGAAAAAAAAAACAACAACAATTGAACGAGTTCATCTCCTCTCACGTTGAGATATTTTTTTTAAAATTCAATTTAAAAAATAAAAAACAGAAAAATAGACTCACGATAAATTTCGAGTTTAATTACAGGAATTCTTTTATATTAAGCTTATAAATAAATAAAATTTCTTATAATCGACAAAAAAGAAAAATAAAATAACGAAGGAAAGAAAATTCAACCAAGAACAATTAAGTTTTGCTTGTTGGCTGATAAATTACCATGAGTTTTTTTAGAATCAAATTAAGTAAATACGAGTTCGTACATAAGAAGATGTCTATAGTTAAATTTATCATTCTAAATGTGCACAATCGGATAGCGTCGTTGTGTCTTCGTCAAAAGTACAATTTTAAAAATCACCATTTTAATAAAAATTTACCCTTCGCCCAAACATCAAATTAATCGAATGCATGGATCTCCATCGAAAAAAGGTGCACCTTGCCACATGATATCGCATGAACTTGCAATTAAAAGCCAGAATATGTCAATCATTAAAAAAAAATATATTACATGATTTCGTAAGGCGAAGATAATATATTTTACTACGCATGTGCTCACAATAATAGACATCATTTCTCTTTTGGAAAAAAGAACATTTCTTTGGGTGTCATCCAAATGGAGAGAGATCACTATCAGCGCGAGGAGGAGAGATAATATATGATCAGATAGATGCCAATAGCAACCCCCCTGCGACTTCCCTTTGAACTCTTCAACGTTCGCAGCAGGTTGGCAATTGATCCAATCCCACGTCCTCCGCCCGCACCTTTGAATGACTTCAAAGCGCCGCCTTTTCTTCCATTGGCCCTTCTATTCTTACTCGTTCTTGGCTTCAAACGCTCAACAGTTAACAGAGAACAAATCTGTGCTCTTCTCGGAGAGGAGGAGGAGGTCTGAAAGTAATCGTTCAGCTTCTATTAGTGCCTCTGATTCCAGCCCACCAGTTTAAAGAAAGGATTTTTAATTCGTTTTCCGGCGAGAAACGAGCAAAGAACGAGGTGACTTCGGAAATACTTGGGCTGATTTTTCAGGTTCCGAGCTTGAGAGAAGATTAAACCCTCGGCTGCCATTGCAGACAAGCTGAGGGAAAAGGTTGTCCTTTGAAGAAAGGATGGAGAAATGGAGGCCTCCGATGGTTTCTTTCTTGCTGTGGTCTTGTCTTTTCTACAGTTTGGAGCTATGTGTATCCTTAAATGACGAAGGTGAGATTGCTGTTTTGATTTTGAATTGCAGAGGTTTATATAAGTCTGTTTTCATAGATGAAATTTCATCTCACGATTCCCTGTTTAAGATTTGAAAACATAATGCTGTTTTTTTCCCAGTTTTTCTTTTATTTCTTAGTGTGTTCTTGAAATGTAGGGAAGGCCCTTCTGGCATTCAAAGAGGTGGTGGAGGAGGATCCCTACGGTGCGCTATCAAACTGGGATGGAGATGATGCCAATCCTTGCTCATGGCGAGGGGTGGCGTGCTCAGAAGATGGAAGTGTTGTATCTTTGTAAGTTACATCTTTCCAAACAGGAGAAAAAAAAAGCAGAAACTTGACATTTTTTTATAAAGATTAGTTCTGTACCTTATTTGCACCAGTTCGATTTCTATTGTTAATGGAAGAGGCCTTGACCTTTAAATTGTTTAACCCAACCAAGACTTGTCATAGTTGACTTTAAAGCCACTGTTTCCATTAGATGTTCTCTTTGAACATCCTAATTTGCAGCTACAGTTAAGACTCAAGACTCAAATATGTTGATCATGGCTAATGCTGTATCACACCTGCAATGGCTAGAGTCCGCTAAGGTGTTTGTTAGTTAAATTCAACGTGTTGTAAACAATTAACTCTTTTTTAGGTGTAAACAATGAACTTGACCATATGTTTGTGGCATTAGACTGTTTAATTTTGTGCAACTTTGGATCCCGTTTGCTAAGAGTGCAGGACAACATAATTTATAGAAGAAACTAAATGCTGGTGCTCTCTTATTATTACCTTTCTTTTATAAGTGAATTTGTAAAGTTACAGTAATGCCTTAGACCCAAAAGTCACAGTAATGTCGCTAATTAAACTTCTTTTCTATTAAACAATGTCTAGTATTCATATTGGATATCTTGTTCATTGTTGTTAGTTGTGTCAAACAAAAGATGTAGTTTAACAAGCATAAACACTTGGATAATTTAGTTGTAAAATCATAATTATTTGTCCTCTTGAGCAGAAAAAGATGTCAAGTTAGATACAGATGACAGAAGCCATAAAAACTGTAAAAGACGGAATCCTCGTAAGTCCAAAGGATAAAATAGCAGAAACTAGTGATCGTTTTCCCTGATCTGTAATTGATACTACTTGTGTCCTTGTAGCATGGTCAAATATCCTTCTTTTCATGCCCATGGTGTTTCATAATATTGTGTCCTGTAAATTTGCGTCCCAGACAATTATGTTGAATTTGCAGATACAATGGCTCTTGATAACTTAGAATCACAAATTTTTGTTTCACTTTCAATGGAGAAGTGGTTCTATATGCATATGAAATGCATACAGTTATCTTATTTAGATAATAACTGATAGATTTTCAATGAAAATAATCTCTGATGAATTTCTTGATGTAATTGTTTTTGGTCTCTTCTTATGGGTAGTAATTCTAAGTTTATTAGAAAATTGATTTCCATTAGTATTACATATACCATTCTTGTAAGATGGTATGACTACATCCTTTTTTTCTGTCTTGTGTACATCCAATATTATTAGTCAGTTTCACTATTTTAATCATGGATTGAAGTATGAATTTTACTGTTGTAGGAATTTGAGAGGTTTCTCTTTAAGGGGTACACTCACGCCTGAACTTGGGAACCTCACTGGGTTGAAGACTTTGTAAGTTTCTGAATGACAATACTGTGGAACACTGACATATTTAACTATTACTCCTTCCATCAACAAAATTCATTCGGATGCATTTTTTGGGATTCAAAGCTTTTCTGAATTGTATGGATTAGTTCACATCATGCATAATTGAGGGGAATGCCTTTTTAATATTTGTTGTCCAGAAAATGAAACTTCAAGCCCATTTTTTTCTTATTTGCAATATTTTGTGGTTCTACCTATAACATTAATGATGTAGTATTTTTCTTGGATTTGTGACAAAAGATCTCCACATTTTGGAAGTCAGTGATTGTAATCATTGACTAAAGCAACAAATTTTGTTAGTTTTATATGCTCTTGTATGTGCAGTTCATTTTCACTGACATTGATTCTTTATTTATGTTTATTCTCTTCGATTTTAACATTCAAGACATAATTGTCTTTTCTAATTTAACAATTTTCATGTGTGCATACCTTGGCTTGCAGTATAATATGCGGTAACTCTTTCTATGGGCTCGTTCCGAGGGAAATAGTAAAGTTACAAAAATTAGAAGTTGTGGACTTGGGACATAATAATCTCAGTGGGACTGTTCCAGACTCACTTGAAAGCTCTTTAACCTTCGAAAACTTGTAAGTGAACTCCTTATCGAGTGCTATACATTCTTGATAGTACACTGCGTATAGTATTTTGGTAACTTTCAGAACGTTCATGAGAAAAAGAACATTATAATGAATCATCGGAACCCTATGACTTTAGTGAATCTCCAAGTCAAGGTTCAAGCTGACGAAGAATTTGAATCAACAAAAAGCATATGGATCTTTTGTCTAATAATTTATTTCTTGTCAGCAATGTTAAAAGGCAAACCAGGTTTAATTTTCTGGATTTCATCTTAACTTGATGCCCAAACAGGGAATTTAATACTTTGGTGAATGCACTATTTAGACTTCCATAATTCTGTCGTATATTTTGATACTAGAAGGTTCTTGTGGAGCTTACTGAATTCATCTGTTTAAGCTGATAAATGAATACTGGTTGTTATCAACTTTGTTACATCTTGCTAGAATATCTAATACCACCATACTAGTAAGCATGGTTGCCAACATTGCTTACAAGATTGAAATGGTAAGATCACTTAGGATTGCTGGTAAGATTGTTCGATTGCAAGATCCTACAGATTTTACCCTGTGGTTCAAAGACGTATCTTGTATTTTTCAATATAGAATATAACTTATAACCTAATTGCTAATGTCTAGTCCCTAACTACTTTTCCGTGGGCAAATGGACTTTTCACTTGTTCGGCAATCAACCTTTTTTCTTCTCAATGTTCTCATAATCCTATTTGACAATACTTGCCACAGAGTTGTGGACACTTCTCTATTTTAAATTGTTGTCTCAACTATTCCAGCTCCCCTTCGGTTCCCCCTAACCATCTTAATGTTAATTATTTGATTTTTTTAGATGAACAATTTACCTTTGAGGTATATATGTTTTCAAGATACGATGCATTGCTTTATATTAACATTAAAAATTATGATTATATGGAAGTGGAGGGTTGAAAGTAATACATGTATACAAATGATATAACGATCTATTTTTACAATTGTCGATTCTACCATCCCTTTTTTTATCCTGACAATCTTGATAGGAAACAGTTATAGTTTGTGCCAACATTCCCTCCTAGCGATGTTAATGATATTTCTTTCTACTGTGCACTTCAACCAGACAATTACTTGTAACTAAATTGCATTCACATGATTTTGCACAAGATTGAGTGGTGAAATCACATCTACATTATCACATTCAATACAAGATCTATAAGCTTTTAATATGCATAAATAGTCAATTTAGATTATGATATCCTGCATATTTCGCTTACAGGAGCATTGAAACTTCTACTATGAGGCGGCTCCTACAAGCTAAAGAAGCACAACCACCATCAATTCGTCTTCCGAAACCAATACTGCCCCCTCCATCAAAAGCACCTAACCCTTTCATTTTCCTTCGACCTCCACCTCCACCTTCACCTCTTTCTCCATCTTCGCCTCCGCCTGCACCTTCATCTTCATCTTCACCTTCACCTTCACCGGCAAGTCATAGTCCTGAATTATCACAACCCCCGGCCACGCAACCATCAAATAAGAAGAAATCTTGGATTACCTATGTGGCGATTGGCGTTCCTACTTTCGTTGTCGTTGTTGCATCAATTGCGTTATTTCTGATCTTCTACCGAGCTTGCAAAGTTGCTAATGTCATGCCTTGGAGATCAGGCTTAAGTGGTCAATTGCAGAAAGCATTTGTGACAGGTGAGTTTCATATATGGCTGGTAGATGATAAATAAAAAATTTACCAAATTATGTTTTATGGTAACTATTTAGTAAAAGTGCAGGTGTACCTTCACTAAGGCGATCAGAGCTTGAAGCAGCGTGTGAGGGTTTCAGCAATATTATTGGCTCCTTAACAACCTGCTCAATGTACAAGGGGACATTGTCAAATAGAGTTGAAATAGCAGTAATGTCTACATCGATCACGTCACCTAAAGATTGGTCCGCTCAATATGAAGACGAGTTCAGGAAGAAGGTAGTCTTAAAAATCTTTTGCCCCTTGTATATTGCACAGATGATTAAACCTGATTTTGGTTTCAGATATCGGTGTTATCTACCATAAATCACAAGAATTTCATGAATCTTATTGGTTACTGTGAGGAAGAAGAGCCTTTAACAAGAATGTTGGTTTTCGAGTATTCTCCAAACGGAACCCTTTTTGAGCATTTGCACAGTGAGTATCTGAATTTGTTTTGATGCATCTCTTTCGATTAATAAGAAATATATGCAGCAAGACGGTCGTCATGACTCATACCTACTCAAGATAAAACCACCAGATATGGTTGCCCTGATTAAAATCAATGATCAACATGAAAGATTAAAACTGATTTCTGCTTTAACCTAGTGTCAGAATACTACTCTGCACACTCCATTTCACCAACTAAAAATCCTTGCTTAACTTGGAATATATGCACACACACATTTTGTGTTTTTTTTTGTCAATTGCAACTATTATTTCTAGATTAAAACTACTTTCTTGGAGGATTTAATTTTAGCCATGATTTCTTGCACTTTTTCATGATGTTTTTAGTCAAGGAAGCTGAACAGTTGGACTGGGCTGCAAGACTGCGGATAGCCATGGGAATAATATACTGCCTTGAGCATATCGAGCAGCTTGACCCTCCTGTAACACTCAGAAACCTCAGCTCGCCATCCATCTTCCTAACTGAAGACTATGCAGCCAAGGTTTCGGACCTCGAGCTGTGCAGAGAAGGAGAGACAACAACGATAGGATCCCAAAGTTCAGACCATGGGAACATTGTCTCCAAGTTCGGTCTAATTCTACTTGAAATCATCTCCGGGAGGGTTCCATCCACTGAAGGTGACACGCTTGTGCTCTGGGCATCAGACTATCTCAAGGGCCTGAGACCCCTCAGGGACATGGTAGACCCGACGCTTGTTGCTCCGGACAAGGAGATCAGTGCACTCATGGAGGTGATCAAATTGTGCATCGGCGCAGACGGAGACGATGTACCGACGGCCGCGCAGGTTGCCGACCGCATGAGGCTGATCACATCCATTACACCAGAGGATGCTTCTCCAAAGCTTTCGCCATTATGGTGGGCAGAGCTCGAAATTGTTTCCTCATAGGTAGATTTTGTATCTGAAAACGGAATTGGCGGGATGCGACACTGTGTGATAACATTACATAATTAAATGTACAGTTTGAGTAATTGCTCTATTTTCTCCGGTATCTCGAGCAGAAGAACAAATTTATGAATGCTTGTGGAGCTGCTTTCTAATTGGTGCAATGACTTCAGAACACATATATGCTGAGGAACTTTAGAAAAAAAATACGAGTTTGAAATTTTAGAAACTAATGATAAATTTATGAGTGAAAAATTAAGTGAATTTTCTCCCGTGTGCTGTTCAATTTGTTCTAAAATATTAATTTAAACTTTAGTTGTCTCTTTGCATTTTAATTTTCTTTTGGGTCCAGAACGAGTAGGTTGTTCGAATTTCCCAAAACACAAAATAATACCACCTAATTTAATAATTTATATTAAGCGAAACCGTTAAACAAATGTGTATATCAGAAATTAACAAATGAAATATAATTATTTATAATAATAAAGCTTCCGAAAGGGAGTTTAACTAACAGGCTTAACAACTCACATGCCCTCTTCTCAAGTTCTCGTCTCTTCAGTTCTCCTCCTCGTCTCCCATGGCCTCGTCCGCTGGCTCTGCTTCTCCTCCTTTTCCCACAAGCCTCGCCCCTTTTCCCATCGTTCTCTCTCCTCTGCTGGTCTCCCATTCTTCTTCTCGACGTCACTGTCACAACTTTCTCCTCCGACTAGCCTCCGTCACCTCGCCCTCGTCGGCGCCTACGTCCTGGCGTCTCCACAGTCCTCTTTAAAGAACGGGGCGGTGTTTCTTCGAGTGGGAGCTGCTCGAGGAGCTCCTGAATATGTTGAACGAGGTCGAGCGGTTCTATGACTGCATTGGAGGAATCATCGGGTAAGTTTGTGTTACGAAAAGAGGGATGTTAAAAAACCTATCTGAGAAGGTTATACAGGTACTATATTCATAAACAACATTAGAAGAACGCGCCTGACTATATATGGTTACAATTGGGTTCAGATTTAAGACATTATCAACGATTCGAATTGATAAACTCAGTTGCACCACGTTCTCTAGTCAACGTGACGAGTATAACAAGTTTGTTGTCGACCAATACTCAGCTTAACTTATTCATGGTGAAAAAAAAGCAGCTAGCTAAGAAAGCTTATGGCATGCGGTCTAAAGCTGACGAGACAATTTATGAAAATGAAAAGCTAAAGAGGAAGCGCAATAAAGAAATGGGGTTTTATAGCCTCAGACGGAAAATGCTAATAATGAAATTGCTATGAGGAAGCTTATATTTTTGTAAAAACATCCAATGCTATCAGATGCTGCCTGAAGGTAGTTCAGGAACTTTTATTGAAATTATGTATACCGAAAGATTTGGTTACTAATAGAGCGGAATGACGTCGTATGATCCATGTAGCCGACCCCACCTAGTGGGATAAGGTTTTGTTGTTGTTGTGTTGTTGTATATATGTCTGCAAGTAATTAAAAGGCTTATGTTAATTTTGAGTTTGCAATCTAAATTTCAATTTCTATCTTCTCTCTGCTTAACAATGTGACTCCAGCATCTATGCAACTAGCCTTAATTTACATGGTATTCTGGTATAAGGTATCAGGTTATGGCATTAGTGTTTCTTTCTCTATTAACAGCTGATGATGAAAAGACCTCCATTGACTTGTATAAATGTGGGGAAAGTGAAAATGTAAACTTTTACATACCTACAAGACTAAATGTTCTAGAAAACAAGAAGATGCATCGTGAGCAGCTTTGTGGAGGAATCGTAGTTGGTTCATACATTTTGGTTGATTGGCTTTTCTTCTAACGCTGTATAACCTTCAAGTTGTTTATGAACTTCTCCCATCTTTAGGGATTGCCAGAACTAGGTGAAATTTATCCACATGGGGATGCTGGGCATTGTATTGGTTTGATAGACCCAGTATACAATGAATGTTTCCTGCAGCCCTACTTCCATATTGTGTACGAACCTCATTGGAAGACTTAGTTAGAAATCTGCATCTAGAAGCTCAGGGCTTATTTGAATCTGATATCTCCTTAAAGACGATCTTATTGCACATGGTCTATGATGCTAGATCCTTGATATTGCTTAGCTACTTGGTTTTTCATATGCTGCTTTAATGAAACGAGGCGTTTCTTCATCTTACTTGACTCTTTTAAAAAAAATTTCTTGACTCAAAGCTTGAAGTCTCAGCTTTCAATGTGCACTCTGAAATATTACTAAGAAATACAATTAGAATCAATGGGAAAAAAATATGTAGTAAAACTAATATGCCTATCAGTGTTGAAGGTATGAGTTAAATGCAGTGAGCCAGTGACAACATAAATAGCTTTACTGGAGGATTGCTTAATTTCTAAAAATTTCTGCCAATTAAGCTAACACTTTCAAATTAAAAATTTGTAGCATCTAGATGCCTTTTTACATTAGTTGTTTCTAGGTGGAAAGAGTAATCTAACTGGTGATGGATGGTCAGGGGTTACAGAGTTATATTTGTGATGAACAAGGCTAAGGCAGTTTTGTTGTATGAATTCTTGCGATTCTAGATGTCCTGGCTTATTAAATATCACATTTTGTATGTAGTAGAACGATATTATTGCTGTTTAGCACCTAACCACAGTATATATTCTTGTCATCTTCTTTTTTGGTATATAATTAAATCATATGTTCTCTTTAAAAATAATAAATCACATGTTCAATATGATATTCTCCCTTTATTAGTGAGAATTTCTTCTAACTAAAAAGGTGTTGAAATTTAAACCTTTTTTTGTATTTCTTATTTGCAGGAAGAACTTCTAAGTTATCTGCCTATTTAAGTACTTCAGTTTTGGCACACGTACATGATACCTGTGTACATTTATTCGCACTAAAAATAGTTTTGAAGCATTTGAATGTGGTTCTATTGAATGATGAAGTATGTGATAGTATTCATGTTATATCTTTGGGCATATTTCTATCCTTCTTTACTTGGAGAAAATAAGTTTTGCCTCTACAAATTATGTAGGCAAGAGATCTATGTAGCAAAACAACTATAATTTCATGTATTTATCATCACGGTCATATATACCTTAAAATTCTCATATCCATGTCATGTACTCATGGACGTGTAACTCGTTTTCTTTCAAAAATATCTGCTGTCAAAGTAGCAAGCTTGTATCATTTGTTTTCTCCTGGTGGTATTCGCCTATGAAAGAAGCAGTCCCCAGAGTACATTTGCTTCCTTGTGACCAAACAGAAAACCAATTTCAAGAATTTTGAAGATGAAATCAACATCATCACAAAAAAGTGTGACCATTTAACAAAGATCTATGCAGAATGTATGCTTAACAGTTGACTAATGAATGTGTCTCAGATTTGGATTATTTTGTTATTAATTTATTGTTTGTGAGTTAAGCTGTTGAAAATTTAATTGAAAATCTCATATGATATATTGTTAATGTCTCATATGGTAGTATTATAATGTTTTTGTCATTATCAGCTTTACCACTTCTTTTGTGGTGTTAGAAGTGCTGCGGAAATTAGGCTTTGCATCTTGTCGGAGAAACTTAGGTACTACAGAAGGAACTAATCTTCTTGTTGAGAGACAAAAAATCAAAGTGCAATGGTCATATGGTGTTACATGTTGTTGGATATATGCCCACATGGGCCTAGTCCAATCATTGGGCTGCACAAGAGTGTATGAGAGCACTTATGCACATGGTGGTTTCAGAAACCACCACATGATCATTGTAAATGGGAAGTTGGTGCTTCTCCACCACATGGTCACTGTAATCATATTGTTATTTTCATTCGTTAGCATGCATGTGATACATGATCATGTAGTTATTTTCATACCTTAGATTTAGGTTTTCTAGAGTTGAATGCTCGTACCTTAGGTATTTCTATTTCATCTGGTAGATTAGAGATAATTTCATCAATTTGTACTACACACCCATACTATCTTTTCTCTGTTATTGATAAACTATATCTTATATAGCACATATGTGCTAAGTAATCATGCTGTTATTTTCATACCATATATTGGAGGTTCTAAGGGTAGACTTTACTCAAAAGTTCTGTAGGTGGGAGTTGTCGAAATTGATATGCTTATCCTTATTTCATGTGGTGATTGGAGGTAGAGTATTCAATACAACAACAACAACAAAGCCTTATCCCACTAGGTGGGGTCGGCGGAGGTAGAGTATTCAATATAGATATTATTTTTACTTTGGTAAGTTCTCCTTTCAAATTAATCTTTGTTATAGTGGTTTTTATTTATGGAAATTGAAGAAGTGAACAATGCATGTTGGAATTTTCTATAACTCTGTTTCTTGATTCTGCAATTCCTAGTTGAACAGAACAAT
Source organism: Pontederia crassipes (assembly GCA_030549335.1). Taxonomy (NCBI): domain Eukaryota; kingdom Viridiplantae; phylum Streptophyta; class Magnoliopsida; order Commelinales; family Pontederiaceae; genus Pontederia; species Pontederia crassipes. The sequence goes on from CM060189.1 coordinate 7,346,092, forward strand.
GCTTCTGTTTTCATCTTTGATTATTCCTTAAATGTTGGCACTATTGTCATTTAGAGAGTTCATTCTAAAAACTTTGAAGTGGCTTTGTTAAAACAACCAAGTTGATGATAACCAAATGTGTGCTCTCTTGTTGTGATAACATTACTGAAGCTAACTTGCAATTCTCAATTAGTATAAAAAAAATTCTCAATTAGTATTGCCTTAAATAATTATATTTGGTTGGATGGTAGGAGTTGCAAAGGTTCTCCTGTAATTACTTGTGAAATAGAAAAAAAATGATGGATGGCATGTAAAAGCCAACAAAGGAACCTTTTTTTTCTGGCATATTTTCCAATCCATTTGAGTTTGAACTATCATGCTGCTGAGGAAGGAAGGATAAAGTGAATCAAAATGTCTGAGTTCATGTCTTCATCATTCTGGCAATATACTAGCTAATGTTTGGTTCTCTGAATCATGAGTACTGGAAATCAAATGAAAACAGTTGAGAAAGGGCAAAAGGAATGAGTTCAACTTATGAAGACTTGAAATCTCATGGAGCTTGAAGAACATTGGTGACAAATGTTAGAACTAAAATCATACGGCAGGTTGGAGAAATTTGTGGTGGCTAAGCTTCTGCTGCAGATCTCAGATAAGCCTCAATCTTTCTACTTCTTGCTTCAATATTTCGGTTTGAGCTGCATATAGAAGTACTGTAATCAGTAGAAGCATAATCCACTACTGGCCTTTCTTGCAAAACTGCTGTAGTGGTTTTTCAATCTTACCTTGCAAGAAATCACTTTGATTTTGGGACTTGCTTATCTCCAACTTTAGTTGATTATTTTCTCTAGATAGCTTATTATTCTGTCCACTATAATATGTGATCAGTGCCGAAAAATTTCTTATACGTGCCTGCAACTCAAAGCATTGTACCTTGATTATTCACTTGGGGAAACAAACAGATGTAGAGAAAGTTATGCAATGGGGGGTGCATCATAACGATGTTAATTTCTCTTAAAAAGCTGTTAATGAAAACAGAGCCAGGAGTCCCCAGCAAATCCTTCAATTTTTAATTTATCTTTCCTTATCTTTGTAATTGAAAAAAAGTATTATTACCTGTGTTATCTTTTAGGAATATATTAGAAAACAAAAGGAAACAAAAATCTAGTTGTAGGCACTACCCCCATAGTTGAAACTTTATGGAAAATTGTAACTAAAGGTACTGAAGGCTGAATGTTTTATGTCATAACTCCAGTATAGTCATGCAGATCTGGTGCATTTCTTTCTTTTTGGTTGAATGAATGATTTCTATTAATGTAAATTCAGACATAGTGAATATAACTGTGCCCTTCTGGAGACGTGTCTTGCCTATCTTTTTATCTGGGGAAAAAGACTATTCTTCTGTCATCAGATGATCATTACTACTGGAATGTGGCTCTTAATAGTGTCTACAAACGAAAAAAAAAGCCTGGGACATCTATGTATCATAATGTTTATATGTATGCATATTTTGGAGGGGTATCTTTTGAGTGCTGTGACTGACCTCTGTATTTGCACATTCCCGTTCAAGTTCCAACAGCTTCAATTCCTTCTTGATGCGATAGCGCTGGCCACAGAACTTGCCCTTCACGAGCCTGCAATCACTACTATTAAACCAACTCATAATAGCATGAACAATAATACATTAGAAAAAAGTTTATTGTAGTTTTAGAGCATGTTTAATCCAACTTTGCTGTTTTCTCGTCCTCTTGGTGTTCCAGTGCAAGGTCTTGCTGCAACCGGTCCAGGGCATTCTTCTCCACACAGTGTGACACGCTCAGCTTGTTCAGGAGCTTCGACTTCCGCTCGGGGAACTCCCATGGCGACCATCCGTGTGATCTCCTCTTGTATCTTTTCACATTGAAGGGCCCCCCCTGGTCACCATCTTGCTGCATGTCTGATCCAACCATCTCTCGGCTCAGGTTTGGATACCTCTCTATGGCTTGCCCCCTTCTCTTCGCTTCAAGGAGCCTTGCACTCGCCTGTCTCGGCTCGCCGCCCTGCATTTCCACCCATGTCATGCTCATTCCTTCCCTGAAACATTGAAAGCACAAACATCAGCAATGACAACACTCACAAATGTTTGAAAAGCGCGGGAGTAAGCGTTAAAGTTTCATTTTTCTTAATCAAATGTAACAAAAAGATAATTGAAAGCAAGAACAATCACAAGGTTGTGGAGCAATGACAACACCCGCGGATATTCGAAAAGCGCGGGAGTAACCATTAATGTTTCATTTCTTGAATCAAATGTTACATAAAAGATCATAAAAAAGAAGCAAGAGAACAAATGATGTTAGCAAAAAGATAATTAAAATCAAGAACTGTCACTAGGTTGTGGAACAATGACAACACCCGCGAATGTCCGAAAAGCGCGGGAGTAACCATTAAGGTTTCATTTTTGAAAAGCAAGTGTAGCATAAAAGACCATAAAAGAGAAGAAAAAGAACAAATGATGCTGGCAAAAAGATAATTGAAAGCAAGAACAATCTCAAGGTTGTTGAGCAATGACCAAAACACCCCCGAATGTTCGAAAAAACGCAGGAGTAACCATTAAAGTCTCATTAGTTGAAAATAAAATGTAACATAAAAGACCATCATAAAGAAGCAAGAGAACCAATTATGCCAGTAAAATTAGATGAGGAGAGAAATTACATGATAGTTTAGAGACTTTTTCTCTAATGATTATCATGAATTAACCCATTCCAACTGTATATATAATGAGATAGTGGTCATTTAGGATAGAGATGCATTCAATGCATGCGTTTCTGCAATTTGAAGCAATCTGTATTTCCCATAGTACACGCATACAAGGGCTTTCTAAACTCGGCATGAATCTTTCTGTTCTCTAATTAAATCTTTTATATACTCACATAACACTGGGAGATAAACAACTGGCCAGTTAAGTAACTGAAAATAGGAAGAACAGGAACTTTTCAAAATTTTCCAGTGGGCGGCTAATACATGTTACTTAGACAATGTAACGAGTAATAGATTTACTGTTGATACCATTAAATGCATTTCAGTAAATGTTACAGCTTATTGATTGGTTTCAGTGAGTGTTTAAGGAAGAATGCTTCATCTTATTAATGGGGGTTTGGAGAATAAATAAGGGTGTTTGTATCACCAGTCTAAAATAATTATTAAATAATTTTCGTCATTTCATTTGATAGATATTCAATCATCCTTTAGAAAAAAAAAACTAATGCAATTATTAGTCTTTTCCATGGAGAAACGTATACATTAATTGTTTTGGTGAAATCCATCCGTGTAACTCGAAGAAATCTCCTTTGTGTACACATCCGAAGAAAAGCAAGTAGAAATTATTTTATACCTGAAAAAAAATGAAAATCAACTCGAAAAAAAAATCTAGAGTTAAAATAGGAGATCTTTTCTTGAGCAACGAGATAAGAATTAACCATAACAAATACTTTAATAGGAATACTCATTTTTTCATCAAAGAAAAAATATCTATTAATAGTTTAATAGAAATATAGAAGAATAATATATACGATATTCAAATTATTAATCGATATATATATATATACACTTTTATATTTAAGTTGGGAAGTTATCATTCCCTATTGAAAGGAGACGTGGAATTGAAAACTAAAAGAGTACAAATTTCACTATTTACCTATCATTTAATGTCAGTCAAATTACTACTACTAGCCGTCTCACATGATCATTATTTGGAAAACGTGAAAAAACACCTGAGCTTAAATGATTGGAAAGACATGAAATATCTTCATAGTTCATACAAATACAAGTGCGTTTATGAATAAAAAAAGGGAAAAATGGGTATCCCCCAACTTAAATGGGGGATACTCCACCCACGTAAAGGCGCCCGTCCGATGCGCATCGGACAGGCGCCGATGAGAAAGTAGTTTTTCATGTATAAATCGGCGGCCCACCGCGGTTCATCATGAAGAAAAAAAATCGACCACGGTTCACCATGATCCATCGTACAAAAGGGACGGGGTAAAAGTTTTTTCTTTCCTTTTACCCTCTCTCACCTCTCTCGTTCTCTCCGTGTGGCGCCCTTCCCCCTCTCCGCCCTTCCTCCTCTCCGTGCGGCGAACAGATCTGCCCGCCGCCGATGAAATCTGTGCCTCCACGATCGCGTCCGACTAGATCTGTCGGCCGCCAATGAGGTCGCCCTTCGCCTACCACAGATCTGCCCTCGAGGTCGCCCTTCGCCTACCGCAGATCCGCCCCGCCGCTGACCTCTCGAGGTCGAAGATGCTCAGATCCACACCGCTGCCGTCGAGATCGAGCAATCGACGACTCCCCCACGCAATCGCCGTCTAGATCTGTGCGCAGCAGCGACCTCCCCGCCGACCTCGCGCAACGGCGACCTTCCCCCCGACCTCGAGCGCAGGCGCGACCTCGCTGACCCCCCTCACCTCACGATGGTGACCACATCGAGAGATCGAGCAATCGACGACTCCCCCTCCCCCCACCCCCACCCCCCACACCGCCGCCGACCAGATCGAGCACGCCGTGGCTTAGATCTGCCTCATGCGCACAACAGTCGACCTCGAGCACCTCCGCCGACCTCATCGCACACTGTGCCGTCGAGCTCCCACACCGTCGCCGTCGAACTCGCCTGCCCCGCCGTGGCCAAGCTCTTAACAATGTTAATCCTTGTAAAATTTTTGGTTGTCGAACTAGTTAAACTTAATTAATCCATGTTGTATCTGCTTTGATTAGTTACACTTTTGTAAATTCTTTGTTGAATTGATGTTGTAAATTAGTTAAATCCGAATTGATGTTGTATCAAAATGCGCCGTTGAGCTCCGCCGAGCGCTGCCGAGCCTACCTCCAGGTGTCCTGCCGAGTCCACCTTCTAAAAGTATTTGTAATCCTCTTGCATAATTGGAACACTGCCGATTGCTAATGCATTTTGAGTTGAACGAAGTTTAATTCGATCTGTGACATAAATCTGTAATTGTCTACGTCCTCTTGTAATAAATCTGTAACTGTTTAATTTGAACTTCAAATTTTGGAAGTGTTTAATACAATTAAAAGATAACAAGTGACGTAATTGGAACGCTTTACACCATCGATGTTGTCAATCCCTATTTTTTTCTTTTTTGCATATGAACTATCAAAAATGTCAATCCAAGCATGGATTAACAAAAATTTAACTAGTTTACATATAACACAAGAAAAAATTTACAAAAAATTCACGGCTGGTCGACGGTGTGCGAGAGCAGATCGGGGTGCGCGGGGGAGTCGTCAGTTGTCGGCAGCGGTGCGCGAGCTTAGATCTGATCGATGGGGTGCGCGAGCTCAGCGGCGGCGGTAGGCTGGCAAGCTCGACGGCAGCGGCAGCGTGGTCGAACTCGGCGGCGCTCGGCATGCGTCGTGCAGCGGCGTGCCACGACGCTCGGTGTGGGGGGTCGCGGGAGGTCATCGCGATGGCGGTGCGCGAGCTCGGAGGCGGCGGGCAGGCGAACTCGATAGCGGCGGGCGGGCAGGCTCGACGGTAGCGGCGGCGGCGAGGCGGGCAGATCTGGTCGAACGGAGGGAGAAAGTGGGAAAATGAAAAGAAGAGGGAGAATAAGAGGTTAGAAAACACCTTCGAGGGCGGGCTCGGCGGCGGCGGGCAGATCTAGTCGGACGCGGTCGTCGGCGGCGGGGAGGTCGCCGCTACGCACAGATCTAGATCTAGCCGCGGAGTCGCCTCTGCACACAGATCTGTCTCGGATCTGAGCATTTCGACCTCGAAGGGGGTCGGCGGTGGGGCAAGTCTGCGGCGGGCGTGCTCGGCGCCGTCGCGCAGACGCCGTCAGGAGTTCTCAGGATCGCGGCGGTGCTCGTCGACGTCGCACAGCTGCGAGGAGAGGAGAGGAGAGAGAGAGGTCAGCGGGGGGGAGATCTGCGGTAGGCGAAGGGCGACCTCGAGGGCAGATCTGCAGTAGGCGAAGGGCGACCTTGTCGACGGCCGGCAGATCTAGTCGGACGCGATTGTGGAGGCGCAGATTTCACCGGCGGCGGGCAGATCTGTTCGCCGCACGGAGAGGAGGAAGGGCGGAGAAGGGGAAGGGCGCTGCACGGAGAGAGCGAGAGAGGTGAGAGAGGGTAAAAGGAAAGAAAAAACTTTTACCCCGTCCCTTTTGTACGATGGATCATGGTGAATCGCGGTCTATTTTTCTTCATGGTGAACCGCTGTCGGCCGCCAGTTTATACATGAAAAACCACTTTCTCATCGGTGCCCGTCCGATGCGCATCGGACGGGCGCCTTTACGTGGGTGGAGTATCCCCCCATTTAAGTTGGGGGATACCCATTTTTCCCAATAAAAAAACATCTTGTAAGACTAAGTGTTGTAATTTGAAGGAAGATCACATTCAAATTATACCATTTTGAAAATAAAGTATATGGTAGGTGTAAATTATCTCCTCGAAAATTGAGTATTTGCACATGACAAAGTCGTCTTTTTGAGACAGTACTTTATTATATTATTGTATCATTTTATTGATCTATAGTTGACAAAATTGACACATAAATGTACAATTATAAGTCAATGTACAAACAACAACTTGAACCTCATCATCCCGTACATCGTTCTCTAACTTAATAGGAGTAAGATCTCAAAGAAATCAATGCAGGAGAAATGATTATCCTATAAGTGGTATTGAAGTCCCATGTGTAAAAATAATAACATAAGAAAATATAAAATCAACTTCATCAAGAATGATCATTTCATATAATTTGCATGAAGAGGTATAATGATATATGATAAATCAAGTTAACAATAAATAAAAAATTATCATATGCATTGATGCGTCATTAACACACAATAAAATAACAAGAAACAACGTAAGACAAATCAATAAAAAATGAATCATCAACATTTATAGTAATTAAATTGATGTTCATTTTTAACATAAGATTCAAGATATATTCACCTAACAAAAGCATAAGAGGAAAAGCGACGAAACTGAAGATGAAGTTTTTGTTGCACGTTCAGCGATGGGCCACTTTGAAAGTTGCACTAATCAATAGATCGATATTCTTTCTTTGATGGCAATGATCAATCAAAGTCATCATTTCAACTTTATATTCATTGAATTTTTTTAATATGGTTATGATTAATGTATGATAAGATGATATGTACTATCATGTTGACTAGTGATTGTATATCACCATGATGAGTGCAAAAAAAATAATTGTCTTTCTACTAATGGAATCTAGAGTCTTTCAACTTTGTAGGGTGCAATGTCTTTCGAATTCTTGTGGTCGAATATTTTTCAACTACTCAAATAATTATATAATCGGAAGGTTATCCAATTTTTTATTTTTATATTAGTTAAGTTCTCATCTTTGTCTATTTTAGACTTGGATCATAAGTATACAGGATTGTTCAATGTTGATAATAATTTCATTATTTCAGAATATATGGGTACTCTGAATCAGTATTCGAGATAAATCTGATAATCAATGGATAATAAAAATTAAATTGATCGGATAAAAATGAACAATTCAACATATGTGTGGATTGATAATACTTCAAATCAACAGAAGGATGAGCTCGATAATCGATGAATGATAAAAATTTAAATGATTGGGTGAAAGATAAATAGTTTAATACTTGTGTGAAGTGATGATACTATAAATCAATAGGAGGAATAAGTTTGATAGTAATGAATGATAGTTTTGAATGATTGGATGAAAATAGTAACGAAAGATAAAATAAATGATTAACACACCTTTTTTTGTGATTGGTTCGGTTCTTCATGTTCCATCACAACTTTGACATTTTTCTCTTTGTCTCCTTTTGGTGTTTCCTTTGTCTTGGCTTTTGTATGTGTCGCTCATTCATGTCTTGGTCGTGAGGGAAAATAAAGTAGTGTGTGCAAAGGTGTGATGGGTCCATGAAGAAAAAAAATAAGCCGTGGAAAGGAAAGTATTATATAAGAAAAGATAGAAAGGTATTTACGGATAAAAATGCCAAAACTTAACAATAAATAGCCACCAATCATCAAGTGATTGGTTACTTTAGGAAGAAAATTTTTACTTTGATTTCTCTCCCTAATGATGGTTATTTAAGAGGTGAAGAATTTCATTATAAATTCTCTTCCTCTCTCATAAAATAGGAAAGTCAAGTAATAAATAGAAAAATAAATTTCAAGGAATAGTTATTTAATGAAGGAAAATTCAGTGCGAATTTTTATCCTCTCAAATGTCAAAATTACTAATGGTCAAGTAATAAGGAAATCAAAGTTGAATACGTTTATTACATTAGGAACTTGAGCCTTCATGCTATCAACTCGCCTTCCTTTTAGTTTATTCTAGCTGTTACATTATAACATTCTTATAAAAACATAATGAATTGTGTATAAGGTATGGGTTCCTAAACAAGTTAGGAAACTTCTAGTATATTTAAAGTTTTTTTATCCACATGATTTCTCACTAACTTATAGTTATATGACACTTTAAACAATGCTACAACTTCATTTTTCCATCTTGAAATCTTGAATAATACTATACTAAATTTAAAATGGTTAATTGTATTAAATAAAATGGGGTTATAACAAAAGATCTTACTTCCATTTGTGACGACTGATGTGGCGATTAATCATGGTACTACATTGCATTTTAGGCCATTTTATTGATCAAGATAGGTCAAAACGATAAAGATACAATATAACAAGTAAATATAGCATTTCGACATGTGAAAAGAGTAATCCAAACCTCATTGTCGTGCACATCGTCTGCCAACCAGACACTAATATGAATCAATTTAGTGGAGACAATTTTTTCGTGAGCGGTAAATTTTTAATTTGTGATAGCATATTAAATTATAAAAATATATTTTATCATGAGTAAGCATTTCATATCATTTGCATGGATTATAATAGGGTAGCTAGGATAAAACAAGTGAGCAATATGATCAAGAAATCTTTTTCATGTGAATATTAAGCCTTGGATCATTAAAAAACATTTAATAAACAAAAGATTCATGGAAAGGCAAGTATTTATACAAGAAACAAAAGAGAGGTATTTATGAGTAAAAATACCAAAAAATTAATAATAAACGACCAATTGTCAAGTGATGGTGGCTGGAGGAAGATAAATTCTACTTTAATTCTCTTTCTCTCTCAAATGAAAGGACGAAATTTTAAGGGATAATTATTTGATGGAGGAGAATTCATTTGGGATCTTATTTTTTCTCTCAAATGTAAAAAATATTGAAGATCAAATAATAAATGGAAAAGTAAATCTCAAAAGTATTTTGGTAGAAGAGAATTTCAATATGAATTCTTTTTTCTTTCTTTTCCAAAAATATGTGTATAGTGTGAGGAAATTGAATTGCCCTACTCTTGGTTTGTACTATATTTAACCTTTTCTACCATTTTTTTTTTCAAGGCATTACAAGTAATTTTAGTGAAGTATAATTTTGGCATTACCGTAAACAAAATAACTTGAAATTTAATGTTCCTTATTACAAAGGAAAAATAGGTGGGAAAAACAAAATAACTTGGAAATGGAAATGTATGTACATCAAATAATTAGAGTGATTTTTAAAAAAAAAATTAAGTAAACGTAAAAACTAATATTTCTCACAAAAATTACTAATAAGTTTGCAGTTTTAAAATATTCATTAGAATTAAGAAAAAAAAATCATAATGAGATTCCTGGAAATGTTTTTGTTTCTTTGTGGACATCCATATGCAGTGCGTTAAGGGTGAAAGTAATTCGGTCAGGTCGGGTCGAATTATCGATCTAAAAAAATCATCCTAAAATCATTTTGAAAAAATAAAATCACCCTCTAACGGGTCAATTTTTTGAATGATTTTTTGGGGTCCTACTTTTATACAATTATATTTTAAAATATATTTAATAACTTAAAATTAATATAAAAATATTTAAATTTTATATTAAATATAAAATATACTACTATTTAAAATTTTAAAGTTATTAAATTAGAGTTTGATAATGTGATAGAAAAGTATAAAATTTATTAAAAAATATTATATCTATAATAAAATAATTAATAACATATGTATTAATTATATAAATAAAAAATAGACTCCACGGGCTCCTACGATTTTTTTAGACGGGACCCTAATTTTAACGGATGAATTCTAATTTGTTAAAAATCATCTTAAATCATATTTTAATTCCTAATTTTTTTATTTTTTCGAATCTGATGAATTTTTCGGATTGGTCGATTTTTCTTACACCCTAAACAACTCGACCTTTGTTGTTGGATATGCCAATCCGGCGACTTTGAAGAAACAACCACAAGATTCCGCATCCCAAAATCACGTCTGAGATCACCTACTAAATGATATCAATTTCCATTTGGGAATCTAATAAGATAGTTACAAAAGTTACAATACCTAGAAGTTAAATAAAAATGGAGTAATTAGTGCCTGATGCCACTTCTCAAATATTATAACACGCCCTTTTCTACCCAATTTAAGTTTTATATATTTTTAGTTTGTAAACTATAACACTGATTTATTCTTTCGTTTTCAATGAATATTTAATGATACTCTCTCTTTCGTGTCTTTCTCTTTGCATTTTTAATTTTATTATTAATGCAGAAAATAGTGGCTCTATTTATTTCCCTTCGTCCCTATTTATTTTTAAGGAATAAAAAAAAGAAAGAAAAAAGAAAATCCTCTGCTTCTTTGTAAAACAAATTTGAACTAAATATATTCTAAAATATGTAAACAACAAATAATGGCGAGGAACTATGTTAAACTATTTTCTACAGCAATAAATAAGCATGAACATAAATATAATGAAATAATTGCATCATGAATCAATGTGTTTAAGAAAATAATGAATACTAAATTATTTCCTTATTATTTTAAAATTTTAATGTCCTCTCTCTTTTTTCCATTATACTCTTTACTAAAGATAATTGATCTCTTCACTAATAACCATAAATTTAAAGAAACTTTTATGGTACCCACTTTGTTAGGGTCCAAAACTCTCCCATCTTCGCTTTTTTTTTTTGCCATAACAACATTTTAATTTACGACGAAACATCTTTTATTTCCATTGTTTAGCTAGAAAAATGAATTACGAACTCTCTCGTATTAAATATATACATATATATTAATGAAAAATATAATCAATCATATGTTTGACTTGTCTTTTAAGCAATAGCTATTATCATATCTTCCTATTTTATTTGTGTAATTAATAACCTTGAATAACTTTAATTTCGGGTGTAGTTGAGTAAGAAATGTGTATTATATTAAACTCACAGTATTATGAATCATATGTATATGTTAAATAAGTTGTAATGATGCAAATAAATAATAATAATAATAATAATAATAATAATAATAATAATAATTTTGGTTAAAAATTCTTTACACTGTCAAAATGAAGGATCGTGAACTTTGTGAAAATGCAACTACGTTTGAATTGAAATGAGATGAAATTACCTTTTAGTTTTAATCGATTTTGTAAAGCTAAAATCGGACCAAGAAATTTAATATGGCTGCGTTTGATTAGGAATATTTCGCGAGAACATTTTGATGTTCCGCCAAACAACATATGTGATGGAAAAAGTTTTCATCACGTGACTTTGTGAAATGTTCTAGTCGAAAGTTCTTGCCGAAGGTAAAAACTTTTTTTTCTTTTGGTTTTTGTCTTTTCAGCCGTCAACATTTCATTTTTTTTTTCTTTTTTTTTCAATTCCCTAATTTCATCTACTTTTTTATTATTTTATAATATAATTATATATTATTTAATTATTCATTAATACATTATTAGTCATCTTATAAAATAATTTATTAAATATTTTTAATTGAAAATTAAAAAATATTGGGTAAATTGCATAAAAAACCTCAATTTTTTATTTATTCTCAAATCTAGCCTGAACTTTCATTTTTTACGTAAAAAGTCACGAACTTTGATTTTGTTCTCAAATCTAGCCTAAACTTATATTTTTGCATAAAAGGTCATGAACTTTAATTAAAGTCTCAAATCTAACCTAAAGTTTTATTTTTAAAATTTTAAAAATAGTTGTAAATGTAGCCTATTATTGTATTATTATTTAAAATAATAATTCAGTGATCATTACATAGACAAGTCATAAAAAAATAAAAGATTAAAAATTAAAATATTTTTTACAACTTTAATAGTAAGTTAGTTTAAATTTTTAGCCTACTGTATTAGATATTTTAAATCAACTAAAAAATAGTCTAATTATAAAATAGGCTAAAAAATTAAACTAACTTACTATAAAAGTTGTCAAAAAAATTTTAATTTTTAATCTTTTTTTATGACTTGTCTACGTAATGATCACTAAATTATTATTTTTAATAATAATACAATAATAGACTACATTTATAACTAATTTTAAAATTTTAAAACTAAAAGTTTAGGTTAGATTTGAAATTTAAATTAAAGTTCATGACTTTTTTATGCAAAAATATAAGTTTATGTTAGATTTGAGAACAAAATTAAAGTTCATGACATTTTACGCAAAAAATAAAAGTTCGGACTAGATTTGAGAATGAATTAAAAGTTGGGACTTTTTTATGCAATTTACCCAAAAATATTTAGTTCTAATAATTAATAAATATTTATTAATTAAACTATTCAATTATATAATGATTTATGTAAATCATAATATTAATAACATATTATTTTTTACTATAATTTTATACCTCATAAAATAATAAATTATATTATTAGTTCTTATTTTTTATCCAAGCATTCACTAAAATTTATCTATCAAATTAATTTTTTAAATCCTCGTCATTATACTTTTCTATCCAAACACCAACTCAAATTTTTCTATCAAATTGATTAATTCTCAAGAACTAAAGTTCTCTCAAAATTCTCATACCAAACACAGCCTATGAGAATTAGGAGTCACATGATTAGGAATGACAATTTTCTCTATTGGGCCACGCGAAGAATCTCCAATCGAGATCCATTCGTGAGAAATTTTTCTGTGAGGACGAGGGCGAGGTCGAAAGTGACCTCGAGGGTCACTTCGGGGATCGGGACAGGGATACTTGCCTCCATCCCACGGTCCCGATCTTCGAAATTATTATTAATTATTAATTATAATGTAATAATTTAATTTTTAAAAATAAGTACTATAGTATATGTGTAATTTTAATGTTGAATAACAAAATATTATATTATATTATTTTTAATTGATCATATTTTAATATACATTATATATTACTTTATTATTAAATAATTATTTTACTTTTTATAATTATTAATTATTTTATAAATAAAATAATGAGAGTTCAGATCCCTTCGAAAAATCTGGACCCGCGAGGATGCTACCCCTGCACGTGATGCGGCTGATGCCTAGTTTCCATTCCACCATGCAACTGTAGCAGGGATTTTTATCCTAATAGCACCTTTTTTTTTCAATTTTTTTCTTTTTCTTTTCTTATTTTATCTTCTCACTAAATAAATGATTTATTAAATATAATATATTATTATAAAAATATTATATATTATTATTTATTACTTATTATGTTATTTAAAATATTAATATTTCATTAAATATTTTTATAAAAAATACTTTTTATATTTAAATAAATATATTTTTAATAAAAAATTTAGTTATATTTTTATTTTTATTAATTTAAAAATATCTTTTATATTTATAATACTCTATTAAAATTAATTATCGTATTTTTTTTTCCAATTCTCATTTTCAAAGTGGATCTCAGTTTTTTATGATTCCCCAAACGCCACATTAAAAAGCTCGGTCGTTTTTTCTTAAAAAAAAAAAAGAAAAAGCCCCGGTTGCGTCCAATCAGAGATCGCCAGGTGTTTGCGTCCCACAAGTTGTAATTGGACAAGTCGACTTTGTGTACTTTTATTTTATTTTCTCCATGGCCACATCACCGCACTGAATTATTTTTTCCGTTGGAACATTAAATTGCTGCTTTCGCAGAGTCGTACAATGGTGACTAAAGAAAGCAAGATATGCTCGCCGAACTCGTCATCTTCTCCCACGTTCTCGCTTCTCCGCCCCGCTTCGCTGCTTCTCTCCGCCCCCGTCGCGCTCGCTCTTCCTCCTCCTCCGCTACCTCCGTCTTCGGCGCTGGCGCCCGTGCTACGGTCCTCCGACGCCGCCGCTGTTTGAGTGTCTCCCCTGCAGCGCCTCGCAATCGTCTCGCGCCCATGGTCTTCGCCTCGCCTATGGAGAACCAGCTGCTCCACGACGCCGGCGCAGCAGCGCTCACGGCAGGAGTCGCCCTGGGGCTGCTTCGGTTCTGGGAGGAATTGGCTAAAAGGGGAGTCTTCGAACAGGTGCTCGGTGCTGTTTGATTATTCTCTCCGTTTTCCCCCTTTTTGTTACTGGATTAGTCGTCTGTGTTTTATGTATCCATTTTCCCTTTTTTGCAAAGGTTTGTGAAATCTCTTTCAGAAGTGTTGAGACAAGTCGAGACGAATTGATGTCAGATTTGGCAAAAGAAGAGAATTTATAGCCATCACGGGGGAGGTAGAGATGGACTTTGGGTGTGTATGCAACATATTTGATGTATTGTTGGCTCGAGTCGTTGCTCCAAGCAATTGCATAGATAGCTGACTGCTGACTTTTCTGAAAAGGAAAAGAATGGTCACTCCAATTATTAGATGGAAATGAAACTGTGATTACAAGATGTTGCCAGAATTATTACTGTGAATATATAATAGGGACAATTAAATAAGGCTATTTCAAGGCATGGGGTCAAATAAGGATGGAGAGTTATGGTGGGAGTAGGAGTCCTATTTCATTATAGCCAAAATATTTCAGTGGAAATCATGGTGGATAAACAGATTGTTTGAGAGTAAGTACAGACTGAACAGTTATTTGGAGTGAAGTTGTTATTACTTATTAGTGCCTTTGTTTGGCAATCTACAATGAAATTTAAGTGCACTGTTTTGTATATGACTCATTGTTCAGGAACTGTGTTTGAACTGTGTGAGCTATATAATGACACCATGCACCTAGATGGGTTTTATATGGTCAACTAGATGGGTTGTTGTGGCCAACCATTGTCAGTATTTTGCTTTTGCTTGTTCTGTAAATTTAGCATCCTCCTAAGGCATTCACATCGAAGAACATCCAATCATTTTAACCAAGACAAGAAAACTTTCTAAGCGTAATGTCTTGTTCCACTTAATCTTCCAAGTGAATAAATTTCCTGTGTGAAAAAAAAAACTTCCGCAGGCATGGGAGATTCAATCCAATTTCTAACAGGAAGCATAATATCTTTGATTCCACTTTGTGCTATTTGGACATTAACGTACTTTTGTTTTCTATTCAGAAGCTTAATAGGAAGCTCGTACATATAAGCATTGGGTTGGCATTCTTGCTATTTTGGCCTATCTTCAGGTATTAAACCTTGTAATTAGTTACAAAATTCTATTTGTGCATACAGTAAAATAATATGTGCTTAATGCAGTCCTGGACGCTGGGCACCTTTTCTAGCTGCAGTAGCACCAGGTGTCAATATTTTTCGGATGCTGTTGCTGGGACTTGGAATTTGGAAAAATGATGCCATGGTCAAGTCAATTAGCAGACATGGCCATTACAGGTTTGGGAAAAGTAGAACCATATAACACTGTATATCAGAGGATACATTAGTAACTAGCTTATTATGTGATGATTTCTTTTTCTCATTTACACATTGTTTTACTCTCATAAAATGTTTTCATTCTGCTTTAGGGAACTTTTGACTGGGCCTTTGTACTATGCCTCCACAATAACCTTGGCCACCGCCGTCTTTTGGCGAACATCTCCACTTGCAATAGCTGCTATCTGCAATTTGTGTGCTGGAGATGGTATATATGTTAGTTTTATCTCTACAAATCATTATTGTTCCTTTCAATAGAGTTTAATGGTGATTATTGAAGCAATTTTATCTAAAGAGGAGGTTGTAAATGACTTGCCATGCAAATATAACTCATACATTTAACTTTGTGAAACTAATTTCTTATCACATCAAGGTATTGTCAAAATAGTAAAAGTTACCGGTCATTGCCAGTTAGGCATCATGTCTAACATTTTGGTTCTTATCAGGTATGGCTGACATAATTGGAAGGCGATTTGGAAACAAAAAGCTTCCTTACAACCCTAACAAGTCTGTTGTTGGTAGCATTGCGATGTGTTTAGCTGGTTTCATAGCATCAATTGGGTGTGTATTAATACTTGCAATTTGTCTATCGCGGTCTTCAATCCAATTTTCATCTTAAACTGAAATTTGTTCGTGCTACCATTCTCAGGTACATGCACTACTTCCATATTTTTGGCTTCATGGAAGAAAGTTGGAGCTTGGTACTCCGCTTCTTTCTTGTGTCTGTGGCCGCTGCCATGGTCGAATCACTACCTATTAGTTCAGAGCTAGATGACAACTTGACAGTGCCATTCACCTCCCTGTTGGTTGGTGGTTTTGTTTTCTGATGTTATATGAGTTGTATAAGCTATCATGCTTTGTACAAGTATTTTAGGCGAATTCTAGTGTTGATGAATGTCTCGAGGAATAGTGATGTATCTCATGATGCCAGTTGATCAAGAATGTCCACCGTCTAAGAGCTTGGCTCCTAATTTTCATGATGGGCTATCTTTTTCTATGTTCTTTTGCCTTTTAGGAAAGCCATCAAGTTATGTTCTTGCAGCAAAACATATCATTCATTGTACATAGACAGATCTCTTTTAGATTTTGTTTGCTCAGAGGTGAAGAGAAAAAGGGAAAAAAAGGGGGAAATTAATTTATAATAAAAGAAAAAGAAGGATAAATTTTCTTCCATTCTCTTACAATATTTTATTTTTCTTTTTAACTTCAAAGTCGGATGAAAATGAGGAAAAATGTATAATTAAAATGTATTTCATATTTAGTTTTAAAAATTTAACATATAATACATATATAAAAAAATAAAATCGTCTAAATAAAATTATTATAGAATTTCCATTTTCTTCTTTTTCATTTTTCTTTCATTTTCTTCTCGCCTCTTTCCTTTTCCAACGACTTTCCAATCAAAGTCTCAGAAGCACCCACACACACTAAAAAAACATAATCTGAATGCTACTTCTTTTCAGATTGATGTGCTTCATATACTCTTATCAATCCTTGCAACCAATTAAGCATCTTATGAGATCAACATTCAAGAACTGTGTTAAGATTTTTAAGGCACCATCTGCCTCCCTTGCATTTTTAACATATATATTAAAAAAACTGTTTAATCGTTTTCTGCCTTAAGATTTTGTTTATCATGATCAACGATTCAAATAATTCGCTGCCTTAATTCTGATGGACATTGAAATAAACAACGCGATAAAATACAATTTATGTAGTATTAACAAATTCGTGTGAGCAAAAGATAAAAGGAGTCGATCAAATTTTCTTTCGTAAATCAATTTTTTTTCTTACAATTTCAATACAAAATAATAAATTGAACAGGAAAACAAGGACGCTAAGTTTTTTTTATAAAAATAACTACGCACACATTTGCTTTTCACCGCAAACTCGTATACATTTAATAAAATGGAATGTGCCATATAACTGAAAAAAATATGTGTACATAGATATTCTTATTTTTTCGTTCTTTTTTTTTTGTAAATTACGTCTAGTAATAAAGGAAAAAAAGTTACGTTACAATTTTTTATCCTGTAGTTTCATTTCAATAAGAGAAGTCCCACCGAAAAAAAAAGAGAAGTCTGACGTAAGCCATGTCATGCCTGATTAGGACCGGGCTTGGAAGTTGGAAGTGCCCCGGATTTCGGAAAGATGTATATAAACCCTAAACGCAAAAATTGAACACGCCAAAACCCTCGAACTCTTGCAGGCGGAAGACGAGGGCGGCGGCCAAAGGAAGCGTCGCCCGTTCAATCCCCAACAGTGCCGATCGCCGCCGCAGTCCCCGCACTGACCTTGTCGGCCGTCGCGCCAGTTCCATAGCAAGGGTAGCTCATGCCGATCTCCAAGCGCAACCGCGCCGGTGAGTCCCCAAACTTTGTTTCCGACTTAACTTGATGTGTCCGAATTGTCTCGGTCCAAGATTTCCTTCGAGTCGCAGTCTTGTTCCGTCATCTTACTAGGGATGTTTCCGTTTGACAAAATGTTCCAGTGACCCTTTCGAAGACCAAGAAGAAGGGGAAGGAGCACAAGGAGAATGTGGTGAATGGGATAAGGCAGGCTGTGGAGGATTACGGCTCGGCGTACGTCTTCACCTTCGAGAACATGCGGAACCAGAGGTTCAAGGAGTTCAGGGAGCAGATGAAGTCCAACAGCAGGTGCTGTCCAAGGACTTCCTTTTTTGCTGGAGGTTGTGTTGGTTCATATTTGATTCTGATTAACTTTTATTCGTCAGATTTTTTCTGGGATCGAACAAAGTCATGCAGATTGCACTTGGAAGATCCGTAGCT
The DNA here is from genome assembly GCA_030549335.1 of Pontederia crassipes. NCBI lineage: Eukaryota > Viridiplantae > Streptophyta > Magnoliopsida > Commelinales > Pontederiaceae > Pontederia > Pontederia crassipes. The sequence goes on from CM060189.1 coordinate 7,364,466, forward strand.
GATGAAGTGAAGCCCGGCGTTCATAAGCTCGCTAAGGTTCAGACTGTGCCTTCTTTTTTTTTTTCCTTTTTTTAATTGGGTACCGAAGTCATACTGATTGCTGTATGATCATGATGTTTAGCTTCTTCGTGGTGACACTGGTCTACTCTTCACCAATATGGGAAAGGACGAGGTTCAAAGGTATTTTAGAGCATGTTTGCCTGCATCTTGCTTATGTAATGCCCTTTTCCCTTGAACCTGAAACTTCTAGATTGTATTTTGTTGCTTGAACTGTGACTTTTCCCTCTCCATGATGATTATACCCTTTTCTATTCCGTACACTATTCACACATTAGTTGACAAAAAATTGTAACATGATGCATTCATTCTTTTATCAACCATGTTTTCATTGAATAGATATGTTAAAGTGATTCAAGAGATGACTGCTTCATCAAAATTCTTCTTCCAATGCTAGAAATGCATATGCATCCTAAGCAGTATTGTAGAGAATAAACTGTGTTGGTATTTGTGTTTGGTTTTTTCCTCGTTAGTGTTTGTGTTTGTTTTCAACCCTATCCCAAATAACCACATTTTGGAAGGGTAGGCAGAAACCTACCCAAGTTCCAGTTTGATAGATACTTTAAGAGAATTTTCGTTTGTGTCTTTACTTGTAATGGTGGCAACATGGTTCGATAATCTTCTATTCACATCTTTATGCAGAGTTTTTGAAGGATACGAAGAGCATGACTTTGCAAGAACAGGGAGCATCGCCTCTGAGACGGTTGGCACTTGTATTTATTGTTGTAAGAAATGTAATCAATCATATGAGTCATCTTATTGTGTATTTCAGGTTGAACTAAAAGAAGGACCTTTGGAACAATTTACTCATGAAATGGAGCCCTTCCTTCGTAAACAAAATTTACCTGTCAGATTGAATAAAGGTTTTATCTATGGTGTATATTCACCTTTCACATGCATCTGTTATTCATAAAAGAATCTTTCTTTTATGTGTAGAACCCCATATGATGGTATTTTTACCCCCATTTTCTTCAAAATACAGGAGTTATAGAGTTGGTGTCTGACTTTGTTGTGTGTGAAGAAGGAAAGCCCTTGTCACCTGAATCAGCTCGGACATTGGTAAGTTTTTATCTTCAATATGATTGGGTAATTATGCAAAGTGTGTGGGGAAAATAACTGAATGGAATCACACATTCCTTGAATTTTGAGCATTTCCGTACTCAAAGTTATAAAGTAAAGAAATATTTAAGGTTTATTATTTGATGATACCTCTTTTATTTTGCATTGGATAGACTATGACATAGTTAAATTTTACTTTGAAATTTGCACAACTTAAACTTCTAGTTGGGGGAAAGGTGAAATCTAGCAGAATTTCTGCAACCACTGCTTGATGTCTGATGTAGTGTTTCTTGATCAAATTTCCTTAAATATATGTGCCTCCTCTTTAGTTTCTAAAGAAGCACACAGCTTTGTGTGCCCCAGCCCCTCACCACCCCCAACTAACTAGTGTTTGACTTGACTCTCTTTAGTATGTTGTGTTGAAGCTCTCTTGGTAAGGCCATTGTCCAACTTACATTAATCACAGCTGCCTCGTAAATATCTCTTCTAACAGTGGACTTAAATAGCCTGATGTTGTATGTCTCCGGGCCATTCTTCCCTCAATTATGAACTTCCTTTTTGGGTTGGCTTTTACATCTTACAACATTTCGCTGGATAACGAAATAAACTGAAATAGGTGTTAGTAGTGCTTAATCTAATTAGATGACCTTTTCTACTTGTTAGCGTTTGCTTGGAGTTAAGATGGCTACCTTCCGCCTCCATCTCGTTTGCCGCTGGACTCCTGATGATTTTGAGCTATACAGAGAAACCTTAGATTCAGATGTTGAGTCATCATGAGGTATATTATGCTATAAATGTGGAAAAGAAGGCAGACAAAGCAGGCGCCACGGGATTTTGATGTTCTGGATCCGTTTATATTTCAGGTGCCTGTAAGAAGTCTGCCGCCTTACTAGGCTTGCGTGTCATACCTGTATTCATGTGCTTCACCATTCTTAATTTGAAGGTGATTTTGATATCTAATTTAAGCTCAACTGTAGTACTTTTAATTGTGTGCAATTTCTTGCCGACTAGCTCTTCTATTTCGATTGGATGTTCTAAATTTGTCGTAAGAACTAGAGTGAGTCATCTTAACATTCGTCCTTACCACGTTGAAATCTGAACCTGTTCTTAGAACTCATTAAATGTGCGGCATTTGAGTTATGTGCCAAACTTTTGCAGCTACGGAATTCGAGTTTAGTTTAGTGGAATTGTTTGCTTCAATTGTTACAGAATGTTCAGCCGTATTGATTCCGAATATGAGACATCCTCCTCCTCATTCTACAATGCATGTTAAAAACCGTCGGCTTATCCTATTTTAGGATCAATTAATTACATATAACTACATGCGTGGCCTAGTAATGCTGTCATGCCAATATGCCATCCCTTGCTTCCCATCAATTCAGCATCATGTTGAACTGTCGAGCAAGTATCTAACTTGCTAAATTTGGAACTCCTAGTACCATTTACACGTGTAAAACACGTACACCTCCATAACACTCTCATGAAGACGCAGTCGTCGAGCGGGGTCAATGATTCCTCTTATATACTTCGAAGAGAATATATAGTGGCTGATCTTCCCTGTAAGTTTATTTACAAGGATCCAGGCTTCGCTGCTAGCTGCTGTGCTCCTCGATGGCCTACGTTTACAACATGAGCCTGCTGGCGGCGACTAACGCATGGCAGCTTGTGGCAGCGACGCTGGTGGGTCTACGACTGGCCTCGTGAAGAAGTGGGTGGTGAACTCGGCGTTCATGGCGCTCTACGCCTTCGCGGCGTCGCTCTTCTTTTGGGTGCTCCTCGGCTTCCCCATGGCCTTCGCGAGCGGCTCCTCCCCTTTTGGGGCAAGGCCGCCCCCGTGCTCGGCCAGTGGTACCTCGTCCAACGTGTGCACCTGGCGGCCTTCGTACACTACACCCGGAACAGCACGCGGGAGAATGCCATGGTGGAGCCCTTCTACCCCATGGCCATGCTCGTCTTCTTCGAGTTCACCTTCGTGGCCATCGCCCTGATCCTGCTCGCCGGCTCCGTGCTCGGCCGCATGAACATCAAGGCCTGGATGACCTTCCTCCCCCTCTGGCCGCTCTTCTCCTACACCGTTGGCGCCTTCAGCCTCTGGGGCAGCGGTTTCCTCTACCAATGGGGTGTCATCGACTACTTCGGCGGCTACGTCATCCATCTCCTCAGGTATCGTCGGCATCACCGCCGGCCACTGGGCAAGTCCAAATTCTATATATATAGCTATTTGCCAGCGTACGTTGATGACCTTACATACGGGTATGCAATTGCCTTCAGGTCGGACCGAGGTCGAAGAACAATAGCGATCGGTTCTCGCCCAACAACATATTGCTCATGATCACCGGCGCAGGGTTTCTGTGGCTGGGGTGATCGGGTTCAACGGCGGGCCCCAGTACGCGGCGAGCCTGACGGAGTTGGTGGCCGTCCTGAACATGCACGTCTACGACAAGCCTGCTGACGTGGCCTTCTTCAGGAAGCCATCGGTGATCGGCGCCATCCAGGGGATGATGACCGGCCTTGTTTGCATTACGCCTGGTGCAGGTAACACCTATATTTTTCGCCCAATGCACTTTTTTTTTGTTGCTTTATATATAGATATATATTTATTGTGAAACTTATTTTAGTAAATATACACGAATAATGTATTTCTTATACGAGTATCAAATAACTTTACTAAGACATTTGTAAATTCAATATAACATATATTCTCCACGGCCCTAAAGTTTTTAATCTAATTTTAAAAAAATAGGACTTCTAGGAAGATACTAACCTAACTGAAGTATACTGTTGTTAGATTCTAACTGGTCGGCTAAGTATCGGAGTTAGATTCATATCTGATTTTAGGGAAAAAAAAGGACGGAGGTGTTGAATCTTGATTAGATTCAATGTTTTCAAAATCGATGATCGGATTGGACTCCTTATCAGGTCGTGGTTAGACCGATCCGATTGGATTCAAATCGAATTGAATTGAATTTTATTAAAATAATATTATTTATAATAATTATAAATATATAATATAAATTATATATATAGTATATGAATATTATACTGATAATCTATTAATAATATTAAAATTATGACATAATTTTTATTTTTAAAAACTTTAATAATGATTAACATATAAATACAAAAAGATTATTATTAAATTAATATCTATTATTTATTTTTTATGGATGCTATATTAATAAATTTTATCTTAAATTATTCTTATTTCTTTTTTCTTTAATACTTTTTATTTCCTTTATTTATGCTCTTTGATAATTTTCCATTTTAATGTTATTCAATTTTAAATATTTTTTATTTCAATTCCTATTCAATTTTATACATATCATATTCTCTCTCTTTTTTATCTTTCTTATATTTCTTTCCTTTTTCATTTTTCCTTTTTATTTTTGTCATTTTTTAATTTTATTTTTCAAATTTTGAATTGATTGGTTTTTCCTATTCAATATAAAAAATAATTTTAACACTAAACTGAATTGAATTATCGATCGCTTCACGATTAACCGATCCGTTTAGTCCAACTTTGATAATTAGATTTTACGGCGACCCTGCTTTATTTGACACGTCACGCACGCATATATCGATAATAGGCCTAGATAGATCGATCGCCCTAAGAGGTCAAATTGATAGACCAATGGGAGTTGGACGGCGTTGAGAGGTAAAGCACTTGCGAGTTGCGAGTTGCGACTTGCGACTTGCGAGATATATAATTGAAAGGAAAAAAAATGTTTTTCATGTTTTAAATATTCCATTAAATTAGTTAATTTTAGTATTTATCCTACTACAAGATAATAATTAAATAAAAATGAAAAAAATGCTGGCATTAATCGTCACAAGCTTATTGGATCATTCTTTGCGTGTTTTACTTGTTTTCTAAGGGCCTGAATTGTTTGGTTAATTACAAGGACGGCTAATACTAGTCAAGAATGAACGTTGTGTTTAATAAATATGTTTACAGGTAAAATTTCAATGAGTTCATGGTGTTTTTAATCTTGTCCACTATCGCCGGATATATATTATTATACAGCAAGTTTTGCAAAAAGTTATTAGCTTTACAGTTTTGAGTTATATCTTATGAATATTAATATAAATTTAAGTATCGTGCGTGGTTGATACCAAATATTTAGCCAAGTGCTCAACGTGATTGGCTTGGGTCCAAATTATGGATGCATCTCTATCTCTATAATAGTAGTCATAATTTGGCGTGGCCAATACTTGGAGCCATTTAAAATTCTTTTAAATAGAGAGACTGAACTCTTTCTTGTTCCAAGTCCATGAAAGCTAAGGTTTTGTTTGATAATGTAGTTTAATAAAAATAGATGGTGTAGTGAGAGGCGGTAAGATTGAGTACGGTGAGTGTTCAATTAAATTATATTTGAATATAAATTAATGATATTAAATGGGCTAATTTTATTCACTATTTATTTGGATACAAAATATAATATATATATATATATTAAAAAGATTAAGTTTGATAAATATCTTTATTATTCTTAAAAACGTTTTTATTTAATTAATAAAAATATTTATTTCTAATTTCTCCAAAACTACATTCAAAATGCCTTAGTGGTTCCTAAGTGGACTCTGTATCTATATGGATTTGGACATTATTTTAAGTATCTCATGCCACGACATGGCCACTCCCGTTGATCATGAGTAGGACTTCCACCCCATTCTAATGGCCCAACAGTAATCAACCTAAAAGGCTAGGAAAACCCACTTATTATAAAATACAACAACAACAACAACAAGGTCTTATCCCACTAAGTGGGATCGGCTACATGGATCATACGACGCTTCGTTGATCCATATTCATGCGATTCGATAGGGTTTTACGCTGGCTGTCGGGGCTTAACACAACCCTCCTCCTTTATCCGGGGTTGGGATCGGCTATAAAACATAGGCGGAGTTCCACTTATTATAAAATAAATAAATAAATTATAAAATAGATGGATATACAAGAGAATAAGACAATTAAGATTGATATTTCTTTATCCATAGATCAAGGATATGGGTTGCCACTTTATCACGTCTTTATAATTAGAGAGGAGTAAGGTAATTATGATTTAAAACCACAGTGCACTTGGCACAGCACATGATCTTCGAAAAAGATGGAAAACATCAATATTAACCCGAAGTGTTATCCAAGAAACAAAACTCCAGAACAATTTTTGGAGCGGAGATACTTGCGAATCATCGCACAATTAGAAACAAAGAAATTTGTTAGATGTATCTGCTTTATTTTCTATCGATCCTCGTTTGTATAATGCTTGCATTCAGAAAAAAAAGGAACATACTAGAAAGGAAATAAACTAACAAGGAAACCAACTAAGCAAGGAAACATACTTGTAAAAGGAAACAAACTAAGGGAAACAAACTACTGAAAATCAGCAAGCAATAAAAAGAAATATTTGCTAGGCTACTTTGCCTGCAAATATTCATTATGTTGCAGTCTTAATTGCCTTGATTTTCTGTCACATTATAGCCTTGTTCTCTCCTTCGAGAAAGCTCGACCCCGAGCTTCTTCAAAAGTTTTCAACTGACGATGTTGATCAACTTTAGTTTTGTAGGACGTCCAAGGAGCAAGGATAGCACATGGGTTTAAACTCTCGTGGATGTGACCTTTGTACTCTTCAACCTTGCAAGATTTGATGCTCTTGAGGACTCATCCGATAATGAGGAAGATTGGGCATGTTAGCTCTAGGAATAAGGTCACTCTTGCATTGAATATCACATGAAGGTCGAAGCCCTAGTGTCATGCCCTTATTTTTCGCCTAGAAGTAAGGGTGTGCGGCACTGAACTTCTCCTCGACGAGCCTGTCCAGTCAGCCTCCAAGAACACGCTGCAGAGGGCACTCGTCCAGACTCCACAGAATTCATGCACATAAGAACAAGCATAAGAACACACAAGAACATAAAGGGGAAAAGCCTTTTTATTAATCCTCAATTCTGGCCGCCCAGATGACAGACCCTTGGTTTACAAAATGGCTCTCAACAGCCTACCATGGTCTATCCATCTGGCCATCCCACACTCAAACACCCGCTGCACCTCTGCTGTGCACTACACTGCCTGCAGAGGACTGCCTTACACTTGCATTACACTACAGCACACTCACTGTATTACACTTCATACAAATGCCTACAGCACATGGATATTTATACAAGAGGGAAGAGGTAACTACCAATTCAGCAACTACCAGCCCATTTGAATTCAAATGCTCCCTCCACAGCAGCCCACCCTCTGGTGCGCCACATCAGCAAAACCCCTGGATGGCCTTCCCGCCATCTCCGTGATCCTGGGACACTCCTAAGCGCCTTCAAGCCTTTCCGCCAAGGTGTCAAGTCCGTCTGGCCGCTGGTAACCGCCGCTGCGTCCAAACCGCTCACCGCTGCGTCCCGAGATCTTCCTGCACGAAGATCTCCCTGATCAAGTAGCCTCCTCGCCATCCTGCATCAAGAGAATCAGTCCGGGACAAGACAGTTATGCCTCGGGACAGTCACTGCGCGTAACTGCCAACTTGGGCGTCGGGGCGCACCGCCTGTGCACCCTACGTCCCAAGGACGTCCAGGACATAACTGACTGTCCCGAACACTTGTCAAGGCGTCCTCCTGACCCCTGACTTCAGTGATCCTCCGTCCCTGACGTCTGGACACTCCGTGGCCATAGCATGGCGGATGCGCACGTCGGCCGTCGTCGGTAATCGCCGCCTGTAACCGCCACCTGTAACTGCCACATGTAATTACCTTCTCGTCACGACGGTCGTCGATAACTACCTAGCCGTCATAACTGCCGCTGGTAACTACCTCACCGCCATAACCGCCGCCGGTAACTACCTTGCAGCCATAACCGCCTTCGGTCCTCTTCATAAGAGATTGACGACCGGACGACCTCCTCGTCGTCTGCAGTGTACTGGTGCTCCTGGGATGATCCAAAGCATGTCCTGGGACGGACGTGGCCGCCAAACCGGGCGTCCGCCATGTCCCTGCCATGTCCCAGGACATCCTGCACATATGGGGCGTGACACTAGGGAAGATCATCAGGAGAAAGATCATTGAACTTATGCAACAGTTTTGCACTATGAAGTTCGCGTACATTGGTAATTAGAAAAGAAGCTTTGGCTAAAGGTTCCATCGCCTTAGGGTTGTCATTGTCTAGCGCATCAAGCGGATGCGGTGGCCATCTTTGTTGAAGACATAGATATTGTCATGGCAGAAATATTTCACATCAGCATCATATTGCCATGGTCTTCCCAAGATAACGTGACATGCATCCATGTCCACGACATCACATATGACTTCATCCTTGTATCCCTTGCCAATAGAGAATGGTACCTTGCATCGAAGTAAAACCTTTACTTTAAAGCCCTTGCAAATCCATCCTATTTTATATAGAATAGGGTACTTCTCAGTGGCCAGACCCAACTTTTGAACCACTAAATTGGAGACAATATTTTCTGAATTGCCACTATCAATAATAACATCGCATAACTTCCCATTGATGGTGCAAGTAGTGCGAAAGATCTTGTGTCTTTGAGAAGCTTCAACCTTTTTTGGATTAAAGAAAAGCCTTTGAACGACATATGATAGTCGTTCACCTTTTTTATCAGGGTAAGCTTCTTCATCTTCGATAAAAGGGTTGTCGTCGTTGTCATTAGTACCTTCTGAACCAGCATCATTAACTTGTGCATAGTGAACAAGAGCTCATTGTGGACACTCATTTGAACGGTGTCCTGATTGATGGCATCGATAACAAATGATAGAAGACGAGGATCCCTTCTTGATTGGAACATTGTTTGGTGGCTTTGAGACAGTGGGAACAGTGATGGGAAGCTTCAGCAATGCGAAAGTTGCCTCGAGTACCTCGATCAAGTTGTCTCTCCACTTTCTCGGCAAAAGTGATAGTTTTAGACAGGGTGTACGTCACATGAATATCGACACAATCTCGGATGGAAGGACGGAGACCACCGATATAACGCACAATTTGTTGACGCTCAAATTCAAATAAGTTGTTTCTTGATATTAGCCGACAATATTCTGTGGTGTAGGCATTCATCGAACGATTACCTTGGTGACAATCTTGTAATTGATTAAGAGGATTTGCTCGTAATATAGAGGAAGATAACATGCTCGTAGCTGTTTCTTCATCTTTGGCTAGCATTGAATAGGCTGTTTATGTTGACGAGTGTGCATTAGTTGGGTTTGCTCCCACCATGCGGATGCTCCCCCTTTTAGGCGATAAGCAACGAGGTTCACTTGTTTATGGTCAGGAATCTCCATGTAGTCGAAGAAATGTTCCACTTCAGCCATCCAATTGAGGAAGTCCTCAATGTGGAACTGACCATTAAAGGTTGGTATTTCCATGTGCATATTAAAATCTTGTTGTCTAGTGTCACGACGTGGTGGTGGGATGTCCTCCACATCTTCATTGTTGTCCACATGACGACGAAGGGCTTGGACCCTACGAGTAGGGGTGTTCACCGGGTCGAACCCGAGTACCCGACCCGGCTCGAACCCTTTTGGGTCGGGTCGGGTTCGAGTTCGGGTTGGATTTTTCCAACCTGATTTGACTCGACCCGACCAGTCAAACTGATTTTTTATTATTTTTTTAATTTTAAATATTTTTTATTCAATTTAAGTAGTGTATACCATCTAAAATTTAAAAAAATATATAAAATAATGTATTTTAAATAGAGAATAATATGTAGATATTTAAAACAATATTTTTATGCCTAAAAATACTTTATTTTATATTTAAAATAAATCAGTAAATGCTTTTTGTATTAAAAATTTAAAAAAAATTAAAAAAAAAGGGTGGTCGGCTAATCCGACCACTCGACCCGACCCAACCTGGCCCGGGCCGGGTCGGGTCCTTTCATAAAAAAAAATTGAAACCCGACCCGACCCAACCTGGCCTAGGCCGGGTCGGGTTGGGTCGGGTTTGATCACAGGTCAGGTCAAACCCGACCCGTGAACACCCCTACCTACGAGAAATCCTTCATTCTCCACGATCATGCAGTAATTGATCCAGAAAAGTGTCGAGTCATTGCAGATTTTCTTCCATGGCAGTGTTCATTCCCTGGAGGTCCTCTTTCATCTCATTGAACTCCGCACGGGTGGGTGCATCTCCCATTATTCTCGTTGCTTTGATACCACTTATCGTAGCACAGGATCTTCAAGAAAGATGGGAAACACTAATACGAGGATAACCCGAAGTGTTATTCAAGAAGCAAAACTCCAGAACAGTTTCTGGAGCGGAGATACTTGTGAAGTCTCACACAATTAGAAACAAAGAAATTTGATGAATGTAATCTGCCTTCTTTTCCATTGATCATCATTTATATAATGCTTACATCCATAAAAAAGTGACATACTAGAAAGGAAATAAACTAATAAGGAAATCAACTAAGCAAGAAAATGATTTGTAAAAGGAAACGAACTAAGATAAACAAACTATTGAAAATCAACAAGCAATAAAAAAGGAATATTTGCTAGGTTGCTTTGCCTGCAAATATTCATTATGTTGCAGCCTTAATTGTCTTGATTTTCTACCACATTATGGCCTTGATTTTTTGCCGCATTATGACCTTGTTCATTGCCTTGATTTTCTGCCACGACCTTGTTCTACATCAATGCACTGTTGTAAATTACTAAATTGTCTGTGAAATACGGTACTTGTTGGAATTATCACGTCAGCGTACTTAGTCGCAGCTGTTGTCGGTGAAGACAAGTTACAACTGTAACAATTTCACGTTATGTTCTTCCTTTGTAAGAGTATTTTGATCTTATAAATCGGTTTAATCTTCTATGTCAAAATATGGTACTTATTACTAATACAAACAGGATTGGTGCAAACATGGGCTGCCATAATAATGGGGATGCTCGCCGGCAGCATCCCATGGTTCACCATGATGATCCTCCACCGGAAATGGGCGCTGCTGCAGAAGATCGACGACACCCTGGTCATCTTCCACACCCACGCCGTGGCGGGGCTCCTCGGCAGCCTATTCACGAGCCTCCTCGTGGAGCCGGCGCTGTGCAGGCTCATACTCCCCATCCCGGGCTCCATGGGGGCTGCCTATGGCAGCGGCTTCGTGCAGCGCATGAAGCAGGTCGTGGGCGCGTTCTTCGTCATCGCCTGGAACCTCATCGTGACTATCGCCATACTGCTCAGCATCTCCATGTTCGTGCCGTTGTGGATGCCTGACTACTAGCTGCTGATCGGCGACGACATGAAGCATGGCGAGGAGGCCTACGCGCTGTGGGGCAACATCAAGGGGTATGACACGGCGCGGCGGTGTCGATGCTGCCGATGGACGAGTCCATGCACCGCATGAGGGACGTCAACGGGGCAATAGGAGTCCAGCTGTAACGACGTCGCACGTACATAGCTTTTGTACAAATGCAACGAGTGCATGAGATCTCAAGTCATCATACGAATCATTTGGTACTTCGCGGCTTTGCCGATCACGAAAGGGTTGGTCCTATAGAAGTTCTTTACCAGTGTGAGGCATCTGCATGAAGGTTAATTTTGTACTACTGCAATCTCTCTCTCTCTCTCTCTCTCTCTCTCTCTCTCTCTCTCTCTCTCTCTCTCTGCAATCTGCATGAAGGTTAATTTTTTCAAAGAGGTCCTTTCTTTCTTCAAATCTGTGTTTGTTTAACCAAAAAAGAAATCAAACTTAAAAATAATTTTCAAAAACGAAACACAATTCAGGATTAGATTATAAAAATGACACAGCTAAAAACTTCATTCACCATATTCCACTAAAGTATGAGCGTTTTAACAAAAGAGGGCTCATGTTTACAAATATGTGTGACCAAGATATATGGTATATAAAAACAGGCAGTGGAAAACAAAATATTCTGCCATTACTTAGGTATGTAAAATGTATAGCAATCAGTAAGCTTCAAGTGTTATGAACTTATGATCTAATCAAATGATTCCCAGTCACTAGTTATTGTTATAGAGGACGCCCTTTGTGGAGGTGCATTCAAACTGCCCAAACTTGCTGGCTCGAATGTCTCCCATTGAGTGGTAACTGAAACTACGTTGTTGCTGCTACCAAATGGGTTTGAGTTTCTTCCCTTCAGAGAGTCAAGAGTCTCGACAAAGCTCTGAATACGGCGCACCTGGAAAAAAAGCCATAAATATGAACATCAATGTCCTGTAAAAGCCAGCAAGAAGTTCATGTTACGACCCTCGTGGTAAAAGGTTGGATATGATTCTGCCTCCGCATGTCATATTGCATTGGCGAACATACTTTAACTAACACTAAATTAGAGATCAATCCACTCTCTAATCCCCGAAACGCAAAAGAAAAGTAATACTCCAAAATGATGTCCTCAGAGAACTTATTCTGGATCATGTATATAATTGTTTGTATGTTATTTCTTAACCTAACAATAGCATTAGGAAGAAGCTTCAAATATCTGATTTTAGGAAACAAGTATCACGATTCATTGACATTTTACTCATGGGTGCGTTTGGCAAGTGGAAGTAAAGTTCCTTCGAGTTCTAATGAATAGTTCGATTTGATATATTAGTTCGAGGTGTGTTTGAAGTGGAACGTAATGAGGAAGAGAGAAGAAAAGTAAATAATAGCAATATATAGATGTCAATTATGATATTTTGACCGAACTTCATGATTCTAGCTTTCTATGCAAAGTTATCAAGTAGTCGTTAAATGATATGTCCATTCATATTCTGGGGATTCATACATTATTTCTTCTTTTTTTTTTTGTTGACATCAAGGACCAGCAAGTTTTGGCTGTCCTCTGACTTGTATTACATACCTAGCCACTTCTGGTTTAACAATTGGGTTAAGAAGATGTAAAAACGCCTTTATCTCTATTTCTCAAGTACGTTCATGGTCAGTACAAAGTATCAAATTAGTAAACAAAAGCAAATGACGGCTAACTATGTAGTTGTAAGGCCAGTTCAAAAATGAAAAGTAATTATCACAAGAAAAAGATTCATAATACGTGATTAATTTTTCCATGTTATATATATATATATATATATATATATATATATATATATATATATATATATATCCAATGATAGTCATGAGTCCAGATATCTGCAGAAGGCAGGATGAAGGATGACATGATAATACAAAAAGTCAGAAACACAAATAAGATCCATCAAAGGCCTTTATAAAGGTAAGCAACTTGAATAAAATGTACCTCATTCTTCCTCTGCACTTTAGCTTCGCCCTCGGCCTCAATTCCGTCCAACTTCAACAACTGCACCATAAGTAGTTCGGTCAAAACCTCAAATTCCTTCTCCTCCATCTTCACGCCAGCTTGCACACTAGCCTCCAAAGCCGAAACCTAAAACACATATCAATCAGTTCTGAGCACAAATCCTGCAACAATCTAAATCATAGTCCTCAAAGTAGAACCCACCGACCTTTGCAACGAGCTTCTCAACCTCAGCTCTAACATGTGCAATGTCGTCACACGCTCTTGCAACCTCCTGATCCCTCTTCATCTCCTCGAGCTTCCGCTCCTTGCTGGATGGGTCCTCAAGCAGCAACAACTTGGCCCTGTCCTTTACCCCAGCCATGTTCAGATATTCATCATCCCCCTTCTGTTTGCCTCTGAAAAAAAGTCTCTGACCTTCAGGTTCCAATTGCATCTCCTGCGCTAACACTTTCTTCAATTCCCCTTCACATCATACCGAGAAAAGAAATGTTCAACACAAGCACACATATTTAAGATTTGCCATGACATGGCACTATCTGAGATCCCCAGACAACAAAAGAAAAAAGGTCAATAACATTAAAAATTAACCAAAAGCACCAATTCCCTTTCATCATAACGCTATAAAGCACTATCAGCACAACCTTACAGAATGTGGCTGTTTCTTCTTTGGAAACGGTTGCATATATCTTTTTTTTCTCTTTTTTTCGTGGTCGACCTACTGTGATTAGGCTACAAATATGAGATTCGTCACAGTATGGCATGAGATCTAAATAGCGCGTTACAACAAAAATGAATAAGTTTCAAGAAATCGTGAACGAACACTAACACACTATGAATCAAACTCTGACCTTCTTAAAGAGAAATGAGACAGAGGCAGAAATCGAAAAGGGAAAAAGGTGCCAGAGGATTAATTACCAAAAGTCGATTGGGGAGGCACGGAGACCTCATGTTGGGAGGAGCCATGGCAGACCCTGACCCTGATCAGGGGCCCTTCGCGTCCTCCATCTTCTGCTACGGCAGCGCGCCGCCGGGAGGGACCTCCGAATCTGACGCCCGTTCCATGCCCCCAACTTCAATCTCGATCCACTCACGATCTCGACACGCGAGGGCTCGTGGAATTATGCTGTGGGATTGCGTGAGAGGGAACGGGGTTTCCACTCTTTCTCTTGGCCTGCAAGAGAAGCAAAAAGGAGTTGCTGGAGACGAAACCACCTTCTTGTGCCAGTTTGAAAAGTTCACGAGAGGAGAGAGGAAGAGAACGGAGAGCCAAAGGAAGTCTCTTTCACTTCGGTACGACGGTACGATACAGATCTGTGTCATGTTAGATTCGGGTCAGGGAAGTGAGCAAGAAATGTTGGATTTTTTATTGTGATTAGATTTCTTCGTGTTAATTCTAATATTCAAAAAATAATCTGAGGATTTTCAATAAATGCTCATTAATTTTGGACCTAATTTAATTTAAGAGTTCTTAAACTGATAAAAATATAATGAGTTGACGCCATGTGCTAAAGACTAGCATCATTTTAATTGCTAATAATTTTGTGAACAAATATGCTAATTTATCAATGAACCAACTATCATGTTGAAGAGAAAACATGCAACTAGAGCTCTTTTAAAGAAAAGTCAAATTTCATTAACAATCGTGATATAAAAGATGGACGATTCTCGTAGGGGGAATGTATTTCAAATATTATCTCAAGCAGATATGCGATCAAAATGAGCTAAGTGGTCTGTCAATAAGTTAAGTCTATGCGGGCAGTGAAGTAACCAACACGATCATTCTCAAGATCGATCCCAAATTATTAGTCTATCGATCACTTAGAATGTAATTCATTATCAGTGTGCCAACCTTAGTTAATGATGTTGAGTAGTGCATTGGAGTCACAGCAGATCACGTGCATTGGAGTCACAGCAGATCCTAGTGATGCCGCCAAGAGTTTTAATTTACTAGGGATTGGGTAAGATTTATGAGGCAGCAATTTTTCACAAAATGCATCAAAAAGTACTTTTGCTTATGGGAGGATATGGCACCAGCTTTTTAAGAAGCACATAATTGCTGTGATTTCTTTTTTTTTTTGAAAAATAATACCAAACTTTTTTGTGCAAAAAACAAGTCATCTATCACTCAAAACACTTCTCCCAAACCAATTTCAAATCCAACAAAAAATGTTAATAATCGATTTTGATGATTTTTTGTTCCTATTATAAAATTTGGAATTGTTCCTATGCTTTTGATCTTTGAATGTTTCAAAAGTTTTAAACTTTTTTTAAATAGATATAAAATTCTCATTCTTTGAATGAATTTATAAATAAAAAAAGTTTATGTTGAACAATTACAAGGTTTTAAAAATCTCAATTTTTCAAATCATATTTTCAAACTTTTAAAAGTTATGTCAAACTAAAACAAACCCCAAGAGCTTAATATAAATGATTGGAAAAATTGGAAATAATTCTCAAAAGGAAAATTTGACATTACATTATTTTCAAAGCATATGAAAAATGATATTTTAATAGTTCATATCTACGTTGATGATATTATATATGATGTCACTAATAAAAACTTATGCAAAGAATTTGAGTATCTTATAAAAAAGAATGAGTATTGTTAATGAGCTCACATTTTTTTCTAAAGTTACAAGTGAAGCAATTCAATGATGAATTTTTTTCTAAATCAATAAAATTGTACCAAAGAATTGCTCAAAACGTTTGGAATGAATCATTGTAAACCAAACTCAACCTCCGTGTGCACTTGAAGCAAGTTGGATAAAGATGAAAAATACATGGTTATTTATCAAAAAATATATAGAAATATGATCAGTAGTTTACCTTATTTCACATCGTTGAGATCAGATATTATATTTACCATATACTTGTGTGCTAAATTTCAATTCAAGCTTAGAGAATTATATAAATTGTTGTTAAAGAATCATACAATATTTGAAAAACACTTGTGCATTAGGCATCTCATATGATAGACCGGTGAGGACTTTGCCCAATGCAAAGTTGATAGAAAAATACTAGTGAGATATATTGTAGCTCCTTCATATCGTGGTTTAGTAAGAAGCGAAACTCCAGTGAACTTTTCACCGTTGAAATCAAATACATTGTCGTCGGTAGTTGTTGTGCACAATGTGGGTCAAAAAATAATTACTCGATTATAAAATTATTTGTTCAAATATATTCATAAAGTGAGATAATACCAGTGCTATAGAAATGATTAAAAAGTTGATTAATCACTCTATGACTAAACATATTGATTTAAGATATCATTTCATTATAAGTCATGTGAATCAAAAGAATATTGAAATTGAATATGTGACTCTGATGTTTTTATAAAATCCTTGAGTGAACAAGGTTTTGTATGCTCACAAGGGAACTAAGAATAATTGGAACTTAATTGCATATCAATTTTAAGTAAAAGTGACTCGGTTCTACAAACTCACTTTTGAATTGAATTTAATATAAAAAACATGTTGTGTATCATTTACATTACTCAACTTTTATTGAAATATGTCAAAATGATTTTTTTATGAATTTGATAAAAAAACTTAATCTCCCACTAATTGATCAAGTTTTTCTTGATTGGTTAGAAAAAATGATCAAACAATCGATCGATTTTTCTCAATCAATCATAAAAAATGGTTGACCACCTAGAATAATATCTCATGAATGCTTCTCAATCAGTCGACCACTTTGATGGATTGGCCAATTGGTCTACGTTATAACTAGGGATGGAAAAATGGGTCATGCCATGCCGTGCCCGTGCCGGTCAACCCGTGTTTGACCGTGCCGCGGGCCGTGTCGTGCAAAACGGAACGTTTTCGACCTCGACACGGTCTAGGCCCGGCCTGATCAGGCCGGTCGGGTCGGGTCGTGCCGGATCGAGCGACCCATTATTTTTTCAATTTCAACTTTTTAAATAATAAAATAAATTTAATTATTAAATTATTATAGAATAGAGTATAATGAGTATTATTATTTATTCTATAATATACAATTGATAATAACTATATAGTTAAAATTTCAAATACATTAAGTCCTTAATTTATAATTATTAAGTAAATAAATTTGTAAAAGGATTAATTGAGATTTGAGTAATAACTAATAAGTTATAACTTTATATATAAAAGTAATTGATAAGTATTTAACAAATATATATTAGTAATTAATTGTATTCTAGTATTCTACCCAAAGTGAGAGTGAGAGTTTGAGAGAGAGAATATAATATATAGTACATTAGTACTATTGTACTACATTATATATAATTTATTGTATAATGCATAAGTAGTATAGATAATTAGATACTTAGGTAGTATACTACTATACTATAGATAATTAAGTACTAATTTATTATATAGTAAAAAAAATAATAGACACCGAGATTAACATGGTTCGGCTATTTTAGCCTACGTCCACAGGAGTTTTAATGTTTTATTATTATTGATTATTATGAAATAATCAATAAATACAAAATTACAATAAATTAAAAATTACATCTTGTACAAACAATTATTTTATGAAGAATTATAAGCGGAGGAGACATCTGTTTCATCATCATCTTCTATGTACGGTAATATGGATTCCTGACCTTGTGTTCGAGTATCTGCATCAAACCAATCTTTTAATAATATACAAACCTCTATCGACTTAGAATTTATTCTATTTCTTCTCTCGTCCAAAATTTTGGAACCTGTAGAAAAACATTATTCTGATGCCACTGTAGACATCGGAACAGCTAAAAAATCTCGAGCTAAGGCGGAGAGAATTGGATACGTACGACCATTTAATCTCCACCAAGTCAAGACATCGATTTCACTATCACATTCATTTGAACGTGATAAGTAATCTTGCAGTTCATTATACAAAGGGGCAGCTGAATTGGATGAACCTTCATCCGAGCCTCTTGATGTGTCCCCCCTAATAGAGGATATGAATCTAGAAAATGATCTATTATTGGAAGGTCTGGGTGCTACTGGTGGACGTGATGAAGATGTTTGCTCTCTACGTACACCAAATTTTGTTTCATAAATATTATATAAGTTATTTATTATATTTTCGTAATCATGATCTGGATTAATAAAATCGTCAGTTTGCAATTCTGGATCACTTCTTATATATTGTTCGAGAAAACAATTCTTAATTTCTCTAGTGTACCATTTAGGACCGGATCCTTTAAATCTAGGATCCATCATCATTGATAAAATTCTTATGAGAGGCAAATTATTTCAATATTCTAAAAATTTTGATTCCATCAAATAAATTATTTCAGAAAAATCACTTGATAATTCACGTTTTTCATTAAATGAACTTGTCATTTCATGAAGTTGATTAATTATTAAATGTGAAGTAGGAGAATAAATGGTAGATAACTCTAAAGTAGCATTATAAAAAAACTTGTAACAATTCCATAACTGCATTAGCAACATTCCATTCTGAATCAGAAATTCAAGTTGTTGGACATTGCATCATAGTTAAAATATAATTATCGAGTGCATGTCTAAATGGAATACAGAATTTAAGCATGTCGTAAGTACTATTCCATCTTGTAGACACATCAGTGTTTAATTTTCTATAAGGAATATTATAACGATGACAAATTTTCTTAAATGTTTGTCTCCTAGGTCCAGAGTGACGTAGATTTACAATAACTGCTCTAAGAGTTTCAAGTACTCTAACAACTACCTTTAATCCTTTTTTAATACACAAATTAATAATATGACATGCACATTTTGATGAAAAAAATTCCATTTAAAGGAGGATTTAATCTTTGAATTAAAAATTATATAGCGGAATTATTAGCACTTGCATTGTCAAGAGTAAGACATAAAATTTTATCTTTAAGACCATATTCGTTAATTACTTTTTTTATCATGTTGGCAATTTGCAAACCATTATGAGGATGCTCAATTTCTTTAAACGCAATAATTTTTTTTTTGCACTACACAATTTGTATCAATCAAATGAACTGTAATACATAAGAAACCATCACCATTTAAAGAAGTCCATATGTCACTAGTCAAACTATACATGAATTTAGAATCTAAAAAATAATTAATTAGTTCATTTTTCTTCTTACGATATAATTTAATCGAATCTTCTTTAACAGTTTTTCTACTAACATTTCGAAAGGTACCTTGTACATAATTTTGTTGATAATATAAAAATTTTTCATCTTCAGCAAATGTGTAAGGCATTTTTGCGTGTATAACATATCTTGCTAAACCTTCACGCATATTTTCTTGATTATAAGCAAATAAAGAGCTCCCGGCAGTACCACGACCGGGAGCAACTAGTTGAATCTGTTGCGGTAATTGACCCGCTAAAAATTGTTCCTTAGTAGTTATAGGATGCGATTCTAAATGTCGTTTTAAACTACCTGTGCCCGAAGAAGAGGTGGCAGCATAACTAGCCTTGCAAATTTTACAAATAGCTTTATCTTTTTTTGGATCATTTTCATCTATAATTTTTTTCAAAATAATTCCAAACTTCACTAGTTAACTTTGATGTTTTTCTTTTTTTACCTATTATCTCACCTTGCGCGGGAGCATATGAGCTTGACGGACCCGGAGGTGTCGCTGTCACAGTTGCACAATCTCCTTCAGAACCTGCAGAACTTGAAGCAATATTAAGATTAGGAATGACGGGAAGATTAACATATGTAGTTGGAGTAATTGAGCAGTTAGTTGATGACGCCACAGTTTTCATATAACCCGACGAATTGCCACTTAGTTGTACTGATAAAGAATTAGAATCACCACTACTATTAGTATTATATGGTGTACCATATGGATATGTAGGTAGTGGTCCATAAGGTGAATAAGCAGCAAAATCACCATATAGACGAAAGGGATCTCGCGGGTCCATTATGCAGTTATATATAAGAAATTAAGAGTGAATAATAATATAAAAATAATACTAAATAAATATTACAATATAAATATAAATTAAAAGTGAGAAAGTTTGAGAGCAAAGCACGAATGGAGAGAAGAAAAATGCAGAAAGATTGAGTCACTCAGTGTGAGAGAGGCAGAGAGAGTCACAAAAAGCACTATGAAAGATTGAAAGACTTGGAAGTAGAGAAATTTTTGAGTGGAGAACGAATGAAATCGATCGTGCCTTTTATAGGCGGAGGAATGGAATAAAAATACTCAAACACGGCCCGTGTTGAACCTACCGTGTTGAACCTTTTGACCGTGTAGCCCATGTTTGTGTTGTCAAATCATGAATCTCGTTTAAAAATGGAAAAAATGGTTGTGTTTGATCAGCGCGGCCGTGTTGAAATTTCAAATGACCGCGGGCCATTGTCCTCTTCTTAACACGGACCGTGTTAAGGCACACACGGTCCGTGTTGGAGTACCGACGTGTCCCGTCATCGAAGTGCGCGGACCGTGCTTATATTACACAGTCCGTGTTTGAACGTTGAAAAAATAACCCGTGCCAAAATGGGTCGTGTCGTGCTGGGTCCGTGTTCACCGTGCCCGGACCGTGTCGTGCCAACAGTGGGGATGGCCGATTCGGCATGGTATAGCACGACACGGACCATTTTTTCGTGCGTGGGCCGTGTTCGTGCCGGGCCGAGCCAGCACGGATTTTAGGCAGGCAGGCGGCGGGCCAGGTCGTGCGGCCCGCCCGAAATTCCATCTTTAGTTATAACGGATGTATGGGTTTAAAACTCTAGCTCCACTCAATCAATCCCTTTCTTTCTCTTGACTTGCTATCGCCCTTTTCCATTTTGATGTCCATTGACATTCTCCAAGTCGATCTCCACTCTCCAACCATCCTAGTCCTCATTGGCGACCTCCACCTTCATTTCCCTATCATCCTTAGTCTCATAAACCTTGATTCTATAGTGGATCACATCCCTACCATCCGGATTGCCGCCATGCATGCAAACGATGAAAAGATCGTCGGAGCTTACACCTTGAATCATTACTGGTGTGACCGAGCTTTCTCTTCGACCGATTGTTCCTTATTCGACCATTGATGACGACAATCTATTATGGTGATCGCCGACCACATTTGAGTCACCAATATGGGGGCATCTATCCCATCAATCCATCATGTTCTCAATTACCATTCAACCTTTCCATTTAATTAATCAACATATTAATACTCTAATATCATTTTCTATTTAAGATCGAACATAAAAAAATGAACAGTTAGGTGATCAATCAATTTAAAAATAAGTGATGTTATTTCTATGGATAGTTTGAATGTCCACTCCAAAGAACAATATTCTGAAATTTCCCAGGTGGTCGATCGATTATTCTAGCGATTGACCATGTCCTCCATTCCAACAAATGATTGGCACCCACAGGAGGTCGATCGGTTGTGACCACCAAGTCTTCGCTTTTTGGGCATCCGCTCAACAAAAACAAATGTCCGATATTTTTTCTAAGAGTAAACTCTTGACCGATCATCCGATGAACAACTAGATATCCACTTTTCCTTTTCTCTCCTATCATAGATTTTCGGACATTGATACAATTGAACATCCATTTAGTGATATTCAGTCATCCAAAAGTTATTTCAGATGATTAAAATTGTTACAAACACATTCCTAAAGATTTTACTAAGTTTTCAATAACAAAATATCAATCAATTTGCTACACTTTTCATAGAAATGCATGACTCTCATTCAGGACCCAAATTAAGACACTTTTACAAGAATCTAACATCTTGAACCTACATTTTCTTTTGCAATTACATGGTTTTTTTATCAAATTTATTTTTTTTCACCGAGATATGTACCTATGAAAAAAATAAAAAATATCATTTAATTTTCAATAAGCTTAGATCTATCTTAGTTTACAACCACTGTAGGACCCATTTACCTATAAAAATTCAAAATTTTAAACTCCTCATTTGGTGCAATCTTCTTCCTCCTTTCTCTAAGTTTTTCCTTTTAGGGCCAGCTATTCATTCTTCCTGTTCTATATTCTTTCTCCCTATGTTGCCTAATTATTGCAAAAAATGTGGTGCACTTGGTGTCAAATTAGAATTGCAGCTTCTAGAGCATAAGAAGTTAGGGTAGAAATTTAAAAAATGTGGAAAGAGAGAGAAAGAGATTGTGGAGGGCTTATGTATGAGGTGGATAATATTTTTAGTGAGATTTGGGGTTTTAGAGGAAGTTGTCATGTGTCCCACTTATTTTCCTTTACTTTTTCTATATTTTTCTTTTCGACAAGTGTTATAGAACCGAGCATCTTGAGCAGACACATCTCTAGTGTTCTCATTCACACTGAGAGAACGTGTGCCTCCTCTTCTATATTGTTCCAACCTGGGCTTTGCAATTTTGTTGGTCGTCACTAGCGAATCTCAATCGCACGACAAATTATGTTACAGGGTCGTTGGTGCTAGTAATGTTCAATTCATATTGCTCCCGTCTAACCATCGAATTAGTCGAGTGTTAATAGTCCTAGGCATCAACGTCTCAACCGAGAAAAAGAGAGAGGAAATTTGCATTTGCATTTCAAGATTTTAAGTCGTCGACCATGGGGTATGATTGTAACATTTGCATTTCTTGCTATTGGGGACATTTTTTCTTTGTATTATTTTGTTATTCCGTGGATTGGTGATGTCCATGGATTGGGCAACTGTATTACCACAAGTAGAAAGGATCTTAGGTAATATAAATTAGTAATTGAAGGGAAATATACTTACAAACTAAAAAATGAATACCGAATTGAGAAAGAGAAAAAGTAGAGGATTATTGTTAAAATTTATCCTCTTAAACTATATGATATATATTAATATATACATGTGGTAAATGCACTAAGACCTGTTTAGTAAGAGGTTAAAATACCATTGGAAAAAAAAAGGGTAACAGAATACAACTCTTAATTATTTAAAAATAGAAAAAAGTTCCTCTCCGTTGTTATGCAAATGGGAAGAACATAAAGTTTCTATTTTTCTCGATGAAGATAAAGGTTGCCGACGAGAATTTGAGCCGTCTCCTTCCTTTTTATTATTTCAGTAACGTTTGAATGCAAAATGTAAGAATAAGATGTTGTTGAACTTAATCTCGTATCAAACATGCCTACATTGTCACAAGTGACCGCATAAAGTTTTTTTATTATTTGGGTATGCATAAAAGAAAAAATAAATACACAATACTAGTATATAATAAATTAAATTAAATAAACATGCCTATATTAACATTGTCACAAGTGACCGCATAAAGTACTTAGACATGTCGCCAGCATTTCAAAAAGACGTCAACACTACAATAAAAGAACGATTTGAATTTTATATTTTATAATAATTAATTAGAACGTGACCCATTCAAATTATTATTATTATTATTATTATTATTATTATTATTATTATTATTATTATTATTATTATTATTATTATAATAAACATAATGTACATCGCTTATTAACTAATATGAGATGTATTATTATTATTCTAATTTAACTATTTTTTGGAACTTTAATAAAAATATATAAAATAAAGAATTATAATTGAAATCAAATAAGAAAAGCTAGAAAAACTAAAAACGAAAACTTAGATATTTTATTTTTATGTTTTGCAAGAGAAAATAAATAGGAATTAACAAAATTAATTAAAACTAAATTTCATGATTATAATAAAATCATTTTAAATACTAATTAATATCAAGTATAAAAAAATAAATATGAAAACGTTACACAAATTAACTAACATGAGTACATATATTTCAAATTTTTTAAATAAGGTTTTAATTATAAGTTAAATTTAATAATATCTAGTTAGACTCATGAAGAATATTTTCTGAGTTATTGATAACCTAAAAATAATAATCTTGATAAAACATATTCAATGACTTAATAACTCATTAATTAATCGCAATAAAACTCAAGTGAGGTAAAGCGCGATATGTGTAATCATCTCATGAAGCCTAGAAAAGGTTAATTAAACATAAATATATAAGAATTCAGTCAAACTAAATATCTAAAAATAACAAAATATTAATCCTATCATACTCAAATAATAGAAAGTTAAACATAAACTATATAATAACAATAAATAAATTGAGAATTTTCAAGCGAAAAAGTTAAGGATAAACTAAACAAAAAGTATCTAAATTTTAAAATGAGTCAAACTCAATTTTCAAGAATTTAATAAAAAATAGATAAATTAGATACTTGTATAATTATATATTTTCTAACTAATTGTAACCAAAATGAAATGATAAGACAATGAGAATTATGAATCTTAATCAAACTCAAATAAAAAGGTAAAGAAAAAGCAAATAGAATTTTAGAATTACATAGACATGTGAACTCATCGTTCATTTATAAATTAATGATAGTTCTTGATAAACTATTTACCATGAATATGTTAGCTCACATGTTGAATTCACACTAAAATAATAATTATTATCAAACTTAATAAATTAAAACTTAATAATCATAACCAAACTAAGGTAAAGGAAATTGTCTAGTATTTATGGAATGAATTGTATTCTCAGGGTTTTATAAAATAATTTAATAAAAGATCTCTAATCAAGTTCAAATAAAAGAATTGGAAAATTAAAAAAAAATAAACTAGCTGATGATAATTAGACAAATAAAGTATTAAAAGATAAGGATAGATTAAACATACTAGGACAAGAAATAAAAAAAAATTGACTAATTTTGTTATCAAAAGGGGAAATTTACGAAATTGTTCTTGTTTGATGCGAAGAAAGGATGATTGCAAAGTGCGAACTCTAATATAAAAAAGAAACGGAAATTTTGAAAAATATCAAAACCAATAGAAGACGTTAGAAATTTACACCCAGCTAATTAATTATCATCTTGTTCCCGATTAAAATAAGCTTTCTTTCCTGATCGGAAAAAGAAATTGACTCTTTCCCTGAGAAAATTCACTTCAAATTTTGATGGATTTTTTAGTACACGGACTCGTATACGCAAAGGTCGCTGCCGTTCGACACGCATACACGTACCTAAACCTTACCATACGCAGCCGATGCACGTGTGCCAACATTTATACATGCAGCCCTTGCTCTTTCTCTCTCTTCTCCTTCCATGTCATGCGTCTCTCATAAGCCAAACCTAAACTCTCTTGCATTTCGTACATGTTTGATCTGAAATGGGCAACAACTCGCCATTAGCTCATCAGTAACAACCCTCAATAATTATAAGAATGGCAGCCACCAGAAGCAGCAGCAGCAAGATCCAATCAAGGTGTTACATCCATCATCTCTCTCTCTCTCTCGATCTGTGGCATATTTCATCAACACAGTATTATGGTACTTTTCGCAGGCATCGATTGATATATCCTTTCCATTTAGTACCATACCT
The DNA here is from genome assembly GCA_030549335.1 of Pontederia crassipes. Lineage (NCBI taxonomy): Eukaryota > Viridiplantae > Streptophyta > Magnoliopsida > Commelinales > Pontederiaceae > Pontederia > Pontederia crassipes. Next base: position 7,390,076 of record CM060189.1, read on the forward strand.
AGATGGATTTGACCTTGTTATAGATCTAATTTCTTCTTTCTTTTTCCACAACAAGTTTTATTTAATGAAGCGAATATTTAAATGTTATAAATTTAATTGCCTTTGGGCTTCCGGTGTACCAAAAAAGTTAATTGCACATATAATAAAAGTTTTGAAGGAAAAAAAAATAGCTTAGAGAATGACAAGACCAAGGTTCGTCAACCAAATATTACGAAGATCACGATATATAGAGTACTGGATGGGGACTTTGATGCATGCCATATAAAATATAAGATGTATAATATATATTTGGAAATGTGCAGGAATTTTACTGTGAAACATTCTTTTGTTTGGGCAAAGGACGAGAGAGGGTGATGACTCGCTTGTGCTCCGCCCCAACTGCCGAGGCGAACAAAGCAACTCATTCTTTTCTATTCTTTCTTTCTTTCTTTTTTTTTTCTTTCTTCTGGCATTTCACCAGAAAAAAAACTAAAATCTTTGATCTGATGTGCGATGCGGAAACAGTATCCGTTCGATTCGGAAGTATTTTGTCACTATTACTTATCATTTTTTTAAAGAAAAAAAAACTATTACTTTTCATGGACCTGCTTTAAAATTCACTGAAATCTTGAAAACGAGATGATTAATTATTAGGCTCGTGTAAGTTGTAACTGATCAATTGCATTTCGTGTGTCACACTGTGTCACACGCACACTGTTTGTCTTAGTGGTCATATGGTAACTTCTCCTGCCTCGTCCTCACTTATTTTAAGATATCAGGTTAATCTGGTGACCAACTAGAAAATGCACGAGATTTCTAATTGGACTACGTTGATAATAAATATTATGAGATATTTGTTTTTTTATAAAGGATTATGCTCATGATATCAAAATATAGTACACTGAGTTCATCCCAGTTTCCAAAGATTAGTACATCTATTTATACAACATTGATTCAGTTTTTTTTAAAAAAAAAGCATCTTGATTTTATTAGAAGAACAGATTATTTTTCAGCTAGGCATTATGAACAAACTTAAGTATAGTATTAAACTCCAATAGCATCGTGGCTATATATAATTTAGAACCTTAGCAGACGTTATAAGTGCATAGACTGACAAGTAACTGGCTCATTGCAATCGTGTGGCTACTATAAGTGATGAATGAAGTGATTTCTCACATTCAGGAAAAATATATACGACAACAAGGCATCAAATCAGGAACAAAACAAAGATCGATCTAATGCATGCCTGACCCTGTAGACGGGTCATCATCCGTACGTACAATATCTGAATGAAAACTCGAGAACAAGACAGCAGAAATATTTTCCTATTAATCACATCAGCTGAGAGAATACAGATCAGAACAACACAGGCAGCTTGTCCCACTGCTCCGCCGGAGCCCTCGAGCCACAGATTATGTGAGGAAGTTAGTGGTTACCACATAGCCACCCCCCATATTTCTTCTGCATATAAAGCAGTGATAACTTGCAAGGTTGGGCTCTGCCCCCTGTACTCATCCAACAACAACAAAGAAAAAAAGACAGCAGGCAGCTTGTACGTGCTCCCCTTCCCCCTAAACCCTAATAGAAACCCACCCATTTCTCTCTCTCTCCGCAGTCTACCGAAACCCTAGGATTTCTTTCTTTCGTCTTGCCCGTGCCCTGCACCACGTTGACTCATATGACCACTCGAAACCCTCTTCTTTTTTTTCTTCTGCCATATATATATAATAGCACATGCAACATGCAGCTTGCACTTGCACCAAACCATCAGAGTTGTGGAGTCCATGAACCCATCACAGGAGGACAGACACCTTGAGCTTATGGAGAGTTATCAGTACTACCAGCTCAAGACTACCAACTCTTCCTCCATGGCAGGCGGAGGGGGAGATCAGGCGCAGCACCAGCAGTACTCCTCTTCCCAGCTCGATCAGCTGTGCAGCATGGAGAAGAAGAGGAGGGGAGCCGCAGGGAAGAGATCGGGGGCCGGGGGCGTCAAGCTGTCGACGGATCCCCAGAGCGTGGCGGCGCGGCAGAGGCGCCACCGGATCAGCGACCGGTTCCGGATACTCAAGAGCTTGGTGCCGGGCGGGAGCAAGATGGACACGGTGTCCATGCTGGAGGAGGCCATCCATTACGTGAAATTTCTCAAGGCTCAGATATGGCTTCACCAGTCTGCAGCTTTGATGTCGATTAACCCCCCTGCAGATCATGATTACTCTCACACCGGCGCTCCCTTCCTGCCATCGTCTGCTCATCAGAGTACGAGCGCAAATCATGCCAGCAACTCGGTTGTTTGCCCCGCCGACATTGCCGGAAGCTCTTATTCTCTGCCACAGATAGTTGCACCGCATGATCAGATGTTTAACTACTATCACTATGTGCCACCATCAACTGTGACAGGAAGCCTTCCGACCTTTGCATCCTGCCCCTTTCAGGAGGATGACATACCCTCCCACCCATACTTCAACTACTAAGCTACATCATTATCATCATCATCATCATCTCTCTCTCTCTCTCTGGCGATAAACATGTAAGATGGTTAACACCGGATGTACTAGTTTTAATTGCGTGCTTAACTTTATGAAGTGCATGGCTCTTGTTTTCCCAAGTATTGAAACCGGCATGCAACTGCGCGCGAACTAGACCTACTATCCACTATCAGAAGCGGTATTCTAGAATTATCATGGTCATTGGTCAGACGAAATATTTCATTCCTGAATGAGACTAGAGTGTATGTTAATTATGTTTATTTTTGTTTCTAAATAGATGTATGTCTTCCTCTTCTCTCGTAAACTAATTAATAACACAGTGCTTCATTATGAGTACAGTGGATTGTGGCTTTGAAGCATATATATATAACATAAAAATTTGTGTAGGCCGATATATTTGAAATCTGCTGGAATTTTACTGTGAAACATTCTTTTGTCTGGAGAAGGACGAGAGAAGGTGACGACTGGCTTGGGCTCCGCCCCCCAACTGCAGAAGCGAACAGGAAAAAAAAAAGAAAAAAACAGATCTGTCGCTCAAATTAAAAATTTATGATCTGATGTGCGATGTCGAAACAGTACGCGTTGGGTTCGGAAATTATTTATTATTATATTTTCTCATGGATGTACTTTAAGATTCACTGAAAAAAATTGTAAACGAGATGATTAATTGATAATTATGTTTTTTTTGGAAAAATTTGACTTTATAAAATGACTATTGACGGAACGAGATTGAAAACAAAAAAAGAGGGCAAGAGGAAAATAATTTTTACTTCTTTCATTTTTATTTCTTCCTTTTGTTATATTATATATATATGTATGTATATTACAAAGAATATAATTTTTGGGACCGAAGACTCAGAAAATTCATCAATCCATTTCGTTGTTAATATAAAGCAAGATGGTTACTAAATTTTGATTAATTCGTTCACCCAAGAAGTATTAACAGTAGTATAAATTGTTGTCGTCACATATTTTTCTATGAGAGGTTTGCCCCGTACGTGTTCTGGCACGTACGGCATGACTGTCTGCTCTGTGTTGTTTGCTTGCTTTTTCTTTTCGATTTAAGCTTGTGGAACTCATTAAATTTCGTGCATGCGTTGCATTGCTTGGCCTAGTGGTGATATGGTACTTCCCCTGCCTCTTTGATATATCCGGTTAATTTGGAAACCAACTAAAATGATACACAATTTTTTTAATTGGACTAGGATAATAAAACAATATTAGATAAGAAAACTTTAGAAAATATGATGCTCTTGATACTAATACTCTGAATTTATCCGAGTTAATTCTCCAAAAGTGAGTACATCATTACAAATATGTATTCAATTTAGAAAAGCATCTTGACTTGAAGAACGGATGAACTTTTCAGCTAGGCATTATCAAAATATTTCAGTCGTACAATCTTTTTTTTATTACGAGGGGATTAAGCTTATTGACATAATTAAGTATAGAATCAGACTCTAATAAAATTGTGATTATAAGTTCCTAGGTTATTCTAAGTGCGTAGACGTACAACTTACAAGTAACTGCTTCACTGCAATTTGTGTGGTAAGTGATGAACTGATTGCTCATCATGAAAATATATACCGACAACAAGGCACCAAATCAGGAAGAAAACAAATCATCCATAACCCTGTGGACGAGTCATCAGCCGTACAATCTGAATGAAAACTCGAGATCACGACAGCAGAAATATTTCCTATTTATCACATCAGAAATAATAGTAACAGAAGAAATTAAGACAACAGGCAGCTTGTACTTGTACGTGCTCCCTTCCCCCTAAACCCACTTATTTCTCTCTCCTATCCGCAGTCTATCAAAATCCTACACATGCCCGTGCCCGTGCCCTGCACCACGCTGACTCATATGACCACTCAAAACTCTTTCTTTCTTTTGTTTTTTTTTGGAAGAAGTGATGAATTCATTAAGCAGTTGCTCCAACGGATTAGGCATACAAAATATGGGTCAGTCCCGGAGGAAGACTGTCAAACAAAAAGTATTACTATGATTAGTGCGACTAAAAGAAGTCAAAAAGTCAGCGATGCCAAATATCGTGTATGATCCCTTTAATGTTCCAGGGGTAATCAACCTTGCGCGTGAGGATGTTAATCAGCGTGCATGCCCCTAGCCTCGATCTCGAGCGCGGTGCTAGCCCAACAGCTAGAAGCCCCTGCGAAAATAAGAGACCCTCGATTAGTGCGAAGAATAGATCCAAAACCCCCAACCCTCCCCCAATAGGAAGAGAGCCTTCTGACTGAAGAAGCAGCCAGGGATAAGGGGGAACCTCCCATCGGGTCCGGAGATGGCCTTGGGGGTTATGAAATGTTGTTTTCAGGAGCGTGAGCGTCAGTAAAGTCATGAAAGCTAGCTAATGCCTTCTCCCAAACCATCTTCACGGTTGCGTGCTTGGATCTAAAGTGTATAGCGTTTTGTAAATTCCAGAGCTCCCAGAGACAATAGGAAAAAAGAGATCGCATAATAGAGAGGGAGGCTTGTTCAGTCCGGCACCCTCATCAATACATGATCCAAGGTGTCATGAATCAACAAGCTGGAAGGAAAGATTAAGTTCCCGTTGGAAGACATCCCAGAGTTGCTGAGCAAAGGAACAATAGAAAAATAGATGAGAGTTCGATTCAACAGCGAGGCTGTAGAGAGAGCAAGAGGTGCTGATTGTGCTGTTAAAGCGAGAAACTCTATCAAGGGTCGGCAACCTGTTATGTAGGAGCTTCCAAATAAAATAGTGAATTTTGGGAGCAACCGGAATATTCTAGATTTTAGTCCAAGCACGCCCTCCATTGAAGTTGGTTGGCAAAGCCTGCAGGCGGACAAAACTATAAACTGACTTTGCATTTGCATGATCATGGATGTCAGTCACCCAGACTCACGCATCATCATAGGCCGCCGAAAGTAAATAAACGTGCTTAATCATGAGATACAAATCATTGCCAAAGAGGGTATGGAGTAAGTTGTCATTCCAATTGTCATTTGCAATCAGGTCACTGACTAAAAGTCCCTCAAGGTGAAGAGAATTGTTGATATAGGTGGGCCATTTACTAAAAGGAAGCTGGCAAACCCAAGGGTCAAAAAGGAGGGAAGTTTGCCTGTCAGTACCAATTTGCTTTTGGAAACCCAGTCGCAGCTCGAATGCAGACTAGGTGATGCGACGCCAGATAGAAGAAGGTTTAGTGCGCTGAGGGGAGGTGTCCCAGAGATTGAAACCCACATACTTAGCATTTGAAAGTTGGACCCACATGCTATTCGTCTGGTTAAGGAGCGAGACAACGCGTTTAGCCAAAAGAGATGCTTGTGCTGCTTGCAAATTATTTAATCCTAGATCGCCGTGGAATTTCGGTAATTCAACAGTTTGCAATTAATAAGGTGTGTGGTGCGGTGATTAGGGCCAAAATTCCAAAGGAAAGCACGGGAATGCTTTTCTAAAGACTCAATGATGCCATTGGGTAAACAAATTGTGTTCAGCCAATGGGAGGGAATTGCGAATATGACAGATTTGATTAGGGTTGCACGGCCCGCTTGGTTGAAAATCTTTCGACTCCACCTGGCGAGCTGGCATGAGGTCTTTTCAATAATGAGATGTTGATCATTTATAGTGAGCTTAGCAGGTGATATGGGGGTTCCAAGGTAGAGAAAAGGAAATTTTCCCATCTTGAAGCTGAGGGCAACTTTGATTATGTTCCTACGTCTAGCGCTCAACTTAGGTAAGTAGAGCTCAGATTTCAAAGGGTTAACTCTCTGGTCAGTCAGGTACTCATAGACTTGGAAAACATCTTTTATACATTTACAGTTTTTCTTTGTAGCTTTGAGGGAAACCAACACATCGTCAGCAAATAGTAAGTGTGATAAGGCGAAATGGTCAATACTAAAAGGGATGATCTTGCCGATTGACTCATAAGCACTCACGAGGGAAGAAAAAACTTGACTGACGATAATGAAGATATAAGGAGAGATTGGGTCGCCTTGACAGATTCCACGATGAGGGAGAAAGGTCTCAGAGCACCGTCCATTAACTACACATGTGAATAAGGGGGACCTGATGCAAATATCGATCCATCTAACAAAAGTGGGGGGGGGGGGGGGGGGCAACTTCATGATGGTGAGGATATTGTTTACTGAGGACCAAGAGATACGATCAAAAGACTTTTCCATATCGGCCTTAATGAGCATGAATTTTGTTCTTCCGTGATTAAGTGAATGGGCGATCTCTTGGGTAATCATGATGTTGTCCTGAATTTGTCAGCCAGGCATGAAAGCAGTTTGGTTTTTATCAATAAGGTTTTGAAGAAAGGGTCTTATTCGATTAGCAAGTATTTTCGTGAGCACCTATATAAAATGTTACATAGGGAGATTGGCCTGTAATCAGTAACATATTTCGGATTCTTGTTTTTAGGTATGAAGATCAAAGATGTAAGAGACCACTCAGAGGGGAATGTGTTATAGAGCATAAAATAGTTAATGGACTCTATAACCTTGGGACCAAGGATGTCCCAATACTCCCTATAGAACTCGACGGTGAAGCCGTCTGGGGCAGGAGATTTGTCAGGGGGCATACTCCAGAGAGCATCGCGGATCTCGCTTTCTGAGGGGGCTTTGATGAGGGATCCAGAAACAATATTGTCAATTGAAGGGAGAGGGGGCCAACAAGTACTAGATATTTCAGGTAATGGATCGTGGCGCCATAAATTTTTATAGTGATCAACAAACATGGATCTGATGATTTTGGGATCAGAAATAATCGTTCCATCAGTGTTGTGGATTTCAAGAATGGAGTTTTGCCTATGCCTGATCATGGTGGAACGATGAAAATATCGTGTATTTCTATCGCCTTTGGTAAGCCAATGAGCTTTAGCTCTACTCCACCACTTGAGGCTGATTTGTCTAAAGAGGGCGGCATGAAGGTGATAGGCAAAGCGAAGCTGGCCTAGCTCATGGTCATTTAGACCGCGAGTGATGTCTAGTTTCTCAAGTTCAGCAATACGACTAAGGACAGACTCTGCCCTACTTTCGAGATTGCCTAAGGTATTTTTGTTCCATCTTAGGGTGTCGGATTTAATTTTCTTAAGAGCAGACTCTAGGGATCTGGAGTTGGATGTACAGTTTTGAACAATGTTCCTTGCATCCTGGTGCTGGAACCAGAAGTGCTCGTATTTGAACGAGCGAGTACGATGTGAAGGGTTGTTAGTTTGAAATAGGATAGGGGCATGGTCCGATACGCATCGAGGGAGTGAGGTTAATGATAGGTTTGGGAATGCTTGTAACCAATGATGGCTAAGCAGGAGTCGGTCTAGACGACAATGGATGCGAGCTAGCCCAGAGCAGTTATTACACCAGGTGAAAGAAGGACCCCTAAGATCTACGTCAAAAAGTCCATGTTTATCTATAATGCCTCTAAGCAGGCGGGTAGATCAGGAGAGAGTAAAAGGGCGGCCACCAAGCTTGTCCTCGGGGCGAAGAAGGGAGTTGAAATCTCCCATAATGGCCCAAGGGAAGGGGCAGATTCCATACGCGAGATCTCATGCCATAAGACATTACGACCAGAAGGAATAGAACTGGCATATACGCATGAAAGCATAAAGGTAAAACTATCGAAGGTAATAACATCATGTAAGATCTGAGGAGAAGAGTGGAGCGAAGTCACCTGAGCGCCTTGGCCGCGCCAGGCCAAGGCGATGCCACCTGAAGCACCCGCGACCTCGTGGAAGATACCATAACCTATTTTATTTTTATAGAATCCGAATGGATTTCTAAAAGTATTACAAAATCCGGCTTAGATGCTTGAATTAAGTTAACTAATATATCCCTAACTTTTGCTCGAAACACGCCCCTACAGTTCGAAGAAAGAATACGCATCGGAATCACTTTGAGTTGTCTCCTTTCGGCATCATGGGGGACGCCATCACCTGCACAGAGTAGGCTCGCCATGAGGATTTGACCATAGAGGACTGAAGGGGATTACCTGAGGCTTTAGAAGTCTTCTTCTTGGGCTGGAGGTTTGGAAGCGGTGGTTTAGGCCGCAGAGGACGCGACTTCTTCCGCTCCGTGCGAGTGGGGGAGCCAAGTCAGTGTCAACATCCTCCGCCGCCGATGAGTCTTCCTCCGAGAGTCTAGTCGAGCCCTGCAACATGTTAGTAGCTTGAAACACAAGTTCTTCGTGTGAAGGTCCGAGCGCGGTGGCCCCTGAGGCGGAAGTAGGGTTAGGAGCTCCGGAGATGACTGAGGAAAGTTCCACGTGTGGATGCTCGAGCGCGGTGATCCTTGAAGGAGCTCCAAGGATGACCGGGGGCGGCGAGGTCGGGGGAGTAGCAGAGGCGACGTCAGACTCAATCGCGATCGATGAGGCAGAACTCGACAAGGTCTTGTGGAGAGGAGTGGACGATGGGAGGGTTTCAGGTGTTGCAGATGGAGGCTTTTGATGGTCAGATGAATGGTCCAGATCCGCCTTAGAACTCGCCTTCCCACCGATGGTTGCCACATGAGAGATCCGCGCGTGAACAGAGGAGGACGTGTTGCGGATCAGTGACGTGGCACCCCCCAAAGAAACACAAAGTGTGTTTTCATCGGGGCCATCCACGCTGTCCAAATTGATCTCGTGCTCATTGTTAAGACTATTCTGTGTCCTACCACGGATCGATGACGTGGCCAGAGGAGGAACAAGCTGTTGCGTCTGCGGGGCCTGCCGCTGACAAGAGAGCCGTTGCAGGTCACGTGCATCGTCATGTGCATCAACATCATCACCAGCGCATGAATCCTCGTCGGCCCGTGCTCCGTCATTCACGCCAGCTCCGGCGATACCGTCACTTGTGTCGACATTATCATCGGCACGTGCCTCCTCGCCACCTCCGGCCCGTGCTCCGTCGTTCGTTCCAACTCCGGCGATGCCAGACACCGACAAGTTGAGGTCGAAGGATGGAGCAGAAGGTCATCGTGGTGGTCGACGTGGTCCCGCGTCCCAAAGCCAGGGCCCGAACAACATCACAGACGGGCCGGCCTCGGACGGAGCAGCAGTGGGGCAGTGCTCGAATCTGTGGCCAACAACACCGCAAAGAAAGCATAAGAGAGGCAATTTTTCATACCTAACCTGCTGGAAGAATCAGTCTCCAGAAGGTAAACGAACCCAGACTCCTTGTTTGATAGGCATCGTGAGATCTACTTCAACACAAGCGCGAGCGAGAGTGCCGAGGGCGTCAAGAGGAACTTCTTCAATCCGCAGCGGTGAGCCAAAAGTTGCCGCAATTCTTCGCAAAGAGGTGCGGTTACGCAATTCAAGAGGAAGTCCCGGGAATCTGAGCCAGAGGGGGTGGCCATCTGGCGGTCATCATCGGGACGAAAGAACGATGAAATCTAGGTGACCCGCAAATGATGTCCATAGAATTCCCAGGGGCCGCCAACGAGTACCTGCAAGCGATAAGCCTCATTTTCAAATTTGAATAGAACAAATGAATTATCAAGTTGCTAGAAACTCCACGGCGAGGTCGTGTCCCATAGGTTTGGCAGCTCCCTTCGCAAAGCGTCCATATCGCCAACATAACGCCCAAGAAGACACAAACGCAGAGCCTGCTGACGATCCATAGTCTCCGCTGCCGGAATAGTGACCTCCTCAGTAACGTGTTCTTTTATCTCGCGGAGTTGTCGAGCCGACATTAGAATAGGGGCGACTGAGAGGGTACCACGAATAGCATCTGCCCATGACTTTCTAGTAGACAGGTTGGCCATTGAGTGTGGTTGGAGGGAAGGAGGGGCATCCCCGGCGGCGAGTCACCGGGGACGATGGCTACAGGGTTTAGGCTAGAAGGAGCGGTTCATTTCGGCAGTGGTGGCTTGCTGACGATTTGCATTGGCGCACCAAAGGAGTAGTATATGAGAGTAGTATCTGAGTGTGTGATTGAATCACATGTTTTTTTTCCTGCTATCCGTATATTAAGTTATTAACACATGCAGCGTGTAGCCTGCACTTGCACCGAACCATCAGAGTTGTGTGGAGTCCATGAACCCGGCAGTGGGTATTACTACCATTACCAACTCTTCTTCCACAACTGGCGGGGAGAGGGATAACAGGCGCAGCATCAGCTAGTAGTACTACTCTCCCAAGCTCGCGATCGCGATCAGCTGTGGAAGCATGGAGAAGACGAGGAGGGAGATGCAGTGAAGAGATCGGGCGGGAGGGGATATCAAGCTCTCGACGGATCCCCAGAGCGACCCGGCGCGGTGGAGGCGCCACCTGATCAGCGACCGGTTCCGGATACTCGAGAGCTTAATTGGGTGGTGCCTGCGGGCCGTGAGCAATGCAAGGTGGACATGGTGTCCATGCTGGAGGAGACCATCCACTACGTCAAGTTCCTCAAGGCTCAGATTATGCATGGTTTCACCAGCGCACTTTACAACCAGACTCGCACTTTACAACCAGACTCGCTAACTTTACATTGCTGAGAACAAGAACATTCGTTTGAATTTAATCATTAGTCAAAAATTGATGTACAACCTATAAGGGATCGTTTGGTACGAACTAATGCGGATAGATTATCGATCATTTTATATAAATTTTTATGACCCATCACATTATCTCATTTGGTATTATCGATAATTTTAATTGCACTGGTGATCTAATTATCACTTCACTGGCCATTAAGATGGTAAGTTGGGGAGGTATTTTTCTTATTTGACATGCATTTTAACAATAATGTCCAATCAATAAAAAATATTAATTTTAAATATTTTATTAATAAATAAATATCATTAAATCTCATCTTCTCTATTATTTAATTTCTTTATAAATAACTTTTAATTTTACCTCGTCTTATTTTACTATATTCATTTTACTCTATTAGTTAGTTCTTGCATGATGGAATGTATCTGCGGATGAATGGATGGCATAGCGGTGAATTTAAACGAATCACAAAGTCATTTTTTGAAGTAGTCTTGATTTACAGAGAAGTACAACAAAATGTCCTAATAGTTACAATGCACTTTGGGGTGTTTGGTACGGAAAGATAAGTGTTGCATCCAAATAATGTAGGGTTAAGGATAAAAAAACGTGAATAAATCCCATGGATTGCCTCCAAAATTGAAAAAGTAAGTAAAAATAAAATGTTTTTTATGATAGTAAGAACAAAATGCACTATTAAAAATTTTATTGCTTCCTACCCATGTTCGGATCATTTTAATTAGTTCTCTCGCCCAAGAGTCCCAAATTGATCAAGGACCATGGAAGATAAATAATAAACATAACAAATAGAAATAATACAAAAAATAAATGAGCGGAGAGAAAATATATGTTACAGAGCGGATCTTTAAGAACTATATCCAAAGTTGAATTCTCAATGGCTTGAATTGTCATATACACGTGAAGATCTAAGTTGGCTGAGTAAATTCATTAACTATTCTTAAACTTTACTCGTTTTCTTATCTCTATCCTATAACTTTATTTTATAATTAAATTATCTCTCAAAATTTATTTCATCAACTATCCTTTTTACTTGTGATCACATGTCTTCCGATTATGCGATCTGATATATTTCTCTGGACTCTTACACACTTGGAGGTCTCCTACGTGACATATTGTTTAAGAATAAATTAAATATTATATATTAATATAATATAGAAATTTCTAAAAAAATTGTCTAGCACGTCAACGTTGACAAGTGATCGAAAGAAGAGGAGGACGGATGCCCCTTCCCTTCTCTTCTTCAGCACCGGAGCAAAGAGGGGAGAGCGAAGATGGGAAGGGGGCACCCTCCTCTTTGATCGCGTGTAGAAGAGAAGGGGCATGCACAGAGGAGTGAGAGACACCCCTCCTTACTTGATTAGAGGGGGAGGGGGTGGCTGCCCCCTCCTCTGCATGCGATGTGTAGAGGGCCGGAGGGGGTGCCCCCTCTCCCTCTGATTAAGCGAGGAGGGCATATTTTGAATTAATTTCATATGCACAAGTCAAAGAGATGTTGAGTATATATAAGAGTATAGTCTTGACTTGGCGAAACGTGTTTTAGTAAAATCATGCGGACCGAGACTTAGAGTAGACAATATTATACACTAGTCGTGAATGTTACGGTATCATGGCCACTCCGCGTGAGTCTCATTGCATGATGGGATGTCATCACTCAACAAAAACGTTGAGTCTCCTAAGGGGGAATGATTCGTTATGCATGATTTGGATTAATTTCACATGCACAAGTCACGAGAGATTCTTGGTATATATTGTAGTATGACCTTGGAATGATAGAACGCATTTTGATAAAATCGTGCATGTCAAAACCCAAATTGAAGAATATCCTACGCAAGTGTAAGAGTGTTAAATATGATATAAGAGCACTTCTAAGTTAAATATGATATAAGAGCTCTTCAAGTGCCCCAGTGCATGGTGGAGTGCGATCACTTAATGAGAACCTTGAATTTCCTAAATACTAGGATGCATAGGGCAACTCACTCCCACATACACAAGTTACATGAGATATGCTAGGTATACATGGACCTTGACTTGACATAACACATTTTAGTAAAAACCCACTCTCATGGCCTTAGAGTGGAGAAAATAAAGATAGTTCATTTTTATATATTTGTTATTTTTTAAAATTGAAAATATTTTAAAATTAAAAAATCAGCTTGAGACAAAATAGAATTATTGTTTCCTTCTTATAAATACGAGTATGATTAAACTATTTCTTTTATTTTCAAAATATAATATGAAATTAAATAAGAAATTATATTTAATAGATAATATATTATTTTCGAAATTTAAAATAATTTTTAAAAAATAATTCAATTTAAGTAAAATTAAGATTGGTTTTTCATTTTTATCATTTTGAAAATGATTACAAGTAAAAATAATTCCTTTTTAAAATATAACTTGATATTTTAAGCATTTGAAATAATTAAAATAAATATTTTAAATTGAGTCAAATTATATTAATCTTTCATTTTTTTATAAAATTGAGTATGATTAAAATAATAATAATATATTTCCAAAAGATAATATGCAAGTAAAATAATAATTCCTATTTTTAAAAAATAATCTGTTATTTATAGAATTATAAAATGATTTCAAATAAATAATTTAATTTGAGCCAAATTAAGATGAATATTTCATTTTTATCATTTTGAAAATGATTAAAATTTTAAAAAATACTTCTTAAAAGATAATTAATTATTTTTGGAATTAAAAATAATTTGAAATAAATAATTCAATTTGTGTCAATAATATTTTATTTTTATCAAATTGAGTATGATTAAAGTGAATAATATTTTCTTTCCAAAAGATAACATGCAAGTAAATAATAATATCTATCTAAAATATAATATAATTTTCAGAAATAGAAAATAATTTAAAATAAATAATTCAAGTTAAGCTAAATTAATATTAAATTTTCTTCTTTTCAAAAAAATCAAATAAAAATATAACTTATACTAGTTTGTTGTATAAAGTAACAAAAAAATAGAAGATTAAATTTATTAACATAATTTTGATTAGAAGCATATTCTTTTTACTATGATTAAAATGAATATTTTTTCTAAAAGATAATATACAAGTAAAAATAATTCCCTTTTAAAACATAATTTATTATTTTCATAATAAAAAATAATTGAGTAAATTTAAGATTAATCTTTCTTTTTATATATCAATTTTGGTATGATTGAAGTAAGTAGAATTTTCTTCCTAAAAGATAATATGCGATTAAATATTCCCATTAAAAATATAATTTGTTTTTGGAATTAAAAATAATTTAAAAACAAAATTTTGAGTCAAATAGATATTAATATTTTTTTTATCAATTTCATTATCATATAAGTAAAAATTTCCTTTTAAATAAATTATTTATTATTTTTGGAATTAAGAATAATTTAAAATAAATAATTCAACTTGAGTGGAATTCAGATTAATATTTCATTTTTATCAATTTTATTATGATTGAAATAAATAATAGTTTCATTCTAAAAGATAATATGTACATAAATAATAATTCCGATTTAAAATATAAGTTGTTATTTTTAAAATTAGAAAATAATTTGATTTGACTCAAATTAAGATTAAATTTTCCTTTTTATCAATTTGAATACTAATATAAGGAAATAATTTTTTTATAATGAATTGTTATATAAGATAAATATTGAAAGAAGATTAAGTTTATGGACTTAATGGGGGTGATGCATCAACTAATGTAGTAGTACATTGCGGACTTTCGATATCAGACGGACGCCCAAAATCCCCGTCTTCTGTTTTAGTTAGTATGGATTTAATTTTTGTTTTAATTATAATGGGACTACCTACAATCCCAACAATTCTTCTTGCACCGCATAAAAAAAAAGTGTTCTCTCCCCAAACGCCTAAGAACTCCCCCATTCACCGACGATTGGTGGATTCACGCTCCAATCCTAGACGCAGGTGTTTCTCTCATTGAGATCCAAGAGAGCTCATGACTCTACCTAAGAGGTCGACAACCTTTGCTCGGTCGCTCAAATTTGCAATGACTGTGACTTCTATCTAGAAGGCTGATGACACTCCCTCAGACATCTCTACTCATCCAACCGGTGCCACAATATGGTGCCTCGGGTACCCTTTCTAAGTTTCTTCCTTGATTCGTAGGCCATGGATACATTTTGAGGTTTCGAGACTACTACATTGTGAAGCTTAAGAATTGCAACCTCCTTGCAATCTTGTATGGGAAAATTAGCTGATAAGCCATGGAATTAGGACGAATACGATTGGAACGAAAAACGAAAATACCACCATCGAGGATGTGGAGAGAGAGAGCGTTTCTTTTTCTATGGAAGGGAGTCTTGGGTTTGGAGGCAGGTGAAAGTCCACATGATGCTCCATCAAACTAATGCAGCGCCCCCATTAAGTCCTAAATTTATTAGCATATTTTTATTAGAAGCGTATTCTTTTTGGTATGAATAAAAACAATAATATTTTGTTAGTTAATGACATTGTACAAATTTTAAAAATATAATTTATAGTTTTTAGAAAAAATAAATAATTCAAATTGAGAAGTTTTTTAATGAATTTGATTATGATTAAAATAAACAATATTTTCTTTTCAAAAGAGAATATACAAGTAAATAATAATTTATATTTAAAAAATAATTTATTATTTTCATAATTAAGAATAAATTAATTTGATTCAAATTAAGATTAATATTTAATTTTTATCAATTTGAGTATGATTACAAGTAAAAATAATTACTTTTTAAAAGATAATTTGTTATTTTTGAAACTAAAAATGATTTAAGATAAATAATTCAATTTGAGTCAAATAAGATTAATTTTTTCTTTATATCAATGTGAATGTGATTAAAATAAATAAATTTTTTTTGTAAAAGATAATATGCAAATAAATAATAATTCTGATTTAAAGTCGACACCCATCTTTATTTTTTTTAATTTATAAATTTTATTTGGAAGTAAATATTTATATTATATTTTAATACATATAATATATTTTATTTGGCGTTAGATACAAGTATACAACTTAAATCGAAATATCTCGCGATGCCCTAAATTTGCCTCCGCTTCGGCCTACACCATTGACGTCGTTACCTATCGCTGGTCGCTCTCTTGTTCTCGCCTTCACTCACGCTATTGCTGCAGCTATTCTCCCCTGCTCGCGAGTTGCCGCCGCCGATCGCACCTTTGCTGCCGCCGTTCGCCCCTTGCTGCAGCCGCTCGTGCGTTGCTGCCGTTCGCATCTTGTTGTCATCGCTCGCACTGCGGAGTCTGTCTCTGCACGCGTCACCGTGGGTATTCCCTTGCTCTCGCTCTGCACGCGCCTTCCTCATTCTCGCTCGCTCTGCAACAGGGAGCCATAAGCGCGTGCTCCCTGCTCGCAAGCAGGATGAGCTTATGGAGTGGAGACTTTTGTTCTCATTGTCTTCGTGCCTTCTTTTTATTACTTAGATACCTAGAAACTTGCTCATTCTCTCAGTTCTCCGAAGCATATCGGATGGGAAAGAGGGATAACGTGTCCGGCGCCGCCAATGATTTTTCTGGCAGCAACCAGAAGAAGCCGACAGGTGGCGAGCACTGCCCCTCGACTCTCTTCGTCTCCAATCTCCCTTATTCTTTCAAGTCCTCTGAGGTTGAACATAATGCTGTGTGAATTTTGTTTCCCTGGGAGCTCCTTAATGTGCCTCCGTGCTTATCTTGATCCTTTCATGGTTGTTCAGTTGGAGACACTGTTCAGCGAGGTCGGTCCGGTGAGGCGATGCTTTGTGGTGACTGCGAAAGGTTTCAATTTATTAATTTTTTAAGCTATTTGTGCAAGTATTTGTGTCCTGGGGAGGGAAAAAAGACTTTGATTGGCTATACTGGTTGAAATTTTGTCAATACAATCAGTTATTTGATTTCTTTTTATAATAAAGGAAGAAACTGAAATGGGCGATAGTACACAAATTTGTCTCATGAATAGCTCTGCAATTTACTATTCTTCTTTTCAATGACAGGATCAGAAGTAAATCGCGGGATTGGATTCGTGCAGTTGTAAGTTTTGTTCTCATATTTTGATGCACCACAATTTCAGCTTGCTTATTAGGGTTCTTCTTGGTCTTATGATTGGTAAAGGAATCGGGATACCTGCTTTATTTTTGGCACATTAATTGTTATCTGTTATTTTAGTATAAACTGTCTGAAACTGTAGCTGACAAGATAATCCTAGTGACTTTTAGAAACATTAGGATTTTGTGCCTCAATTTACTTGGTAATTTCTTCGTGATATCTGTGTGTCTTCAGACTTTGTCACAAAGCTTCGTTTTAGAAAGATGGGTATGGAATAAATCTTACCAGTAATTTTGTCTGAGTTTCCTTTGGCAAAGATGGGTAGGGAATATTGTACTAAAGAAGTTTGTCATAAAAAGTTTAAGTGATGAAAGAATTTTATCATCAATATTGATTCGTTCTTTCTATTGATAAAATGCATTGTGCTCATTTAAGTGCTGCGGAGCAAGATGCTGAACGTGCCATTCAGCTTAAGAATGGTTATGCAATAAATGGTAGAAAAATCAGAGTCCAACTTGCATTGCATCGTCTTCCTCTTGAGGAGCGGCAGCAGAAGAAAAAGAATGGTGACATCCCTTCTCCAAGTTTATTATTATCCAGGTTCTTCTTAGCTTTAACATTATATCTAACTGAAGGGTGCTTTATTTATTCTATTATTCTGATATTCAGTGCATTCAGAGGAAGCTGAAACAATAAGCGAGACAAGTAGTTCACCAGCTGTTACTAAGAGGAAAGAGACATCTGTAGCACCAAAAATAGGTTCTTCTAATTATTTACCTTTTTTTTTGTTTTTTTAAAGAAATTCTGGGTTACTTTCTTTTACTTAAATTATCAGTTGATTATTCCAGTATTGCCAGAGAAAATTGATGATGCTAGGGCAGAAACAGGAGCAGGTTGTGTCACCATAAATAAATTGGCCGGCTCAGAAAAACAGAGGTACAGTTATTAGAACTCTAAGAAGCTGACCATGTCTACTAAGCTTTACAACACCATGACAAATTTCAGCTACAAACTGCAAGCTTATTAAATTTATATTTTTTCTTATTTGTTCTCAGTATTTTTTATGGTGAAGGAAATTTGATAGCCCGTATCCTCTTTTTAGACTAAACTCCATATTGAAGCAGCTTATAATCGTTCCATGAAGTGTGGTTCTTAAACAACAGTCAACAATTCTGCAACATGATCAAAACTTTACATATAAGATTGAAGATGTCTCATCCCTTTTCAGCTCATTTGCAATAAATGTCATTCTGAACTTGCATGCGGACATATCATATTTGCAAATTGTGTAAATCGTACTTATTTGCTTTCTGTTTGATGTGATCCTCTTCGGTCATTGTTGGCTTGTTGGCCTTGCGGTCTTTTGTCTTTCACGCGTGACTTCTAAGGATAATTTCTTTCCATTATGTTCTTGCAAATTGCAATCAAGAAGCTGCAAGATTTTGGTTCTTTGTGCAATAACCATATCCATATCCCATCACAGCTGTTTTTGCGGGTTTGTTTATGATTGCCTAAATGTTATGCCTTTAGAAACAAGTTTTACCTAATCGGTGCTCAGCAAATGAAATTTCCACATCACATGAAGAAATGAGGAAATCGATTTGGATTTTTATTGGTTTGTAACTAAGCTTCGCTTCTGAGCAATTTAATCTGTTTTTTTGTTACACAGGATTATTTCAACTTTCTAGAGATTTTAATTAAAACAAACTTTTTTAGAGTAAATAACTTCAGCTCAGGCATTTTACATGATCCTATGGAAGGTCGGACTTAGCTCACCTTTTTATCTGTATTACATCTCTCCCTCAGAACTGTTGACTGCAGATAAATGCATGATCCCCTGCCAAAATGCTGTTTCATTAGGGAAGAAACTATCAGGTTTTCTTTTAATAAGAACAGTGGCATTTTGATCAAGAGAGTGCTGCAGAGTTTCAAATGGATCTTCTCATGCAGAGTACATTTTGTCCGGTTCAACTCTGTGCACAGAGCTTGGATAAGAACAAAAATAACTGCCATTACCTTGTAGTTACTGTATTGGATGAGCATATTTTTAAGAGAATAATTTCAAAGTTAACAATATTGAGGATCTTGTTGGTCTGTCTACAAAAGTCTTTGTATACAGTTAGCCTTTGGTATCTGGTTGAATGCGCTCGGAAGAGATGATAAGAAGCTTAATTCCTTCTAAAAAATAAATAAATAACAAGTTTAATTTCTCTTAAAGCTAGGACCTTGTCATTTTGATTTTATGCTCGAAATATAAGGCAAAAAGATTGTCGCTGAGTCAAATCCTTCTACCGACTACGATATCTTTTTCCGAAAGTGGAAAGCATGACCAGCAGTGGCCATATAGCTTCATTAAAGATAGAATTGAAAGCAAGTTACAGAGATTCAAAAAAGATGAGGTCATAACTAAACATATATCAATTAAAAGCATCAATTATGTGTTCTTGTTCCATGCTTCCATCACTTATCATTTGATTCTTTGGGGATTTGATCAAAAAAATTAAACTAGAACAATATCTGAGCATAGCCATATGAGTTTTCTATTTATGATGAGAGTTCTGATTAGATATATCTATTTGTTGTTTGAAAAAGGTATTGAATTCTGAATATTCTGTGTTTGACCAGGGTTGCTAGAACAGTAATAATTGGTGCCCTAGTTAATTCTGAGATGGCAGTTGAAGTGCTTCGTCTTGCTGGAGAGGTTGACACTATATGCTCTATCAACTATCCACTTCCAGCCGAAGATATAGAACTCCATGGTTAGTAACGTCTTCTTTGTTTCCTCTTACAAATTGGTGGTTATCGAACTCAATTTTACCTTTGTTCGATGTCATTTTCTATCAGTAGAAGTTATAGTCTTCAATAAACTATTTCATGAAATGCAAAGGGTATAAAATCCATCGTTGAATTCTACCTTTTCAGGTGGCTTGGAAGAAAATAAAATTTGTCACATTTCTGTTTGTTCGCAAGGAAAATAATAGGTTAATTTTCGTGGTAATGATATAATAAATGTGGGGACTAATTTATTGTTTTGTCACGTTGGTGTCTAATGAGGCATGAGACAACAAACGATATGTGTTTTCAAGATATTCATCATTTAGACTTAATAGGCTTGGTCTAAGTGCTTTGTGCTTGGAAATTTAAGTCACAAGAATTGAAATCGCAGCAATGGCATTGTTTTAGCTAATTGCCTTCTAAATGGAGAAATTTTGTTACCGTACTTGAGTATGTGGTGACATTGTGCACAATAAAGTAGAATGACTGCAGAATTATAGAGGGATTAAACTTATGAGTCACACTATGAAATTATGGGAAAAAGTGATTGAGCATAGATTGAGAATGGAGACTAGTATTTCTGAGAGACAATTTGGGTTCATGCCAGGAAGATCCACTACAGAGGCGATTTATTTACTAAGGGGGATGATGGAGAAGTATCGAAGTAGGAGAAGAGACTTACATATGGTTTTCATTGACTTAGAGAAGGCGTATGATCGGGTACCAAGGGATGTACTTTGGAAAGCCTTGCAAAAGAAGAGAGTGAATGTTGCCTACATTAAGGTAATACAAGATATGTACGATGGGGCATTGACTAGGGTTAGGACACCCGGAGGTGAGACAAATGAATTTCCTATAGGAATTGGCCTACATCAAGGATCAGCTTTAAGCCCGTATCTATTTAACTTAGTTATCGATGCTATAACCGAGAGTATCACAGAGGAGGTACCTAAGTGCATGCTATTTGCGGATGATATAGTACTTTTAGCGGATTCAAGAGAAGAGATTAATACAAAATTGGAAATATGGAGAAATACGTTGGAGTCAAAGGGTTTTCGTTTAAGTAGGAATAAAACAGAATATATGCATAGCAATTTCACAAATAAACAACTTAGAGACGATTTGAAAGTTAGGTTAGGGGAGGATATAATTCCTCAAGTGACAAAGTTTAAATATTTAGGATCAATTGTAAGACAAGATGGTGAGATTGATGACGATGTTAATCATAGAATTCAAGCTGGTTGGTGTAAGTGGAGGAAAGCCACTGGAGTTCTTTGTGATAGAAAAGTACCCAATAAAGTTAAAGGAAAATTCTATCGTACTGCTATAAGGCCAGCAGTGTTATATGGTAGTGAATGTTGGGCTATGAAGGGACAACATGAACGTAAAGTGGGGGTAGCCGAAATGAGGATGTTGAGATGGATGTGTGGTCATACAAGATTAGATAAGATTAGGAATGACCATATACGTGAACGAGTCGGAGTAGCTCCTATTAGTGAGAAAATGGTAGAGAATCGTTTGAGATGGTTTGGTCATGTTCAGAGAAGACCATTAGATGCGCCAGTAAGAAGAGTAGATCAAATAATCTGGAGTCCGATTAAAAGAGGGAGAGGGAGGCCAAGGCGGACACTTGGCGAACTAATAGAGCAAGATCTATTGGTGAATAATATACCGAAAGGTTTGGTTACTAATAGAGCGGAATGGCGTCGTATGATCCATGTAGCCGACCCCACCTAGTGGGATAAGGCTTTGTTGTTGTTGTTGTTGTTTGTTGACTGCAGAATTGGCTGTCATCATTCTCTCTAAAAAGTTGATCTACTGTTAACATACAATGAAAATAATGTGCTATCAATTTTCTATTTATTCTGTGAGCTGAATTCATCCTGGTTGTTTGTGATTGGTAAACTTCCATATTACAGTAGTTCCATCTTTGTTCCTTACTCAGTGATTTGTTTCTTCAGGGCTTGCACGAGATGGGTGCAAAACACAAGCTGCATCAGTTCTATATAATAGTGTCAAATCAGCACGTGATTGTGTTGTAAAGTTACATCAGCGTGAGATAATGGGTGGGCGTGTCTGGGCTCGTCAATTGGGTGGTGAGGTAAGATTCTTATTGCCACGGTGTAAATCATCAGGGAAAATCAAGGACACTGATTATGGTAGATATGATCAAGCCAGCTAAAAAAATGCATCTGTTTATATTTTACTGATTCTATATCTGAGAGGTTAGAGGATGATTGTCTAGTGTGCAATCATCCAGCTTTATTGAGGATAAAATAGTGTTACATTCTATAAGTGATTACGGTGTAAAGAGTCACCCTCCCGCCAATTCTCTTTATATGGAGCTTGCTAATGATTTGATCCTCCATTCTTCGCAGCTTTTGATGGCTTATCTTGTTTTCGTGGGGCAGAAGTTGAGTCTATTAAATGTTTTACCAATTGTGTTGAGAGGTACCTATGACCTGGTATGGGTGTGCCCTGGGTACACATATCTACATGTGCCTAATTAAAAAAAATATTTTAAAAATGATGGGTACATTGCGAGGTACATGTGGACTCATTTTAGGGTATGCCAGTTCATTTTTTGTTGAAAAAACTTGATATAAGAACACACCAGAGAAAGAACCCAAATTATCGAAACTGGAGAAGGCAGTGAACTGATAGGATGAAGGAAGAATGAAAACAACTCTAAAAAAAGAATAATAAAGAAAAAAGCCTGACATCCGTCAACTTTACTAAGTTCTCTACTTGAACAAGAGCCAGGTGGCATACTCTACTTCTAACATCTGGCAAGATGAGAAATCTTCTTCCGCATAGCATCAAAGAAGGGGGAGAAAGACAGCTATATAAATGTTTTTTTATTTTTTTTGGGTAATGTACACAGTTGCCTGTGGAGACCTAAATTGACTGGCAGCCTGCTGATGACTTGCACTGGGAAACTAAATGGGCAGGTAGGTACTAGGGATAAAGAAAGAGAACAGCTAAAAGAGTTAGACAGCTGCCCCTCAAAAAAAAAAATGTCACCCTCTTAGCTTTTTTTTTTGAGGAGAATCACCCACTTACCTTGTTTTAGTAGTGGCGAAATATTATTTGTTGATTTATTTTTGTAAGAATTTGGGAGTTTAGTTTTTGAAATAGAATGATTTTCAATAGCCTTATCATTTGTAACCTATTATAAATCTTTTGTGCATATTTTAGTTATATGATATAATAATGATATTTTCATCCCGTAGAATTTAGTTTTATATATGTATTATTGTTTTTATTATTCCACACTCTTACACCAGATTTTTAAAAACTGACGTACTTCGTACCCATACTGAGTACTGGAAGCATACCCCAAACCCATGCTATATAGGCTTTTACACAGATTCTGGCTGTTATGTTGTAGATGTAATGATCCTTGAGACTGAGTTGTAAGGGCTTGCATGCATGTGACTGTTTTTGTTAATTAATTTGAGATGGTGATTTGTTGATCTTATACTTTTGTCTTGATTATATTGATGTAATTTTATTGCAAAATGGTGATTTATGATCTTACAATTCTCGTCTCTACTGTATTGATGTTTTTTTATTGTCTTATGTTCATTGCCTAGGAGTGCCCAACTTCTAATCTTTATGTTTTGTTTTTATTTATTTTATCCATATATTCATTGACCGTTCTGTTTTTTCCTTGCTGTTATTTGTTATAATTGTTAAATGTACTAGTTGCAATCCTTGAAAATATGCTTGACGATGTAGCCATTATTCTTTTTAATAGGGTGCAAAAACTAAGAAGTGGAGAATAATCATCAGGAACTTGCCTTTCAAGGTGCCTCTTGCTGACTATCTACTTATGTGTCCTCCATTCCATTCAAATAATGTATTCAGGAAAATATGAAAACCAAATACAGGTTAGAGCTGCTGAAATAAAGGAGATGTTCAACTCAGTAGGATATGTCTGGGATGTGCTAATTCCAGAAAAGTCAGAAGGGTATGTTTATTTTTATATCTGTTCATCTCATAAGTTTAAACTGATGGTTTTTCTGTCTTTTCTCTTATTTTCAGGATGTCAAAAGGGTTTGCCTTTGTTTCTTTCACATGCAAGCATGATGCTGAGAATGTATGGTAAAATGTTGCTTTCCATTAAAGATAATATAAACTTCACATAATTCTTCTTACTTTCATTAAAACGTTTTGAAGGCCATAAAACAAGTCAATGGACGAGTCTTTTCCAAAAGAACCATTGCCGTTGATTGGGCGGTTCCCAAGAAAGTATATTCTGCTGCTGTCAGTGCTGCATCTGTGGATGGTAACTTTGCACATCGATATTGAACTTCATCATTTCCTTGTTCTCTTGCAGGCTGTTGTGATCCTTTTGCATCTAATAAAAATGATACAACAGACAACAGTAACAATTTTTGAACCACTGTATCTGAGAGATGTAGCATTTCACCTGGATTAATATCTTTGGGAAGTTATCATTGAGGGAATCTAGCCTATCCTTTCACCTCCTTTGGTGTTTATTTCTTATTGTTAAGATGCCTCCGTTGGCAGAAAGCCTTAAACGCAACTTAGATATGCTAACCACCAAATGAGCTATATGAACTGTATCCTTGTATATATTCATGATGTGCATGATAGGATACACCTTTTATAGTCTGTTACATTTAATAATGAAGTAGCAATAACAATTAATAAACAGTTCTGATAGATGAAGCGGAAAGTACATCTGAGGGATACTTAAACTCTTTCTTTTATCTTAAACTCACGTTTCTGATACTTAAACTCGTACGAGTTTATGTTTCTAGGGTAGGAGAACGTTTTAAATCGTTCTAAAATCGTAACTTGGGGTGGAATCGGGTTTAGATGCGTGTCAACACTTAAAATTGTGTAGAAACATTAAGGCACACGGGTAAACTAGCTAACTCGGCGATTTTGTGACAAGAGTTTTGTGCTGTCGCGCTGGTAAGCTCAACTTGATCACGGGTTCAAACCTTGCTGGGCTCACCTATAGTTTTTTTTATTTTATTTATTTTTGTTCTTTCTTTTATCTTTTTTTTTGTTTCTTTTATTGATTGATTTTTCTTTTTTCACCAATACTTTTTTAATCACATTATTTTTAAAAGATGCCATATTTTCTATTATTTTGTTTGTTTCTTGTTCACTATTATTTTTTATAATTATATTACTCTTTATAAGATATTTTATAAGTAATTAAAATAATTAGAAAGAATAATTTTAAAAATAAAATTATAAGTGGTATAAATATTTGTTCCAATTAATTATTTTATTATTCACAACATTAGAATGCATTATATTGAACTTTTTTTAAGTTTATGATTTGTAATTTATTGATTAATATTATTATAGGTTTTTATATAATTACTATTATATTTGATGTGGTTTTCAAATTTATTATTATCAAATTATGATTATACCTAAACTCTTTGTATTTACGTACCGAGTTTACAATACGAGTCTACCACACACACACACACACCCCTCCCCTAAAACGAATTTAGGTAGAAACTCGAACTTGATATGATTCCTTGGTGCCATATCCTTTTACCTATTTTATGTGTCGCTTGCTATCCCATATCCCATTGATATGATTCCTCTTATGTTGGGAGAAACTCATAAATGTAACTTGGGCATGTCAATTGCCAAATGATACTATATGAACCCTGTATACTTGTAGATATTCTTTATTTTCATCAGTGTACTGTTATACTGGTAGAACTAGAATTAGTTGAATTAGAAGATTGTAATAACAGGTGGTGGTTTCTTTCGTGATGCTCTAAACCCAACTCACTTGTTCACACAACAACAACAACAACAACAACAACAACAAAGCCTTATCCCACTTGTTCACACATTAAAAAGAAATATATATGAACGAGATTTGTCTTTACATTATTTGGCAATAAATAAATAAATAAATGATCACAATAATGCATATGAAACATACAAATTACTGTATGTGTCTACAATCCTATAATCAGAGGCAAAGAAACACAGAAGTCATTGATGCATGATTAAGATAGGTAAAAATGACAAGGTACAGATTTATTTTATCATCACAAATGAAAAATATATAAATGCATAATAACAATATAAAAGTAAATAAGTTTTACCGAGAGGAAAGTGAATAACTCAGGAACAATTATTAATAATAAAGAGCTGGAAAGCTTTGCGAATGTCAATGTGTTCAGGCACTGGAAGGGCCCAGATGCATAACAGCTGACCTTGACAAAAGTGTATCACATGGGTGTTAAAAGAAAAAAAAGGGTAAAAACTATTTTTTTCTCTACACCGTTTAATGTTGTATTGAGATTATCTCCTGCATTTGCTCATAAGTTTAGTTGTTTCTGTTTCTTGAATTTTGAAGGCTGGTTATCATTTAGTTTTTCCCCCACATTTTCTTTTCACTGAAGGGGAAAGAGGGATAATAATTCTCAGTTGCTGTACTTAGTTATAAAGCATTGTAGGTTTATTTATTGATTGCTTCTTAGGTTCCTTTTCATCCAGAGAATCTTTTTACATTATATAAACTGTTATTCTCTGTTGTTTCCTTCTGTACTTGCAATTTTGTTTTGTTTGCTCATATTATTAAATCAGACATAACCATTTACAGGCAATCAGAATGACAGTAATAACGAGAGTGATGATGACAGTGATGCTGAAATTGATGACAACAGTGTAGTTCATGATGATACAAATGTTGATAATGATGGAGGACATCAGCTTCATGAAAAAGTAGTTCAGACCAATGATGATGATGGAGTTCTTCCTGATGTAGATTTTGGCGAAGAGGCAAAAGTTGCGAAAAAGATCCTTGATAGCTTGCTGAAATCCTTTAATGGATCTGATGCATCACCTGATCAGGACTTAAAGACAGATGAAAATATTTCTAGGTCGCATAGCACACATCATTCCGAAAGCAAGGAATCTCTTCTAACTACAAAGAAAACTGGGGCAAAAAAATCTCTACTTGACGAAAGAGTGGAGAACACTGTTCAAGGTTTGAGCAAAAGAGATGATTTGGATATGACTATTTTTATAAGCAACCTCCCCTTTGATATTAAAAATGAGGAGGTGGTGGAGAGATTCTCAGTTTTTGGCAAGGTTCAATCTTTTCATCCTGTTCTGCATCCACTCACCAAGTATGTTGAGATTCAACTTTTTAACTTTTCCCTTTTTCTGTGACTTGATAGCATATCACTAATACTTTCAATTTCTTTTATGTTGCACCTGATAGGCGGCCTAAGGGTACTGGATTTCTGAAATTTGATACATCAGCTGCAGTAGATGCATCAGTTTCTGCAGCAAATGCGGCACCTGATTTGGGAATCATTATGAAGGGACGGCGACTTAATGTTCTAAAAGCCTTGGACAAGGATTCAGCTCACAAAAAAGATCTGGAGAGGAAAAAGAATGAAGTTCATGACCGACGCAATGTTTATTTAGCTAAGGTACTTCTTTCTGGGTGTTTGTGTTTTCTTCTTGAGTATTCACTGTGTGTTGTATCTTGAATATGTTTGAAACAACTTCTCGAAAAAAAGGAATATGTTGAAACAATGTTTCTGACATCATAGTGGAGCAGGAAGGTGAAATTCTTGCTGACACTCCTGCTGCTGAAGGTGTATCCGAAGCTGATTTGAAAAAGCGCGAGATGTATGATTCTAAGATAGTTTCTTCCGGCCACTTATCTATTCCTATCATTATGTAGCTTGGTTAATAGGTCAGTCTAATATCGAAGTGTGCCTCTGTTCCTGCAGACTAATGAAGAAAAAGATGGAAATGCTGAAGTCTCCAAAATTTCATGTATCAAGAACTAAGCTTATAATATACAATTTGCCAAAGACAATGACATCAATACAAGTGAAGAAATTGTGTGCAGATGCAGTTATTGCCCGTGCTTCCAAGCAAATTCCCGTGATTCAAAAGGTTTCTGTGTTCTCTGACTGTTGTCTTTGCTATTATGATGTTCTGTTAACTGACAAAAGGTATTATCTTTTTCAGGTAAAAATTTTGAAAGATGTTGCAAAGGGCGTTGACATGAGAAAGCGCTCACATGGTGTAGCCTTTGTTGAGTTTAAAGATCATGAACATGCTCTTGTAGCTCTAAGGGTCTTGAACAATAATCCAGGTAGGACATGCCCTCACTTAACAGTATCTTAAACATATGAAATATCAGCAGAATATGAAACATCTGCTTCATTCGAAGTATGAAGTAACTTATAATATCACAACTTTGTATAAAGAATTATAACACTAGGATAAAACCATCTTTGTTTTCTTTTGTTTTACAGTTTCATTAAAAACTTTTGGTCTGTTGAATTTGGCACTGTGCATTAACCAGGCATGAAGAATGTAACTTCTCACCACTTTGCATGTACTAATTTTATCTTAATCAAAGTTTTCGCATGTTGAATTTACAAAAGCAGTATTCTCAGACTATTATGTATGCTTAAGAAACCTAGAATTTATCAATGAATCTTTTAACATTTGCCACATGCAAGATACATTTCAGTTTATGCAAGTTATTTAAATATGCTCAACTATTCTTTGTTTTTCTTTTACATTTTTCATGATCATTACTGGAAACAATTAAAGTAATAGTATAAAACTATATCGAAAAAACATTTTAAGGTATATAACTAGAATCTTCTTCTGAAACTGGTAGGGTAATGGTTGATTCTATGTTTAAGTACTGCGACAAAGTTTTTTCTCAATATGACAGTATTTTAGTTGCATACTATACTGTGGATCGTTATAAGTTAATGATTTGCACAGTAATACTGGAACTCACGCAGTTATTTTTTCTCAGTTTTTTTAAGTTCCAACAACTTTGGTGCTTTTATTCATTTAATATGTGAGCAATATGGTTTCTTTTGTTCAATTTCACTCTAAAAGATCAAATTCTAATCGTCTTTTTTTATGTGTTTCTTTTATGCTTTAGAAACCTTTGGACCGGAGCATCGTCCTATTGTGGAGTTTGCACTTGATAACGTGCAGAAATTACGGGCGGTGAAGGATAAATTAGAGTCTGAAAAGGAAAACAATGTCAAATCCAATGATGGGATGAGCAATTTGCTCCAGAATTCTCCAGACGAGGCACATGAGACAGAGTTACAAAAACTAAGCGACAGAAATATAAGGACTGGGAAGCGTAGAAGAGACCGCAAACAACCATCTGAAGCATCTGGATATCAGGTGAAACCAGGTTTGACTGGGGACGATAGCACTCCAGATGCTAGTGAGAGGAACTCCATTAGAAGTAAAAGAAAAGACGACAAATCAAAAAGAAACAATCCCTCTAAATCCAAGTTTGCCAAGTTAGTTGAGGGAAATTCACTGCAAGAAAGTGCAAAGCAGAAAAGAAGACAATCAAGAACAAACAGTGACGAGGTATTTATCTTCGATAATAGAAGGTCAATTGTATTCTCTTCTCAGCTCCTAACACAATTTTGTGTTTTGGTTTCTCACAGATTGATCTGCCTGCCAAGAGGCCGAAGACCTCGTTTTCTCAGAAAAGGAAGCCCAAAACAGAACACGAGGCTCAACAGAAATCCAAGAGGAGAAGATCCTCATCGGGAGAGGAAACAGTTGATAAACTGGACATGCTGATAGCGCAATACCGCTCTAAATTCTCCCGAGGCTCGGAGAAAGATAAAAGTTCCAACACTGCTGGTCGTAAAGTTAGAAGATGGTTTGAGTCAGCCTCATAAAATCAAAGTTTTGCAGTTATTTCGATGTTCGCAAGACTTGACCGAATGTTGAAGACCCTCCCCGAGAATGGATCCGATCGTTTTTCTTGTTCAGATGATCTAAAGCCCGTGAGAATGGGCTTAAAGTTTTGAATCATGGTGTGTGTTCCTTAGTTGTAAAACCATGCAGCTTTAGTATTTACATGCTATTTCTCATCCATCATCAAGCGAAATTAACATTTGTGTAACTCTCACATAGCATCCACCTGTCAGTTGAACCCAATATCAAGAGAGCAAATAAATTTTCACTAATGAACTTTGAATTTCAGACTTCTTGATCAATGAGTCAAGAGTGTGCCTCTCAAGTTAATCTTATTCTTAATAGTAATCAGATGCGAATCCAGAATGCAATGATCCCTCCAGGGTGCTCAGATTTAAAACAAAATCCCAAACTAGTCTTAATTTTACCTTATTTTATCAAACACAATATTTTAGCATTGAAGATAAAAAATTACTTAATTTAATATATGATAAACAAATTTGGCTCATTGACAGAACCTTAAGGGTGTGTTTGGTTCATTCTATCTTTTTTACATTTCTAAGCATCTCGACATGAATGATGGATTTTAATATTTGGTTATGTCATTGACGTTCCAATTGAAATGACATTCCTATGAAATATTAGAATTTCATTACCACACATTCTAATGACTTGGGAGAGAAAAAAAAAAGAGAGAGGAGGGGAATATGATTCATTTATTAAATTAAAACAAACATGAAAGTTCAATTTTGTTTTAAATGTAATTCCTTAAATTATATTTCTTAACATTTTTACATTCCACGTAATATTAGATATTTTCAACCAAACACACCCTAAGTGATTAAAAAATTTTTAAAAATTGTAAATTAATTCTCCATTATTTGCTGAAATAACTAAGTTTCTTAGTCAACTATAAAATATGAAGTTATCTTTTTGGGGGTGTTTGGTAAACGAATACAAATATTCCGAATATGTGTCAGAACAATCACGTTTTATTATTAATTCATTTTGTTCCTGCTGCACTAAGGAACAAATTGTCCCTACTTTTTTCTTTTTCAAGGCAGCCGACATGTTTAATTCATGTCTCCTTCCCTATTCTTATTCTTAGGGTGTTTGGTTAAAAGACCAAGAACAAGACTCTAATTCCTATTTTATTCCTATATCAAACACCTCCTTTGAGAATAATGAATCTTGTAGAATTAACAAATTTTATTCGCCGGATTATTATGTCTTCACTCTTCAATAACAAATATTTGTCCAAGAGGAAAATGTATACGTAGAGCATTTGACGTAAAACATATATAGAGCACTAATTTTACTTATTAAATTAATAAAATAATTATATTAATTTAAGTATATGTTAAATAGTAATGGTGAATAAAATCAAGATCATCTAATAATCCGATGGTCATGATTAAGTCATGTTAATAAATATGATTGTTCAACGATTGTAATTTATTTAGTCTTAGATGATACATTTTTATTATTAAATTACCCAAATAAATATATATTATTTTATTTAATATGCATATAATCAATTTAATCATGAATTATAATTATTAAATTAATTTAATAATAAAAAGTAAACGTTCTATACGGAGGTGTAGAAGAAGGTGCTCTACATACTCATTAATCTATTTGTCCAATGCCACTGACATGTTTTACCGGACATTAGCTGTTGTTCTTCCAATTGGTTCATTTTACTGTCTTACCATTTGTTTTTGTTTTACAAGAGATATCAATGGAGAACTGAGGACTATCTATTAATATGTACTTTTTCATCAATCGATGCGATCTTGGTCTGGTAATCACCTTTACAGGACGGTTTCAAATTCTGAACTTTGGTCGTAGTTTTGTGTTAGGCATATCTACATGTTATCTTTCTTGTTTGTTTCAATTTTTTTTGTTTACTTGTTAATCTTATTTTAGTTGATTATTTGAAGCGTCTCTCAGGTGATATCGAAACTTGATCTTGGCACTTTTCCATACCACTTGTATCATAGAAAGAAGCGTAAAACATAATAATAGAAATAAATTTTATATATTTTGGTTCTGAACTTCAGATAACCATGAATGAAATTTTAGTTTTTCATTATTATTTATATTTCTTCATTAGGTTTATGAGCTTATATATATGTATATATTTATTTATTTATCTAAGTAACTAATCATCAAAGGACAAAAAAAAAAAAAAAGAAAGAAAAGAACCAGATGCATTCCAAACGTTTTTTCTGACTAAAAGAATATTCATCAACGTGTTGGGCGCATCAAGAATTTCAACAAACACAAGAATTCGCAGCAAACAACACCTACAAATGGTCGCCTCAAAATCGCTAACATTTTGTTGAGCAAAACAAATTCGCAAACCTTTCCATTTCCAGGGCAATTGATGTAAAAGTTTGAGACTAAGTTTACATCATCTTTAGCATCATCGCACAGAAATTTCGGAACTTCTTTGAGGCAGTGTTTGAATCAAAGAACTAAAGTTTCCCGATGTTCCCGGAACTTTATGATGTGACACGAAAGTTCGGTCGATGCATTTGGAAGAAGTTTCACGCTCGAATGTGAACTTATGACCGATTTGATAGAGAGATAAGAGGGAGAGAGAGAAGAAGAGAGTAAAAAAAAAGAAAGGTTCCAACGATTTACAAACTTAGAGAATATCTCCCCTTGAGAGAAGTTGTGTTATTACTGTAAAGTAGAATGAACCATCATCCATCAAAAGATTTGTTGCATATGGATCTATCATAAACGACCTGGAGTCACTCGTGTATATATATATATATATATATATATAATGCAGCTAAACTCAGTCATCTGGAAAAGTCATTTTAGGTAATAGCAACACCACTACCACACGGAGTATTTTGTTGGTGCAAACATCATATTCTAAGGAAGATGATGCGCTAATGATATTTGAAGTGTTAGATTGAACATGATAAATATTTTTCGAAAGAAAAGATCGTCCTATGATTTCTGCAAATAAAATGAATGAACTAAAGGTTTTTGGGCGTCCTCTTGAGAAATAATGGATGATTGAAACAGATGCCAAACGATCGTAGAAGTCCGAGAATTTAACAAATTTTAAAATGGACGACCGAAATAATTTCAATCGACCATTCTGGGAGTCAAGTTCAAAAGACCATGTGATACAGACGATCGAAAAGCCACTACAACAACCGCAATAGTCTGAGAAATCGACAATTTTAAATCAGATGACCGAAAGAGTTTCGGCCGACTGTTCTGAGCATCAAGTTCAAAAAGACCGAAAAGTCACTACAACGATCGCAATAGTTCGATAGGTCGATAATTTTAAATTGGACGATCGAAAGAGTTTCGGTCAACTGTTCTGAGCGTCAAGTTCAAAAAGACCAAAAAGTCACTACAACGACCGCAATAGTTCGATAAATCGATAATTTTAAATTGGACAATCGAAAGAGTTTCGGTCGACTGTTCTGGGCATCAAGTTCAAAAAATAGCATATGAAATGGATGACCTAAATGCTGATACAACGATCGTAGAAGTATGAGAAATCGATAGTTTAAAACAAACAATCGAAAGACGACCGTTCTTGACATCAAAGAAAAATGACAACAACTATTTCTCTACGGACTACTACTAACGGACTACTGCGTAGAAAAGACAAATGACTATTTTTGTTCAAAAAAATGGACGACCAATCTATAATGGTCAACAACTGTGCATACAATATAAGACACAATGATTAATTTCTGTTCAAAATGGACGCTCAAAATTAAAACGGACGCTTGCTTCAGAAGTGACCGTACAATTTTTTCAATAAGTTTTAACGAGAATAGTTCAATGAAATTCCAACTTCAAGTAATATCAATAATATCTCATTTGCTTATGTCGAGTGGACAACGCAGATGAGAGCTAGGTTGATACGCTGAATCATGACAACACTCATGCCCACATTCTTGCAACTGATGTACGCTGAACCACAAGTCATGACATTTCCTTTTTTTGTTATACTAACATAATATGCCAGATGTAAGATATCTAATTAGATATTGAATTCTCTTTGAGAGAAATTATGCCTCAAAGGGTCTATAGAAAATTTTATTAGATGTAAATAGAAGAAGATTACAAGAAAATTAATTTTCTTTTCTAACTCATAAAGAATTTATATAAATACTATTTTTTATGGATGATAGAAATTTCAATCTAACCAACATTATTCCCACAAGAAATAAAACACCTATTGAAGATAAATTAATTCCTAACATATGAATTTTCAATTGAGGTAGAATTTTCAATTTGAGTAGGATTCAAGACACTATCAATAAATTTTCAACTTGAATTAAATTATTCAAACATATGCCTAACAATCTTTGTCATCGTCAATTCCAACACTGAGACTATTAGTAACTATCAAAAGATTATTGTGCCTTGTAGTATGCACAAGTAATTTTGCCTAACTCTTTTCATGACTTTAGTATTATCTTTGGTGATGGTGATTGGTGAGAACACCTCTTGCAATATCAATCCGACATCCTTTTGGGTCAAGAACTTTTAATGATATCAAAATTTTCTTCAATTGTGGAACATGTCGAATCTCTGTCACTGTCCTCTCCATATTGTCATGAGTTTTGATATAAATTGAGTTAATTCTAATTATTTTGTAGACTACATCATTACCCATGATGACATTTTCAATAAGTTGAAAATCACTCTTCATCTCGAGTCATATGATAAGAACATCTTGAATTCAGAAGTCAGCTCCTTTAAATATCTTTGACCAGACATAGTGAAAGTCAAATCATCATCTTTAGACTCATTACCACGGTGTACTACTGGATTAATCATGATTTTTTCTTCTTTTTAAGGCATTTCTTTGTCTAGTGATATATATTGTTTACATTAATTATAGATGTCTTTTTTATTGACGATCTTCTTCTTCGGCTTATCCTTATTAGGGTTCAGTGTCCTTTCTCTATGGTTGTAATCAAACTTGTAACCCAAGTCCTCAAAGCTTTGTTAGATGTCCTATGTCGAAGTTTACGTGTGGAGATTCAATATTATTTCTTTCAGAGATATTGTATCTCTTCGGATGATGACAAATTGAACAAAATTTTCATATGACAGAAGAAGAGAAATCAATAGAAGTAGGGCAACATTTTTATCATCAATTTTTACATCTATATTTATTAACTCTATCAATGGAGTATTCATCTAATCAAGTTGAAGAAGGATACCTTTTTGCATATGGAGGGTGAACTTTGCTTAAACAAGTTATTGGTCAGAGACTATCATGCAAAGACTTTCAAATTTTTTTATTGTAGATTTCATTATTTCATCAGCGACTTCAAGTCACATCATCCCCGTCAAACACAACCATATCTAGAGTGCGCCTTCTCTTTAGACTCCATGTTCTTTCGAAAGTGCTTGCACCATAATTTCCAAGTGACAAATTATTTTTGCCTTGTGAATTTCTCAATCTTTACGTTGTGCGATGTTATCTCTACGCCTAATGAAGAATTGGTGACACAACCCTGTTGTGATACCAATTTGTTGGCAATTCTGTGCGATAGAAATTATGCACCGAAGAACGCATCAAAATCAACTTTAAGATGACGTAGAATTTCCTTAAATGAAAACAAGAGAGGATTGCAACCAAATTATTTTTTTATCCCGACTCTTAGATAATTTTATATAGGCACTTCTTTTTAACAAGAACTCTAACATTAATTTCACAAGAAATGGAATACGCATCACATCATATGAAAATGAATTAATTCTTAATAAATGAGTTTTCAATTGAGGTAGATTTTTCGTTGGAGTAGGATTTAAAGCATCATTAGCATTAGATGTCTTCATGGAGCTTTAGAATGCAAAACATACATTCACATATCCAAATACACAATATACATCTTAACTGGAAATTCCACTGGTCAGATTAATTTTTAATGTCTTCGTAAGCATTTGCACGCTACTGGTTAATAAACAGATCCTTCTTGTTCCACCCCTGTGAAGATATCTACTGAAAGTAACCATGCAGCCAGACTCTATGAAGCAAAGAGCTTGCTGAACCAAGAATAAATGGTACTAAAGGCTACAAGAACCGACCCTTCCAGTAATATCATTAGAACGATATTAATTCGGGTCGATGCTTCACACTTTAATTCTATGAGCTCATAAGAATTGAGTGATTCATGAGACAAAAAGCAAATTAGCAAACTGCTAGCAAGCATGTAATTTGATTTGAAAGCAGCAAGTTGATGTAGAAGGAACAAAAGTTAGTATAAGTATCATGTGAGGACATCAATTGTAATTGTCATGGTAATAGCAACAACCAAAACTGTCAGATGAGAGTAAACAACATAAGTTCAATCAACAGCATTGCAATGGGATAAACTTCAATGGAACCGTACTACAATAAGGGGCCGTTTGATAACGGGAACCGGAGTTCTATCAAGTTCCCACTGAAGAGTTGAATTGATAGATTAGTTTGGGATGTGATTGGATGGAGTGAAATTTGATGACTATGAATAAGGTAGTTGATGTGATAGAAAAAAGTAATGTGATGGGTTAATTTTAGTAGATATTTTAATTAAAATATGCATTTTAAATATAATTTTAAAATTTGTTAAAAATTAAAAAAATAAATCTATATTAAAAAATTTATGCCAAAAAATTTGTTAAAGAAATCTATATTGAAATATAAAAAATCATCTTTTGATAATTTATATTAAATGAAATATTATTTTTTAAAAATAAAATGATAAGTAATAAATAATATAATATTAATATTTTATAATTAATATTTTATATATTATAAATAAATTACTTTTATATAGGAAAGATAAAGAAAAAAAATGATAAAAGAAAAGAAAAAATTGAATAGAAAAAAGAAATATCAAATAAAAAAAAATGTAAAGAAAAAAAATAAGACAACAACCTTGGTTCCACCAATGTGGAACCATGCTCTGGTTCCAAAAGAAAGGATTTGGTTCCACCTCAAGAATTGAACTCCCGGGTGGAACAAGGGGAAACCCCTAAATGAATTACACTCAACATAAAAGTAAAGTTATTTATCGACATGAAATCATCAAATCTTGAATTTATTATTGTGCTTCAATTATTCGTATTAATGAATTTTATGTATATGATACAACATGACTAACGGTGGTCATAAATCATCACATGATAATTCGTTCGCAAGTTCATTTAACCCTAGAAAAGTTAAAATGACAATTTTATATATTCATATGTTACCATCAAGAATAAAAATTGAGATCACTGGCGAATTTTTTTATTTATTGTCTTCCTCCATATCAATGTTTTCTCTTAGAAGTTTCGACATCCAACTTAAAAACAAGACCCATAACCCATTTTTTCTTTAAATTCATTCTAAAATCCAATAATCAAAGACATAAGGGACGACATTCTTTTCTATGCCTACATCGAATCAAACACAGCTACATCAGAATATGCGCATATAGTGGAAAATAAACAATTACATGTATTGCATGCCATAATAGAAAGAATAAAAAAGAGATGGTAAAAAAGAGATGGTATAATGCAGAAATGCAAGCACCGAAATATAACCAGCATCTAAATCAATGACCGTATAAACATTTACTTCGGTTACGCACAATGATCATGTAAGATGGATAAAGTAAAATATAATGAAAAGTTGGAAACGGATGAAAGACCAAAGACAAACAGTCCGACCAAGCTCCATGCTTTTTGACATACTTTCAACCAACACAAACCGACTGCCTAACTCACGAGAGGCTGAATTCCCTATAAAACAGTACAAACTCAACCAAGAAAGGCTTAATACACGACTGATCACAATAATTGACCAGAGTACATGCAGGGAAAAGACTTTGTTCCTCTTTTGTTATCATCGAAAGCTGTGGATTGTCATTTAACTTTTGGTAGCTTCTTCTGGTTTCTCCCCTTCCTTCCCTGAAGAATCAGCAGCAACATCATCTGAAGACTTCTCTGTTTTGTTATCAACACTCAACTTCTGCAGAACTGCAGCAGCCTCTGAGACATCTTTACTTTCTGCTTCCTCAATCTTACCAGCAGATTCAGCAATCTCTTCAACCATCTCCCTAAAGGTCTTGCAGTCTGAAAGAAAAAAAATATATTAGCAGCTGATTGTGCCGGCAGAAACAAACCTTTGCTGAAGAATACACAAAGGCAAGTTGGTCAACATAATTGCATGATATAGAAAGCAATGGCTGAAATCAAGAATTGTTATTGATGTAACAAAAGGTCACTACGTGAAATATTAAAATCTAAAAGGAATAACTGAGAAAGCCATGTCCCACCCAAATGACACTTAAATGATTAAATGGCCCAACAGTAAATTGGATTTAAAGGGTTCAAATGAGGTCAAACATACAAGTTCTAACTTAGTGAGCTGGAAAGAACACAAGAAGGTCCCGGAGAAACAATTACAGTTCCAAGCGGAAAGGGCACTACACTGAAAGTCATTAAGGCTGAGAAGCAAACACACGTTCAACATGAAATACCTGGTAGAAATCATAAAAATATGCACATTAGCAGGGGTGGTGAACCCGATGACCCAACCCGACTCGAGACGGTTCGGGTACATGTTGGGATTTCCCAATCCAAATCAACCCGACCCGAAGACCCAATTTTTTTTATTTTTGTACTTAGTATTAATTCTATATATTTTTTACTTAGTCTTAAAATAAATATTAAATAATATTCTTTTATATTTAACAATATAGAACAACAACAACAACAACAAAGCCTTATCCCACTAGGTGGGGTCGGCTACATGGATCATACGACGCCATTCCGCATTCATTAATCCATGTTCATGCGATTCGACAGGGTTTTACGCTGGCTGTCGGAGCCTAACACAACCCTTCTCCTTTATCCGGGCTTGGGACCGGCTATAAAACATAGGCGGAGTTATTTAAGAAAAGTAAGAAAAAAAGAAAAAAACGGGTCGGGTCGGGTTGGGTCGGATTTGCTGCCCATATGGGCAGAGACCCGTTTGGTTGGGTCAGGTCCAACCCAATCCGGCCCAACCCGTGAGCACTACCCCCTACACAAGAAATTTTTTATCACAGAAAATAGGGCCATAAAAGAACATAAAACAGGAAATGTTTGTCCAAAATGCTGCAATAAGCAATAAATAAAATAAATAACAGAAGGAAAAAAATGCCTCACTTCATTAAGAAGCATAAAGCTCATGCTTTGAGGTACTTTTTGTGGATGCTGTTCATCACAAAGGTTCTTGGATGCATTTTTCAATGTGGAAACAATGGACAATTCCATGACGCAGTCAACAAAGTTTTTTAATTTTTATGTTATATCCAAACTCTAACAAACAGTCAACTATATGTTTCATGAAGAATCAAAAGGAAACTACATGTCTTAAGATGGCATAGGCGTAAAATCAGCCATAAGCAGGATGCATACATAAGTAGGATACATACATGTACATTACAATAGTCTCGTAAAAATATGCATCGAATACATTTGTTCCCTAAATGTATCTTAAGATGACATGATTTTGATGTGTAGTCAAATTTACCAGGACGACCAATTGATTAAACTCGCTCTTGTACAAGCACAACACCAAAATAAGTAAAAAAAAGCTTGTTTCACATATCTTGTGAGATTTAAAATGACATTTGAAAGGAAAAGAAATGTGAAGAGAAATTAAAATTGATATCTAATGACTAGGAGTGAAATTTCGCCATCAACAGAGGGTCTACAAGATCATTTAATATCCAAAAGAAATAAACAAATGGTTGTGTTATATTAATTCATGTATTCCTTCAACATATTTATACTTGCAATCGCATGAAATCAGGTAGAAAGCATCTAACCAGTACAAAACAAAATAAAGCAGAGCACAGCAAAGATAGCACACGTGCATTGAGATATCAGTGACACAACGATAATCTAGAAATTAGCGTTGTAGTCCAATACGGGATAGAAAAAGTGCATACTTTCGACGGAGGCAAATCGAATGCAAAACATCTCTTCCTTTAATTCCCCATCGGCAAAATCCGTTGCATGCCAGACGCAGGACTTGTCGTTTCCGGCGTGCTCTTGCATCTTGGTGGTGGGAATCACTATGCAAGAGCAACAAGAAAAGAAGAACTTTCAGCGATACGCCAGCCATCATAAACCAAATAAAAAATACAGAAAGGAACAGAATACGGCTTCCAACCTAGGTGGTTCGCGCAGATCTTGAGCGTCTTCGACTGCCGCATCACCAGCCTGACTTTCCCCGTCTCCCTGTGCTTAAGCAGCTTCACGGTCCCAGTACCCCTCTCCTTCCATTGGTTCCCATCTTTATCGAACCGATAGAGCTTCGCCTTACTGCTCCGCATCCAGAAAGCATAAGCCCAAGTCGGACTCAAAGATCGAGGATAACTAGGCACAAAAGCGACAAGATCGGGGAGGGCTGCTTACAGATCGATGAGGGCGTCCTCCTCCTCTTCGCCGGTGGTGATGGCGACCTCCGAGAGGGTGACAATGGGGGCAACGTGGGCGCCGGTGTCCTCGTCCTCTCCGGCGGCGACCTCCGGCGCCTCCTCCTCGTGCTCGCGCTCGGCACTGTTGCTCGCCATGGAGATCTGACGGCTGCTATAGAGGGGGGGCGATCGGTGAACGCGAACTCGAGAGAGGTCGAATGAACAAAAAAAAAGGAACGAAAACGATTAGGGTTCTATTATTTGTTTATTTGCTCTCATATATATATATATGTATATACCTAGAGAGAGAGAGAGAGAGAGAGAGAGAGAGAGACTTGGGGCGGCGTGAGTGGGGACGGGGGAGGTGCAGGAACGCGACCATATATGTTGCGGCCGGACACGTTGGACTATACGGGTGACATCTCTACCGTTCATAATATCCACCGATTAGATTTCAAATTATTAATGTCAGGAGGTCTTGAATATTTTGTTTTTTTTATGTTTTGGCAAAATTATATATTTTTTGCCCTCAAATGAATTTATACATTTTTTTGCCTAAAGTGAAATTTATACATAGTGCATGACAATATATTAACAATTTGAGGACCAAAATAATTCCAGCCATTATCAATTTATCATCAATGTACCTCGTGAAAAAATGAACTCTAAATGAAAATGAAGAATGTAATGTACAGTGAACAGCTCGTTTTCAAATTGATAATTTTTTATAAAAATATTCTTTTATTTATTTCTTGATAGACAAGTTGTGCTTTTTTCCGGAATGGTAATTTTTTTTTTTAAAAAAATTTCAAGTATGGGGAATATAAATTTAAAAATGAGTTGTCTGTGGGATAAATTCAATTCATCAATTGCCAGCGAACAGAGGGACAAGTCGCTCATATTTATTCAAAGTTGAGGTGTAAAGTAGGATTATTATTGTTATTATTACACACGTTGTGTCTGCAAGAAAATTTATGTTTACAATATAAGTATATGAGAAAGGCATATAGAACAACACGGGTAAATTAAACGAATGGTCTCTCAACTTTGAATCGATTTCTAACTGGTCCCTCAACTTTAATTTGTTACGTCCCTCATTTTTTATTTTCTTACACGATTAGTCCTCTTGACCGGTGATAGTGGATTTTCCGATTGTCTTGCATACGTGGCCGACACGTGAGTCGTTTCTCTCTCATCTATATTATTTAAGTCATCCACGTCATTTAACGCTCCAAACCAGGTAAATTACACGGATCGTCTCCCAATTTTAAGTCGATTTCTAAACAGTCCCTCAACTTTGATATTATTGCACGATTCATCCACTTGATCGATAAGAAACAGTCTCTCGATTATCTTATGACGTGGAATAATAAAATATAATAAAAAATTTAACTAGCTAACATCACACAATAAAAAAATATTATAAAAATTTCAGGGCGCGGACGAGCTGGCAGAGGAGGGGTGTCGGCCCCCCTCTCCAAGCTCGCCCAATGGCGAGCTTCGCACAAGGGGAGCTAACGCCCCCTCGCGAGTTCGTCGACGTTCGTATCATTTTTTATTTTTTATAATATCTCAACTTTGAATCGTTTAGGGTCGCCGACAAGCTCGCGAGGGGGCATTGGCGCCCCTTGTTCAAAGCTCGCCAGTGGGCGAGCTTGGAGAGGGGGGCCGACACCCCTCCTCTACCATCTCGTCAGCGCCCTGAAATTTTTATAATATTTTTTATTGTATGATGTAAACTAGTTAAAATTTTTTATTATATTTTATTATGTCATGTTATAAGATAATTGGGCGACTGTTTCTTATCAGTCAAGTGGATGAATTGTACAATAATATCAAAGTTGGAGGACTGTTTAGAAGTCGACTCAAAGTTGAGGGACAATCCGTGTAATTTACTTAGTTTGGAGCATTAAATGACGTGGATGATTTAAATGACATGGATGAGAGAGAAACTGCTCATGTGTCGGCCACGTATGCAAGGCAATCGAGAAATTCACTATCACCGGTCAAGAGGACTAATCGTGCAAGAAAATAAAAGATGAGAAACGTTCTGGTTACAAATTGAAGTTGGGGGACTATTCGCGTAATTTACCCAGAACAATACATTATTGATCTGATACTCGCATTCTAATCCCACTTTTGTATATTTTAATAGTATATTATATCCATTATTTCTATTTTACAATCTGATCAAGTTTTATAGTATATTCTTTTCTTTATATTTCGGACGTGTTTTACATATCCACAAATTATAAAATATGTATGAATAGATAGAATTGGAAGTTCATCTCAATTCGAGATGTATACAAAGAGATAACGTTGAAATAGTGACCCTCTATCGTGCGTCTCAGGAAGCAATGCAATTGAAATGTAAAATAGATATAAAATAATAATGACTGGATTATTATAAAATCAAAATGACCATATAACGCCCTGAAATTCGTCCCCATCACGTGGCGCGAATCTCCTTTCGATGCTCTCCTTTTTCTTTAACCATATTGACCCTTTCGTTGATTAGGACGGTCAATAATAGTGCCACATAAATGGAAGACTTTAAAAATAAAATATATAACTTTTTAAAACAATAAATGCGAAAGCTAAATAGGTCGAAGTTCACAAATGTGAATGCATAGTGTGGAAGCTCGATAATATAAGAGGTACATCACATGACATAATAAGGCGTCCATAGATCACGTCATAACACAAATACACATAGATCTCACGTACAAATCGATGACACAAAATAGTAAAGACCTTACTACTATATCCATGTG
Source organism: Pontederia crassipes (assembly GCA_030549335.1). Lineage (NCBI taxonomy): Eukaryota > Viridiplantae > Streptophyta > Magnoliopsida > Commelinales > Pontederiaceae > Pontederia > Pontederia crassipes. The sequence continues at coordinate 7,432,758 of CM060189.1, forward strand.
CGCACACACCATCCGAGCAAAGGTCTCCGCACACACAGCAATCGAATCATGATAGGTAAATCAAGTACCTATGGAATCAACACAGGGAGGGAGACTCTCCCGTTAGTACAAGACTAAATGTGATAACATGTGAGTCATAAAAATGATTCAGAAAGTATGAGCATGATAACAATATCATATGAAATCATGGAGATCATCATGTATGGAATGACTCATTCATTTCATTATTTCATGTATTATCTCTGTCTTTCGTCCTTTCCATTCATGGACCATGATGGAAAAAAAGTCATCATCAACGATCAATAACATGGCTCATGAGGATATTCATCTTTCCATTGGAAAGACATAACATTCTTTCTTTCATTTTCCTTTCATTTTCATTTTCATATCAAGTTCATTCATATTTATGTTCATGTGGACATAGTCCGTTCATTCAGCTTTCATCTTATCCATGGATTGGAAGAGCTCTCTACTTTTTATGATATGTCATGCGCACACATGGTGCAAATATCTAGTTACATCATGGACCGGTGAGGGATTAGTGCCACGACAATGCCCCTAGAAGGGGAGGGGTGACATCGCACTGTGGGGTAACATCCCTCAGTGGAGATGACATCGTGCTAGGCGGCAACACCCGTTAGAGTGGGGATGAACTCGCGCTAGGCAGTAACACTCCTCGATGGAGATGACCTTGCGCTAGACAACAACATCCGTAAGGATGGGGATGACCTCATCATGTCGGTAACACCCTTCAGAGGAGATGACCTCGCACTAGGTGGCAACATCCGTATGAATGACCTCACGCAAGGCCGAAACACCCCTCAACGGAGATGACCTCACACTTGATGGAAACATTCGTAACAATATGAAAAAAGCCTTACTCAAGGGCATGTGCTTTCTTGAGGGAAGTGCGATGAACAATAGGCTTCCCGTCTAGGTAAGCATGACATTCCTCCATTTCGTCTTTTATCTTTATTAACGTATTGATCTATCTTTTTATCTTAAGGATCAATCAAGGCTTTGAGGAGCAAGGTTGGCTCCAGGTTGATGTTTATAACCATAGGTGTGAGAACAATCATATCGACACGAGTAAATCGTAGCATATTCTTGTAATTAGAGTTATATCATTCTCTGTTCACTTCTGAACACCCGAAAGTCGAGTGGTCATCCTGTCCATAGGTTCATCGGGTGCCCGATAATCGAGCGATCGCCCGATAATAGTCGAGTGGTCATTCTAACGCTGGGCGCGAATTAGACGTCCAAAAGGTCGGGGTCATCCAATCCTTCCTTGGATAGAACTGAGAGTTCTCGGCCTGAAACTTTCGGTCACCCGAAAGTTCACTAGTCGTCCGGTTCTATCAAAGTCGCATGATAACTATCTTTTGACTGATTGATTGATTCGAACGGTCAACCGATAACAGTATTGGACTATCAGAGTGGACGCTAGGAAGAGGTTCGATCGTCCGTTCCGATAGCTGTCGGGTCGATAATGGACGCTCGATCCATGATCGGTCGATCGCTCCAACTGGGCAGAACCGTAGGTCCTTGTGGAGTTCTTATGTTTTCAACTAGTTTTCGAAATACAACATTCTATAAACTATATCTAATATTATCTAAGCAAGCAGAGAGCATGTGAGCATGATCCATAGTCCATAATTCCATCATATGCATCGTAATAAATATGAAGGCATCATAATCATCCTTGTCTCCATTTCATGCACTTATACGTTTCATGTGATTATGCCTAACATTTCAACAACTATGATGAACAATCTGTAACTATCAATATCAGAAATCATATAAAAAAACCATTCATATCGAATATCCTTAACACAAGTAATACATACTATCGACTTTATCGTAAAACATCCTTAAACATGCCAACTATAATAAATCCCAGAATCTGAGCACTTAAGACTCTAAGCATGCATAGTATCAAGTACATGATCATCTCATAATATTCAATACTTCAAACATTCAAGGGCAACAATCATTTTGGCATGTTAATATCAAATTTAAGCATCGAAATCTATCAACTTGGCATGCATATCGACATAGCTATCCAAGGCATTAATCTACCCACTTACTAACATGATTCAAATTCCTTAGATCAGCATGCTAAAACTTTACGAAAGACCCTTATAACCTAGATTCCATTAATACACTTGTTAGCCTAAGTTTTCGATTGTTTCTTAGGTGGTTGATACGTTAGTCCTTCCTTCTCCTTCCTCCTTTTCTTCCTTCATGATCAATGCATGCGGATCCTTCTCCAAAAGCTTCTGGCCGAGCTCAAGCAATGTAGTACACACAAGAAGAATGGTGGAAGAGAGAAGAATGAGAAGATGAAAGGAATTGGTGCAAAATGAGAGGTGTGAATCTATAAAAGAGATGGAGAATGGGACTTTGTGCCTCCTCAACTCAAGGGTCATGAACATGAAGGAGTTGCACAAAGTTCCAAAGGTTGTGTGAAAAAGAGGAGTCAAAATTTGATTTAATTTCATACTTAGAAATTTGACGACTGCGAACCGAATGTTTCGAATGACCGGTGAGCCAAAAATAAAAATTAATAAAAGTATTTAATTTGCACAAAATTTTGTGATGTTACAAATTCCATCACTAAGAAAATTAAGATGTTATGAATTTGAATCTCAACGATACAAATGTATCATTTTATTTTCGATCTTTACTTTTCTCACATGAAATGGTCGTAGACCTGTAATTGAAAAAAAATGACATTATCTTCCCAATTCTAATAACAATTTAATAATTAGTTAAATATAACACTTAACTATAACTATTTTATGCCCATCTATAATGAAATATAAAACTTAACTATAAGTACCACCAGCATCATCATTCACTTGTTTGGATCAAGTACAAAGGAAAAAAATCTCAATAAGGCATTCTTAAATCTTGTAATTGCAAATTTGCAATTACCCATAGAATTACTAATCAGTTAACTATGATCATTTTTTTTACCATCCATGATAACGATCAATCAATTTTAATATAGAAGTCATCGTGACTTAAATTTTTTTGAACTTATTAATTAATAAATATACTCTGAATAATTTAAGAAAAAAATACAATGTGTACTTTTATGCAATAATAGGTCAATCACGTGCACATGATGACAAGTTATGGATCATAATTCACTTTAACCGAGTTTACATTACATAATTTATAGTTTACATAACAACAACCATATCTTCTTTTTCATTTTATAGTTTACATAACATAATTGCATAAAAGAACAAATCATGAAAATAAGGCTAACAAATAAACCAATAACTTCGTAAATAATAAAATCAGTCAACACAATAATCATAATAACGTGATAATCAAGACATAAACATCATCGCATAACTTTTCAGCACTAATAAAATTGACATGCACTCACTCCATAATTTACAACTTCAAGTAGAAGACTCCAATTCATGTTGTTCTATTTTTTTTTTTCTGAAAATATACTCTTCTAGACTAGACATACAAAGTTTCTTAATTTTTCTATATACTTATCATTCTTCTTCTTCTTCTTCTTCTTCTTCTTCTTCTTCTTCTTCTTCTTCTTCTTCTTCTTCTTCTTCTTCTTCTTCTTCTTCTTCTTCTTCTTCTTCTTCTTCTTCTTCTTCTTCTTCTTCTTCTTCTTCTTCTTCTTCTTCTTCTTCTTCTTCTTCCTGCATCCTACTTCGAAGATTGAGACCGAGATATAGGATGCTCATATTTTGACCTGTATAAAACAAGACCGAGATATAGGATGTTTCTTCTTCTTCTTCTTCTTCTTCTTCTTCTTCTTCTTCTTCTTCTTCTTCTTCTTCTTCTTCTTCTTCTTCTTCTTCTTCTTCTTCTTCTTCTTCTTCTTCTTCTTCTTCTTCTTCTTCTTCTTCTTCTTCTTCTTCTTCTTCTTCTTCTTCTTCTTCTAGGGATCAAGTTCTCAAACGTATTATGGTGTTTGTCATAATGGATCCCTGCATCCTACTTCGAAGATTGAGACCGAGATATAGATATACATAAAGTTTATTAACCGCGCCACCAAATGATTTCATATGCAAAACGAAACTTTGAGAAACATTTCTTTTCTTTTATTTTTTTTCTGCATGTTTAGGATCCTCAGATTTTCCAAATTCTCTATAAGTTTTCATCATTTCATTAATCCCTATATACATATTGGTATAATATTTTTACATATTATAATATAATCCCTAGACCACGTAAATGGTTTATATTTTATGTTTATAAAATGTTATATTTAGTTCTACCGTTATTCATTGTTATATTTAGCCTTTTTCATTATTATAGTTGTTCCAATCGTTAACCGTCATCTGTTTTGCCTCTTCAACAAATAGAAATCTTTTTATTACAAAAATGGTGTTCATGCCAACGAAGGTATGGTGTTAAATTCTTGGTTATCTATTTTTCACATTCCCATCCCATGCTTTTAAGCGACGAATAATGGAGACATATGGCTCGCGTTCCAGTTTTATTCTTCCAAACACAAACAACGCAATACGCACCAGAGCAATAACCGTGGACATATTCCCAACTGAGGACATAGCTTGAAGAATTGCAGGCAAATAAATTGCATCTAGAACAGCTACAAGTATAGAAAGACGAGAATACAAAGTGTCAACAATATCAGAACGAACCTATACACACTGCGATAGTGGATGAAAGCCACTACAGCATTGATCCCCCTCATTTTGGCCTGGCAATAATATTTTACTTGCTACAAAAAGAATACAAATCAGTCAATTAACAACACAAGCCTAATGCAAAATAAACTAGCACCTATTCCCGCTCTAGTTTTATTGAAATCATCAGCGCAAATAAAAGCATTGTACTCTTTCTCTTTCTCCCACATGCTACATTAGTCTTTAACCTTTATCAATAACTTCCCATAGGAGGCATGCCGAATGGGGGCATTGGAGGCATGCCCATTGCTCCCATTGGCGGGGGTGCGGCAAAAGGCCCTGGCATGCTTGGACCACCCATACCAGGCATCGGTGGAGCAGGTAGTGCGAGTGGCAGTAACTGCGCATACATATTCTACAAACAGAAAAAAAGAAACATGTTGCACTATAAGTTAATATGATGTACATCTGGATGAGATTACAAACTACAAGCTGAAAAAAATCGACCAGATTCATCACCTGTTGTGCAACCAGATCCTTATCTTCTTTCTCTTTAGCTTTCACTTCATTTTGTGCCTCCATCCTATCTTTTATAAGTTCATCAACTTTGCTAGTATACTCTCGGATAAACTGTAGAAAAATGTCATGGTGATCATTCATGTAACAAACAGAAGAATAATCAAAGGGGAAAAAGGAGCTACCTGTAAGACATATGGGAAAGCAAAGTCGATCATATTGTTCATCCACGCAAGCTCAAGGACCACATCCGGACGGATTAAGTCATAACAAATGAAGAGACATGAAGCAAAGCATTCCTTCTTTCCCTGCAAAAGGAAAGAAACAGACTGTGATACAAGCATTTATAGATTAGGTCTATCACAAATGAAAGCTAAAAAATAATCAAGCAAATCGTTGCACAAGTGCAAGATTGTGATTCATGAGACAATTTCTATGCTCATTACAGAGCGGCTTCTTCAGCAGTATGAGACCTTGAGGTATAAAGTAGAATAAATGATTAGTTACAGGTTCAGCTTAACTATTAAGGAATCCAATAGTAAATACCACATTTCAAGAAACATTTCAATCACAAATTTATGACACATTTGGTTTTTTCCCTGTTAAGGGAGAGCTCACTTCATTTAATTGCAAAGTGACGAGAGTTCAGAATCCTATGAAAAGAGAACTATATCATGTTTCCACTTGGCTTTATATAGAAAGATAAATATCGTAGGCGTTTGGCTGTTACCAATGGAAGTACCTGGTCAATGAAATAAATAAGTAACTCCTCAGCAAGTTCTCGATCTCCAGACTGTGAACAAGTCTCCATTGCATCTTTGTAAAGGTTGTCCTTCTTGGAGAGTGCAATAGATTGCTTCCATCTCCCCGCTTTCTTGTAGATATATGCAGCTATCCGCCTCATCTCAAGAAGTTCATGTTTTTCAATCTAGCAAACAAAAAAATACTATTAGGGAGTGGCATTCAATCTAGCAAAATACTCATCTCAAGAAGTTCATGAAACTGTACGTCTGTACCTTTTGTGCGAGGCCTATCTGATCAAAATTGTCATGCAAATCAACAGATTCCCGTAGTCTATCATAATCCTCCTCCTCAACGTAAATCTCATTCAGTGCTTCATTCACAGCACTTACATTGTTACTTTGCACAGCAACCATATATGGTTTGACAAGATGCAGGTGACCAGCCTGAAATAAGCAGTAATAAAAGTTCGTAACAAGCACAAAACAGAAATGACTAGCAGGGAAAGAGAATAAAAGAAAATCGACCTCATCATTCTTATCCAGCATACATCAAGATATTACAAGTCACAACCTACATGTTCATACCTTTCGCATTATATCAACAACACGAGTGTGATCCACTCGAAGTGCAAGCACGTGAAGAACGTCATTAATGAGGTCAGGATGTTCCAGAAAATAGAAATGAACTGTTTTGTAGTACAGCTCCACATTTGCAACTTTCACAATCACATCTTTAAACTGCATATGATCCCATGCATCTGGAGAATGATTCATTATGGTTGTTGCAGCATTATCAAACTCATCATACTGTATATAGAGATAAGTGAGCTCTTTCCAATGATGTTGCTCATCGCAAACACGAATAAGCTTAGGAATGTTGAGACGGGTTGAGAAGAGTTTAATGTGTTCCATAAGCTTTTCAGGCCGATATCTAGCATATAAGACGCCCAACTCTGTGAAAATGCCCATATGTGCACGCTCCAATCCAAGACCACTTTCCATTAGAGAAATTAACTCGTTGAAACAACCTCTATTCTGATAATAGTCACTAACCTCTTCCAAGTCATCAACCTAACACATTCAAGTTAATAATGTCAAGGTGGTTTCACAAAAAGATTTAAATTCTTTTTTTGAGAGGAAAAGTTTAAACTCTTGACAACTCAAAATATTATATCACAACAAAAATATCAATACTTCAGAATATTACCTGGACAATTATATTGAGACCACATATCTGAGCTAAGCGGAACTCCTCGGCATCAACACAAGCAAAACAGACTTCTTTCCAAGTCTTTGAGCTATTTGCTTTACGAGCAGCATCAACTGCTCCCTGGAACTGCTTAAGCTTAACCAGTGTGCTTGCTAGTTTAGCCCAATTAGAAATGAAAGCAAATATGATCTTGGCAGCTTCATAGAGGCCATCATCAAATAAACGATCACCAACATTTTGTAAATTAGCAACGTTAGGCATCAGAATGAACTCCTCGATTTCACCTAATCTCTCAATCTTGGCATAAGCATATATGAGTTCACCATCCACTTTAGGTTCTTTAGCCTTTTGTCGCACCATCAACAAGTATTTGACCAAATCATGGTAAGCATTGGCATCCTCAGCAGCTCGAATAACATCCAAAAACTGTGTTGCATCATCTGCACGAATGAATGATTCAATTGCATCACTCACTAAACCTGCACGTAGCTGAGCCTTTGCTACCTGACTCCAAACTGCATCTTCATCAACACGGAATGCAAACTCCACAGCTCTATCTATGCTTTGAATGTTATCCAGAAGCACATTGACTGCTTGCACATTTAAGTTGAACTTTTTGAAGATAGCAAATGCTTCTTCATACAGTTGTGCTTCCACTGCCACCTCACCAACTGCAGGCCCATCAAAATTGTCCAATCTATTAATGTAATCCATGACCCTAGAGGGATCAGCTTTGATGGCTGTTAGAATTAACAAATTTTGCAGATTGAAGTTCCCACTGAAGGCAGAATTTTGGAGCACAATCTTTTCAAGTAATTCAATAAGTTCGTGCGGAAGGTCAGCAGTCATGAAAGCCTTAACAGCTGCAGAGACTTGCTCCGGGCTTTTGCTTTCAGGCAAAGCAGTTGAAACAACTTGATCAATAAGTTGTCTTCTGTATTCATTGTCAGGAAGTAGAACTTTCTCCCACAGATCAGAATCCATTCTCTCCACAACATATCTGCCATTAATGATAACATGAATATCATAAAACATAAAAATGGATTTGAACATAAATATTGCAAAAATATACCTATATTAAAAAAGTGCATACCTTGCTTGTAACTTGAATAATGAGTTTCTGTTGGTGACATTGATTAGTTCATCATCGCATTGTCCTCGCCTATATGCAACCACTGCAAGAGTAGGATCCCGCTTCTCACAATATTTACCCACAACACGTGAATCATAGTATGGATTGGTAGTCAGAAAATGTTCAGGATTGTTGTTGCTATCAATGATTATCATCCCTAGTGCATTATGAACATGAACATCTTGGCTTCCCTCACTCACAAGATGCTCAAGAAATTGTGTTAGCAGCCTCAGGCGGTTCCTATATTCAACAAAGCAAAAGAATAAATGACACGGATCTTTATCTGACCACCCCGGATACTATGATGGCAACCGAAAAAATAAAGAATATGACATAACTACAGAAAAAGTTTCACAGGTAAGCACAGCAATGGGAAATATCTCATACCTCTTCTCACACTCAGCCACAAGAGGCTCAACTGGAAGGAGAGAACGAACCGAAAGAATCAAACCTTTAATGAAGTCTTCCGGACATTCATCATCTAAAAGCTGTCCCACCACCAAAGGAGCATTTCCCGGGTTTACCTATGCAGAAGAGAATGCCAAATTTAACCACATTAAGATAAAAAAGGACTAAATAAGACAACATTACTAAATCATTTGACTAACATTATACACCTAGCACATGAAAATCAAGAGTTACTGTGGACACAGAGCACTAGCTTCACAAGAAGGCAAAAGAATCTTACTTTCTGAACATATCCTTCAATGTAGCGGAGCATGTTGTTCGTATACAAGTAGTGAGTCAAATCTGGAACAAAGCCAAATCGGTCACAAACATTTATCAGGGGTCTTGCATCTGGAAGTTTAGCTTCCATCAGGAAATTCTTTGTTTTCTCAGGATCATAAAAATTGGATTCTCGTGTTACACGTTCTACTTCTTTAATTTGTCCAGTTCTAGCAGCTGCCTCAATGTACTTAAAATGAATATCAGGATCCTCACTGTTTTGTTCAGCCAAAACCAAGAAAAAGAGAATGTGAGAAAAAGCCAACGTTCCCTTCAAAGAAAATAATCCAAAAAAAAAATCACCTGAACAACTACCTGGAACTTAAATATGATCCCAAGAAGAAATAGAGACCCTCATAGGATTTAAACTGCTCAAACAATTTAATGCAAGAGTCGACACCCAATTGCTCAGAATATTCCTTGGCAGTCTGCAGGAGCGAACAATAGTTAGAAACCAACAAATGAATTGAAAGCAAGGTGAACGGGCAAGACAATTTTAGAGCTTGCCTGCACAATTATCTGAAGGTTTCCTCTGAGATTAACCAACAATAGATCTTTCATGCACTCAAGTGCCCACTCCCTGGAAAGAGTCCCAAAGAACTCCACAAGTGCCTGAAAAGAAGACAAGGTTAGCACATTTTTATCTCAGTTGAATAGAATTGCTACACATACCTGAGGCTCAATAGCATGTGTATTCACGATAACTCGCTTAATATCAGGCAGTTCTGCATAATGCTGTACGACAAAAAATAGAACGAAATTAATAAAAGTAGACATCAATAATTTTGAGGACATCCTAAAACATGTAGTCCACATGAGGTTTGTTGAGAAGAATTTCAACCTGAAGTGCTCTAATATACAAGCCAGCCTTTTCACATAGCTGGGCTATTCGTGGACGGTCATAATGGCTGAACATTCCATTAGCTAATATGGCATCGGCAACATTTGGATATGTTACCAAATTAATCTCTAAAACCTGAAACAATTGTGATCTATGGCGTCAAATATAGTGCAGAATCAAAGAACACAGAACATGCTTTCACAAAAAAATACTACCTTAGTTTGCAGAAAAGCATGCTCAGGAAGATTAGGCTTCAGGACATCTAACAAGAAAGCTGTTGCCTCACGAATCAAATTTCTCTGGAAATATAGAAATGGTGAGAAAGATAATTTTACTAACTAAGATTTGCATTTCAGCATCTAAGACTTGTGCAGGCTTCATTTTAATTAAACCACAAAACAATTAACAGAAACAAGTACACATGAGTATACCTGAAGAAATAGATCAGTGATTGTGTTGTAATCAACTGGACAGCCACCCTCCATTTGTGACATCATGAGAGCAAAATTAACAGCACCCTGCCATTAAATTGGTTATAAGATTAAGTTATAAGGCCTGTACAATGGTCAAGAATGCCAAAAGAAGGGATGTGCACTATGCAGTATCTGAGCTGTGGAAAACAAAATAACAGTAATAACATAGTTAATTACAATAATTTATTTTTTCAATTTTACCTCAACTAAACCTACACATGGCGGAAATATGCGCCTCAAAGAATGTCAAGTAAATAAAATTCTCACCTGAGGATCTGACCTCAAAATAGTCTGCAGAAGGAAAAGATAATCCGGTGTGTAGCCAACCTGCAACAAACAAGCACGGTTATCAGACTACAGCAAAGTTAAGCCTGTTACATGTTTTCCTTTTGAGTTGCCATGTTTTGGGTCCACATCACATGCTTGGAAAGTCATACAAACAAGATCATTCCCAAGATAGAACACAGTTTTGTCAAGATAGTTTGTCTTTTTTTTTACAAGAAGATAGCTTGTCTTGGTTATGACATTCAGCCAACCCTAAATGTCTTCTTATTGTGAATATAAATAGGCTTGTTACAACACGAGAAAGAAGACTGCTGCTTAGATAGGAACTTTCTTTTGCAAAATTTACCTGCTTTGAGTAGATAAGAATTTTATCAAACTCTCTTCTTTCAGCAAAAGCAGCAACAACCTTCGGGGTGGCCCTCGCTTTTATATAAATTTTCAGTGCAAGATCATTGTCCACAGTCTGTAGAAGTACACAGATCAAGGTTAAACAACCAAAGAAAAGGAAGCCACATTATTGGTAGGTTGAAAAGGCAAAATAAATAGAGTTTGTTAAAATCAAAATGTTTGACCGTGCTATAGAAAACTTACTTTGACAAGATCCCCCAGTTCTTCACTGCATTCAAGCTTGTCTTCCGCTAACCAATTCTCCAGAAGATTCTTTTTGTTCTGGTTCACAACAAGACGAGACAACTCCAGAGACTCGAAAGCATTTAGTTTTCCTCTAGTTAACAGTGTACCAAAGTACTGTAACAAGGGAGGCGTCTGGCCAGTTTGCACGGGAACACCCTGTGTAATGCAAATAAACAAGTAAGCAGATGACCTATGAACGAGAAAACTATAAAACAACATCAACATCCATAAGTATACAACAACACTCCAGAGAAAAAATTATCTTACAGAAAAAATATGCTTCATATAACAATATATCAACTAAGAGTATAGAAAAACATTTACAGTATTACAAGCATATATCTAATCTCTAAAATTTGCAAGCAGACAGCAAAAAAAAAAAAAAAACAAAACAAAACAAAAGCAACCATGTGTACCTGAAATTTTGCGACAGTCTCCGGAGTTCTTAGAATCCCCTGTGGAGATTCTGCAGCAAGTTCTGCAGCTTCCTTGTACTTTGTCTGGGAGAATAATTCTTGAAATCGTTGCACAACCTGATGTGAAAAGAGAAGATTAAAGAAACTTGCACATATGATGCCGTGCCAAACCAAGCATCCAAAATTTCATTTCCAATAAAAAAGTATCAGACACAATTATATATGTCAGAATGTCTAAGTATTCAAAACTGCATAGAAGTCATCCAAGAGAAAAAAAATGAAAATTCAGTGGTACAGTGAACAACTATGATAAACATCAATTTCAACTGTGCATGGGACTAATATCATCTACTATATGGATCTCTTCGGTGATCGAGATTGATGTGCTTCCCAAGGAAGACAGGAGAGAATGAGAGGTGAACTATGACCTGGAAATTATATAGAACAAATTCAATGTTTTCCCCCAAGGGAGGGAGAATTAAATGCTTTCGAGTACAGAAGACAGGCAAAAACATTAGCCCGACACATAAAAGCCTCTAAAGCACTGGTTCCTATGCTTCAATTCTAAACCATCTTTTGGGACAATCCACTGGAGAAAAATTGATAATAAAAAAATTTTTGGATCCTTCAATACTCCTTGATTTTTTTTACTCAAACTACACTCACCCAGGAAGACGAACAAGAATATGTCAAAGACAATAACCGTGTCCCTGTATTGATTGTGCCATTAACAAAAATAGATGTCTCTTCAATCTCAACTCTCAAGCGTGACAAAAGGGGGAAGAAAGTACTCACGACGAGAAATCAAGATAAATAGACAAATTCAGAAGAAAGTCTATACTTGAAGGCATGAAGCTATTCAAATAAGTGATTTCTATGTGAACAGAAGGTAACCATAACATTATTACTTACCAAATTTTCGGCACCTGGAAGATTTCCACGTTTAGCCAGGTTAACAGCCAACTCCAGATTGTTCAACTGCAAAAATTAAAATGTACTGTTATCTAAGAGATCCAGAAAATTAAAGACATTAAATCGATCCAAGGAAAGTCTGACATACTTGGCCACTAATAAATGGAATAATAGTAGCTTCATTAACAGTAGCAAGCAGAACTTGACCCCTTCTATTGACAGCATAAAAACCACCAACAGTTGAAGCCTCAGTTGTCAGAAAAATGGGATCTGGACTAATTCTGTTTCTGTATACTGCGGTTGCTGTTTCTAAATCATACACAAATAATAACCCAAGCTTTGTAATCACATAAATTAAACCATACTTCTGAGAGACCTGCAAAAGTAACACATCAAATAAAGACACTGGCTCCAAATTCAATGTATCATAAAGATCAAGTGATTTGACTTGGACATACCTGCATTGACACAGGAAAATCATCTGCAAAATCTGGTGGAAAGAATAGATCTGCTTGTTTCTTTGTAAAACCTGGCTTACCTGATGAGATAATAGCTCAGAATGAGAAATAAAGAATATCCTTTCAAAGAAAAATGAAATATGGAATAGAAAGGATTACAAAAGAAAAAAAATTGCTCCAAAAGATGACATCCCGAAAGAACTTTTTGGTTGGGATCACAAAATTTAAGGTGAGAGATACAAAAGTACAACATTTCAACTGCTAATTGAAGCACAGTGTATATAATCTCAAGAAAGAATGCCATTTAACTGATTATTCGTCTTAAGATATCTAAGAACTCAAATTTTCATTTTCCAGATAAATGTCTTTATCACTTCACTTTTTTTTCTTTATTTCAGTCCTAAAAAGAAAATTTCTTCACCACTTCAAATTAATCTTTTTTTTGTTTCCTATTCTGATTTTCCCCACCTAGTGGGATAAGGCTTTGTTGTTGTTGTTGTATTCTGATTTTCATATTCTTCACTAAACTACTGCACATTAAACCTTGCAACAAACATACACAAAGGAAAAAATGCCATTTAACTGATTATTCGTCTTAAGATATCTAAGAACTCAAATTTTCATTTTCCAGATAAACGCCTTTATCACCACTTTTTTTTTCTTTATTTCAGTCCTAAAAAGAAAATTTCTTCACCACTTCAAATTAATCTTTTTTTTGTTTCCTATTCTGATTTTCATATTCTTCACTAAACTACTGCACATTAAACCTTGCAACAAACATACACAAAGGAAAAAAGAAATTACAATGTAGAATCATGAATGCACTCCATCATTACAAATAGAGCATACCTGGTTGGGCACCCAGCTCAATCACATGCAACTTTGAAACGGTCTGACCAGCATTAACAGTTTTCGATGCGAAGCAAATGAGAATGGAAGCATTTTCGTTTCCAGCAACCTATTTGAAGTGCAATCAACAGTAAGGGACAGCCTAGCAAGAAGAAATGCATGAAGAGGAGAAGACATCTGTGAGAAGGAAGAAAGACAGCATAAATAACTTGCTCACTTTAAATGAAGCAAATGATGCAGCATGTGCCTCAAGAGCCTGGCTGCGTTGCTGGTCAACAGAAAAAAGCTGCATGTTTCCTTTTACTAGTTGTGGTCTCTACAATCAAGATATCATTACATCAGTGACTAATTTGGGATACAGCACTATGAAGAAGGTTTAAAATCACAGCTGATATAATGACTGATTTTAAAAACAGGAAAGATAAAAGAGAAAACATGCACGAGAAAGACATTATGGGTTCATATTAAAGTGTGAGAAAGGTCATAAAAAATTTATAGAATAAAAAATCAGGGATGACACCCTATTCAATGGGTATCCTTTTTTTATGAAAGGATATTTGATGAGTATCTGACCCATTTAGATCAAACAGACACTTATCATAGCCAAAAGTCATATAACATGGAAGGAACATCACTGTAATGTTTCTCATCGTTTGAAACTTAACATGTATATAAATATTTATTTGCATTAAATGACCACGTGATTTCCATATGTATGATCCTCTTTTAGCAAGATATGTAGGATATAATACATATTTATTATTTCTTTTCTCATGAAAAGATTCTATAATTCAGTTTCCTTACAGCCTATTGGGGGTTAAGGAATCAAATCCTACCCAACATAGGTATAAGTGAGCACCTTTTTTAAAAGATATTAGAAACGCACAATTATTATAAGCTAAATAGCATGTGCTTACAAACACACAAGAAATCGTATTTCACATTGTTGCTGGCTTGCTGCTCACTTTTGCAACCTGCTCAATTACGAGCAGGTCAATAGTAAAGAACAATTTATTACTTAAGTTGCACTTTGTACCCTTTAGCTTTTAAGGAAAACGTTATTTCTATCAGTTGACACACAAGAGATAAAGTTTTTCATGAGGTATGAAGTTTTCCTTTTTCAAAACAAAAAAAAAAAAGATGTCTGCAGAAAGACGTAGTCATTTGTTGTCCGATCTCTTTCTGCACATAGATATCTTTACAAAAAAAAAATGATTTGTTAAAGCAAGAAAATTTGAATCGTTAACAAGAGGAGGTCATAAGTGTGCCCCCATCATAATATACTGAAATGTCCAAATAGAAAGTAAAACTCCGCCTATATTTTATAGCCGGTCCCAAGCCCGGATAAAGGAGGAGGGTTGTGTTAGGCCCCGACAGCCAGCGTAAAATCCTGTTGAATCTTATGAACATGGATCAACGAAGGCGTCGTATGATCCATGTAACCGACCCCACCTAGTGGGATAAGGCTTTGTTGTTGTTGTTGTTGTTGTCCAAATAGAAAGTAAACGAAATCCATAATGTGACAAATCCTGGTAGAACGTTATTTATAAAGAAAATTCTAAACAAAATATGCTAGCACAAATCTTCAGAAAGCATGAGTTCCTTAAGAAATTACATACAGCTTATATTATTTATCACAAAAAAACACCATTTCAAAGGACAACCCTAAATATTTTATTAACTGATACAAGGCCCTGGGTATTTGTTGATTCAACACACCTCGGGTAGACTTCAAAAGAACATACCTCGGGAGAGCCAGGTGCAATTCCAATCAAAACAAGCCATTTTTCACTTGGGTCACACCTGTAGTTAATTATCTGATTGTTAGCCAGATTAGCTGTCCTGTCAAACATCTTAAGGGGCTCTCCATCACCTGCAATTGTAGAATTTATCATGTAACAGTTGCAAAAATGGTACTATCAGATTATTGCAGTAGCCATTACATCGCCAAAAATAACATAAGTGCTGGACTTATATGAAGTCTTTACCTTCAATGGACCAATGATAGACTGACATTTGTGTAACCAACCCCAACAATTTTGGAGAGATCCACTTCCAAAATACGACCTAAAGAAAATCAGAATGGCATAAGCTTGAGTTCCTTAGGAACAAAGTGAAAGAAACATCTAAGAAAAATTCTAAACGAACTATTTTAGCTTTTGTCGTGTTTACCTGTTCAGGCATCTGGTGAGATTTAATTTTAGTTTTTTGTTCAATATTGAATATTTGTAGATGATCCTGGGTGGTCCCAGGAATTTGAGCTGCACATTGAAAGATTAACTGTAAGAAAAGTGAAATTCGCATTGTTCATTTTTCTTAGGGCACGTATGATTTAAAAATTCAACACAAAAAAAAAACAAAGTACATGTCATCTTAGTTTATTTCTCACATTGAAGTACGTTCTTATATCCCTCAGAAAAAGTACAATCTTATATTTTTTTAGAGGGAAGTACATAACATTCTTATACTTGCTTTCAGGAGGTAAACTAAAATCAATGGTCAGCTAAGAAATCTAAAATCGTAATTGATTTTAATTTAAATTAAGAAATGGAGCAACTTCAAGCAGCTTGAAGTACGTTCTTATATCCCTCAGAAAAAGTACAATCTTATATTTTTTTAGAGGGAAGTACATAACATTCTTATACTTGCTTTCAGGAGGTAAACTAAAATCAATGGTCAGCTAAGAAATCTAAAATCGTAATTGATTTGAATTTAAATTAAGAAATGGAGCAACTTCAAGCAGCTTGATATTCACTTGAATAATATAATTCTAATACAATAAGGATGGCACCCACAAATTGGTAGATCCTTTATTCTCTAAAAGAAATCCTAATACAATAAAGGTCACAGAAGACAAGCTCAGTTTTTTTATTATTTAAAATGGGAATAGAGCCATTCCACGCAGTAACAGAGCCAGCCTTACCCTTAAAAACAACAGAGCCAGCCATTTCTTTTTAGATGGGGGTTTGGTGGTGGTGGTGGGGGGTTATATGTATATTTAGTTTTTTTTTCTTAGACTTTCCTATATAATCTCTGCAGTAAATAAAAAATTTTGGACTTTCCTAAAGTTCATGCTATGATGCTTGGTACTAAACCTATAAAGTATAGAAGAAATGCGATTCCTCCAGAGATACATTCAACCTACTTGAGATCACACTTTAATAATAGAATTACTAAATACAATAAAGGTCACACCACATTTGTTTAAGTCTGTAATGGAAATATTGAGGCATTCCTCAATTCATGCTGCAAATCCAGCTAATAAGCCCTTTAAAGTACAGAGGAACTATGATATGATGCCCCCAGAGATATTTCTTTTCTCATCATAGCCTTGTCTCAGCCAATCCTATTGACCAGATATTTTCATTGTTCTGTCAACACAATAAAAACTTCCTTCGCATAGCATATTGACTACAGTAAAAGCATAGATCCAAATGAATGATAATCATGAAGAATGTGCTATAACACAAGTCAATCCCTGTTTGCCAAATCAACAGGGGCCATTTAGTGATATGGAAAATCATGTAAATAATGAGCATGAGTTAGGTTAGGATGACTGCAGGTGGAACATGATAACCCAATTAACTAGTTATTCAACTTTGATGGATTTTTTAAAATTGTTAAACAAAGGTTAGGATTTTTCTAATTTTGAAGACTCTGTTGAACACCTACCAGAAGAATAATAAGATGAGTAACATAACAGTGCCTAAACAAACTATATAGTCAACTTTACCAGCATCTGTCCTTTTTAACATTTCACCATACCAAGTCTGTTTCTTCTTTCACTTGCAATAGAGAAGGCAATAAAAATCGTTGAAAAATAGAGTTCTAAGTAGTTGCTGAAGAAGATGTATACCACGTTATATATATATATATATATATATATATATATATATATATATATATAGTACCCTTATTTTGCAAGACATACAACATACCCATATTTTTTCTTTGTGGTGAGGACATCCATTCTTCAAGTTGCATAGTAAAAATTATGAGACAGACACTCAATATACCAAAAGAAAAAAATGAGACAGAACTAAAAACTCCACAACTAATGCAATAGAAAATAAAGGGAAAATCGGAGCAGTGTCTAAGTGGCACCTTTAAGTGCAAGAATTCTGCTGTTGGGGTTCATAAGTGCGGAGTCAGCTGTGATTGGCCTCCGCAGAGGCTGAGCGGGCATGTTCATGTCGACGATAACCACGCTGTTTTGAGGCGACGTCTCCCTCACGCATATGTACTTATCCGACTCCATCGTTACGTGGGTAAATGTGATGAACTGCTGATTTATCCCGATACTCGGAAGCTGCGAGCGATCACACCAGAAAAACCATCAATAACCCAATGGAACTCCAACCATTACTCATTTTACCAAAATGATTAAGAACCCCTTCCCACGGATCAGCGCAGATCCAAATATTTTTGCAAAGTTCAACAGATAACGCTGAACAAGAGGCCGGGATCGAACAACGCATGGCTCACAAAAAGTATGCTAAGAACCACAGAATAGGAGTGGTGGCCGAATTGGGAAGGACGAGGTCAAGGAGGAGGGGAATATGGGACTCACCGTGAGGACTTCGCGCATGGCGATGGGAGCGCTGGCGGCGGCCATGGCGACCGGGCCGGGAGAGCGTTCAGTAGGGTTCCGGCGATGGGAGGAGGAGGGATCTCGGCGCACCGGTCTCAGATCTGGAAGGAAGCGGATCAAATCAAACCCACTTCGGTTAGAGGGCGAACAAAGGGATCCGAGAGCGGAAACGAAGTGGCCCTTCGGCTTTTTATTTAGTCTTCCATTTTTTTTATTTTTTTTTAAAGGACTTATTGTTGCTGATTTCTAATTACTAATAGTAATAATGCCAATAGTAACAATAATAATGTTGCTAATTTGGTCGTCAGGACGGTTCGGCCCATAACGGGAGAAGTCGGCTCAAAGAGCGTAACTATTTGTGGGCTTATAATTTGGGCTCATTAAATGGGCCTAGACCTGCATAAAATCACATGGCTAATTCATTTGAAATATTAATCGAATTATTGCGGACACTATTAACAATTAATTAATTTGATGACAATTCCATAATCAATCTTGAAACCCCCGGGATTCTACTATAATAAAGGTGTTCATGTAAGTGTATCCAATGAATTATTTCGGAGTTGGAGTTTTTATTCTTCTTATTACATTACGTAAAATAGGAAAGAAATTTTAGGAACGAATATAGACTTCATCAAACGTATTAATATATCTTTCTGCCTAAAATATTTGCGTCTTTTTTTTCTTAAATTGGGAAATAATATAAGTGAAGAATCATTGAGCAATTGGGTTTTAATTTTCACATAAAAAAAACAACCAAGTTGATAAGTTGCATTCTTGGTGCTCTTTGCTCCATGCACGTCTCTCGTACAAATTATAAGGATCTTGGACCATTAATATATAATTTAACGTATTCTAGGAATGCAACTAAGAGCCAAGTCGACATGTGATAACATGTGCTAAAATATTTTATAGAGCTCCCCTCACCCCCACATGTAACATCCAACGAAAGCCAAATTAATGTAGTGATGTTGCTTCATTATGTCTAAGAATGTCGGAATTGACTTTTCGTTTCCCAATTACAAAGGAGATCAGTACTTTAAGCTTTGCACTAAGGATATATCTTGGTCCTAGTAATTACTAATTAGTATAACCAATTACCAAGTGCGTGCATTTTTTTTTTTTTTACATAAGCAACATTGCATTCATGTCCCTCAAAAAATTGTTGATAGTAACGAAATGTATTCATTGTACTTTCTTGACTTCATCGTGCACCGCGAATTAATTAAGTCCACTTAATTGTATCAGTCCGATGTAACTTCCATGCACGAATCTTAAATATAGGCGCTTGATCTGATTCCTTCATATGTGATCGGACAACGCGGTATTTTCATTTCTCTCTCCCTCCTTCTCTTTTGTCGGTGCCTCGCCGTCGCCCTCCTACTATATCGCTGGCGGGTCCTCAATCATCGAGGGATCTCTCCATATCGTCCTCGATCGCAAGTGGGAGAGAGATCGACCGCCTACGGATCGAGAGAGAAAGGAGGATAGATATGTCGGAGAGAAATGGAGACAACACCACCTACCTCCTTGCCAGCTACCGGAAGCTCTCGCAGCTCCCGTTGCCGGAGAAGGTCGCGAACTTTCTAGCCACGTACTCCATCCCTTCGACAACCTAGTGCGCTTGCCGTTGGGGACGCTGCTCCCCACCTTCAAGACGGGCTACACGATCGTCATGAGCAGCCTTGGAGGCGGTGCTGCAGGAGCCGATGGAGGAGGAGAGAGAGGGAGGGAGAGGAGGAGATTGAGAAAGAGGCCAGAGGGATGGCGAGAAGGTCCAGCAGGAGAGAGAGAGAGAGAGGTAATGATGGCAAGAAGCTCCAGCCAGTGAGAACCTCCGGCAAGCGCAATCCTTTCAAGGGACTTGGGAGAGAGACGAGGGGTGAAGAAACACGAGATTTTCATTCTTAAACACGATGTAAATCTAGGAAATGAAATTAGGAATTGCTCTCATATTTTATTCATGATCATTCTGTACATTTATACATAGTTGGAGAGAGAGAACTTATGTACAATCTATTCTGTTCTAACTTCAAAATATAGTTGTTGCTATGTAGTTGCAGTATAACAACGAGTTGTTGGTACGTTGGGATATGATGTTGTTGCTGAAGTAGTTGCAGGATATGATGGCTGTTGTATCTGTAATACTCCCCCGCAAGATGGAGCATGAGGATTATGAATGCCCAGCTTGGACAACAGAAATTGAAAACGGTCTTTCATAAATGCTTTGGTGAATATATCTGCAATTTGAATCCGAGATGACATGTAAAGGAAGGATATAACACCAGACTTAAAATGATGGCGAATGAAATGACAATCTATCTCGATGTGCTTTGTTCGCTCATGAAAAATAGAATTACAAAAAATGTGAAGTGCTGCTTGGTTATCGCAATAAATTGTCATGGGTAAAGAATGTGGAAGACCAAAAGCAGATAATAAACTTTTAAGCCACAACAATTCACTGGTGGTCGATGTCAAAGCTCGATACTCAGCTACTGCGGAAGAACGAGAAACTGTTGTTTGCTTTTTAGTGCGCCAACTAACTGGACTGCCACCCAAAGTGATAAAGAAACTAGTTATGGAGCGACGTGTCAGGGGACAACCAGCCCAATTAGAATTAGAATATGATGTTAATGAGAGAGAAGAAGGCTTCAAGAAAATGCCTTGTCCAGGTAGCGAAGTACACGTAGAGCGGCATCCCAATGAGCTCGACGAGGAGCTTGCATAAACTGAGAGAGAATATGAATGGAATAACTCAACTCATGACGCGTAATAGTTAAGTAAATTAGGCGTCCCACCAAACGACGATAACGTCCTGGTTCGGAGAAGAGAGCACCTATATCGGTGGACAATTGATGTTGTTGCTCCATAGGAAAGAAGGATGGTCGAGACCCAAGCATGCCGCATTCTTCAAGAATATCTAAGGTGTATTTTCGTTGACAAAGGAACAAATCAGAGTTCAGTCTTGCCACTTCAATTCCTAAAAAATATCTCAGGAACCCTAGATCCTTGATACGAAATCTTGTATTCAGGAAACACTTGAAAATATCAGTATAAGTTTGATTATTGTTGGCAAGTATGAGATCATCAACATAAATTAAAATGACAAGGAAGACATCATTATGAGAGAATGTAAATAGAGAATGATCTGCATTGGCTTGTTTAAAGATGAAAGAAACAAGTGCTGACGTAAATTTTGCAAACCAATTTTAGATGCTTGTTTCAACCCATAAAGTGATTTATGTAATTTGCAAAGAAGTCTAGGTGCAGGTGATTGAAAACCATGAGGTAAGTTCATGTATACTTCTTCTACAAGATCACCGTGAAGAAAAGCATTGTGCACATCTAATTGATGTAGCTCCCACTGTTTGGCAACTGCGATAGTAAGGAAACATCGAACAAAAACAAGCTTGGCGACATGAGCAAATGTATCATGATAATCAATACCCTCAACTTAGGTATAACCTTTAGCCACCAAACAAGCTTTATAACGCTCTATAGTACCATCTGCATGTTGTTTTATTTTGTAGACCCATTTGCAACCAATTGTTTATTTGTGGGATGGAAGATGTTGAGGTGTCCAAGTACCATTCAGTTGTAAAGCTTTAATTTCCTCGGCCATTGCATTGCGCCAGTAACTATGCTGAATGGCTTGCTTAAAAGATGTAGGCTATTGATCAATGCTTAAAGAGGCAAAATAAGCACTATAAGATTTGAAAAAACGTGAACAAGGTAGTTAGCAATGGGATGGAATGTACCATAAACATTTATGGGTTGTGTGGTTCCAGTGGGAGATACGCAGTGTGACACACATATTGTTCTAAGTATGCTGGCGATTTTCGTTGCCTAGTAGGTCGAGCTGAACTGATAGATGTTGCGAGAGGGAGATGTTCTGATACTTGCTTTGAAACATTACCATTATGTGTCATAGGGACCGCTGGAACATCACCTGACATGGCACATCCACTAGGATTAGGAACATAAGAAAAGTCATTTTCCAAAATGTTGCTATTTTGATCGTTAGTGAGGAGAGTCTCCCCCGCAATTGGTATACCAGTACGATCAGTATAAGTTACAACAGTATCAGAATTGGCTCTAGGCAGTGATGAAAAAGGAAATATAATTTCACAAAAATGGACATCCCGAGAGACAAAAAAAACTATGATTTTGGAGATCATAGAGGCGCCATCCACATTTCCCAAATTGATATCCAACAAATATGCAAGGTCTAGACCGCGAGGCAAATTTGTCTCTGTGTCGATTTTCATGAGCATAGCACAAAGAGCCAAATACTCGAAGATGTTAATAATCAGGTGGTCGACCAAAAAGTATCTCAAAAGGACTTCGATTATGTAGCAGCTTAGTTGGTGTGCAATTAATTAAATGAATGGTTATGGAAACAGCCTCACTCCAAAATTTGATTGGCAAAGATGCCTGAAACAATAATGCCCAAGCTACATTTAGGATATGACGATGCTTGCGCTCTACGCGTCCATTTTGTTGAGGAGTTTGAATACAACTGGTCTGATGTATAATATCATGAGTGGATAAGAAAGTATGAAAACGATCAGAAAGAAACTTTGTGCCATTGTCAGAACGTAATGTTTTAAGTGATTCTTTGAACTGAGCGCGAACTAAGTTATAAAAGCTGACAAACAGATGGTAAACCTCAAATTTCTCACGCATTAAATAGACCCATGTTCCTCGACTATGGTCATCCACAAGAGTTAAGAAATAAATAGCCTCCGAACTCGAGGGAGTTTTATATGGACCCCAAATATCACAATGCACCAAATCAAATAACTTCATTGCTTTGTTATTGTTAACTAGAAATTTAGTTGTAGTTTGCTTAGCTCGAATATAAATTTCACAATGAGAATTCGACATGTCTTGAGTAGAACCAAGTGAAATGCCAGGCAACTGAATCTTCCAAGAAGGATGGCCAAGTCTTTTGTGCCACCTTGCGTAAGAGATAGAGTCCCTGTTGGAGTTCACCCAGCCCAATCTTTCGTTTTGAGGTCTTGAATCACGCAATAATTGGAGAAAAATGTGACTGAGAAACCAAAATCAGCACACAATTTGGTAATAAAAATGAGATTACAAGTAAATTTAGGAACTAATAAAGTATATATCCTTGAGAATGATGCATCCCCCAAGATTAATGCAACCAATACTAGTAACAAAAATAGAGGATTCATTAGGGATGCACACAGAACAAGTACCCTGAATAGGGACAAGTTTTTCAAACTTTTCTGCATGTGATGTCATGTGGTGTGAATCACTTGTGTCTAAGATCCATTGTTCATTTTGTGGTAAAGAGATAAATACATTACCAGCAACAAGTTCAGGACCTAAGATGTTGAGCAACCTTTGCATCTGAGATTCTGACAGTGCTCTTAGATGATTAGAAGAGGTTGATGTCGTGATGGTAGAGATCGCATTCTGGACAACATGTGCTAAAGCCGAATTGGTTTACTTTGGTGGTGCATTCTGATGTCCATTAAAAGGCTTCTTGGATTTCTTCCTTTTGGGGGTTCCCAATTCACTGGATATCCATGAAGTTGCTAGCAGGTTGCTCGAACATGATCACAATGTGGTCTTCTTCAGAGAACCTTTTGCAAGAAAAGCAGCGGCCGTTGTATTTGTCATACGAAAAACATGCTTTTATTGTTCCTCATGAACCACAAGGGAATATATTTTACTAATGGATGGCATAGGATCTGAACTCAAGATGTTAGAACGAACAATGTTGAATGTTTCAGAATTGAGACCCATAAGAAACTGATGGGCCTTTTCTCTCTTCCGCTGCATAGCAAACTTGTTTGCAGCATCACAATTAGAACAAGTTGGAATGTCTAGGAAATTATTTAGTTCATCTCAAAGTCCCTTTAGTTTAGAATAATATTCAGAAAATGTTTTGCCCTCTTGTTTCAATAGACAAATCTCAAATTTGATTTGATAAATCCAAGTTTCATTACCTTGAGAGAAGCGTCCCTTCAGGTCTTCCCAAAGTTCTTTTGCATTTTCAGCGTATGCTACACTGGTTTGCAAATCCTTCTCTAAGGTGTTGCAACTCCATGCTATGAGCATGGAGTTGCAGATGGCCCATTGTTCAGCATCTGGATGATCATCTTTTGGCTTCTTCACAGTGCCATCGATCAATCATATCTTGTTCTTCGCACGAAGAGCATTGCGCATGGCTCTCGACCACGTCAAATAATTTGCGCCATTAAATTGGCACGAGATCATACCATTTCCAGGAGAGTCTGAGGAAGTGAATGCATAAATGGTGGATTTCTTAGCGAAAGTAGAAGAACCTGCCATTTAGAGATATACCATGTAAAACTAGGAAAGAAAAGGAAATGAAATTAGGAATTGCTCTGATATTTTATTCATGATCATTCTGTACATTTATACATAGTTGCAGAGAGAGAACTTATGTACAATCTATTCTGTTCTAACTTCAAAATATAGTTGTTGCTATGTAGTTGCAGTATAACAACGAGTTGTTGGTACGTTGGGATATGATGTTGTTGCTGAAGTAGTTGCCGGATATGTTGGTTGTTGTATCTGTAAGACACGAGAATTTCATCCAATCGTCAGATTGTGAACACAGTGTTCATGTTCCGTTTCTCACAGTGTTGAGAAAGAGGCGCTCAACATATTCATTTATCGATATATTATATAATATATATATAGAGAGAGAAATAATATATTAGAACGTCTAAGGTTTTAATTAACCTCGTATTAAAATTTTAAGGAAAAATCAATCAGTATATGATTTTTTAGTATGCATTATCAAGACAAATTTCAAATCTAACTCATATATCATTGCTGAGTGATTTGGGAATCTTATATATAGGAGTGTTAGTATTTTTTTTCATTATAACATTACATAATTTATATATGTGCATAAGGAAAATTACTATGTAAATGATTTTTCTTCATCCTATGATACAAATTGTGTTTCTAAATGGTACATGACTCATACATTGCCATTTACAATATTGGAGATCAATAAAAGAAGTTTGAAAGAACCACACCATTGCATACATAAACAAGACCAAGAGTCATAGAACAACAATGGACACTATAAATGTGAAATTAAAAGGCTTTAGAACACCCGTTGAAGTGGTTCTTCTTTTTTTTGCCAACCCCGATGTTTAAGGTCAGCGACTCAATTTATGCAGCGTTAATAATTATGCGTACTATACATAGGTTGGAGGTCGGTCCACCATCGAGCTCAATTAATTTGATAAGGTTGGTCTCACGTCAGTAAGACTTCAAATAAAAATTTTCTGCATTAATAAAGATTCGAACTCGAGATTTTGTGTTTAGACCTTGGATCTCTTAGCTAAACTCAACTTAGTTTGCAACCTGCCAACAACTCATAATTGAGTCAGCCATCTAGTTCTCTTCCTTTTATGATGTTTGAAAGGCTAAAACACACCAAATCTAAGTTTTTTTTTTGTTGTTGAAGAGAGTGGTGACTCCCCTTACCCTTGTTGAGATTACATATGGAGGAAGAGTCTTGATGGCCACAACAACATAATCACCATAGCAACATGGAGAGAGGAAAGAGGAAAGAGGAAAGAAGAGATGGTTTTGAGTACCATGGACTCCAAACAAGAGAGAAAGAGAAAGTATTCTTGTTATTGAAAAACCAACAACACGATGGAAGTCTCTTGCTCTCATTTTCTTTTTTATTTTCCTTTTTTCCCTGTTAAAATTCTCAAACAATGCATATAATTAATTGATGTCCACACTACATGTAACTAATAGATGTCCACACAACATGTGACATATATGTATGTAATTGCATTACAAACATATCATGACTTTTATTTATTTTTCTATATAATCCTGCAAGTAGTTAGGCCTCTTTATGTCCCTAATTAGTAGCTTTCGAGATAACACTTTGCTTAAACGAGGAGAAATCGCTTATGACTTATCACTCCACCCCAATTCTTATTCATTAAAGCACAAAATTCTGTTGGGGGAATATGTGCTTTTGTAGCACCCTTCTAGCATTGATGTTCATAACATGCCTCAACATTTTAAGCGATGCATTCTAAAATTGGCATTGGCTCATCACATTTTTAAAATAAGAGCTATCTATTAGAGTAAGAGCTTGAAATATACATATGCGATAGGTTCAGGAGACTAAGAGGTGGATCCTCCCGTCAAAAAATATCAGTGGCGTGCGCTCTAACTAGATTTGCATTGAATTTTGTGTCTTGATTTGCCTCGTGGTAAATGTGTTTAACTAAAAACACCTAAACTTTTGGTGAAATTCTAGTAGTCTTTCAAGATGTTCCTCAAACGCCAAGGGGAAGGAGATTTATGGAGAAGAATATATATAAAGTTAACTGAGTCACTCTCTATCTATACATTTGCGATTTCCAACTTATCACAATGGCATAGCCTGCACCTAAGGGTTCATGCCTCCACCTCAAGTGATGTTGTAAATCTCTTGTTAGCAATGTTTGCAAAAATAAGATTCTCATTAGAAGATCAGAGTAAATAGCATGCACCCTCACCTCATTAGGTCTTATGAAGACTCGTCTGTTAAGTTTATCATAGAGCGAAAGGAGCTCCCATTAAACCTATATTAAATTGTAAGGGTGGGTGGTCTTTTGGGATAGTGAATTTTTATTAATTTCTCATAATTGGCTCTAGCCCGAGTCCACTCATTTGATGCTCACCTCTATCTACTGCCATGATTGCTTATGGGAGCTTCAATGAGGTTCTTGATCCATAAAAAAATTAGGAGCATGTATTCACTGAAAAATATTGCTAAGTTCAATCAGAATTCACTTGGAGAGGCTTTCAACTTCAGGAAAGACTAATCATAATTGGAGACTCTTTCGGAGGAAGTTTCCATCAAGATATTTCACAGAATAGTTTTTGGTTACCACTCCAATGCCAGAGAAGCGACACGACCTATCGTCTCTAACTCACATGACACTAAGACTTATATGCACTGGTCATATGTTGGAGTCATGGTCCATCATCAAGTTCGTCTAATCTGATGTCACTCCGGGTAGTATGTCTAGCTAACAGTGATGCCCTCCATGAAAATTTTTACGTTCACAAAATTCGAAATAAAATTTTTTGCTTAAGCGACGAGAAATTGTTATTCACTCCACCACATCTCATACTTCTTTCGGATAGGGCAAACCCCCTCCATGTTTCTCATGTCCTGCAAGATCAAGACACTTATCTACATATGAGATCTTTGAAGGCTAACTATACTTCCACGAGGCGCTCAACAAGGAGGAACTCCACAGATAACTATATGCATAAGTTTGTTAAAGGAAATAATAGGGATTGAGATAAAGTGGTAAAGGACTCCTATCTTGAGTTCGAATTCGTACTACTTTCCGGATACTGAAGGCTAACAGTAAAAAAAAGGTTTGTTGAAGGAAAGATTAATCATTGAAGTTAATTGCATGATTGCACTGGACTGCTTGAGGTTCAACAAGGCAACCTCTGCATGGGGCCTCGAAGCTCGTGTGCCATTCCTAGACAAGATTACAGAAATGTTGCCACGAGCATCTATCCTGAGTGGAAGATGGTACATATCATAACATCTATGTTGAGAAGTGATAGCATCATCTTTGACTTCCCTGTGGCTGGATTATGCAGAAATGATAACTGGATAGAAAAAAAAAATCTTTGTGCAGCATATCCTTTACATACAGAAGTAACAATTCAGTGACGGTGTTGGATACGGTTGGATTGATGGACTCAAAACCCGTGCAGCAGCACATGTAAATTAAATCATTGAATTCTTGCCCATAATTTTAATCGTTGAACAAGTGCTGAAAGCCTAGAGCTGAATTCCATCTCATGTTTTTCCCCCTTCAACACGACTGATAGGATGACGCTGAATGCAAAGAAAATCTACCCTACAACATTTCATTCCCACTACAAAGGAGGCCTATTACCACAGAATGTTTTCTTCGAGAGATTCTTTCCAGAGCTCATGACCTCTTCATAGTTCTTAAAAAGATTGTGCAACAATGAAAATTGAAAAACGAGCACCTGTTTCTTCTCTTGCAATCAGCAAAATTGACAGCCCCCGGGGGTTCTAGTGTGGCTTGCAGCACAACAAAGGCCACTGGGTGAGATATCCAGTGGTCGAACAGCCTTTCAGGCAGGTGGAGAATCCAATTCCAGGAATTGCCATTGAGGCATAGTTTCCATCAGATTATACATGCTTTAATAAGTGCACTTTGGTGTATTTTTGTCCCTTTTTTTTGTTGCGAACTCATGCTTGTTATGTGCCATAAAGTAGGGACCCAAGAAGACCATTCGAGAATTTACTTCCACGGATCAACTCAAAGTTGTATATGTAGTCGTTAATAACATCATTTCATGCATCGTATTATGGATTTGGAAACTTGATTTATTATTGAAGAATAAAACGAAAAATCGAAACCGGAAGCTAGGCCTAAAATGGCATCCTCAAGCACAAATGTCAAAGATCCGTGCATTTTCTTTTGGTTGACATGTGCAATCACGAAATAATGATTTCATAGCATTTGCTAATAATATAAAAAGTTCGTGGGCTTTGCAAGCTGTCGTTAATTTGCCATTAAAGTGGTACATCCACCTTTTCATCTATTGCCAAAATATGACAACTTAATCCAACAAAAAAAAGATTTTATAGGACTGCTAATGTCAAAATAGTTTATGGACTTTGCAAACTGCCATTAGTATACTATTAACGTGATACATCCATCTTTTTTTATCTATTGACAAAAGATGACAACTTGAAAAACAAAATTAGGAGTTCAACAAGATGCAACCTGGCGGCAAAATGATCAACTCCAATTTTGAGTATGTTCCAGCAGTAGTTTGATCAACATGGCAGTAGTTTGATGCCCGGCGATGATGATAAATACATCACAGAAACTTGCAGTTGAGATTATCTACTGTTCTATCTGCACGCAGGTTGATAAGATCAGAAAGAATGAATGAGCATAACATGAAATATCTTAGGACGAAAGTAGTTTCCTCACTTAGCAAGGCACATAATGCAACAACAGGGCAAGAAATCTTTGTCGAAGCTTTGCTATCTTCTGGCCTGCTCGAAGCAACCCTGTCAGCATCAGCACAACTCAATCCAGGAACAATGTGATATATGTTCTAAACTGAAGAACACAGATATTTACTCTATAGCTTTGCCATGTATCCCTCGTTGCTTTACAAATGAGCAACTACCGTTTGCAGGAGAAGACGCAACATGAGACTGATAGTCAATCTCCTTTGAAGCACCAGGTTGTGCAGGAAAATAGAAGACCCCAGAATCA
The DNA here is from genome assembly GCA_030549335.1 of Pontederia crassipes. NCBI lineage: Eukaryota > Viridiplantae > Streptophyta > Magnoliopsida > Commelinales > Pontederiaceae > Pontederia > Pontederia crassipes. The sequence continues at coordinate 7,462,492 of CM060189.1, forward strand.
AGACATTGTGAAGCATTATCAAGCTCCAATTTCTCTACATGATTGTCAGTATCTGGGTCAAAAGTTTCACTATTTCCAGGAGAACCATTTCCTGAGAGAAAAAGGGTAAAAGTAATACTAAGGATTGGCAGTGAGAATGACCATGGAACTCTATGGAGGGATGAGTTATACCAATTGGATCCATTTTGGTTTCTTGAGCTGCTTTTAAGAGCTTATGGCACATGGTAGTATCTTGAAAATTTAGGAAGGTGTAGTCCAAAAAATTCATTCTTTCAGAACTGCTCATCTCTGCAAACCCAAAAGAGCTTGTCCATGTGCCTAGTAGTTGCGTAACAGCAGGTATACACAGCTTTTCAACTCCTAATGATGAAAGTAACTGGTGATGGCTTAATGAGAGCCAAGTCAGTAAGCAACCAATGGAACACTTCCACTACAGTGTGAATTATCAACTGAATATTGCCCTATCTGTTTACATGTTCCAACCTACCTTCATAGTTACAGTTTGAACATTGCATGACAAATCTGTAAAGCTACTGCAAGTTTGAAACTTACAGGTACCTCTTCAGGAACCTTAAATTAACAGCAAAGAAATAAAGTACGTCTTCTATTCAATATGGATATGAAAAGATATGGCATCCACACAAAATATTGTTTGTAAGGTACTATTATGCACTAAAACACAGGTATAACATGCATATTAATCTATTAAGAACTAATTTGTTCAGTAGTTAATTTTCCCCTTTGTTGATCGCAAGGTCACCAGTCCAAGCCACTAGATTATTACCCACTCTGCATACGCAAAAGGATATAAATAGGCTTTCCCCTATCATGCAAACCAGGAAGTGCTTACTGCAGGGGAGTTCCCCTTTAAATAACATTAAACTACCTAACTTTAGTTAAAATGATCTATCATGTAAATGCTTCCACCTTCCAAAAGATAGAATCGATTGGCCTGGTAAAGTAGTTGGTTTCTATCTGTGCTGTCACTCACTCTTATGTACACAAACCATTTACCATTCGAATATAATGACATGATGCATATATTTAATATCCAAGTGGTATGTTTTGACATGTTCGCCTTTGTCATCAACTTGTGCAATCTAGAAAATGTTACCTTTTCAAGTTCATGTAAAATGAGGTGGCACATTCCTTGTCCGCGATATCGAGGATGTGTACAAACGAGAGGCATTTCTGCCATCTTTTTGCCAAATACCCTAGATAGGTGGAATATGGTCAAATACAGCTGTAACAGCAATCCATCTTGTCAAAGAGGTATATGTTACCTAAATGTAGCAACGGATATAACCTCATCTCCCCTTTCCAGTAGCATAGTATAGAAGCCCCAAAAGTTGAGTCTCTTTAGATCTGACCTATAATAAATAACACAATTAATCTATACCAACTCTGCAAAATGATTTCAAATTCCTAGCTGAAGATTATTGAAACATAGACAATTTAAGAATTTGTTTAAACCAATTGCCCTCGGAAGATATTGAATTTGCTTCATATTTTACAAGCAAAATTAGCTTCAATGCATCAAACCAAAAGATCAAAATGCTTCTTCCTGTTTGAAGGGAAATCAGAAAGTTGTCCCAGTAACGAAGTGACAAAATTGAGCATAACAAGCAAAAATGAATAAATGAGAATCCATAACTCTGTTTGCAGGTAGGTTAGATCTGCACATAAAGTATTTTTATCTCTCCCTAAACCTTAGAGCTAGGTTTTTTGGAAGGATCATATATCTAGTTGTCGGCGAAATCCCTAAACAATTGTAGACTAATGATTTTCTTGGATATTATTTAAGATGAGACTAGTTTCAAAGAAAACAAGATATTACAAACAACAAAATTATTGCCTCTCCAACGATTGTTATGGAAACAATTAAGAGAATAAAAGATCAACTGGACTTTAGTACCATGTCATAAAAAGAAAAAGGCTCACTCTTTATTGAAAAGAATATCAGCAAAAAGATCACTCTTGGTTCGATCTTCTATGATGGTCATAAAACATTCATGCAGCAAACCAAGTGCAACATTAAGCTTCTTTCGATGGCAAGAGAGTGTTTCTAGATCAAATTGCTCATACTCAGCAACTGTTTCTCTAGTATATCGCAAAACAGTCCATGAAAGACCTTCTTTAGATGTTCTCTTGGGTATTCCAAGAAGTTTGCGCATGCGAAAAAATATCTGCAGAAAATATTTTAATTAATTGAATGGAAAGAAACCAAAACTTACACACACACGAAACACACACACACACGTGATTATTTACAAGCTCCATTTTTCAAAGCATCATCTTGTAGGACATAACAATCAATCCGCGATCAAAGCCTAGGGTGAGAGATATTTGTGAGATACTCTCATATACCTTTGAGCATGTCTTGCTGCAAAACCCATCCATATTTGGAGAAAATTTCAGCGAATTTGTTCCATTTTTACTTTTGCATCCGATGTGATCTAACAAGAAAACATGACAAAAAGCAGTATCAGATATCCAAATCTGACAATGAATATAACAGATAGGTATATATACTTTACATGATCGTTCACACTGGTCACAGAACACCATAGTATGCTTTGTCAAATGTTCAACATCATTGTTGAATTCACTAAAGCCACATATGCTGCAACAACATGATGGACAAAACCAATTTCCTTTTGGGATATTCTACAGAGGAAACACCATGTAGCAAGATTAACACATAAAAATAGATGTTAGAGAATATGATTTTTTATTATCAAGAGAAGCATTTAACCTGAATACGAGAGGTGATATAAGGTCAACTAAATTTTGGTGCTTGCAACAAACATATTTTATTGGTTCTTGCAACAAACATACTTAAAAGGATTGTTGCAAGCGCCTGGAAAATGACCATCTAAATTGCACCAACCTTAATAAAAGACCTTTAAATGCATCAAGATGATTTTAAAACCTTGAATAAAAGACTTTCAAATGCTTAGACCTTGAGTAAGTGTCTGGAATTAACTAAATTGTCAAGATGATTTTATATGCATAAAGAAATTAGATATTATCCATGAATAACTATGCAAAGATACATTAAAAAATATTTTCTGCAGAGCATCATCTTCTGTTCTCGATAAGCATAATAATCAGAGAAACCATAAAACTTCGGATGGGTATAAAGAGAAATGAAACATGATTGCTTTATTCGACATTGTAGATATGACAAAATGAAATACCTCCAGTCCAATACAATGTGGGTGGAAAGCTGATGGGCAGTGATCACACAAAATCAATTTACCACCATATCTGCAAAAAGAACATACAGTGTCGCTTTGGCAGAGATTGTACACAGTCTTCAATCTTGGATGTGAGAAGACCACCGGGATCTCACTCTGAGCCATCTGCATTTGGCACTGCAGCAAGGACCTTCCATCTTCCAAGAATATGTTCTCTATTTGCTTGCATCTATTGCTGCTAGCATGAATCACAAATGACACTGGACTATACAGTTTGTCACAACAATTGCATTTTATCCCCTTACGAGTTAAGCACCCTTCAGTAATAACCAGACCATCCTTCTTATAGCTGACTACTTGCCCTGGTAGTATTATGCCTTTATCAAACAATGCTGATAACAACTTTCCAGAGAAACATATGTTTGGATGTGAGGACATGAGCAGTGAATTTCTATTCTTATCAAACTTGTGCAATGAGAAATTGTCATCCAAGTTTCCTAAGTTGTTTTGAGGTGAATTTTCCACTTTATGTCCAATATTGCAACGATAATCATTATCTAAGATTTTATTGTTTGAAGACGTTGAATGAAGTAAGGCAACATTTGATCCTTCAAGTTCCCCTGAACACCCCTGCAATAAGTCACTACAAGCCTTGTAAAGGGAGTAATAAACTTTTCCCTGTGGTGAAAAGCAGCGTATTCTTGAGTGGCCATCTCTTTTGAATTCAATTGTCCATCCCAAAGCTAAAAGATGCTTCTTCACTTTTTCACTTAGCACTAATTTCTTGCGGCGAGGATTTTTGTTTTCCAATCTAGAGACATAGAAAGATATTGCCTCAGGGCAAAACTCAGGTTGAAGACAAAGAGGCTGCCAACCCCTCCCAACTCCTCTAGCCATATTGTCAGGATTGTTGTTAGCCTGCAAAATGGTACTCTCAGTATCAATGCTCATATTACTACAGGACAACGAGTTAATGAAACCATCATAGGGCATCATCTGAAGCTCTTTGTTTTTCCATGATTGACATGATAATATCAAAGATTTGTAGGTTGTCCCATCTGGTGAAACATAATACTTGCTGCCATATTTATTCTTTTTGTACTGCCATCCTGTTGTCAAAAGATAAGATTCTGCTTTCTGGTACAAGTTTTTGAGTCCTGATCTCAAATGTGAACCACGGGAGGAACCTGTTCTAAGATATTCAGCAACATATTCTGATAATGGATGTGGCAAAGAGTCAGACTGTGGGTCTGAATTATCTCTAACATATGGTAATTCAGCAGCCATGGCAAAATTAGCAAACTTCACAACTTCATTGTCCCCATATCCACTAGGACAATCCGTGTAAACAGGTAGTTCTGCACATTGAACTTCGTCAACTTCAAGATCCAAAACAGTCTGTACAGCCGCCCCAGCTTCATTTTCAAAAAGACTATCAGCCAGGTGGACTGTATCTCGTGCTGAAATGTCAGTATCATCAAGAATCATGAGCTCAGTAACTAACGGGTTCTCAGCAACCTCAGCTGCAGTAGGTTGGCCATGGAATACAAAATAGAATTCATGGAATAACTGTGATAGCAAGGCATGCCACATTGGTGGTGAGCCAGCCATCCACAAGCCAATGTTTGTTCTGAAAGAAGGCATAGTTCTCAAGTCATACCAGATTTCCTTTGTTGATACAGGCAACCCATCTTCTTGCTCAAACTTATGCAGTTCTTGAAGCAATAACCAACGGCCACGAGGTTTCCATTTTCCAGACACTTCATTCCAATCACGAGTGACACGCAAACGAGTAGCCGCAACCATCTCTTGATTCCCAATGTCCGGGAAAAATATCAGTCTGGTCTCAGCGCCTTCTTCGTGATCAAAGACTACGCCTTCCCACCAGGCATCATCAACAAATGCATCCATGCAGAGCCCATAAGTTACCTCTGTCGCATGGACATGAGAACGATATGGTAAGGGCCTTATCCGTCTGCGACAATTATTTGGAGCACCTCTAGGTAGACCTTCCAAAGCAGCTGACACAGAAATTGCTTCCACAAGTTTTGTTTCCCCATCATCAGTCAATATATCACAGTACTCAACCAATCTCGAGTTCTCAGCCAAACCAACAACCACGCCCGCATTCCAGGACCCTTTAACCCCTTCACCCAACTGCAATACCTGGCAATGAAATCACAGCAGAATGTGGCAAAATAGGCGAAACAGTGCAAGTTTCCTCCCGACGATTTGGTCAAATGCACAAACTTTCATACCCACATAAAAAAAAGCCTTCAAAAAACGGAAAAATAAAGAAAAAGGATTGAGCTGATACTTGAATCGATACGCCAGATTACAAAAGGGAAATGTGTGAAATCAACACGATTCCTTCTTGAGAATATTAAAACAAGATCAAACAAATCATGATACGTTCCAGCTTCTAATCCAAGCGACACAAAATAGTACGATTTAAACATTGAGAAGAACAAAGAACTCGACCAATGCAATATGAAAACATCGCAACCTAAATACCAGCCATTCGTAACCGTAAACGCCATGAGGAAACAAAATGCACATTAACAAATCGACTTTTTTTAAAAAAATAAAATAAAACGCGCATTGCTGGTCGAATAAGAAGGATCGCCCTGCGCGCACCTCTACGTTCTCCCCGAGGAGAAGCTTTCCCCGGCATTCGGACGCCTCCAGCGTCTCCATTCCCCTCTTCCTCTTCCTGATATCGGAGCTGGCCGCCATTAGCGGCACGCCAACACAGAGCAGATCAAACAATGCGGCAGAGGATTCGAGAGATGGTACGCATAAAAGAGGGAACTTGTTGCAGCAAATCAAGAAATGGCAGCAGCTTTCTAGTCTGTCATCGCTCTCTCGCTCTCTATATATACACACAGCAAGAAAAAAAAAAGCGTAACTGATGGATTCCGTATATCGTGGTTAATTTTTTTGTCTAATACGAGTCCGCTCCACGTGGTCGCATCTCATTCGCCTTTAGTGGGCAGTTTAACTGAGCTGCACGCCCTTAATAGCAGTTAATAGCAACTTCTAAACCCACGCGATTTATTATCTATTGGCCTTATTCTTTTCCGCCTATCCAAACCAAACCAAACCAACAGCGTGATTTTTCATAAAACATAAATAAATGTGCAAGTATTGCAAACAGAGCATTGGCACTGTCCCACTAACGGTACATCCTACACGGACGGTCCTGATCTCACTCCTGGGCGCGGGAAGGACAACCGTTGGTCAGGGAAAGATCAGGGCCGTCCGTCCTGTGCACCTCCACCATCTGACGGTGGGGCATGAACGATTCAAGATTTCAGGTTAATGGTGCCGACGGTGATCCTGCAAATATATTATACGGGTTTTCATCTCCACAGAATCAGAGAGCTTGCAGATGCCACTTCATAATTATCTGATCTGCTGCATCTGCAATTTTCATTTTCACCACAATCATCAGATCCACACTTTTATGTTCCCTTTTGAGAAAAAGAGATAAGAACGAGAACAGAAATCATACGAATCAAATCTCGCCCGGCAGCCTCTTATAATTTTGTACTGCCTGACTCTCACAGAAGTGGCAGAATTCGAGGCAGCGGAACAACCAGCGTCCCAAAACGCCATTAGAGACCTGCAATTTTTTTGCATTGGCCCATTCAGCTCATCCGTCCTCTGCAGTCTGACCACGATGTGATAAATGATTGAATGGTTTGGGTAAACCCCACAAAACGCTTTTTTTTCCTTGCCATGTCTCATCTGTCGAGGGACCCCTTGAAAAACCACTCTTATTTGTGCTAATAAAATCCTCATGGTATCAAAGGAAGAAAAAAAAAATCACATGACCTGGTGGTACAGAGCAACCATCGATGGCCTGTATCTTATTAATGCACCAATAAAATGAGATCCGATATGAAAGGAAGGACAAGTGAAGATCTTGTAGTAATTTGTGGGTTGAATTTGAATATAAGTGAAATTTCAGGAAGTGAATTGTATAATTCGTTGTAAATTTATAATTATTTTATAGCAAACGAAATTTTGTTTAATGTATGGTGATATCCATTGTCTTTGTATTATTTTTATAAATATGTAAATTTTGTTATTTTATAGTAAAAAATTAGTGCATCTATATTGTATTTAAATTTTAACGCCACTCCTCAAATATATGATATGACAATTTTATCTCATAAATTTATGCCATCATTTCTCACTCTTTCCGATATTTTGATGGAGAAGAAAGATGTAGATAAGCACGTTTAAACATTCAGAACAAGGGGCAAAATGATCTGATACAGTGGCAACAAAGCCTTGGAAGTTTTTTTTTTTGGAAAAAGAAGTTAAGCATTAACAAAGCCTTGGAAGTTGGAACCCACTTCCTCTCACGGAACTACTGGAAAGCAGTGCGTGCAAACTTCTGCCATCCAAACAAAAACGATGAGAAAGTCAGACGTTTATGGATGAACAATTGAGTCAGCAGAAAGACAGCACAAAATCAAATTTTGGAATGTGAAAACAAAAAAAAAAAAATCCACTTTTAACTGATCAAAATCAAACATGAGACCGAAGGTGTTATCTCAATGCTCCACTTTACAACCAGGGAGGGATCCAGCCATCCATGATTTTTTTTAAAGATAGCCAATTTGATATTATAAACATAAAATACTGTTTAATTACTATTGAAATTTATTTGATTTGATTAATTTTAATCCAACTTAAGAGGGTCAAGATTTAAAACTTTGAATACTACATACAGACATCTAAAATATTGTCTAATGTAATAATTTTAATCAGGTTTAGAGGGACCAACTTCTTAATCTTTGATTTTAACATATAATGCATATGATAACAAAAAATTTGGGAAGGAGGGCCGATACCCCCCAATTACACCCGGGTCTGGCCATTATTAGAGTTCACTTTATTGCCTCTCGATATTATTCGTGGCATAACAAAGAAAATACTTATTACGTTCTTAACAATGAGCATTATTAGTCATAAAAAAAAGATTACTAAACATTATACTTCTTTTACCAAAACCAAAATATCCTTTATATATATATATATATATATCTGACACATCCATCTTTCAGGGGGGCGGCGCTGTCCATTCAATCTTTATTGCAAATCTACCCCGAATCGATGTTGCATTTGGACATCGTTTACATAAGAAGTGGTACGTTTGCAAACTTAGACAAATAATTTGCATATGCCACAGTCACAGTCGCACGAGGAATTTGTTTATCTTGCAGAGGAATACGCACTGAATTGGCTCTGCCATTTCGCTTCAAGCTTTAGGCAGCGAAGTGGTTTATTACAACCTTCCTGACGAGCTTTCAGAGCTGTTGAAAACAAAAGAGCTTTAGCAATAATACCAAGAAAAAAAAGCACAGGCAGTTCATGAGAAACATCTCATGCGACAGAATTCATCATTGTACCTTGAGCAGTCCAATTTTGGTGATCCTAGATGCGGCTAATGTCGCGGCCAAAGACGATGGTGGTGAGCCAATTGATCGCGACGTAGAATCTGTTCCGCCAGCTCACGACGCGGGTCAGATACGCTGATCGCCAGACAAACCAGCTAACGAATCCGGCGAGGGACAGTCCCTTGTCATCCTGAGAAGTCAGCGAGGTGTGAGCACGATGGAGTTCTGAAGTAGTAGCTGGTGGTGCTGTTAAAAAAGATGAAAGTAGGCAATGACCTTGCTTTTCCTGAGATCGACAAGAGCTTTATATCTGCCAACTGATGCCATGCTTCCTATGTGCCTGTATACGAAAGGATCACCCAAGTCGAGATTCTCTGCTGTTTTAGCATAACCTCCACCATCCTTAGCAATCTGATTCAGCAAATTAGCCAGATATTTCCCTTGTCTTTCTGCAACCTGTCCTAACAAGTGATTAGATGGGATGTAAGAGAAAGGAAATAAGCACGTTGAGCGTCGAAAGAGAAAAGATGCAACACAGATGCACAATTGAATATATTGTGTACTTTACTGATCTTGTCCGATATTTTAGTCAAATTCATTTTACCGGATTCAGAGGACTGGGCAGTGTAATCGCTTCTCTCAAGAAGATAACAATAATGGCATGTTACAGACTTACAGTAGTATATATTCACTGGTTTCAATAACACTTGATTACATTACCTTGGATTCTCTCTAGTCGACTATATAATTTTTTTTTGTTCGACTCTAATTTCAGTGAGGGTATGTAATCGACTATAATTTCAGCATCTCTGAGATAGAGCCTCTTACCTGTGCAAGTGCAGGCAGTGTTTGTTTGCCAGTACTTTCAAGAAATCCACTACAATCACCTACAGCAAACACATCCTGCACAGAAGGAACTCGTAGCCACTCATCAACCCCGATCCTGTAAAAGAATCTTCAAATTTTTAGATAATTCTGCTAGGGGTAAGTTGAAGAAGTTTAACATATGATTGCAAATGATATAAACCAGGAAAATGTTATACGTGAGCCTGATTTAGATCTTTGAAAACTTCTCTACCGACAAATAACGACGGAGTGAACCAAAAAGAGTCTTTTTAAGGGAAAACAAAGAGAAGGTTGATTCATAGTACAGATTACCTTCCACCAGGTGACTTTGGAAAAGTTAAAGACTTAATGAATGGAGAAGGACCAACACCAGTAGACCAGACAAGAAGACCATATGGGACCTCTGTTCCATCACTGAGGATGACTTTCTCAGGCTGAACATCTTTTACAACCCCATGCACTAGCCGCACACCTGACTGCAAAGCACATGATATATGGTGGTCAGCCCCACAAGCTTAAACTTGGCAACATGTTATGTTGCATTTGCCTGAAAGCCAATGTAGCATTGAAATAAAAATTTAGAAGAAGAAAAAAAAAGTTTAGATGAGATTCAGGAGAATCACTGACAAAGAGAGACTGATAACAGAGAGAAACTAAGAATGATGATAGCAACAGGACTTTCAAAGTTAACCCATATCATAGATTCATAATGTAGAGAGAATAAGCACAAGTGTAATAGATGAAAACTGGACACAATAACTTCAGGAAAAGTGAAACAGAAATATCAGAAGAGTCATACACTTCATATCAGAAGAGTCATACACTTCAGAAGAGTCATCCTTTTACCTTTGTTAGCTGATTTGTAGCATACTGCCTGAGGCGAACATCAAAGCTTGAAAGTATCTCATTTGCCTAAAACCAAATGTACTTTCGTTGTCAACGTTCAAACTCCATCCTTTTAAATAAATCTATAATCACCATGACTCAATTTTAAGAAAGCACATCAAAGAGTGGATAGCAGAATTGGCCAGAAAAAAGGAACGAACGAAATTATTAAATCAGTGAGGACCTCAATTAGCGTCACATTGATATAATCTTTAACATGTGAATATCGCTCATGAACATCTTTAATGATGAAATCACTAAGTTCACCACTGAACTCCACGCCCGTGGGACCACCTCCGATAACAACACAATGCAAGAGTCTCTTCCTTTCATATTCTGATATACCTGGTCGTGAAAAGGTTTACATTTAGTTCATATGTTCTTGAGTTAAGCAATCTAAATTATGCAAATGATCAACTGGATGGCACTGGTTCATGAATGGGTTTCAACTTTCAAGGTAACCATTGGTTTGTGAATAAAAGAAAATAAGTAAAAGCCAGTCGTTCCTTGACCTAGTGACTGTAAACTTGCACCAGCTTCTGAAATTTACATTCTAATTCACACAACAGGATATCTGTTTCTTGTGGTGATGGCTGCATATCCAGTCTCATTCAATTTACAATATATATACTGCATATGATGGAGTGATATTGTCTTATTATCTATATATTCATTATCCCCCGAGACTAAATGTATTCGTGCGAAATATCTCGGAGTTCACATGAAGTTACCAGGTACATCGGAGAGCATCAAATTGAGTAGGAGCTTTCTTCGTATCTCTTGGGCATGATACACTTCGCGCAGAAAGATTGCGTGCTCTTTGACACCCTGTATACCAAATGTTGAAGCCTCTGCTCCGCATGCTATTACCAACTTGTCATACGACACTGTAAATTCCCATGGTTCCATTGCACCTCTGACATCAGTATCAGCGACAGTTTCACAATGTACCTGGTGTAGCAAATCAAACAAAATTAACCACTTACTGCAACATTCTTGAATTCCTCGTGCCAATCTGCATCTCTAAGAACAACTAAAAGAAGTCGAAGGGAACACTATCTAATCTCAGCATGACTAATTATCTGAAATCTCTTCATAATGACAACTTAGCAACATTAAAAGAGGTTTTTTTTTTTTCAAAAGTTTCGTTAAGATAGTTTCACAATGTAAAGAAGAAGTCATTCCTTTTTCCTGATTTCACGATACACGTCTTCTTTCACACGATTGTCTCAGACAATATACTCACGGTGTGGGCATCGGGATCAACGGCGGTGCAGCGCGCGAGGAAGAAATAGGAGCCGGGGGCGGTGGCGACGGCCGGCTGGATCCTACCCACCGGCTCGGCGACGGACCGGAACTCGAGGGTGCCGACGCAGGTGGACGCCAGCAGCGGCGTGAACACCATGTGGTTCCGTGGCGACACGCAGACTACGTCGTAGGCCCGGGTATCGATGCCCTTCATCAGCCGGCACCCGGCCCACCCCGTGCCCAGCACCACCACGCGCGGCTTCTCTCTCCCAGGAGTAGACGGGCCCAGACCTCCTGCGGCGACGGCCGCATCTGCGGTGGTTGGTGCAGCTGAGCTGAAGGACGCGGCGGCTGGGGCGACGATGCCCGTGGCCGCGGCGCGGGAGCGGGAGAAGCGGGCGAGGGCTCGGACCAAAGACATCGGAGGAGCAGGAGGACGAGGGCGTCGAACTCCGGCCGGTGTCGATTGGACAGAGAGTACGACGGGAAGGAAGCGGGTGAGAGTGACAGGTGTCGGCGAAAGGAGTGGGCGGTCGTCGGGCGTTTGGACGGAGCTCAGACGCTTGGGTTCCTTTGTCTTGACGTCTTGGTGACGGTATCCACCGGTGGATCTCGAATGGGTGGACGCGATTTGTTCCCTGCATTGTGGAGTGGATTGCGTGACGGTTGATCCAGAGGAAGCACTCCCGCCAAAGACGATTTATCTCGTTTTTTGTGTTTTTTTTCCTACATAAATTCAAAGGCGGCTGAGCTCCCCGTTTATCTTCCTCTATCTTGTATTTTTTTCCGCCGGAATAATAAAAAAATTGCTGTTAAGAAATTTTCCAGCAATTTTCTCTTTTTTTAATATTTTCTTGTTATATACATACTGTCAACGAAGATATGGACTATTTTTTTTATTTAAAATATAAAAAGTTATATTTTTGCGTGTTAAATATAATATATACTTCATGTCTGTTAAATTAGATGATTTAGCGTCATATACTTTGTGTCCGTTAAATTAGATAAATATGTTTAAGTGTTAAAAATAACTCATGCATTTGAATAAATATCCTCATACAATACTCATTTATGCATTATTTGATAAGAAAATGATTGATACTTTATTTATTACAATTAGAAAGCTCCAAGTGTCATCTATATTATAAATATTTTAATTCAATCATAATAGATAGATAAAAATATTATAACTATATCAGCTTAATTATTATATAAAGTATTTTAATAAATAAATAAAAAAGAAAAATAAAGGAGAGAGAAAATGTTCAGCAAGGCAACACGCTATCAACCTAATCCGGAGAGGGGAAAAAAAAGATAAAATAATAATATTTTCATACGATGAAAATATTGAGAGAGAAGAAAGAGATAAAAGTTTTTAAAAATTGATCATTTAACTAATCTATCTAAATAAGTTATAATCCATATTACTGATATGTTCTCCTCAGAACCAAATAATGAAAGTCCTCCCCGGTGGGTTGTGACAGAAAACCAAAAAAAAATTTCACAGTTCTTTTTATTGTTTAACTATAAAGTGCTGGTTGTAGTTGTGCTTCCAATAGCTAAACTGTCTTTGGGGCCTTGGAAAATGTATCTACTATTATGTTGTGATTATTAGCAAGTTGGTCTAATCAAGTACAGGTTAGTCACTTGGATGTGAAGTACGCAACTCAGCAACTGCAAATTTTACATGTTATGCTGATTTTTTCCAGTCTGAAACTTTGTCCATGCTATTTAAAGGCCTCGGTTGGCTTTAATTTAATGTTCTTTGCTCCTGCAGACCACAGGAAAATGGTCCACAAACAGTGTTTTGATGGTGAACTATAACAAAGCTGATAATAGATAAGAAAGCTCTGTCACCAACCTACTATGTAAATTTTATGGATAAGGGTGTCTGGCTTCAGGTCTGGGCTAGATATATTCTTATCTTGTATCATTGATAAGTTAGACACGTGTCCTGTATTCCTTCCCGTATATTAAAGAAATTGTCATTTGGTTATAAGCAGTTGGAAGAATGGTAGGACAACTGCGTTCTCCGATTATAATCAGTCTGATTTAGGCCAAATTGGATGAAATATTATTGATCTACCGCTAAGGTCTCTTTTAACAATGTATGTGAAAATATGCTCCCTTCTGCTTCGGTTTCAGCAGTGTACGCATTCTGAACCATATATGTGACTTCGACGGTGTTGCTCATATAAACAAGAACCAGCCAGCCAATTAAACTGTCTATTGTAACTGGAGATGGATGGCTCACAGATTTCAGCAAGAAACATTTTGTTACAGTTTTTTTCTTTTGAATTTGAATTTGGAGTAAATTCCCACCTCCTGATCTAAAATTCTTGGTGCATTTTTGCTGGATTGTTAGGTGAGTACTCGATCCCGTCCATGGTCTGATAAATTCGTCCGAAGTAGATGGCGGCAAGCAGAATTTGGGATGATCCAATGAGCATCTTAGTCCCACATGCGGAAGCTTCCGTGGGAACCATATGGCGCGACGCCTATATTAGTCTGCGCCTGCCGTCCATCTTAAGGCACGCAGCTGCGTGGTGGGTGCAGAGCGAACTATTCTTTCGCCTTTTACTAAAGAATACCGTGCGCCCGCCACTTTAAGCCGCATACGCCTATTTTTAGAGGAGCCCTTTACCCTTTACTTAAGCGTTGGGCTCCAACAAGACTTAATTTTGCAAGTTTTTGTAAATTTTGACTGGACCCCGGGTTTAGGGTATGTCGGTAGGGCGCCTTCATAAAGGTCCAGCTTTGTCTACCGATTCGGTCGGCTTTGGTGCTATGCTTTATTTTTTCCATTAAAGTTAATAAAATGTGTTTTCTCTTGTCAAGTACATTTTCATATCTTGTTTTGTCTTAGGACTCAAATTTTAGCTTGAATACCCTCATATAAAACCAGTCAATTTGCTGATATTCGAGTGCAGAAATTCCACTCATCCAAGCATCTCATCTTTCTAACAAATATGCTTTCAATGTTTGTGTTGTGAACCAAAGTTAATTTTAGTTATTGTATCTTAAATTAAATGATTGTAATTTATTAATTATTGGTGGAATATGGTAAGATGTTATTCTAGCTAGTATGTACTCTGTCTCTCTGTCTCTCTCTCTTTCTCTCTCTGTGTGTGCGTCTCTCGCTAAAGCAATGCCTACATGCAAATTAACCAGCAGCGCACAAAATGTAATATTGTGATTATTACTTATTCAGATTGGACATTTTCGTTATAGCCATTTGTATATCTAGCTAGGTTGCTTTCGAGGTGGGAACTTTTGGAAGCACAACTCAGGTCAATCAACTGACTAATTAATGGCCGACACTCATCGACGGCGACGATCGCCGGCCGGTGGGAGGGCGGCTTCGAGGGACTCGACCTGCGACTTGCCGCGAGGGCCCTTGGTGCGCACGTACTTCCGGTACTCGTTGAAGGTGAGGGGGCGGTAGAGGGGAGGGCTGCCCCTGCTGAGGAGCTCTTGTGCAGGTCCGATGGGGATGTTGCCATCAGGGTTGTAGAATATGACCAGGCTGAGACGATCCGCCGAGGAGTTCACCGCCACCCTGTGTTCCACGCTCTTGTACATGCCGTTGCTTATCACCTGCGTGCGTGCATATATGTATGTATCCTAGTACTGTTAGGACCAGGAGTGCAGCGACATGGATATGCATGCATGCATTCACATCACAGGAATTCAAGAAAGATTTCAAACTGAAAGAATCAAAGGACCAAGATATTTGAGATCCTCCTAAAAGTTTATCAAATTACAGTGATTGCTATTGTGAGCTGATTTCTAGACTGAAGAAAAGGCTAAGTTAAGATGCACTTTTTTTTTCCTAAAAAGCTTAAGCTCATTCTTATATTTACATCTATATGTTTATCATATATAATCTGACAATAAAATTTCTGAGTAACTAATATTAATTTTGTAAGTGATTAAGATATGTCATTTATTCTCATTACCGAGAGAAAAGTAAATTTGTTAGGCCGAGCAGGAAAAAAATGGTTTATTATATACTCTAAACTAAAAAAAAAGAGATTTCTGATCTTAGCATCATAACATTTCTTTCTCCTTCCGTGAAAATCATGGGTATCCCACTGTTAGCTACTAAATTATGTCCCATGCATGCATGCACCCGCTTCGTAATCCAACAAAAACGCAAGTATCATTGGGAGATATAATCGTGTTCATGCATTCAGTCTATTTGGAATTTATTTTCATGCTTATCCTTAATTGATTAGTGCTCCTGTCTATTCTAATCACGGCTGAGAATAAAATAATGGAATAAGGTTCGAAAATGAAGCGACCAATATAATATAATTCAGCAACTTTTGACAACGTGGGTCCTCATGTTAGGACAACTGGGGCGTCCGTATTCGCTTAATTTGTATGCATGCATGCAATTGCCGAAAAGAGGAGAAAGGACGTTAATGCATGCATGTCGACATGCATGCATTAGCGTACGTTTCATGAATCGAAAAAGGGCCGGCGAGATCACCTGAGTCTGGTCGCCGACATTGACGATAAAGGCCCCGGGGACCGTCTGGACGGCGACCCACGCGCCCCCCTTGCGCACCTGGAGGCCGGGGACGCGGTCGTCGGGCACGAGGACGGTGAGGATTCCGGGGTCGGAGTGCGCCGAGAGGCCGAGGGTGAGCTCCGGCTGCGGGCACTTGGGGTAAAGGTTCACGCGCATGCACGCCTCGGCGCCGTCTCCGAACGCCTTCTGGAGGTACCCTTCCTCCAGCCCCAATCCCATGGACAGCGCCTTCATCAGGGTTTCACAGACCTTAGCGACCACCTCCCGACTGAACTCTTCGATGATTCCCCTGTTCAGATTAATCATATTCGATCTCATCCATATATAGCGAAAGATTAATGACTACTATTAATGGATCGAACAGGGTACGTTACGGACCTTAACTGCTGGGGTTCGGACGGCCATTTGTGAGGGCTCCTGGAGTTCTCCGGGAGGACATGGAGGAAGAAGTAGTCGCACCAGTCCAGGGGCGCGTCCTTCTCGACGCCCAGGCGGCTGCCGTAGCCCTCGTACGTCTTGGGGGAGTTAGCGTAGGACTTCTTCCGTCCCATCGGGAGCTGGAAGAACGCCCTCCATCCGCCCCTCAGCCTCTCCACCAGATCGCGAGACACCCCGTGGTTCACCACCTGGAAGAACCCCCATTCCTTGCACGCGTCCGCTATGGCCGCCACGGTTGCCTGGCGGCGGTCTGCCGAGAGATCGAACAGGCCGCTCATGTCGATCACTGGTATGCTCAGGCCACCTTCGCGTCCGGCGGTCGGGAGGGCCGCAGCGAGAGGTCGGTCAGCGGGAGGCTTCACGTACCTCTCTGGTATCGAGGCCAAGCCGCTGGTCGATAAGGACTGCACCGGGACGACGGGCTCAGGCCAACCCAGCAGGTCTTCGATGGTGAACTTGGTACTCATTGGTACTTGGTGCTAGTTTTTCTGACTGATATAGAGAAGGTTCGTGCCTTCCGAAGAGATGATATCGAATCTATATATAGCTTGAGGATAGTGGTGATGTCAGAATGCATTCGAAGGTTGACAGTCGAGATCCAGAGAGAGAGAGAGAGAGAGAGAGGATCAGAAGTGAATATATCGTAGTTAATGAGCTCGGGGAGACATAGACAGAGACAGAGAGAGAGAGGGGATCAGAAGTGATTATATAGTAGTTAATGAGCTCGGGGGGAGAGAGAGAAGATAACAAGTGATTGTATTGTAGTCAACGAGTTCATGTAACCCTTGCATGTGTGCAAAAAAGGGCAAGAAAGGAGAGATGTAGTGGCAAAATATAGGCTTAAATTATACTATTAGTTACTCAACTTCAATGGTTTTTAAATTTATCCTTCAACTTTAATTTATAATCAAGGGATAGTGGGTTTTTCGATTGTCTTGCATATGGTCGACACGTGAATCGTTTCTCTCTTATCCACGTCATTTAAGTCATCAATGTCATTTAATGCTATAATATTTTATTATGCCGACGAACTCGATTTTATATTTCGATTAGCAAAAGTGTGGTTTTTATTTTTATATTTTTTATAATATTTTTTATTATGACATATCAATAAATTAATTTTTTATTATATTTTATTACGTCACATCAGTAAGATAATCGAGAGACTATCTTTTACCGGTCAAGTGAATGAATCGCGCAATAATATCAAAGTTAAGAGATCGTTTGGAAATCGACTCAAAGTTGAGGGACAATCCGTGTAATTTATCCGATTTTATAGCGTTAAATGACGTAAATAATTTAAATGGATGAGATAGAAATGGCTCATGTGTCGGCCACGTATGTAAGGCAATCGGGAAACTCACTATCACCGGTCAAGATGACTAATCGTGCAAGAAAATCAAAGATGAAGGACGTTCTGGTTACAAATTGAAGTTGATGGACCGATTTGAAAATGACTCAAAGTTGAGGAGACTAATCATATAATTTATCTCTAAATATAGTTGGATTATGTTAAAATGCGGTGTTTAATACGAATGATGGGATGATTAATCAAGCGCTAAGTATAGAAAATAAAATAGGTCTAATTTGACCTCCGCATATACTAATAATTCTAGAGTATCGAGATAAAACAAACTATATTTCTTAGGTATATAAAGTAACGGTTACTATTTTGTTCGGTAACATAAGGTTAAATTTCATCTCTAGTTGGTTACTGTGTTCATATTTTACTCATCCAGAATTATTAACACTAAATCAAATTTTTAGTGAGGTTGTTGAATTCCCTATAGAGGTAACTTTTATTATTTTTTAAATATTTCACTGAGAGCAAAATAATTAAACTCTCGTCAAAATAAATATTTCAAAAATTATATAGTTTAGAGTCTGTTTATTAACACAAGAAAATACTATGCATGAATGTTTTGTTTAGAAAATAATATTTTTTTCCTACAGGAGTTCTATTATTATTGCAAAATATAAAGATACTCTTTCTAATCTATTAATTTCTCTAATTAGTAGTGACATATCACTTTTAACTTTAACATTCGTAATCAATTAATTTTTGTTATCGGTAATTTACTTTATAATTGCATCAAAAGTTTTTTTTAGTCAGTCGTGTGTGAAAAGTGATGCCAATTGTTTAATTCAGATAACAACGTTAAAAGAAATTATCCAAAATTAAAGATCCATATTCTATTTTTCAGCCTTTCATATTTACAAATAAGATTCTTAATAAAAAAAAAAAATTTAACCTTCAAGCGTCACTCCACCTTAATTCAAAATTCAATGTCATTGGTAAGTGGCCTGTACTAATTAAAGCTGACTTATTCCTTTGTTCGGAAGAACCAGGAAGTATATCTTGTAAACCCTTGGGCAATGGGTTGACTCCGAGACCAAAAGTAATGACATGACATGGGGCACACACTTTTGCTTTCGGTATCCGGAAAACCACTTTCTTCATTATTCTCTCAAATCGGTCGATTCAGTGAACCAAGACGGACGGGATCATGTCATCGTCCATGCCGACGAGGAGGCCACACCCCCACAACACACACACACAACACACACACACACGCGCAAAGGGAGAATGCGTATAGGGTGCCGACTACGCAAGTTCTTTTTTTTTTTAACCCATCGTGAATGTTGGTTGGGTCGATTAATAGCAAGTCTTAATAGTCTCGCGTCCGAGTTTGATTCATTAGAATAAATTATTAATGTGCTATCTTTTGAAATTCGAATTAGTTGAATGTTAATTGTCTCCTATTGAACTAAATCGGTATTAAAAAGTTATCACCGATTAATTTAGAGTTAAAATGGAGAACGGATCAAGAAATATATATTGAAGGAGGGAGGCCGCCCACGTCACCTGCGCGAGAGAGGGACGGAGTCGTCGTCGTGCCGGTCGCCTAAAAGGAGGGAGATGACTGCGCCGGTGAGGAAGAGAGAGGAGAGAGAAAAAGAAGTAGAGAGAGAGAGAGGAGAGATGAAGTAGGTGAATAAAAAGATAAAAGAAAAAATTAAATGGAGAGTTTGACGTAATTTTTTACTTTCCAACAGGTCGTGAAAAATTATCATGAGAATTTTTTTCACAGTTCAAGTCGTGAGATTCTATCGTGAAATTCGGACGGAGAGTAATCCGTCATAAATTGTGAAGGATTTTCGTCCGTCGAAAATTTTTTATCAGAAAAGGCCATTTTCTTATAGTGTGTGAAGCCAAAGTGATATAATAATAATTAAAATAAATAATATTTAATTTAATTTAGGGTCTATAGACTACACACGTGACAGAATAGTCTAAATGATTTTAAAAATTACATTTAGGAGGAAAATAGCTATATTAAGTTAAGTAAGTGTGTCAACCAAATTCTTTCTTTTAATCCACCTCATAATGAATATTGAACTTACAAATATTTTTTATAAAAGTAAGTAGACGGAAAAGGGAGTTCACACAATTCTCAATCCCTTCTCATTAATTAAGTAAGAAAAGGATTCGCCTCTATATATATTTCTTTCCGTCGGGGGGCAGGGAGCCGCTTGCGCGACGGCGGCTGGCGGCCGTCGGGGCAGGGCCGTCGAGCGGCAAACGGCAGTGGGTGCAGGGGGCGGGGAGAGAGAGAGAGAGAGAGAGACGGCCATTTGCCTGGTCAACGTAAAGGGAATCATGAGAGACAGAGACGGCCATTTGCCTGGTCATCGTAAAGGGAATCTGTTTGTCTCTTGAGGGTGAATGAGGAGAGGAGAGGAGAGAGAGAGGACCATTTGCCTGGTCATCGCAAAGGGAATCTGTTTGTCCCCTGAGTCGACCGGTGCACATTGCGGTGCGAGTACGAGCACTCTGAGTCTGATTCCTCTTTAATTACTTGGAGCCAGGTAGGAGTTCGACGACCATCGGCCACCGCCACGTCTCTTGTCTGCCACTCTCCAATGGAACAATATGCCGACCTCAACATCGTCCAACGAGCGCCCGAACACATCCAATCACAAAGCATGGATCGTACATGCAAAAAAAAAAGAGGAATATGTTTTCATGATTCTTGAATTAAGGATTGATTTAATTTATTTGAAATAGAAGATGAACAATTATTATGTTGAACAAATATATATTGAAGAATCGATGAACAAATATTATGCTGATAAAGATGAACAAATATTATGTTTTAACAAGAAGAGACCGAGAAAAACCAGTTGTGTTGGTGAGTGCAAGGTCAACGAGCAAAATATAATGCAATTAAAATACTATGCTTCAGAAAAAAAGTTGGCGAGGGCAAATGCAAAAGCACAATAAAAAAACACTATTGCACTTTAATCTTACATCATAATAATAATAATAATAATAATAATAATAATAATAATAATAATAATATAATAATAATATTATTATTATTATTATTATTATTATTATTATTATTATTATTATTGTTGTTGTTGTTTTCCGACAAAGTCGAGATCATTATTTTATCGCAGTAAGAATATAGTGGCATATATAATTAAAGTTGGAATAAGAAACACTATCAAACGCGGTTAACAATAATATCGCTCCACAAATTATCCTATACTCTTTTGTTCTCTATTGTCGTTAATTTAGCTTAACCCTATAATCCGATACAACCCGATTAATTCATCTCTATCAGTGACGCATCGGCCAAATATAATAAAATGTATATATATATATATATATAGTTTTATTGAATTTAATGTTAAGTTATTAAATTTAATCATCATTCGACTGTGAAATTTATTGAATGTATATTGATTATACATTTACATTTTTAATTGCATATTATTTAAATCCATATATATACATAGTTGTACACTGTGTTTGTTTAACAATAACTCAAAAGCTAAGGGCAAAAAATGGCGGCGCACTCCCCTTTCTCTCTGTTACTTATATCCATATAATTTGAGTCATTCTAAGTGATGCTTAAAAAAGAAATATTTAAGTGATGTGGCCTTGATGTGAATGTCAACTTTACCCGATCATATGACTAGTTGAAAAACAATAGATGGAACAAAAACTTAAAAGGGTTAAAAAGAAATACAGCGGATAACCTATTGAAGAATTTATATTGCGTAAATTAATTCAAGTAGATTTAGACCAGCCAATCATTTTCGACGTGCAATAACTAAAAGAATTAAACAGAAATAAAAGAGCGCCACGAACTTTTGCACTAAAAGTGGAAGCAAATTATGCAAAGGTGGTTCTCATAAAGGTTCTATTGCACGTGCTCAAATGCACGAGATTCGAAATCAGTGCCATATCGTCGTGCGTCGACGAACAAGATGACCACAGCTTTAGCATCGCATCAGATGAGAATTGCATTCACAATTCCATATCTTGGATGCCAACGACCAGCACGAAAAGCAGATGCGAACCATCTGCATACAGACTACACAGACACAAAGATTCATTCAGATGTCAACTATTGTAGTAATGTAGCTAAACAGCAGCATAAAAGCCAAAAGCATCCTCAACTACGGCACATCAAAAGTTGATTTCCTAGATTCATAGAGACCCTAATCTGAACTTAAAGAAACCGTCTGAAAGGTCAAATGACAACTATTGGATATTTGGAGTAGCAGTTATGTAGCTAAACAGCAGCATAAATGCCAAAAGCATCCAGATATGGCACAACAAGAGGTGATTTCTTGCCGTCCTGGAACGGCAACTAGTGCACTTATATTGCTTCATGATCCCAGCCTTTGCAGGGGTAATCTTCACGCATTTTCCATGGAACTGCTTTTCACACGAATCACACCCAACCCAAAATTCATTTGAATTGTATGTGCGACTGCAGGTTCCACATAATATCCCGTTATGCTCATTATCTTCATCATCGTAGCCAGTGTTGCAAGTCCTAAAGACAGCTTTGTCTTGATCATCATTTGATTTCTGAAAAAGCAAGAAATTAGTTAGCAACGTGTCATTATCTTTCCTTAACAACCTACAAGTCAGCGTTGATGATGAGTCATTGTCTTGCCTTCCGGTAACTGCAACTAGAGCACTTATATTGCTTCATGATCCCAGCCTTTGCAGGGGTTATCGTCACGCATTTTCCATGGAACCACCTTTCACACACATCACACCCAATCCAAAACTTGTTCGAATAATTGCATCTGCAACTGCAGGTTCTACATAATGTCTCACTATGCTCATTATCTTCATTATCGTCGCCATTGTTGCAAAGCCTAAAATAAGCTTTGGCTTGATCATCACTTGATCTCTGAAAAAGCAAGAAATTACTTAGCAATGTGTCAAGACAAATAACAAAGTTTAGTTTAAAATGGAATGACGCACCCACCTTAGTGGATTGCCTGGATTTATTTCCATTAACAATACCAGATTTGTTATTTGATGCCTCCTTGTCAATTAGGACTTCATAGACAGTGGGCAGATCATTGATCAAGTTGAACAAACGTTTCCTGGAGGTAATAACAATGCTTTTAGTGATGATTCATGTTCATATGACAAAATTACTAAAAAGTTGCGTGCCTAGCCACAAGAGATGAAATACAGAAAGAGTTATTATTTTGATCCAGCTAAGAAACAGTACTCCAAGTCATCTCTCCATAAAAAAGGTTTGTTCGCAATATCAAATTTCTCTACATACCTAATGAAAAAGTCCCAGCAAAATGGAATACTCACAAGACTTCCAAAATTATAAACTGCCTTTAAAAGGAATTCACCATCAAAATATTGATTGAGCTTCAAAATAATCACAAACAGTTTAATGCAACTAACATAACAACATTTTTTATTATAATGCATGCAACAATGTCTAACATTTTTTTAAGAATATTCAGTTGAAGATAAAATTAATCGTGGTTCCAAACAAGACATAAAAAACGCCATTCCTTGGGATATCAATTGTATGTAATCTCTCAGCTCTTCATACTACAATGGTATACTTCTGCAAATTTTGCCAAGTAAACTGAAAAACATGTGATAGAAAATAATAATAATAAAGTCCAAGAATAACATAAAAATTATAGTGCTTGTATCCCAATGCGGAGGACTCAATGTTGAGCCCCAAAAAAAAACACTTTTCTTAGAAGACAAAAGGAACAATGAACCAGGTATTTGAGAAGCCAAACATCTTTCTTCATAAGAGATAACGAATTAGCTCTAAATGATAATGGACATCGGTTTCGTTGAAGACATTTAAATAAGCACAGATATCCATACTTGCAATATTATGATTTGCAACCAACCAAAAATTCAGTGTGTTCCATTTTTAAGAGAAACTTTAACAAATATACTTCTTTGCTAAGCATTAGTCTTACTAGATGATGCTGGGAAATAAACCTGGTTTCTACTTGCAAACTGAACTCCGCCTATGTTTTATAGCCGGTCTCAAGCCCGGATAAAGGAGGAGGGTTGTGTTAGGCCCCGACAGCCAACGTAAAACCATGTCGAATCTTATGAACACGGATCAACGAATATAGAGCGGAATGGCGTCGTATAATCCATGTAGCCGACCCCACCTAGTGGGATAAGGCTTTGTTGTTGTTGTTGTCGTCTACTTGCAAACTGAAAGAAATATGAAACAAAAAAACTAAACAGCAGTTAGTAATGGCTTACCAAAATATGGCTCGTTGATTAGAACTAATAGAAAAACGGACACCTAAAGCAAGCAAATAAGAAAAGGGAGGCAACTACCGACATACCAACACATGGCTTGTTCACTAGCACTAGCAGAAAAGAAAATGACACCTAATGCCAGCAACAGAAAAAGGGAGACATAAGATTGATATCAAGCATTCCTAAGAAAGGCCAAGGAAAAAATCCATATTAAAATATTACCATATTTTGCCATCTCAAATTATCAAATTTTTTAGTCCAAGTGCATTATGCAACTAGTCTTTTAACTCAAACACAGTACAGGTCGTTTTATGCTAAACTTTTTTTTGTATGACTATTAAACTTAAGCTAAAGTCAAAGATGCCTTCAAGGCTTCATCACAGCACGAACATAAGCGGGGTCTATTCTTGATTCAGAATGAGATTTAGTTCTATTTTGTCATTTTGTGATAGGAGTAATGGACTACTACAGAGCTCTACTTTTTCCTTTAGTCGGGGGGCAGGCCAGGGTGGGGTGGGTCGGAGAAGGGAGGGAAACGCAGCTATGGACAATGATGGGAGTACTTATATAAACTCCTAAGGGATTGGGGAGATCATTTGGGAATTGGGATATTGTAATCAACTTTATAATTCTGTCATCTAAAAATATGCTGCTGTCATCCGAGGATGTAATACAATTAAGGTTGAACTTTGTAAATCTTGTGTGTTATTCTTTAGTGTATGATTATCTCTGTCACTTATATCCGTGACACTTACAAAAATATTGCATTTCACATTCTATATAAACTTATGACATACAATCAAAATTTATAAGAAAAAAATGAAGTACTATGTTGTGTGCTGGCTCGCTGAGGGACCACTACTGGCACTGAATCCAGTCATTCAGTTGCAAATAAACAAAGTCATGGAAAACATGAAAAGCAACCATTTACACGAGGCTTTGAAAGACAAAAATCAGGCTATGAAAATTATTCCTGGTCTTGCAAGAGCAATCAGCATAATAGATATTTTCCATCACCTATATGCATAAAAATTATTCATTTGGCTCTTCCACTCAATTATTTAATGAGCCTACCCTCTCTTTTCTATTTGCATTCAAACATAATGAAACTGATACAATATCAGAATATTAACACTTGACTTTTCTGACTGGACTAGATAAAAATCTATAATTGCAGCAAAGTTATTTCTTTATTTATAGTTGTTCTTTATTTTATCTTTTAGAATTTGTTTTTTGCATTCTTGATTTATTTAAAATGAAAATAACGATATTTTATTTCTATATTTGTCCAAATCCAAAAATTCTCCTTTATTATACACAGGTTGCTGATTAGGCATTGGATAAGGTGCCCTTTTACTAGTAAATGATTCAATTAATTTTACAGGTATGAGTGCTGTATATCAGGATATCATGAATAGAAGGTAACTAAACAAGTGATTGGTCCAAGACTACAAGTGCCAAGTGGTTTTCTCCATAAGGAAAGATCACAATATTGAACTTCTAAAAAGAGCATTTGTTGGAAGTATGCCTCAACATAACGGAATTAATCAAATCTTATTGTACTTTTGGATTTCAGGATTGACAATGAAAGAATACAAAATAGAGATTAAAGTACAAACATAAAATTCCCTCTACCAAACCTAACAACAAGAATGGTCACAGCTTGCCTAGTCTATATTAGCATTAAATAACACTGCAGGTGCAAATGCAAAGTCAAAGCAGAGATATAGTTTGTGAATACAAATTCGCCCTAGTCCCATAAACAACTTCAAATAACCTTAGAGGATCAGTCTCTTAAGCAGCTTCAGCAATCATTATAGAATGAAACCCTAATCTCTGGACATCCTAAGTTCCTAACAACTAGTTGAACTTAGAGGTGAATGCAAACATTCTATCGGCAGGGCATGACAAAGCAACTCAGGATAGTCTTCTAAAGAAGAGAGGCTTCTGTGCAAAGTATCACAGAAAACTTCCAAATTCAAATATTAGTTTCTTGATCGATTTCACCAAACCCTAAAAGCATTTTAAGCCAGTAAAAGGGACCTGCATTCCGATGAAAACTTGAAATCGTTTCCCTTCACTGTGGTTGTGCATTTTTCTTTAAAATGGGCAAACATATCACAAGAACACATTCGTTTCCATTTTAGACAACATTTTTATCAATAGCACCTAGATAAAACCTAAGAGCTGAAGAATAGTCTCACTACTCTAGTTTCAAAAGATAATACCAACTTTATGTTTAAAGCATAAACCATTTTTTGGTTGAGTTGAGGGTGAAAGGAGAGCAAAGAAGGGGAAGGAGAAAAGAAGGAAATTCATTCCCCTTGGTTAGTTGAGTTTTAGTTGGCAAAGAATCTCCATTCGCTTCCAACATATCATTTTTCTTTCATTTCAAAATGAGACAGAAAAAAAAGAATTAATGATTATATATTTCCGATTTTGTCCATATCTAACTAAAATATAAATACATATATGAAGGATATATTTGTCCACAAGAAAAAGGCTTCAGACCCGGTCTCCGGTCAGGCACACGCCAACTTGTTTTAGAGAAAGAAAGACGGTGGAAGGAACTTAACTTTTATTCTCTTCTTTTTCCCTTTTTGCTTCATCCAAATAAGGTAAATACTTTACGTTCTTTTCTTTCTTTTTCTTTCCCTAATTTTCCTTCCCTTTCCCTTAATAATATTTAAACCAAACATAGACCCATTTACCTAATTTGAAGGGGTATTATAATCCATAAGATAAGAATTATTATTCAACTAGCTTTGTTATTCTTTATTTAATTCGCAAATAAGAAAAAGTTGTGTGTTTGGTTGAGGGGGGAATGACATAAACGTAAGCAATGAAATAAGTAAAAATAAAAGGAATAATTATTCAAGGTGATAAGAAGAATATTTAAACTTTATTATTCACTTTCATATGTGCAATAATTGCTTTGACTTAATAATTAATAACTCATTTTTTTCACCTGTTCCTCATGCTATTCATCTTCCAAATACCCTCTAAATGGATAAACTGACCAAATTTACCTATCATCGCCGTTGAACCGCGCCGCCAGAAAGAATGCGACGGAGAGCAGCCAAGAGTTGCTGTGCACCGCCACGAGCAAAAGCCAATCCTTCCTTTCCATCCCATCCCTCGCGAAATTGATGCCCAGAGCCGGCTCCGGAATCTCTGGTGGCACCTCCGCCACCGGGAGGCCCACCTCCCACGATCCATCGGCGTATCCGTACAGACACAAGTTATCCTTCTCTGAGCGCCCGAACAAATCCCGAGGTGAAAAAAAAACGGCGAAAAGAAAAAAGCTAGGAAAGAATCGAATCCAAAACAAAGAAGAGCTTTTCTTCTGCAAGAAACGGAGGCCACTGGGCTCACCTGGATCGCAGGACGCGTAGAAATCGTTGACATCTGCAAGCGGAACAAAGAATAGATGGGACGAGGTCAGCAAACAAAAACAAATCGAAACAGTTTCTCGGATTACTGGTGCGAGGAAAGGGTCTGTAGAAGAACCGGTGGTGAGGGCACGGATGACGCCGGCGCGCCGAGCTCTGTAGTCCTTGAAGACCTCGTCGACGGTAGGACGCACCGAGGAGAACGCCAACGTGTCCATGGAGACGCTGCGCTGCGACTGCGAACGAGACCAAGTTTTTTGGGTGGGGCGGGTTT
The DNA here is from genome assembly GCA_030549335.1 of Pontederia crassipes. Classification (NCBI taxonomy): domain Eukaryota; kingdom Viridiplantae; phylum Streptophyta; class Magnoliopsida; order Commelinales; family Pontederiaceae; genus Pontederia; species Pontederia crassipes. The sequence goes on from CM060189.1 coordinate 7,490,302, forward strand.
TCCGTCTAAAACCATCGGAGTTTAAATCAAAATAACCACCCTATAACAATATCGGTTCTTTACATATTTTTTTTAGAACCCTAATTTAATAAAAAAATATTTTTAAAAAATATATAACAAATTAAAATTAATATTAGCATATTTAATTTTATAACTAAATATAGGATATAATATTAGAATTATTAAATTAGAGTTTAAGAAATATTGAATTATATAAAAATTTATTATTATTATATATATATATATAATAGTGAAATGTCTCCATAATTAAAAAACCAAAATAATAATAGTCCGACTTAATATCTGCTTAAAGAATATTTATTTATGCTGAACTCTTTTTTCTTTTATTTGGTAAATGAAAGATATTATAGACAGAGAATAATATGATATCGAAGCGGTTTCGCATTTGTTCAAAAATAATTATGTATAATTCGTTTTGATTTAGATTTGACAAAATATCATTATTAAATTTTAATCAGAACTCCCATTATAAATAAACTTAAAAATTATAATTAAATTATAACCTTTTGTATTAATTAATTAATTAACCAAGACACGATTATCAACATCTATATAAATCATTAAATCTCCCCTAAATTTATTATCTTCAAATCTACTTGAACTAATCAGAACGTGAAAAACGATAGGTACCACGTGTTTTTCCACGTAATGGTTTTGCATAACTTATACAAATATAATATTTTTGTTAAAATTATAAATATAAACATATTATGGAGGAATTTTCTTAACATAAATATTAACACATCTAATTTAATACATTATAGGGATTTTTCTTTGTCAATTGTACATCCTCGCAAAAAGGGAATGCCATGTGGCATGTTCACAATTTTTTTGGAAAATTTTGAAAAATCAGAATAATAATAATTTAGGTATAGTTGAGATGAAATATAATTTAGATATGATTTTTTATTAAAACTATTTTGTTGTACGATTCGGAGATCTAATTTGTTACGTGAATCTAGACATTTGTTTTTACGTGAATCTAGATATTGTTCTTTTGTATGAATTCACATAAATAAATAGACATGATGGCTTAAAAATGATACATGGAATGTCATAACAAATATTTTTTTAATGTCTATAACTCACTCATACGAAAAAAATTGAACAATCTAATAATAAAGAAAGAGGAAAATGGGTGTGTAAACCCATAATGGGTTTACAGGTGTTGTCCCTTTATTTTAAGATGGACATTCAGATTATTTTCAAATAATTATCTATCAAAACCACCTCACACCCATTATTTTATCAGGTGATTTTGGAAAAAATATCTAAAAAAAATCCCCTTGATCATGCATATCTTTTTTCAATCCACGTTTTCTCTCTCTTCTCCCTTTCTTTTCCCTGATGCCCTTTACCAGCCATTCTCTGTTGCTGCTCTACTCTGGATGACAATGCTCTAGTGTGATTTGCCATGATTTCTTAGAGACGACATTGTCATCTTGTCTGGAATGATGACGCCCCAAAGTCTTCTTCATTGGTAAATAAAAAATCTTCTAATTAATTATAAACATATAATATTCTTTGGAACATTATGCGCCTTTCATGTTATTCCCAAATATATTTCTACTAAAATTTTTTCCCTCTATGTGGACATTACGTGAAAAAAATATGAGCGCTTTTTCATTCTGTTTAGTAATATCCATTGATTTCTTAATGTAATGTAGTTACATGTCCATATGGATGTCAATGGTGATAATTCTCTATGTGAAGAACTATGGGACACTCAACTATGGTATGTGTTCCAGTGGATTTTATAAGTTAAATATTCCTCTTAAATCAATATTAATAAAGTTTATTACATCTTGCAAAGCATCAAAGAACCAAATTATGAAAATGTGCGAGCACGCAACACACACCAGAGGTATCTGTCATAGTGTTTTATTTGTTTTTTTATTTCAAAGCCTTGTCTATATTTAATTTATAAAGTCCTTCTGTAGCCTACAGAATGTGAAAGAAACCATCAATGAAGATGCACAAGTTGTAACGACAAATGTTGAAAATGAAATTGATATTATCAATCCCAATATCGGTATGATTTTTGATACAGAGGATGCTGCATATGATTATTACAATTGTTATGCTAAGGTTGTTGGATTTTCAGTGCGTAAATCTTACACTAGCAAGTCTAAAATAAATGGTGAGATTATGAGTAGGATGTTTGTGTGTTCGAAACAAGGGCTTAAGGCTACTAGTGATAAAGGAGGAAAAGAAATAAAACGCCGAAGAGATGAATGAATGGATTGTGATGCACATTTACAAGTGTTTGTAGGAAAAGATGGAAAATGGGTGGTAAAAAATTCAACGAGAAGCACACACATATCTTGGCTACTCCTTCCAAAGTGAAAATGTTGCGTTCACATTATAAGTCAATGTCTATTTTTTCAATTCAAATGATGAACACACTATGTGGATCCCGACTTGGACCGTCTATGATTGCTCGAGTTCTAAAATTTAATGGTGAGACATGAGCTACAACTCAAAGGTGTATTGACCACTTGAGAACACGCAAAAATAACGTTGGCAAAGAATGCATGAAGGTAATTAGTTATTTTCAGAAGAAATTAAAATATGATGCAAGATTTTATTTTCATTTAGAAGTGGATGAAAATAATGTTGTTAGGAGTGTTTTTTGGGCAGATGCAAGGTCAAGAGATAATTATATGACTTTCGGTGATGTTGTGGTTTTCGATACTACTTATAGAACAAATGACTTGTGCATGCCATTTGCACCATTCACTGGAGTCAACCATCATAGGCAATCAATTTTGTTTGGTTGTGCATTATTAGCTGATGAAACTGAAGAAACATTTACTTGGTTATTCAATACATGGCTAGAGTGTATGAATGATAAATACCCCAAAGCTATTATTACTGATCAAGATATTGCAATGGGAAATGCAATTAAGAAAGTATTTCCAAAAACATGTCATAAATTTTGCATGTGGCATATAGAAAAAATGCTATAACAAATACTCGAAGTTTATGTGCGAAAGGGGACTTTATGGGCGACTTTAAATCATGGGTTTGTGGATCACAAACCATTGATCTATTCGATGATAAATGACTTATGATAAAAAAATTATGCCATTCCAGATGATCATTGGGTAGAGAGGATGTATAACAAACGACATCATTGGGTGCCTGTGTATTTAAGAGATGTATTTTTTACAGGCATGAATACTACCCAACGATCTGAAAGTATAAATTCATTTTTTGATGGCTATGTGAATGCACATACATCTTGTCTGAATTTGTTCACCAATATGATTTAGCAATTCAAGACCGTCGAGAAGCAGAGGAAAGAGAAGATTTTAGAAATTTAAATAGCAAACCTACAATTACTTCAAGAAATCCTTTAGAGAGTCATGCAGGAAAGGTCTACACAGATAAAGTTTTTCACCTTTTTCAGCAACAATTCAGAAATATTATTGATTTCCATGCAAATTTGGTTTCTGAAGGTGCTTGTGGTGCTGTATATTCATTGCACTTAGCAAGAAAAGAAGATAGAAAAAACACAATTGTGGAGTATAATGAAGATCCATGTGTTTCAGTAAAATGTTCTTGCAAAAAATTTGAACATGATGGAATTTTTTGTTCTCATATTTTATATGTTCTAAATTTAAAAGGTGTTGTGGTGTTATCTGAACATTACATACTTCACCGATGGGCAATGGATGCTCGATATACAAAAGCTCATGTACTTGATGTTGCATCGACATCCCCATATGAACAACTATTTTCTATGAACAAATGGAATTATACCACCAATATGTATAAAGCCATTGAAATGGGTGTACGCTCACCTTACCATTTGAGTATTGCAGTGCCAATTGTAGCAGACTTGATTCAAAAGTTATCCATTACGAAAGAGTTAACTATATCAAATGATGTCTCAGTAACCTTGAATGCAAACTCATTAGGAAGTGACATAGTATTACATATCCAATTCATGTAAAGCCAAAAGGAAGGCCTCGTAAATTGCAAAAAGAAAAAGAGTTGTACAAAATGTCATAAAATTGGTCATAATTCTAAAAAATGTTGGAATTTGAAGGTTTCAAATTTCAAATATATTACTTTGTGAACATTGAAAACGAATTCATACTAATTAGTTAAGTATGAAAACTAACATCACATCTTTTCATCAATGAAGTTTTACAATATTGAATGAAAAGATATGTTCACATGCGTTATAAGTGAAATGGTGTCATGAATGAGTTATTTCATTAATAAAAGGATGTTTTTAGATGAAGAGTCGCATCACTTCATAAGTGAAGAGATATGTTCACATTTGAATATGCGTGTTCATATTTCAAAAGTTATATTCACATTTGAATAGATGCATCATTTCATCTTAAGATGTGTCACTTGATATGTGTTCACATACTAATAGATGCGTCATTTCATCATAAGGTGTGTCCTTAACTAATAGGTGTGTCTTTTCAATGAAAAGACACTAGATGCATCCTTTCATGAAACATCATTTCAAGCCTATAAATAGGCTTCCTCTTCTTGCGTTTTCAATCATTCGAAAGCAATGAACATGTGATGAATACTATGTGTACAACACATGAAAATACATTCAAGTCATTGCAAATTACTAGAATAAGAGTTTGAGTTCTTCAACAGTTGCTAGTTGACGAACTCGGTGACTTCGTTGTATCCTGGAAGTATTATTATCGCAAGCCCAATAGCAAACTTCATGTGAGGACAAATAATTTTCTAAAAATAGCGATCTGTCGTGCCTCGAAGTCTTGATCTTCATTTCTTCTCTTTCCATCCACCCACTATTTCCAACAATTTTAGAGAATTATTTTGTTGAGATAGTTAAAGAGATTGATACTACATGTAAGAGATGGATAAGAGTACGTGAAAATTCATTCAATTTGATTATGTGAATTTCATCAATTGAGGTATACTTCCATGTTCTTTTGTACTCTTAAAATATGATTTGACAGTCTTTCTTTTTTAGCATAATGAACATTATTATGATAGATGTTCTGGTTTTTGTTTCTTGTTCAAAATCGTAAATTTGATGTATTTTAAATTATTTGAGTTACTGTGCTGAAAAAAGAAATGCTATGTCATATATTTGTTTAGACTATATAAATCACACTTTGTATGTGATGATGATTTCTATTCGATTGTATCTTTTTATGAATCTTTCGAATGTGTCTTTAGTTTTTCAAAATTTGTTTACTTCGAATTTTATGTGGCTAGTTAATTGATTATATCAATTAAAATGTACTTAACGATATATATCTTTGAGAGCAAACTGATGGTGTTTCTAGTAAACACCTTTCAGATATAGAAAGACAAGATGAAATTTTGTCTAACGATATTGATGGCAAACATCATGTGGGATTAGAACATGATGATAACATGTTCAAGAAAAATACATGGCTCTATAATTGATGGTGTTGTTCGTGAACACCTTGTGAAGATAATAAAGCAAGTGTAATCTTGCCTAGTGATGTTACTAGCAAACATCACAAGAAAAACTTAGAACATGTGCTTCTACATATTCATCGATTGTCGGAAAAGATAGTGATGTTACTGGCAAACATCACAAGAAATAGAACGTGCGTCCAACATGTTCGACAAATTATCTAAAAGGATATTTGTCATAGATGATATCTTGGTAGACGCCATAAAAAGTGAAAGCATAAAATGTCATGCTTAGATTAACGTTTGAACACAACATTCACTGCAAAATGCTATTGAAAATATCTTATATTCGTATGTGAAATGAATATACATGGATCCATAGGTGAGGGATGGAGGCAATGCGATATTGTTAGATCCATCTAAATCTTAAAAGCTTTTGAGAAAGAGATGTTACTTGTAAACATCTAAAGAGGCACATCATACAATTGCATGCTTGCACGAATGATCAAATAAAGCCTACTCAAGATTAGCCATGTGGGGGTGAATGGATAAGAGAACGTTCAACTATAGGATGTTATGAGAAAAACATCTAAGAGACCCCAAAATATTATGTGATCAAAGGCAATGATATTCAATGATATTATAATATATTGTTAGTGTAATAAAATTATGATAGATGAAATATTTAAAATTTCACTATTATAATTTATTAATGGATTTCAAATTTATCATGGTGTAATTAAATTATAATGGATGAAATATGTGTGATATTTCAAAATTATAATTTATTACTGGATTCTCGAACATGAAAATATTTGCACTTTAAACTCTATTGGAGTTAGCAAATATAGGAAAACGGTGGACATTATCTAATTGGATATTAAAATATATTTGCAAGAGTAAGCAAATATAAATATTGCCAAAATTGTGGGTATCGAATTTTTAAAATATATTTGCATTTTGTACTCTATGAGAATAAGCAAATATAGATGTGGCAAAGTGTGAATCACTCATTTGCTTTGTTGCAAATGTGAGCATGCGAGAGAATTGACCAATGAATTATCAAGAATTGAAGGACAAAATAAGCAATTGTTCATGTCATATGAATACTTAAAAATATCATATTCCTAAGGACCTTGAGGTTGACCCTATTGTTTAAAGAGTTAGTAATGCGGACTGGCCATTCGCATATAAATTAATCTCGAACTTGAAAAGTATTCGACATGATATAAATATTTGAGTTATCTAAGGGAATTGACTACCTAGATGGTTATAGAATAAAAGTTTATTATATTTTTGAAGTAATCAACTATGTGGAAGATTTGATTGATGATTCAATTTCGAAGTGATTATACAAGCGATCATATAAATGAATTGATCACTCGTGATATGATGCTTGGAACGTGTATAGACTGAAAATACAGTCTACAAGGAATGACAACTTGAATGGTTGCTTTTTTATTAGTGCGAAAAATTGATCATGAGAATAGATGAAAAGAGCAAACTAGAAGACTACGGAAAAGTCTATTTTTTGATCTTTTATATCTATTGAATATAAAGTGAAACCATACTTGTGTCTATGTGACAAAAAGAATGTTTGAAATAAACATTCGGATTAGTTGTTGGAAGTAAACTAATCTTGATAAATCTTAGTGGAAAAGTCTATCATAGATTGAAACTATATAGACAAAAGAAGACTTAGGATACAATGTGAAGAAATTGTATCGATGGAGTTCACATAATGACAAGAACTCCTAATGATTACATGGTATAAGATATTTTGGTAATCTCATTAAAAAATCATAAAAGTGACTATCGAATATCAATAGATGAGTTTTTGTTCGGCTCGTTAAAACCATAAATGTACATGAAGTTCTCTTTGTGAGTAAGAGAAATAAAATCGTGATTGTCTTGAAATGTGGGGGTGCACTACCTCAAAAGTTAATGAAAGCATACATGTGATGTATGTAAAATTGCTATGTGCTAAAGTAGTTAAGTCATGTGTTGAACTTTAATGAAATATATTTCCTTGTTGAATTTGTGTAATATCAACAAATGAAAATAAGCGAAATGGTTTGAATATTTTGAATTATAATTGTTGTGACCACGACTAGTGAACCATTTCAATCCTCTAGTGTTTTACATTGACAAAAGTGTGCGGTGTTGAGTACTTAAATGTCAATTAAACCTATGGTTATTAGTAATGGAAACCCTTTCTTATTCTAGTAAAAATCTGGTCTCAAGGTTCAAAGGGTAACAACAAGTTACTTAATAATCGGTGCACTAAGAAGAGAATTTAGTGCAAATATTAATTGAGGATGAGTAGAATGCTCTTAATAGATGGATATGTGTTATCCTAAATCGATATGTGTTATCGATGTATTCCACCTATATGAATATAGAAGTGATGCCGCTTTAATCAATAGGTTTAGAGGTTTACTCTTGTAAATATTCATGAAACCAGGATGAGCACATGATCATAATAGTGCTAGTTAATATAGTCTCTTATTCAAAATATTGAGCACAATTGTGTGTGTGACATTTCCGATTTAGACGTTAAGAGTGATGGTTCAAATATAATAGATACCAATTACTTGTTTGAACTTTGAAACGTTTACACTAATGGAAGGTTCAAATCTAACGATATCTTTCACTATGCATGATTGTACAACTTAATATTTTAAATTTGCAACCTTGTGGGGGATTGTTGAAATTTGAAGGTTTCAAATTTCAAATATATTACTTTGTGAACATTGAAAATGAATTCATACTAATTAGTTAAGTATGAAAGGTAACATCACATCTTTTCATCAATGAAGTTTTACAATATTGAATGAAAAGACATGTTCACATGTGTTATAAGTGAAATGGTGTCATGAATGAGTTATCTCATTAATGAAAGGATGTTTTTAGATGAAGAGTCGCATCACTTCATAAGTGAAGAGATATGTTCACATTTGAATAGGTGTGTTTATATTTCAAAAGTTATATTCACATTTGAATAGATGCATCATTTCATCTTAAGATGTGTCCTTGATATGTGTTCACATACTAATAGATGCGTCATTTCATCATAAGGTGTGTCCTTGACTAATAAGTGTGTCATTTCGATGAAAAGATACTAGATGCATCCTTTCATGAAACATCATTTCAAGCCTATAAATAGGCTTCCTCTTCTTGCATTTTCAATCACTCAATCATTTGAAAGCAATTGATAGTGATGAAAAGCAATGAACATGTGATGAATACTATGTGTACAACACATGAAAATACATTCAAGTCATTACAAATTACTAGAATAATAGACTGAGTTCTTCAACAGTTGCTAGTTGACGAACTCGGTGACTTCGTTGTATCCTGGGAGTATTATTATCGCAAGCTCAATAGCAAACTTCGTGTGGGGACAAATAATTTTCTAAAGATAACGATCCGTCGTGCCTCGAAGTCTTGATCTTCATTTCTTCTCTTTCCATCTACCCACTATTTCCAACAGAAAATGTTCCATTATCTCAGGTAATCATCCCTTTAGATTATTTGTATTTGTTTTCTATCACTTTCTCTCTTTGCTTGACTATTGCTTAACACTTTTATTATGTACAGGACCAAGCAACCAAGTCACAAGTTCATGAGGTGAAACCATGATAGTGAATAAATTCAAAGAGGTGATAAAGCAACTTGTAATTCATGCATTAATAAATTTATATAAATTCCTTTTTCCTCACTTCATTAATTAACCTTCTTATACTTCCACAGGTCGGCATGTCTGGTGGTTCAAATTTTGCAAAATGCTATTCTCGTTGATGAAATTACTCTATATATTGAAAGTTACATTGTCAGAAGCTTTGAAATAGTGTAATGCAAATGCTTACATACTTTGCTTTTTTTAATAGTTGTCACTATATTTGAATTTTGTTGTGTCTCTTACTTTTATTGCTTACATACTGTGACGATGATGCATGTATGCACATACTGCAATTATGTCCTTTTTTAAAGATTTTTCCTTTGCCCGCTTATTCTTTGTCAATATGGGAATTGTGAGCACTGCACATCAAATGCATGGCGAAATGCTAGATCTGCACATGTGCCAAATGATGAAAAAATGCATCATCCAATTAAATGCTGAAATGTTATGTCCAATTTTAGCTTTTTAAATTGAATAAACAAGAGATAGGTTACGTAGTATCTACATACTTAATTAGTAATTGGGTGATCGTAGTGACGATTCAAATATATTGGAAAAAAATATCGAAGTAGACTAGATTTTTTAAAGGAATAGTGCCTAAAATAAGAACTTAATGTTGAAACAAAATAAAATGCTTCTTGGAGATTCTCGAATGACCCAAATTGTTAAGATGATTATACATGTTCAACTTCATTAACATTAAATGAACATAAAATAAAGTATGCATAAGTTCCAAAATAAATGGTACAAAAATTTGTAATACAATCATGGATGAACACGAGGGAGTCGAAATCTATGGCTCAAAGTTGGCAGCAATTCTACAAAAGAGTGACATTGGAAGCTGCTATATGAGATCATGTTGGGGCTGCATCAAAGATGGCAACTGGGTACAACATCACAAGTTGGGACTTCTAAGAGAAATATTGATTATTACAAATGGCAGAGATGACACTATAACATCACCGAACCATTGTGGCAAGCATTGCATTGATTCAACATAAAAAGAGGAAGAGAAGAGAATCATAACAGGGCATGTGAGAGATGATGCATGGGGAGAGGGAATAAAACTAATTGGATATGTTATAATTAGACAAAATTTGGAATGCGAAGATCTGGCTTGCAAAAAGATCTGCATAATCAAGGGGATTTTTTTAGATATTTTTCCAAAACCACCTGATAAAATAATGGGTGTGAGGTGGTTTTGATAGATAGTTGTTTGAAAATAATCTGAATGTTCATCTTAAAATAAACGATGGGACAACACCTCTAAACCCATTATGGGTTTACACACCCATTTTCCTCAATATAAATCTTATACTAGAAAATTTATTAAAAGTGTTAATGACTAAGTTGATCTTTGTCACGTGACGGAGGTTAACATAGGGGCGTTACAATTCAAATATGTCTTATTTTCTTTTTATTTCTCTTTAAAAATAAATATGCAAACATATAATTAATTAACTAGAGCAGGAGTCTAGATTTTATCATTTTTTGTATAAGAAAATGTTATGTATATATATATATATATATATATATATATATATATATATATACCTATATATATGTGTATATATTTAGGGTATAAATAAATATACATATATATATATGAATTAAGAGACAAATTTGAGTTTAGTTTAGATATATGATATTATTTATATAATATCAACTTGGTATATCTAATAACAACCTCTAAAATTTAATAAAAGTAATAGTGTGTTATTCGAAACCAAAATAGTGCAAAGGAATCAATATTTTTATGTTGATTTAAGGCCAATAAATTATACCTAGAAGCAAGAGAATTGACATGTGTAATTTTTTTTTTCTAAAATTTGTATGGAATCATAAATTGAAAATATGAGATAAAAGAAAAAAATAGATATTTTATTTTGAAGACTTTTTTGTTAAAATGTTCATCCCAAAATTAACAGTGACTTCATTTGATACAAGAGAATTACTCAGATGTCAACATAAAAAATTTCAATCATGATTTTTTACAATGATCATTAACAAAATTCAAGGCCAATAATTATCTTATGTGATATTATTTTTTAAGAATTTAATATTCTCATAAATACAATTTTATGCGGCTCTTTTATGCGTAACAAATGAAGTAAAGAAATGCACTTAATAGTGAAACATTTCTTAATTTGATGTAAATTTATAATGAAGTTCAATTTTTTATTGTATTATTATTCGTTTACATTAATATAATTTGTAAGACCGGTACATTACGTGAGTTCTTAGACTGGTTTAATTTTATAACTAAATATATGATATAGTATTAGAATTATTAAATTAGAGATTAACGATAGGAAGATAATAAATTATATAAAAAATTATTATACAAATAATAAACAATTAATTACTTATAAATTAATTGTATAAATAAAAATAAGCTTCACGTATCTCTATAATGTTTTTTTCCTAATGGAGCTCTAATTTAAATGAGTTGATTTCACTCTAATAGAAAAATCTCCTAATTTTTATTTTATTTTTTTCAATTTTCCAATCTTTCATACGCCCCTAAAAAGAGCTTTCATTTATAAATGTTGAAGTAATTATTGATGACAATTTTGTTTTTCTATGGACAAACCAGTTAAATATGAAAAGAATAAAAAACAATCTTTTGTGAGAGCATTACAATATTATATATATATATATATTTAATTTAGTGTATATCATACCCATTAGGATCATCCTACCTACCCTCGCAATCATTGAATTTTCCGCGATGGACGATGGATATGAGAAAGGCACGGTTTAGATGAAATAATGGAAAAAAATGTCGGTTCGTTGACTTGCGCCTTGCCCTCAAGTTCAACAACCTCATCGCTAATGGAGATGAGGGTTTTGCTTTTTACGCTCTCGAGGAGCCCTTCAACGACAATGACAATGGTGCCGACAAGGTTACGAGCTTCATGCAGAGCACCCATCTCTAGCCCTAGGTCTTGAGTGTCGAAAAGGACACCGCGACTTTCATTGTCTTCATCATCGTCATAGTCAATGCCGCCCTAAAGCAAATGACAAACACATCAAAGGATCCAGCGGCCTCAAGGTCGCAAGATTGATTTTTGGGGCACATATGAGAGGAGGGAAAAGGCTTTTTTTTGACGGCCTCGAGGTGGCCAGTTCGGCTTCGGGGGATGTCTTAGAAGTGGAAAAAGTCTTCTGGAGGAGATCGGTCCTAATGTAATGCACAATGTGTGCCTCACGCTGCCTCGTCCCTTTTCCCACACGACATCTTCACCGCTCTCCTTCGGCATTGGAACAACATTAGAGCAGTTTTCGATCGATATCAGAGTGACCCTCATATCGCAGTGCCCCTCTTATTATCGACATGTCCGACATCGTTGTCCACAGATCTCGCCGGGCCTCGTCGCAATAATCCCACCTTGCTCGCCATGACCTTCTTCCTTCCTCTTCCTCACGCGAGATCCCCGACCGACGATCACCAAGCTCTTCCTCACACCGGCGATCTTGTGTTTGAACTGATAATTTTTTCCATTATTTCATTCGAACCACGCCTTTTTATATCCACCATCGATCGTAGATCCGACGATGGTAGCTAGGATGATCCTACACATTGCGAGGGGTAATATATATATATATATATATGGATAAAAGTATTTGGGTAAACTTTAGTTGCGTCATGTTTATCATGGAATGTATTCCACGTCATCCATTCAAAAATTAATGTAAAAAATGTCATGACAATAAATAGTTATATCTAAGAATATAAAAGTATCGTTTGGTAATAAATAAAACTTAAAATAAGATTTCACTATAGTATATTTCACCAAAGGTTTAGCCTCTTTGATGAGGAATAGTGTTGGATTTTAGAAAAAAAAAATGTTTACCTCTGTCAATAAGGAGATGTAAGAGAAGCAATTCTTATTTTTAACATGAAACACCTTTAACTCAATTATAATTTCAGAAATTTTAATAATTTTTTGACACTAATTAACCTCATTCTATAAATAGTGTTGAGATGCCAAAGAGCACCATCTAAAGTCGAATCATTATTTATATATATCTTAAGCAATTTATTTTAAATACATAAAATTAATAATAAAAACAATAAATTTTATATTTTTATTTCAAGTTAGATGATGCGGGAAATGTCAGTGTCATTTTTCATTATTAGCCAAATTACAAATTACAACTGAATAGAGCAATTTCGTGGACCAAGTCATTCTAAAGCATATTGTTGAATAATTTGGATAGATTACCGCAAAAGAAATATTTTTTCCACACAATGCTATTAATAAATTTGAAGCTACTATAAATTTAAATAGGATTTAAATTATTACTTAGGCATTCGACTCTAATTCCAATCAGCAAGTTACACGTGAAAAAATATAAAATTATATTTTAAGACATTGTTCAAGAAAATGAAATAGCTACTTTCGTCAAATATTTATGACAAAATATAAATATTTTTCGTCAAATATAAAATTATTTTTATTCACGAAAAGTTTTCTTTTTTCAAGAAAAAAAAAGAATATGTTTTGGTATTTTGATTATTTTTTAAAGTTCTATTATCACTTGCTTGCTACATTGTAAAGCAAATGGGGTAAAGGAGACAAGAGAGGGATGGATACAGGAGGTCTCGTAGTCCGCACACACCGCTTTGCTCCTCTTCCTCTGCCCAATCCCTTCGTCGAACGACGTCCTCGTCCGTCCCCCGCCCTCCTCCCTGCAATCCGCGCTTCCCCTTCCCCTCCTCCGCCCTCTTCCACCTCTCGACGGGACGTATGGCGGAGTCCCCGCCGCCGGACGCCGGACCACCATTACATCGACCGCAGCGTGGACATGGCCGCCCTCCTCGCCCAGCTGTCCCAGACGGCCACCGCAGAGGAGCTCCGCGCCGTGATGTCCCCTTTCCTGGGGGACGCCTCCGGCGGCCGCCACCGCCTCTCGCCCCGCTTCATGGCCTCCCTCCTCTCCCGCGAGCCCGACTTCCGGCGCTCCCTCGCGCTCCTTGACTGGATGTTCGACGATGCCTCCTACCGCCCCAACGCCTTCGTCTTCAACGTCGTCCTCCGCAACGCCCTCCGCGCCGGCCAGTTCGGCCTGGCCCTCGGCCTCCTCCACGAGATGCGCTCCGGCCGCCTCCTCTCCCCCGACCCCGTCACCTACTCCACCCTCCTCTCGGCCCTCGCACGCGCAGGCCACCTCGACACCGCCCTCTCCCTGCTCCCTCTCATGGACGCCGACCGTGTCGTCCCCGACCTCCCGCTCTTCACTACCCTCATGACCCTCGCGCTCCGGCTCGGCGACCACGCCAAGGCCCTGGCCCTCTTCTCTCGCCTTCGCAGCGCCCCGTCCCTCTCTCCGGACCTCCGTGCTTTCAACGCGGCGCTCCACGCCTACTGTCTCGCGGGGCTTCTCCGCGACGCTCGCCGCCTCCTCCTCGTCGACATGCCCGCGGCGAGCGTCCGCCCCGATGCCGTCTCCTTCTCCACCGTGCTCGCCGCGCTAGTCCGTGGCCGCCGTTACCTTCAGGCCCTCTCCCTCTTCTCTGAGATGCGCGATCGCCGCGTGCCTCCTGACCTAACCACTTGCAACATCATGCTCGACGCCTATGGCCAGCTGGACATGGCCAAGGAGGCGGACCGTCTGTTCTGGAGCATGCGCCGCATCGGCGTCGAACCCGGCGTCGTCACCTACAACACCATGCTGCGCGTCTATGGCGATGCCGAGCTCTTCGGCGAAGCCATCCACCTTTTTCGCCTTATGCAGCGCAAGGGCATTGAGCAGAATGTGGTCACCTATAACACCATGATTAAAATCTACGGGAAGTCCTTGGAGCACGAGAAAGCTGGCAACTTGATTGCAGAAATGCAGCAGAAAGGGATCGAGCCCAACGCAATCACCTACTCCACCATCATCTCCATCTGGGGCAAGGCCGGAAAGCTCGACCGCGCTGCAAAGTTGTTCCAGAAACTGAGGAGCTCTGGCGTTGAGATCGATCCGGTGCTCTACCAGACTATAATCGTATTGTATGAGAGGGCCGGACTGGTTGCGCACGCCAGGCGCTTGCTCCATGACCTCAAACATCCAGAGAACATGTCCAAGGAGACAGCGATCAAGATACTCGCCAATGCCGGCCGGGTGGAGGAGGCAGCTTGGGTATTCAGAAAGGCAGTCGCCGCCGGGGAGATGAAGGACATATCTGTGTTTCGGTCTATGATGGATTTGTTCTCGAGGAACAGAAGACACAACAATGTAGTCGAGGTGTTCGAGACAATGAGGGCTGCAGGCTACTTCCCGGATTCAGAGGTCATCGCCACAGCACTGAATGCTTATGGGAAGTTGCAGGAGTTCGACAAAGCCGACACAGTGTACAGGGAGATGCAGGAAGAAGGATGTGTGTTCTCAGACAGGGTGCACTTCCAGATGCTGAGCCTTCTGGGCGCTAAGAGAGATTTCCAGGGGGTGGAGTCGTTGTTTCAGAGGCTCAGCGGCGATCCAAACATGGACAAGAAAGAGCTGTGTCTCGTGGTGGCTGCCGTCTACGAGAGAGCTAACAAGCTCGACGAAGCATCTCAAATCATCAGTCGGATAAGGAATTCGGACGGGTCGACTCTGTAGGAGAGTTATTATGTATATAATGTAAGTTTCTCCATTTTAACCAAAACCAAGTTCGACCATTTCAGTAGAGAGCAGCTGCAAATTGCACATATTCGTCAATGTCTTCTGTCGAGGCTTATCATACAAATACCTCCATCTTTTTTAAACTGTTGTGGTTAATTTGACAGCAGCATCCTTGATTTTGCGATGTCATTACTATCTATTTCATGAACGTTTTCAGAAAGCAACCAATATGTTAAATGGAACGTTTATGAGTATATCATCGGGGATGTGAACAAATGGTTGAATTTTTACGAGTTCTGGTTATGAAATACCATTGGTGATGCTGTTTGCCCTGAGTTTTACAAATGCAGAGTAATGTGATTCTCATCAATCAAAGAAGAGGTTAAGAAGCATGTGCTGCATCAGGGGCAAGTCCTTAATACTGATCCACAAGCACATTCACTATCCTTTAAAATACTGAAGATGGAGCTTCGTCAAGTCAAATGCTGTCTTCGGGTTTGTTCAGGCGGTGAATCGCACTCTTTCTTACATGTTTTCCTGAAGGACAACGGAACTAAAGTCGTGAATGACGAGTTTATCAGGCATCATATGTCTCAAGAATGTCGTGTTCCTTGCTTATAGGAATTGGAAATGAGCATCACAAAACATAAAGCAGACTTCACCCAGGGAAATAAAGTTATACCTGCATCATATTACATTAAAATAATATATAATAAATTATACCTAACTTTAAAATCCAGAATATTTTTGTCATATATTTTATTTATACCATTACAATTATTAAATATTTTTATTAACTTTTGATGGAAAAAACAAAAACAGTAAACCAAACCCATCCGAATCGGTTAAACCGAGCTGGACCTCAATGGAGGCCCTAACGATATACCGTAGACCCGAGGCCCAGTCAAAATTTACAAAAACTTGCAAAATTAAGTCTTGTTGGAGCCCAACACTTAAGTAAAGGGCTCCTCTAAAAATAGGCGTATGCTGCTTAAAGTGGCGGGCGCACGGTATTCTTTAGTAAAAGGCGAAAGAATAGTTCGCTCTGCACCCACCACGCAGCTGCGTGCCTTGGGATGGACGGCAGGCGCAGACTTATATAGGCGTCCCGCCATATGGTTCCCACCGAAGCTTCCGCATGTGGGACTAAGATGCTCATTGGATCATCCCAAATTCTGCTTGCCGCCATCTACTTCGGACGAATTTATCAGCCCCGGGACGGAAGAGGATGCTCACTTAACCATCTTAGCAGAAATGCACATCAGCAGCCGAGGTGGGTGCACCAAGAATTTTAGATCAGGAGACGAAAATTTACTCCAAATTCACAAGAAAAAGGAAATAAAAACTGTAACAAAATGTTTCTTGCTGAAATCTGGGGGTCATCCATCTCCAGTTACAATAGACAGTTTAATTGGTTGGCTGGTTCTTGTTTATATGAGCAACACCCTCCAAGTTTTCTTGACAGGCAAATTTGCTACAGGATAGAAAGCATTGCCATATAACCTTTCGGCTCCTACGATAGTAAACGATACTATCATTTTCAACTCATCATTGCTGCTTTTGTTTATCACACATTGCTGTCTTTTTATTATATCCACTCGAGATTTCCTTCATGTGGCCTTTCTTTTAATATCCACTCGAGATTGTCAATATACGGGGCCTTTGACTAATACAAAAAAATAATATTTTCTGACCAAATGGCGATTTGAAGAATCTGACTCGAGATTATTAATATGTCAGATGTCTTTAGTTCACGCATTGTATAGTTGATGAACGATTATTAATTATGTCAAGCGTCTTTAGTTGGATACTAATTTAAGCAATGTCGGAAATACAGGAACTGATGGACCTTTCCCAATTAATGTAAAGTAGTTTTCTTCAAATTAAACTCTCCTTATTCGTAAAATCTGACTACAGAGCAAGAGGAAATAACTGTTAAGAAGAAAATTGTATAAGATCGTAGCATCATGTTGACCCGATGATCCGACTTAATCCGTTCCATTCCGATGGAATCAAGTCGACGAGTCGGAACCGACCTAGCCCTAATCACTTAAGGAGATTCAGGTCGGATATACCCAACACGAATCCCCTTTGGGTTGTGACCGGACCGATTCGATGACCTGATAATTATTTATTTATTTACTTTTTATTCATTAATCATATATTTTTTATCTTAAAATTCCAAAAAAAAATATTTTAAGTATGAAAATAATATGTAAATATTGAGAAAATTTATTTTAAAAAATGCTTTAAAATAAATATTTAACAATATTTGTATATTAAATAATGTAAAAAGCATATTTAAAAAAAAAAAGGTAAAAAATGATGATCGCATTACCCGACCGAACCCTAATCGAATCAGATTGGATCAAATTCGCTGCCCCAAAGAGTATCAATTCGACCCAATCAAATTTATTCACGGAACATCTTTCTAATGCTCATCATTCGAATACGGGTATCTGGTAATTCACATAAATGGTTCAGAATGCGTACACTGCTGAAATTGAAGCAGAAGGGAGCATATTTTCATATACATTGTTAAAAGAGACCTTAGCGGTAGATCAATAATATTTCATCCAATTTGGCCTAAATCAGACTGATTATAATCGGAGAACGCAGTTGTCCTACCATTCTTCCAACTGCTTATAACCAAATGACAATTTCTTTAATATACGGGAAGGAATAAAGGACACGCGTCTAACTTATCAATGATACAAGATAAGAATATATCTAGCCCAGACCTGAAGCCAGACACCCTTATCCATCAAATTTACATAGTAGGTTGGTGACAGAGCTTTCTTCTCTATTATCAGCTTTGTAATACTTCACCATCAAAACACTGTTTGTGGACCATTTTCCTGTAGTCTGCAGGATCAAAGAACAATAAATTAAAGCCAACCGAAGCCTTTAAATAGCATGGACAAAGTTTCAGACTGGAAAAAATCAGCATAACATGTAAAATCTGCTGTACTTCACGTCCAAGTGACCAACCTGTACTTGATTAGACCAACTTGCTAATAATCACAACATAATAGTAGATAAATTTTCCAAGGCCCCAAAGACAGTTTAGCTATTGGAAGCACAACTACAACCAGCACTTTATAGTTAAACAATAAAAAAAACTGTGAAACAAGGGTCACGAAGATTAATTATAGGGCATAACCTTATCCATATTTGAAGATAGTTCACCCTGCTAAAAACTAGCACAATGTAACCATTCTTTTTGAAGGGGACATTGGAAATATAATAGAAGACGACATATCAAAAAATAGACAAATAAAAAAGAATATTACCTTCTTGGTTGCTCCAGAGTGTTGCAGCATAACTGTTGAGAGGACTTTCATTATTTGGTTCTGAGGAAAACATATCAGTAATATGGATTACCCAATGAGCCAAATATAATACTGTACAAGACTGACAAAAAATAAACATACCTCCTAATAAGCTCTGGATGGATAACAAGACGGTTCTACAATCATATGCAGAAGACCACATGTCCTAGTTCAGAAAATAGAAGTGTGCATGAGTTACATTATATCACATTAGCTTAATGAATGAAATATAAACTTCCTAAAGAAGGGACAGTAGAAGACCTGAAGTATGTCCAAACAAATATTGCCATAATGATCAATGTTTGGATGGAAGCATGGAGTCTCAAACTTAACTATGGGTGGTTTAAATGGATAATCCAATGGAAACCTTAAGGAAAGTTTGTAAGATAGACCCTCATAAGGAGTTCCTTTACTTCCTTCAATAGTACCAATCCATGAGAAGATGTTTTCACCCTCAGGAAAGGCAGATATTCCAGCATCTCCATTCATCTGTACATGGAAAATACATAAACATGTAGATAGCACAATACAAAAGAGTCGCAGTTAATAAAATAAAAGATAACTGAATGTAACCAACTTTGATATGGTCAGCAAGGAAAATATTCTCTAAGAATACATTTTTTGGGGGAAAATGATTTCTCTAAGATTTTTTTAAGGAAATTTCTTTAGGAATAAATAACTCAAAGGTTAGTAAAAAACAAGAGAAACTATGGTTGACTATGATACATTTAACATGCATCATAATTCATGCAGCAACATTTTGAGAGCTTCATAAAAGCTATCACTCTTGACTCATTTATGACAGACCATATTGAGCCTCGGATAATTCTATGTCCACCATGTTCACCACACTGACTTTTCTCATCGACTGTAACAAATCGGTTCAGGATTTCATAATAACCAACACCACAGAACCCTGAGGTAACATTTGCATCAAGATGATTGTGATGCTTAAAATGTCGATTAGAGATGTGGTGATCATATGCAAAGTAAACGGTATGCACCTCCTAACAGTCAGCATATATTCTCCTCAAAACAGTCAGCATATATTAGCTTTTCCACTTTGTGAATTGTGATCATGGTCCAATAAATTGATACCTTATTTGATGAGATAAACACCAAAAGAAATATGCATTGTAGGATGAGTTTACCAAGCACACGAGACCTTTTACCATTAGAGTAGGGATTCACATATGTTTTTCTTTTACTTCTGTTTAGACCAATACAACAACAACAACAACAACAAAGCCTTATCCCACTATGTGGGGTCGGCTACATGGATCATACGACGCCATTCCGCTCTATTAGTAACCAAACCTTTCGGTATATTATTCACCAATAGATCTTGCTCTATTAGTTCGCTAAGTGTCCGCCTTGGCCTCCCTCTCCCTCTTTTAATCGGACTCCAGATTATTTGATTTACTCTTCTTACTGGCGCATCTAATGGTCTTCTCTGAACATGACCAAACCATCTCAAACGATTCTCTACCATTTTCTCACTAATAGGAGCCACTCCGACTCGTTCACGTATATGGTCATTCCTAATCTTATCTAATCTTGTATGACCACACATCCATCTCAACATCCTGTTTAGACCAATAAAATCTATTAATTTATTTACTAATTTGTCATTCGACTTTCATAACAGGAGATAAAGCAACAAATGTCTAGATGTTCGTTGTCTTCAATGTCACAATGGAATTGAGCAGCAAAATGATGCCATATTTCTAAAAAAAATAGATAACATTCGCCACGCATTATAATTTAAATGACCAATTGGAAACGTTTCCATCTTTTCCCTCTACCTTATTATTTCCAGAAGTTAAAACATATTTTCCAAGAATATGAACCAACTTGGAGTGTAGCTTTTACTAATCTACATAGGTGATTAGTTCCTAGTTTAACAATCAAGCATATCCAATATACATAACTAAATTGCACAGAAACAAAGTGCATCCCTGCAACAGCCTGCAGAGCGATAGAAGAAACAAAATTTGTTGGCTCAAGAGTTGGTATTGGCCTGACCACATTTATGCGTGTAGAATAGACATATTAAGATATCTAACGAGTTGCAAACCAGCTCAAATTCTGAAATGACAACGGTAGATTCATAATTGAACTACAATCGTTAGTAGGACGTGATAAAAAATTCGATTATGTTTTGGATTTCCACGTTTTCCATCTACCAACTTCAATTCCATACAGACTGATATCATCATCTAAAAGCAAGTGAAACTACAAGCTGCCAAACAAAGGAATAGACTAAAAGCAAATATTTTCCAAAATCAAAGGGACACAAATCGCTGCGCACCATCAGAGACATCAGCTCCTTCTGAAGCCTGCAACGCGAGATAAATTGCGAATTTCTGATCAAGTAAATTCTAACGAGAACTGGAAAAGAAAAAAGGGGAAGAAGTGGAGCGATAGGAACCTAAGGGAGACGGAGGTGGTGTCGACGGGATTGGTCGAAGGCTTGGGCTGCTTCGGCGACGGCCCGGGAGACGGCGGAGGCACCGCGGTGGCGTTGCCGACGTTGCGGACCTCCATTTTTTATCCAATTGGACGAATACCAAGTTCCGATCGAGGGCTCTTATGGAGAGGATTTGGGGAGTAGGAAGAGGAGGAAGGGAGGGAGGAGAGAGGAGAGAGAATGAGGCGCTAAGGGAAAAGGAATTGGGCTTGGGCTGTTAAATCTTCTTCCACCAGCAGGTGGGCCTGGTGGGCCATGAGATTACGCGTTTCTAATTGGTTACAAAGTCTCAAACTCTCGGGTTTCCGCTTTGCTTTGACCGCCGCGTCCTTTTTGTTTTAATTAATTTGTATACGTACAGCCGTTTTGAGGGGCAACGCAGCATGTACGCGACATCTATAATAGATTGTGTGTTTCGTACGTGTAATTTACCGTGCACGAATTATTTTTTTTATTTAAAGAGTAGAGAAAAAGGGAGCGTGTAATATCTCCGGGTAGTTTTTATTTATTCATTTTTTCAAAACATATACAGTGTAATATTCAGTACTCGTATATTTTACAACATTTTTTTTCTTATTGGTAAATAATAATAGTTGGATTAATAAATAATAACGATGAAATGAAGCGCTAGGTTAAGATGAACAATGCTAATAGAATTTTTAAAGTGGATTAGACGTCCAAATCAGGTTGGTGGGAGACGCGGACGCCTTATCAGGCGGGCCTCGGCTGTCGAGGGTTTTTGAATGGAGACAGAGTTGCATGTCCCGCCTGTCGTTCCTTTTATGCGATCGCATAAGTTGATGTATATAAAATTTTCGTTAGACAATTTCCTGTTTTTTTTTTTGGATTGTGTAACATAGTGAACGACGTAAGATAGCTCAGCAAACTTATGATATCACAAATTATCTCTCTTGATTTAAATGATTGAACCATTCAAACGTTTTGCCCTATTTGAGATTTTCTTGGCAAAGTCATTGGATTTGCTATATCGCATCGGAATTACGGTAATTAAGAAGGTTAAATACGAGCACAAAGAAGGATGCCAAAAAAAGTTGGCATGAGTACTCAACATCATTTAGTCCGATCGAATCCCCTTGTACACGCATCCCGTTGTACATGCATTTTACCCAAGGTTGACAAATTATATCTCAGATAATTCGATGAATATTAATAGTCTCAACTTCGATTTCTATAATCAGAGTGCTCTTTCATCTCGACTCAGATGCTAATAGTTTTGAAGACTGAAGGCTCATATGAATACCAAAAAAATGGATGCGTGAACCTCCCCTTAATTGTTCTTCTTTCTATTATTTACCACTATTGAAATAAGCTTTTCGGGATGATGAACCAACCACTTATCCCGGTACGTTTCCTTCATGCTGTAAAGAAAAATATGGAACAGAGATGAAGGAAAAAAAAATCAGAAGAAGCCATTCGTACTATTTGAAACTAGGCTTGACAGTTTTACAAGAACCCTATGCAAAAGTAAGAACCCTTTGTTTCCTGTTTTTTAATTACAAGGGAAAGTTACTGTTCCGTCGAAGCGGATGCCTTGCATATTGGACAAGCATTCTTAATTAGCAGCCACTTTGTGATACAGCTGGCGTGGAAATCATGGTTGCAGTTGAGTCTCCCGACCTGCTCCTGTTCTCTATACACTTCCTGTCACCAGCAAATCAACAGTAAAGATATGTTCGAGATGACAAAAAATGCCACCAGCTGCTACTCGCAAGAGAATGAATTGGAGACTTCAGACTTACCAGACATATCGCACAGTTGAGTTCTGCCTCATCCGGAGCGTGATTCGGGCAGTAAGTTGTTAACCTCAAGCACTTCGAGGCGGCGTCTTCTGATAAACCTGTGCTGACAGAACCGATCCTCTCTCCTAAAGCAAGTAGTTCCTGTTTGTCAAAAGTAAACAAGATCTTTAAGCAATTGATGAAGAAAAAAGATGGAAAAAGCGGCAGAAGTAGGATATAAAAGTCGCCCGACCTCATAGCTCATGTTATCTATATCTAATCTCATTTCCCGGTGCTGATCATATAGATTACTTGAATCCACGTAGGGTAACTGATCCATCATTGATACCCCCTGCAGAGTCCATGGAAGACATTTTAGTCCTGCAACGTTGCTAAATAATTCAATTCATGACAAATAAAGTTCACCTCAGAGACCCATCTGGCACGGGCATTGTCTTCATGTGTAAATGCTGGCAATCTACCATAGTGGCTCCTTACCCTTCCAATCCTTTCGTTGCGATGTGGAACTACCTCCATGGGCGGCCTCAGGAACCTTGGTGGTACCATTGAGTCAATTCCTGGTGTCCTGGCATCCTCTAAATTTACTGCCACCCCCATGGGTGGATGGCTCATATTTATACTATAACCTGTTCCTTGATTAAAGTTGCCATGACCACTGATCACACTTCGGGTAGAAGGACCAGTCAGGAATTGCGAGGGCATTGAGTTTCTATGAGGAATGAAACCAGAATTTTGTTCTTCAGCAATATCCATACTCCCACTGGAAACATAAGTGGCCCCATGGAGATGACCTATCTCATGATTGAAGATGCCACTTCCTGCAACTAATGAAATTTTATAGTAAGGAGGATATCACAATAACAGAAACTATCAGAATGTTATATTCATTAAGCCTACCTGAAGAAGTCAGGGCTGAATGGGTAATTGAAGGCAGAGGATTGTGGCACCACTGCCCAGCTGGACCCAAAGTATTTGCTCCAGAATGAAAATTATGATGTGCATTGTTAGATGGATGCATTGCAGATGATGTTCTCAGATGAATGTCACTGCCATATTGTCTTCTAACAGTCCCCTGAGATCCCTCTTCTGGAGTTAACACATTATTGCTCATGTGACTAGGAACAAAGTAATTGGGATCCCAATTCGAATAATGGGGTCCTAACATGGGTTTTGTGTGTGTATGTTCAACTGAACTAGGAAAACTGGAAGAGCTTCCAACGTAATAATTTGTACTAGTGCTCACATCTGAGATTGCTTGAAATTTTCTTTTGTTTGTAGCTCTCTGATAGTCTATCTGAGGATTGACAGCCATACTCCCATCCTTGGCTCCAATTTGATTATAGTAAGGTCCATGATGCATATACTCCAATGGAAATCGAGCAGAGATGCCGGCAAATGGATGCACATAAGGATCATTATTTGACATGTGATTTGGAACTTCTGGACGATAATTTGGCGCATGAAGGGCACCTATTCTCCCACTATTATTAAAACTTTGCACAGAATTAAGACTGCAGACCACTGTGTTGTCAGCATGCACTGTGGATGCACCAGTTCCTGCAATGTACATTTCAAGTGTCTGGTTGAAGCAACTATCATAGATCAAAGAAGATGATACCATAAGAGCAGTAGAGACCTAAATTTATGCGAGGATCAGAAGGCTGATGATTCCAAGTCCTTTCTAATTCTGGCAATTGAGCTTGACCAGGCAAGTTTCTGTGCTCCATTTGAACTGTTTTCATCAAGCAAGAGGGTTCATATCAGGAAAACCAAAACAAAAAGAAACCAGATACATCAAGCTTATCATGAAATTATCAACACCAAATCATTCGTTGCACTTTGGCTACCAGTACAAGCTTATGAGGATAACATTCTAATATATGCTTATCATAACGACATATTAAATTATATTGTGGATGATCTTCATTATTTTCGGCAGTATCAAATTTTGAAATAGCAAGCATTATTCACATGTTAGAGAAACCGCCTCAGCTTTGCAGTCAAGACATGCATAATGTTGAACATACATATATAATGACAAGGAAGAGCAATAAGAGAATCTGAGCACATATACTAAGTTTCTTCACAACTGAAAAATCCAAATTTTTATCATCCAGATTTGCATGAGGCAGTTCCTCAAATGAAAAACTAAAGCTCTAGAAAGAATACGAGGATTCAAGAATTAATCTTTAATAGATCATACTAAATATTAAACTAGCAACTTTAAAAGCAAGCACCACAAACTTGTCTCTTCCTCCCTTACAGAATGCTTTTGTGAATCAAGTTACAAGAGGTTCCACAGTTCTCCGTCCATTCAGTGTATTTGCTTAACATGAGATCCAGTATACGAGATCCAGAACGTCAATGATTGGTAAGGCAAGAACAGGTATACGCAAGCAGGTCCAATCAATTATGTTTAGGAAAACAACACTGATAACCATGACTCTGAACAGCAGATTGCATTATGAGAAAATCATCATCAACGTATTAAACCAAAGCATTGCATATTTCCACATCCTGATAATGTTCCACCTGGAAAGAGAATCCGCATCTGGAATCAAACCACTCAGGCTCATGGAAAGGAGTATCTTCAGTGATAGGATGGTCTTTGTTCGTGCTGTTCATGAAGCAAATTGGATGAATGAGATGGAAATAAGCATCTATGACTCATGGTTTGATCCAGTAGTATCATCTCTTCCTGGCCTAATTCCTGATGGGTTCATTTATCTCAGAGCTAGTCCTGATACTTGTCATAAGAGAATGATGGTACGAAAGAGAGCAGAGGAAGGAGGGGTAACATTAGATTATCTAAGAGATTTGCATGAAAAACATGAAAGCTGGCTCTTTCCTTTCCAAAGTGGAAACCATGGTGTACTTTCTATTGCTCAGTTACCTATGCACATGGACACATCCATACATCTTGATATAAGAGATCGGGTATTCTATCTTGAAGGAAATCATTTGCACTCATGTATTCAGAAGGTATGAGAAAATTCCGCCTATGTTTTATAGCCGGTCCCAAGTACGGATAAAGGAGGAGGGTTGTGTTAGGCCCCGACAGCCAGCGTAAAACTCTGTCGAGTCTCATGAACATGGATCAACGAATATGATCCATGTAGCCGATCCCACCTAGTGGGATAAGGCTTTGTTGTTGTTGTTGTATTGCATATTTCCACAAAAGGGACTTCTTGCACCTATCAGAAAAACTTTGGTGGCTACATTTATAACTTCACCATTTTAGTATTCATGAATGGTGTTCCATTTGTGCTGAAGTTTATGTAGTTTCAACAGAAACTAAATCTTCAATGTCAGTTAAAGAAATTAGAATAGCCAATTAACAAAGACAATAGAAAAACTTCACCTCTTTATAGAATTTTAAATATCAAATGGAACTGTGTTTCCCTTTATCTATAAACTGGGAACGACTTGTTGCAGGGGAAATACAGTATCTAGATATGATGATCTGCCCAAATAGTTTTGCTTCCTTACAAGATCGTCCTATCTAAATATTCTGTCTTATGCATCCTAGAGTGACAACAATTTCTCTTATTGCTTTCAATCATATTTGTAAATATGTAATCAAGCTAAGCCAGCTGCTGAAGTTTGCATGAAATTTGGACAGACTTTATGATCAGCCAAAAAAGTATTGTTGGAACCTCATAAACAAAGTACGGAATTTAACTGTTTAAACCAGCCATTTTTCACATGATAGTCCACCCATTGAAGAAGCAACAACAACAACAAAGCCTTATCCCACTAGGTGGGGTCGGCTACATGGATCATACGACGCCATTCCGCTCTATTAGTAACCAAACCTTTCGGTATATTATTCACCAATAGATCTTGCTCTATTAGTTCGCCAAGTGTCCGCCTCCACCCATTGAAGAAGCATGGCAAAAAATTGTGGTTGTTCTGGAGCTATCAACAACGGAAATCCACAAGACCACAATATAACTAATTCTAGGTAAAATGTCAACTGAATAAACCACATGCTGACATTCCAAAATGCTAAGAGCAGATCTCATGACACCCAAAAATATGCAGAGGAGTCTACAAAGTACTCCATGATCCATCAAATTCATTTAGCAAGAACCTCCATGACCATTGCTAATCTAATAGGATGCATGAGTATGACCTAATTCAGTAAGATGGCCCTATGATTTCTCTCCAACTCTCAGAAAGAAAACAGATGTTACCTCAGCCAGGGCTCAACTGAAGGTTCATGTCCCTTCCTTTTAAAACATTTCAATTAAACAACCCAGAATCTCATTTATAATATCTCATCCTTGTAAGAGGAAAGTAAGAATAACAGGTGATAACAAGAAACCCTGTTGTAGAGAGAAACCACTGAATAGATTTGTAGAGAAATATACTACAATGTAATCAGAGTATCAGATCATTGGATGCTATCCAAAATGCTGAAATAATCAGATATGCACATCCAGGAACTGAAAATGTAACTCCACACATGCCACCAAAGTGAAATCACAATTCAGCAACAGGAGGCAACTCCACAAAAATTCATTCTTGTTGGACCACTTTTTCTAGTGCATTTGAACACCAATATGCATGCTGTCTAAGATACAACATGTTTTCAATGTCCCACCTGATTTCCTTAAAGGAAATGTTGCTAGCAACGATGGCCATTTAAAATTCATAAACTCTCGGTTAATTTAATGTTCCTCCCACATGTCAATTTCTTTCTTTTCTTTTCTTTTCTTTTCTTTCTTTTTTTTTTGTGTTTCCCACATGCCAATTTCTGCATATAATCTTGACAGTGTTTTGCCAACTGAAATTCAGCCTGCATGAGAACTACTAGCCACCAGTAAAGCCCTTGTAATACTGGCAGAATTCTCAACAACAATCCTATACCATAGAATAGAAGAACAAAAATGTACTGTGCTTTCTTCAATTTCAGCAAAGATATTCTGAGATTGGAAAGATCTCATCCCAATTCCATTTTATGATGAAAAAGATGAAATATTTATCGACCTCATTATTTAAACAATCACATGGTACTAAGTAATCCAGGAAAATCATCTCAGAAATGTTCTTCCAATGTCCACTACAAGCACGTGAACTTGTGGACCCTATTCATCCTAACATCAAGGCCCAATGGATGCTACATTTCATGATGATAAAAGGGAGCCCCATGGAAATATGAGCACTGCTCCATTTAAGTGTAATGTTCTTGTTGATGTAATCTCCAAATGAGCAAGTTCACATGATGTCCAAGCCACATATTCATTTGTGACGAGTGAGGGCAGCAGTAAAATGTCCTAAAATTTGCTTCCAATTAAATAATCATAAAGAGATCTCAGGATCTCAAATTCTTTTCCATTTCAAGAAAAGTGCCTGCAATACCATTTCACATCAGTCAAAAGTTATCAAGGATGACCTATGAATGCCAGAAAGGGATACATTCAATTAGAATATCTGACTGCTATTCTGAGTTTTGACCATCCAAATAAAAATACCTATCACTTGAAAAAGAGACGGGGAATGGTAGAGAATATGATACAAATTAGTCTGGATTAAGACCAATTCAAACATATAAAACCTAAACTTCCAAGGGAAAAAAATTATTCGTGATGAGTGGTGACAAGCACTCAAGACAGATCAGGGAAGGATGAACAGAGGTAAATTCAGCCTAACCCCACCTTACCTGTACAAACCCATGTCCAAGGCGAAGTTAGTCTTTATATTTTCAAGGACATAAAATATCTGATATTATGTGCCATGA
The DNA here is from genome assembly GCA_030549335.1 of Pontederia crassipes. Lineage (NCBI taxonomy): Eukaryota > Viridiplantae > Streptophyta > Magnoliopsida > Commelinales > Pontederiaceae > Pontederia > Pontederia crassipes. The sequence continues at coordinate 7,519,295 of CM060189.1, forward strand.
TAACTCTGAGGAAGCGCAGAAGCAGCATACATGTGATTAATATTACACCTGCCTGCTAGTAAAAATCAAGGATTTGCAAACAAGGTTTAGCAAACAATAGCAAAAGATGGAATTTTCACGACCTCATAGAAGCATGGCAATGCGATAATATGATACTGACATGTGTGTATTGCAAGTTGTCACAAACAGAAATATAAAGGATAATCATGGTGCCAATATTTTTTACATTCATCACAAGCCCTTCCAACAGATGGCACTACTTCTGATAACAACATAAATAATATCTAAAGAATGCAATGAAATGTCATAACATAACCAGATTAGTACAGACATCTAATTGATCAACCAAAACTGCTTCCTTCTGATCTGTCATGTGATACTATTTTTGTCATAAAAAAAATATCATATGACAGATGAAAGGTTTCAGGGATAAGTGATGTTGGAATATTTGTATATAGATATAGCATCACCGTGAGATGTTTACATGAAAGACTGCATTATGTCCATTAGCTTAGACCAAGCTAGAGTCTAAGCACCTTTGCTCCACAATGATCTCTATGAAAAATTTTAGTTGAGAAGACATCCAAAAGGATATAGACAAAGATGAATGGGATGGCTTAGCAATGTCTTGAGAAGGAGAAGGAAAGTGGTTCAGTTCATAGGTTCCTACCTCAACGGAAACATACAAATATGAGATCAAGACAAGAATGCATGTGGTAGCTTCATTACATTGGCCTTGGAAAAAAACATGGAAATGCCTAAAGCCATGAATAAAATGCAGAGACAAAAAGGTAAAACCCATCCAAGCATAATGCTCTTGAAAGATGCGACTGACATGAATGTAGTGACCACTAGAATGCCTCAAAGGTTACAAAATTTAGTGAAATAGATGATCAAGTACTTTCAGCAGTGAGAAAATGCTTATATCTATGTAGAAGATTGCAGAGGAAAGGGAATGCAGAGTTTGAAAAAAATGCAAAAAAAAATGTTTCAAAGATCAGGCCTTCCAAAGGAAAAAAAAGGAAAGATGATTCATGAAACAAAACTCCACAGGTTTTCAGTTATAATCATACATCAAACAAATTCATCATCAACGTGAAGATGAAAGCAAAATCTCCATCATATCTACTCCAAGGATGAACACCAGCATGCTTTTTTTTTTTTGTGAAGACACACCCACATGCTATTTAAGTTTGCTCAGCAAATGCATGTTGATTTACTTTAACACGGGCCGGTATTAATATTATAAAGCTGTCAGCCACTTATTATGTAATAGCAAATATTCCACGTAGCAAGGTCACTCTGCAAATGGAATCCCTACATATGGAAACAGGAGAATTAGAGAGAAAAAAACAAATGCTGATGTGTGTGTTTGACGTGAACAAGAGTAGGTGAATGAACTGCCCACCAATTACCTGACCGTGCATTGTGCAATCTTTTTTACCTTCCCCCAATAACAATTAACCCATGATGGCTTCTAGATCAAATGAGGGTGACTAAAGAGTCAAAATTTCATATGAAAAGCTTTAATCACATAAGATTTTTCAGTCTCTCGATATTTGATGCAACACCAACAAAAAGAGCATGAACTTAAACAATGACCAAGATAACTTTGGTTATTCTTGAAAATTTCCAAAGGCACCAAAACTGGAGAAACTTGGAACAAGCTACTATGAAATCTGAACCAAACCAATACATGAAGTAACCACCCTGGAAAAAGGATGAGAAATCTTGTAAACAAAATTGTGTATATAATCATATACTCATATGCCATTAAGTTGTACACAGATTACCACATGACTGCTAACCCGGATCACTATAATAACCACACGCAACATAAAAACGATAAGTCTAAGATAGAGCCTGAAACTAACGAGCCTTACATAAAAAAAAAAAAAACAAATAAAACTAAAATAAAATTCTGAAACGTTGTTGTATAGTAACATATGAAATCCAAGTCGTATAATCCATGAGACTAAACGGCCGCGCAGGTAAAAAAAGGAACAGATAAAAGTCATCTGCTCGAAGCATGATTATCTACTAAAATCGCAGCTAAAAAAGATCAATCACCTCTAGTTTCGGTGCGTCCGAATTTGAGGAACACGTCAAAATATCATCCACTTAAATCTAATTGCAAGCTCGTGCTCTAAATAATACGTTAATTAACAAATACATCGGCATGCAGAATTTGTAGGACAATTTCCCAACAAAATACGCAGCCTAGTAGCAGAAATTAACGGGCGATCGGAGCAACCAGCATCACCATACCTCCCCGAATCCGTGGGCGCGAGTTCGGTAAACAGGACGCCGATCCGCTCCGTCGCGATCAAGCGAAACGAATTCCAATTAGTTCCGATTTGTGACGTTTTAGATTAGGGTTCTTAGAGCAAAATGGGGGGAAACGATCGATTGCTACGAGGTCCACGGCAACGAGGAAGGAAGGAAAGGGGAAGCGGAGATCGGAAGGAACGAAACGATTCACGGAACCGCTGTTGCTTGGGAGTTCATCATTATTTTACCCTCCTCGCGTCGGCTTCATTTTATATATATACGCAGTGGAGGTTTGTCCAAATACTTTACCTTCTAAAATAAAACGCTCATATAATTTTTTTGTGTGCGGTGCGCACTGCGCGCTTTATTTTCTAGATGGGACCCACAAACTTGGGGACACTCACAGGCTCGCAGCTTCGTAGGCACGTGGGAGAGTCCGTTGAATGAAACGTTGAGCTCCACTTTGAATAGAAGCACGTTTTTTCCACATTGACTTAAGATGGATGGTACAATTTTATTTCTATCTGAAAATTATGATGTATGCCAATTATCAAGTCATATATCTAGAGTTCTTTTAAATAATTATATTTAAATATGTTATTTTTTAATATAACTATCTGAGTTGTAGAAAATAAAATGATTAAATATTATTTTTTGATATTTTTTAGAATTTAAAAAATATATGTTTAAGAACTGTGTGAATCCAAAATGATTTCACATATTTTGCCGCATTATTAATTTATAATGTTTTATGATCAATTTAAGATTAGGCTAATTCCATACATCATTTGTAAATTATCACTTTAATTTTAAACTGTAAACTTATTTTTTTAAGGTTCATAAACTATTACAATTTTCCAATTTTATCTTTTTATTGACTTCTGTCAATTTTTCTATTATTTTTATTTTTTTCTATTTGTAAAAAGTTCAAAATACCCACTAACATCAATTAAAAAAATAAAAAAAACCCTTCTCGCCGACATTCAAAAGGTTTCAAGGTCAAAGAAGATTATTAAAATCTTTGGACTAGAGAACCCATTAATATCTTTTTTCTGTTGTTCACTATTATGGGAGCAGGATAATGTGGCATAAACTCAATCAAAACAAGAGAATGTTGCATTTTCATAACGAGTATCAATAAACAAATATTATTAACAAAACCAAGTGAGTTTAAGATAAGAGAACTCCCACTGAAAATGTGAAACATAAGATGGCATGGAGAGTTGCAATAGCTGGTGGTAAATCAAACGAAACAACTATACATGTGCTTTTATGAAAGACAAAAGTAATGCATATTAAAATAGCATTGCCGACAAGTAGCAAGGCCACCGTTTGAGAAGAAAATATCCCACCACATTAGGGCGCGGTAGAGTTGCTAAGAAAAAATAGGATGAATGATTCATTACATATGTTAAGATAAGCGAATCCACATGCCTATTGAACAGATGGGTTAAGGAAATTTGGAAGAAGTGAAGTCCCAGGGAGGGAGTTCACCTTGCATCAGGATTAATTCACAGATGTTTACATTTTTGTCAACTAGAGACCGCAATGAAGATCACGGAAGGCAAGGCAGATAGTTAACTATTTCATTCCAAGGTGCTAACTTCAATTCTTCTATATCGCAATTCACATCTTCCACCATGTTCCCCATTCCGAACAAATCCTAAAGTAGCAGCCGTCCTCCACCTCCGGTGCTCCCTGCCGATGGCACCACCTCTCGTCTTCGCCGATCCGCGCCAAAGGTGTTTTCTTGTGCTCCTCGCCCTCTCCGAATGCAAAGGAGCGTGAAGCATCCATCCACCCCCACCCTCTTTTTAAACACCTTCTCCAACTTCCTTCTTCCCCCAAAACAGTCATACCGTCCGAAAAGCTCATGACCACACTACAATATCTTTTCCTATTTTCGACGGCTAAATCCGACGAGATGAGGGTCGTAAAAAAATGTTCGTTGATAACGATTTTTTGATGGATGCAAAAAATTCGTCGATATTTTTTAAGGAAAATGTCATTGCAAAGAATCCTTTGGAAATTATGACGAGTGACTCCTGCCGAAAGTTTCAAAGGACTCTAACCTTCTAAAGTTTCAACGGGTGATGCGTGCTGAATAATACATATACATATACATATACATACATACATACATATATAACGAGAAATATTATAAAGTTGAATAACAAAAGTTATAACAAATTCAAATATGTTATGAAGTTGAAAATACATTTAAAATTTCTAAAAAAATAATAGACTAGCCCAAGTAAAATTATTAAAATATTAATCATATGCTTATATTATATATATTATTATTAATTTAATTACTGACAAATTTAGTCATCAAAATTATCGACGAATCAAAATTCATTGATAATTCTGAAGACCACTCATCAACAACAATAACAACAACAATAACAAAGTCTTATCCCACTAGGTGGGGTCGGCTACATGGATCATACGACGTCATTCCGCTCTATTAGTAACCAAACCTTTCGGTATATTATTCACCAATAGATCTTGCTCTATTAGTTCGCCAAGTGTCTGCCTTGGCCTCCCTCTCCCTCTTTTAATCGGACTCCAAATTATTTGATCTACTCTTCTTACTGGTGCATCTAATGGTCTTCTCTAAACATGACCAAACCATCTCAAACGATTCTCTACCATTTTCTCACTAATAGGAGCCACTCCGACTCGTTCACATATATGGTCATTCCTAATCTTATCTAATCTTGTATGACCACACATCCATCTCAACATCCTCATTTTGGCTACCCCCACTTTACGTTCATGTTGTCCCTTCATAGCCCAACATTCACTACCACTCATCAGAGACATTAATATTAAAATATTAATTATATGCTTATATATCATATATATTATTCAATTAATTATTGACGAATTTAACCTTTGAAATTATCGATAAATTAGGAATTATCGATAGATGTCATGTCCGTAAGTAATTTCGAAGGTAACGATCATAAATTACCGATGGATTTTTCCATTGGTATTAGTGACAAAAATTTGGCCCATCAGTATTTTGGAAGGAATTTTCTTTCAATCGCAAATGCCATCGAAAAATGCGAAGGAAACTTGTCCGTCAGAAATTGTCCGTTGGAAATGTGAAACTTCCTTCTAGTGTTAGACATCGTTAGAGGACAAAGGCGCAACCAGCAAATGCAGACGTCATCATGGTAGTCGAAGGAGGTTCAGGCAGCGGGCAACCATTATTGATGAGATATCTTTCTTAACGAAGGAACTAAAAGATAGATCTCAAGAGCTCAAGAACATGAAGGGCCTTATTGGGTGCTTCTATGGAGACGCGAGCATGTTTGAGTGGCTAAGATCTATGCTTTCGGCGACCTGGAGGCTAAGGAATTAAAGTGGTGGATCTCAGTAATTCATTTTTATTGTTCATTTTTGCTAACAACCAAGAAAAAATGTAAGTCATGCTGGAGAATTTGTGGAAAGTTGAGGGTATATGATCGAAAGCACCAAGAGAGGGGGGGGGTGAATTGGTGTTTAAAAAATTTAAAATCGAAAAAGACATAGGAGTAATTTAGAGTGAATGTGATCACAAGCAAGTAAAGGATAGGCAATAAAAGCACAAGAGAAGTAAGAGAAGTAAGAGAAGAGAAAGACGCGATATGTTGACGAGATTCGGCCCAACTCCTTGGCCTACGTCCGCGCTCCGAATTCTCAACCTTGAGACTGTCGGATATTCACTAGCCTTCTTTTTTCTTATAGGAAGAGAATAACCATTTCTACACCACAATGCCTTCTTCTTTGCTCAATAGGTAAGGCACACCTCTTCTTACAAGGAGCTCTAAAAAACTATCTAAACAAAAATTCCCTCCAAGGCTCTTCTTCTTACAAATAATACTCTCACTATGAAACTAGAAGAAGGAAGGGATGATTTGCAACTTTGGCTCAAGAAAAATATTTTGGATTTGAAGGGAGCTCTAGAATGATTTGCCTTGTTTGGATGATCTTCCTTCAATCTTTTGGATCCCTTTTATAGGCTTCTCTTGAAAATTTGGCCGTTGTAAAGTAATTCAAAAAGCTTTTGCTGTCAGCCCTGAATCGGTCGACCGTTTTAGTATTGATCGTCCATTTTGTACAGTAACTAGCCATTATTCTGTATGTCGATTCTTCAACGGTCACCCATTACCAAATCGGTCGTCCATTTAATAAAAAATTATATCCATTATTTTGTCTTATCTGTGCAGTTTACCGTTGATAGTAAACCGTAGAAGAATTATAGTCGTTCTTGCTTTCATAACAGTCGCCCGATAGTGAATCGGTCAACCGATTCTGAAGTTCAGTCCATTCTGTGATTAGCGGATGATCAAGTCTTCTATTTCGATCGTCCATTCTCTTCATAACGGTCGACCGCTATAAGATAGATCGCCCGTTTTTAGAGGTTGATCCTTTCTATGATTAGCGGACGTTTCATCCTCCATTTCGGTCGTCCACTATTTTCAATAACGGTCGACTGCTATAAGATCGGTCACCCATTTTTAGAGGTTGATTCTTTCTGTCATTCGTGGACGTTCCATTCCCCATTTTGGTCGTCCACTATCTTCAATAACGGCCGACCGATTATAAATCGGTCGTCGATTTTTTAGAGGTTCTTCCATTCTGTGATTAGCGGACACTCCATCATCGATTTCGGTCATCCATTATCTGTCATAACGGTCGATCGTTATACTATCGATCGCCCATTTTTACTGCAGATAAAAACTTTGGCTATTTTTCTTCGAAAAATGTTAAACTTGTTCACACTATCACTTTAAGCATAATTAGTACATCATCTTCCTTATTTGCTATCATCAAAATATATAGAATATGGTCTTGAGACCAACAATCTCCCCATTTTTTATGATGGCAAACAAAGTGAGGAGGAGATAATCAAAATATCAAAGTTATAAATTCCTCTCCCTAAATTCATGCTTGCTTTTAAAAATATATTATTTACTCCCCCTTAATCAAAGCATAACTTCTTTTTGTAAATATCATGAATATCATATATAGTGAAAATAAATCATGATAAATCACAAATTTCAATATGAAATACAATCCACATCTCACATCCCATTAACATAAACAAGAGCAGTGAACGTATCATATAAACATAACAACAATGTCATACATAGTAATAAAATCATACATAGCGTCACATACATTTCTTCTCCCCTTTTGACAACATCAAAAAGGAGGAAACAAAAAGAGCACTAACATAAACAAAAACTAGGCATCCGGAGCGTCATCGGGCAGGGGCGCAACCTGCTCATAGGGAGAAGTGTCGAACCCCTGAGATCGAAAATAGGCAAATATGCACTCCTGTGTGCGATGCTGATCAAGCTCTATGCGATCGACGCGTGCCACCATCTCATCCCACTAACTATGTGTCGGTACTGAGCCTCAAACTCTCGTCGGCTCACGTGGAGGAGGTATGTATTGCTCCCAGAAAGGTCCAGTATCTTCCCGCATAGGAGCATACGTAGGACCTTGTGTGGGAGCATCAGTGCTTGCCTCATCATCGGAGTCCGAGTCCTGGTCTTGAGTGGAAAAGACTCATTCTTCATTAACAAACACAAGACCCTTCCATCTCAATGTGTCCTTTCCAATGATATCGGTCGGTCTCTCAGAAAGGGACAACTCAAACTCAGGAATAGGAATACGTTCATGACGAAAGATTCGAGTGAAAAAAGAACCAAAGTGAAGAATCATATTATGGGATTTTTTGGAATCTATCCTCTCTTTGGTGAAGATAAAGTGATAAATCATATATGTACCAAAGTTAACCGAAGGAAAATCATGTCGAAGAAGACAGTAAAGAAGACGTAAGTCATGGAAAGTCATATCAGTAAAATGATCAGATCGAGGGAAGATGATATGACTAATGATGTGGTGGGCAATAAGAAGTGGAGGAGACAACTTTTTTAGAAGTCCTTTCATGGAAAAACTATGCACTTCACCACGAAAGACAACTTCAAGAGCTTCATCTATAGAAATATCAATAGGCCACCTATGGGATACAATATTCAAGAGTCCTCGGTTGGGGACATCAAAAATCTTACAAATCAAGGAATTAGTTAGTTTGATGGTATGACCTAGTACGTGAGATGTCACTGTAGATTTGAACTCTGAAAAGAATAAGTTGGCGTAAAAAAGTTTGACCAACCTAGGATAGACAGACTCTTTAACATTAAGAAGTGGAATCCAATCTATCCCGTCAAAAAGACTATGAAGCATGTTCATATTAAGAGACGACCAATCGACTCGCATGCCATGTGCTATCTCCCTAGTAGAATATAATGTTTCAAAAGTGGATGCAATAGAAGCATTGGCAAATAGAGAGGGATCGAAATCTCGAGAAGGTGGGGTAAGTGGAGGATCCGATGATGGATGAGAAGAGGATGCTGGCTCCTTCCTCTTGCGAGGACCAGCACACGTCTTCTTTCATGGTGGCATTTGGACAAAATCAAAATTGAGAGTAAAAGATGATAATTGACAAAAAATGACTCCATAAGATAGAAACGGTCGACCGTTTTTGTCCAGAACACACGATATATCGTTTGTTCAAATGAAGAAACGGTCGACCATTATGAGAACGGTCGACCATTTTTATCCAGAATACAACAATATATCGTCTGTTCATAACGATCTTTTGATTTGACTACAATCTTTTGATTCGACTACAACCACTACAAGAAAATTGGTAATTAGCGACTCAAAGTCAGAGACGCTAAGAAGGCGATATTACGTCTCTATTGTCAAGAGCGTCTCCTTCGCGTCTAACTAGCGCCGCAAAATTGAGACGCTGGAACTCAATGGCTAGTGGCGTCGCACTAGAGTCAAAGATGTTGAAACGCAACTAGCGTCACATATTGACGCTATATCGACGGTATTAAGACGCGATGTTTGGGGCTACGCGAAGCAGGACCGCGTCGCTAAGTCGACTCGCACGGGGCGGTAGACTTGAGACGCCCTTCCGGCGCCCACGTGCGGCTAAGTTAGGCGCTAGTAAGGCGCTAGATTGACGCAAATATGATCATGCATTTGTCGCCAATGAGACGTTAAAATGGCGCGCAGTGCGATATATCTAAATTAGCATCGACATGCGTTTAGACGCTATGGTGTCGCTACATGTACATTTTTTTTACCCGCCCCAGCCTCATTTTTTCCCTTTCCACGCCATGCAATTTATAATGCATCTCAAAATGCATTGATATTCATCATAGGCAATATAAAAGCATCACAGGCAATATCAAATCATCACAGGCAATATAAAACTATCACAGACAATATAAAACTATCACAGGCATAATATATAATATAAGAATACGAAAACTACTACACCGAACTAACAAACTATATGTATATTTAAGTCTATAAGTAACAAATGCATTGTTTGTTTTCTATCCTAAGTTTGTGAGTTATTGTTATCATTCTGGATGTTCGACCCAGATGTGCTCGGTCCATGACCTCGCAAGGATAAATTCTGCGTCGGGATCAATCCCTGAATCGCCTGCAATAGAGGACCCAACTACTGTGACAACTGCTGCGACACCTGCTGCGATATCTGCTCCGATAATTGCTGCGATAGCTGCATCAGATCAGGTGTAGCGAATGAGCTCGGAGCAAATGCACCTCCTGCATATCCTCCGATCCTTCTAGGTATCTGAGCGGCTGTGCCGAGACTACGCAAGTATCCCCTCGTGTCGTGCCGACCACCTCTTCCCAAACAGTAGGGTCCTCTACGAAATAGAAAAATTATAAAATCATATAATATATAAATTATATATCAAGAATCATGTAAATTAAAAACATGACTAAAACAACGAAGAAACATTACCTAGTGGCTGAGTACTCGGATCATCTCCATACTTTTCAGCCATTTTTGCATTATACTTACCCTAAAAAATTTAAACGTTGTGTATTTCAAAAATATTGCACTAACGGCAACAACCAAATGACCATATCATGAGACTTACCAAAAGTCTACGAGCAATGGGCGTGACAGTCGTTTGTCTCCCGGCTCTTATGCGTGGTCTCATAGACCACACGAAAGTCTACGGGACCACCTTCTTTCTCCTCCTACAATAAAGTTTCAAATTTGATAACATAAGTATAAGTCAAAAGTTTGATTAATTAAATTTATATGTAAATTATCATGCGTCGTCGATGCTCGTCAAATCGCATCGATCCCCCTGTGTGGATGTGGGCCTCGGGCTTCGAAAGTCGGTTAACTCTTGCCTTTTTCGACTTCCTTTGCCATCGTTCATCCATCCTTTGTGAACATCAAATACTTACACTTTAAAAAAACTATAATTTTCATAAAAATAATGTAAAAGTATGCATACTTACCACTTCCTACAGAGGGACTCCCAAACCGAGCGTCTAATATGTCTTGGGAATCTTTGTATGCCCTGCTCCAAAGTGAGGCTGACGGACGTGACGATCTTGCGAAACTTGTATAATCAATTTCGGAGGCGTTTCGCAGCGACCTCCTCAAAAGCTCTTCGGATCGTTCCTAAACTAAGATCCGGATGAAACTGATTTGCTTCCTACAAATAGAACGTTAAAACTTAATAATTTTAAAATAAATATAAATCGAATTATGTAACCCAAATATAAGATCGTACCATAAAGGCTCGAAAGATATCATCTCGCACTTGAATTGGGACATCTTTCTAGAATCCTGCCCCTTCCGGCAAGTGGGAAAGAACGAGAGCACTGACATCTCGCACGGTACTAGCGGGTAAGAAGTGGTCCTGCCAATTACAAAGAAGAATTAATTTTCAATGATAACCAAAACTATAACAAAATTTGTATAACTTATTTGACTTACGGTCGAGCAATATTATTCACAGTGATCACCCCATTATCGTGTAACCCCTCTTCATCACTCGAAGAGGAATCATCATTCGGTATAGCTGAGTAGGTTGTGAAGGTCCGACATCAGCTATGGACCCTAATACATAATAAATTATTAGTGTCATACCAAATTTAAATTGTGATAATTGATAGATATACAGTAATGTTCTCACCTCGATTGATGTGTACCGCATGATCAGTAGCAGTCCACTCTTCTGAATGAATTGAGTCATTAGCTTGTGCTATCGGCGGCGTAGCAACTGACATTATTAAAAAATTATTAATATAATAAAGGTTCATCTGCCTCTTCGAGAAGATTATAAAACTTAGAAGTCGAAGGATTCGGGTCTTCTTCAATCGATGTTTCACCAACATTTTCTCCTAACATTGCATCTCGTATCATGTCCCTGTACGGATTGCTCGAGTCGCCCACAACAGTATCTACATTACTTGTTTCTTTAGCTCATCTTTCTTCGTCATGAAAGAACCAATTGGTGTATGTAAGTAAGAAACCGTTGTAATATAAATCCTTCTGCGCATCATATCTTACTTTCCACTGATAACATTTGCACTTCCGGCATGGACATAAGATTTCGCCATATGAAGAAGCAACACCTTCATTTTGATATGCCACATAATGAATTCATCAACACCATCCTTATATTCTTCAGTTATGATGTCATGTTTATCCTTCCAACGATGAATCCAACTACGATGTGACTTTATCATTTATGTAACGGAGAACATTAAGCCAAGTAAGAAATTTCTTGTACTTGAAACGTGTGATTTTGAACTTACGAATTAAGCCCAAAATCACATGTTTCAAGTAATACTTAACTTAATTCATATCATGAATAAGTAATACTTAACTTAAGTACATGAATTACTTCATAAGTTAACTTAACAATTAACATAAGTTAACTTAACTTAAGTAATACGTAATACTAATTAACTTGATCCTAAGAGATGATAATTAACTTAAGTACTACTTAAGTTAATTCATAACATGAATAAGTAATTGTTATCTTAATTCATAACATTACTTCATAAGTTAAGATAACAATTAACATAAGTTAAGTTAACTTAACTTAAGTAATACTTAATAAGTAATACTAATTAACTTGATCCAAAGAGATGATAATTAACTTAAGTACTACTTAAGTTAATTCATAACATGAATAAGTAATAATTAACTTAAGTAATACTTAACTTAATTCCTAAGAGATGATACTTAATATTATACTTAATAAGTAATACTAACTTGATCCAAAGAGATGATAATTCACTTAAGTACTACTTAATTTAACATGATAATAACATGAATAAGTAATACTTAACTTAACATGAATAATTAACTTAATTTAACTTCATGCATTAATAATTAACTTAATTTACATGGTGGTGGCCTAGTACCTTCGGCGAAGGGCGGAGGCGGTGGGCAGTGGCGACGGAGGAGGACGTCGGCGCCGGTGGAGGGCGGACGAGGCGGCGGTGGACGCGACGGGCGGCGGTGGAGGCGGAGGGCGGCGGAGGACGCAACGGACGGCGGTGGAGGAGGAGACAGCGAACCGTCGGGGAGGGCGGACCGTCGGAGGTCAACCGTCGGGGAGGGCGGAGGAGGAGGACGTCGGCGGCGGTGGAGGACGTCGGCGATGGTGAAGGGAGGACGCGGCGAAGGGCGGACGAGGCGGCGGTGGACGCGACGGGCGGTGGTGGAGGCGGAGGCGAAGAGCGGAGGGCGGAGGATGCGGCGGAGGACGCGACGGACAGCGGTGGAGGAGGAGGTGGCGAACCATCGGGGAGGGCGGACCGCGGCGGAGGCAAACCATCGGGGAGGGCGGAGGAGGAGGAGGAGGCGGCGAATGCAGAGGGCGGCGGTGGAGGGCGGTCGAATGCAGAGGGCGGCGGCAGCGGCGGAGGACGCGTGGCGGCTGCTACAGAGGCGTGCGAGGAAGGAGTGAAGAACTGGTTGCCGGCCGGGCTTGGGGGGAAGGGGGGGACCCAGGGGGACCAGACCGGAATAGGGCTATGTACATTCTTATTATGAGGAGAGTTCATTCGAGGTAAATAGAGATCGGGCGTCGGGCGTCGGACGTCGGACGAAGGCCGGAGGCGGCAGTGGAGGGCATCGGAGGTCGGGCGTCGGGCGCCGGAGGTCGGGTGTCGGGGCGCGTTGGAGGTCGGGCGTCGGACCGCGTCGGGCGTCGGGGGTAAATGTTAAACAGTAAAAAGTGAAAACGAAGAAGGGGGGTTAGGGATTTAAGTAATCTTTAGCGTCGCACAATAACGAGACGCTACGTAGATGCCATGTAGGCGTCGAAACTGTCACAATTCGACTAGTGCGGCGCTATAGAGAAGCTAATGTGTCGCTAAGAAACATAGCGACACCATCGCATCGTCGGGGCATCGCACTATTGTTGCGTCTCAAAATCACGACGCCATTGAGACGCTCAATAAAAGTTTTTTCAATTTTTTTTAGTATGTATGTAATTTTATTTATCAATGTAACGTCTCATCGCATTATGCTCCGTTCCAATTATTTTATTTTCTTCCGATAATCTATCATGTATGTATATAAAATTATAAATATGTATGTATATGTGTATAATATAACACAATTGTGTGTGTATATATATACATATGTCATATATGCGTACGTATATATATGTCTATATGTGAGAGATTAAGTTACAACAATGTATTTCGTCTATATGTATTATAAATATATATGTGTATGTATATGTCTACACATATATATAGATAACATGTATATATATACGTATTCGAAGTGAATATATATATATGTGTGTGTGTATTTGTTTATATGTGTCAGAGTATGTTATAATAATATGTATATATGCACTTATTATATATAGGTATCAGCATATACGCGTATTTATATGTCTATATGTGCTCGATTGAGTGACGGGTAAAAAGTCGGCTTAGGAAGCGCAATACAGACGTCATTGAGTCACTAGATTCATTTAGCGACTCCGTAGCGCCGAACTAGCGTCTAAAATAATATGGCGTCTCGAACGTACGACGCTAGAGAGACGCCCATAGTGTCATCATAGCGTCGACAATAGCTTCGACACTCGTTAAACGCTAGGTGGACGCTATTGTGTGTCTAATGTGATGCTAACATATCACTCACTTAATCAATCATCATAATCCCATGATTAAGTATATAATAATATATGCATAATTAATTAAGATATTATATATATTTTATGTATACGTAACATAAATAATATAGGTAAAAAATTATATATTTAGGAACACTCTTATAATGTAAAAATACATATATATATAATCGTGTAATTAATACATATATATGTTGATATTATGCTATTGATAATATGTTTATAATCGTGTACTTAATACTAATATAATATTTAATGAATTTATTGATTGGCATATAGTATATATAATATAGTGTTTCAATATATATACAGTAGCGTCTCATTAGCATATCCTTTGTTTGAGACACCATATAGCGTCGCTTCACAGTCTTCAGACATGAGACGCTAGTGTCACGTCTAAAGTTGTCGACGACAAAACGGCGTTAGGTGCTGTCGCGCATTAAGAATAGTGGCGCGAAATAATAGCATCTACGTAACGTCTCAATTACAGCACTAGAGAGTTAACGTCAACCCGGCCGCTGAATAGCTAAGAAGACGTATAATTAAGATATATGCATAATAAAGATATTATATATATTATATGTATAGATAACATAGATAATATAGGAAAAAAATTATATATTTAGGAACACTTTTATCATGTAAAAATACATATATATATATATATATATAATCGTGTAATTAATACATCTATATGTTGATATTATGCTATTGATAATATGTTGATAAACGTGTAATTAATACTAATATAATATTTAATGAATTTATTGATTGACATATAGTATATATAATATAGAGTTTAAATATATAATGTCGCGTCTCATTAGCGTCTCTTTCTATTGAGACGCCATGTAACGTCGCTTTAGAGTCTTCATACATGCGACGCTAGCTTCGCGTCTAACGTTGTCGATGCCATAACGGCGCTAGGTACTGCCGCGCGTTTGCGGTTCCTGACGGGAAAAAATAACGTCTACGTAGCGTCTCGATTGCGCTACTTTTAACGTCAACTCTCTGAGTAGCTAGGAAGACGCTAATGAGACGCTATTGAGAGGCAAGTGGTGTTTGACTCTAGTGACGCTAAAGAAGCGCAATGGAGGCGCTAGTGGCGTCTGTATAGCGTCACACACTTTTGAGGCGCTACATGGTGTCGCTAATCGCCAATTTTCTTGTAGTGAATATTCACAGAATGGAAGGACAGATGAGTTCACAGGAATTGAAGAAAGTTTGAGAGAGATCCCGATATCAAATTCGAACACTTGTCAATTGATAAAAAAATTCGAATTTAGGTCATGAATTCTAGATACGAATCACACAATTCCTTGTTAATGCTTTCTAACTTACATGTGATTCGGAAAGACCTATGGATCGTCCTTAATCAATTTCGCCATCGTTGAGGCGACGGCGGAGGCAGTGATTGCGGAGATAGTCGTTTTCGATGACAGCGGCGGCGGCAAAGGCGTCAGCGGTGGCGACAGCGTCTGCGACGGCGACAGCGTCTGCGATGGCGACTGCGACTACGACAACGGCGGCTTGAATCGGCGGCGAAGCATGATCGACGACGATGCCCGTACGTCGGACGAAGACGATGATGATGGCGAAAGGACTCGCCGGCGAAAGAGGTCGCCGTTGGGATCTTGGATCGAAAGGAATCACCAGTGAGATCGGGCGGCGGAGGAGATAGGTTGACCGATTTGCGAATTTGGAAAAAAATTTCCGATTTGGTTTTTATATCGCATTGAAAAATGGTCGATCGATATTATGTCGGGCGACCATTATCTCTTAGATATTTATAGTTAATACGTTCTGTTTATATCGGTCGACCGTTCTGAAAGTGAAATAGAATCGGTCGTTTACTAACTTAACGGTCGTCCGATCAGAGGAGTAACGGTCGACGGTTACTATAATGGTCGACCGATTTGAATATATGTGTTGTGCAACACAATTTGATGTCCAATTCGATTCACAAATGATGCTTGCGTAACCAAGTCACTTATGAGTTGAATTGATAGGCAATTAGGTTCCTAACATTTCAAGTTCACGTCTAAGCATACAAAATCTCTCCTCACTTAAGGGTTTCGTGAATATATCTGCAAGTTGAATTTCGGTAGGCATATATTCAATAGCAATGTCCTTGAGTGTCACATGTTTTCTAATGAAATGATAACGCAAATTAATATGTCTGGTTTTAGAGTGTTGGATTGGATTTTTAGTCATTTCTATTGCACTTGTGTTATCGCACTTCATGGGCACACTTGAACAACTTATATCATAATCAAGTAGTTGTTATTTTACCCATAATATTTGTGCACAACAACTACCAGCTGCAATATAGTCGGCCTCAGCGGTAGAGAGTGCGATGGAGTTTTACTTTTTGCTAGCCCAAGAGATGAGAGAGCTACCAAGAAAGCAACACATCTCACTAGTGCTTTTCCTATCAATTTTACATCCGGCAAAATCCGCATCAGTATATGCATGTAAATTAAAAGATGAGTTCTTATCATATCAAATGCTTAGATCATAAGTATACTTCAAATAACGTAATATTCTTTTAACAGCAATTAAGTGAGATTCCTTAGGTGTCGATTGAAATCTTGCACATAAGTATACACTAAACATTATATCCGGCCTAGATGTCGTCAAATAAAGTAAACTACCAATCATACATCTATACTTCTTTTGATTAATAGATTTACCTTTCTCGTCTTTATCTAACTTTGTTGTAGTGCTCATGGGAGTTGAACTTGGTTTGCATTCATCCATTCCAAATCTTTTCAACAACTCCCTTATATACTTCTCTTGATTAGGAAATATTCCATCTTTGTTTTGCTTGACTTGCAATCCTAAAAATAATGTGAACTCACCTACAAGACTCATCTCAAATTCTTTTTGCATAAGAGATTCAAACCCTTTGCACAAGCTTTCATTAGTAGCACCATAAACAATATAATCAACATAAATGTGAACTATTAAAATATCATCCTCCAAATGTTTCAAAAATAGTGTGGTACCAACTTTCCCTTTTTAAAAATCATTTTCAATAAAAAAAGTACTTAATCTTTTATACCACGCTCTAAAAGCTTGTTTAAGTTCATAAAGGGCTTTAGAAAGTTTAAATACATGATTAGAAAAATCTGGATTTTTAAAACCTTGAGGTTGTTCAACATAGACTTCCTCATTTATAAATCCATTTTAAAAAGTCGATTTTACATCCATTTGAAAAAGTTTAAATCCTTTAAAATAAACAAAAGCTAAAAGCATTCTAATAGCCTCAAGTCTAGCAACAAGAGCAAAAATTTCTTCAAAATCAATTCCTTCTACTTGTGAATAGCCTTTTGCTACGAGTCATGTCTTATTTCTTATTATGATACCATTTTCATCTAGCTTATTTCTAAACACCAATTTTATACCAATTATTGGATAGTTTTTTTGTCTTTCTACTAGTTTCCAAACTTGATTCTTTTCAAAATTATTTAATTCTTCATGTATAGCATTTATCCAATTTGAATCATTCAATATCTCATCAATGTTACTAGGTTCAAATTGAGCAAGAAATGTCGAAAAAGCACATAAATTTTTCAAAGAATTTCTAGTTCTTATACATTCATTTATGTTACCTATAACTTGATCCAATGGATGTGATGATGCATATTTTCAATTCCTTGGAATGATTTGATTATCCTCCACTTGTGGTTCTTCCATTTGTTCAACATTTGAGTTATCCATTCTATTTTCTTTCAATTCTTCATTCTGAATTTGTATGTCTTCAAAATGTCGTTCCACTTCAACTATTTCCTCCTCATCATCATTCACTTGCTTGCTCATAAGAAAACATTAGTTTCATTGAATTTAACATTAATAGATTCTTCAACAACTAATGTTCTTTTGTTATATACTCTATATGCTTTACTAGTGCAAGAATATTCAAGAAATACATCATCATCACATTTTGCATCAAATTTGTCTAATTTATCTTTAATATTCAAGATATAACATTTACAACCAAACACCTTGAAATATGAAATATTTGGCCTTGTTCCATATAAGATTTCAAAGCATGTTTTCTTTTCAAGGGTCTAAGTGAGACTCTATTTAAAACATAACATGATGTATTTACGGCTTCCGCCCAAAAATACTTGGGTAAATTGCTTTCATTTAAAATTGTCCTAGTCATTTCTTGAATAGTTCTATTTTTTCTTTCTACTACTCCATTTTGTTGAGGTGTTTTAGGTGTGGAGAAATTATGTATAATTTCATTTTCTTCACAAAATAATTCAAATTTGTAGTTTTCAAATTCACCTCCATGATCACTTCTAATTTTTGCAATTCTCAACTCAAGTTCATTTTGTACTCTTTTTGCAAATTTAGAAAACATGCTTACAGTTCCATCTTTACTTATAAGAAAAATAGTCCAAGTAAAATGAGATAAGTCATCAACAATTACAAATACATATTTCTTTCCACCTAAACTTATAACATCAATAGGTCCAAATAAGTCAAGATGTAAAAGTTCTAAGAACCTATGTGTACTAATAACATTCTTTAATTTGAAAGAGTTTTTTATTTGTTTACCTTTAAGACATGAATCACAAGCATTATTTCTCTCAAATTTAATTTTAGGTAAACCTCTAACTAATTCATGACATGAAAGTTTGTTTAACAACTTAAAGTTTACATGTCATAATCTTCTATGCCAAAGATTTATATCATCATGCATAACACTAAGACATTTTTCACTTTTCCAATTTTCAAAGTCAATTTTGTATACATTGTTATATCTAAAACCCATATGTAGAACTTTCTTGCTCTCATCTAAAATCAAACATTTGTCCTTTTCGAAATTCACTAAGTAGTTCTTATCACACAATTGACTTATATTAATTAAGTTATGTTTTAAATTCTCAACTAACCACACATTTTGTAAATATATTTTGTCATTCTTACCAACATTACCGATGTCAATTACTCTACCTTTGCTATTATCTCCAAAGGTGACTCTTCCTCCATTTTTCTTTTCCAATGTAATAAAGTTTGATGGATCACTCGTCATATTTCTTGAGCATCCACTATCCAAATATCATTTGTTTTCAATTTCCTTTGGAGCTCCCTACAAGAAAGACATTAAGATTCTCATCTTTTTGATACCCAAACTTGCTTGGGTCCAACTTGGTTAGTGATGATCCTTTTAGGAACCCAAATCTTCTTCATACCACTATTTAATCTCATTCTAACTTTGCATTCATAAGAGTAATGTCCTTGATAACCACAATAAAAGCAAGTAATATGTGATTTCGTATGAAGATTTTGTGATGCTTTAACAAATAGAATCATTTTATCCTTCTTAATATCAAATGAGCTAAAATCAAGTCCATTTTTGTTGAAAGGTCTTCTTTGTGTTGATAGCATTGCATCTAGCATTTTTCCACCATTTGTACATTTTTTCAAGCTTACCTTTTAAAATAATATTCTCATTTTTTAAAGTTTCAACACTACATGTTTGTTTTTCACAAGATAATTTCAAACTATTGTTTTCCATTTTTAAAGCTTCAATCATAAATTTCAAACTAGAATTCTCATCACCTAATAAATCACAATTTTCACAAACTTTAGTATCATGTTTATTTTTCAGATTTTCAAATCACCACGCTTCTTTTTAAGAGATCTATATTTATCTATAAGAATTCTAAACTCATCATGCATATCGAAAGATTCGCTATCACTAGATTCGAAGTTACATAATACCTCATAGCTATTTGTCATTATACATATGTAAGCTTCTTCATCATCACTTGAGGGATGTTTGAGTCATTTTCTTCATCTTCACTTCTATCTCATGTGGCTTGAAGAGCTTTCCTTTTCTTCTTCAAGTTTTCTCCTTCCTTTTCTTTCTTGGCTAGATTTGGACACTCATTCTTATAGTGTTCAACCTTCTTGCATTCAAAATAAATCACTTGATTTTTACTTGATGATCTTCTTTTTGAAAAGCCACCTTTTTTCTTTTGCTTAGCAAATTTAAGATTTGTCAAGCTTTTTAGCATACAAGGCTAGCTTCTTCTCATCTTCATCTTCTTCATTTGTTTCACTTTCGTCCATCTTTGCCTTCAACGTCAAGGTCTTCTTTTTGGAAATACTCGTTTCTTCATCTTCCTTGACTCCAATCTCATAAGTCAACAGTGATCCTATGAGATCATCAAAATCTAGCTTATTTAGGTCATTCTCTTCGATCACGGTTCGTTTTGTATGCCACTTGGAGGAGAGAGACCTGAGAAATTTCTTCACTTTTTGAGAGTTAGTCTGTGGCTCGCCCAAAGAGGCTAAGCCATTCACAATATCATTAAAACGAATAACCATTTCATTTATAGACTCATTTTTATGCATATTAAAAGAGTCATATTGATGATTCAAAATATTAAGTCTAGACTCTTTAACCTTATCGGTACCTCCATGTGTAATGATAAGTTTCCTCTAAATCTCATAAGCACTTTGACAATTTGAAACACGATTAAATTTTGTTGCATCTAAAGCACAAAAAAGATTATTTTTTGGTTTCCAATCTAATTTCACAAGTAGCCTTTCATCTTCGGTGTATTCCAAATGTGACTTTCCATGTAAGTCAAAACCATTTTCAATTATATCTCAAATATCAATATCAATAGAACATGCATTCTAATTTTCTAATAGGCAAAATTTGAAGCGTTAAAAAGTGAAGGGCGATTTGTGAATTGGCCTTCACCCAATGTAAAACCATTTGATGTCATAGCTCAAAAGATGTTTAAATCTTTAAAACAAGAGCAACAAGGCTCTGATACCAATTGTAGGATCGAAAGCACCAAGAGGGGGTAAATTGGTGTTTAAAAAATTTAAAATCGAAAAAGACGTAGGAGTAATTTAGAGCGAATGAGATCACAAGCAAGTAAAGGATATGCAATAAAAGCACAAGAGAAGCAAGAGAAGTAAGAGAAGAAAAAAACGCGATATGTTGACGAGGTTCGGCCCAACTCTTTGGCCTACGTTCTCACTCCAACTTCTCAACCTTGAGACCGTCGGAGATTCACTAGCATTCTCTTTTCTTATAAGGAGAGAATAACACTTTCTACACCACAATGCCTTCTTCTTTGCTCAAGAGGTAAGGTACACCTCTTCTTACAAGGAGTTCTAAAAACTATCTAAACAAAAATTTCATCCAAAGCTCTTCTTCTTACAAATAATACTCTCACTATGAAACTAGAAGAGGGAAAGGATGATTTGTAACTTTGGCTCAAGAAAAATGCTTTGAATTTGAAGGGAGATCTAGAATAATTTGT
This sequence comes from Pontederia crassipes, assembly GCA_030549335.1. NCBI lineage: Eukaryota > Viridiplantae > Streptophyta > Magnoliopsida > Commelinales > Pontederiaceae > Pontederia > Pontederia crassipes. Next base: position 7,540,881 of record CM060189.1, read on the forward strand.
CTTGCTTGGATGATCTTCCTTCAATCTTTTGGATCCCTTTTATAGGCTTCTCTTGAAAATTTGGCCGTTGTAAAGTCATTCAAAAAGCTTTTGCTATCAGCCCTGAATCGGTCGACCGTTTTAGTATCGGTCGTCCGTTTTGCACAGTAACTAGCCGTTATTCTGTCTGTCGATTCTTCAGCGGTCGCCCATTACCAAATCGGTCGTCCGTTTAATAAAAAATTATACCTATTATTTTGTCTTATCTGTGCAGTTTACCGTTGATAGTAAGCCGTAGAAGAATTATAGCCGTTCTTACTTTCAGTCCATTCTGTGATTAGCGGATGATCTAATCTTCTATTTCGGTCATCCATTCTCTTCATAACGGTTGACCGCTATAAGATCGGTCGCCCGTTTTTAGAGGTTGATCCTTTTTGTAATTAGCGGACGTTTCATCCTCCATTTCGGTCGTCCACTATCTTCAATAACGGTCGACCACTATAAGATCGGACGCCCATTTTTAGAGGTTGATTCTTTCTGTGATTAGCGGACATTCCATTCTCCATTTTGGTCATCCACTATCTTCAGTAACGGCCGATCGATTATAAATTGGTCGTCCATTTTTCAGAGGTTCTTTCATTCTGTGATTAGCGGATGCTCCATCATCGATTTTGATCGTCCATTATATGTCTTAACGGTCGACCGTTATACTATCGGTCGCCTATTTTTACTGTAGATAAAAACTTTGGCTATTTTTCTTCAAAAAATATTAAACATGTTCATACTATCACTTTAAGCATAATTAGTACATCATCTTCCTTGTTTGCTATCATCAAAATACATAGAATATGGTCTTGAGACCAACAGAAGGTCATATTCTTCATTTGTCGCATGCAAAACTGTTCAAGTTGACAGAGGATATGTGTTAGTACTTGTCAGTTGGATTCAGTTACCGAGATTAGTGCTTGAATTAGGAAGTAGCGAGGCAATTGTTAAGATAGCTACATAGTTTGAAACACTTATTAAGAATGAGGAGAGGTCACAAAAGGATGTGCACTTTGTGTTGAAGTGGATTTCTTGAAGCCACTAAAGCACGATGTCGAGATCATGGATGACAGCCAGTATTTTATGAGAATCTTGTATGAAGACCTTCAGTCGTTTTCTTTTCAATGCGACCATGTGGGTCTCTGGGTCTCTGGTTGGAGTTGTGCCCGAAGAATACTTTGGAGGAAGGGGATGGAAAAGTATTATTGTGCGGACCATGGATGAATATGGACCATGCGTGACAAGATTCGTAACTGCCGAAGGGTAGGCAATTTCGTTGGAATTAGTCCAGCGTGGTCGTAGCATTCAATGTGAGGAGGGCTTTGTGAATCGGGTTCAGCCTGTCGAACTACTCCAAACCAGAAGCTCCTTCAAGGACCTTATTGTGGATGCATTTGAGCACGAATGAAGCATTGGAGATGAGAAATGTGGACACACCAAGAGGTCAAGTAAACCTAAGAGCGTCTTCTACTTCTAATAGGCCATGAACTAGAACAGAATCATTCTCAACTAATCCATAAGAAGTGATCCAATTGACTAGATCCGATCGCAACTTCAAATATGGAATTCAAGGGGATCAAATAGGAAATGATACTCTGAATCATATAACTATAATGAAATATATGATCAACTAACTTTTATCGAATTTGAAAAAGAGTCAGAAGAAATGGTTTGATCCTCTTATTTCTCAAATCGAGAGATCATTTTCGGGAGCGATTCATTCTTCCCGAACGCAGAAGGTGCATTTTATCGTTAGACCATCTAACGAATAAGATTAATGTACAGGTCAATGATGTAAAATTTGACCAGACCATCGACTCGTATTGATCAACGGGTTAGGGCAGACCAGTTGAACGAGATCAATTCTAATGATCCGTCCAAAATGTAATAAATTAATAAAAATAATAATATAAAATTAGGAAAACATAATTTTACACTCTAAAAATTATTAAGACAATATAATCACCACCAAATAAAAAATTAATAAAAGTAAGTAAAAAATAGTTAACTCTCAAACACAAAAAATATCACAACACTATTTGTATCTTTACATTTCACAACAATTAATTTCATCAAAGAAATAGTGGGAAAAAAAAAAGAAAAAAATAGCGAAGAGGAAAGAGGTAGAGGAGAAGCAAAAGTAATGGGCCACCCACTTCTTCCGTCCTTCTTCTTTTTCTCTTCCATCCTTTTCCACATGACACTACTTCAATGACCTCTTTTGCATCAGCCAAGAGAGGCAAATCCCATTCCTCCACGGCTTCTCCATCAGTGATGGCGGCCGTCACATCCTCCTCTTCAGTGATCACTCCCCTATTTGATGCCTCCCTCCCTTCACTTTCGACAACTTGGCAAACTGCCTATTCTACAATAATGTCCACAACCGCTTCATCCTCTCACACTTATGTGCGTTGGGTTCCTCCAGCCCTTTTTATAGGCCAGCAGCTTCTTTCACTCTTCGCCCTTCACCATGTCTACCTTGGCTGGTTGGCAAACAACGCAGCCTTGCTTTAGCGTGGCCAAGGCATGCTTCCTCTTCATAGATTGCATATTGCCGCCAACGAAAGGGAAAAATGTCAAGGAGGAGAGAAGATGTAGACCAAGTTGGCTCACTTGAAATCGGCGGATCAGTCAGTCAAACTCAAGTTTTGACCAGATTTGACCATATCAACACGATTCAAAAGGTCGGTCAGGGTTGGGAGTGACCCACAACTCATTTCCTCTCCTGGACACTAGTCTCACCGATCTGACTGGCCGGTCTGGGACTAATTTGTACAAGTGAATTGGTGGACATTGGAGGAGAGGGAGGACAACAAAGTAATTCTGCGGAGATGGATATTATCTCATGTGGCAACGATTCGAATGAAAACAGTAGAGGAAAGGAAGCTGATCAACTTACATGTGAAGGGGAGTGAGAGAAGGCGTTACGTACCTAGCCTCAATACAATGGATCAAGAGTTGGAGAGATCACGATGCCTAGGGTTTATACAATAGAGGCAACGATCGCCACCAAACTCGGATCCTTCACCGAGATTGCAATTGTTCTCACCTTCGGCTGGAATACCTAGACCATTTGGGCTTTAATCGCCCCTGTCTATGCCTAATATGCAAGGTCAAGGTGTCGCTTGCCGACATACCATAGTTGTTAAACCCAAACTGGATTGGCCCGTGACCCGAGCACCTAATTAGTCCATGGATCATGCCAAATCTGCCCACCCTGTTGGACTGGTTTGCTAGTCAAATGATGGGTTAAATGAATCAGTGGACGATTCATGTTTAATTAAAAAATAAAGATGAAACAATTTGGACAGTAATTTTTAAACCCTTAACCTTTTGAACTAATTAATGTGTACAAAGCACTTTCCTACACTTATTCATTTGAATGGTAAGTTATTTTATATTATACAATATTACAATGCTTATCATAACTTATTTATCAAATTATTTTCTTTGATATTTTTTTTAAAAATATAATATTTTTAAATGTCAAAACTTAAATATGAAAAATATTAATTACCTCATTAAAAAATAGAAAATATGATAATCTTTCTAGTTTGTTAATATTAATAGTTAATTTGAGAAATATGAATTTGTAAATCATAATTGAATATATTAAAATCACATAAAACTCATATCAATATTTAAATATGTCACATTTGATTCCTTAATTTTAATTAAATTTTTAATCATATTAATGTAGAAATATATTAATTATTAATAAGCATATATAAATATTATAGTTCATTTATATATTATTTTATTAGTAATTGGTCTTATTAATCAGTTTGATCGATCCAACTTGATCCGAAAACTTATCCAAGTTGACATCCCATCCGGATCTTATAACATTGCGACATGCCCATATAATGGAGTAGATGAGAAAAAGATTAGCACCGGACAACCTAAGACGAGTATAGTGCACGAGGAAGTGGAAGTGGAAGGGGAAGGAGTAAATATTATGCAAAGTTAATCATACTACGTCATTAAGTAACTAATAATATTGATATCTTAATTTATAAATCATCGTAACCAACTTTTTATAAGTTAGCATGAGGATTTTGTGGTCTGCACGATTTTATTTTACAAATAATGTGTATGAATTTAGACATTAGAAAAGAAAAGTTAAATTATTATTTTCTGAGATATGCAAGTCTGTAAAAGTTAACTTAAAAGCTAAATAAGGCATGGGTCTTTTAATTCATTTACTCTGTCGTTGAGGAAGGAAAGTGCATTGACGTTTCAAATTGCTTGACATTTTATATTAGGATATAATGTATACCGGGGGGGGGGGGGGGGGGGGGGGGGGGGGTTGTCCTCCTCCCTTCCGCGGTTGTTGGATGACAACCACATACGTTTTGTGTGGTTCACAAAATAACCGTATGAAAATAAAGGTTGGCGTTCCAAAAGAAATCAATTTTCGCTAGTTCATGGCGATCGTCTTCGAATCGCGAGCAACTTTTCCGTCATCAAAGATACCAAGACACAAGCAGCTTCGATTCACCGGCTGGGTGGTGGTCGTCGAATTGCACGAAGAAGCACACACGACGGCGGCACGTGGTGCCATCCCTGCATGGTTGTGTTTGGTATCGCGTCGGATGGAGCTAGCACTCAGGCACGGCGGGAACGTTGACAGTTGCATAGCGGGCAAGGCAAGGGTTGCGTGGCAGAGGAACGGTGATGGACATGATAAATGACAAGGGTCGCACGGCGAGGACGATGATGGTTCGCGCGGTGTAGCGGGGACGATAATGGATATGCAGTGCGGCGGGGACGATGATGAACGCGTGGCACGGCGGGGACAATGATGGACGCGCGACGAGGACGGCGGGATGATAAGGGTGGTGTGGCGAGGACGACGACGGTGTCATGGCGAGGACGACGACGGTTCGCACGATGCTTCGTGGGGAAGATGACGGACGAGTGATGCTCCATCGTTCTCGACCTCATTCTCTGCGAAAAACCAAGCAAAAAATGTTTTTTTACCTCTGAACCGTCAAAATAAAAAGTGCTTGTCGGCCCATCCGACGCGCGCGAAAGGGGGAGGAGGGGACCCCATTATATCCTTTATATTATATGACATGATTCTCATGTCGTATAAAATATTAAAAAGATAGAATAGTCAAAGGAATGGCAGTAAGAATTTAGAAGTGTCATTAAGAGCACCCATAATGAACCTATGACCAGAACAAAGTTGTTGAATTCCAAGATGCGCTCCTTAGGCTTAGGTGTAACATTATGTAGGTTTTAAAAAACTAAATACTTTAAAAATAAAGGACTTTTTGGTCTTTTATGTAGGTATGGACAATAAATAAATAAATAAATAATAAGTGACGTGGAAAGGAGTCTCTTCCTCCCGGCTCGGCTACTGTTCATCCCCGATTGCTACAATGTCGTGCGAGGGTTTCAGATGCCACCACTTCCGGCGCTCGGTTCTTCATCGTCCGGCCACCTTTTTCCGCGTGTGAGGTGTCGTTGGAAAGAGGACGATGAGACGAATATTTTGACATGGGTAGGTGAAGATCGATCCACCGTAGATGATGCAGTAAGCTTCGAATGCGAGGAAAGGAGGAATTCATTGGCAACCGATTCCGATTCGCGTCGATCTTCCTCTTGGTGAGTTGTGTATCAACCTCAGATTGATTAAGTTCATGTGAAGGGGTTTTAAACATGGGTTTGCTTCCAATCTTTTAGGTGACCGAGTTGGGGTTTCGATGACATTTTTCCAACGAATCGACGGGGGACTCCGGCCGAGCCCATCACGACATTCTGGTAGGTGCACATGTGAGAAAGAAATTGTTCCGATTGCTGTCCGTATAAAAGTCAACCGCTAACCCCTTTTGGGTTTATAGGTTTCAGATTCCGATCATTTTTCGATGACCTTTCCGACAACTCGTCCTTAGATCGGAGTTAGTAATGAGAATGTACATTAGATTTGATTTCTATTATGTGAACTCATTTTAAGCGATTTTATTTTATTATTATTGAAGAAGGTAATCAGACTTGTTCGACTTTCAGCGTGGGCTACTTTAATTTTGAGAGCGGTGGCTACGACTGTTATGGTATGAATGTCCGGATAATTGAGAGTAATTATTTATAATGAAGTTAATGTCCTAATTAGAAATGGTTTAAAAGTTTAAATTGAATTTCACTTATAGGAAGGTTGTTAATTAGAGGGCGACATTTCGTTGGTTGTTGAGGTTCGATTAGGCTACTACTAATCGACGAGGCCTTCATTTCCTTCTTAGTAAGTATAGCAAATCCATAATAGGACTTGGTTTATGATAATCACGTCGAGTTGTTGTGAAGAGTGAATTACCAATTTTATTATTATAATATTAATTAATCAAGTAATGGATGTGATAGGTTGTGTCTACTTTTCATTAGATTCGGAGATAATTTGGGACTTGATGAATCCAAAGTGAGGGAACTTATCTCAATTGATATGAATTGCTTAACTCTCCGCAGTGATGACATTATTCCATCCGATGTGAAATTGATTTTGTGATGACATTATCGTGATAGTTTTCCTTCATGCGCATTCATTCATACTTATTTGTATGCTTTATATGTGATGTTTTATTATAAATTTTGAAATCTGTCGTAGTCTTTCCTCGTGCAGTTGAAGTAAATATTTGGATTTTTAAAAGAAAATATTTATATGATGATTTCTAATTCTAAGCTTTCACTTCGGATTTGCATTTATACATCGTGTGCATTACGTATAAAAATTCACATAAAGAAGAGTATTTTTCACCTTGGAGGATTGACCAACTCTGAGTAAACCAATTGGGATCCGATTTGCTCCGTATCGATATAATGACACGAGAGATGTAATGGAGAAAGAAAAGAAATAAGCTCTGTGTCGATATAGTAAATGAGGAGCGGTTCAACGTCATGTTGCGATACAGTGACATGGGAGATGAAATTAGAACAACTACTCTGTGGTGATATAATGACACGAGGGATGGGTGAAGGATCACTCGATTGATGAGTGATATGAATATCCATGTATGATGATGTTTTCTCAATTTTTGTGATATTATTTTATTACCATGCATGTGCACTCATAGCATTCATTTCGGTATGATTATTATTAAAATGATTTTTTCTTGAAGAAATGAAAAATGTTTGGAATAATTTCTGAAAATAAAGATGTTGGTTTTCCTTTGTTGTTTTAATACTTGAGATAATCATTTTACTCATTGAGCTTCTTAATACTCACCCCTCTTGTTTAAATTTTTTTACAAGTAATGAATGTAAGCTTGCATAGCATAAAATAAGAAATGAAAAGGGACTTGAAAACGAGCATATGTGAGATGCGTGATCATTGAATATATAACTTTGTGTTTTATTGAGTTTTTTCTATATGGTTTTATTACTTGAAGAATGTTTCGAAAGATTTTGGAGATGTTGAATTATTATGTGAAGCGATAGACGCTCACGTTACAGATATGCGAGCATCTAGCTCGTGATTTTGATTTGAGAATGAGCTTGTGACTCACTATTTTGAGCATGTGTCCCACTCTTTTAATCAGTAATGTCCTTATAATGTCTGTGCTGATTAAAGTTTTGAAGTTAATTGTATATGACGAATGTACGAATTTACGCATATGTCACGTCAAAATTTTTAAAAATTTCAAAGTTAGTTTATTTCTTAATGTTGGCGCAAAAGAAGTAGTTGGGCGTTTTACTAAAAATCCATTATATCCATATCATGCATTCAAAATCTGATGACTATTCAATGAAAGAAAAAAAAGAAAATCTAAATCTCAATTTGGAAATGTCATGGCCTCCGATGGTAAATGAAAATACAATGGTACACAGAAGATATCTCAGCTTGAACTTTAGAAGAGATGCCATCAAGAATATGATCAACCAAAATTGGAAATTGCCGTAGCATGAGAGAGTTGTATCAAAATGTGGCAGCTTATTGTTTGTTCATCTATATATGCAATAAACATAATTTTAATTGCAATGACGAAAATTGTTTTCAACAACGTAAGAAGTAACCATGTAGCCGACCCCACCTAGTGGGATAAGGCTTTGTTGTTGTTGTACAAAACAAAAACAAAAAAAGAACGAAATGGGTGTGGGGATCCACAAAGCACTGTCCACCTTCCCACTTGCTCACTATAAAAGAGGCATGATGTGCAATGTTCTCTATCATCTGATCCCCAAAAGTAGTGTGGTTGCACTGAAGTTATATAGTCCAAATAACTGCCAGGGCCATGATCATTGGACAGTGAACTCAAGACTCAGTATAACTGGTGGTAGGCTTGGGCGCGCACGCACACACATATATATGAAAGACTAGTTTATGATTCAGGTACTTGACTAGGGTTTGGGTCTTTCTTTTGAGGGAAGAAAGGATGGTTGTCAACTTGTGACACCATCCATGTATTTATTACTATTAGTAGTTAGAATGCACACGTATAAGCTCTCAAGTGAGTGCATCAAAAGGAGAAAAAACCATCTACTGAACCCCTACTCTGGAATAAGAAAGGAGAAATGGTGAACAATGTTCTCAACATAACACCTCTCACCACAAAAGATAGTACAGTTATGTCGAAGCCAATATGGCCGATGTAGCTGCCAAAAAGGTCACCACTTGCATTCTCCAAGATTGCGAGTTGATTGGGCATCTGGGAGACAAACCAATCCATCTGGCCTAGAGGCATCCGAGCGTAGATGTGTGATCCGCTCCTATAGTGTCAAGAACTCAAAGAATGAGTGAGAACCTGAATAGAGGGTTTCAAGAGCCGCCCCCTGCCTGGACCATGCCTCAGCAACGATATGTCGGGGGATGTGGGCAAGGCCCATAGCTTGGGGAAAGATAGTGGGCCCCTACGTAACCACTCATGCCCCCAGACAAGAAAGCCTCACTAGAATCATGGGAGGCTACCATGAGACGGCGCACCAATGGGAATAATGTTGTGAGGCTACGCCAGAAGGGCGAGGCTCCGTGTGGTACAATAAACTGGGACTCCCACCACAAATCCCTGCAATAGCTTGCAATGAAATCTATGCGCCATTAGCTGTCTTTCGGCCCATGATCCACTTGACCCACTAAACCAACAAGGCTTGATTGGTGTAATGAAGATCTCGAACACCCAAGCCTCCTTGCTCTGTGGGGCAACAAATGCTCTATCAGGTGACAAGATGTACACCTTGCCTCTCTGGGTCGCCCCCTTGTTAGAAGAATTTGCTCCATAGAGAGTTTGGATGCCTCTTTGCCAATGCAGGCATGCGAAATACGGTCATTTATGGATTTGCTATAATACTTATCAAAAAAGAAAAGAAGGCCTCGTCGTCTAATCAAATCACAACAACCCATGAACTATCGCTTTCTGATTAGCAACCTCCTATAAGCGTAATTCAATCAAACTTTAAATAAAACATAATTAGAACCTTAACTACATTATAATAATTATTTTCAGTTGTCCGACATTCATACCATAACCACTGTAGCCGTCGCTCACAGAACCACAACCGCACCCGCCGAAACGTCGAAAAGAACCACCGAACGCCTTATTCATTCACAATAAAATAAGTTATTTTAAATTTGTTCACATCACTGAAATCAAATCAAATGCACATTCCTATTCACTTACCAACCACGATACGATAACGAGTCGCTGGAAATGTCGTCGGAGAATGATCGGACATTGAAACCTTCGAACCTAAAAATGATTAACGACTAATTATTATACGGACAAAAATTTGATTTCTTCTTTCCTCACGTGTGCACCTACCAGAACGTCGAGATGAGCTCGACCGGAGTGCTCCGTCTGTTTGCCGGAAAGTTCGCCGGAAAGTCCCAAATTTTGGCCTCCTAGGTGATTTGGAACAAAGACATGGTTAAAACCTCTCAAAATGATCATCATCGACCTGAGAATGATGTACAACTCACCAGGAGAAGGATCCGTGCGAATCGGAGTCGGAATCGTCGCCGGCGGATTTTTCGCCCTCCTCGCGTTTTTCCCTCACTGGGTCGCGCACAATGGACCGATCATCTCATACCATATGTCAAAATGTTCGTCTCGTCGTCCTCTTTCCAAAAGACACCTCACACATGAAAAACGGTGGCCGGACGGAAGAGAAATGGCGACCGAAAGGGGGCGGTGGCTTGGAGCTCTCACAGTTACTGTAGCAGCTTGGGGAAGAAGATGACCTTTATTTTTTTTGATACTGTCCTTTCCTGCACAATGACCAAAGTACCCCTAACTTTTAAGAAAATTACGCCTTTTTTTTAAACGTTACAGAGAGGCTGAGGCATTGCCGACTGCAACGTCGGTCCAGGTTTCAGATGCAGAGCTACCTGCAGCCGGAGCTAGAATCTGCCGGTGTAACTTGTCATTGACGGTGTAACTTGGCAGCCGGGGCGCAGCTCGATGTTTCCACGAGCCTATTGTCTGAATGGCCATTGATAGGGGAATTCAGAAGTCTCCAATAACCACACTGATTGCCTCCGACTCCAGGAGTAATCAGGACGCCAGAGATCTGGACTTCCCGTTTGGTGGTCAGCAGGGCTTCAGCTAATCAGTCCATTTCCGATCCTGCCTGCCATGTATCAGCCATTGTGGGGTAACAATGAAGGGCTGGCATGTAGCATTTCACGTGCCGGTGGGAGCCGGGAACGAGAAGCCAGGTGCCTGTTGGGATGCGGGTTAAATGGAAAGGTGTGGCTGTGTCATTGCTGTCCGAAGTTCAGCGAGGTCCAGGGGAGGGTGATGGTTGGGCCACTGGCAGAGGTCTGCAGGGTGATGGCTGGAGACACGTCTGTGCTATTCATGGTTGCCATGTGGAAGTGGGCAAGTGACTTGGAGGTTGAGCTAGTGTAGCATGGCAGGGCGCCGCCGCAGGTATATCACCTACCCTCCATTGAGTCGCTGGAGCACTGTTTGCATGTTTGTTCTGGTCACTGGTGGGAGAAGAGGTGGGAGGAGGTTGGCGTAGCCTGACTGGAGCATCCTGAGGTGGGAGCGGAAACAAGGACACCATTGGAGAGGAGAGTGGTATTGGAAGGAGGAGAGTGGTATGCTGGATGAGCGTGGTGACATCACGGGTTTGCAGCATGGTTGAAGGGGATGCGGGGTTGGGTGGCGGCATTGTGGGGTTCCAGCATTTGTGGGTGGAAAGTTAGGACAGGTGGTGCTACGGGCTGGGGCTGCTGGCGATGGCCTCTCAAGAAATTCTCACGTCCGGAACTGTAATTGTCAATTCGTACAGACGCACTTAGCGCACAACGTAGAAGAACGCAAGTAGAAGGGGAAAAGCACTTTATTCGTTCTGCCTCAAAATGGACAAGTACAAGAGTATTTATGCAATCAAGGGCAGTTGACCTGGCCGCCACCCCATTTGAGTTACAAACACCCACAACCGCTCGTGTTCGGCGCCCGCTTGCTGACATTGCTTCGCCATGCAAAAACCCCACTGCGGGCTCATGCCCTTCTCGGCAAGAATCCTTCGACCTCATAGCCTCCACGTGTCATAAGACACAGGTAACCGTTTGGTCCATCTTGGCGTGCCAGTGTTTCGCGTCACCGTGCATTGCCCACCCGTTTGTTGGTTCATGCCACCTGCGTGCCAACTTGGCCCAACTGCTCTTCGTGCCACAGACCTCGTCAAAGCCATCCTCACGACCTTTGTTTGCCAGATTAATGAAGTTCTCCTGCCCAAGTGTCCAAAAACACTTGGGGCCGTGACTTGGTGTTTGGGTGGTCACCCCATCATAATCGCTGCCGGTAACCGCCACCATAATCGTCACGTCACCATAATCGCTTAAGGCGGAGTGTGACAGCATGGATTGGTTACTAATAGAGTGGAATGGCGTCGTATGATCCATGTAGCCGACCCCACCTAGTGGGATAAGGCTTTGTTGTTGTTGTATTTCCTCCGACACCCTTCAACTAACTATAACTTTTTTCTGCATCTAACACTAAACTATAAATTTTAAAATTTGTCTCTAAACTTATTGCTATTTGACACTTTAGTTCTTCTGTTAATTTCCATCCAAAAATTTTTTGAGTTAATTTTTTGTCATTTATGAAATGCCAATTTGACCCTTAGCTCCTTATTAAAATAAAAAAGCATTTTAAAAAAATAATCAACATTAGTAAAAGTATTATTTAGTAAATATCTGAGAAGGTATCTGAGGAGAGGCTAATCTCATTGCTGGAGCAAATCAACAGCCAGACAAGCAAGCAAACAAAAGTTACTGTAAGCAAAATAATCCTGCCTACGAGTGTTTTCATGTGATAAAATCAAGCACATCAACTGTCATTTACATATTCTTTAGCCATATAGCACAAAGTATTATTTTTGTGCATTTCTCTTCATTGTTTGGTTGACAATTTTGCTTAAATGTAGTGTAGATTGCCATTTTTATCTGATGGTTATTAAATTTCACGGGATTAGTCGTTTAAGATGCTTTTAGTGTTGGATAGTTATGTTCTATTTTAGTTGTATGAAAGTTCTTTTACATTGGGCATGGAACGTTTGATCATAAAGTGTTATTGCCAAACTCCGCCTATGTTTTATAGCCGGTCCCAAGTCCGGATAAAGGAGGAGGGTTGTGTTAGACCCCGACAGCCTGCGTAAAACCCTGTCGAATCTCATAAACATGGATCAACGAATATGGCGTCGTACGATCCATGTAGCCGACCCCACATAGTGGGATAAGACTTTGTTGTTGTTGTTAACGTAAGAATTAATCAAGCAAAATGTCCATATGACTTCCTAAAGACCGGACAGAATTTAGTAAAGACAAATCAGAAATGTGTCGGATGTCAACATGCTGACATTCTAGTACCCTTGTTATTCTCATTGTTTTATTCTGCATATGATCCACTCATCTCAACTCCTTAAAAGATCGATTTCTTCATTCACATAAGTAAAGCTTGAGCTTGAATTGCCATTTTTTTTTAACTCTCATTGTGTCAGGATCATGCATTTAGCAGGCTTCAAATTCCTACAGATGAAAAAGTTATGTAAAGCTAACAGATCGAGATATGTCATACGAATGCAAAGTCTCATCAAAAGAACAAAAAACCACTTCAAAACTACAGGTGAATTATGAGTTTCTACAAGTACCATGAAGGTGAATTATACACACCATCTAATATGTAAGATGGTATTTGAGGCAAGTCCTTTAATCATAAAGTGTGATAAACAGTATAGCACCATGGACTAAGAAATTTCTATACAGTAGCACTTCATTAATTTCTTAATAAACAAGAAATTTCTGAAACCTTATCATTCTCGAAGTTCCTAAAGAAAAAACCTGAAAAAAAGATGTTTTAAAAACTCCATATGTCTGGTTCTGTTATTTTTCCTCGAGCTTCTAATCAGATAACGCTAACTAGTAAAGTCGGTAAATTTTAGAGAAGAGCATCTATGATCAACCAATTTAGCTCATATATCCGTCCCATTATCTGACCGTGGTGCAGTTCCAAATTAAACAAAGGGCAAGCTTCATTTAATCGGTAGAAACAAAAGGAAATCCCTAATCTCATGGAAAACGTATCAGTTCGACAAGCTATGCAGGTAGATATCATTTAACATAACCAGATTAGGGCACAAAAAGATCGAAAATCTGCAACAATTAGCAAATAAAGAGAAAAAGAATCAGAGGAGACTAAGAAAGAATTCATTTTGAAGCAAAAAATGGAGGAAAGTTCATGCCTTGAAGCCGTTTGACAGATGGAATAAGGTGGAACTTGCGTCTGGTTCTAGGGTCCACCTAATTCTGCAAAACATCTGATTCTTGAGACGAAATTATATCATAACAAATGTGAGGAAACCAGGGGATGAGTCATCGGCCTAACTGACTTCAATCAAGTTGGTGGTTCTATTTTTTTTTTCAAATGACGTGACTTTTTTTTATTTTGCAAACTCTTTTTTTATTTTTTATTTTTTATTACCTATCTTATATATAATAATTTATTTAATATATGTAAAATATTAATAATAAATAAATAATATAATATTATTTATTACTTATTATTTAATTAAATGTAAATTATTAGAAAATTGATTTTTTATATTTAAATAGTATATTTTTTACATAAATTTTTTAATATACATTTATTTTAATTTTTTAACAAATTTATAATATTTTTAATTCAAACATCGTCTAAAATTGGGTAAATTACACCAAATGCCCTCCAACTTTCACATTTGCTCAATTATGCCTTCCAACTTCACTTTGTAACAGTGATGTCATCTATCTTTTAATTTATTTCACTCGATACCATCTTTATCTGGTATAGGCGATTTTTCGATCGTCGAGTTGATGCGGTACCCACATGGCGCTGATAGGATATATTTTCTTCCTACACGCTGATGTGACAATATTAAAAAAATAAAAATATTAATAAAAAATAAAAAAAATTGCCACCTCACTGCGTGAGGTGGGGGTTCCCACCCGTCCAACCTCGCCGGCGCATGGGACGGGTGCCTAGATAGATTCTAGGATTCCCGAAGATGTGTAGTTTTGGAGATAATGTGGTAAAGACTGCTGCTTAACTTTCTTCAAATTTATCTTTAAAACACTCATAATAAGATATATGATAAAATAACATTAATTTATTCTACTAAATAAAAAATATAGATATCATAAAATAGTGAGTGATCTCTTAGTCTTATAAATAGTAAGTTTTTATCTGATAAATATGTTTGTTGTTTTCAACCAAACGACCTATTATGGAATTACATGTTATACTTTTCATACATGACCATAAACTAATTGCTCATAATAGAAGTGAACATGCAATTGATGCAATATCTCATTAACTATCTGCGGCTCTTGAGTAAGCAAACGTTTTCCCCCGGAACGTATATTTAGAAACTTAGTCTCCATTTGTCTTGGCGGACAAATATGTTTTTTGAAAAAAAAAATGATTTCTTAGACTTTGTGTTGTTTGGTAATAATCCAAAAATACTTCCCCCATTAATTTAAACAAGTAGAGTAAAACTTAGAAAAAATAAGTTTATTTTTCAAATAAGATATTATTCTTTTTCCCACAAGACCACACTATTTTTCAAGCTACATATCAAAGACGTAAAATTAAATTTTCTAATGATTCAAATTTGGGGTTATTTTCTTAAACATTCGTTAAACTATCACGAAAAAAACGTATGAACTTATTTTATTATATCCTTAAATTTTATCGTATTTTCATTTTAATTCTTCCGTTTGTTTTTGTTATATTTTTTTGTTAATTTTACTTCTTCATTTGTGAAAAGACTAAAGTGCCATCCCCGCAAATCAATTAAAATATATATGTTATCTTTTAATGTTTAAAAATAGAATATAATAATATAATAAAATTAAAAAATTAAAAAAGTCCTATTCATTGTCCTTGGACCTTTTATATTATTTATTGTTATTTTATTTTTTAAAACACTAAAAGATAATACATATATTTTAATTATTATGTGGAAAGAGCATTCTAGTCTTTTCACAAATGTAAAAAATAAAATTTATGAAAAAAATTAAGGAAGGACTAAAGTGAAAAATATGATAGGGATAATGTAACGTGAAGTTTATATATTTCTTTAAGGGTTTGTTTGGCAAATAACTAATGGAGGGATGAGATGGGGTAGTGTGGTAAGTGATGGGGTGGGGTGGCATGGTGTGTCATTAGAAAGTTCATGTTTGGATAATAAATTATATAAAATGTGGGGTGGGGTAATGAAGATTTTATTTGTATAAAAGTCATTTTTATTCTTCATTATATATTTAAAGTATTTATAATCGTTAATTAGGGGTGAGCGAATCGGGACGACCTGGTCGCCCTCGTCCGCACTAGTTCGGATTTTTTAAAATTTTTTCCGATCCGATGGATAATTGGGTCAAGACCGGGTCTCATTTCTTTGACACTCGGCAGGGTCGGGTCGGGACCGAATCCGAATTTTACGTCCTGGCCCGGTTGAATATATTATATTAATATTAAATTATTTTAAAATAGTATGTTTATGTTTATTTTAAATAAAATTTTATATTTACTAAAAAATTTATTTAATAAAAAATTATAGATAAATATATATATTCATATTAGAAAAAAGATAATATATGTGTGTGTGAGAGAGATGTTTTAATTTGGTAAGAAGAGAAATAATTTAATTTGGTAATAAAAAAAGAAAGAAGTTAATTTGGTTTAAAATAATCTATCCCCCCTCATTTCACCAATTTGGTGGAATGAAAAATGTGGTGTTTGAAGGGCTTAGCTATTCCACCACACCCCTTTTAACTTAAATAAAAAATGTAACCAAAGATGGTGTAACTAACTTCATTCTCCCATATTTCACCTCATCCTTTCATAATCCTCAATCCAAACATACGCTAAGATTAGATGTGAAAATAGTGATAATTGAAGGAAGAACTTTTTTTTTTCAATTAAGAGGAACCTTAAATAAAACTTTTATTCGAAATATTGAGCCGTGGATTCTCGGACATAAACCTTACCAAGTATGCCAATTGCCAACCTGGTTGATTTGATATGAACTTTATCTTCTGAAATCTTATCCTCATTCATAACATAGGAAAAGAAACGGCCATGCAATGCCGCATGCATAATTCAACCAGAACGACGTGACTTCGCATTTCGTGGTGCCCCAAGGAAAGCTCCATTTCGTGGGGGCGTCACGACGAAGCCGCACGTATTATTAACCTTATAATAATGCAGCAATACAACGCCTCATGACTAACAGCATAGTTCATGTTCATCTATCTTTCCTTCATATTTTTTTCCCTGATCCAACAAGGAGGATTTGGCCTTGCCCTATCTGAAATCCACGCCAGAAATTACCAATATCTTGCATTCACAGCCATGTAAATTATTTCTCGAAGTTGTTTTATGTGCACATTGGCCATGCTCAGCCATATACTTCTGCACAAGATTCTCGCCCCATGTCTGGACCTACCATGGGCATTGGACAGAGACCATGCTCCACTCCTTGGCCTCACATCTGTTCAAACATTTGGCTTTTTCCTTTGTTCCTGGGACCTCTTTTTTCCTATCTCTCTCACCCTCTCCATGATCTCAGATGCTTAGAAATGATTTATAAGCGATCCGCGTTCTTGTTTCTCTAAGCAAGCATGGCTCTACAGCACTCACTGGTCAGTGCTGGGCATGCTGCTTCCTTGTTAGGCCTCCAAGATGTTATGGACAGGGTCTGGTTCCAAGGGAATATCCTGTCCTCAGTGTTCTCTGGGTTTAACGTCCAACAAGCAGCAACAACACCAACAGCCACCACCACAAGTCAGAAGAACAAAAACTGCACTACTCTGACTCAAAAGCGGGTCTCTCAATCCTCGTTAGAACCAGTCTCAATGAGAAGCCTAAGCAAGGTATTATTCTGAAACTGATATTTTCACAGCTATAAATTATAAATCAAATACTGCTTCTTTTTTAAAACTATGGATGAATGGAGAATAAGAAAAATAATCAGAAATCAGCTTCACAAATGAGATTTCACTGGATCTCTGAACTTTTGATGTTTGTTTCTGGTAGAGTTCACCACAAGAAACCAA
The DNA here is from genome assembly GCA_030549335.1 of Pontederia crassipes. Lineage (NCBI taxonomy): Eukaryota > Viridiplantae > Streptophyta > Magnoliopsida > Commelinales > Pontederiaceae > Pontederia > Pontederia crassipes. The sequence goes on from CM060189.1 coordinate 7,558,441, forward strand.
GGCTGCTGATAAGAACAATGAGTTGCAGCTCAATTCAAAGAGCAGGAAAAAACTGAAGAGATTGAATATTGACACCAGACCACTCGGTTGGCATCCCCAAGCACTTCCCACGGGTGCAATTCTCTCATGTCCTACACTGCCAGTGTCAAGCCCGACGCTCTTCCACGGGTGCTGCAGAGATGCAAAGCGATCCACAAGGCTGAGCAGTCACAAAAGTATGTCTGATCTTGAGAAGATTGAGCTGGAAGGTTTCATGGACTTAGGTTTTGTCTTTCACAAGGAGAGCTTGAGCATGGAGTTGATGAGTCTGGTGCCAGGACTTCAAAAACTCGAGGAAGAATGCCAAGAAAGAAGGTTGGAGCAGCAAGAGAAGACTAGGAGGCCATATCTTTCTGAAGCTTGGATGATAGGCAAACCTGTCATACCAATTTTGAGACCACAGGTGCGACCTAATTCTCCTGATGGAGCTAGCATGAAGAAGCAACTCCAATCATGGGCCAGAGATGTGGCCTCAATCATCCAACATAATTATCACTCCAATAATACTGGAATGATTTAGAGTCCTTTGAGAGTTTGGATGCCGATAACCATCCACTTCCAGGCATTAAGACTCAAAAATACATGTTTATTGTGTATCTAATAGTCTCAGTTTTTCTTCTTTGTTACACGGAAAGAAAGAACTTATTGTAGTGGCATTGGTGTGGTCCTGAGCACTGTTCAGTTCTCACCAAATGACCAAGAACACGATATGCATCACCTCAGGATCCGTCTGGGCCAAGTTTAAGATGAGGATGTGGGGCCTCAATTACGGTGGACCTCATAGAGTTGGCATGATTAATTTGCTAACTCTGAGCCTCCAAGAAAGTTCTTTAAATTTATTGTGGTGGAAATATTTAGTAAAATAAGATTCTAAAGATATTGTGAATAGAACTCCACAAAAGGAGTTACTCTATGTGAATGATGTTCCCAAAATTCAAATTCTATCCACAAAAGAACCAAGGGGTCCACCTGAAAAAGATTGGAGGACAAGAACAGAAACAGTTATTGTTGGATAATGGATATGAATATAAGACAATCGAAAAAAATCTGTGGCAGTAATCAAAGCTCAGTGTGGCACTAATAATGCTATTTCATCTACTTTCATCAAAGCAACATAAGGCCATGTGGTTATGAGCCATGGAAACATCTTCCAATGGTTGAAGAGCACTTCACACATAATTTACCATGTGGCCGCTTTTTAGTAACATCAACATGACAGGAGACAGAAATGCATGCTTCAGTTTTTGCGGATTGACCATATAGGAATCTCTTGCAGTTTTCCATCTTGTGGTATACAGTAGAGAATTTTATGACTCTGAATTGAATTCATAAAGGTATACTTCCTAATAACAGTTCTTAATTACAGTATGGGACAGTCAATGTCATCTCATTGTCCACAGAGGATACCTCATAAAATATAGACAAGGATCAAAAAGAAGTCCTGATCATATACTTTTCAGCCCATAGCCTCATTCCGAACTTGATCTCATTATAGTCTCATTTGGGAGGATGGCATGCCATGCACAAACTTGACATATGCTTGTAGTTGGAACGAGCAGGCCATGGAAATAGTACAACAAGCTTTTGATTTGTTGAAACCATAGCATGCCACTTCCATTTCAGTGTTCAAACTGATGCCTAGAGTTGGAAGGACCTCAATCCAAGGCATATTTAAGCATTCCACTTGCCTAGACCTCTTCTGGCTGTGGTGGGCGTTCAGGGGTCGCTAGTGCCGTGGTGAGAAAGCTTAATGTCATGACAACGTCAGTCATAAGAGGACGGACAGAAGCTTCTTCTTGGAGGCACATTGCAGCAACAGCAACTGCTTGATTCAAATCTTTTGTTGGGTAGTCTTCTCCTATAAGCGGATCAACTAACTCAGGAAATCTCTTCTGATCTCTGAACATGGGCATTGCCTATTGACATGAATCATTAGAGCATGAAATCAGGTAAACATTTTAAATGCTCTAGCACTCAGTTAGTTGAATATAAATACTGAATCTAACAAATTACAAAAAATAAAAGAATACCCAAGCAACGAGATTTTCTTCATTTGACATGGTCGCGTCCGTGGCTCTTTTTCCTGTTATGAGCTCAAGCATGAGCACACCAAAACTGTATACATCAGACTTGACTGTCAGTTGGCCTGATCTTGCATACTCTGGAGCTAAGTGGCCATGCGTGCCCATCACCCTCGAGGTAAGATGCACCTTGTCACCCATGGGGCCTAGCCTTGCGAGTCCAAAATCGGAGAGTTTTGGATTGAGCTCTTCATCAAGCAAAACATTGGATGTCTTGAGATCCCGATAGATTACAGGTGGGTTTGCCTTTTCATGCAGATATTCAAGACCTTGAGCAGCACCATAAGCAATTTGCATCCTTGTTTGCCAGCTGAGGGGCTTCTTATCCGATGGCAGATCTGCCACAAGAAAAGGTGCAACATTAGTTTCACATATGCATGAATCGATTTTGATCCTGCAAACAAGTAATCTTTCAGAGAGTAACGTTCCAGTACCGAACAAATGAGTATCTAGGGAGCCTGAAGACACGAACTCATACACCAGAAGTCTTTGGTCACCATCTGCACAATATCCGATTAGATTGACCAAATTTGGATGGTGGAGGAGGCTGAGCGTCAAAACTTCAGCAAGAAATTCCTTGTTGCCTTGGAACCCATTTCTGTCTAATTGTTTAACAGCAACAACCTGATCATACCAATAGATGCAAAAGAACATTATACCGTCAACGGTGATCATAAAAAAAATGTTCAAGCATTCCCAAATAACAAAATATAGGGGTAGCACACCTGCCCTTTATCAAGAGAACCCTTGTAGACTCTGCCAAATCCTCCCTCGCCAAGGAGGCAATCAGGTCGGAAATTCTTGGTGGCTGTGGCGAGCTCACGGAAAGTGAACGTCCTTGCTTCAATATTGCCACTTCCGGTGTCATTTTGGCCCGACTGATTATCTGCATGATGAAGATGGAAGAAAAGAATAGTTTGATGCATGTTGCTGGATTCGGTTTACCAAGGAGACCTCGAAGAGTTCTAATCTTATAGCAACATCTAGCAGGAGCTTAACTTAGCTCATGAACAACAATGATGCGATTTGCTAAGTTTGATATGCACAAATTCAGAGGTACGGAATTCACAAGCAGAAACATGAGAAAAACGGAGGACATAAATCACATCAATGCGAAATTGCATGTCGATCATGGCGGGAGATTATCAGCGGGATTTGTGAGCTCAACCGGTAATTCTCGCGACGGGATCTTTAGCTCTGGGTTATAAAAATTCGATTGAAATCGATAGAATTGCCATCTCACCAGGTCTTTTCGCGACAGGCGCCTCAGGAACAGGGTCGTCCTCGCTTGGGTCATCCTTCTTGGACGAGAAGCAAGGAAAGCAGCTCATTTCTCAGGAACGCTCCCCCTCGGCCTCTGAACCGCGAACGGCCTTCGGGCACTTCTTCGCCAATGTCCCGGAATCGCACGGCACGGCAAGAGCTCGTCTGGCATGTACGACGCGGCGGCGGGGACGGTGGCGGTACGATCGGAGCCGACCCCCCGAAGGGCGCGAAGAGTGCCTCCGGGGGAGGTCCCGAGGGTGTTATGGCGGAGACGGGGGGGAATGAAGGATTCGCCTCCTCGGCGGCCGTCTGAAGCAAGGGAGGGGGTGGTGGCCGAGAGGGGATCAGATGGAGGAAGGAGGAGGAGGTGGTGACGACTTTTTTTGGAAGCGGAGGGACGAAGGCATCGGTGGCTCCTCCGGAAGCGGTGGGCGGGAATTGAGGACGTATTTAAAGCTGGCGGGAGAGCCAGAGGACGTGGATGCGATGCCACCCCCCGCGAAAAATGGGAAGGCGAGGCGCGGAGGGAGAGAGGGCTCGGGTTTCGGACGCTGGCAGCTGTTCGATGGAAGAGACCGAGGGATCCGACGGTGGTGAGTTGGCGTGGGGGATCCAGAGCGGAGGTGGCTGGGACGTGAGGCGTAGTCATTTTGGGGTGGGGTAGGGTTCCACCGGTTGCCAACTTGGGGAGAAATTATTTAAGAACATTTATTTATTACGATCAATTAATTTTCAAAAAAAACGAAAAAGAAAAGACATGTAAGACATTAAAATTATTCAAAGCAGTGATTATTATTATATAATAATCATATTTACCTTTTAAGAAAAATATCTAAAAAAAATGAGGAGCTACCTCTTCAACTATATCTTTTTTTATCATACTCTAAATTATAAATTTTGTTCTTTCAAAATTTAACAATTCCTTCCAATATTTTATCAATTTATTTTTAAAAAAAGTAATAAAATATCACTTTTGTATTTATCTTTTTTGTTATCACATTAATATTTTAAAGATAAAAAAATAATATGGAAATTTATTAATTATGATTTTTTTTTATCATGTTAGTATTGTTTTAATTATAATTTTTGGATGATAAATATGAATGTCAAATTCGGTGGATAAGTTTAGAGACTAAAATTTTAAAATTAATAGTTTAGGATAATATGTGAAAAAAAAATAATGGGGTGTTAAAAAATAGGTAAAAAAATAAATAGCCAACAAAAGTGCTTTACGGTATATAAACACGCTAAAAATGTCAATCAAGAGCACATAGCAACCTTTCATGATATGAAATGCCATTGGAAAATTGATGACAACCTCAGTAGAGATATTATTTCTGTAACGTAACTGTTTTTAAAAAAAAAATCGAAACGAAAGGTCGGCAGAAGAGACGTCGCCTCCCCTGCCCTTTCGCCGCTTCACCTCCGGCCGCTCTCCGAGGGTCGGCCGGGGCGTATAAGAGGAGGGGAGAGGACGCACTTGCACCCTCTTGGAACCCCCGCCCTCCTTCACTCCCTTTCGTTCTCTTCTTCCCGACGACACGCGAACCGACCGCTCTCCGACGTTCCTCAACCCTTCCCTCACGTGCGCAAGGACCGGGCGATTACCTCGCACCAATCACAAACGTCCGACGACGACCGGACGACGGGCAACGATCGAAAAACTTCGACAGTGTAATCGGAAAAGGTACCCAAAGCGTTTGAATCCCTAGACCATGAATTAACTATTGTTGAATGCGTAGGATAAGTTCAATATGATCTTGAAATTATTTCCTACCTTTTTCATATTCATGTCAGCGTCGATTGACGGCCGGAAGGCCGCCGGAATTAATGGAGAAATTCGACGGCCTTATTTTATCGTAGTGACCGGTCAATCAATTTCCGAGAACGGTCGACCGTTCTAAGCAAAGAACCCACGCGAACCTTTCGGTGTCGGTCGACCGATCCCACCACGGCGGTCGACCGATCTATGCGTAGACAGATAGATGAAACCTTATGATCGGTCGACCGGTCCCAGAGAACGGTCGACCGATCCGATGCGCAGCGCACATCCTCATGACTAAATGAATGGTCGACCAACACCCATATCGGTCGACCGGACCATAGAACCCCCAAGTAAAGAACACGGTCTAAAAGTCGACCGGTTCACTAGGAACGGTCAATCGATTCTAACAGAGACTCCATCGATCCAATTGGACCGATCTACCCAAATATAACGGAGACTCTGACCAGTTCGCCTACATTAGTTGAGTCCTCCTATACAAAGACCAACATTTCGTTGGATCCTAAATCATAGATTCATAATGATTAAAGATAAACAAAGCAAGGATAAAGACATGAGATTGCTATGTGCCGCCCTCAAAGTTAAAGTAAAGATCAGAGATTAAAGCAGAGAAGGGACAGGTAGTTAGCTGAGGAGACAACGACGCTATTGTCTTAAATGACCACTATTCCTGAGATTTCAGATTTTCTCCCACATATATCTCGAATGAAGGGCGATGCTAAAGGATATACCCCTTTCCTTAAAGATTAAAGTATTATGCCAGAGGGACAGGTAGCTAGCTGAGGAGACAGTGAACCTACGGGTCTCGTAACCGACCACTGTTCCTGGATTGTAAGAATTCTTCCCCCTATCTTTCGAACTGGGTGAGACAGTAACATCCACCCTTTTCCCTTATAGGCTTACTGGCATCAGAAAATCAGAGAGGCACCTCTGACATCCCAACCTAATAAAGTCGAGCTCGCATAGGACAACCAACCCTAAGGACATTCTAGTGATGTAAAAGACGTAGTGCAACTCACAGTAAAGCAAAGCAAAGCAAAGTATTGTAAAGCGAAGCAGAGATAATGTAGAGTAAAGTATAGCAGAGACATTGTAAAGCAAAGCCAAAGTAAAGCACAGATAAAGCATTGATATAATAAGGAACAGAGTACTGATATGAATAAAGATTTATACACTTCTTTCATCGATCCTTATTTCATCGTTTATTGCTAGTGTACTGGGCATTCTTTGCTCATGGGTATTCTATTTCCCTGCATTGAAATTTTGCAGGTGAGAATGCCAATTGAGGAGATGTTGGAGGGCGCAGAGCTTGGAGAACGCTGCACATGACTAATCTGTTTAGTCTGAGCTTTTATTGCATTTATGTTTAAAACATCTTATGTTAAGAGATATCATGTTTTGTTTCCGCACATAGAACTTCAGACAAGCTTTATTATATTTCTGCATAATTTTCTATATGGCAAGACACCATGAACTTCTGTATACTATCTATAATATGAATCACCATAGACTTCCGCATATTTTCTATAATACGAGACGTTGTGAATTTCCGCATTCAATTCATTATCATGGCATTTCGACTATTTTTCGCATTTAAGTCCTATAATATGTTTATTATTATTTTATTAGTGTCACGTAAGTCATTTTATTGAATGATCAAGGTCAATAGAGCAATAGACAATGTAGTGCCTCTGGAGTCAAACTGACCGCCTACGTGACGGGAGGTGCGATTTCGAGATCGTTACAATTTCGGCATATGCTAATCGTCTTCCTATTAGCAAATAGACTAATAGGAACATGGCTCCTGATTTCGAATATTCTTATATCTTATTCCAAGTGCATTGAAATCTAACTAAAATTCTCTCTCTTTTTTTCCCTGGTTAAACAATTATAATAAATTGAACTAATATAAAATGCTGCACAAGAATATTTCGAGACTTTTTTCATGTCCGAGGTTTAATGAATTGTGCCACCCTGAGAAAGTCACACCTCTGACCCCACCCCAATAAGAAATGAGTTCACAAATTGTGGAACTTCGTGATGTGCACGATATTATTATTTAAGTAATAATTCAACCAACATTTGATTGCCCAATGACATAAATAAACTTTGCAGAGAATTTAAAAATTCATTATCAACGAGGAACTAAAAATAGAAGTTCCATTTTAGTTCCGCCTTCTCACGATTTATTAATCCAAAATAAAATCGGGACAAAAATGATGGATTCTCGTGAAATACTATATTGAAAGGAAACGACTTGCTTCAATACAAAAGTCTCTTTTTTATCGGTTTATGCAGAAAGTCTCACCCACAATATTGTACTTGATTATAATGAAGCAAAAGATTTTATCAAATAATTTTTCACTGAAAAAACACCAAAAACTCTTGTACCAGATACTTATTAATCCAAAAAATTCACGTAAACCGGCAAAATGAAAGGAATTATAAGATTTCCCAACGACGAAAATAGCTGTTCAACACTCGAAGTATACACTCACGTGTAACACAAAATCCCTTATCCGAGACCGCAAATTAAAACTCGGAAATGGCAAACAAGTAATGTGCATACATGTGCCAAGACCCACGAGGACGCCACGGAAGCAGTTGAGAACTCCATCCGAGATTTGTCTTTAGAAATAATCGAATCATACTTTGTCATGATCTTACTTCTTCTTGGCAGCAGACTTGGTGACCTTGGCACCAGATGGATCTTTCTTGTCAACGCTCTTGATAACTCCAACTGCAACTGTTTGCCTCATGTCCCTTACAGCAAACCGACCGAGCGGGGGGTACTCCGAAAAAGTTTCAACCACCATGGCCTTTGTGGGAATCATCTTGACAAATCCAGCATCACCATTCTTCAAAAACTTGGGCTCCTTCTCAAGCTCCTTACCAGATCGCCTATCAATCTTGGTTAGGATCTCTGAGAACTTGACAGCAATATGAGAGGTGTGGCAGTCGAGCACAGGAGCATAACCATTTCCAATTTGACCAGGGTGGTTCATTATGATAACTTGAGAAGTGAAATTGGCAGCTTCCTTGGCAGGATCTTCCTTTGAGTTGGAAGCAACAAAGCCTCGTTTCAAATCCTTGACAGCGACATTCTTAACATTGAAACCAACATTGTCACCAGGAAGTGCCTCTTGCAGAGCTTCATGATGCATCTCAACAGATTTAACTTCAGTTGTCAACCCAGATGGACCAAATGTGACAACCATACCAGGTTTCAAAACACCGGTCTCAACACGTCCAACAGGCACTGTACCAATGCCGCCAATCTTGTATACATCCTGAAGTGGAAGGCGTAGGGGTTTGTCTGATGGCCTCTTTGGCTCCTGGATCAAATCAAGAGCCTCAAGGAGGGTGGGACCTTTGTACCAATCAAGGTTGGTAGATCTTTCAATCATGTTATCACCTTCGAACCCAGAAATAGGTACAAAGGGAATCTTATCGGGGTTGTAACCAACCTTCTTCAAGTAAGATGAGACTTCCTTAACAATTTCATCATACCTAGACTTTGAGTATTTAGGAGTAGTAGCATCCATCTGCCCGTTAGCAAAAGAAAAGACCAAGTCAGACAACTAACTGAAATATAAATCAATCATGCTAAAATAAGACATAGTGACTAGCTATATCTGTCGACATGATGCAAAGCAACAGAAAATGCACAATGCAAATATGAAGAATCTGCTACTCATGCCCATAATCTTACCTTGTTGCAACAGCAAATCATTTGCTTAACGCCAAGGGTGAATGCAAGCAAAGCATGTTCACGAGTCTGTCCATCCTTGGAGATACCAGCTTCAAAACCACCTGTTGTTGAGTCTATAATAAGGACAGCACAATCAGCCTGAGAGGTACCAGTGATCATATTCTTAATGAAGTCGCGATGCCCAGGAGCATCAATAACAGTGCAGTAGTACTTGGTAGTCTCAAACTTCCACAGAGCAATATCAATAGTGATACCACGCTCCCGCTCAGCCTTCAGCTTGTCCAAAACCCAAGCATATTTGAAGGATCTCTTGTTCATTTCAGCAGCTTCCTTCTCAAACCGTTCAATGACACGCTTGTCAATACCACCAAGCTTGTAAATCAGATGACCAGTAGTTGTAGATTTGCCAGAGTCGACATGGCCAATAACCACAATATTGATATGAACCTTTTCCTTACCCATAGCTGCTGGAAAAATAGTACAGAATCAGAATAAAGAAATTTATCAATTTTGAAAACTCATTCAACTATCAACAGGAAAATATGGTATAAGGAAATAATAATGTTGATTTTGAAGAAACATAATTCAAGAAAAATGACTGAACACAAACCAACAAATGTGGCAGTAAAAACATAACTTAACAAAGAATTGAATGCCAACACAGATTAATGATCAGTCATAACTTCAAGCATCCTAAAACAGGACGTAGTAAGTACACAAAAAATGTGAGGAAAAACAACTTGAAGTAACATGCTAATAGATTACATCACACTAACATTTCACACAAAAAAAACATAGCATTGCTTTTGAAGAAGCATCACTTTCTTGGTCATTTGTTCTAAAGTAGGAAAACATGAAGAAACAAAAATTAGCATAAATTGTGAAATGCAAGCTGTAAACTATGGCATGACCCAAGAATGATAAAATAATAACATAAGTTAGAAGTTTAATTATCTTCGAGTCTGGATAGATGATCGTTCATGTATGAAACAAGGAGAACCAAGTGTCAACAAACAAAAACAACCTGGGTAGCTCCATTTGTCAAAACTCAATATAGGCCTCCAGGACATAACCATGAAGATGTGATCAACAAATCTTATGGCAGAAAAAAAGAGGCCATACATCCACTAGCCCAAGTAGTTTGGGTGAAATCACAAGATTTAAAAGAAGAAATACACAGAAGTCCAACATTCTTTGTCAAAGATATTTTTGGAAGCACTACATCAAAATATTTTGGTTACAATGTTCTACAAATTGTTCATGACACAGCTAATAATCATGCAACACGATACCTCAAAATGGCTCAACTACTTTTTGAGTACTTGTTATATGAAACAAGGACGACCAAGTGTCAAAAAGGAAACAACCCAGCTAGCTCCATGGTGTCAAAATTTAGTTTAGGCCCCCAGGACAAAACCATCAAGATATAATTGTCAAACTTGTGGCAGAAAAAGGAGGTCATAAGTTCAATATAGCAAGAAGATTCGAGATACCATAGGGTGCTCTTCAACAAAATCATTTCTTGAATCATTGCACGAAAATATTTTAGCTACAATAGGTTACAACTAGTTCATTACAGAACTAATGTAATCAGGCCATGAGGATACAGAAGTGAACGAATTATATTTCTGCATGCACAAAACAACTAATTGCTTAGTTATCCAAGTGATTTTAAGCAGCAAGCAAACAATATGAAAATATAATGATCACTCCTCGATCTGCATATCTGGGGGAGCTTCATCGACAAAAAAGATTTAATGCATCATAAATCACAACGAGGCACGCAACACACGGCAAAACTAATCAACTTGAGGTAATAACAAACAACAACCAGAGGAAAGAGTTCAGGAACATAATACCAAATGATGATTGTCATATCAGCGTAATCAGAGAGATATATTGACAGTGTACCAAATTAATCCTTGAGCTTCATGATATGAAATCAACTCTGACCAATATTCAAATGGAACCACGGGACACAAAAACAGGAAGCAAAACGAACAGCACAATCGTACCAACGACACAGATAATCAAATCAATCAGTTAAGTATGAGCTAAGTTTTCTTGCTAGATGAACACCAGACTTAAACGCGGAATGCATCCTTGCTAGAGATCAACCAAAAATGACAAATTTTAGCTTGAATTTAGAGCAAAATAAAAAAGACAGGAAAACTTTGGGAAAGATTGAATCACTAAATGATAGAAATGGAGACTTGTGAAAGGATTCGTCACCTCGGGATGGATCGGCAAAGCGCAGGAAGCTTTAGGGCGAGCGAGAACTCGTGGGGATTTCGCCGTCAGCCGAGGAAGAGAGGGTTTTAAAGTTTCGGAGGGGTTCTTATAGAGCAACTTTCATGCGTACTCTCCTAAGATGACTCCTTCACCGTTGGATTAGGAAACTGACGGCTCGAGATGCAGTGTGTTCCGGCCAGTTTGATGGAGATCGGACGGAGGTCTTTGAGCATGTTGTTCTCCTCTTATAATTACGAATAATAGAAAATTTGACCTATCTAACTTTTTTTGAATTTTTTTTCGGTTCAATTGTCCAAGAAAGTGTCAACGATTCAATTCGCAAGATATTAATTATGCACATTATTCATATGTTAAAAATTAATTCACTATTGAGTATTGAGTTCAATTAATTCAATAAAATCCAACTCGTAACACTGATAAATTAAACTTTCAATAAAAATATTATACATTTATAAGGATTTTGATTCCGTTATTAAACTCGAGATGGATAGGATTGAACTTTCAAATTCGAAGAGTCGACCTGCACCTTAGCACAACTGCTCGTTGCTTCTTGCTTCAAAATTACGGGGAGAAAAAATCTCGTCTCGTAAATTCTTTTCTCATATCTCTATTTATTCAGTAAGATATGGTCAAATCTGATTTTTTTTAAAAAAATTTACCAAACTGAATAAATAATAAAACGAAATACGCACAGAACTTTTGCATTCTTAAAAATAAGGGTTAAATGAGCGTGCCAGGCAGCGTTTTAGTGACACGGTGTCACGCAATATATTAGCCATCGATCGCAAGATGAAAGGTAGGAAATTTAAGTTGTTGAGTTGGCCGTAGATTTTCTTTGGAGGGCTTCGATTTATCTCGCGAGATATTGGGTTAAAAGAGCTCGGTGATCGCAGCCGCCCTCATTTGCTTTCATTTTTTCTCTGGCCTTGCGGCTGAGATCGCACCTCCATCTTCAGAAACTTTTCCGACGGGATTTCCTGTGGCTTTTCCATTCTCCAACAAGATCTCCTCTCATGTTATTTGTCCTTGGCAAAATTTCACGATCGTCCCAATTTTTATTTTCAGATGTAGATGCCTCTCCAGCAAGAAGCATTTCCACACGATTTTCCACACGATTTTCCACACCATCTCCTGCAAAAATCTCTATACCCAGTTTGCAGTTGGTTCTAGAAGTCGAACAAAGCTAATTTTGAGATTATCTATCTTTTGTTTGTTGCTAACATATACACCTATTGAGTTTCTCCTTAAAAGAATTGTGCTCTGTTTGATTAAAAAAATATATAGTTTTGTTATTGCTTCATATTTCTTCGAATTATAGTTTTGTCCAAATTTGTTGAATACATGTATAAAACAATTCGTTGAATCCCTTATACAATGAATTCTTAAACACCATGCTTACCCTAAATCCAAATATTAAGGATGCATAATTGTTGATTGGGATGAGACAAGTTGAAGAACTCCTATATTGATAAGAAAGCAAATGTACAAGCCAGGGAAGCACTGGAGCAGTAGAAGAACTTGAGACATGGTCTCACTGCATAGATGAAAGCAAGTGCAGGCAACAATTATTGCTGACGAATATCACATTGGAGACAAATCTACACTGTTATGAGATTTTGTCTTAGATGGAACACGCTCGAGGATGGGAGAACCACAAGAAATTGCGTCGGAGAACTTCGCCGGAGATGGAGGTGCGACCTCAGCGGCAAGGGAGAGAGAACAAATGAGGGCAGCTGTCAACAATGGATATTTTTAACTCAATTTCTCGCGAGATAAATCAAAGCCATCCATAGAAGATCTACGGCCAACTCGGCAACATGCATATCCTGCCTTCTATCTTAGCGATCTATGGCTAATATGTTGCGTGATACCGTCACTGAAACATTGCGTGACACGCCCATTTAATCCTAAAAATAAATGTATAACAAATTTTTGTTTTGTGACATGCAATATTAAACAATCGATTGACTATTCTGAATAATACGTCGCTTGCGATTACTTTTCTTACTGATAATTCAACGTGATGGCAGTTTTAAAATAAACCGCCGAAGTTAAAAACTTAAAATACGTAGGAATCTAGTTAGTGTCTTAATCAATAGGTATAAAAAAATAACTTACTCTTAATTTATAAGCACATATTGAAATATAATGATACATAAAGCAATGAGAAAAATGTTTAATATGACAAAAAAAATGAGTACATAAATGCAAGTGCGCCTTATACGAGTAAACTTTTATGTTATAAACATATTATCAAAATTAATCATATTTTTTGCTTCCGAAATTTACCTATATAGTATTTTTATAAAATATTAAATAATAAATATTATTTTTTATGAAATATATAAGTACTTTGCATTCCATGATGGTATGGTTGCTTGGCACAATAATAAATAAGGTTATTTACATAAACCTCTCATAAATTATTATAATTTTTCATATTTAATTTCAAATTATGAACTTATTTTTTAATCATTAAACTATAATAATTTTTCTGTTATGTTTTTCCTTACTTTTATTTTTTTCATTTATAAAAAAATTAAATTACCCCTCCCTTCAGAAAATATGAAATAATAAATATAAAAAATAAAAAAATTGGAAGAAATAAAATGGTAAATAAAAAAATCATTTATGAGAAAGATTAAATTATCGTCTCTGATTTTTTTATATTTATTATTTGATGTGTTATAGAGGGATGGACAATTTAATTTTTTTATAAATAAAAAAAAATTAAAAGTAACGAAAAATATTAAAAAAGTAGATGAAATGACTAAAATAAAAAAACTTGATAATTTAGAAATAAAAAGAATAAATTTAAAATTTAAAATTAAATGTAGAAAATCGACATAGTTTAAAAGAGACTTATAAAAATAATCTTAATAAATAAGTGGGGAACAACAACGTGGCCTCTATAATGAGTTCAATTTTATACGGGTGAGACTTATATTCATCACGCGAAGCTCAACTAATCGATTTCCAGGTCAATATTTTTTTTGTCCAAAATTTTCTTGTTCCAACATCTCACCAAAAAAGATGCTTAAGTGTCATTTTTTTCAAACAAATGTTTCGGATGGAAATATATGCCAATAATAAAACAAATAATAAGCAATGTGGGAGATTGAGGTGAGGTAAAAAGATAAGTACCTTTTCATATTTGTAGATATATTTTTTTTCATTACAAACAAAAAAGTACATATCAAATTAGTCGAACTTACCACTATTTTGATTCATAGGATAAATATGAGTATGGATAAAATAATGGACACCTTTTTTAGTCCACGAACTTCATGACAAATGGTAATAGAAAAAGAAAGGATTATATTTTTTAATACTTCTTGAACTATAATATTCTAATTTTTTTAATTTATAATTTTAAGTCTCAATTTTGACACTTGTTAAATTTACTTCAAATTCTATTCAATTTTATCCTATTAATTGTGAAATATCCTTACTTTCATATTATAATAAAAAAAATTAAAAATAATTAATACAGATAAAATCGTTATTTCATAATATTTAATAACATCTTATGTTCATGTTAATATTAAAAAGTAAGGGACTAAAATGATATTTCATAATTATTAATAAAAGAGATATATAAGTTTGAAGATTGAAAATTTAAAAATTTATTATTTAGTATTAGATGTGAAAAAGTTATAATTTGAGGCTGCGTTTGGATGGCGGACAAGTTCTGCCAAACAGGGTGTCTGGAAGTATCCGTCATGTGATTTTTGACCGGAACATTTGATCAATTGTTCCGGCCAACGTTTCTTTTCTTTTTTTTTTACTTTATGTCTTGTCAGTTGCAACTTTTAACTTTTTTCTCATCTATTTTTTAAAGTATTTTATAATGTATGTATATATAATTTAGTATATATTAATATATTATTAATCATCTTATAAAATAAATTAATAAATGTAATTAATTTAAAATTATGAAATATTTAATTCTTATAATTAATAAATATTTTATTAATTAAAGTATTAAATTATTTTTTAAAAAAATTACATTATATTTGAATTTTAAGATGTACGTATATTATAATATTAATAATATTAATATGATTTAATCAAAATAAATAAAAAAATATTAATAATATAATAATTTACGTAAATTATAATATTTATAATATATTCTTATTTACTATAATTTTATACCTCATAAAATAATAAATTATATTATTACTTCTTATTTTTTATTAAACACCCACTAAAACTTATCTATCAAATTAAATTTTTTAAATCTTCATTATTACACTTTTTCATTCAAACATCAACTCAATTTTTTTACTAAATCAATTAATTCTCGATAACTAAATTTCTCAAAAAATTCTTATACCAAATAAACCTAGGAAAAAGAAAAGGATAACTCGAACCTGCCTCCTCCAACCTTACACGAGCCCATGAGTCGCCATCGGACCAGTGTCTTTATCAGCCGTTCGATATCTTTTTTCTAAATCCAACGGTCTGTATTATGCGACAGTACGGCATTCGATTTCGCGGTTCGGAGCGGTGATCGGTTTCTTCTGCAAATACGAGAGAGAAGAGAAGAGAGGAAGACGAGCGCCGGAGTGGCAACCCTAAGAACGGCGGCCACACGAACGAGGAAGAAGGTGGCGGCGTCGCTGATTGGATTCATTATCTTCAAGAGGATCCTTGGATGCTACTCGATAAGCTCTCGGCGTCATAAATGGTGAATCTTCTGCTATTTTTTTCCCGTGAGATAACCCCTGTCAAAAAAAATGTGATCTGAATCTTTAGTTTTGCTGTCAGGGATTATTCCAACTTACTTTTTATGGCTGATGTAGCTTGATTGACTATAAATTCGAGTAAGCTTTTACTCGGAGCTGATTTTAAAGGGCTTGTATTTCTTTTGTTATGTATTACTGTTTCAGGGTACACCTCTAATAGCAGGCATCACAGTTGCTACAGCTGCTCTTGCTGGCAGGTATGGTATCCAAGCTTGGCATGCATACAAGGCTCGCCCGGTTGTCCCACGTCTGCGCAAGTTTTACGAAGGGGGGTTCCAACCTACCATGACTAGAAGAGAAGCTTCTCTTATTCTTGGAGTCAGGTATGTGTTGTCCATCAAACGGAAATAATGTACTTGCTTTTAACTTATCTTTGTATATAACTGCAGCAAGTTAACTTATTTTTAATGGGCCTTCATATTTTTTTTTGAGAAAGAATGGGCCTTCATATTCATAGAAGTATATGGTAGTGTTACTGAACAAGGAAAAAGTAGGAAGCAGGATAATGATTTCCAAAAGTACCATGTTGACTGATCAAATGAAAATGCTTTCTCCAATGAAAATAAGCTGTTTGATCTCTCTCATGAAGAGCTACTTAGATCCATAGCCTAATGAAGGCACTTTGAGGAATATGTGATTGAATTAAAACACTGTCTTGGTACAATGTCATGAGAAAAACACTTGGTGGTTGAGATTGCTATGTATATATTCTGAATATATGCAAGAAATTCATTTACTTAGTGGAACGAAACAAAAGGTACTTCATATTTACTAAAAAGGAGACTTCATATCTTGAGTGGCTTGTTTTGTGAATGTTTCTTTGACTTTTACCACCAAAATAAAAATGTGGCCTTAAATATGGTATGAGATGAAACCTTTACCATGTGCATGTAGGGTTTCTCTCTTGAAACCCAAGAAGCTGATTTCAATTTTTGACCAATTCAATATCAAGTATACATGCACTTTTTAAGGGATTATCAATTATAATAGCTAGCATGCGTTCACGTATATATGTTATATTTTGGGCTCCATATTGCACTAAAGGTAGTTGAAATAGATAATGCAACTTCTATAAGAAATTACTAAATGATGCATCAAGGTCAAGATGGAGATATGGTATGATTGGCTAGTAACAAGGCATTAGAATCATCAAAGTCAGGGCATCTTTTTGGGTGTTACAAACAAGGGCCCTGCACATTGAAATGTAGAACTGAGATTAAGTTGGGACATGATATCCTCTGAAAATATAGTGAGATCCCTCACATATCGACTGGGGATTGAACTCACAGTGTTGACACTGCGACAGTTCATAACACTATCAAAATATGGTTTTAGGAATGCAACAAACTCTGAACCTGAAAGAGTAGGTGCTAAAAATTGTTGATGGCTGTTTGCAAGGTTATGGCTAAGGTCTTCTGTCACATAAGCCAGCCTGTGAGGTCCTCTCATTAAGAGATGCAAACCATTTGGGGGATGTAAGCCTTCCCTAAAAAAAGCAGATGCAAGCCTCTGAATTAGTTTATATTTTGCATTTAGAGAAAGGACAATCTTATCTCAATGCATTACTCCAATATGGTCCCACTTTTGTGCATGGGTGTGAGAATGATTCTGTAACTATACGATATAGCATGGGCAGTACCTGAAAAACATTCTGGTAAGAAAGTTCAAGGTCCTCTTAAATAATTTCCCTTTATGTATCCTGCTTCCAGGGATCTCAACCAAATGATACCAAGACATAAGTTGCTTAACAAATTGTGAGATGATTTCTGATATGCTCTTAAGAATTTAGCCTCTTTCTATTAAACTTTAATATGCCCTCCTGATTCTGTGCGAGCATAGGTTCCTGTCATATCTTTTTGCGTAGTCAGATTGTGAGCCTAAGTCCTTTTGGTTGCAGAGAAAGTGCCCCTCCAGATAAAGTAAAAGAAGCGCACAAGAAAGTGATGGTAGCTAATCATCCAGATGCAGGAGGAAGTCATTACCTTGCTTCAAAGATTAATGAGGCAAAAGATATGCTGCTTGGGAAAACCAAGGGTGGTGGATCTGCATTTTAAATTGCCTTGGTTGAGGATTCTACTTGGTACTGCCATTGCACATGGGTAGCAATCATAAGTCTGGTTCTTTGGAAAATGCTTGAAGTCCATTTCGGAATACGAACAATCCAATCTCTCACATACAAAAGGAATTTAACAAATTGTCAAAACTGATGAAGCAGAGTTGTAAGAGAACAAAGTTCATGAAGTTTCATATACCCTTCTTGTTCCCGGTCATCTTTGCAAATGCTATACAGATTGGTTTTAGCAATTCTAAGGAGAAATCACTATTCGTTCTTGAATAATCTTATGTAATTTTGGATTTTCTGTTCTTTGACTTTTACCAAAGAAACAACGTCCTCCCCTGAGCATAATAAATCCTTACCATATACAAATATGCTTGAACATATTTCTTTACTTCATTAAAAATTAAATTGCTTCGTTTGCCTGTGTATCAGCGTATGAGCATATTCTGGAGTACAAATCCAATGCAAGTTTTAAAGATAGTTTTTTTCCATCAAGAAAGAAAATTGGTGAGCTACTTGTAATATGTTTCCTCAGATCAGTTTTTTTCCATCAAGAAAGAAAATTGGTGAGCTACTTGTAATATGTTTCCTCAGATCACATCATCAGGGTCTCGGAATGGTCGACGTCCAGTGTTACAATTGTACACCTTTTTTTTTTCTCCTTTTGTTCAGTGACATTGCATACCCAAAAAAAGAAGGTCGCAGCAACAATATGAATCTGATCGAGTGGCCTTTTCAAAGCTCAGACCAGAGAACATTTCGACTTAGCAGGGCTACCTGCTCCCTCCATTGGCCGTAGCGTCCATCAACGAGGCAATGCCTACCTTCGGAAGGACTGAATGCCTTCTAACGTTTGTAGGGGATGAAACAGTGCGCTTATGTGCTGTTGCTGGGAAGGACAGACGATTCTTTATCAAGCTGACCGGTCCCTTCTCTGGATTGGCAGCACTCGCTGACAGCGGGCTATGCAACTGGAACTTGGCCTTTACTGCTGATGCTGTCGATGGCACGGAACTTGTGATAGCTGAAGAGTTCGTCAAGCTCACGTCAGAAAATCCTCCAATGCTGTGCCGCCTCATCCTCAATCGGTCCAACGCCAAGCTCCTTGAGTCGTCATCCTTGACGCCGCAAATTCCCCGCGGGCTTGCTGATTTCTTATTTCCTGCCGCCGAAAGCTTGGAAGGGGGCATCGATGGTAAGTGACGACTAGCGGGCCTGTTTCTCTGAGTCGCCGGGGTGCATTCTAAATTGTTGTCACGGTGACCGTTGGTTTTAACCGTCTCCTGCACCGTGCTGTGGTTCCAACTCCTTGTGGAAGCCTGGTCGCTTGTTTCCCCTGCAACGCGGCTCTCCCATGGTCTTGCTGCCGTCCAGCGCTCCACCCAGCTCCAATCCCATTGTGGACTGTTTGCGTCTGAGAAAGCTGGAGTCAACGTTCTGGCAGAGCTCTTCCACTGTTCAGAGAGAAAATCTTGTGGGGTTTAATGCTTTCTCGTCATGCTTCTTGAGTGCTAAAGAAATTGAGCACCTCGGCATGAGGAACTAAACTCCTAAACATAATGGTGGAAAACTTGAATGCACTGAGTCGATTCAAGTACCTGATGAGAAAATGCATAAGCCAGTGCCCTTTCTCTTCTCATAGCAGCTTCTTGTTTGTTCAATTGTTTTGCTTGCATCTTCTCTTTCGAATGAGGACTATGATTCCATTCTCCTCCAGCCTATTACAGGTCAGAAAATTAGTTGCCTAAAAAGGATAGACTGTAGAGTTCAACTTCTAGTAAAAGTCAGAATGAACAACAACAGATATATAAAAGGAAGCACAAAAGTACTTTATCTGAATTCCACGACTGTTATGGCAATTCAGCAAGTATATTTGGATACCAATTTGCATGATGTGACCAAAATCAAACCTAAACCTTCAATATGCACAGTGGTTAAGAAAATAAAAAAGTAAAACAAAATGTGTTGAATTTACTAGGTCCATCGAGATGTGGCTCTCCGTATATCTTTCATGTATCAGGTTAAATTCATCATTGGCTTTCATAATTTATACTTTAAAGTTTGGAAAATAAGCTCACCTTACCTTACAAAGTACATTGTCTTGGATTATTTAATGAATCATCCTAGATATGGAGATGCCACTTATACATTTGATTGCTAGGAAACATTATTTTTTCTGAACTTGATATCTAAAATCTGTAATTGATATATAGATATTAGTAAAGTTCAACCTTGACCAGATGCCTGAGCAAACTCAAATGATGATACTGATGAAATGATTCTCACCTTTAATTTCTCTAGTTCTCTTTCTTCTTTAAGTTGCAGCTGTCTTCTAAGAGACTGGTTTTCCTCTGACATTCTGATTTTCCGGGAGCGCATCTGTGACTGAACCTTTGAGAGGGCCTGCATGACATGCATTGTGTTTGCAGTTTGACGCTTGACTGCATCTCCATCAACTATTTCCTTCAATCTACTTAATCCTCTCGAGTCCCGCCATGATCTCCTTGACTTTACAAGAGTTTGCAATATATTCGGTAAATTACCATTGCAAAAAAACATAATGGAAAGCAGCATAGAAGCTTAACACCACGAGCATAGAAAGGGCTTGATCAACATGATCATAAGAACGCAAAACCAAAAAAACAGTTGTCAACACTTGGTATCAGATTGCTACTAATGATGAAATTGAACAATAAATCTTCAGTTTTCTCCTTCAGTCAGGTATAAGTGTTCTTGCGAAACATATGAACTCCATTTTCTCTTAAGATGAAGAAGTACCGTGTATCCTCGGAAAGCCGACTGTATCTTAATGGCTGCAGTTTCTTCTATCGATTTGCTTGGAACTTGGACTATGGAGTTTCCGGTGAGGTGAATAACTGCTGCTACAGCCGGTGCAGTGATGGCTGCAGCTTCTGCGGCGACAGCACTTGCAGGGACCACAGAGCAGGCATGTTTGCTCTGTCCTTCCTCCTCAGACACCTTCACCTCCTGAGTCGTAGGAGGTAGCAGCAGTTGAGAAACAGCTCCATCCTCGAGCACCTTCACCTCCTGAGTCGTAGGAGGTAGCAGCAATTGAGAAACAGCTCCGTCCTCGGGCACCTCCACCTCCTGGGTTGTAGGAGCAACAGCATCACAGACAATTATCTCAGCAGTTTCTGGGGGGATCAGATTGGCATCCTTGGATCCGTCGAATTCCGGTGTTTCTTGTGCCTTCTCGATCTTCTGATTGAAGCAGATCTTTCACATTTTGAGCACACATGACATGGCCGAAGATATCTAAATTCAAAGACCATAAAATTTGCTAACCAGGTTTTTCTTATCATCGGATTCTGCAGCAAAGAGTTTCTTGACAGCCACAAACCACTTCCCTTGCCTCCCCATGTTCTCCTTCCCTCTCATCTTATTTCTCTTCTTCTTCTGTTGAATTGTCTCAAAATTATTTGAAACCCTGATACAACAATCATTCGACGGAAGTTGAGTTTGAGATCAATCTACCTTTGTACACAACAATCATTTCCATAAACGAAGCATACTAAAAGAATTCACAGAAAAATTGAGGTATTGTATTGAGTTAGTTTAGAAAAAAAAATCTCAACTTCGACAAAAATAAATCTGCAACGCGAAAGAATTCACAGGAGCGTCACGTAATTGCTGAAAAGAAACTGACTATGAATTCTAAAACTCAGAAAAGATCACAGCTTTTCCCCACAAAACGAAAGCTAGGGTTCAAAAATCACATGAAAACACAACAGAAACATTATAATACGAACACAGTCACATGAAACTATCCATCATTCCGAGCTTTATGAAACCTCTGCAAAAGTCCAAACCTTGCCCAAAATAAACGAAGCATCGATGGCGAAAGGACACCAAGGTCTTATCTTTCCAGCATAAAACGAAAATAGAAACCACAGGAGACCGCAACCTTTCAGGCCTCTCGTACGTGAAAGTTTCCAACTTTGCAAACAAGAAACGAAACAGAAACACCAAAGCACATTTTCGCAGCAAATTCTAAACCAAGTACCTGTCGGCGGAGGGGAAGCGGCCGAAGCCCCCAAAAGATCAGCTTTGTCAATCTCGCATCGATAATGGCGTCATCTGAGGTCAAAACAACGAGCAAACGAAGATGAAAAGCTTAAAAACAGAAAATTTTCTCAGGAGGCATCGATTCAAATGGAAAAATTTTACCTGATCCTTCACCTGTCACAGAAAGCAGAATATCAAATTCCGGTAGCTCCCAGGCACCAGCTCCACCGACGTCCTCCTGGAGGCGAAGGGCGTCGGAGCGGTTCCTCTCGTGTCTCTCCCTATATGTGTGTTTTTTTTCTCTCTGACAACGTGCACAAACCTGTCCATTCCATTTTTAAGTTTCCGTTTTCAGTTGTGGAGGGATTTTAAGGAAAACATTTCCTTTTTGCTTTTAATAGGTCACATCTTTCTTCAATTTTGAAGACGGAGAATTCGGCAAGATTTGCAGCCTCCACATAAAAAATCATCGATGTGCCTCTCATTGGTAAAACGAATGCATCGCTACGATTTCTTCAAAACAAACTTTAACTTATTCAGTAATATTACCTTGTGGATTTTAACCGAATCTTTACGTTCTACTTGAGATTAGTTGACTTAATGCTTGAGGTTGCTTGTTTTAAATAATGTTTCCATCTTCAGGTGAGATAAATGTTGTGTGTAATTCGGCTTAGTACTTCAATTTAATAAAAAAAAAAGGGCCAGAATTCGAACTTGGAGTCCTCTCTTGGTCATAGTTAATGGTGAGCCACCATAGAGGCCAACTTGAGTACGTGCAGCTAGGCCTTTGTCAAAGAATCACCTGATTGATTCATCAAATCTGCAGATAAATTTGCATGTACAGCTTCAATCATGGACATCATTCTGCAGTATTCTGCTGGCAAAGCCAGTCTGAATTCGTTGTTCAGAATGCAGAGTTCTTGATGGAGTAGAATCCAGAAATAGCATTGCGTTCATGCAGTTTTGTATTCCTTGTTCATTCTGTACAAGAGAAGGCTTCACCAGCTAATTAAAAATGCGTTCAGGAGACTGGCCATGAGTTGCTTGGTCATGCTGGAACAACCCGGTGAGTTCAAAGTGACTACGTTACTCTCAGATATCATCAGACACAGCTAGAAAATCCTGCTGCTACGAGTTCTGATGAGATAGAACAAGATGCAGTTGAGAATTGGAACATGCAAATTATGGAGAAAGGTTTAATCATCTAAGAACTTTGTCACATTCGCATTCATCATTCATGTGACTAACACAATGAACGGCCTACACATAAGTTCCATGGTTCGATGAACAGAGCTAAAAGAGAAACTCAAACGACAATTACAACGTGCAAACCCTAGAAAAGATGAGCCTAGTGATAACAGTCATATTCAAATAAGATTATCATCATAATCTTCAACATGAAAGTCGGAATCAATAGTATTCATCATCAGAAGAGTAGTCATCTTCACGGTCATCGTGCAAGATGTTTCTTTCGTCCCACAAGGGGCAAGAACAAGTAGCTTTTTTCTTCTTCCACTCAGCTCCACATGTATAGCAAAATTCATAACCACATCTGCAGAAAAAGCAAAAAAAAAAGTTCATGAGAAAAGTTAAAGGAAGATCAAACTTTAATGGTGAAGAAAATGGCTTTACCAACCAAAACATCACCTGCATGTCATGTGAAAACACCCCTCAGCGAGTTCAATCATGTTCTTGCACTTGGCACATTGGCGCCATAGTTTTTGTCTTGCAAGATTTTTTAACTTGGCCTCCTCTGCATGTGGCTGAGGGTGCAAGATCTTATAAATATGACATGACAGGTCTGTATGCCATGGAACCTTACAGTCAATGCAAAATGCACCATTGCATTTTATACATCTTCTAACAGTAGAGAAAGCACTAGATGTCCCTTCGATGCATATTGCTTCAGTTAATGACATTAGAGCAGAGCACTTTGGATATGGGCAATAGACTTTCTCAGTTACAGGAATTGATGCTTCCTTAATGCGCTGAGACATAATATCTAGTGTCTTAGGTTGCAGAAACTTGCTCGCACCTTCTACATTAAGTTTACTGCTGCAACCAACCTGGGGGCAACTGGGAAGTATTCCATGAAGTAATTTGACTTCCACATGTTGCCTCATACATGAAAAACAAAAACGGTGTGAACAACCGTCAACACTGAACACCTGAGGAGAATCAACGAATTCCAAACAGATAATACACTTCTCTCTCATATCGCTATTGACATTTGACTTAACATGTTTCGATAACTGATTTTCCATTGCGTCTCTTGCTAACTTGAAAACAAATTTGACATTACATCTTGGAATCAGAGTGACTTGACAGTTTCTGAACTTCCTTTGTATCATATGCACTTGATCGATTATGTTAACAATCCTAATCCTCTTTGTCGTCCATATGCCTGTGACCTGCAATTGATTTAGCACCACTTCAAGATTCAATAACAAGGGACAATATGGTAGACAGAAGGATATCAGCATATGGTTATTTTATTCTACGTAATTTCTTCTCCACTTAATGCGACAATAACAACTACAATTCAGGTCCTTATTTTCCACCATAGCCCTCGACTCCAAATCCAACCTTTGTTTCGCACCCGACTCCGATCTTCAGCGCCCTTGTCTCTGACTTCAACTTCATAGTTTGTGTTAGTCGAGACTTCTCCCAATTATGCAACCCAAGTCTCCACCTTGACTCAGCAACCCACACAGGTGCACAGTTGAGCCTCACCCAGCATTCTCTTGACTGTGTGCATGTTTTTGAAAGCTTACTCTCTCAATGATCGCCCTGCCCCATACAAGATTATTCACTCAATTTCTCCCAAAGAAAGTTCCAAAATCTGTTTCTTTTTCACAAATATCATTTGCATTTTTTGTTAAGAGGGTGAATGGTTCAAAGCTCAAACTTATGGTTTTTGCAACTCACAGGGTAACCACTAATACGCTGGTCTATTATCACCAACATATTTACACACTTTATTTTAGAGGAAGAGTCAAATAACTCATTTTTTCTCCCTATCTCACAAAAAGGAAATTAGAGATAAAATTGTGATACCAGAGGAGGATGACCATACAACAACAACAACAACAAAGCCTTATCCCACTAGGTGGGGTCGGCTACATGGATCATACGACTTCGTTGATCCATGTTCATGAGATTCGACAGGGTATTACGCTGGCTGTCGGGGCCTAACACAACCCTCCTCCTTTATTCGGGCTTGGGACCGGCTATAAAACATAGGCAGAGTTCGATATCAAAGCTAAACATTTAAAAAAATAATTTTAAAATCTCATTTGTATGTGGAGATTAATGTAAGATGCACTTTAAAAGAAGTGGCACCTTCCCTATGAATAAAAAGTTGCATTATAGATGGCCTACCTGTATATTTAAGTATAAAACACATAATATGAAACTATAAAGAAAATCATGAGATGTCTAAAGACATTGTCCTCACTATACAAGATAGGGTTGCAGATTGGTAAATCCAGGAAACATGTAAGGCTTTTTTGAGGAAGAGTCCAAGTACGAGAATTAATTAACAGGGTAACTACTTAGGTCAGAAAGATCAGAATTTGAATTATTCTATGAAACACAAATAAGAACTGGTCGGATACCAACTTTACTGCAGCATGCATATTGGCACACTATAGACAAAACCCTCCATCCAATACCATACGCCAAATGCCACAGCCAACAACAAGTCAGCACAGAAGGAGAACCAAGAAGATAATGTGGTCACCTTACCCACAATTTTAACTAATAAATACATATTGTTTTAATTCTCGCACTCACTTGATTCAGGCTCATGAATTCTACACATGATCATTAAGGGATTTTGGGTTAGCCAGGAGTTAGCAAGTTCACTAATATCATAAAACCGACAATCCATAAACAGATATGCCCCATCAACTTAATAAAATAAAGACATTCCTTTAAGGGGATTAAGACATGAACATGCATAGGTTGTTTTATTTTTTATTATTTATTTTTGGGAAGATGAACATGCATAAGTAACTCAAATCATTATCAACCCTGCACCGGTGAAACGTTTACTTCCAAAGTAACTGGCCAGCAAAATGTTACAATGTAATGTAACAAGTCAGTTGGGCATGTCCAAATTAACTGGTCAGTAAAAATTAGGCAATATAAGCACCGAGATCTACCAAATAGCATAAGGAAAGGAATAGAGACCAGTAAAAACGAGGCAATACAAGCACTCAGATCTAAAAGTACCAGAAGGAAAAGAATACGAGCGAAGTATACCTAACTCCGGCATCACCAACTATGCCGATAGCCATCCCAGCAGAAAGGCCAGCGAGCCCGCATTATACCAGGAGGATGACCATATATAACAAAAATTTCTTGTCAAGACTCTCAATCTGTCATTATACCCCGAGGTAGAAAGAGCAGCTATTACTTTCCTGTTATGCTCAATTGACTAATTTAACCTCTACTTTCTCCATGGCTTGTCCTTTAGGGCCAAACTCTCCCATAATTTTGGTTCCCCCACTTTGTTTGGTTGAAGAATCATTGAGAAGGGAAAACAAAAAAAAGGGGAAGGGAAAAGGTGAAAAAAATGGAAGAAAATGAAGACAAATAATTAATTATGTTAGATGATATGATTAAATAAAAGAGAATTGAATGAAAATGAAATAAAATTTTATTTACACCTTGTGTATTTATGTATTTGGTTCATAAGGTTAAAAATAGAACCGTGTTAATTAATTTTTTCCTTCTTTTCATTTGATTTTGGGTTTAAAAATGAGATTGGAGAACCGAGGAGAATGGAAGGGTCCTCAACATTTTTCCATCACTATAAATTCAAGTGTAAACTTATTAAGATCTTACTATCAAGAAAAAAAAGTTATTAACCTCTTTTTCCTTCTCCTCCTTTAAGTTGTTACCTTGTTTGGTGTACTGGGGCTTTGGTTAATTGCTACATTTCAGTGTAGAAAAATAAAATAAAAAGGACTAGTCCAGATCAATGTATTTGCAAAATTGTAACCAAAGCTCGCAGCATCAAGGCAAAAAACAATAAAGACTAATAAAAACAAAAATTGGAGCTTCAACTATCATTTAGAAACGAAGGATTGAATTCAACATAGCATACGAGTACATTGAACCCTAAGCAAATATAATTCGGGAAAAAAAGCAGTAAGCACTCTGCAAGGATAACACTCACATGGTTGTATAGAGTCCTATAGTCACAAAGTACGTCAACTCTCCTAATGCCCAAAGAGGCCGCCGCATTGAGCCCTTCCATCAAAGCCTTCAACTCCAACAACTCGCGGCAGACACCGTCCTCAGAAATCGCCAATGGCTTAGCGATCTCGAGTAGAATCTGGTCGTTGGGGTCGCAGACCGCGGCCGCGATCGCCGAGACATGGACCCATTCGCCGCGCACATACTCCCGCTCCTCCAGGCCCTTGAAGTAAACCCGGAAGGCAGGTTCGTCCTCGGCTCCGAGCTGCTCGATCGGCATCTCAAACTCGCCACCGCGATCCTCCCACTGGTCCTCGGGCATCCGGAGTATCTGGTGGGCGAAGCGCTCGTCGTGGGCGAGTCGGCGGAGTTCGTCGGCCGTCCGGCGGAGCTCAGACCGACAGTGCTCGTGGTCCTTGCGCTCGAGGTCGAAAAGCTCGAACTCTTGCTCTTGGAGGCGCAGGATATTCGAGGGTTCGCCGGGCTCTCCGGTAGCGGCCGGCAGAGGAAGAGGCGCGGCGACGGAACTGGAGGAGGAGGGCAGACGGGTGAGGGAAGCGGCCATGGCTTCCTCCATCTGCAGGCGGAATGCGAGGTCGTGGTCGGACTCAGCGGCTCTCGCCGCCATCAGCTCTCGGCGTTGTCCCGCGACGACGGTTTCGAGGTCGTCCGAGTACTCCATCCGTCGTCGTGCTTGAGTTCGACGATTGTACTCTCCGCTCGTCAAATTAACTAATCGCATAACAATGTTTGTATAAGGTAGTTACGAACTTTTCGGGCCCATAATTAAGAAGATTATGATCCGGGTAAAATATTTACGAATTAAAATAATATTTACTTACTATGTTATCAGTTGACGAATATATTGTTTTTAAATAATAATAAAAGATGTGAGATGATAGCGTGGAAGTGCGTTAGTGACGTTATTATGGAACAAATTTTTCTCGGGTAAATTACACCCAATGCCCTCCAACTTTCGACTTTGCTCAGCGATATTTTTCAACTTCATTTTGTAATCACGATGCTCTTCAACTTTTGACTTATTTCACTCGATGCCCTCCTTACTTATAATAGGCGATTTTCCGATCATAGCGCTGATGTGGCCCTCTTCTTCTCTCCACGTTACAATATTAAAAAATAAATAAAAAAAATGCCACGTTTGCAACGAGAGGGGGATCGCCCCTATCACCTGCGTTCGCCGGCACGAGGGGTGGGGTGGGGGGGCCCTCCCTGCGACCTCCCCGAGGACAATCCCCCCCCACCTCACTTGCGACCTTCGTCGCGGCGCAGGGGAGGTGGGGGGTCGCCCCCCTCACATGCGACCTCACCGGAGGTCGCAGGTGAGGGGGGCGATCCCCCTCTCGCTGCACACGCGACATTTTTTATTTATTTTTTAATATTATAACGTGGAGAGGAGAGGAGAAGAGGGCCACATCAGCGTTGTGATCGGAAAAATCGCCTATTATAGATAAGGAGGGCATCGAGTGAAACAAGTCAAAAGTTGGAGGGCATCGCGGTTACAAAGTCGAAAGTTGGAGGACATCTCTGAGCAAAGTCGAAAGTTGAAGGGCATTGGGTGTAATTTACCCAATTTTTCTCAATACTTTTAAACTTTGACCATTTTCTCAACATTACTTTATAACTTCGTATTGTAATTTTTATTTTTTAATTTGTTTAATTAAATATCATTTTGATATGATCGCCCGTTTCCTAATTGCACTATGAACATCCCACCCAACAACGATTTTCTCTTTCCTCGAATTGATCGACGTGACATTATTAAAGTAATATTTTAAAAAATAAAAAGTGGACTGCTGCCAGCTCCTCGACACGAAAGAGAGGAGGCAACGCCTTTAGGGCTGAGCAAAATCGGGTCCGAGACCGGATCGGGGACCGAGTCTCGGCCAACCCGGTCCCGACTCGGTTTGCTTTGAGTTTTCGAAAAAGGGGACCCGGTCCCAGCCGGGTCCGAGACCCGAACATCCCGGTCAAACTGGGACAAAAATCGGGAATTTCCTGTTATCCCGATTTTATTATAAAAAAGATAAAATAATAAAAAATTTAATATTATTATATAAATATAATAGCTATTAATTTAATTATATATGATAATATAAAATAATATATATTTAAGATATATATCAAATAAAATATATTTTTTTATTTAAAATAAGCATAAATATACTATTTAAAATTAATTTAATATATTAAAACCAAGACCCGATCCCGATTGGGTCTCAAGGAAATGAGACCCGGTCCCGATTCGGTTGGTAACCGGGTCGAAAAAACTCGAGAAATTTGAGTCGAGCCGGGTCGGGGCGACCGGGTTGTCCCGGTCCATGCTCACCCCTAAACACCCTTGGAGGAGATGTCACCCCCATCTACAACTTCTAGAGCAGGGAAATGAGGGGGAGGGGGGAAGGAAAATGACACACCATCTTTTTATTTTTAATGATGCCACGTCGGATAATTATTCTGATTACATTTCAAAAGGATAGTACGTTAAATGAATGAAAAGATGGATGACAAGTTTTATTATAAAATGAATATGGAGGATGTGAGGGAGGAACGTCAAAGTTAAAAGATATTTGGTAAAATTTATTTTGCTATTATTTAAATATAACAATTAAAACTAACCATTCCATCGTTGTTAAAAACAACAATTCAAAATTTAAAATTAAAATTAACAACTAAAATTCAAAACTCAAGGTCAAAAGAAAATGTAGATATGTAAATATGGATTTGTTATCCGTTCCATTCTTTATCTTTTTCACTATAATATCCGTTCCATTTATTAATATGAGGTCGAATTAAATCATACGATGAAAATTAAGATCTCATATCTAAGATTTTCAAAATATTCGGTTCTGATATTGAAATTATGAAATGTGATTTTAAATCGAGATAATGACAAATCTTGATATCAGGTAACATTGATAAATAAAAAAGAATTCACAAATTTTATTAAAAATATTATAGTATTATAAACAGGTAATAAAGTAAAAAAAAACTTTAAATCTTAAAAACCAGCAATCATTCATAAAAACAACAATGTAATTGTTCACTCATATCCGTCATTATTTATTATTATTATTATGCTTACAATTATTCTCCCATTTTTAAGAAATAATGATAAGTGAGATCCACCTGTTTGGAGGGTATAAGAGGTTGAACAGGCAATAGTGTTTGGAAGGAAGAATAATTTGGTGAATAATGGCTTATTATAAGAATAATGCCAAATGGATAATAGAATAAGATATTTTTTGCTCTAAAACCACCTAAATTTTTTGAAATAAGCTGTGACTCCATTCATGGCGCCACCATCGACTTTTTCGTAATTGTCCTTATCTTCTCTGCCCTCCATCCTTGACGACGTGCCAAAGCACAGTTTTGATCGAAAAAGGGTGTTCAAAAGAGGTCAATGAGGGCAAGGCTTTGGCATCTCAAAGGGCATGGAGTGGGAGATGTCAATGGTGAGGAGTGGTGTGGAAGGGTCGTCGTCGTCGCTATCGTCTTCGTACACTGGAGGAAAGGGTAGATAGTGGTGCTCATTTTAGATGAGTTGCATTGTAATGCTTTGAGCTTTTTTTCTTCTGTCTTTCTAAAAGATTATCTTGGTGATGTCACTTTATTCTATGATTTAACTTTGATCAGTCAAAAAATTGGTTTACATAAGCAGAAGACTAATTTTTACAATAAACTTTATAATATGTGAAACCTATTTATATGATATCCAATAATATGTGGGTTAGGAATCTCAATACGTAGGATCATCCATAACAATATCTATATGAATCATGAATGGATATGAATAATATCTAATTTTATGAACGATCAATAATCTATAAAGAAGGTCATAATTAACGATAAAAAAATTATGATATAACAATTATCTATTAACAATAAGTAATTGATCAATTATATAATTATCCATACTATCAATTAATGTTGATCAATTAATATCAATCACCTCAATTATCAATTATCGTTAATCATTTATTCAATTGGCCAAACTCAAATGAGGCCCTACTTAGCAATTATCAATCAACTATCGATCAAGCACAAAGGCTGTGATCTACTATCCATCAGCCATAACGGCGAAATTAATTATCTATCAACCACTAGGATGCAATTCACTTATTCATCAACCATATCGGTTGCAATACAATCATCCATACAATAACGGTCACCATACGATTCTTAGTTAGCAATTATCTTTTCTTCAACCGCAAATGGTGCAATACAACTTAATATCATAAAGGTCACAATACAATTGTCAATCAATCAATTATCTATTATTTATTCTTTAACTATTAGGATTGCAATACAATTCTCAATACCATAGGGGATCGTTTGGATGGATAATATCTTTTGGGGAATAATAAATTTTATTCAAAAGAATATAAATATTCTTGTTGTATTCTTATTCTTTCGTCCGTTTGGTTTAAGAGGGATAAATTTTAAATATATAATATTTTATAATTAAAATATTTTATTATAAATACTTAACATTTATTATTATAATAATGATAAATATAATAATATAATGATATATGATTAAATTATAAAAAAACAAAAGAAATAATTAAAAAAATGAAAAAGAAGAGAATAAGTCTATTCCATCATTTTGGTGGAATAAAAATGTTGTGTTTTCGTGGGTTATAGTGGTGATATTTAGAATTTCAAGGTGGTTTTGGCAAAAACAATGTTTGACCAACTTATTCTTATTCCACTGACTAAATAACCTTCATCCAAACGGTCCCTAGAGGTCACAATACAATTGTTCAATTATTCATTTAATCTTTGGAGTTACCATACGAACCATAAAGTCGTGTCGAGTGCTCTCTTTTATTAAGGGAACATCATACTACGTGGGGCCAATCAACCATAAAGGTCGCAATACGCAAAGCATGAAGACCCAAATTTTTTATATTTTATTTTGTTTACCTATGACGTCTATCTTTATCAATTTAGGCGTATTTTCAATTTTGAGTACCATCATGGGAATATCAACCACGTCATATCAATTAGGTGTCAATCAATAAATCTATACACCCACTCTCAATAATCAATTTTTCATTGATCCCAATTTTCCGTTATTAATTATTAATAACAATATGTGATGACGTATCATCATGCTCATATTTCAATCTTATCGATAATCAATTTAACAATGATTATATATAACAATTATCGACAATTTATTAGCATATCAATAATTCAATCATAGCAATAAATCAATTATCAATAGTCAATAATCCATGATCAATTATGATACTATTATGTCAAAAAATTATGAATACTTCAACAATAACATTTTCTATAACTAAACTCGGGCCGGTCCGACGGAACCTAGGCCGCGTCGCTAACGTTTCCAAATTGTTATTCCCTCAATACTATAACACGGGCCGGGTGGGTCCAAACTCAGTCCAAATCTATTCGTTTACTACTTTGTATCACACTCTGATAAGGAAAACTCGGGCCGCGTTGTCTATAATCCGGGTCAAGAACTCGGCCCGGGCAGTGCAAAACCCGATCTAAGTTCTGTTGCCGTCGAGAGAAAGTCATAATCTATGCATTTCTATAAACAATTAATTCATACTATACTTCAATTATAGGACAAGGGTCCTACCGACAAGAACCGTTGATATAGAAATCCTTCTATGTACTTTAAGTTGGTTGAAAATCAACTATGTTCCTGTTGTTTGTGGACTGCACGGATGTCGCGACTTTGGCCAACGATTACTCCCTATTGACGTCCAGAAATGATATATCGTCTGTGCTCTTAAGTATCTCGATTTGTGAGAAAACGAAGGAGAAAAGAGAGGCTCTCGTGTAGAAACTTTGTGGAGGCAAATAATCTTTTCTAACCACCCTTTAGGCTCTATTTATAAAAGTAGCAAAGTGTTCTAATTTCTATTGGACATTGGACTTTTTTAGAATCAATCTTTACCATCCATCATTAATTAAATCTTTGTTAAATATTTAGGATTAATTAAATTTGAATTTTATTAAGTATTTCATAACCATACTAATAAAAAATTCATCTCTATTCAAATTCCTTTTTATCCTTTCTATAACTCCTTTCAATCAAACTTTATTTTATCTTTATATTTATTTTTTCTCTATTTTTTGTAATTATTTAATATGATAAGATTTTATCATGTAGTTTTCAGAATTATTTAATTTCACAATATTTCATCACTTAATTTTGAAATTAAAATAATTAATAAATATTATTTAATGGCCGAAACTTTTGACGGGAACGATGCTGACATTCGAAAATAGGGGCCATTGGATTGAAATGAATGGTGATTGCTAAAGCACAAAATAAATAAGAAAAGAAGAAATCACTAGAAAATAACGAACATGCGCTCAGTGGCTTGCTTACGATGCGTAAAATAGGACATGAATAAATCATAAAAAGAAGGAATCATCGGAAAAAAAGAACGTTAAGAAATCATGGAGAAACTGCATGCACGTTAGGGGTAAGTTGGATCAGCGTGGCTTTGGATTTGATGAGAAGGGAGGAGAGTTCCACTTCTCCGAGATACTTCTCATACCGATTTGATAAGAGGATAAGCATAGCGGAATAATGATTAGTGTCATTTCCAATATTAATAAATAAATATTTGATAAACTTAATGATAAAATTAGGTGATAAATATAAAATGACATAATTAAACATATAATAAATTATTCGATTCAATTGTTCCACAAATTTATAATTTAATAAATAATTAATTAATATATACATGAAATAAAATAGAAATTAACAAGCAATTTTTTATTAAAATATATTAAAATTTAAATTTATAATAAATTTTATATAGTTCATACATGAGATGAAAATATTAATTATTAAATTAATTTCTATATCCATTATTAATAAATAAATAATTTGTAATTAATTAAATATATGAATATAAAAGGAAAATAGTTGAATGGTTATATAATTAAAAATAATAAGATAAATCAAAAAAGAAATATGCATTTAAATAAGGATAAAATAAAAGAATATATACCTCTAAGTGCTAAACACCAAAAGTTAGTAGAAGTAACTTTTTAATATTTTCATGCAAAACATTAATACTTACTTGAAATAACGTATTGTACTAAAAAAAAAAAGAAATAACGTTTGTGTCATTAAAACGCTATCTGAAATTAGGGGTGTTCACCGGGAAAATTCGACCCGACCCGATCACGACCCGACCAAGCGGGTTCGGGTTGGAATTTTTCAACCCGAGTTGACCCGACCCGATGACCCGGTTTTTTCTTTTTTTTTTAATTTTTTTAGTTAAATGTATAGTTTTATATCATTTAAAATCTAAAAAAATATGAAATAAATTATTTTAAATGTAGAAAAGTATGTAGATATTTTAAAAAAAATTTGGTATTTAAAAATACTTTATTTTGTATTAAAAAAATAAACGAAAAATTAAAAAAACTCGACCACCCGACCCGACCCGACCCGGCCCGGCCCGGATCGGGTCGGTTCGCGTCGCAGCCCAAAAAGGGTAGAGATCCGACCCAACCCGACCCGTGAACACCCCTACCTGAAACACTTTTTTTAACATTAAGCAGAGTCCTAGTTTCAAAGTTCTAGTTGAGAGGGAGGGGACAGTATTTAATAATTATTATATTATTTTTTTGTTACATAACATGCTGGAATTTGGGTATTGTTCATCACTACGACACCGAGTGCAAAAATCATCAAGTTATGAAGATAAATGTATCGTAATAAAGTAGAAGGATAACATATGAAACATACCCTACTTTATTTTTAACCACATCTTATAATTTTTATATTATTTAACATAAAAACAAATAATTAGTTTTTCATAATTTTTTTCAAATTTTAATATATCCAGATGACAAAAATGAATATGCAACTAATTAATATATAAATCAAGTAATTAAATTGTTAATAAATTTGTAAAAATAACATATTATAAAATTTTATTCACTTCAATCCAAATATAAAATATAATAGAACAACAACAATATTTTATAATAAAGAAGTGTGGATACTGTATATCTTTTTATTTATATTTCCAATTTTTATCCTCAAGTACCACTGGCCTGGAATCCATTAAGCTTTGTTGACCTAATTAGGGGTGTTCAGCGGGTCGGGCCACCCGCGAACCCAATGACTCAACCCAATGGGCCAGTATCGACCCGACCCGACCCTACCTCGACTGTCAGGTCAGGTACAATCGAAAAAATTTGACTTGAGTCGACCCGACCCGACCCAACCCAAACGATCCGAATTTTTTATTTTTTTAGTTTTCAACTTACATTTTATATAAAAATAAAAAACTATTAAATAAAATATTTTAAATATGTAAAATAATATTTATTGTATTAAATAATATAAAAGTAAGAAAAAAATATTAAAAGAAAAGAAAAATGGTGGTCGAATAATCCGACATGATCCAACCCTTTTTGAAGGGTTGACCCGACCTGACCCGATTAAAATGAGTCGAGTCGGGCCAAATTTGACATGTGAACACCCCTAAGCCTAATTCATATAAAAAGGTGGAATAAATATATTCTTCTTCTTCTTTTTTAAATCCGAGTGAGAAAGATAAAGGTACAAGTAAGTAGGGGGCACTGGATCAGTTATTAAAAAACAAAATATTAGCTACTCGATTTTTAAAATAAATACCACAAGAAAATTATTTTAAAATGAATAAATATATTTTTAAATTGATTTTTCTTGGGTCGAATTGTTCTTACACAAAAGAATATTTTATCTAATAGTAATTTTTTCTTATTCTTATTAAGCATAACAAATCCATAATTATAATGCTTAATAATCCTCACCCAAACTGTCCATCTCTGCCCCTCTTATCTCTTCCTTACTCTTCCATTTGCTCTTCCCTCTAATGCGTCAAATACAAATCCACCGTTTTCTTTAGGCTGCATTTGGCACTCAGAACTTGGGCAAAAACTTGGTCAAGTTCTTGATTGTTTTGCCAGACGGCATGTGTGATGGGAACTTGCCAAATTCTCATCACGTGAGTCTCATGAGAATTTTTCAACCAAAAGTTATGATAAAATTTTTTTTCTTACTTCGCGCAAGAAAGCAAGAACTTACTTTTTTGTTTTGTTTTGCTTTTCTTTTTTGCTTTTAATTATTTTTAATATATATTATTCATTAATATATTATTATTTAGCTTATAAATTTAATTAATAAAAAAGTATAAATTATTTAGTTCTAATAATTTAAAATTATTTTATTAATTAGTTAAATATTTTTCTTAGTATTATAGTATAATAAAATTATAAAAAATCAGATTTAATATAAATTATAATATTAATAGTAGTTTTTAAAAAATAAATTAATAAATAAAATTAACATTTTTATATGCTAATAATTAATATTTTAATAAATACGTATAATTATTATTATAATTTTACATATCATAAAATACAAATTATATTATTAGTTCTTATTTTTTTTTTATCTAAACACTCACTTAAACTTATTTATCAAATTAACTCTTTAAATTCTCATGATTATATTTTTCATTCGAACACCTGCCAAAAATTTTTTATTTAATCGATTAGTTTTCGGAACCAAGGGAAACTAAAGATCTGTTTGGTTCGCGAATAAATACCAAAATAATTTGATATGCTCGAGAATATAACCAAACATGACGTCTAATATGGTTAAGTTGATCAAAGTTCGTCCTTTTATAAAACTATTTAGAAAATTGTGAAACCACTACATATAATTCTATTTGAAAAATATCTCCATTATTCTAAAACAACTAATTCTTTTTTATTTTCTATTATTTAACTATATAGTATTATAATTATAATAAATGTAAACTATGTATAATAAAATAATTTAATTATAAAATATGAAATTTAGTTCTATTCGATCAAATAAGAAGTAGAATAAGAATATAATTACAATACTATATTCTCTACAATAAAATTTATTATTCTCCGACGCCCTAAAAAACACAGCCTTAATCTCTCGACCGTTCGATTCCTGGGGTTCTCGATCTCGTCCGCCCCGGCGATCTTGCGAGTGGATCTAGGGTTCAGCTGAGGAGAGAGAGAGAGAGCGCGCGCGCCCGGAGGGGATGGCGGATGCGCCGGCGAGCCCCGGTGGCGGAGGCA
Source organism: Pontederia crassipes (assembly GCA_030549335.1). NCBI lineage: Eukaryota > Viridiplantae > Streptophyta > Magnoliopsida > Commelinales > Pontederiaceae > Pontederia > Pontederia crassipes. The sequence continues at coordinate 7,595,750 of CM060189.1, forward strand.
GCCATGGGAGCGGAGATCAGAGCCCCCGATCCGGCGGAGGCGTCCGGGAGCAGGACCGGTTCCTTCCGATCGCCAACATCAGCCGGATCATGAAGAAGGCTCTCCCGGCCAACGGTAAGATCGCCAAGGACGCCAAGGAGACCGTTCAGGAGTGTGTCTCCGAGTTCATCAGCTTCATTACCAGCGAGTGAGTCCGGAATCGAAATCTATTTTTTATTTATTTTACGTATTGGTGATGTAAAGCGACTGCAAGCTGCAAGCATCAAGTTTGCCTATATGGGTGATTCTTGGGGATTTTACAGGGCCAGCGACAAGTGCCAGAGGGAGAAGAGAAAAACGATTAATGGCGACGATCTGCTCTGGGCGATGGCGACGTTGGGATTCGAGGACTACATCGAGCCGCTGAAGCTATATTTGCAGAAGTACAGAGAGGTTGACAGTTTATCTATCATTGCACCTTAATTTGGAATTGAACCCCAAGCGATTGTACACTCTCAATCCAGGATTTTCTCTCCCATATATTTCTCATAACGTGATTTTTTTTTCTATCACAAACACCTGATTTGTTGTTCTTTTGCTTTGCATGGATTTTGGCTACGGGCGTGCAATATCCAGATGGAGGTACGGTTGCACTGCATCATCTAAGAAGCTTCAAATTATTTCTTTGGTGTGCTTGTTTGAAAATTATTCCCTTGTTTCTGCTTGCTAGATCATAAGTAAGAGGGCCTTTCTAGTTCTTCATGTAAACTGCCAAAGGTGTAGCATGTGGTTGTATAATTGAGAGTTTTTAAGTTAGTCTTGAGGATTCTTGTTTATCTATGCCAACGTTTTACTTCTCCGCATTTTAATTGGACGTGTAGATACATTATAAGTAATTTAGGGCCACAAATGCCTTTTTATCTTTCTTATTTTGGCATCTGAATCAATTGTTGTGCACCCATACGTTGCTAATATACCCATACGTTGCTAATATATTTTCTAAGTAGTCATTTGTGTTTGATAAAATATTGACCTTAAATGTGTGGATGATATGTAATTTCCTAATCCTTCTATTATTCATAAAGGATGCAATGGAATAATAGTTTTATTTTTCTTTGTGGGCAATCCATTGTTAGCTAGCGTATCCATATGACCATATGAACTTCAAAATTTCTTGAAATACTTTTTCGTTGATATTCATCAGTTTTCATGCAGGGTGATGGTAAGATGTCTTCAAAAGGTGGAGAGAATGTTGGAAGAAAAGATGCCATCAGTACGCAAGGTGGAACTCAGCCTGGTCCTAGCACTCAAGGGGTATATAACTTTGCTCTATTATTCACTAATAATATTTATATATCCCCTCTCCCTCTCCATACAAGGAAAATGAATCTTTCAAAAGAAAAATAAGCATAGTTTAATTTTCAATTCACATTTTGATTAACTTTACTGATATCCATAAGTTGACAGATGGGTCAACAAGTATCTTTTACCCAAGGCATGATGCAACCTCAGGTATTGCTACAACTTATACATAACTAGTTGAGTGTTTAAATATTCCCTTTCTCAAAAGGAAAATGTATTCTGCAGCTTTTATTGAGGTCCAAATAGGCATTGGTATTTTTCCTTTTGCAGCTATGCTTCATAAAATCTTTGTTCACTTTATAATTACCCATGTTATTTTCCCTCCCTAAATGAGCGGAATGGCGTCGTATGATCCATGTAGCCGACCCCACCTAGTGGGATAAGGCTTTGTTGTGGATTTTCCCTCCCTAAATGGATTGTTAGGTAGACATAGTTCTGATTACTTCTGATATTATATCATATTCTACTGCTATGAATGTGTTTTTTTCACTTTAAAAGTCGGTTCATCTCGTAAACTACTTACGAGGATAAACTCACATAATAGGTTTTTTTTTAGAGAAGCTCACATAATATATTGTTGTTCGTTTCAAATAATATATCTTGTATATTATTTTTTTTAGACAATTTTTTTTAGAGACAATTTGAGTTCATGCCAGGAAGATCCACTACAGAGACGATTTATTTACTAAGGAGGATGATGGAGAAGTATCGAAGTAGGAGAAGAGACTTACATATGGCTTTCATTGACTTAGAGAAGGCGTATGATCGGGTAACAAGGGATGTACTTTGAAAAGCCTTGCAAAAGAAGAGGGTGAGTGTTGCCTACATTAAGGTAATACAAGATATGTACGATGGGTCATTGACTAGGATTAGGACACCCGGAGGTGAGACAAATGAATTTCCTATAGGAATTGGTCTACATCAAGGATCAGCTCTAAGCCCGTATCTATTTAACTTAGTTATCGATGCTATAACCGAGAGTATCACAGAGGAGGTACCTAAGTGCATGCTATTTGCGGATGATATAGTACTTTTAGCGGATTCAAGAGAAGAGATTAATACAAAATTGGAAATATGGAGAAATACGTTGGAATCAAAGGGTTTTCGTTTAAGTAGGAATAAAACAGAATATATGCATAGCAATTTCATAAATAAACAACTTAGAGACGATTTGGAAGTTATGTTAGGGGATGATATAATTCCTCAAGTGACAAAGTTTAAATATTTAGGATCAATTGTAAGACAAGATGGTGAGATTGATGACGATGTTAATCATAGAATTCAAGCTGGTTGGTGTAAGTAGAGAAAAGCCACTGGAGTTCTTTGTGATAAAAAAGTACCCAATAAAGTTAAAGGAAAATTCTATCGTACTGCTATAAGACCGGCAATGTTATATGGTAGTGAATGTTGGGCTATGAACGGACAACATAAACGTAAAGTGGGGGTAGTTGAAATGAGGATGTTGAGATGGATGTGTGGTCATACAAGATTAGATAAGATTAGGAATGACCATATATGTGAACGAGTCGGAGTGGCTCCTATTAGTGAGAAAATGGTAGAGAATCGTTTGAGATGGTTTGGTCATATTTAGAGAAGACCATTAGATGCGCCAGTAAGAAGAGTAGATCAAATAATCTGGAGTCCGATTAAAAGAGGGAGAGGGAGGTCAGGGCGGACACTTGGCGAACTAATGGAGCAAGATCTATTGGTGAATAATATACCGAAAGGTTTGGTTACTAATAGAGCGGAATGACGTCGTATGATCCATGTAGCCGACCCCACCTAGTGGGATAAGGCTTTGTTGTTGTTGTTGTTGTATTATTGTTGTTCTGAGTTCTCTTAATTTATAGGATCTTCCTCATCTTTTAGTCTCTTTCCACTTTCTTCTAGTTTTTAGAGTTGTCTCTTGGGATACTTTTATGCATGGCGAAAAAGTGGGCCATCTCTGGTGATGTGGTTATTGGATGATCAAAACGTTGAAGAAAAGAAGGCATGTTTTTATGATTGCAGCCATTGGCAACAAACTTTAATAATTGATCTTTTTTTAGAAGGAATAATAATTGATCTTTTGGTGCTAGAAAAAAAAAGAGAAATAGGGATACCATGGAAAAAATTGATTATTGTCTCTTACAGCTATAATCTTCAACTTTAACACAATCGTGGTAACCTTATCTTCTTCACACCAATTGTATGCCTTGACTTGTTTCTTTATCCTAATTTTATCTTATCTTTGGCAGTTCTATAATGGGGATGTTTCAGGTTGAGCCCTTTCGCACTTTTGAGTAATGCATTTCTCTTTCAGGTACGACTTCTAGTAAATTTTGGATTGTTTGGAAATTGTGATCTACACTGGAATGTAAGAAAAAATGTCACTTTCTTTTCAAGAAGAACATCACCCTTCAAATTCTTCTGCTGATTCTGTTGTCTTCCTTTCCTACCCCAAATATCTACTTCTCACTTATGTGGAATTTTGCTAGAATGCTTCTTTTTTCTTGTCTTCTTATTTTTGATGCATTGTTACTGATGTTATGCATGTTCTAAAGAAATATATGTACTTTTATCATTCTTTGGACATTTTTAAGAATCATCTGACCATCTTCGCCTACAGTTTTTTTTCCTCATGGGTGCCGAGATCTTTATCTTCTTTTTCTCAAAAGAAAGAGTGTTCTCTTGAAGAAGGTGGTGATTTTATAAACTTAAATCATGTCATGTGTGTTGAATTTCTTCTTTAACAATATTAAGGACTACAAAACTAGCAGTATACTTGTATATTTGAGTAGGGCATCTTATAAAGCGAAATACCTTTGTTTTATTAGGTTTCAAGCATTCTTTTGCTGCAAGCTAGACAGATTTGACTCTCACTAGGGTGGAAACTTCTTCTTTGTGATTTAATCAACTTTTTTTTTCTTTTGAAATACTGAAGTTGACTAAATACATTCATCTAGGGTATTTATTAATATCTTTTCCTCTCACATGAACCACCATTTTATTTCTGCTTTTACCTTCTCTAATTGTCTTTTTTTACCGTTGGCTTTCTGGATTCTTCCTTGTTTCTAGAAGCAGTGTCATCTTCTTGTCTCTTTCTCCAAAATTTGTTCCTGTCTCGTTTGTGGTTTACCAACTTTATGATTTGATTCGTCTATGTGAGATATTTATTTTAAGTTGGCTTTGTATATCTGTGTATGAACAGTGTCAGATATTGGTGGCAATTACCATCCTAATGGTCCTTTGTGATTTGGAAATACAATTTTATGATATCACATGAATTCATACAGAACAATTTAGCTGTTAACAAGTTGGCTTTATGTATCTGTTCATGTAACAGCTACTGAATGCCTCGCATTTCCAGTTTTTCTTTTCATTTTTTTGGATTTCATGTGCAAACTCATTAATTGGTGCGTGTTTAATTTTATTCAATCGGTCATGCTTTCGCTTTGCATCTCTAATGGACAAACCTATATTATATTCTCCCGCCATTCATTTCTGTTTTCCTAATACATATTTATCTGACAGTGTAAATTTGATATCTTTGCAGTACTTGTTGCCGACCTTGGCTCAATATCTTCAAACTTCAAAGACTTGGTAGGGCAACAATAGAACAGGCTACTGCAGTCTTTTGGGATGCAAATTCTTGTGAACTTGTAGTTAGATGAATATATGTTCCTTAGTTGGCATATTTGGTTCGTAGATAGTTGTTGACATCTTTTAGGCCATTGTTTATTTGGTTTAAGAATTGCTCTCAAATGAGCGTATCTTAACCAGTCATTGATTCTTGTGCGTGGTGTGCTTTGTGAATTCGGCTCCTCTGATTTATATCATACCGTACTGATTAAAAGTGTTTGAGCATGGTAAAAATATAGTTTGATGTCAACACGTCGAATTACTTGCACCTAATTGGCGCAGCGGTGTGATTTAAGAAAAGATGGTTTCTCTTTTTCCATGTTGATTTTTTAGTTTTTAGGTCGAACTTCAGCGTGATATTGGCTCTACAATAGACATTGATTTTTTTAAAAAAACATAATGATTTATGTCTATTTAGGATCCATTAAAGCATATATATTTGGAAATAAGCTAATAAGAAATTGTTAATTTCATCTCAAACAAAAAACAAATCTCGAACAAAGAAAGAAGCTTATTTGTTGTTATTGTTTCAGGATGGACAATCTCTTTACCAAATGTAATCCATTGCCCACGAGGTCGCCATCGCGAATGCAACGAACATGTCGGCTTCTGAAGGCAAAACGATACTAAAGGCAACAAAGTTTTGTGTGGCGATTTAAAACATACCACGAGTTTTCGAGAACGGTGTTTTGATCGTTGAGTGACTCCTCCAAAACCTCGACAATTGCGTTTCGATTGCTAGTGAAGCTGACCGGCGCCAGTGTGTTTCGATTGCGAGTGAAGCACGCCGACATTTTTCTATTAGGGCTCGATTTGTTTGGAGGGGCAAAAGGTGACGAACCGACGTGGACCGCTACAAGTGAAACGATCGTTCTCAGATGAAATGCACTTGTGAAATACCACTGTTACATCCGACGGTCCAGATAGTTGAGAGCAAGATGCAAGTTAACTTGGGGGCACCCCATTAAATTCAATTCTAAAATGTTGATATATAAAATTTAGTTGATATTATGTCTTAGATCGACAGTTCTTTATGAGCAACTTTAGTAGTCAGACGAGTATTAAAATGAACCAATGTTTTCAGCACTAGACTATCAGCCTCACTAGGATCACAGTTGGACTAATTCAATCGGATTAGATCGAATTTCTTCAAAATAATACTATTTATAATAATTTTAAAAATATAGTACATGAATATTGCATTAGTAATCTATTAATAATAAAATATTAATGTAATATAAGTTTATTATTTAAAATTTTAACAGTGATAATAGAAAGTGTGGACATATAAATATTAATAGGTTGTAATTGAATTTTCATCATATATTTTATCTTAAATTAATTTCATTTTTTTAACATTTGAATTTTTTATTTCATTTTTATGTCTTTTATTCATTTCCTTTCAATATTATTCGGATTTTAATTCTTATTATTTTTATATTTCTGTTTAATTTTTTACTTCTCATTCATTTCATCGTTTTCGACTTTACCTTTTAATATTTATTTTTTTCTTTTATATTTCTTATTTTATGTTTTTCAAATTTAAATTTAAACCAAGTTAAACCGATTTATCAGTTCAATAATTTTTTTCTCGGTTGAATGTTAAAAATGAGTTTGGCATTTACTCGGACCAGATCAACACTGAAATGAACTTTTAACCAAAGTCAACATGAAAAAATTTTGAAAAAAATACTTCTAAAATAAAAACTCATTAAATATCACCCGCTGATTACACCCATTTTAGAAATAACGTTAAATAAAATATAAATGCTTTAGTACTCACAAGTCGCAACCTGACAACTCGCACCTCTTCCGATTCGCCGTCATTCTGATGGGCCGGAAGTCCTAATTGATCCAAATCTCGCGCAACTCGTCCACGTGGAGACCTCACATTTCCCGCTCGAAGCCCTTTTAAAATTTTGGGTCGACGGATCTCGTCGCCGTCGTCTTCATTCTTTTCAGCTCGTCGTCCGTCAGTGGGATCGCGTCCTCACAGTTCGTCCCTCTTCCCGACGAGCCAACTCGCCGAAGAGACGCCGCCGCTGCCGCCACCGTGCCTCACCGGCAAGTCATGTACTGTTCTTCCTCCCCATCTTGAGTTGTCAGTGATTTCTTCGGACCGTTCGGGTTTCCTTGATCAACTGAAGCATTTTGTTCGAAGATTGCAGCTTTACTATGTGCTCTGGTCCATTGGGAATTGGATTCGTTGTCGATTGTTTTTAGCTTACTTCCTCATTTGTCGCCAGGGATACTTTTGCCCTATTTTTTCATCTCGTTGGGCGAGATTTAATGTTCGTCGAGTATGAGGTCAAGGATTCGATTATGCGCCTTTCCTGAAATGTCTTCTGTTTGATTTTGACCAGTAACGGAGCCAGATCAATATATTAGGGTGGGCCAAATGATATATAATAGTTATATTTTCAATTTTTCTTAATTAATTTATAGGTAATTACTTAAGAATAACAAAATTTTGGGAGGGGCCATGGCCCCTCCCAAACCCCCCTGCCTCCGTCCCTGATTTTGACCAAAAGGACCTTTATCTACTGCGGCATGAAGCTCTCGAGTCTAATTGCCATACGGATCTTGGGATATGGAGAGAACGTTCGCTATAGCAATACCATTTTTCCCCGTTCTCTGTTAGTTTTAATGATTTAGTCGCAAATTTTCGACCAACTAAAATGTGTTTCTTGGGCATGCGTTTGTTATGTTTCTCATCACAAAAAAGAAAACTCTAGTATTCTACTTTTTAATCTCAAGATTCCACATTTCCTATGGCGATCGTAAATTTAGTCAAATGTTTTGAGGAACACCAAAAACCAAAGATGAAACAGGATAAGATTTTGAAATTATTGTGAGAGCTAAGCTTCGTGTCTGCGATTTGTTTCAATGAATTGTTTGTTACACTTGGGAACAGTGAATTTGGTTAATTTTTTGTCTCCATTTTGATTGAGCTTAGCATCTTTTTTGAGAGGGCGAGCTTAACATCTTTTTAACTCTGTATTTATGTAATGGTCTGTTGGTGAAGAAACTAATGAGTTTAAATACTATAGTCAATTGGGATATGGAGAACAAGGAAAATTTATGCACCCTAGGTGAAGATGTAGATCTTTTATCCATTCCAAGAGAGGCACCAGAACAAAACAACAGGAATAGAAAGTCTGGTCGGAGTAACTTGAGAAAAAGCTTAGCTTGGAATCAAGCTTTTTCTACCGAAGAAGGTATGCATTTAGCATCTCCATGTCCTCATGATCTTGCCTGCCTCTCTAAAACATTTGACTCTTTCATCAGGTGTCTTGGATTCGTCGGAGTTGTTTGTCCTCACCAGGTCTTCCACCAAATCTGATGAAACGTCACCAAAGATGGGGCGCCATAAGTCAGCCAGTAAGCGTGCTCGTAACATTTCTGAACAAAAATCTTGTTGCAAAATGGATGTTCAGTCTGAAATAAAAGACATGGGGGGAGGCTGTAATACACTCTGCAAATTGAACTTTTCTACCCAGGAAAAACATCAAGAAATTATGGTTAGTATGTTATTTATATTGCATGAAAGATGGAATTTAGGTTAGAAACACTGTCATTCGTACTTAGTAGTTTGTGTAAACATGACAATTGTGTAAATAGTTGTTGAAGTGAAGAAATTGTTTATGATGTTATTCATTTTTCTGGGTTTCAGGATGGAGATCCGCTCTCAGACAAACAAACCATCAGCAATATACCAAAACCCACAGCTGCATATTCATATCCTTTGTCACTGCTAAGTCTGCTAAAGTTGAAGATGATAATTCAGAGTGAATTTTCAATGCAACACAATATTGGTCATGCTGCTCCAAACTTTATTTGAACTTTTCGACTTGTTGACCTTGTCACATGAATCAACTGTGCCTTTCTTACCTCATTTTCCCTTTTTTGTCCAAAAATTGTGGAACTTAACTCATCTGTACGCAAAAGAGGGTTGCACACACAAGCAGCTTAAATACAGCATCAAAACTTCCAAAGTTCATGTCAAAAAGGTCATCTGTTTCTTCTGTGCCTATTGCTGCCAGAGATGTTCTGTTGAGTTCAAAGCACTTCAAATTGAACAGTAGTGACACTAAAGGTAACTACTTTCGTTGGCTATTGATAAGGAGTTTTATTGGCTTAATTACAGTTATATTATTTTTATGTTTACAGTTCAACAAGTACTAGGTCAAAGGGAATCATCATCATGCTTGAAAGAAACATCAGACATTACTCCCTTGAAATCAAAACATTACAGGCCTAAGGTGAGGACTATGATGCCCTTACAAACTGTTGGTTATTGTCCTACATGACATTGGGCAAATGTATTTCTTTTGGCTATGCCACTTTTCTGTTGCCAATTCTTTCTATATTTGACAACTTTATTAATATTTCTTGTGAAATCAACTTATTCCTATTGCAGGATGTTCAAATTGAGAATGGCTTAGCAAGTTGCAAAGGTACTTCTGGTGCATTGCCTGCTAACTTGGTACTTGAGACATCCATTTCTTCTGCTTCTATTAAGGGAGGTTTGTCTACACAAAAAGCTGACCATGTTTCCAAAGGTGCAGCAGTAATACCTCCAGCACCTGTGCATGCAAAACCATCTGCCCTGCGGATGCCTTCACCATCATTGGGATTTTTTAATCAAGTAAGCTGTTATTGTCATCTTTTTGTATTTTTTGCACACTAAATCACTTATGCTAAAACATATTATGTCAACCACCCTTCATAGAAAAAATATTTTTGTCAACAAAGTCTTACACTTTCGAGTTCTATTAACAATGAGTTGTTTGTCTCGTTGGGATATTAAATGTGCCCAAATAAATAAAGGTTGCATCTTTGTTTTATGTGAGTGAAGGAATCGAATTATGCTTAAATTTTAACTATTATAGCTTAAGAAATTTGGCAAATTTTAGTTTTTACTTCTCTTCAAAGTTGATGTTCTCTCTCTCTCTCTCATGAAAGATAAAGTTGATGCCCTTCTGAGGGTTACTGCAACTTTAATTGGTAACTTTTGCAGCATTCTTTCTGATGGATAGTAGACTGTATTGGAAGGTTAAATTTGAAAGTTTGTATTCCATTTGAAGAGTAAACAAAATGTTGAACTTTAAAACACAATGTAGTTGCACATAGTGCTCATGTATTTTTCCGGCATTTTCTGTATACCAACCTGTGTGTAGAGATGGAACTATTTAATCAGGACCATTTTAGCTTGATAGTCGTGGAAATCGAAGAACTGAAAAGCGCTATGATTTTTTTTTCTTGGATATAACCATTCTTGTTTCAGGGTAAACTTCCATGTGGTTCACAGCCTCGGAGAAACATTCAACTATCCCTGTCTAATGCGCCTATTACTGAAAGTATTGCCCGAAATCATACAGAACTAAGTCCTGCTACTGTCCCTGCTGCTCCAAAATATTGTCCTCAATCTGTAATTTGTGAAAGTAGGAAAAATTCTGATGCTACAAACAGTGCACTTGGTGCCTCAAGTGTCACATTTCCATCTATGAAAAAGAATGTTTCCATGTCACAACCGGATATGATATCAGCTGGCCAACCGACAAAGAGTCACTGCCTATCAGCTTATAACTGTGTTGACAGGAAACCTCAGGCCTATGCTGGAAGGTCAATTCCTAATACGAGCAATGCAGAAACTCATGAAGGTAGATGTAAGCTGCAAGTGAATACTGGATATTTAGTTGAAGAAACCAAACAAATGGTGAAGCCTCTTGAATCTAACTTGTCAAAAGACGTCCAAACTAATTGCCTACCTATTATGAACATCTGTGAAAACAGAAAAGCATCATCTGACTATCCATCGAATAGTTGTCTTCTAGTGGACACACATGACAGTGCTATATATGAACATGAAGAGCCTTGTTCACCAAAAGACCTAAATAAGCATCCATCTCCAGAAGAAAAGAGGTCTTCCAAACACTCAGCAATGCCTAGAAGAATTAAAGAGTTGGATGGGGAAGGAAGTTTATCTTCTGACAAAGAGTCTGACCTTTCAATCATGGACGGAAACTCTATCAGTTCACAATTACTCGAGACAAGTTTTGCATTGAGTGAAGAACATACAACAGAGACGCTTGATACTGAAATTCCAGAAAGCCCCCGTCTGGTCAAGTTTCCTTGTGCTTCATCCGAAGACTCTAAGAGTAACGTTTGGGCTTGCAAAGTGCAGCTAAATGATAATAATATAACAAAGCCGACAGAAGATGCAGATTTGGTTCTGGAGTAAGTGCTTTGTATTTTTAAATAGGATGCTTTTGTTCAATATCTTAGTAATCTTGTTGAGTTTTCTTGATTGCAGCAACAAGAACAATGAGAAATTAGAAAGAAACCCCATGAAGCTTTGTTTAAACGCCACACCTTTTTCTGATGAATGGTTAGCTGCAATGGAAGCTTTCGGGGAGGTCAGCTTGTAGTTCTTACACATTGTATTGGCTTTTATGAATATTGACATTTTTTACTTCATCTTTTGGGTATACTATGATCATTCAGTTTGAAATTCGGAAAATTGTGGTTCACTTTGTTTTCATCTAAAGTTCTTGTATGATATTCAGGGCGTTGTGTTCATAAACATTAAGCACAATTTTGTTTCCTTGAGATTTGACGCATTCACAAAGAATAGAAAAGTTCATTGGTGATGCCAAAGAAATTTTACCTGTGGGTTGTGACTGCTCCCATTGAGAAAACATGTTCATGCAGACTCCATGAATTCTATGCTTATTACTGATTACTTTTATCTTTTCCTTTTTGTTCTTTTTCTTCTCAATGCAAGAACTGCCATTGCTGCTGAAAAAAATTCCATCGGTAACCTTTTTCCTAGTTTTTGTAGATCTCGTCATAACCTTTCTTACTAAAGTTTGAGTGCTCTAGCTTTGTGGAGATTTGCAACTTTCGTGCAGTATTTAGTTTTCTTTACTGGCCATTGTATGCAAATTATTGTGTTCAATTTTCATTCTCCTGCTGAATTGGCTGCATTCTTCAAAACTCTTTTATGGATAAAAAATACTAGGATAGGCTATTCATCAATGTATTTTAAGCTGGAATGTTAAATATATGAATCTGGTGATTCCAAAATTCGTGTATATGTTTTTTTCTACAGGAAATACTGGCAAGGAAAACTGGGGCTGTTCAAAATTCACCACAGGAGAAGAAACATCCAGAACCTAGCCCATGGTCTCCGGTAAATTTCTCAATTTCATGACTATGGATGCAATAATATCTGCACCTGAATCATATCTTTTGTCATATAGTGGATCTTTTCTCATTGCAATTTGTAACAGGTATTAGTATTTTGCTTAGTCAGATAACTACGAGTATTTTGCAAGTATATGCACAACTAGTATTTTTCAAGAAGTTGTGCACAATTAGTGTCTTGCATACCCCAAAAAATGTTAAAAAAGAGATCACACATCAAAATTGAGGAAACGGAACAACGATATGATAGAAGTTTTTTGTTCCCCTGTCGTGCCCTAAGGTCTTCATAGATACGTGAGATCTCAACTGGAAATATGAAGGTTACTTAACACCAGCCGGTCATTCTGTTATTCCAGATTCAGTTCTAGATAGTGACACCGGCAGGCGGACCATTGTATTATTCCAGATTTAACTTAACACTGGGCTTAGTAACAACGAGTATATGCACATTCAGAACTACTACTAAGATAAAAAAACAGTCAAATTACATTTCCCTTAAACTTGATATGACAGGCTTTCTGGAAAAGAGAAAAAGATGTAATAGAGGTAGTGACCCTATCAATTCCTTGTAAATAACTATCTGGTACTTAGACTGCCAATTACAACATGGTACCTTGGGAAAAAAAAACTAGTGGAGGTTGAATCACTGGAACGTACCATATATAGGTCTCCTAAATTATGAACTGGATTTTGCATCTCTACTATTTTCAGTGCTTCATCTGTCTATTTAGCAATCACCGATGAAACTGCAATCGTGTTTTGGCAGGTTAAAAAGGTTCAAGAAGTTGGGCCGTATGACTGTACAAAATACTCGAGAAACATCGAAGACGAAGACTCGTGACAACTGGGATCATGTTTCTCATAAATAATCTATCTACAGGCAATATTAGACAATTCTTTCCGGGGAATTCCACGATCTTTCCTTTTGTTGTGAACTTGGATGACGATGTCAACTTCTGAACGCGTAGAACTTGTTACCCCCTTTTTAGTGTTTTCACATTTATTGTTCTTTTCGAGCAATGTTTTAAGAAGTAATCATTGCTGCGTCGTTTTCTTTCTCTAGAGGAATGAATTTATTTGTCCGAAAATACACATCATAAGAACTTCAGATGTATTCTGCAATTCTGTTGGTGCAAAGTCGGATCGGGTAATATAAATAAATAAAAAAAGTTAAAAAAATTGTTATAATCTTGTTAATATATAATATCTAATTTAACAAAAATAAAAAATACAACATAATAAAGTAAAATAAAATAATTCAGATTAAATAATACAATAAAGTGGCATAAATTAAGTCATCAACGTAGTTATAAATAAAAAATAGTGAAAAATTTTTATATATGTGACAAAAAGACATTAAAATATAAATATCAACAAATAAACATAATATGGTTAATTGTTTTAATAATTTTTTATATTTTAATTTTCTTTTCTTTTCATCAATTGATCCAACAGGATCGATTAAACCCACCGAATCGCGACCGACCGGGCCAGGCCCTGACAACATTAATTATAACAATACAAGTCCAATTAACTTATTTTTTAGATTACACTAGGAGCACCACGCCCATGTTCCCTAAATTAACTTTATATCATAGATGTGAATTAACTTAAACCACATATTAACGTAAGAAATTTCCTGCTTGTTGAGCAGAGAGGAATTATATAACAAAGGTTTTAAATTAAAAGGAAATGTAGATGTAGAGCATATTCCAAAAAATAGTTAAGAGCGGGGTGAGGTAAACGTAGCCCCAAATAAAAGAGTAACATTGTCATTGGTTCTCAGACATCAAACATTCATCACTAAGAAAAATATTCAGAATTCGCCTAACGCAGCAGTAACAAAATGAGACTCAACAAGTGCATTGGAGGGATCCTTCAAAATCATCTAAGACCGAGGCTTCTCTTTCTTCTCCTTAAAGAGAGCCAACAGGGAGACACCAGAGACCTTAACAACCTTAAATCTAACTCCGGGAATATCTCCAACAGCATGCCCCTTCCGACCAAATCCTGCAATCAATACCTCATCCTGCACAAAACCCTCCAATCATATATCATATGAAAGAAAAAAAAGGCATCATGGATATTTTTTAAATGAGAGGTGTAACAAGGAAAGTGGACATACGTTCTCCTCAATAAAGTTTAGGCAACCATCATTGGGCACAAAAGCAGCAATTTTCTTTCCATTCTTGATCAGTTGAACACGAGCGCACTTTCGAATAGCAGAGTTTGGCTGTTTTGCCTCAATACCTCTACAGTTCAAATTAAGTCCTTGCATATGCAGGTGATAACCTTCAACAAAATAATAAATAATATAAAAGATATTTTTCTCACATTTTCTCGAGCACAATTCCTTTGGCATGAGAGGAACCAGCAAACGGTTTCTTCCATTCATTTCCAAGGTGACTTTTCTTATATGCTTTGTCGGCCCACCTCTGTGTCCTTCGGTGTGTCTTGAGCTTACGCCCAGCTCCCATACCACGTGTCTTCCTGTAAGATAAAAAAAGAATGTGCAAAAGTGGCTAAGATAGACAGTATTGTGTAAAGTTTCATTCAGTTTGGAAAATGCCACTCATGACTCTTTTTATAAACATTTAAGAGAATATTTTCGTGTTTATTATATGTTACTATATTAGCATTATACTAGATGCAATACTCATTTATTGAAATAAGAATGTCATAGGAAATCAAATACATTGAGGATTGTTTTTTGAGCGAACCTGTCAAGGATTTCAATAAGCTAATTAATTAAAGATGTAACATATATAGAAACAAAGCTCAATACATTCAAGATTGGAGTACTATTAAATTAAATGGTCAATCTAAAAATATGGGGAAACAATCAATATATGCCACCATGCACTCCTAATCCTGAATGGGCTTTAAGAAAGGACAAAAATACATAGTGGCATATGTTTCTATTGCTTATCAAAATGTTAGGTAGTGAAAGGGCAATCTGATCAGCACCTGACCGTCAATAAGCACAGAACAAAAAGAATGTTGAATACTTAAAATTATGGTCTAGATATTTGTTTCTTTGCTTCATAACAACAACAACAACAACAACAACAAAGCCTTATCCCACTAGGTGGGGTTGGCTACATGGATCATACGACGCCATTCCGCTATATTCGTTGATCCATGTTCATAAGATTCGACAAAGTTTTACGCTGACTGTCGGGGTCTAACACAACCCTCCTCCTTTATCCGGACTTGGGACCGGCTATAAAACATAGGCTTTGTGTTAGACTGTCGGGGTCTAACACAACCCTCCTCTTTGCTTCATAACATCAAACAAAAATAAACCATCTTTATATTCTCAAAGGCAACACTTTCATTGCGTCAAGAAATTAAAATATTGCATAGAAAAGAATATCATGCCTTCACACCACAAAATGGAACTGCTGAGAAATTATTTATTCATGGTAGGAAGTTTATTTGTCTTAAGATAGTGCTAAGTTCTACATTTCAGTTCGTCCAGAAGCATTCAGGATGTCTCAAAATTAACTTGGTAGGAATCATCCTGAATGCGATCAATCTTGCAATCCAACCCCTATTTAATGTAGTTATAATTATCAATATCAATTCTGTCTGACAAAAATCGAAATTATGAGGAAACCCATTATAATCAAGAATTGCACCCATCCAATCTACATTGAAGTTCCATCCACAAATGTAAAGAAAAAAGGATCTCCCTTCGTCTCCAGACACCACGTAGTAAGTCTAACAAAGTGCCAATATGCTGCACGTTTGATCGAGCACTATTGTTCTAGTACTTCACTTTACACATTAAAGTAACAAAAACGAAACGTTTCACCTATCGAAACTATTTCGTCAGCAGAAACTATATCGCATATCGACGAACACACGCCTGCTGGAAACACAGTACATCTAAGCAAACATATATCACACTAAGAAGAAGAAAAACGCCCGGATAGACTAAGCATTCAAAAACAAACATCTCCCTGCAGTGATCTCGTAGCCGTGCGAAAAGTAAAAGGGGGGAGAAGAGGGCGCGCTCACCCCATGTTGGATCGACGACGAGGGCTGCCGAACTCCGCGGTTCTCTCGGTCGGGAAGAACAGAAGCAAAACGTGAAGCAGCCGCCGGCTAGAAGTCGAAGTTTGTAACATATATATAGTAGGGAGTTAGGGCACTAGTTGGGTAAATAAGAGGCCCATTATGCCTTATTGGATTACTGGGCCTTTTTTAAGTTTAGGCGTAAAGTCCTCAAATATATAATTGGAACCAGAAAAGTGAGAACCTGTATCATAAGAATTTTGCTAGAATAATATAATTTGAGATTATATACTAAATTAATAGATAAATTTTTTATAACAATAATTTATGTTGACAAAACTTGTTTTTAACAGTAAATGTTGTTATATGCATATAGAGAATATTTAAACTCACATAAATTTGAATTACTTATTCATTCTTAAATGTTATGAATGTGTCATGATCTTAACCCAAACATTGAGACAAAACATATAAAATTAAAATAGTTAATTAATTAATTTTATGAGTCATCATTATTTATTTTATTAAATGAAATAAAAAAATTATAAGTTATTATTATTTTTATAATATAAATACCAAAAAATGAGAGAATAATATATTATGAAAATTTTCTTAAAATAATATTAAATGAGAACTTTCTTGACCATAGCGTGCAATTAAAAATAGTTATTTTAAAAAGATATATAAAATATATAGAAATTTGAAATATAATTTTAAAATAAAAGTAATTCACTTTAGGTTGAACTAATACTTTTAAAATAGTATTTATATTAACAAAAAAATATTATTATTAAAGTGTAGTTATATATAAGGACAGGATATTTAGAATTCGAGAAAAATGTATGCGTAGAGCATTTGGTGTAGAATGGGTGTAGAGTACTCGTATTACTTATTAAATTAATAAAATAAATATATAATAATATAAAGCATTTGTCTTAGAGTTTACACAAACTTAAATTACTTATTTATGGTCGAATTTATTTAAGGTGACATGATTTTATCTAATTCGATCCGTGAACAAATTCGATCCGATCCAATCAAATTTAACGAGGTTGAACACTTTTTAAAGGGTAAATTCGATCCAATCCAACTAGGGACGGTGTGACTACCAATTTTTTAAAAGTTTTTCCTTATTTTTTTATATTTTCCAGTATAAACATATTTTAATATATATTTTAAAGTATAATATGTTTTCAAATTTAAAAAATATTTTAGTATTTTAAGACTTTAAATTAAATATAGGCTTAAAATAAAATAAAGTGTTATTTCCATAAACCTCCCATAAACTATCACAATTTTTCACATATAATCTCAAACTACAAACTTATTTTTTTATATCCCTAAACTATCGTGACTTTTTCACTTTAGTCCTCCGTCCATTTTTGTTACGTTTTTTCATTACTTTTTTTTTCATTTATGAAAAGAGTAAATTAACCCTCCCTATAGAAAACATGAAATAACAAATAAAAAAAATTTAAAAAATCATTGAAAGGATTAAAGTGGTAAACAAAAAAATTTTCATTTATGAGAAAGACAAAATTACCATCTCCTGATTTTTTTCTTTTTTATATTTATTATTTGATGTGTTAATTTAGTCTTTTCATAAATGGAAAAAATCAAAAGTAACGGAAATCGTAGCAGAAGTAGACGGAATGACTAAAGTAGAAAAATTGTGATAGTTTAGGGATATAATAAAATAAGTTTATAGTTTATGATTAGATGTGAAAAATCGTGATAGTTTATGGAGGTTTATGAAAATAACTCTTAAATAAATAAATAATCGAGTTTTCGTGTCAACTTGGGTCGACTTGGTCTTAACTTATACTCGACTCAACCACTCTTTAGATTGTGATCAGGTACCTCATCCCACCACTAACATTCGACCCAATGAACATCCTTAATTCAAATATCGAGATAGATTATATAAAAAAGGGATCATTGATTAATCTTACATGACTATACAATTTTTACTTTATAAAATTGAATAATATTTTTTTTACAATTCATCCAAAAATATTATTAAATAAGATGGCACACTTGATGTTATACTCTTCTTGACAAATAAAAGAAATAGAAGAGAATGAAAAATAGGAGAAGAAAAAAAATATGTGAGTGAAATATTCATTTTGTTCGGATGAACAATAATAGAAAGGAAGGAGAAAAAGTTTAATAATATTGTTTTTATAAGCAATTATGACATTTGCATATGTAATTATATTTCAATTAAATATGATAAAAATAAAAAATATATAGACATTAGTTATTTTATCTTATTTCCACCCATTTTGAAAGAGAAAGACAAATCAGAGATTGAAGATAACAACAACAACAAAGCCCTATTCCACTAGGTGGGGTCGGCTCAGAGATTGAAGATAAATGAAGAAATTTTTTTCTCTTCGTTTCGATCCAACTTAAAGGCGAATTGATCCATCATGCTTGGTTGATTTTAAATTGGACTGAAATGACCTCCATTTTCTTTTAACATCTTATGTTTCTTTCAACTAAAAAAAAAAGAATGGAAAGATACATTTAACACATGTTTCCATTTTTAATCTTATAAACTAAATATATTAATATACATAAAAAGAATAAAATCGTTTTAAAAATTATCATTTAATATTTATTTCCTTCTCTTTCTTTTAATTACATCACTAATATAAGAGTACTAATTCACCTTCACTCGTTCATTATCTTTTCATCATTTTTCTTCTTTTTCTTTATCTTCATTTCTTCTTAATAAATTTTAAATCAAACATATTTTAAATATCCAAGATATAAGGATCAAGATAATTTTAAGACGATCATAAATTTATATATAACCAATCCCTTTAACTATATAATAAATTTCACAACTTTCTTCTTTTTCTCTTTTACCCTTCTTTCACTCTTAGTCAAACATACTTTTAGAGATTGGATTTTTTTTCTTGTCATTGTAAAACAAAAAAAATATGTACGGATTAATTAATATTACAGTGTGATGTCAGAAGCCTTTAGCACATTTTTATAAGTTGGTGGCTTCCTATATTATTAGTAATTTGAAGACATTACAACGTGATGTCGCTGATAAGCAAGAAAAAAATGGATAATTCAGATTGTTTATTAATTGAAATGAAAAAAATGTGGCAATGTGCCAAATCAAAGGATGGATTGACACGTGCTTGTCCCGGAATATGATGTGATACATTGATGGGTTTGTTAAATGAATGTGATGGCCACTCAATGAGACGAAGCAAAGCAATGTACGCATGCAAGTAGGATGGAGTAGTAGCACTGCAGCGTTTGCTGACTCAACTGCCCTCTTCATCAATCACATGATTACCATATGACCTCAACAATGTGATAAAAAAAAAAAAACATGTACCTACCGTCACTATGTTGTTGGATCTCCACTAATTAGTAGTTCTTCGTGTTATACCACCTTCCAATATTCACAGTCACATATTCCTAACTCAAAGATTAGACAGTCATTACTCATTGGTGCTGTGCTTTGAAAATTTTGAGATCTCTCAACAGTTCTCAGACAGAAAGGACAGATCAAATTAAGATTCTTGGTAAGTGCACATCTACAGGATTTTTTGTGAACACCATCACAAGCTCCTCAAAAATTATCAAAATTTGCTTGTAACGCCTTCAAAATCAGTCCTCATGCCACGCTGATAATCAGACTGATCAAAGGAGCGCTACACTGACTAATGACTACTTTGACTTTGACTTGAACTTTGATTGGTCAACAAATGACCCACGTGACAAAAGAAATGATGAAGAATAATAATGATATGAAAATATGGAAGAAATATCATTAGAAATCACAAATGTCGCGTATGATGAGATAATTCAAAAGAAATAAGAAATAAGGAGAATTCAAATAATTCTGAGAGTATCAACCAAAAGCAAGGTTAAAAAGGGAATTTCAAGTGTTTCATAATTACATCATCAGATAATTCAAATGCAGAATAAAAATGGTGAAAAGCTGTAGTTCTGTAGTAAGTCATGTGCCGTCATCCCGAAACTCTGCATTTTTTCACTTCCTCCTAAGCAGGGTTCTCACTTGCAAAATCCCAAAGCAGGGGCATGAAATGTCCGTGAGCTATCGCCCAGTACACATAGAATCATAGATGATGAAATGATAACCAATGATCAGTTATTTTATTCTTTACTTGAACAATGCTTATACAATGCCATGTTCTATGATCTATTACCATACGCTATTATCCATTATCATGCTCTGTTATCCATTACCATACTTTGTTATCCATTACCATATCCTTTTATCCTTTACCATGTTCAATTGTCCATTACCATGATCTGTGTGGGACTACGTTTTTTACATCACTATGGAATCTTTGATGTTCGTTATCTTATATGAGTTCATATTTGATTAGTTGGGAAATTAGAGGTGTCTCTGCACTGAATGTTGCCAGGGTGCCCATGAAAGGGAAGGTGTACACTCGGCACAACCTTTTCGAAATACAGGTAGGAGAATGCCTGCATCTCAAGAACAGTGATCGTTACTGACCAGTAGGTTCATTGTCTCCTCAGTTAAGCTATATGTCCCTCTGACGTAACAATAAAATTCATATGTGCCCCCGTAGGGGAAGAGTGCGTTCACTGCGTCACTCTTATTCGGAGCACAGGTGGGAGAGAGCTTATGGTCCAGGAGCAGTGGTAGTTAAACCAGTAGGTACATTATCTCCTCAGTGTAGCTACATGCCCCTCCACTGTACAATACTTTGACCTTTACCATGAACAACACATAGCTATCCCATTTATTTATCTTTATTTGTTTTATTTATCTTTATTTGTTTTATTTATCTTCTTTGAAAATCATAGCCAGAAAAAGAGTAAGGTCATACCCCTTTTTATGAAGGAAGAAAGTCACATCCATTCTTTAGTTTGTTGGATATGACCTCAAGTGGGCCTATCAGATATAGGGCCCAATTATGGGGGATCAGGGCCCTGGCAATGCGTCATTCTGCCCGACAGAACCCGGGCCGGGTTGACGATGACTCGGGCCGGACGGTTGTTCCGTGCGTTATCTTGATTTTCATAATTTATCCACTTGCCATAATAATTTGGAGTATTACGTTATAATCTTTAAACATTCTAGTAGGCCCAACACTATTAAATATTATAACACCTTTGCATGCTAAGATTTCAACTTAATATTAAATAATTTAACAACAAACGATGTGCGCGCAAGAAGGGACTTAGTACATTAATTAATACAGTAAAAAGAATAAATATCAGATGTACAGATGACGAGCAATAGACCTACTACATATTATCCTCTCCAAGTACTCAATTATAATGATAATTCATGAAACACTTAACACTGATCTACATTTCTTCATTTAGTGATTTTGTATATCTACGGTACCTTTTCTTTTGATTCGTCGGAGGTTTGCCGATCGTCCTGATTCTCATTGTGCGCCGATCGTCGGAGAGCAGGGAGAAAGAGAGAAAAGGGCGACAGAGTGTGGGGAAGTCCAAAAGAATACCCGGAGTCCTTCACTCTTCATATACCATTGCTACGAGAGAGAATTGAGAGAGTGGGGTAAAGGAGAGAGAGAATCAGTCATCTTACGACCGATTCTCTCATGCTCTCTCTTTTTTTTTAATTCGAATTTTTCATTTAGATTTCAAATAAAGGAATTATGGTCAGGTATTACATTACAACCCTTTTAAAAAGAATTTTGTCCTCGAATTTAGATGAAAGGCTTACCGAATAGTTTGGGAATTTCTCTCGCATTTCTGACTCTAATTCTCACGTGGCCTCTTTGCCTTGATGGTGCTTCCACGCCACCTTGATCAATGTCACTGTCTTTTTTCCTTTCTGGACCTCTTGGTACTCTAATATCTTGATGGGCTGCTCCTCGTACGTTAAATCTTCCTTGAGGTTCGACTCCTCAATTTGGATGACGTTGACGTAGTCATGCTTGTACTTTCAGAGCAGCGAAACGTGGAAGACATTATGTACTCTGGCATATGTCGGGGGTAATGCCAACATGCATGCAGAGTCATCAAACATATCTAGAATTTCAAAGGGGCTCACATACCTTGGGCTCAATTTTCCCTTCTTGCTGAATCTCATTACGCCCTTGGTTGGTGAGACTTTGAGCAAGACTTGTTCACCGGCCTTGAACGTATGCTCTCGTCTTTTCTTATCGGCGTAGACCTTCTGTCGATCCTGAGCAGACTTCATTCTTTTCTTAATTAATTCAATCCGATCTGTATACTCCTGTGTCTGCATGCGAAGCTCCGTGCTCAGTAACTTTCTTTCGCCGACTTCTCCCCAGCATGTCGAGGAACGACATGGTCTGCCGTATAGAGCTTCAAATGGGGACATCTCTATGTTCGCATGATAACTGTTATTATATGCGAACTCAATAAGTGGTATATGGTTGTCCCAATTATCATGCCAGTCCAAGGCACATGCTCGAAGCATGTCTTCCACTGTTTGGATAGTCCGTTCTGATTGGTCATCCGTCTGCGGGTGAAACGCCGTGCTGTAACGCAGTCTTGTACTGAAAGCATTCTGTAAGCTTTTTTAGAACCTGACGGTGAACCTTGGATCTCTATCAGACACGATGACTGAGCGGATCCCATGGAGCCTAACTATCTCATGCACATATAGATCCATTAAGCTGTCTAATGATTGCTTCACTTTGATGGGTAAGAAGTGGGCCGACTTGGTAAGCCGATCCACTATCATCCAAATTGCATCGCGTCCTTTCTGAGTTCGAGGGAGGCCCGTGATGAAATTCATAGTGATTTTCTCCCACTTTCACTGTGATATCCCTAGGCTCTTAAACGTACCCAAGGCTTTTGATGCTCTATCTTCACTTGTTGGCAGACTATACACCGAGACACATATTCTGCTATTTCTTTCTTCATATCTCGTCACCAAAAGCTTCTCTGCATATCCTTGTACATCTTCGTACTTCTAAGATGGATTGCGAATTCGGACTTGTGGCACTCATCCAAAACTTTCCTTCGTAACGTTGAGTTGTTGGGTACCCATAACCGGTCGTGGTACCGAATGCCGCAATCTGCTGAGATCCTGAAATCGTTTCCTTCCAGACTTATCTTGATCATCATGGTCTGGTAGTCAGAATCTTCCACTTGCTCTGCAATGATCCGTCCAATAAGATCTGGTTCGATCCGCTGCATCATCATGAGCAAGCCATTAGGTGTTACATGTGGAGCACACTTAAATAGTTCTTCCATCATCTCATATTGTCGAAGACGCATGAAGGCCATTGAGCCTTCCCACTTCCGACTAAGGGCATCCGCTACTGAGTTCGCCTTCCCTGAATAATAGTTGATGGCGAACTCGTAGTCTTTCAGGAATTTCATCCATCGCCTCTGGCGCATATTCAGATCTCTCTGAGTGAACACATATTTCAAACTCTTTTGATCTGTGTACACTATAAACTGTTCCCCATACAAATAATGCCACCAGAGCTTGAGAACAAAAACTACAGCTGTTAGCTCGAGGTCATGAGTATGGTAGTTGACCTCATGTTTCTTCAGTTGTCTTGATGCATAAGCTACTACCTTTTCATGTTGCATCAAAATACAACCCAGCCTATGCCGCTAGCGTCATTGTGATCACATACCCACCACTACCTGAGGGTAAGGTGAGTATGGGTGCGAAAGTCAACCGCCTTTTCAGCTCCTTAAAGCTTTCTTCACATTTTGTGGACCAAATAAACTTTCCGCCCTTCCTGGTGAGCTTGGTCAATGGTAGTACTAATCTGAAAAAATCTTTAATAAATCTTCGGTAATACCCGGTCAAACCGAGGAAACTCCTAATCTCTGAAATATTTTTCGATTGAGTCCAATTTGACACTGCCTCGACCTTGGCCGGGTCTACTGAAATCTCATCTTTGGAAACGATATGCCCAAGGAACATCATATGGTCCAACCAAAATTCACGTTTGGAGAATTTTGCATAAAACTTTTTGGCTCTCAACGCTTCCAAAATGATCATCAAGTGTTCCTTGTGTTGTTTCACGCTGGGTGAATAGATGAGAATATCATCAACGAAGACGATCACGAACTTGTCAAGATGTTCGTTAAACGTCCGATTCATCAGGTCCATAAATACTGTAGGAGTATTAGTCAATCCAAACGGCATGACAAGAAATTCGTAATGTTCATACCGTGACCTGAAGGTCATTTTCGGAATATCTTCCTCTGCTACCCTGAGCTGATGGTAGCCGCTCCGCAGATCAATTTTGGAGAACACTTTAGCATTGGCGAGCTGATCGAACAAG
This sequence comes from Pontederia crassipes, assembly GCA_030549335.1. Taxonomy (NCBI): domain Eukaryota; kingdom Viridiplantae; phylum Streptophyta; class Magnoliopsida; order Commelinales; family Pontederiaceae; genus Pontederia; species Pontederia crassipes. The sequence continues at coordinate 7,620,220 of CM060189.1, forward strand.
TCGTCAATGCGAGGAAGGGGTACTCGTTCTTTATCGTGACTTTATTGAGCATCCGATAATCTATGCATAGCCCCATTGAGCCGTCCTTCTTCTTGACGAACAGGACTGGAGCACCCCATGGTGAGACACTGGGCCTGATGAAGCCTTTATCTAGTAGCTCTTGAATATGAGTCTTCAGCTCCTTCATTTCCACTGAGGCCATGTGATACGGAGCGTTAGAAATTGGTGTTGTGCCTGGTACTAGCTCAATGTGGAAGTCGATGTCTCTCTTCAGTGGTAGACCACTGACATCCTCGGGGAACACGTCCAGAAACTCCCTCACGATGTTTATGTCTTGAGGGGTTTTGGTAGGAGCTTCCACCTTGGTCACACTTGCTAGAAATTTTCTACAACCCTGCTTGAGCAGTTTCTGAGCCTTCATTGTTGACATTATGACTTTGAGTTCTTTCCGATGTGTACTCCTGACTGTGACTTTCTCTTTAATATTTGCTCATATCACCACTTTCTTTTGCTTGCACATGATGATAGCGTCATGACGAGCTAGCCAGTTCATGCCCAGTATGACATCATAATCCCTCATGAGTATTATGATCGGGTTAGCAGGGAAGTTCTTTTTATCAATTTCTACTGAGTAGTCCGTAGTGTTTCTTGTGGGGTAAGGATGATCATGCTAGATTCTAGATCCATAGCAGGTAACCCCAATGTGATAGCACATTCTTCTGATATGAAAGAATGAGTTGCTCTAGAATCAGACAAAACTGTAGTAGATAGCTTGGCAATACAAAGCGTACCTCGAATGACATCAGCATCATTCTGCTGAGTATCCTCTTCTAGGTTGAAGAGTCTTCCTTGTACTAGGGGCTTACGCCGTGGACAGTCCCGGGAGAAGTGGCCCATCACGCCACAATAATAACTTGCTCCGGTGTTCATGCGATGTGGAGGCATCTATAAAACAAGTTATTTCAATATAAAATAATCCATTTGAATAATTCAACTAATACTTACTTGATGAGTGGAGTCGCAGTTGCTCAAGAGGTTTGCACATGACTTTACTCTGACGATAAGACCAATGGACAATGAGGGCAATGCAATGACTATACTATGCTATGAATGACAATGACACTGACCTATACTCTACTATGAACAATGGGAGCCAAGAACTTAGGCTCTGATACCAAACTGTAACGCCTCCAAAATCAGCCCTCCTGCCACGCTGGCAATCAGACTGACCAAGGAAGCACTACACTGACTAATGACTACTTTGACTTTGATTTGGACTTTGACTGGTCAACAAATGACCCACATGACAAAAGAAATGATGGAGAATAATAGTGATATGAAAATACGGAAGAAATATCATTACGAAACCATAAATGTCACATATGATGAGATAATTCAAAAGAAATAAGGAACAAGGAGAATTCAAATAATTCTAAGAGTATCAGCCAAAAGCAAGGTTAAAAAGGGAATTTCAAGTGTTTCATAATTACATCATCAGATAATTCAAATACAGAATAAAAATGGTGGAAAGCTGTAGTTCTGTAGTAAGTCATGTGCCGCCATCCCGAAACTCTGCATTTTTCCACTTCCCCCCTAAGCAGGATTCTCACTTGCAAAATTCCAAAGCAGGGGCATGGAATGCTTGTGAGCTATCACCCAGTACACATAGAATCATAGACGATGAAATGATAACCAATGATCAGTTATTTTATTCTTTACTTGAACAATGCTTATACGATGTCATGTTCTATGATCTATTACCATACGCTGTTATCCATTACCATGCTCTGTTATCCATTATCATGCTTTGTTATTCATTATCATATCTTTTTATCTTTTACCATATTCAATTGTCCATTACCATGATCTGTGTGGGACTACGTCTTTTACATTACTATGGAATCCTTAATGTTCATTATCCTATATGAGTTCACATTTGATTAGTTGGGAAGTTAGAGGTGTCTCTGCACTGAATGTTGTCAGGGTGCCCATGAAAGGAAAGGTGTACACTCGGCACAACATTTTCGGAATCCAGGTGAGAGAAGGCCTGCATCTCAGGAACAGTGGTCGTTACGGACCAGTAGGTTCACTGTCTCCTCAGCTAAACTACATGTCCCTATGGCATAACAATGAAATTCATATGTGCCCCCATAGGAAAAGAGTGCGTTCATTGCGTCACTCTTATTCGGAGTAAAGGTTGGAGAGAACTTGTGGTCCAGGAGCAGTGATAGTTAAATTAGTAGGTACACTGTCTCCTCAGTGTAGCTACATGCTCCTCCACTGTACAATGCTTTGACCTTTACCATGAACAACACATAGCTATCCCATTTATTTATCTTTATTTGTCTTATTTATCTTCTTTGAAAATCATAGCCAGAAAAAGAGTAAGATCATGCCCCTTTTTCTGAAGGAAGAAAGTCCCATTCATTCTTTAGTTTGTTGGATATGGCCTCAAGTGGGCCTATCGGATGTAGGGCCCAATTACGAGGGATCAGGGCCCTGACATTGATAATGCGTCATTCTGCCCGATAGGACCCGAGCCGGGTTGACGATGACTCGGGCCGGACGGTTGTTCCGTGCGTTATCTTGATTTTCATAATTTATCCACTTGCCATAATAATTTGGAGTATTACATTATAATCTTTAAACATTCTAGTAGGCCCAACACTATCAAATATTATAACACCTTTGCATGCTAAGATTTCAACTTAATATTAAATAATTTAACAACAAAAAATATGCGCGCAGGAAAGGACTTAGTACATTAATTAATACAGTAAAAAGAATAGACCTACTACATATTATTATTATTACTCTTATATCTATATATATATATATGTGTGTAAGGGTGCATATGACGAGAGCAGTAGACCTACTACATATTGTTATTATTACCGTTATATATATATCATTTATATACATATATATGTGCATATGACGAGAGCAATAGATCTACTAATAATTATTATTATTACTCTTATATATATATATATATATATATATATATATACTTATAACGAGAGCAATGGATCTACTACCTATTATTATTATTACTCTTATATATATATATATATATATATACCTATGACGAGAGCAATGGATCTACTAATAATTATTATTGTTACTCTTATATGTATATATATCACTCATATATATATATATATATATACTTATGACGAGAGCAATGGATCTACTACATATTATTATTCATGAATTTGCCACATGGATCCTCTCCAAGTACTCAATTATAACGATAATTCATGAAACACTTAACACTGATCTACATTTCTTCATCTGGAGATTTTGTATATCTACGGTACCTTTTTTTATTCGTCGAAGATTTGCCGATCGTCTTGATTCTCGTTGTGCGTCGATCGTCGAAGAGCAGGGAGAAAGAAAGGAAAGGGCGGGAGTGTGAGAGAGTCCAAAAGAATACCGAGGAGTCCTTCACTCTTCATATACTATTGCTACCAGAGAGAATTGAGAGAGTGGGGAGAGGGCTCGTGGGAAGTGGAGTTGGGGGTAGGGGGGGAGGGGGAGTGAGGGAGAGAGGGTGAAGTGGGGTAAAGGAAAGAGAGAATCGGTCTCGTGCTTTTATTTTTAATTCGAATTTTGCATTTAGATTTCAAATAAAGGAATTATGGCCAGGTATTACAGTGCTCCTTCTCAATGCCCCAGAAAAGGAAGAGGCCCCCCCTCCTCTTTTGTATCCAAAAATAGGATATGAACAAGGTCACCTGCTGTCACAAATCATAGGAAGATTTATAAGCCATACCCAGATGTCTCCTTTCTTTACTGTATAATAACTGTCAATTCCATTGCTCATGCAACAAGGAAAAAAAAAAGTTTTGAATAACAAGAGATAAAACATGTCAAATTGGGAGCTCCGTTTTCTTTATCAAAGCATACACAACACAGCATTCCATATAGGGTGCCGCATGTCTGCCACTGCACCTTGCATGCAACTTACATCAAGGAGCTGTTGACAAGGCCATGCCAAGAGTTCACCCCATTCCAGTAATCTCTTCCAGAGTCCACGGCGATGCTCCCATTCTCGGTGGCCACCTGCCATGGAAGGCCCATCAGTACTTTGGTCTCCCCTTCATCCATATCGACCTTGCAGGAACTTTGGCTGGTGACTGTGCTCCCTGTTGCACTCATGAAGGTTGTATGATCAGATGAGAAGGCTCCTCTCTCCGCACCAACAGCACTTCCTAACTCTACATTGTCACAATTCGCCCCAAAACCGTAGTAGAGGTTGTTCAACGGAGAGTTGCTCGCAGAAGTGTCAATAAAGCCACTCCTTAGGATGTCCAGGAAACCATTGATCGGAGCAGTAGTGATGGGCTCAGCATTGGCATGACCGAAGAGCACACTCTGTTTATGGCTCTCCCGCAGGTCGAGCTGCTTGGTTGGTTGCTTCTGAAGGCCGGCGAAAGCCAAGGTGAGGTCATTGGGGTCATACGAGAGGGCAGGAGGAATGAGAGCAGGGAGCAGCGGGTTGGAGTTGATGGCCTGGATGTACATCGATTGTTCATGTGCCTGCAGCTTGGCACAAGAGGAAGAAGACCTTTTGTTCTTCCTGCAGCCACCTCCCACTGGGACGTTCCTCAGGGAGCCTCCCTGAGTCCAATACCTCCTGCAGCCCTTGCAGAAGTACCTGGGCTGGGAGAGGCTGTAGTTGTTGTAGTAGCAGAACTTGGTGTTAGTGGATGCACATCGCGGGCATTTGAGGGCCTGATCTGGGTGAGGCCTCACCTTCCTCTCCTGCTGCTGCTGAGCAATTTTGTTGGAACACAAGAGCACTTCTTCCAGTTGATGACTATTCATGGCCTGCATGCATACACAAGACAACAGATACTTGTTATATATATGTAACCCAAAACAATATACTAATGGAACAAGGAAAAAGATTAATATCTATACATATATGATGTAAAATAGATGAGCAAACCAAGGTTCTAAAAATTTATTGATTGAAGACAGGAAAGATATTTATGTGCAATTGTTTATTAATAGATGGCATGCACCCTGCCGTTCTCCAGTACCATGATGTGCATGTAGAACTTAGGAGAAATCATAAATGGTTACGGCCATTTAGCCAAAAAACAAATGAATGGACATCATTCAGGAGGACGAGGATGCTAATTATTATCGTTAAAAATGTCTAGTAGTGCAATAGAGTAGAGCAGTAGTGGGGTGTGTCAGCCTTGTGTAAAGAAAGAAGCATGAAATGAGAACCAAGGGGCCGTCTTTCTCTTTCCCCTTTTTCATGATATATCCAGCATGCTTCATAATAAACTTTAAACACAAGAAATAAGAGGATAGCTTGAAACATACAGTACCAAATATGAAAATTAAATTCCAGGAAGAACAAGTAATTAGCAAATCTCAGATCTCCTTGTTTAATCAGAAAAAAAATGATGCAAAATTCTTGAAGAGAGTGATAGAAAAATAAATGATCTTTGCATGCATGTGTTGTCATTAATGTTACAGTGAACCGAAGGAATAAATCCGTTAAAAATTGCAAAATGATCTGAAGAAACAGAATCCAAACAAAACATATTATCTCTTGGAGAGGAAACTGATGCCATGAACCCTTTAGCTGAAGTCATCTTCAGATTTGGCAAGCTTCAGACAATTAGAAATAACAAAAAAAAAATCTGGTAGATATCTTTATGTATGTTCCTGGCTGCATAAAAGAGATCAACACATGCATATGATGCAAAAGAGTGGCTTCCTACACTGGGATCAAACCCTGCAAAACGATCACAAAAGAACAAAAGAAAAGGAAAAGGAAGAGGAAAACTGGGTAAATCGGCGAAAAAACAGCAAATAGAAGTTAAATCAGCAATTTCTTCGTAGCAGAAGTAAAAAAAGAAACTTTGTACAACTGATGCGAGCATTTCCGAATCAGAAAAAAATAAAATAAAATGATATAATTAAATCCGAAAGAGAACATGCATGATATATGGATTGTTCTCTTCTAAATAAAAGATATCAGGTTGCAATTTAACAGAAAGAAAACTTGTTACAATCATATGATCCTTTCCTGATGAGGAAAAAAAGGGAATTTGAAGTATATATGATCGACTCATTACCTTTTGATGAGCATTAAGGATTTCCATGCATGTAAAAGAACCACGGAGAAATCAAACAAATAGAGAGAGTGGAGAGTTGGACAACGAGTATATGGAGAACTCAAGCCATATATATATGGAGAGAGAGAGAGAGAGAGAATAAGTTTTGTACGAAATGATATTGATGAGCTTATGGCTTGCAAGAGCGGGGAGCAATGAAAATTTCCAGCCCCATCCTGCAAACTATAGTTCATATATAGGGGAGGGCGGAGAGAGAGAGAGAGAGAGAGGGGGTATAGACGCGCTGCTACTGGGTGGGAAAGCACAGGGGGGTGGGGTGGGGTGGGGTCTGTACCCCTTTGGCGTGTTGCGCAACAATAACGCCTGCTCTCCTCGGTGATATGCCCCCACAATCCACTGCGCCTTCTTTTGCCACCACCACATGTCGAGATTGGGTGTTAATTCTCTGTACACACACTTTCTCTCACCCCTCTCGCTCTCTCTCTCTCTTCAGAGTACTCTTCAAGCTCCCTGGGGAGATCCAAAGGCAAGTTGAGGTAAGGTCGAAGCTCCCCGCCCTTCGTCATGATGGTTAAACATTAGTGTGGTCCATTACTTGATCGGCAGCTCTTCTGTTTTTACTGTGGTCGTCATCATGCATCCACCAACAACTCGAGAACAAAAATGCCACCTCCGCTGCCATCAACTTCCTTCCAGACCGCTAATGGGATAATATTATGTGATGTGTACATTCAATAATCAATAGATAGATAGATATTCGATCAATTTGCATGCAATCTGAATAGCATTATTCCGCATGCATTAATTAATTCACAGCTAATGCTGCAGCTTCCCTGCATGCAGAAACTGGATATGTTGACCTTGATTTATTAATTATCATTATTTCTAGCTATTGGTAAAATATTCATGGAGAAGTTGCTTGCATGGACGGTTCTCTGCATGCATCGATGATCCTGTATACATCTTGCTGCATGAATGTTGTGTGTGCATGGAATGGCCGGTATGGAAAATTTCAATTCATCTGACGCAGAAATATGCCAAAGTGGACTCAACATCATGCTGGAATCTACTGATCAATTTTTCGCGATCTAGTGGATAGACAAAAAAAATTCATACTTTTGGCGTTGTTCACATTCGAAGAACTCCTGAAATAAAAAAAAAGCACTTTACCATAAGTAATGCCATATGTGAAAGAACTTACTTTTTGTATGGACTGTCCCTAATATTTATACATTGTTTGGAAATATTTCCAGAAGTATATGTATATATATATAAGCATAGACCTCTGGCTCTAATGCAAAAGAGACGAAAGTTTCCAGCTTTAGTTTTATGATGATGAAAATTACTTGGTTTATCTATCTATAATCTTGGAAATAATATTAATTTCACGCACATGTCTTGTAGAAACTAGAAACAAAGAGAGAAGAGGCAGGAGAATCTTTTACTTTATACGTGCTTTCTTCTTTTTTTTCCGATAAAAATGTATACGTGCTTTCTTTGTACATATGTTTTGCATACAGCATACATCGAAGAATATTGACCAGTCAAAGTTTGACCGAGTGTCAAAATCATACCCATTAGCGGCATGCCTTGTGCCATCGCTTTCGACAGTGTCTTCCCTCCCATCCCCCTCCCCCCTCCTCTCTCTCTCTCTCTCTCTCCCCTCGTACATGTGGCAACTAGCAAGGCATTGGACTACCCGGCGGGGACGAAGGAAAGAAACACAAGAGAAGGCGAGGGGGACACATTGTCCCCCCAAAAAAACACTTAAAATTTTTCCCCCCCTCTCTCTCTTTTTATCTTACTTTTATAGTTATTACACACATGAGTTAAAAAAAAAGAAGAAGAAGCTCTTTTTTATTTTGGTCATACAATTCTTAAGGACGAAATGTTTCGATTATTCTCATAATAATAAAAATGCATTCTTAAATTCCAAACTCGTCATCTTATGATGGAACTTTAACGCATAGTTCTTGTGCACACTGATATCAATAAATTTTGGGGAACACAGTTCTTGTGCCCTATTATGAAGCAAAAGTTCATTTCAAATGTCTCTCCGTGGCAAAAAGAAGAAGAAAAAAAAAGACTAACCAATGTAATGGATGATTTCAGATTGGATTTAAAGACTGGTCATAACTCCTATAAGACAAACTTCAGTTACATTATTTATGAATTCTTGACATGACTTATGATTGTGCACTAAAGTAACCTGCAATACTTTCAAGCTTTAGTTAGGATAAAATAAAAAAAAATAAATTGAAATGATCTCAAAAGATTTTACATATAAGAGGATATGCAAATACTCATTGTGCTCTATATATAGTTTAAGAAATAGAGATTTCTCTTCAATTGGTATTTTTTTATAAGGTAGTATTTGTCTAATGTATAAATTTTAAAAAAATAATATTTATCCAATAGTTTATATTCATACTCATAATTGTTTTTTGAGAAAGGATAGTGTTATAAAAAAATAGTTATACTCAACTTCAGTACAAAATGGTGTAAGAGTAATAACTTCCTCTTCAAAGTATCAAGGATAGTTAATTATACATCTCCAAGTATAATATTAGAGATAACTACGCTTATTGGTAACGAATAACCCATTTCTAAACAAATAATTCGTAAAAGCTTAAATAATTTAAGAGGTTTGAGCGATTATTTCTTATCATTTAATTAATTCTATAATTATAATTTATGATTAAATTGATAATATACTTCTTAAATAAAATAATATATATTTATTTGAGTAATTTAATAATAAAAATATATTGTTAAATAAATTACAAGTATTGAATTAGTTATATTTGTTAACATGACTTGATCATGACCATCGAATAATTCGATGATATTAATTTTAATCATATTTATTATTTACTATATACTTTAAATTAATATATAATTATTTTATTAATTTAATAAATAAAATTAGTGATGTACACCGATTCTACGTTAAATACTCTATATATACATTTTCCTCGTTATTTAATACATATCATCATGTTTCTTCTGTTCCAAAGTTTTACTTCGGCTGTTCAATTTAGGCCGAAAGGAAGGAAATAATTTAAGTCACGGCGTCGACGGCGCCGCCCGCCACCCAGCGAATCCGAGTGCCCTGTCGGTGAGAGAACGCGACCGGGCGGTGGGTCCCGCCGGCAACTGCGAGCTCGCAGCAGCCAAAGAATTGAAGAAAATATATAATATATAATATTTAATTTAATACATATAAAAACAACAATTAAACAACGTGGACGGCCGTCCAATGTTCGCCCTACCAAACGCCATCATAATCCTTCTCGCCTCACGAGGCCCGTACGGCATAAATATAGTATTACCGTACAATAAATAAATAACAATGAAACAATTATTGACACTTACGAAATAGTTCAAGATTATATAGAATAATGTAATTTGCTAGCACCAATATATATTATTAATTAATTAAGTTAACAACGAGAGAGGAGGTGTGTGGTCTGTGTAGATACTGCAGTGATTGCGGATTGGCAGCGGTGAGCAGCGCATGCGGCACAGTGCTCAGGCCGGGGATGGGTGGGGTGGGGTGGGGTGAGGCGTTTCTTGAGCGGCGCGCGGCGCGCGTGCCGCACAAGGCGACGGGCAGCCGCGAGGAGGGCGTGAGCAAGGGAGTCACGAGTTCCCAAACGCGTATTAAATTGAAGCGCTCCACTCGCGTGTTCTGTTGATGAGAGAGAGAGAGAGAGAGAGAGGACTGCGCCGACGCAGGAAACTGACGATGGTCGCCTATTTGTAAGTTGGCCATGTTTTGGAGGCTTCTGATTCGAGCTGAGTCGGGTGACGGAAGCTTTGAGATAGTCGAGGTTGGATGACTTCGTTTTGTTAGTCCCCACCCCCGGGAGAAAGTAGTTCGGTCGGTTCGATTTTGGATTTAAAAAAATTAACTGATATTTTTTGGGTCAATTTTTAAAATTAAAAAGATCATCTTAAAATCATTTTAAAAAAATAAAAACTACTTTTTAGTGGATCAATTTTTCGGATGAATTTTACGGAGCCTTACTTTTATATAATTATATTTTAAAAATATATCTAATAACTTAAGATTAATATAAAAATATTTAATTTTATATTAAATATAAAATATACTACTAAAATTTTAAAGTTATTAAATTAGAGTTTGATAATGTGATAGAAAAGTATGAAATTTTATACAAAAAAATATTATATCTATAATAAAAGAATTAATAACATATGTATTAATTATATAAATAAAAAATCATAAATAAAAATCGGACTCCACGGGCCCCTACGATTTTTTCGAATGAGGATCTAATTTTAGCGGGTGGATTTTAATTTATTAAAAATCATTCTAAATTATAAATGAACTCCTAATTTTTAATTTTTTTGGGTCGGATGAATTTTTTGAATTGGTCGAATTTTTCTTACTCCCCTACCCACCCCCCACACGCAGAGAAAAAGATAAGAAGATTGATGGATGGAGAGAAGGAAATTAAATTTCTGCGGCCCGCAATCGATTTTTTGTTTTTTAAATAACAAATATTAACATCAGTCTAATTCGGTGTTCGACACGAGAGCAAAAAAAATTTAACCCCTCGTCAATGTGACAATTTCAAAAATTAATTTCGGTATCACTAACATCCGTCGAACCATGCACTAATAATATTTAGTTAGTCATAAAGTTGCATATTTTCGACATTAGCATCTTGTCAAGAAAATTCACAAGAAAGTTTTGTACAAGGTTTGAACGACTGATATAATAATAAGGGAGATACAGATAAGAAAGTCTCGTCATCACATACATTATTATTATGCGAACTGCGTAAAACTGCAAGTTTTAGTATTATACGGTTTTTTAGTTTTAAATGGAATATAAAAATTAAAAGGCTCGAGAGGAAGCATTACCGCCACAACCAAGTCCTCTCTCCGACATAGGCATCAAACCGTTTCGAATGAACGCCTCCCAAACGCCCGTCATACAACTTTTGCAGCCATCTAATTGCATAATTAATATAATTATTTTTATAAACCTCCTATAAATTATTATAATTTTTCGTATATAATTTCAAATTACAAAGTTATTTTTTTATCTTTAAACTATCATGATTTTTTCACTTTAATCATTCTGTTTACTTCTGTTACGTTTCCGCTATTTTTTATTTTTTTCTATTTATGAAAAAAATAAATTACTCCTCCTTTCGTAACACATCAAATAATGAAAGTAAAAAGTATAAAAATTTAAAAAAAATAAATCGGGAGAGGATAATTTAATTTTTTAATAAATGATAATTTTTTGTTTACCATTTTAGTCCTTCCAATGAAAATGGAAGGATTAACTCAAAAAAATCGTGATAGTATATGGATAAAGAATAAATTCATAATTTAAGATTAAATGTAAAAAATTATGATAATTTAAAAAAAGTTTATACAAATAACCCTAATTAATAATGGTGCAGCTCAATTGTTAGGACGCACCTCAAGGACGATGGAATTATTTGTCACGTATTAATGGACGTTGACTGCACAAGCAAAACAAATAAATGAATAAGACATTTGCTTCCTGAGCTTTTAAACCCTCGTACTAACGTCCCATTACATCGTAGCGGCGTACAAGGTGAGCATTGACCAAGTTTTGATCTGACAATTTGATCAGGTACTATGGCTCACTTTCATGTCACAAATCATACATAGCATTAATAAGAGATTTCTGGACCTAAAGAACGCACCGCAATGCTAGTAGTGGGGCGCCACTGCAGGGAAGTTAGAAGGTGGATATCCTCTGCAAGTCACTTCACATAAAATACCAAGTTACTGGTTTGGTTGGCTCGATATCATCCATGCAATTATTGTTCACAACTGGGAAACATAATTGAGTTGTTGTAGGCGAAAACTGCAGGTCAGAAAATGTCCAAACTGTTACCCCACATCTATAGTTACAATGACCATACGGAAGGAACCGTGCGTTACCTCCTCTGTGTTTCAGGCTTCCAGGAGCACACAAGAACATCCAAGAGCAAAAACCCTTTCCCTCCCACGCCAAAAGCTTCAACTGCCAGGGTCCATGAGGCATCTCTTTGTTGTGGAACTAAGACCGATTTGGTATCCGTCTTTGCCAATTCTTTCCACGATTGCAGCCTACGTGACAAATTTCACTGTTAGGGGTGTTTTAGTATCTTCTGCCCCAAGTTTTTTTTTTTGCTGCTGAGAAGTATTGGAGTTCACATTTCTTTTAGTAGACATATTTTGAATATTTTATCAAAAGCAGTTGGATGAAAAAGGACTACATCCTATCAAAAAGTTTTAGTTACATGTCTAACAAAATTAAGCAATGTAAAATTCAAACATGCCCCCCCCCCAGTTACACTAAAGTATTTATGTCATATGAAAGTAATAAAAAATGTAACATCATACAATATAAAAATTAACATAGTATATAATAATCTAATATAAAAGATGACATTACGATATTACTCTTTTATCGGCTTAAGATTTTTAAAAGAATTGATAACACATAATTTAACAAATGAAAAAAAAAGAAAAAAAGAAAAAGGACAGCCTCTCTTGGCAGAGGGGGTGCGCCCCCAGTCACATTTTTTCTGTTGCCATTATGATTTATATATGTTTAAACATTAACTTATTATATATCCTTATAGTTTTAATGATGGATGACTCAGATATATTGTTTTCAAGTAATGTGGATGAGAGAGAAAAATGATCGAATTAACAAGAAACAATGATTGATTAGCTGTTTATAAAAATAACAAATGCATACATATAAAAGTTTTTTTTTGAGAGCATACACATATTAAAGTTGAGCAATCATTGTGGCAAAAAAAGGCAGCACAAATATAATATTGACTTAATAAGTACAATTGAGGAACCAACAACAACAACAATAACAAAGCCTTATCCCACTAGGTGGAGTCGACTACATGGATCATACGACGCCATTCCGATATTCGTTGATCCATGTTCATGAGATTCGACAGAGTTTTACGCTGACTGTCGAGGCCTAACACAATCCTCCTCCTTTATCCAGGCTTGGGACCGACTATAAAACATAGGCGGAGTTAAATACAATTGAGGAACCATAGAAATATATTTAGTAACAAGTTGTAAATTGTAGTTGAGAAGAATATCACCTCAACAAAATTCTCTGTATTAAATCTTTATGTTAAACATTACCCTCAATTTGTTTCTTTTTTCTTTCTTAGGCTTATGATGCTACTTTTTTCTATAACTATTTATCAACATGATAGATAATAACAACGAACTGAACTTCGTTGCCTTCCTGCGCGCGAAGCGAATGGGCGCTGTGCTATCGAACATACAGGGAATTGGAGGTAGCATTCTACCGATGTCAAGTACGGTGAAACTCCCAGCCCTGCTCTAACCTAGCTTTGTCTCATTTACTCTGATGGTCAAACATGGTTCACAATATTTGTTGTTGAGAGAGATTCAGCGACAATTAAAATAGAATGAGAAATTATGTCTAAATTTCAAAGAGTTTTTTGTTCATGAACATTTCCAGAAAACTCAAACAAAATAAAATAATATTAATAAGAAATAACAGAAGGAGTTGCAAACATCAGAAATTAGAGATTGTCTTTAAACATAACAAACTATAGGGAAGGGAAGCAATAATGATGTTTGATATGAGAATAGTTAAAGAAGAAAACAGTCATAGGGATGGTCATGAGAAGAAATTTAGAGGTAACAAGTAAAGAAGAGAAGTTTCTAGACAACGACTTGCACAGACTTCCATCTTCTTGACCTCAACTGAAGTGGATCCTTAAAGGCCACACATGCGGACCAGTGGAGAACTAGTTGGACAATGATCTAACGATTGAACTAGTTGTCAATATGTACAATGTCCAACAATTGAACTAGTTGTCAATATGTACAAACGACTGAACTAGCTGTCTGTCTTCAGACTAAATTAGTGCTTCCTATTAAACTGACTAGTGTTAGATGAAGAACCTAAGGTTAATCCATAAGTAATGATAACATTTGAGAATCCACACAACCCTTGAAGAATTCTCCTTCAAGGATGGCCATGTTCTATGGAAACATGTATCAAATAATGATCTCTTTATGTTGCTTGAAACAATCAAGAACATGAAAAGTAATGTCATTTTGAAATATTGCAAAACGAGGAGTTAGATGTAGAACTGCCATACTGCAACAAATCAAGGCAACATATCTTTTTTAAGTTTTAAAATTCTTTTCTCAAAAAAAGAACCTTGTCTCAAAACCACATCATCCTTTAAATGGATAAATCCATCAATATATACACATAAAAAAGTAACTGTTTGCTGCTTAAAAATGTAGACAACTAGGTGAACAGATGTACCTGGATTTGTGCAGTGATCAATCCTGAGCCCTATTTTATCAATATATAAAGACAATAAAATGGTGAAGCCTGCAGCGCCTCAACAAGCCTTCGAAATAAAAAAGGTCTACGAGTACCTCAAACTGCTTCACATCCCATGCTATCTCACTCCAAGTTTTCAGATGGAGTTCTTTATGCGACTTTGGGGCTTGAATGGTCTCTGCATGCTGCACTAGCCTCAGGCTACCTTGAAATAAATCATTAATTAGGTTAGACACGAACTTAGGAAACAACTTAGGCCATACACCATAATCTTAGGGACTAATGATGAGGAACTACATAGTGGACTAATAAGGATCAGAACACACATGCTTGTTTAAACCCTCATTTCAGAAAATTTTCAAAATATCCCATACATAAGAAGACTAGGCTATTAGCTTCCAAAAGATAAAAGAGGTACCACCAAAATAAACATTTTAGGAAATTGATCCTCATTCCTAAAGTTTTCTGAATTAAGAAATCCTACCAACAATCAGGCAAGAGGAATGATGTCTAAATAAAATGTGCATAAAAAGAAACTAAATAACTGCAGTTTTTTTTTCATTTTCTATCATTCTCTTGAAGAGTGGGTAAGGGACCTACAAGTCCTCAGATATTGTCACTGGTTTATCATTTTCTTTGTGTTCTCGAGAAAAATGAAACAAAAGATGACCATATCCAAGCAATGTTGTCAAAATCGTGAGTTGACTCGTGGAATCGTCCGAGTTCACGATCCTACCTAAGAAAACCTGAGTTGGTCGGTCTCCAACTCGGTTTTGCCCAGCACGCGATGGAATCATGTGCTGGATCGTGGAATCAATTGACACGGCAACTTTTTAACCGTTTTTTTTAGGTTTTTATCATGGCTCACTAACCTCTCACGACGATACGTATTCCTTCCGCATGTTTTGCCGCTAGATGATCGCTGCTCGCTGCTTGACGATTTCCGCTCACCGTTCACCACTGCATTCGCCGGTTGCTGTTGCTGCTCACGTTTCACCGCCGTCGTTCCATGATTCCATCTCATCGGTATGTTCGTAGAATCTCACCGCTGTCGTTTTTCACCGGTTTTTTCACTGCTCTTGGTTTCGCCGGTCATCATCTTCATCTTCGTTCCTTGCCGGTCCTTTTTCGCCGGTCTTCGTCTTCATTTTCCTCCTCGCGTTCTCTATGGTTCTCCTCACTTCTCCTCATGAGCAGAGCAGGAGCTTCGTCCTCTTCCATTCGTGAGCGGAAGAGGAGGAGCTTCGTCCTCTTCCACTCGCGAGCAGAGGAGGAAGCAGAAGAGGAGGATGGAGGAATCGCCTTCTGCTTTGCTTCTGTTCTGCTTCGCTTATTGAATATTACATATATTTCAAAATAACGTTTCGGTAGAATCGGGCGTGTCGTGTTATGATCTCACTTTTTACGAGTTCACCCAGACTTTCCGTGTCAACTCCGATTTACGAGTTTGACAACATTGTATCCAAGTTTACCAAAGGACAACGTTAAGCCTGCTTCAAATGGCAAGAGGTTGGAAAGCATAGTCATCATATTTTTCCATCCACAAAAGAAGTCATGAGTAATTCTTTTATACATAGGCAAAGGAATAAAATTGTAAATGAACTCTTTTCTGAAATCTATACAAAAGAAATCAAACAGATCCAATGAAAAAAAAGTGAACTACACCATTTACTGAGGCCAGATGCACTACACCATAATCTTGAGATAATTAATGCTTAAAATGTTAAAATATGAAAAAAAAGTGCACATATATGCTATACTGCAATGCATCAGCAACCTATTTTCATGGCCTAGATTAATTTAACTACAAATTCCCTTCAATACCATAATAATCTAGGCCCTCGAGTTATAATCCAGGGGTACACCTGCAGTGAAGTAATATGTCCACTACATCCTCCCTTCACTGTCAACACATAGCACAAACTGAATCTCCAGTAACTACTATCTTAACTGGTAACAAAAGCTTCTTCCCAAACTTCACGATTTGACCACGATGGTGCAACCTCACGTACTGGAATGCCCCTGCTTGAGCACACTCTACACAAACAAAATTTTGCATGTACAACAACAACAACAACAAAGCCTTATCCCACTAGGTGGGATCGGCTACATGGATCATACGACGCTTCGTTGATCCATGTTCATGAGATTCGACAGGGTTTTACGCTGGCTGTCGGGGCCTAACACAACCCTCCTCCTTTATCCGGGCTTGGGACCGGCTATAAAACATAGGCGGAGTTAAAAAGAAAACATATATAGGATAATCAAGCTACCACATTGGCTATCCATATATACTTTTCTTCAAAAGAAAACATATTTACTTTTCTGTATCAATTAAAAACATAAATTATTAAAGAACAAAGGTGAAGATGTACAGGGAAAAAAATATTTTGAGCAATTTTGAAAATATTAAACTTCTTCCAGGCACCTCGGTTTGTTCGAAGCTTTCCCAAGAGCTACTTCTTCAAGGAACATTAACGCATCCAAATAGTTGTTAGCGCTTGCTATCTCCGGAAACATGTTATTGTTAGGATGTTTGAGTTGTAGTTAATACTTCAATTCAATAGGTTATAGTGATACCACATCATTAAAGTCAAAACTTATGTGTTTGTTACCAGTTCAATTCTACAAGGTTCCATGTAACCAGGATTATAATTTGCTGCATGTAGATTGTAGTCTATATTTTTCTTGAAAAAAAAAAGACGTTGCATGTCACTTTGTAGCCCATAACTAGAGAAATGGGAATTCAAGTCGAATAGCATAGATTGGTCAGTTATGATTTATATAGTTGACTGTATACAAACCCATAGTTGAATGACTGTGTGGGGATGACAAACTTACTCAATCACTAACTGCCTTATAATCCATGGAAGCACACCATCACTTATTGGAGCAGTTTGCACCTCATATGCACATGTTGATTCCGAAAAAGATGGAGAGTCATCTGTCACACATTTCTTTACCTGCATTACCGAATATGCATTAACATTTGCAACATGTTATCAAAAGGAAATTTGAGGCAAGACCATGCAAAAAGAAAGATGATATCCACAAGTAAAAGGAACAAAAATTGTGAGGGCACATTGCCAGTTGGCATAAACTCTCATAATCCTGAACACTAGAAACAACTTATTACACGGTCATATCACATTTCAGGAGCAGACCATGGGAGATGCTTGAAAGGAGACCAAACATTTCTTTTTCTGAGTAGATAAGATTCTGCATGAAACAAACTAGACATTTACTTCACGAGAGAACATTATATTCAACTTACATCAAGGTGAATATATCCATCAATTGAATGCTCGAATGTCCAACAAACAACAACAACAAAGCCTTATCCCACTAGATAGGGTCGGCTACATGGATCACGTTGATCCATGTTCATGATAGCCTTATCCCACTAGAATGTCCAACAGAATGATAGAAAAAATACAATACACAGATGAGTAGCATAAATGTTTCACCTTGTGGCGGCACACTACAAAAAAGTTTGTCACTGTCCCTTCGAGGATCTGGTCTCCATCGATCGTCAATAAAAGTTTTGGTTACCATGGGAGGTCTCATCCTTTCCATCCCCTTCCTTACCCTAACATCAACAAAGACATAGTCTTTAAAGTGTGCCTACCAGTTGAATAGAACTCGTAAAACAATCGTCCCGCACCTCACCCACTCGGACCACTTGGCCGCGGCACACTCCCTCCCAGGTCCTGCTACGGCCAGACGCGCCCCGCCGAGGCCGAACACCGGCGGGAGGTAGAACCCTACGTGGAGGAATACGTCAAGGTCGCAATTCCCACTCGAGTCGGCGCCCCTCTTCTCCGGTACTCGACGGCCTCTGACCAGCGCCGTCACGGCCAGCTCTTCCGCCAAGCCGGAGAGCCTGCGCTCCCGTGTCGCCAGGCTCAGGACGGTGCAGAGGGATTCGTGGACAGCGGAGCGTATCGAGTCAGAGGACGGAACTCGGCGGGAGCCGAAGAGGTCCGGGCGCGACATGGCCAACAGGCTGGCGGACTCGGCGAGCCGGCGGAGGTGGCGGTCCCAGAAAAGGACGAGGGTTCCGCCGGCGTGGGTGCGGGTCGTCGTGTAAGCGCCTGAGGTGGTATGCACCAGCGTTGTGAGTACGATTTAGTGTTTTTGTTTACTTGCGCTCGGAAATATATTGGGAAGATGAGATTACCGGAGGTTGACTCGAGAAAAGCGGAGACGGGAGGGACAGCGCCGGTGATGGGGACGCCATTGAGCAGGAGGAAGCGGTCGCCCGCGACGCCGGCGGACGCAGACATGGTGATGCAAAGCGTGGGATTGTTCTTGGACCAATATTTTTGTGCCCCAGTTTTAGCTCCGGCAGTATAAAATAAGTTTGATGCTGGTGATTTCTTCTTGTTTCATTTGAAATTTAACAAGTGATTCGGTACCATTCGTTTTATAACGTCCAAGATTTTATTATGGACCCCTTACTTTAACATAATAACAGTAGTAATTATTATTATGACAAAAAATGATTTAATACAAATATAGTTAAAAATTCAAATCTCATCTCCCAATGTTATTGAACAATACAACATCAAATTATATAAATTCTATGGTAATAATAAAAAGCATGAGATAACTATGTGAAAAGTGGGTACCTGGTAGGGGTGAGAGTGATTGAGTTCGGATAGATTTTCGATAAACAAAATATTATGTTTTTAATATATTCAAAAAATATTCTAAACTTATTTAGAAAAAGGAAATTAATGAGAACCGATTTTCGGATATTTTTTTTGAAACCTTATTTTAATATCATATTTTTAAAATATATAATATATTAAAATACATATATTTAAGTTATACAGGATATAGTACTAAAACTATTCATGATAACAACGTATTAAATTATATAAAAAATATTATATCAATAATAAAAATTGATAACTTATTATTAATTATATAAATAAAAAACTCCACAGACCTCTGATTTTTTAGTGCGACTCTAATTTAAGAAAATCGATTTAATTTTAAATTTGTACTCCTAATTTTAAAATTATTTAGGAAAAGAAAATTAATGAGATCCGCTTTTTTGAATAAATTTTTGAAACCTTATTTTAATATAATAATTTTTAAATATATATATATAAAATAAATATATTTAAGTTATACATGATATAGTACTAAAACTATTCATGATAACAATGTATTAAATTATATAAAAATTATTATATCAATAATAAAAAATTGATAACTTGAATTAATTATATAAATAAAAAACTTCATAAACCTCTAATTTTTTTTAATGAGACTCTAATTTGTACCAGCGTAAAATCCTGTCGAATCTTATGAACATGAATCAACGAATCGTCGTATGATCCATATAGCCGACCTCACTTAGTGGGATAAGACTTTGTTGTTGTTGAGACTCTAATCTGAGCGGATCAATTTTATTTTAAATTTGTACTCCTATTTTTTATTTTTTATTTTCAATTGAGGTAAGTTTATGTCAAAATTTTTTACACTCCCATTCCCTAGCCCTCCTTGAACGTATGATTTTGGAATGAATTCCTTTCCTATAAAATAACAATTCAAAATTTAAAATTATTTTCTTATAAGTCGAGTAGATTTTTTTCTCAAATGTAAAGGTTCATAAAATTAGGATTCCACACCTCACACGAATCAGATGCATATTCGCTATTTTCTTTCTTTTCTTTTTTTTTTTATTTCATTCGTCATCTTTCGTAATTTTGAATTTAAAGGTGTAATAATTCAAACATCAACCTTGGGGAAGCAAATTTCCCCGATGTGAACATGTATAAAAGAGAAAGTAAACTTGGAGTTAAATTTAGCCAGGAACGTATTCTAATCTAAGCACATGAAGCAATTCAAAAGCATGTTAATCCATGTAACGAAGCTCCCATTTCATATAAAAAGTTGTACCTCATACAGAAACAATCGTAATGAGAATGCCTCTGCAGTCTGCACAATGTCTATGAGGAAGACGCAATAAACCAAATCAGACTGAATAACATAATGTATTAAATGCACCGTGAATCGATGATGCATGAAAACAGATGGAGCAGGATACAACAAGACAGACTGTTAATTGAGGTGAAAATGAGAACCGTAAAAAGATCGGCATCCCCCAAAAGTTGGAGGCCTTCAACCATGTGACCAGTAAATTATGGTTTTAATTTCAAGGTGCAACTTCCCATCAGGAGACCTTCCTTTTCTTTCTTTTTTGTTTTTCAAAAGAATGGGTTGAACAAGATGTTGAAAGCTAATCTTCATCCTTCTTCGGTTTTCTATATGTCTCTTCTATGTGCTTTGCTACAACCATCCATGTATTTATAAGCTTCGTAACATTTGGAACATTGTAATTCTGGGCCACGTATATCCCACAACCGGTTCCGAGAAGAAAAGAGAAACTGCTCCTTATTAGTCCCATCTTCAAATGATCTGCAAAAGGACATATGCAGATATATTTATAATTTGATTCATGGTGCCTCTACTCATTAAGTAAAATAGTGTTTGCCATTGACGTAATAACAATTACTTAGGAAGATGTAAGAAACAAAAATTATGGAGGTGATATTTTGTTGGGAATTGAGGAGTAGTGGAATCAATATCAGAAATGCTAAAGCTGACAAGTCCCTTCAATAAGTTGTTATATGATTAATAATTATATTCTCACAGTAAATCTTTTGTGAATTTCATTAAATAGCAATGTTAAGTATTTTTTTAGAAATTTTCTATTTGGGAATTACTTATGAAGTCTTCCCTTTGCTCCAATCCTTCTCGTTAGAACAATTACGTTATTACATTCTTGTAATGCTTTTTATGCTTGAAGGGAAAGTTTATTTATTTGCTGAAAGGTTGCAACACAAGGATGCATTTTAGTATCCTTTTATTCAAAACACATATCTTATTGTAGAAAATTCACTTGGTTCTTTTTCTTTCAAAAAAGATACCTAACGATGAAAGGACACATTTAGTTTTCTTAATCCAAAGAACTTAATTTCTAGTCATCCAAAAATTCATACCCTAATGAAGATGTACCTTTTACAAATATGAAGAGAAATGTCAACATAATTAATTATGAGTTCATATATTTATACAACACAAAATTTGTAAATTATCCAACATATTTAACTCAAAGCAATTTGAAGGCAAGTTGTTCTTTCTTTATTATGGGCCTAGAGTCAGATAAGTACAATTCAGAAGGTAAAATAAAAAAAATTGTGCTATAATATTGAATCTACGGCATACACATATGCTTTATGAATACACTGATTTTTGTTCTCAGTTATAGGCTACCTTGCACATAATGAAACTAGTTTATCTGGTAAAGGAATATTTTGACAATTGACGAGGAAGAGCATGCTGATAAAGCATATTACATTTGATGAGATAAAGGAAATGCAAGCGTGAGTATATAAATTCATCAAAAGGAAATGGACTATATTCATGATCATAAAGTTGCAATTATCCGTGAATGTACAACAGTAAACTATTCCACGTACCAAAGAGAAAATACACTAACACTAAAACAAATCAGCTAGTTAACCTACTACACTAACATGTACACATAAAGGTATCAATTAAGGATGGATCCTGCGATAGGCGCGGATGCCAAAGATAAAATACTAGTGTCACAACTGATGAAACCTCAACATGGGGACAGATGAAGTTCATATATCCTCTTAATATGATAAAACCTCCATGATGCATTTCTTACATCATTTGCATCAGGAGATCAATCCACTGGATAATAGTGTTTCCAATCAGATTCTCTCGAACTATACACTTTATTTAGTGTGTCCATGAAGACTTGCCTTGAACTCTATACTTGGGCCTCTGGCAACTTAATGCAGCACCAGCAGGATAGATAAAAAACTTATCCAGCATGAGCCTTGTTTCTTAATAGTGACCAAATAGGATCAAATGGATCTCATCACTGGAAGAAAAGAATGCTGAAAGATAAACATCTGTCGATAGTGTCACTAGGTTTCTCAGCGATGGAAAGTTGTCAAGTAAGACCCGGAATTCCATGAAAAGCTATGTAAACCAATTGTGAGAACTTATAACTATAGAAATCGAATGGTTCCCCAATAATCGAACAAGCCTTGAACTCTGCAGTTTCATGGATTGTGAAATCCAAATATCTAATTAAGAAATCCAAAAATTGTCACGGATTGAAAGAATCCATTAAAGAGAAACCTTTTTCCATTAGGAAAAGGTGAATAATATGAAGAAAATTATGCCCAACAATCATGAATCCTTTTCCTCATTCTTCCCGTCTCATTCCCCCATCGTTTTCCCTTTTCTCCCGCAAAGGACTGCGGGTTCTTCTTTCCAAACGCTAAAAACTTTGATCTTTCATTTTCCGCAAAATTGTTCGGAAAGAACATGTTCAATGCTCCCAAGCAACAAAAATCAAAGTAAAGAAAAACAAATAAACAGCAAAAGAAATGCGATTGGAGATTTACCGAAACCTTCTGTTCTTGAGCTAAAGATCCCACAGCTCGCCGAGATCGTCCTCTCCTTCTTGATCTAGGAGCGCCGCCGGCGAGGCCTTCCCTCGTTCGCGCGACGATCGCCGCCTCTTTGTCACGCATACACAGTGACAGTAAAGCTTGGAATATTTGATTTCGTCGTTCGAACAACTGAAGAATTCGTGTGCGCGAATCGTAAAGTATGGTATGCGTGGGCCTGGAACGTGGGCGGGCTTTTATCTCGGGCTGTTGATTTCTTGCTTCAGAATACATGCATGAGGATTTTGACCGGGGGTGTTCACGGTACCGAAATCCGACGCATAAACAATCTCGAAACGGTTTCCAATTTTTTTAAAGTAAAACTTATTTTTTTTTTAAAAAAAAATATTTTATATTTTTATATAAAAACGCATTCAATATTACATTTAAATACAAACAATATTATTTTAAATATTTTATTTTATATTTTTTGAATTTTAAATGATATAAAATACTTAAATTAAGTAACAAATAATTTTTTAAAAAATAAAAAATCTGAGTCATCTAGTCAGGTCGTTCCAACCCGACTTGACCCTAGGTCGGGCCATGGTTAGATGATGGTCCGACCCAACCATCAACACGACGACCCGACTCATATTAGGTTGGGGGGTTGAATCAGATTTTTGGATGACTCAACACAACCACAATCAAATTTTTGGATTGACTTGACATGACCATCAACTCAACCGGACCCATATTAGGTTGGGTCGAGTGAGATTCTCGAAGTTATAAGTTGATTGATTATCAAATTGAGAAGACAAGGCTAATTATTTAGATGGAATTAACGAGTGTGCTATAGGTAGCTCTATGCTTCCTACATTCAGAGCTATGGAATGTAGAGTCTAGGACGATGGATTAGTAAAATACGTGCTTCACTAAAGCAAGCCCAGGGATTTAGCAATGTTCACTGTGGGTTCAGTAGATGACTTTGTACATCTTTCTAATATCTCTTCTTTGTTGTAACAAGCCGACCCAATTCAACAAAGGGTTTACAAAAGTCATTTGTTGAACCGGCCACGAACGACGCTATATCACGTGGCTTGCTAAAATCACGTGTTTTTACTAATATGTCATTGGCCATCCAACAGCTCCAAATATAAAGAGCAATGGTGGGTAAGCACGCTCGTTAATTCTTATTTGGATAACACTATTCGAAGGCAAAAAGGATTTACAAGGCAATTTTGCTTTGTACCCGCGTTTTCAAAATGCCGAATGATTTCTAAGAAATGAAAATATACATTTTACTATAATTTCATGTAATATGATGTAACTTGCGTAGTGTTATCCCCTTTCTTCCTATATTTAGGGATTTGCAAAATCTACTTTTGACAATTGTAACTTGTTATTTTTGCACGCATATGATGTAACATCCCAAAATATGATCATGTCATGTGGTGAAATCTCTTTTCAATCGTTACTTATTCTTTTATTGACCCGGATAGTAAATAATTACGCGTAAGAGGAAGACTTAAAACTAAAATATTACAACATTTAAAAAAATGCGGAAGCTAGAATGAAATATAAGAGTATAATGTATCAACATAAGACATGTAAAGTCTATGTCATATACAACTCCATAGGTCTCATAATAGTGCAAATACAACTCGATGAATAAAGGAGAAAAATACTCCCTCTAGACTTTACAACAACCATGTGCACATGCCATCAATTTGTAATCATCGCACACATATCACCCAAGTTCGCATCCATATCATGTACCTATGAGAATCACACAAGGAAGCAAAATCAATCGTTAGCATAACGCTAAACGTGAGTTCGTATAGGTCATAGATAAGTTCCCTTTAGAATAAAAATGAAACAAGCATATAAATCAAATATAAGAGAGAATCATCATGAGGAACAATAAGGAAATCGTAATAAGAGTTCTATGCCTTTTAATTTAATTTCTTTTTCATATTTATATTCATGTTCATTGTTCATGTTCATAAGAATAAAGTCATTTCATTCATCTTTGTCCTTTCATATTCTTTTATCTTATTCATGAGCTGAAAGAGCTCTCCACTTTTAGGGAATATCATTGCAATTACATAAGTGGAAAGTTATCTATACCATGATGGGTCAATGGAGTATCAGTGCCACGGCTAGTCCCGTCGAGCAAGATGACCTCACGCAAGACGAAAATATCTGTAGGGAAAAACTTCCATTAAATAGGCAAATGATAATCCTTCTTTTTCATCTTATAATTCGTGAGTCTCTCTTTCAATCACGTGGATCGATCAAGGCTGTAGGGAGGCTCCAAATTATCTTTCAGTTCATAATGATCGATAATGAATCAGGTGGACAGAAACTTATCAAATCAAGTGATTTTAGTAAAGGTCATATTTTGTCTATAGCTCGGATGCCCAAAAGTCGAGCGATCGTCCGATTGAGGTTCATTCAGCGATCGAAAGGGGAGTGGACACGAGTTTTGTCTATGTTTATCGGTTGATCAAAAAGGTTGTGGTCGTCCGTTCTGAGTTCATTCATTGATCATTCTAAGGCTATATACGATCGATCGACCGAGAGGTTCGGTCGAGAGT
The DNA here is from genome assembly GCA_030549335.1 of Pontederia crassipes. Taxonomy (NCBI): domain Eukaryota; kingdom Viridiplantae; phylum Streptophyta; class Magnoliopsida; order Commelinales; family Pontederiaceae; genus Pontederia; species Pontederia crassipes. The sequence goes on from CM060189.1 coordinate 7,645,730, forward strand.
TTCTGTCACGACCTCGGTTTAAACTTTGGTCTAATTCACAAGCCGCGACATAATACTATCGATCAAATTCTTATAGCGGAAGCAACATATTATCATGTAAAAACTTGAGAAATAAAGTTATTACACTATTGTTCATACACACTTATATTTAAACTCATAGCAAGTACACTATATTTCAAACTCATACGTTCAAAATAGTTTCTAAAACATTTAGCTTTTACACACCATATAACACATTAAGAGGAGTCACACATCCTCACAAAAAGACACAAAGAGACTAAGTCTTCAAAAGTGCTTCTAATCTGATAGGAGATTTCCAAGCACGGTCACATCACTAGTCTTTGAAAAAGTGTTAAAATAATATGAGCAACAACAACTCAGTAAATTGAAAACTCATAACCTATGTGTTATCACCTATTCAATTCAAATAAACTAATTTAGCATTTTAAAAATGTATAGGAAACAAGCTGACATCTTATTACTTATTAACAATTTTCATATAATGAAGGATACTACATCAACTAATCTCAATGAATAACATCTTTAGCATATCATATAGTGCCTCATATTTGTTTCACTTCATATAACATTTCACATATCATATCATGTATCATGTCATATCATATCATGTAACATGTTATATATCATATCATGTATGCACGTATGCATAATGCACATGTCATATTACCAACTGGTCAGAGGAACATATACCCCGTAAGGTTTCATATTATCTCAAATCATGAGGTACATTTCCTGCAAAAAACATATCATCCATAACCAAAAGCCTCATATCATCATGTAGGACATCATATCATCCCTGTCGGGGAACATATAAGATATCATATCATCCCATGAAAATGGGGTACCTTCCCTGCATAAGACATATCATCCCGACAGAGAAAATGCAATGCATGACATATAAGATGCATAATGCATGGATTAATCATATCATATCACTTAGAACACCTATCATATAATTGCACTAGAAGTAACTCACTCACTTTCGATTATACATAACATGTAGTCATATAAAATGATATTTCAAAGGCACAACATGAAGTATAACAATGATGAGTTACTTGTAGTGCACCTTAGTACACTAGGAGTTCATGTGGTACTAAAATGTCATGCATAATAATTTGTAAACACGTGATATTAACACAATTATAATTTTGCATCGTAACAGTCTTTACAAAACCTAATCCTCTGAAAGTTTCCCATTTAAATAAGTGCTCTAAAAATTCCATCAATACAACTATACTCTTCACCAACTCAGTTTGTTGACAAATTAAGTGGTGTCGGGTATAAAATTCATAACCTCTGAAATACTTATGATAATTAAGTAATTCTAATTTTTCATGAAACTAGACTTCCCAAGGTTTAACTCATATCAGTCTCATAATTTTATTACTCAAATATTGTTCTCAAAAAATCCAGAGATTTGCCTCTGTTCTCTTCCACCTTTCTGTTCTGATAAACTGAGTGATGTTTGCTTTCAAACTTATAACATTCTTTGTACATGGTTTATAAAAGTGATTCCACTTGGATTACAAAGAGGACTTCAGCATATTTAATACATATAAATTTCATATATTAAGAATAATCATTTAAATTACCATAATATGTACAATTCGGATTACTCATCACAAAAAATAGAAAGAGTGACTCAAAATAATTGATTCATAATTTTTCGTATACAAATCCAATTAATCTGATTCCAGAGAATATGGAAAGTAGACTCAATTAGGGCTCATACTACAAAATTTCATAATTTTTGAAGCAATATAAGATGCCTAGAACATGTTGACAACTTTCAGATAGGTTTGGTGTCCAGCAAAGAGGAAACTTCATGTAGGTGAACAAGGGTTTGATCCACACCAAAAGAACATGGACATGAAAGTAGAAAAAGATCTTGAAGACTCATATGAACAGATTTTCATCTGAATTTCATAGGGATAATTCATAGAGAAGGAGTAGACAACTTACCTAGATGAAACCCTAGCAAGAAACCCTTGATTTGTTGTTGAAATCCCTCCTTTTCCCTTTTATTTTTACCCCTTTTGTTGTGATTAGGGTAGGTTTCCATATGATAAGAAGATGAGGATTGACATCTTATATACTAAGCAACCCGACTTAAGGTCGATTGTAGGCAAAATCTTCAAAGTACCCTTGAAGTTATTCTTATTTACAAGAATGGCTTGACGTTTCCTTTATTTATTTTATTTATTCATTTATTTAAGACATTACATGAAAATAGGAAACTACCACCCATTTGAATTAAAAAAAAATATTTAGGAAAATAAATTTTCTAAGAATTAAAATCTAAATTTTGGTCCAAAGAACAAAATTGATCATTTTTCTGATTTTTTGATTTTGCGTTATTATTTAACCTAACTAAGACTTTACCTAAAAAATATTAAAAATCATATTTAACATACTTTTATGTATAGGAATAATTACCGAGACTTTAATTTTCCAAATTCTAATATTTTTTAAAAGTCATTTTTCCTTGTCCTTTGTCATTTGTCATTAATTTCAGGTGTTGGATCCTATGGAGTTGATGAACATAGGCTCACACACTTATCATAATTTATATCAATCAATAATATATGATTAAATTATATAATCTTACGTGGATCAAGTCGTGGATATTATAGTTTCGGTCAGGCGAAACTAGATCACTCGTCCGGTGGGACAGTGTCATCTTCCTTAATCGATCAGAGATGGTTTCTTGTCGACTGTTGGAAGCTCTTCTGACGTGATAATCCAGATCGGTGGCCTGACGGTTATTGTCATCATTTTCGAATCTCGACATTTTTTCTAGTTCGATTGTTTGAAAGAATTTCAAACTTTTGTTCTAGTCCATATCGGGTGTTCAATCGAGTTTCGAATGTCTGATATGGTATGTCGCTATATTCTATTGAGCTAAATCGGACATCCCAAAGGGTTTCGATCATCCGCTTCAGTTTGACAAAGTCACATGTCATCACAGAGTCCTTAGGTTTTCAATCAATTTTCAATACAAAACAAGATCCAACACTATCTAATATCATTACTAACACATGGCAAGGTCTAAATGCATTTCATAACATCAACTTCATTACATATAAGTCATTTCCACTATATGCAATGTTCGATTCATTTTGTACAATATGTGTACGTTTACTTAACAATTCGAATGCCATTTAAGAATCATTACAAGTCAGATTCACAAAGTACTCTTCAAAATCTTTTCAAACAGATCTATGACTTTGAAAGAATCCGTCTCCTAATATCTAAATATAAATCAATAGTTCGATAACATATAATCAAGTATAAACATGTCGTAGCATACAAACTTCAAGAACAAAGCAAAAGGTCGATTGTACTTTTTAGAAACTAGGATGGCATGATTTCTACCCTTGTCTAACATGGATTTTAAGTCTCTCAAGTCTTTAAAAGCATGCGAAATTCTTCAAGAAAATTTCCATGATCTAGATCCCGAAGACACACCTTTTTCGAAGTCGTCTGATTCCTTCCTCGCCGGATCAAGCTCTAATTCCTCCCCCTACGCCGTCCACGCTTGAAGGACCTGTTGGAGCCATGTCGTTGTCTTATGTTCGAGACCGAGAAGAGAATACGAATGAAGAAAGAAGATAAAGTGAAGAAGATGAGACGATGAAAAAAGAAAAGGAGGATAGGAGAGTGAGCTTTTAAATGGGGGTTTTGTAATATTTGGGAACCCCTTGATCATGGTGGAGGAGGTAACGAGATCCAACCATTAAGGTATTGCAATGAATGAGAAAATAGAAGTTGAGCTTTCGACGATTTTCTATCGGTTACACTTTCGGACGCTCGAAAGTGTTTTAGTCATCTTGTTGTGTGTCGGTTGAAGTCACCGATCAAATCGAGTGCCCGCTTAGATTTCGGGCACCGAAACTCCGATCTTAGCTATTTAAAAAGTTATAAAATTTACGATATTTTTGTGTGTTACATATGAAGCTTAAATATTAATTATAAAAAATTATCACATCTTACTTCCACAATTTTTAACTCAGATGGTAGCAATTTTTGCCCCATATTGAAATACAAAACTAAACCCAGTAAATATTTGCTGTTGAGATGCTCTCTTTTCAAACCAAATTAATCAAGTGTAAGTACACTTAAAAAACGTGCATGATAACTTCACAATAAGTTTTCCGATTAGTAAATGTTTTTATCAATACCATCTTATAAGTGAACCATGCCTTTTTTTTCTAATCATCCGAATACTATAACATATCACATAATCACAACATATAAATATACAATTAATATATTAATTTAAATTTAACAATATTATAAGGATGTTTCCTTCCATGTCATATACCAAAATATAAAAAAAAAGATTTGGCTGCTAGCGGGTCTAATCTGCCTATGGGCGGTCAGATTCGGACATCGATCCAGTCGTCTGCGGAGAGAGAGACAGTGAGGGAAGCAGGGAGAGAGGCAATCAGAGTAGAGAGAGAGAGGGAGATGGAGAGAAAGAGGGAGGTCGAGGCAGCCATCGCCTCAGAGTCGAGTGAGAGTGGTAGACAGGGAGAGAGGAGAGAGGAGAGAGTGAGAGAGTGAGAGAGTGAGAGAGGGAAAAAGAGTGAGAAAAAGTAAGAGAGGAAGAGAGAAATAAAGAGAGGCAACGGGAAAAGAGATGTGAGAGAGACGAGAGAAAAAATAAGTAGGAAAGTTTGACGAGATTTTCATTCCAGTTCGATAGAAGTACTATTTTATAATATTAAAAATATATTATTTTTTAATTATTGATAGTCCAATCATATTTTCACAGACGTGACCATCGAAAGATATTATAATAAAATATTAATCATATTAATATTCTATTATATATTATTTTATAATTTATTTAATTACCGACGGTCCATTTCATCATAAGTACCCCCAGATTTCTCGTCCGTCGATATTTCCAAACCAGTCCGTTGATAGTTTCAATGGATTTGATCGTCCATACTAGCGATGGATATTTTGACCCTCGATATTTCAGAAGAATTTTTGTATCCATTGCAAAATTCATTAAAAATTATGAAGGATTTTTATCCGTTGAAAATTGTCGGTTAAAAATTTACGCAAATATAGGGATGCTAAACGATTCATGATTATCCATTCGATCATAGACGGTCTAGATCAATGACATACTTAAGGAAAAGAAATTTAATCATTAACAATCTAAATCTTTAGTGAAAAATGTTCCAACATTCCATGGTTTTGGAAGTGCATTACATTATATATTCGATGTTTACTACTGTTTGTTGATATTTAATTACTTTTTATTAGCAGTTTTATTATTAATGAATTAAGGCGTTATTTAACATATAAGAATTTACTTGATCAACGAATAACCAATGTACACTGATTTGCTATTACCGGACATGCATAGTTTGAATGGTTAGTCTAATAATAAATATTGCCATAAATATAACATTTTCAATATATTATGAAAAATGATCGTAAATATAGTTTATGTAATTCAAAATTATTTTTAATGATACGATAATAACTAATTACTAACTAATTTTATCTTTGTAGAGATTATGAAAGTGATAGTTTCCAATGATATTTTTTGTCACAAATTTAGCTATAATAAAACAAAAGGGAAGAACAATTTATGTAGTATTTCGTACACGAGTTTTTTTTTCTTCTTATAGTGACGACCTTTAATAATTGTAGAAAATTTGGCAGCAAGAAATTTCTCACTTGACGAATTATATATTCTCAATTCTTATACGTCTACAAATTTAGTTATCGATAATTTAAATTTAATGCATGTTTTACTACTGCTTCGTTCATGAAGTATGATAATTCTAATTAATTAAATATGAGCACAATAGATATTTTTCACTCTATTTTGCAGGTTGCACACTTGCACCCTAACACCGAGAAGGATTCAGAAATGAGAAATCTGATAATTCCTCCAAACGTTTTTGTAACACCTACTAAGGCAGTCTAACTTAACTTTATATCCGTTATGCAATAATCAAATTAAGGAAAAAGTTATCTACTTATTCGCATGCAACTAAATGTGATATATCGATAATTAGCTAGCTATTGATGATGCCTTGAATTTGAATTCAGTCGTAACATTATATGATCCCCCTTTTAGTCAGGCGTTTTATCAATAAAATTTTTTTAAGGACATTTTGTATATGATTTAGAATTGATTTATTTTCTTATCATGAAATAGGTGTTCTATTTTGAGAAGATTAATTCAGAGTCTCAGTCGATTTGTAATTTTTATCGTTTGTAAAAGAGAGCGCCTATAGAAACTCCATAACGGTTGAATTATTTCGTATACTTGTAATCATAATTATTCCATAAGAAAGAGAACTGTCGTCGCCCGAGAACGTAATCTGATTTATGGTGAACCTCGTAAATCTCTTTGTTATGCGATCTTTCTCTTTTAATAACATTAGCCCCTGCCAATAAGAGTGAGGTTAAGCTTTGGTATGAAATTTTGAAATGGTCATTAGAGAATATATATATTTAAAGTATAATACATACTTGGAAACGAATTGGAATCTCTCTTCAGTCCTATGTTAATGTCCATACATGGATAAATAGTATTCTGTTACATGGAAGCTGTCATTTTACTCATTCATCTTTATGTTATTTGTTCTGTGGATTCTTTTTATGCATGCATTGTTGTGATTTGTAATGATTTGTTGGTGATGGCCTACAGTTGTTTTTTTCGGTGATGGCCTACAGTTAAGGTACAGTTAAATGGCATATATTACACTGCAAGGATCTCTCCAATCATGTCTTACTTTCTCCCCCCTACCACTCCAGTTAGAAACGCTGCACGGAATGTTCCGAAATGAATCTAATGCATGCAGAAACAAAAGTGACATGAAATCATTCTCTTGCAATTTATCGCATGCAATGAATTTCACTTGTAATTCAAAGAGCTTTGAGTAGCCTAGAATGGTGCTTTCTTCCATTTCAGTAATTAATGAATAATGCTTATGAACAAACATCTAGCAGTAAGCTAGAATGCATTATGTAATTAGCAATATAAGATTTATGCATCCTCTCTTTATAAGGAATGATCTTGCATGTTCATATGCAAGACATTTCTAACTTTATCATAAAAGGGAGTATACTACTTGAAGACAAGGATTAATAGTAGTCCCACTTTTCAGATGAAATAGCAAACCATGCAGCAGGCACTCAAGCAAAAGGACTCGCCCAAAGCATCATAAAAACAACTAAAAATAGCAAGCACGTACCCAAGAAACAGCTCTGACTGCCTAAGTGACTTCTCCAATGATAAAAAAAAGAAGCGTGATGTCGAAAAAAAAAGAAGCAAAGTCTAAAGTACATGGAGCAGTAGCAATACAGAAAAGAAAAAGTAGAGTAGTAGCAGAAGTACATAGCACTGCGGACGTATATATAGCATGACAGGGGCTCTGGCATCATTGCGTCGTGATGTCGCAGCTGAGAGCTAACTGGTGGACGTAGAGCATGAGGAGGACTTGGAGAAACCACAGTCATCTTTAATGCCTGTGCTCTTGACAGGGAAGAGGTCGAGGGTCTTCGGAGGCTCGCAGCACTGCGGGAATGGCGAGCTCACCTCCATCATCACGGCCGTCCAGTGGCGGTTCAACGCTGTTGGATAGACAGCCGTGGGACAGTGTTCCTCCTGGCTCCCTGCGGCCTCCAGCTTTTCTAGTAGGTTCAGTCCTGGAGTTGTTGCCCCTTGGAAGCAACCCTAAAATGTACACAAGGAGAAACAGCAAATTGACTGAATGCTCTTGAGAACATATCCGAGTCGTATTATATGTATTACCGTGTCTTTCTAGCTACAACCAACTTAATTAATTTAGTAACATAGGGGCAAAGAGATTAAGAATGAACAAGTAAGTTCTAAGTAGCAGCCGAAGACATAACAAAGTATGTACGCTTCAGTAGTTTTCATGGAAAGTTTCAGAATCCTTCATGTATAGCAGCAGAAGTACTTGGTGAGACATTACGTACTTTCGATAATGTGGATCAAGAAGAGCACGTACACGGATATCCGAAGCATTTTAGTTAATTATAGAAACCTACAACTAGTTACACTTCATGCTGTTCCATTATTAGTTTTTTCTCCTTCATGTTGAAGCATTACCAAAGGCCAAAACTTGTTAATTAACACTTGGCATCTCAACATCAGAACGTCAAACCTTAGACATATGCGAGGATCGAATCATTTGTGCATATAATTCTACGAGCAGGCGGAAAAAAAAAGATACAACGAGATAATTCATACGATACTAAAAATCTTATAGTTATGAGGGAAAAAAAAGAGTGCAATATGAAACCTTCATATGAATTATGTATCTCGTTTTCTTGAAAAATAATGTTAAGATATTCTGACCAGCAGATCGAGGAACATAAACAGTACAAGAATTCCAGTGCATATATCTAACCCTAGCACCCGATTGATGTAATGGAAGGAACATAATTCTAGCCACAGGCCACGCACAGTCCTCTATGTATCTTCCCACATATCATATATATGACAAATTCGTGAAAAAAAAGGGAGACCTGGTGAAGGACGGTAGATGAGATCTGGGGGTAAAACGGAGGGGGAGCAGAGGGCTCAGGAGCCGCCTCCGGCTGCTGGAGCAACTGGTGATGCCGGCCGAGCTTCTTGCGGAGCCTCTGCCGGTCCCTTGCCTTGTGGTTTTGGAACCAATAGAAGACGTTCTTGCCCTCTATCTTCCCGTAGAGAGAGAGATGTGCCGTTATTTGCTGTATCTGGGAGCCACTCGGTGTTCTAATCCCACTCCTATACATCTCCTCTAGTATCATTAGCTGCTCTGGTGTTGGACACCACCTTGTTGAAGGAGTCAGAGGCATCTCTCTCTCTCTCTCTCTTTCTCTCTCTCCTCTCTTTCTCGATCGTCTTTTAGCTTATCCTTCTATCTCCCTGATTAGCTCTAGGTCTGGAGTTATATAGAGAAAGACAGATATGTGGGTGGAGATCTAAAAGTGTAGGGGGAGATGGTGAGAGAAGAGACAAGAGACAGAAGGGATGTGAGGAGAGAAGGGGACTACACATAGACAATGGCATGGAAAAATAAAGGGCAAGAAAGAGGAATTCTGTCAAACTGATGGACTCAGAAGAGGCATTCATTGACGAGTTGAATGCTCTCTCTCTCTCTCTCTCTCTCTCTTCATATTTAGCATTGTTTGAAGCATGGGCATGCGAGAGAAAGGTGTCATTGATCAGAAGAATGACACATGGTTCATTATGATTGGACAATATGTTGTTATCATATGAAATGACGAGCATGGATCACCAATTAACTCTCCTGAGGATTGCCTTCTGTTATATGAAATTTATATGCATTTCTGTGTCTGAATTGTGTAATTAAATGAGATCTTGCTTGCCATTATATTAATGCGCTGAATCGACCAAGTGGCTACAATAATTTTCCACTTAAGTGGCAAGGATCTCTGACAAATCCAACACTCCAATGTGTTCTACCGCGATTGCAAGCTAAAACATTAAAGCCAAATTTAATATTTGTGTCGCCCACTCAAAGGTTCTGTATGGAATGGAACAGGTGGCGGCTCTCTTTTCGGAGGCCATTCCAGCACTAAAACGAATCTCTGGCGTAAACAGATGAATGAAAGAATCATGAAAGCCGATAAAATCACACTCTTGTTCTTGGTTTTTAGTTGGTCGTCAATGCTTCCGAATCTATCACAGTTCAGTTCAAACACCAGGTGCAATTACAATAATTAAGCTTCACTTCACAATATGACACAAACAAGATAAGTAAATATATCTTTTTTTGATAGGTACAGATATATCTTAATCATATTGCTACTTTTTCTTTACTCCTGATGAAACCATATAACATGCATCTCGACTTATATATATGTGTGTGTATATATATTAAAGGGTTTCGCATATACACTTTTACGACTGCATCATGCGTAATTAATAAAAAGTCTCTAGCATTTGTAGCAGCGTACAGCTGATTCGTGTTTCGCCATAATTTTCCTGCAGCATTCAAGTTGGCGAGGAGGGCGATCAAGACAAAGGGCCTCGTGCAGTAAGTTTTGCATCTCAGAAAATGACAGCACATATCCTTGTTCAATGTAAAAGACATGCATGCAGTTGGTTTTCGGGTTCCAACAGGAGCAATTCTTTTTTTCTTTTTTTACCTTTCACTGCTACAAACTTATTACTGTACTGAATTCACTACACACCCTTCCTTGTTTTTTTTTTCCTTTCTTTGTACCAATGGACATGAAAACACAAGATATTATGCATTCTATTTAGTAAAATTAGGATGAATAATGCAAGTGATTAACAAGTAGTGGGATATATATACATATATATAGACAATAATTTATTTCATTGATATTTAATGAGTGCAGCTTATGGTTACATATGTGTTGACTGTTAATTAGAAAATATGGCAAATTGTTGGTGTGTGTAAATACACGAAATATTTAGTGGATGGATCTATCACACATCCCTTTTCTCATATGCATATATGAAGGAGGACTTCTAGCTATTTATTAAATAAAAGTGAATGACTGCATTACAACTGCCAAATTTATGGCTCTTTTCAATGTATTTAAAGGTAATAAATTATCATGACAAGATTGCCAGCCTACAGCAATGGGTAATTAATTCACTGTATCAGTTGCATATAGAATTTAAGTATATATCTGAACCTAAGCTTAGATTGGAAATCAATGTCAACCAATTTCCTGTTGTACGCATGGATATATCTACAAACCTTTCATTTGGTTCAAAGTTAATTATGATTAAATTGATTTTGACTAGGCTATCCTTTCTGATATATATGATAACTCTTAAAGGAAATTAGGTAGTTACAAGCCTGGAATATAAAGGAAATGAAATAAAATGTTATAGATTCAAAATGAAACTTTTAATGAAAATAAACCTAAAAACTCAGAAAGCTTTAACAACAGATATCTCAAAGCACCAATTGACGACCACTTATATATAATCGCAAGCAGTATCGCAAGAACAACAATTCAGGAGGGCAAAAACAGACGAAGCCATACTCATGCTACAAGGAAAGGTGGTATTTGCGACGGCAATTTGCGACGGCTCTCTATCCCTCGCAACTTCCAGCGTATTTGTGTATTTTCTAACAGTTCTCTCTATCCTTGGGAAGTTACGACAGAACTATTTTCTGCGGTTTAAATCCTCGCAACTTCCGACGGTTTTGTCGTCGTCGCAAATGAAACCTAATTTTATTTTTCCCCCTCGACTGGACTAATTGTCTTTCTATATTAAATTAAAAATAAATAAATAAATGTTCCCTTCCTAAGATTATAGTCGTGGGAAATGTTTCATACAGCTCCAAATGTGGGAAATGTTTTAATCATGAGAACAATTTTCCACGTTTTGGGCCGTGGCAATTTCCCATGGCTCTGGCAAAAACATGGGAAATAATTTGCAACGGACAATTTTCCGACTGTTGCCTCCCATCCGAATAACCATCGGAAATAGACGTTTGCGACAGTTTTTCTGTATTTTTCCATGGCTGAAACAGTGGGAAAACATGATTTTTCTTGTAGTGTCAATTAGATTCACATAACACGTACTCGATCTTCGGGAGATTAGAACTCACTCCAGAATAAGCATATTAATTTATACTATAAATATACAAGCATATACAACCATTTACTCAATACTATTCAAGAAGATACTTATCATTTTCTATATGTACAACACTTTGCTCGCTCAAAAATCTAAAAGATAAGAAACATAAAAAATATCTGAAAACATCCAATTAACAATCTCTATGCAGATGCAGACAGGAGTCTCACAAGGCCATTAGGAATCAAAACCAAATACTCCAAACTTTCAGCTTCTAAATCAACTCCCTCACACGAGCAGAAAAGCTATAACCTTCGTTCTTCCTCCAGTACCCCGGCCCGGGGCGGGAATATTGCCACCAACACTCAATATATAAGCTGGAGTAGACAATATATAGTTGCATTGACCTCAAGACTATTCTTGCTAACAGGTTCCATTTTTCTTCTGGAGAATTTGAACGTTGAGCAGAATTAACTCTTACATACTAGCTAGGTTCATACTTGCATATAATTATAAATTGCATGCGCTAAGAAAGTAAGCATTAAACGAGAAAATGATGACTGTGATCGCAGTATATAATCTGAACACCAATTGCAATCAAATTCACTTGCTAACAATATTAGATGAAGTTCATTGATATTTGATAGGACTGCCGGTTTTATCAACATTACAAAGAATGGCAACATAGTTGAATTTCGCAATAGTTATGATCTATCAGTTTACGTACCCGTAATACAGATATAGTAGCTTGCAGTAGATGATCACATTATACATATTATAAATAAATCAAAATTGGTTGACAAAATTAATTAACAGCACCATATTTTAAGTTCGATGAAAATAATTCTGTACTAGATTTCTGAAGTCACTAATTTGACTAGTATATATTCTTCCGTCCACGTCCAAATATCGGATTAATCGGGTGCCGATAACTTCGGGTCACATAACATGCTGAAAATAAGAAGAAATAAAAGAGGAGACAAACTATAACTTGAATAAAGTGATCAATAGGACATGTATAGAAAAGACTAATAACTACAACCACCACGTTGACACTGATGCTTCTGTTCTGGAACAGAAAAGACTCAACGCTGTTCTTGTGTACATGAACATGCAACGACGTATTTTTGTCCATGCACGTGTTGTCATGGATCTTTTTGAGCAAATTACTTAAGACTATACCATATCTAATTGCACAAATATGTATACATATATGTGCATGCACATTGCATAGTATAGTACATAAATGAGCCTATAACTAATTAATCAGTTAGATAGAAAGAGCAAGGAATCATGTCAAGTCTACATCACAAATTAAGGTCGTGAATATTTTAAAGGTAAAGCAAGTTCTACATATCCTTTTTCTGATGTGCACGTAAAACTTTCGTAAGCAGCTCCTTTGAATCATGGGAAAGGTTTCAGGTAACTTTAATGTTAACTTATATACCATTTTTTTCTTTCCTATAAACAGGCCAAGCTGCAGGTTATTGAGCCAAATCAATTAAATTTTGATGGTTTTATAGACAGCTTGTAACTAATCAATCAAGCAAAACTAGAGATATCGACAAGCTGCTCTTTATCCTGCGTGCACATATAGAGACGAAAACTTAACATATAAATGACAAATGACAAGCACAAACCTAGTAGATGGAACAGTGTAAACCAAGTTGATGTGACATGTCCCTCATCACATCTAAAGTAATAAATCAGCTCATTCTCATACGCCATCTCTCTCTCTCTCCCTCTCTCTCCTCTCTCGCACACACACACGCACACACTCTCTCACTCACTCACTCGTAGACGCGTGAGAGCAAGAAAACCTTCCGACCCTCGCCGACAACATTCCGAGTGAGTTTTCGCCATCCCATTAAAAGGAAACAGTTGGACGTGGAATATTTATGAGGTCCAGCGAGAAAGGACCCTAAATACCATTTAGTATACCCTCATTAATACTGGCTAAATTAAGGTCTTTAACTGTAAGGCCTCAGTTCAGTCCTTATCATGGCGCTCCACTGTCCACTTTAGTTGATCTTTTTACTGTTTGTGAAGCTAGACATGAATGAAGCAAAGCGAAGGTAAGAAAAATGACATCCTTTTTTGGCTTTTAATAAACAACTCATATTATGTTTCAAATTCTTTTTTCCAAATATTTTCGATTATTAATAAATGGTGCCCTAACATATTAGCTTACAAGTAGAACCTAATAATATTATATATATATATATATGTTAAAATATCAAATTTAAATCATAATATTATTTCTACACAATTTCTTACTAACAAATAACATTAGTACAATTTCTTTTGTAAACTGTTTTTATTTTGTTGGCGTGCATGTCAACCGTGTGCGTCGTGCAACACATAATAAAGAGAGCTGCTGTAGAATTTAGATTTTTTTTAATGGCTTATGCTTATTGCTAGAGACTCAAACAAGTATGCTTGGAATTGGAAATTTATTTTGCAAGGTGTTGGAAATCATGAGGGTGAACTTAGATTCATAATATTTTGAATTTGAATCCATTTGTAATCATATATGGTCATCTTCTTAATCAGACACTTCAGTAAATTTTTCCTACAAGTGTTCTATTTTAGGAAGATTAATTCAGAGTCCCAATCAATGTATAATTTCTATCGTATGTAAGAGAAAATATCTATATAAATTTTCTAAGAGTTCAAACAAAAAGACAGTTAATCTTATAGACCTTCTCTGATTTATTTTCATTTAATAAATTTCTGCGTCATTTTAAAATTTTCGAGTTTCTTGCAATGCATAATTTCTCTCGTGTTGAAATCCCAACACATTCATACGCGCACACATATATATGGGTTCAATGTTGGTGTAGATCTACATTTGTAAATCAATTTTTTAAGGCAAGTTGCAAGTACAAATTTACAACCTTTTCATTTTTAGTATATACACTTTATTTATAAAAAATAATAACTTGCCTAAAAAGAATGATTTACATCATGTAGATCTACACCTCCATTAAATCATATATATATATATATATATATATATATATATATATATATATATATATATATATATATATATATATATATACACACACGTCAACTCGTTTGTATCCTCTTACTCGGTCTATGATGCCATATTGTTGTGTTGTTGCCGGATTGCTCTTTGCTTGGCCACTAAAATTTCTTCGATTAATTTGCTTGCTAATCCCTTCGATAACTTATTTGTATGGGACCGTCACACTCATGCTGATTGGTGCCCAAATGCTAAAATCGTTTATGAATTTCTTATCAGGCCGCCTAGAACATTGGTCAGGCATGGAATTAAGACCATGAAGATCACCATGTGGAACTCCCTATCAGCTATCAAGGACATATATGTTCACCAACGTTGGTTTTCCCACTTGGTTAACAGGGTTGTATCTCAAGTGGTTCGTAACATTTGGAATTTATCATTGAAATTATCACATTGGTCAAGGGAATATCGTTCCATGTAACCTAGGGCGGTAAAAAAAAAAAAAAACTAATCAAGGTCATGTCGGTGAAGTTTGATCATTCTGGTGTGGGCATGTCACGAGGTGAGCAATCTGAAATTTTTAATCAATATGAAAATTTTGGCTAGAAAAAAGATTAAAATGATTTTTTGAATAATTAAGACAATCCATTCAAATTAAGGTCCTAACAAAAAAATAATGAAGGGCTCCTATCAGAGCCAAATAATTTTTTTAAAATATGATAATTAAAACATTACTTCAACTTTCAAATATTTTAGTTTTATTTTTTTTCTCTTATTCGTATTTATTAGATTGTTTATATTAATGACTTATTATGATGTCGTTAAAATTAAATATTATCACGTTATTAATATATTTTAATAAAAATTATATAAAATTAATTAGAGTATTTTTAATTATAATGTGATATATGTTACTTTGGTTTATTTACATAAAAAATTGAACTTATATAGAGTTAATTTATATCTTTTAAAAATATCTTACATGATATATTAATGTCTATATTTTTTAAATTTTTTTCTAGTTTAAAATATGGCCCAAAGTTTTATTTTTCTCCTAAAAAATTTGGAGTGATATTTCATTCGTCAAAAAATCATCTGAAACTTAAAAGTTTATTTTTTTTTCAATGAATTAAAAACATTCAACTTGAACCACTTTCACTCTTAGGACATGCTATGGGGAACAATGTTCACTTTATTTTACCAACACTATTATCACTACAAAAATCATTATTGTCATCTCATTTTATTAGAATAAATATATTCGGTATTTACATTGATTGACTGACAATATTGTTATTCCTTTTTTGCTGACATTTTTCGCTCAAATTTGGAACATCATCTTGGTAAAATTAATTTCCTCTTTAGCTATAGATTCGATTGGTTTAGCTAATATAAAATAATTGATAAGTTAAAATGCTAATAAGTAATTAATGATTGAAGTTAATTTTTTAAAATAAGTAATTACTTGTTTGGTAATAAATTTTTTTATAAATTATTATTTTATTCAAATAATAAAAAATCCTTAGATGAAAGATATGAAGAAAATTATATATATATTATAAAAGTAAAATAGTACATTTATTAATTAAACTAATTTTTCTCTCGTACAAAATAAGTTTTGGTCCCTTAATTTATTATTTCTGAGTTATAAGCGCAGTTACATGAAGAAATTACTCGACTGAAGAGGGGTTGGGTATTATAAGTAAATCAACTGGATCATTGTTTTAAATTGCTATTTATCCTTTTTTTTAGAACACGTGGAGGATGAGAAATGACGTGTACTTTGGCTCCAAATTGGTACGAACCTTGTCTATCTACTACGAATCAGTCTCGACCTTTGGATCCAATTCAAGTTCATTGCGAGTCCTCGCCTGATTACTTCTGATTCAAACTCAAGAAAATATGTCATTCTAACAATTTTAAATTCATGCTCTCTCATTCTTATTTTTTTTCTGTTTCACACGTATAGAAAATAAAATATTAAGTAATGAGTAACATTTTAATCGAGTCAAAATATTAGTACGAGTGTTTGACAAATATTTTTTTAAATAATATTTACAAATTTTAATGCAAAACGTTATAAATTACTCCCACCAATCTATAGAGGGTATAATATAGCGAGTTTATATTTTATTTTTATTATATTCTCATTCTTTTTAGTATAAAACTTTATTTAAATTTTTAAACATCATATATATTTTTTATTTTAATATATCACATCTTTATTTTTTTGGTTAAAATCCAAATAAAAATTTTATTTTATGTTAATAAATATTTTGTATTAAAATAATATTTTTTAAAAAACATTGCTGTTTAAATAAAATATTAGCCTATATGAGATCGGTCACTATCCAAATTTGAAAAAACAGTCACATCATCTTGCGCTCTCTCAGGAGAATATATTCCATATCCTTTCATATTTAAATAATATTTTCGTATTATTATTATTATTTATCAGTTTACAAAGGTTTAAGGATAATTTAGTATTTTAATGAGTAAAATAAGTATACTACATACTTATATACTACAATAGAATGCATTGAATGGTAAGTCGAATGACTTATCTTATAAATATGATTTTGAACATTAAACAGTAACATATACAATAAATCGATCGACTTATTATAGTTCTTGCGGTATATTAAGTGCCCTCTATTTTAATTATAAATTAACTTATTAATTATTTTATTATCAAATAACAAAAATTATTATTATTATTATTCAGACATTTATACAAACTCGTAAATGTCTTGAGCACTTAAATTGCTTGTCAGCCTAAAGAAAGATTTTTTTTATGTGATAAAAAATATTTAAAAAGGTTGATGGATATAACAATAAGTTGATTATTTGTAATAAGTAATTATTTGTAATAAGTTGATTATTTTTGCGTTTAAACTTCAAAGACTTTCCGGCTCGTTTCCAACAACTTATCAGAAGGCAAAAAAGGGCAGATCAAAGAGAAAGGGGGGAGGAGGAGAGCAAACACCATTCCATCTCCCTTTCGCCGTTCAATCGTGTGCACAGGAAGAGAAAAGGGTGAAGGACGCCGGTGCTGCCCACCTTCGATTTGTCGTCGGAGGTCCCTGCGAAATCGGAAGGCATCATAACGACGGGTGCGACCAGGGAAGACATCGGTGCCACTTTGGGAACCGGAGGCAACTTGTGGAGAGAGGACTAACGCCGCGATCAAGGGAAGGGTCGTGGCAACCCGTCGAGTTCGCCACCACCTCTCCTTCGGTTGTCCATTGGTGAGTGTGAAATCCTTAGTAGGCGATTCAATCACATTTTCATGGGGTTTAATCGGAGTTTACGTTTCGACTAGTTGGTGTCATCGCGGAGCGAGATCTGCTCCGATTCATCTTCCCGATCGTCGAGTTAGACCATTAGATTTCTGTATTAATCTCTCATCCATCGTGGAGTTGCCGGAGAGGTTAATCGTTGAACGTCGACTCTAGGTATGAGTTAGTTCTATGAACGTAAAGGGTTATCATCTTGAATGATAAAATTCAGAGTGCACTAAATCAATTGTTTAGTATGAACTATACTCGCTGCTGGCTTCTACGGTATTATTAATTTGTTTATATGTTAAGGTCGATATAATTTAATGACCGATAGTAGTATATCGCGATAGAAACCATAACGCATGTGGCTTTTAGTTTTGAGAATATAATCATTCGAATAGCGTTATGATTAAGTATGGCGTCTGTTTCAATACTTCGTGATATCATATGTTATAACATTACAATAATACGAAGACACTAATACGTTACGATAGTGTAATTGAAAGTTGTAGGAAACCCAAATTTAGCTACATATGGTGAATGTGATCAATAATGAACATGCTATAGGTATGCTCGTGACAGATCAAGCAACTGTAAGAAAAATAAGAGAAACTATTGAGAATAAGACGGATGTGCAGCTGATAAATTCTGCAAAAACCAGTATGCTTATCATCAAATCAATTGCTAGAACTCTGCCAATGGTAATTAGCTTAAGTTAAATATCCACGTTAAAGTTCAATTGGGGTTAAATAACTTCTGGTCAGGGAAATTAATACCATAGATATGCAAATGGTGATTAACAAGATTAGGTATTTAGTGACACTTGTTTAACTGGAGTCGTGGATGTCTAACTCTCCTAATCATCATTTTACCCTTTAGAAGAAATATTCGGGAATGACCTTGTGGTAGTTTCTCAGCCCGCCGCCTATACCTTTATCTTCTTTTGGAGTGCACAGTCATGAGCTCCTTTAGATCTGATGGCAGACTCATTTGGAGACCTCGTGTCCCGCTCACAAGATCTCTTTATTTGGGTGATGTGGGAGGATACTTACCAGAGCTTATCATGCAAGATGGGCTCCCAGCCCAGATACATCATGTGCTTTGTGTGATGAGGGGTAGGACATCACACACCTTTTCACGATTGCTCCATTTACGTTCTAAAAATTGGTTATAATTAAATGATTCATCATCTTTGTTCTATGGTATGTAGCTTTGCATTATATTTGACATGTTGAATTATGTTTCTGTTTATCCCTTGATAGCTGTGATGAGTTTACTAAACTCTGGGTTTTTTGCCAATCCAGATAGCTTTGAAAATTAATTCACCTTGATTCATATGATAAACTTGGAACTAAAATATTAAAAACATCCGTACTTTTCAATTGTTCTTTTTATTACGCACTTTTTCAATTATATTTATTTTATTAACACCTTTTCAATTATATGTACTTTCTGAAAAACTTATTAACTGTGTTACACTATTCTATACTGCACCAGTGATAATGAACACAAATTTTTTGTAGCATTTAGCTTTCATGAAAAATGCCCTTATAACAGTTGTGCAATGTTGGACTTAGCTGTTCCTCAGTGGAGGAAAAAATATAGAAACAACATGGAACTAGAAATCTTTTCTTGAACAGAGGTAGAGATAAATCTGTAAGTTTTAGGGTTGCTATTATTGCTTTCTTTGCAATCCAAACTCTAAATCATTGAAGTTTTAGAATGGTAAAATATTGCTGTTCCTTTTTTCATATTTATGGAATCTGAACTATTGAAATGTGACTACTAAGAAAATTTGTTCCTCTTAAAAATATCTTCTATTCAGGCTTGTGGACTGTTGTTCTTATCTGTTTCAGGTACCCTGTTCAAATACTCATATCATGATGCATAGAATGCACAACTGGAAAGATTCGGAATCTCCACATGTATATGGGGTGATTGGAGAACCTGCAATAATTATCAATGGTGTGCCACCTCTGCCTTCTGGTTCCACAGCACCAGTTTCTCTTGACCCTGTAAATGATTCTGGACCTAATGTTGATCCTTGTTTTGGTGAGTGGATGGAAGGTAGGGAAGTCCGTAAGTTGTTTGGAGATCAATACTACTCTGGGAAGGTGGTCAAGTTTGATAGTGAATATAATTGGTACCGAGTGATATATGAAGATGGAGATTCTGAAGATCTTGAGTTGCATGAATTGGAGGATATTTTGATTCCACTTGACATTTCCACTCCATTAACAAGTCTTGCTTTGCAAAGGTATTATGCCGAGTGCTCAACTCCTACAGCAAAATCAAACTTACTGAAGCCAATAAAAGGCCACATTAAAACAGTAGGGATCACAGAGAGGAAATTGGAGCTGCCCCAAATAACTCGAACAAGTGAATTAATGGGTGAAACATCACAGGGAAAAGGTTCTAGCAGAGCAAGGAAACCACCTAGGGTTCCACATAGCCAAGCATCAATTCAAATGAAGTAGCAGACCAAGTTTGTGATGAAGAGCCTTCATCTGTCCTATGAAATGATTCATCTATACCAGAAAGTAGCGGAACATTCTTAAATCGAAAGACACTGGAATCGAAGGAAAAGGTGGAAGGCACAGACTGATGTAAACTACTGATCTCATTTTTTATATGAAACTTTAGAATTCTTCAGAAGCAAAAGGCAACTAGCAAAATTTGCAGCTAAAGCTGGCAAATGTTTCTCATCTTATATTCTAGATGCATTGACATCACCAAGAAATGGATATTCTACACACTGTATCCTCTATGAAATTCCTGTGCTTTTCACTTTTGTTTTCTGTACATATGTATGCTGCCTAACAAGGACTTTTTTATGCTTATCTAGAAGTTCTCCTTGTGGAAATGGAAGCGTGTTGTTGTTGTGTGGCTGAATTCTTTTGAAAGCTCTTTTAACTGCTTGGTCAGTGTAGGGGAACCACAGTAGAACACACCTGCATGTCTGCGCGTTAGTGAATGCCCCAGTAACGAATGTTCAGAGAAGCTTCATAAACTTACCTATCCGAGAGGCCTTGTGGGTGTTAGCCAAGTCAGTGAATACTTTCCTCCAGTTTGGCCGGGCGAAGTGCGTCCTTATCTGTCAATGCAATTATTTGATATGAGAAGATTGCTTTGGAAATCAATGGAAACTAAAATTGCCCTGATAGTTACCCGACTTCCGGAGACCACATCCAGTCCATTTTTGGCATGCTGAAGTTGTTGGACCATTGCAATGAGAGCTGATCTAGCATCACCTTCTTCGTACACACTTGTTAAGTAGTTGTGCATCTCTATGACATTCTGCAGTGTGGCAGGACATGCTGTTAGTTCTTGTATTAGTTGTGGAAATGTGAGCTTAGGCGGAAATAGGCAATGGATATAAAGTACATTATGATCACTTTCTGCAACATCGTTCATGACACCTTTGAACCATTCAAATGAACCTTGCTCTCTTGTCACCCAATAGAAGTACGCCCTTCCAGGACCATTTCCTTTTATATTGCTCGAGTTAGAGTCCAGCCTTTGTAGATTGTGCATTTCCTGCATTTGGATGGAACGTTGGAAGAGTGACCTGGGATCAAACTTTTAGTCTTTCTGAATCCAAGAACAGTGCTTACTTCATTGCTTCTTATATTGTTTAGGAGATCCTTCAGTATGCTGATAAACGGAGTAGCACCGATTCCTAGTCCTATCAGCAAAAGGATGTCATACTTCTTGTAATTTTGAGCCGGTGCGCCGTATGGTCCATCAATAAGGACTTTGGGGAATCTGGAAAGCGTGTTGGTTGGTTGTCAGTGTTGGATGCTTTTGAGACGTTATGCTCATTTGCTTTCAAATTATCAATCAGTTCTCTTACCTAGTATCCTCAAACTGAAGATCTGCAACAACTGTAGTTTCAAGCCTAACAAGGTTTGCCTTCTTGGAAGTAACTTGAGACTCGCATGCCTGCATTCAGATTTCAGAAAAAATAAGATATATGGAACGTTGAACTTTTTTAATCATGGTGTGTGTATAACTCTACAGTCTAACTAAACAAACCTTTCCGAATAAATTTCTCAGCTCAGTTGTCCAATCTCCCAATGTTCTAATATGAACACTTAAGTAGTCATCACCCGGCGCCGATGTGATCGAGAAAGGATGCCTGTTAAGATGGTACAAGAAGCTGAGTACAGAAGAAGGTATTTCTCTGAACAATCAGTCTAAATCATGAACACATACCATTCAAAGGGTGAGACATCTGGGCATTTGACAAAGAGGTACATTCCACTTTTGTACTTGAAGCCTGGTGGCCTTTTCATGTGTATTGAAAGTACATTACCTGGATATATTGCTGCCTGTATTTCACCCGGCACGGAGATTGAAACATATATTAGACGATTCTGTTAGTGTTGCCACATTTTATTGTAATAATTTATATTACGTTTACCTTGATAATGCTCACACCATATGCCTTTTCACGAACTTTCCTGATTAATCTCTCGCAGGCATAAAACAGGACTGGGACTGCGAGATACATCCATGTCTGCAAAACATAGTGGGTTTTTTAATCGGAAGAAATGTGCCTGATTCTTGTCACTGTTTTCTGTGAAATGAAGAGAAGCGATAACTTACAGTTTTTTTGTACCATTCTTTGGTGAGAAAGATGAAGTATGAATGCAGTACTAGGAGGATGTACGCAAGCACCAGTAGGTGGTGGGCGTACCAAAATGCGTTGAAACCAGCTAAGTGATGCAGGGGAAATGGTAGCTTGATGACACTCCTCCTAAAGGAATGTGTTGCTAACGTGAAAGAAAACGCCATGATGATGATCATGAGGATACCGGTGACCCCTGGAATACTCTCCAACAGGGATGGGTACGTGGGTTGTTTGTAGTCGAAGTTAGATCCCAGTAATGTCATGAATTTGTCATTCGGACACTTTATTAGCCTTGGAAAATCGCATGTCACATGAGCAAGAGTGTGTATCACAGTTCCGCATGTTATCCCGAATGCAATCGTCTGCGAAAGATTATATTTACAGTATAATGATCAGGGATGCATCAAGAAAGATCAGCTTTTGTTCTCTGTGCTGCATGCTGTGCCAGATGCATCTACTTACCTTGTGGAAGTTGATGTTATCATCAAAAGGGAATACTTTGCTCAGGCCAGTCGACCGGAGCCGTGTCAGCGTATTCCGGCAAACTGGTACTAGTATAAGAGCCATGTTGAGTTTCAGAGTCTCTGCTGCAGCCTTAGCTATGCACACACAATAGCCCATCACTTGAAACGCTGCTCTCCTTTTGTACTGTTCGAACTTCCAGATTGCCAGTGCTGCGTTGAGGACCACCCAGAAGGAAAGAACCCATATCCTCTTCCAATTCTCGTGAATGAAATCTGCAGTCTTGCTGAAAAATCTATTCACGGGGCTCCTGTACCGCTCCGGTATCATCGTCCTGGCGAGGCTGTGGCTGTGCTTGAGCCTCTTGGGATCACTCCCTTCAGAGCTAACCATTCCTCGGAGCAGTGTCTCTAGTTGCCAAATCTGCATAATTGCATAGAGTAGTGAACATTTTATTGTAATGAAGTTTGCATCAAAGAACTCCGCCTATATTTTATAGTTGGTCCTAAATCTGGATAAAGGAGGAGAATTATGTTAGGCTCCGACAGCCAGCGTAAAATTCTGTCGAATCTTATGAACATGGATCAACGAATATAAGAGCGGAATAGCGTCGTATGATCTATGTAGCCGACCCCATCTAATGAGATAAGGCTTTGTTGTTGTTGTTATTAAAGTTTGCATCAAAGAGCTTCGTCTCTCCAGTTACAGTACCTCAATGTAGCCATGGTCGTCGGGGTCGAGCTCTTCCATGATGAGTGCGGCGTAGGTCGCGGCGTGCGCCTTCAACTTGGCAAGTTTGTTGGCCGAGGCGCTCAGGATGATGACCTTAATGTCAAGCATACATCTTCCTATGTTCAGTTATCATAATCACAGATTGAATCAAATCGATGGAAACAAACATTATGACGATCCCCTGTCTTGCTCACCTCTTTGACTTCGTCCTCTGTGAGCTTGCCGTCGCCGTTCTTGTCACACCTGAGAGCAACAAGAAAGATTGATACATGCAGTCCGATGCTTAACGCTATGAAACAATGAGAGGTTTATAAAGTGATGAGTTACATGTCAAAGAAAATTCTCAGCCTGGAGTCGAAGTTTTGGTCCGTCATCTCCACCCAGAACTCCTTCAATTCTTCCTTCGTCACCCCTCGCTCCGGGTCCAAGTCCCTTCTCCTCGCTAGAGCCACGAAGAGCTCGCCGGCGAACTCCTTCGATTCCGCCATGCCTGGGTTTCAACGGAACACAAAAGCTGCATATCGATCTCGACGGCTAGGACCGCAAAGTTCGTAACTTTTCGTAAGAATTCGAGGTGTCTGATGCTTACCGATGCAGCGGCCGAAGTTCTCCTTGGGGAGCCTCCCGCCGGACGCGAACTGGTCGAACCGCTTCTCGACGGCCTTCCACCCTTCGTTCCCACCAGACGCCTTGTCGAGGAACCGGAGCCCTCTGAGCCCCATCTGCGCGCTGGACATCAGCCTGCTCATCTTGCGCCCGCTCCCGCCCGAGGGATCCCTGAAGCCCACGCGCGACGCGAGCCCCTGCACCTCCGTCTTGATCCTGGTCGACGTCTGTGACAGCAGCTTGCTCGCGAAGCTCGGGGACTTCTCCACCCTCGGGCGGCCGCCTCCGGATCCGAACGCATTGCGAGGAGATTGCCTGTCTCCGGCCGCCGCGTTGTCCCTGCTGCCACCGCCGTGGACGACGATGTTCTCGAGATCCTTGACCTCGCGCGCCAACGCGTCGCCGAGCGAAACGTCCACGTACTCGTGCCGCGCTCCCATTCTTTACGCTCTTATGCTGATACCATTCGCAGGCAGCAGGAAGCAGTGCGTTCTCTCTCCTACGTTTGCCGTATCTACGAACCAGAGAGAGCGAGAGAGAGGGAGGAAGGTGGCAGGAGTTGTTGTGTGGCTGTTCGCAAGTTATAGTAAGTTATGCGGAGGGCGGCCGGTCCAATTTATTAAACATCTACCAAGTCGTTCATACGAGAACTATAAAGATCTCTATGCGAACGCATCATCCGGCCGTCCGTTTCTCCCGTCCTTGGAATGAACCGCGTCGGATCGCAGCTCTCGCAGGAGAGTGCCTCTGCTACGTCGTCTTGTGCATTAAACATCGTCTGAAAACTGCTCTATTTTACCATCAAGGATCTGGGAAGTGATCCGGATGTAGTTTAATTAAGGTCTAGAATTTAAATTATTGTGAAGGTAGAATATTGAACATCATTTAGATACGGTCGCTAAATAATTTTATTAAATTAATTTGACTCGATGATCGATTAATTTTTAATTCGAAAATAATGTGTATAATCGTTAATTCGATGTGAGTTCATCGTCTTAAAAATCGAAAAAAAAAAGAAAGTGCTATGTTTGAAAACATGTACTGTGACAATATCTTAATTTTAGATTTTGTTTGTTGCCAGTTATTTTACTGACTACCGAGAACAACTAACTACCACCGTACCATACCGTCGCCGGAGGGTCCTGCCGATCTGGTCGCCCATGCGTGCCAATTCCGATTAGTGATTGGCCAGGGAGTTTCGTGTCCGGCACGTGGATCCAATCATTAACTGGTGTTTTCTTTTTATTTTAAATTTATCCCTTTTTGCGTTAAGTTTGTAATTGAAAAAAGAAATAGAACTTATAATTAAGATGAAGTGATCTCACCAGTTAATCACAAGTGATCTGTCAATACCCTTTTTAAAAATAAAAAAGGAAACAATTTGTTGGGTTCCGCGAAGATGACGTCTCTCCGTTAATTGCTGCTTTATTATTTATCCATTTAGTTTTTTTTTTCGGTGGGAGTTTTGTTTTAAAGGTTTGGCCGGCGGATTATTATATATAAGATGAGAATTAAAATTAAAATTACGAAAATTGTATGTGTGATTAATTTTAATCAATAATATATAATCAGATTTTTTTTTAAAAAAAAATCCTAAATATATGATGTCATTGGGTGTACTGCCGGCCGGTCACATAATATACGCGTATATACATATGAATAAAGTAGGCTTATGTATTTATAATTATGTTAAGTTAGGGAGTGACTTGGGTAATGGCAGGCACGATTGAGAACAAGGCACGTTTCTTGGTCTTATTTGTTAGTTTGAATCGATCGAACATTAGATCTTATTTGGTCTTAATGTGTTTGGTCTTGGACCTGTTTGGTAAAATGAGATCGCATCTCGGCCGTGCATTTGATGTATCTCAAACATTAGATTTATATACCTTCTACAACCACCCTGCACCAACAACACACATGGTTGGATTCCTCACCACACATGGCACCCAACACCCACCCACTTGTAGTATAATTAGTATTTTGACATTTTTGTTTAAACATTGCATGTTCATATACCTTACAAATTCTATTCAAACCAGACTCTTTATATATATATATATAGGAAAAAAGGGAAATTATTGTATATGATGAATAAGAACTCTACAAAATTAAATATAACGGCAAAAAAACTGTTTAAAGGAAAACATGACAAATGGGAATAATATGACATTCCATGCTTTTATATAGGGGTGTTCACCGAGTCGAGTCGACCCGGTGAACTCGACGATTCCATCCGACTTGACCTAGTTTGGATCGGGTCGGGTTGGTGATTATGGGTACGGGTTGGAATTGGAAAAATCCAACCCGACTCGACCCGATGACCCAATTTTTTATTTTTTTATTTTTTTATTTAAATCTAAGCTTATATTTACTTTTATTTTTTTAATAAAATAAAATGTTTTAAATACAAAAAAATAATAAAATAGTTATAAAACTTATTTTGTGCTTTAAATAAATATTAGATAATATTTTATATTAAAAAAATATAAACTTAGTAAGAAAAAATTTAAAAAAAAAAGGAAAATTGGGTGGTCGAGTAATCTGACCACCCGACCCGACTCGAGATATTTTGACCCCCATTGTCAGCTTGACCCGACCCGACCAGATTTGGTCGGATTGATTCGGATTTGTTTACGAGTCAAGTCCAACCCGACTCGTGAACACCTCTACTTTTATAGCATATCAAGAAAAAAAAGGAAGGAAGAAGAAACGACTTAGAATATTCGTAATTGACCAAGATCACCGGATATATAATGAAATTATAATTGAATACACAAGTAGTGTTTATGATAAATTTGATGTGCTGACCAATTTTTCTAAAAGCTTGAGCCGTTAAGAAGAATAACATTAATGTTTTTATACTCTTAATACTCCTTTTTTATGTGTGGACTGCTGACAATTCTCAAGTTCAACACGTGGACAATTAAGGGAGAAAATTACTTTTTAATAAGAGTTTAACGAGATTTGAACCTAGAATTTGATTTTGATATCATATTAAATTTGATGTACTGACCAATTTTTCTAAAAACTTAAACCGAAAGGATCAATGCTTTTATATTCTTAACAGTTTATCGAAAAAAAGATGAACAATATGTTGTGATTGACAAATTGTCCGTGCCCACGTAAAAAAAGGCAATAAGACCGATTAGTTTTTTTGGTCAAATATCTATAATTTATGCTATAAATAAAAAAGACCTAATCAAGTGTGCTAAATAATAAAAAAATATACTAAAGGTTCAAGTGTTAGTGTAGATTTACACATGTAAATTACATTTTTTGAGTAAGTTGCAAGGGTGCACATTAGTATTTTTTTTTTGTTGTATATATACTTTATTAATAAAAATTACCAACTTACCTGAAAAAAAAACGATTTTATCTACACCTCCATTAAATCCATCTTGAATATTGTAAATTCTTGTCATTTCAACTATGAAAAGTTGCAAAAGTTGTGTTTTTGGTATTAATTCCCATAGTTGAGAATTTGAATTGCAAGAGAGATACCCGGAAGATTTATTTTTAAAACAAATACGGCTTTAATTTATTTATGTTTTGTTTTTTTCTATTACTAAATAAAATTATCAATAAAACTAGCATGACTTTATCTACCTCTTTTTTTTTTTTGGATTACTTTGCAAATCGTAACGCATCTTGATCTCTTTGCATGCATGGAAAAGAATGGGTGTAGTGCAATTAGTTTCCATTAATTTAGATATGTTGACTACTTTAGTTATTATTTACCATTATATATAGTATACACACTTGCTAATTCACTTTCTCAACATGAGCAAAATAATATACATCAAAAAAGTATTTTTCGGAATTGATATGGAAACTATTAGGAATTGTTCAGGGAGGACTATCCTCCTCACATTTATCATCATCGATTTTCAGTCCAACGAGCGATTAAAAAATGTGTGGTTCAGATTGATTAATGAGGGTAAACCGTGGTTAGTTTAGACATAGCTTGGTTCAGTGGGTCGGCCTGCAAGATGTTTTTCTTTTCTCGCGAAGGTCGTGCCCTAGCTCGTCGTCCTGCTTGCCTCCTCGTTGTCATTGGACGCCACGTCGCTAGACGCCATGTCGCTAGATGCCATGCAGCGAAATGACTGCCCTCGCCACTGATGATCCTAGACCTCGATTGTTCCCTGTCAAATTAGGGTCAGACCGTAAGGATCGGGTCGACCCGGTGAACTCAAGGTCGGGTCGGGTCGGGTTGGTGGTCGGGTCGGGTCGGGTCGGACCTGACCCCGACTTGGGTATAGATTGAAAAAATCCAACCCGAGTCGACCTGATCCGATGACCCAATTTTTTTTATTTTTTATTTAAATCTAAGCTTGTATTTGCTTTAATTTTTTTTAAAAAATAAAATAAAATGTTTTAAATATAGAAATAATAATAAAATAGTTATAAAACTTATTTTGTGCTTTAAAATAAATATTAGATAATATTTTTATATTAAAAATATAAAATCAGTAAGAAAAAATAAAAAAAAGAAAAATTGGGACCCGACCACCCGACCCGATCCGAACCGAGTCGGGGTTGGGTCAGATTTGGCCCCCATTGACAGTTTGACTCGACCCGGTCGAATTGGATTTGTTCACGAATCGGATCCAACTCAACCCGTAAACACGCCTATGTCAAAATTGTCAAATTTAAGAGAATTTAATTGTCAAATTGAAAAAAATACTAAAATTTATAAATTTATAATTTAGGACTAGTGTTCAAAATTGTAATTTAGGAAGTATTGGAACAAAATCAATTCAACATAAAAATTGAAATCGTTTTATTTTATAAAAAAATAATATTGTTTAACTTCATCTTCTCAAATTTCTTAGATCATAGCACAAATAATCTATGGTCTTAGCTCCTCACAATTTACACATATAAATTTTTCTATTTTTTTATCTAGATATAATAATATTTTGTTAAAATTTAATATCACTTTTAACATACTAGTCCTTCTCAACAACTTTTTTTCTGATTTACATTACTAGGGCTTTGTGATATTATCAGCAATATAAACAGTGATAATATACTTTAATGATAATGCAATTACACACGCACATATTATATATATATATATATATATATATATATATATATATATAATGTAACAACCAGCAAAATAATTGGGTCTAGTTACTTACTGGCATGCACGAATGCTTTCTTAATTTTGTTTATCGCGTACGTCCATTTCTTGGCGTGCACTGTGCGTATAGCATTTGAACTCTTTTTAAAAAATGTTCCTCGAAACGTGGACAGCCAAAGAAAACAAAAGAATGTTTAAAACAAGCTTCTAAATTATTGTTCAACTTTTTTTTTTTAAATTTGAAAAATTTGACAAAGTAAACTGCTAGAATTTTCTCAACAGAGATACCTAGCTAGAAAGATATCAACTCAGGTACTTGTTGATATTAGTCAATGCTCATTTTGTTGTGTATTTTGTGGAATGGTGCAAGAAGGTGGGGGGTTTTTCAAATTGGCAACACATGACTTGATATTTGATAACCTACCACTAGAAACGCCACACTATTAATTTTTCTTTTTCTTTTTATCAAGTTTATATTCAGGGAAGACCAATATACATATCATATTTCATAACTCATGTTTTATTATATTGTATATATAACTCGTTCAATGGCTCAAATCTGTGCTAATGGTTAGCACATTATATATATTTTACAGTCATAATGACATATAAACATCAAATGTAACATCTTTTACAATACATTATTTTTATTTACTTTTTACGAGTTACGGTACACAAGCGTATAATACACAGGATTAAATATATTTGTTTGTAAATCTTTTTTGTACACAAATCTAAATTAGTGTGTGACATGCACAATATTATCGTTGGCCCCTCTTTTTCTTATCAGCTCAAACTTTTCTTATGTTCTTTAAGACAATTGAGATTTTCGGTCCAAACTATTGAACTAGGAGGATTAATGCATTTGGGTTAGAGATTTATGAGTCTTATGCATAAAAAATGGATATTTAAAATTTAATGTCATTTAATTTAATTCATAAAAGTTATGTTCCACTCTACTTTTTATTAATAGAAAAGGGGAAAAACATACTAGAACAATAGACGGCCCAAGCCCATAATTAGATTACTATACACGATTGATCTGGGCTGCGTAAACGGCCTTGGACTTCGTATATACAATGCATATTCCTTTCTTATATTTATGTATAAATTTAACTTATTTTTTTAATAAAATAAAACTTTGAAAATTAATTTCTCAAAAATATTTTTTTCTCGAAAAACATCTTCCTGCAGTTTATTTCAGTTAATAAACTTGAGTTTTGAAAAAAGATTTCTTCACATAAATGAAAATAGGTCCAAATGCATACAATGAGGACTGAACTTTTACTAAATCTGATACAAGGATAGCTGTCGGATTCCTGTCGAGAATCTCTGTTGCCCAACTAATTGGAAGACAGTTTTCTGTTAGAATTGGATTCTAAATTTGGACTTGAAAGACTTGTCCTTGTTGGAATCTCGTTGCTCTCTCTTTGCTGGTTCATGTATATTTAGCAGCACCATGATCTCCTACTCCCTGCATCATTGCCTCGAGCAAGGATCAAAGGAGACACTCCTCAATTCCTGTCTGTTTCTGTCTGAATTTCATATCAGAATTTGTCGGCTTCCACATTCAAGGTTAGGAAAGAACAGAAACATGTCTTTTCGTAAATTGCAGTTTGTTTTTTTCTCTCGTTGTTTGGTTTTTATCGTTTGAAAGGCCATTTCCTGAATGTCTTCATCTTAATACATTATCAGAAAGCTGTAACTTTTGAAATATGTTTTGTCAACATAATTACCTACAGGAGCTTTCTTTATTGATATCTATCTGTCTTGCAAATTAATGGTCAAACAAAATCTCTTGATTGGGCTCCTCTAAAATCTTTGTTTTTTTTTTCTGTTTTTGTGATTGTAACGAGCACAGAAGAAGTGTTCAAAGGCCAGGGAAATGGGTTCCTCTCAAGTCGGAAAGCTAGCTTCTTGCACCTTGTTCTTTGGTGCAGTTTCCTTTGCTCTGGGCATAGTTGCAGAACTAAAGAAGGTTGAGCTTCATCCTTAAACTCGTGAATTCCTTTCTGTAATGTTGTTATACGGATCGAAAAACCGTAATCATAATGATCACAGCAATGTTTAATCATCCAGGAAAATGTCCTCTTTTTTATTTCTCGTTTAATCAATTGATTTTTTGCATTTTTTAAATGCAGCCTGCAGCTGGAACACCAATTCAGGGAAAGGATGTGATCATCTGCAAGTTTCCAAGTGATCCAACAGTTGCACTGGGAAGCGTCGCCGTCCTGGCAGCCCTTTTATCAGCTGCCTTAGGATTGCTCTCTGTGTTCTTCCCTTACAAAGGCAAATCTGTTCCAAGGAGCACTCTTTTCAAGAACACAAGCTTTTTTATTTTCCTCAATCTGGCAGTGTATGTTCCTCTCAGCAATGTGTTCCAATTCCTTTCTGTTTGATCGTCCACTTCCGTTAAGGCTGTTAAGTGTTAATGGCTTCTGTCATCCGTCTTAATTACTGTGCCTGATATTTCAGGGGCTTGACATTGTTAGGAGTAGGGATGACAGTTTGGACAACCATAGCTGAGGCCCTCCACCATGTCTGGAATGTGCACCAGAACCTTGACGAAGAATGTGCCACAGCCAAGACTGGCATGTTCGGAGGGTCAGCCTTCCTGAACCTGGATGCTTCCCTCTTCTGGCTTATCTCTTTGATGCTGACCTGTAATGTGAGAGAAGACTACTTCGACGAAACCGACGGTGACAGCAACGGCGCCCTTACCTGTGATTTATGATGGTGATATCAAAGAATGCCGAGCATCGTTGCGCTGGAGAACTCAGAAATTTTTTTCATAGAAATGGTGCAGAAGATGTATATATATATATATATATATATATATATATATATATATATATATATATCATATTGTCTTCCATATTATACTCTGTTAATAACTGTACTTCCCTTGTGTAACTATTCTGATCTTATCCGTCCATTGTAAATGAACAAATACTTCAGCTTTTCCAGATGTGTCTAAATGCTAGCAATTGTGAATTCATGCATAGAAGAGTAGATTAGAACATAAAATGCATCTGCAAGTAAAAAAGACCGACATAAGGACACTGACATGCTGCTTAATTAGGCAGTGTGGTGTCATGTATATTCTTCTAACCTCAGTTAAGGCGATTAAACTTTTACTTTCTTTGTAAGATGAATCCAATTCACGCTGTTTGACTACGCCAATCACAAAACTACAAGCTGATAAAATAAACGCTGATAATTAACGGGCATGTAGCCGAATAAGCTCCAGACATCACAACGAGGCGTCCCTGTCCATAGGATAAGGTTTCAGATTTCAGAATCCAAGGTTTACCTTCGGCAATTTCCATCGCCTTTTTTCTGATATCACTGATTCAGTAAAAGCCATACGACATCATGGCCAACATGATACAGCCCTTCGGCTAGTTGCTACAAATAGCAGACAATGTTCAACTCTCTCTTGTATAATTCATGATTCAAATTGACCATGTTGCATATATCATTTATGATTCAAATTTAGTGATGTGCATTACGTGGACATATAACCAGCACAGGGACAAAATTCTCACATCTTCATCCGAAAATTGGGATTTGTCAGGCAAGTAATTAAAATCATGCAAGTTCATTTTCAAGCAACTACTGTTGCTGATTTC
Source organism: Pontederia crassipes (assembly GCA_030549335.1). NCBI lineage: Eukaryota > Viridiplantae > Streptophyta > Magnoliopsida > Commelinales > Pontederiaceae > Pontederia > Pontederia crassipes. The sequence goes on from CM060189.1 coordinate 7,678,756, forward strand.
CCATATCATGCAATCTTCCTCTATAAAGAATCGGATCGCCTGCCAGAGAACTCGCAAGCAATCGGCCGCAATTCCAGAGAAGGTGACTGGCATTAAATCTTGGTAACTAGTGTTTCACTTTCATCTATCTAGGATACAATTGAGGTTGGGATACTTCTTTTATTTTTTTCCTCTGATGAAAGTTATACATCTGTCTTTTGTTACTAGAAAACTCAGTCTATCATCATGTTCATGTGTGTTCCCGTGGTCATATCATTGTCCTCTTTTTATCCTGCAAAGGCATGGCCACAGTGTCAACTAGGGACTCGTAAACTCCCTATCAGGGGAGCAGAAGCCACACACTTGAGTTTTCAGACAACAAAAGATTTATGGGAAATCCCAAGTGGATCCACATGGCCGCTTCCTCTCTCTCTCTCTCTGTGTGTGAGTGTGAGTGTGAGTGTGAGTGTGTTTGCTACTGTATGTGGCTCTGCCAGTTACCAAGATCACATGAGTCGTTCCAACTTGCAAACCCATTCTCGGTTGCTCCCTCCCTCGGATCGATCTTGGTTAAATTACACGTCTCAGTAACAAATATATCACATTAAATTTGATTGATACAACTTATTAGTAAAATTATATATTTCAGACAATAATTTTAGGTTTATTTTTATCTGGATCTCATCAGGTCGGGTTTGTATTGAAAATTTTCATACTCCGATGATCGGGATTTTTTATTTTATTTTAAATATTTTTAACTTAATTTAAGTATTTTATATAACTTAAATTTTTAAAAATATAAAATAAAGTATTTTAAATGTAGAAAATATCTAAATATTTAAAACAATATTTTTGGTATTTAAAATAAATATTAATATATTTTTATATTAAAAAATATTTTTTAAATGGTGCTCATATTTTCTTTTCAATATTAAAATATTAAAATGGCGCTCATATTTTTTTTAAAGGAATATTAAAATAAAATATTTAATATATTTTTATATTTTCTTTTCAATCCAACAAGCTGCAGTTGCTGATAAGGATTTGGTGACCAAAGTAGAAATTTCAAGTTCCAGTATAAACCATGAAGGATATGTTCCATGGACGGCCAATTGGGAAGAAAGCAAGTAGCAAAAGATTCAACTATTTTTTCCCTTCTTTTATTCATTAAAATAATGCCAATAAAAAAACAGCTCTCTGTTACTTAAATGATAAAGATTTTCTTCTTCTTTTCTAGATGTAGTGTATCCATAAGTAAAAATCACATCTAGAAAAAAAAATATCTAAAACTTAAAAAAGCCTAAAAACCATAATTAATTCTAAAACAATCTCTCATACTTCGATTTCCTTATCCCCAAAATAACAATTCTCAACCAGACGCGGATGATACTTGAAAAAGAAACGCACATATATTTCTTAATTCAAGAATAAGACATTATTTGAATTATTTTATTTTCTAACTTATTATGACACAACCACTACAATGACCTATTTGCCACAGACGATTTTCGACGATATTTGTGACTGATAGAAAAAATCTTTCGAAATATGAAAGGTCAAAATGTCCATGGACAAAAAAATTTCCATCGATAAATTATCAATGAGTCTATCTTTCATAATTATCGACGGATAAAAATTTATCGATAATTCTATCTATAATAATACATATGTAATATAGTATAAGTATAAACTTAATATTTTATTATTAAAATTGAAAAATCACTACTAGACTTTCTGACTACTCAGCTTCTATCGAAAAGTTCGACGGATACTGGATTTTCTGATGAATTTCATCACATTTTTTTATGGATGTATCCATCGAAAATTCCTAAAATTGTTGTAGTGAACCTACAACAGACTTAAAATTTTTTTACACTGATAAAAATTGGAAGATTGGAACTACATTGAGATATCATATATGCATGGAGAATTGGAGATGTGGTCGAATATTTTTTTCCGGTGCTATAGACGAAGAAAACGAGAAAAAGAAAAGAAGAAATGAGTTAAGTGATTCCGATTCCAATCATTGCAAGATTTGATCCAAAAAACTTTATTCCGAGAATATATACGTAGAGGGTAATCAAGAATCTTTGTAGGATGTGAAACGGATTCACAACATGCATGCACAAAATATTCTGTTTGTTTTCGACAAAAAGATCAATTAGGCGAGGATCGAGCTCATATTTTATCCATCTTTGCTAGCCATAAAAATCACTATTTTGTGGTTATATTGAGGCTCATTATTTGGCCGGTGTGTTTATTCTACAAAAAAAAAAGTTTTCTTGAATTTTATAATCGTGACATGTTACATTAATCCATGAAAATTATTTTCATTTTGATAAAAAAATAACTACATCGTGAAAACATATTTTAAGAGAGAGCATAGTTTTTCATCGTCACACTTCATTTTTTTATATTTAAAAAATAATTTAGTTGTATCTTTATTTTCTTTTTAGATACTAAAGATCTATATATACATGCATAAAATATTTACTCTGAAATCATTTTTACTTCTATAATTAATTTGATACAAAGACATAAATCACAAATGATATATGTTATTCCAATTTGCGAGATACTTTACTCCGGAGCTTGAGTCACGTGGTTGGTGGTTGATGTTTGTTAAATAGCCAACAAATGACAACTTTCTCCAAGGTAATAAGCTCCCAATTGGTGAAGGATTTAATATATATGTGAAGGATTAATTACTACATATATATTCGATTATATTTTTCCCAATTAATTAAAATCCTTCGGATGTGGCTGAAATATTTTATATGTTCATAATTTTGAATTTAGGACCCTAATTACTTAAATATAAATAAATAAAATTATTTATTACTTGATTTTAATTATAGTTGATTTGACTATACTAATTAATGCAGTATCACACACAGTTGGCAAAAAATTATCATGTCTACCTCTAAGTTCTAACTCATCGGAAATTAACCCCCGAGGAGGAAGAGGGTGTGGGGTGGAGGGAGGGAGAGAGGGAGGTCCACTGGCACGAGGCATATCACAATCTTGTCTGCTGAGAATAGCAAAAACATCTCTCTCTCTCTGTGTGTGTGTCTGATCACGTTCACACATATCACTTGGCCTTTCTCCCATTTCTTTCCCCCTCATCAATCTCTGCATCCACCTTGACAACCACTCTCTCTCTCTCTCCCCCCGATGCCCACCCTTCTTCATCGTGCTTAATTAAACTTCGTCATACAGAGAGAGAATGCTGAGAGAAACGATAAAGTGATCATGTCTCTCTCTTAGTCTGTGCAGTACTGAACGAAGAGCCTGCTTGATTGATCGGCACATCACACGTGCAAAGCCATGTCTTCTGCAGTCTTGTGGAGGCAAAACCATGGCAGCTTCTCTCTGAACCTTTCCTGCTTTTTCTGATCCTTCCTGCTGCAACTTTGTTACTATCTCTCTCTCTCTCTCTCTCTCCCTCCTCTCTCCACCACTCTCCCTCCGTATAGATATATCCTTCCCCAAAGGCCACATAAGCTTAATTTCCTGCAGCAGCTTCTAAAGGAGAAGTCAGAAGGTCTACGTACGTAAGAGGCTTCAACTGTAGATTGCTCGGGTACCTGCAAACTGCATGGAGTTGATTACTTAATGAATTATATATCTTCAATACAAGTTCGTTTTCCTTGCTGTTTATTAGCTGTTGATCACTTCATTGTTTTCGGAAACAAAAAAAGCTTAAATTTTCTCATTAATAGCCATTATTCTCCACCACATGATCTTGGATATGTTCTACCCTTTTTGTTCTTTTGAAGAGACAAATTGACTTTAAGAAATATCGAAGGATTGAGATGTGGATCCAATCCTGTTAGCGTTCACGTCACTTTCCTCTTTGGGGATCATCCTTCCTCCATATTCTACTTAACTCTTGTAGGGATTCTTGTTTTTTTTTTTTTGGTTAATTTTTTTATTTTGTGGAAATTTTTTTGGGGCAACAGTCTCCTTCAAAGTTTTAAATTAAAATAACATTTCCATTTTAATTCACCTGCCAATGAATAATATGTACATGATCTTCTTCTTGGCTCTATTTTAACAATTTTTTTAATAAGAAAAAAAATATGCTTGTGTTAATATATCTGCAATGCATTGAAGAGTCAGTGTCAAAAAGAGGTTTCGATATCTTAACATGTTATAAATAAATAAATATAATATTGTTCATATCTATACTGTTTTCTATGGAAAATATGTGCTTAATTAGCCTTAGCAAATTATATAAATTATCGCCAAAAGAGTGATAATTATGATATGAATGCATCTTTTTGTTTCCCCAAGCTACAATTTTAAGAAAATAAATAATTAGTTCATCAAATTAATAATAGGCATTTGAATGAATTAAAAAAAAATACTTGTAGACATTATCAAAATCCAAAGGAACCATTTTACTACAACGACAAACCACCGTCTCTTTCATGTATTAGACGAAGTACTCGTGTGCCACTTTGAGTGGGGCATGGCATGGGAACCATATTCTGTATACATATAATAATATCTTGGGATTATATACAATTTGTGTCCTTGCTCAAGATTTGTCCTTTGAGAAAATTACAAATAAATTTGTCCCCTATTAAATTCATGACATTGTTCAACTTTGGAATGTTCCTTTTATTAAACCATGCTATCATGTTCTATATTAACTTAAAAAGTTAGATATTATTTGACCTTGGGGAAAGGGAAGCTGTGGAGCTGTGGACTGCCGTCGATCGCAAGATCGACGGCAATCTGACAGACGCACGATTTATGAGCAAAGAGCAGTCTGAGGTTGGTGGTTCGGTTCACAGAGGCACCCGATTTGGTCTAGTAATGTTCCGGTTCAACCAAGATTTATAACTTGCTTTTTAGATTTGGATCTCCCCCTGCTCGTCATTTGGAAAAATTTTCAATCCCGCTGCTTCGCCTTCGCTACTAAAACGCTGCCGCTCGTCGTCTCCGCCCTTCATTCTTTGACATCTCCAACCTTCGCTGCTCCATGTCTCCACTCTTCGCTTCTAAGACGCCGCCGCGCGTCATCTTCGCCCTGCGCTGTTAAGACGTTGCCAGCACATCATCTCTGCCCTTCTCTGCTCCACGTCGCCCTTCGCCGCTAAGGCTCCGTTGCTCGTCGTCTCTGCTCTTAGCTGCTCCATGTCGCCACTGCTCGTGCAATTGGTCAATGAAGTTGTGGCAAGAGATGATGAGATTAAAAGATTAGAATAGTGAAACTTTTATATCTTTTATTGGTAATGACATTGTGTTATGTTATGTATAAAATTAGTTTCCCTTTAGCTTGTAATATTACCTTCCTAACCAGAAATGGTAAAGCTGCAAAACTATGTGGTGATATATTTTATATCGTTTATTGGTAATCACACTGTCTAATGTTATCTTTTATTGGTAAAGCTATGTTCTGTTATATTTTTGCTACGTCATAACCAGAAATGGTGAGACCTTTGGTTAAATTTTTGCATGATGATTCTGCTAATTTTGACATTTGTATTAGCTCGTTGAAATACTTCCTCTCTTCCACCAGAGATAAAATGAAAGAAGTACTTCCTTTGGTTAAAGTCTTTGATGTGCGCACTAATGAAAGAAGAGAGTTTCGTAACTTGCACTAAGCTATAAAATGTTTTTTCCATTATATTTTTCTCTTCTTTTGTCAAGAAAAAAATGGACAGAGATTTGATCTGCATCCCTCCCCCATATACGAATATGAATTCATGATTCCATATTAGAGCTTTCAAAGCAATTTTCATGAAAAAAATGCTACAACTACAAACCAAATTGAAGAATACATTGTCACAGCAACAAAAACATCTTGACCAGTTTTCAAAGCTTCCATTACATAACACATTGTCATAGCAATAACAAATGTAATTTTCTACAAATACAGAACACAAATTACATTTAGAACACAATCTTGGACACAGATTCACAGCAATAACATAACAACTTCCTTCCAATATAGAACACAAATTCACTACAATAACATAATAATTTTCTTCACCAATACAAATCACAACAAAAACAAGATCTTGAATCAATCATGAAACATTGAAGAATCTTGGATCCAAGAATTTTTGGAGGAACTTGAACATAATCTTTGACAGCCATCATGCGCCATAATGTTTCATTGCAACTTGCAAACACTCAAAAAGAATTTGGTGCATAGCTGATAGCCCTCTCGTCGAGCCTTTCTTCTGCTACTACATATGAGGACCGGAGAAGTGGCAGGTCTTGCAGCTGAAAGGAAACCAGCAATGGTGATGTGGAAAGAAATTGTAGAGAGAAAGAGAAGGAGAGAGAGATGTTATAGAGGAAAGGGCTGCGAAGGGCGGAGACGATGCGCGGCGGCGTCTTAGCAGTGAAGGGCAAAGGCGTAGAGCAGCGCAGGGCGAAGAAGTGTAGCAGCACAGGGCGAAGACGACGCGCGGCAGCATAGCGAAGGGCGGAGACATGGGGCAGCGAAGGGTGGAGACATCGAACAATGAAGGGCGGAGGCGACGAGCGGAGCGTTTTAGTAGCGAAGGCGAAGCAGCGGGATTGGAATTTTTTCCAAATGACGAACAGCGGGAGATCCAAATCTAAAAAGCAAATTATAAATCTTGGCTGAACCGGCACATCGCTTGACCAAATCGGGTGCCTCTGTGAACCGAACCATCAACCTTAGACTGCTCTTTGTTCATAAATAGTGCGTCTGCCAGAGCTGTGGACCCAGCTTCCCTTTCCCCTATTTGACCACGTCTTTGCGTTACCATGAATTTTGACATAATTTTTTTTTATTCAGTATTGTTAGCGCTTGACTAATCCGACGTTTGAAGCTATCAATGCATAACATTATTTGAAGTAACAGTTTTAGAGTAGCGTTCTTATATAACTATAACTTGTTAAATTATGGATCAACAAAAGATATAAACGCTCACTGCCAAAAAAAGAAAAGATATAAACGCTGTTGCTGTAACGGAGAAGTATATAACCGTATTAATTCTCGTTTCAGGGATGGAAGGAGAAGAGCGCTCCGATCCGTACCGGCGGACATCGCTGATACCGCCGCTACCTCGCGATTCCCGTGGCTCTCTGGAGGTATTTAACCCCACCACATTTGCCACCCGGCCACAGACCCAACCCAAGTTCCCCGGTTCTCCCTTCGCCACCTGGCAGCAGCCCCAGCCGGACCCACCGCCTCCCTCCGCACCGCACGACTCCGCCGGCGATGACGTCGTTCGGCCGTGGATGGCCCTGCCGCCGACGGTGCCCAGCGCACACACCGAGACCATCTCCATATCCAAGAAGATCTCCGGCGCGGGACCGGAGGTGGTCGCCGGCGAGGTCGATGCGGCGACGCAGCGGGCGGCCGAGTGGGGTCTGGTGCTGAAGACCGACGAGGAGACGGGGAGGCCGCAGGGCGTCGCGGTTCGGCGGTCGGGAGAGGATTCCGGAGGAGGGAGGACCCGGCGGAATTCCGGGAGGTCGTACCGGAGCTCGGAGGACTCGGACGCGGGGACGTCCGCAGGCGGAGGGATGCCGAGGGTCTCGGAGGAGCTGCGGGACGCGCTTTCGGCTTTCCAGCAGACGTTCGTGGTTTCGGACGCGACGAAGCCCGACTACCCCGTCATGTACGCCAGCGCCGGATTCTACAGGATGACTGGGTACCTGGCCAAAGAAGTCATCGGCAGGAATTGGTGAGCACTTCCTTTGCGATGAACTTGTTTGTTATAACCGCTGCATGGAAAAAAAATTGACGAGAGTAATCAAACACATTCGAAGTTGGAAGAGAAAATAACGCTCAAAATTACACAAATGAGAGAGAGAGAGAGAGAGAGAGAGAGAGAGAGAGAGAGAGAGAGAGAGAGAGAGAGAGAGAGAGAGAGAGAGAGAGGAAAAAATGTTACAAGAGAAAATAACGAAGATGCGGTGACCGCTGAATGTGGAAATATGAGCATGCGACTTATCAGATGATTTGTAATCAACGAGGTGATATATTTGTCTTTTTGAGACAGTGTTTATGACTATATAGAATCCAGCTTACTGGAAATGTGATGAGTGTCAATGTTTTTTGGGTATGTGTCAGACTGAAAATGTCATAGATTTGAGTTGCATCGTAAGTAGTGTGAACACTGAGAAGTGGATTTTTTGGTTGCATTTATCCATGATGATAATGTTCAAATGATTGATTAATCATATGCAGTGAAGATTAAATAATAAGATCGAATAATAAGATAGCTCATAGCTGTGACTTCTTTCTAACTTGAGACTTCTTTCCGTTTGTAACTACTTTCTTGCAGTCGATTCCTTCAAGGTTCTGGAACTGACCCTGTGGAAATTGCCAAAATAAGAGAAACACTGTCAGCAGGTACAAGTTACTGTGGCCGCATATTGAACTATAAGAAGGATGGCACGCCTTTTTGGAATCTTCTAACAATTGCACCAATCAAAGATGAGTATGGGAATATCCTGAAATATATTGGGTAAGTTCTATATTAGAGCTTAGGTAATCTTTCTTTTGGTGGATTCCTTATTCTTGTTTAATGTTTGCGGCATTAATCCATCTTCTGTTTGCTTTTGATTCTCGTTCATGTTGAGAGAATTTTTTAACCTATTAATACTATCCAACAGTGAAGAATTTGATGATGTTCTGACTTGACCACAATGATGCTCTTGTTCATTAATCCTCTTGCAACTCATATTATTACTTGTTTTCATAGCATGCAAGTGGAGGTTAGTAGGTACACCGAAGGATCTAAGGATACAATGGTTCGCCCCAACGGATTGCCAGAGTCTTTGATTCGCTATGATGGTATGAATTGTGTCTTGATTCATTCCATATTTTCTTAATAAATATCGTATTTATTTTGTGGGAGTAAGTTCCTAATTAACCTTTGCCTTTTGTTATATGTTTATGGGTAAATCAAGTTCTCTGACACTTAAGAATCCTGCAGCCAGGCAGAAAGATAAGGCCCGTAGTTCAGTCTGACCTTGTACTGGCCGTAAAGAACCCCCGTGCATATTCTGAATCAGGTGGCCTCCCTTTCGTAAGGAAATCTGGAGGAGGTGGAGAAACGATGCCTTTTGATGTTCTTGGAAGGAGAAATTCAGAAAATGACAATCCAGTTAATAATAATTTACGTGGTGGAATCAAAACTTCAATGAAAAAAATCAATGAGCTACCTGAAGTAGGGAATAAAGCAAGAAAATCGGGTCTCCGGTCCTTCATGGGGTATGTTCTGTTGAGCAGATCTTTATCTTGTGGACTGCTGTTGTTGCTCCCTCACTGCTAATAGATTGTCATTTTGCTATTCATGTTTGTGTTTGCGTGGTTAAAGTTTATGCATGTGCTGCAAGTGATGCTTTATTGGGCTGGAAACTTAGACTTCATATTCAAATGTTTGTTTAAAGTCTATTACAACAACTGCAGCTGTATGTTAATGATTTTTATTAATAAAGAATAAGATTTGAAGAAACAATACTGCTTCTAAGGCATTCACCATCTATTAGGCATCAGTTATAGATGCCAATATATGAAGCTCTTAATCTGTGATGCATTTGTGTTAAATTCTGTGGTCGTGCGAAAAAAATCGTTTGTAAAATGAGTAGCAAGCCAAGTGGATTGTGGTAACCCATTTGTTAATCTTCACAGGCTTATTGGATTTGGCCAAGCAGATGCTGAGAAAGATCCATTGAATGCCCACATGGAAGAAGAAAACATGCTGGAGAGCGATGATGAAAGGCCGGAAAGTTTTGATGATGACATTAGAAGGAAAGAGATGAGAAGGGGAATTGATCTTGCAACAACACTTGAGCGCATAGAAAAGAATTTTGTCATTACTGATCCAAGGCTACCGGATAATCCCATTGTAAGATTCCGAATCATGATCTGAATTCATATTTTCTTGATGGCTTTGATTAATATATGAATCTTTGCAATTCTAAAGGAAAGAAAAGCAAGTGTATCATGATAAATAATGCTTATATACTTTCAGATATTTGCATCAGACAGTTTTCTAGATCTGACAGAATACAGTCGCGAAGAAATACTGGGAAGAAACTGCAGGTTTGTAGATCCAAGCTTATACTAAACCTTGCACATTAAGTCTTACCATGTTGAATGACATACACATGAAATATACCACGAATATATTTTTGTATTTGTGAAAGTAGAATACAACTTAGAGACGATTTGAAAGTTAGGCTAGGGGAGGATATAATTTCTCAAGTGACAAAGTTTAAATATTTAGGATCAATTGTAAGACAAGATGGTGAGATTGATGACGATGTTAATCATAGAATTCAAGTTGGTTGGTGTAAGTGGAGGAAAGTCACTGGAGTTCTTTGTGATAGAAAAGTACCCAATAAAGTTAAAGGAAAATTCTATCGTACTGCTATAAGGCCAGCAGTGTTATATGGTAGTGAATGTTGGGCTATGAAGGGACAACATGAACGTAAAGTGGGGGTAGCCGAAATGAGGATGTTGAGATGGATGTGTGGTCATACAAGATTAGATAAGATTAGGAATGACCATATACGTGAACGAGTCGGAGTGGCTCCTATTAGTGAGAAAATAGTAGAGAATCGTTTGAGATGGTTTGGTCATGTTCAGAGAAGACCATTAGATGCGTCAGTAAGAAGAATAGATCAAATAATCTGGAGTCCGATTAAAAGAGGGAGAGGGAGGCCAAGGCGGACACTTGGCGAACTAATAGAGCAAGATCTATTGGTGAATAATATACCGAAAGGTTTGGTTACTAATAGAGCGGAATGACGTCGTATGATCCATGTAGCCGACCCCACCTAGTGGGATAAGGCTTTGTTGTTGTTGTTGTTGTTGTGAAAGTAGAATACAACAATCTCATTTTGTGATATAAGAAACTTGGATTCCAGATGTTGCTTGTATGGTTTCCTCGATATTTTTTTGTACGTATGATATTATGAATAAGTAGGGACTGTTAATCATTGTAATTTTTAATGCTTTAGTTTCTTGATTATCTCTAAAAATACAAGTAATCTACAGATTTCTTCAAGGCCCTGAGACGGATCGAGCAACTGTAAGAAAAATAAGAGAAGCCATTGAGAATGAGACAGATGTTAATGTGCAGTTAATAAATTACACAAAAACTGGTATGTCTACGGTCTACCTTTAAATTAACTATCATGGCTCTGCAAATAATAACTAGAGTTAAATATCTATGTCAATTTCACTTATGGAATTATTATTCTTATGTCTTGCATGTGGGTAATTCTTTCATTTTTGCCTGGATATTAAAGCTGAACTTGTTCTCTACTTTCTCTATGAACACCTCGAAAGTTCTACTCTTGCTTCCATGAATCACCCTTTTCTGAAGATACTTCGAGTATATCTTAGGTAAGTGATAAAAAAGTTATGTCATGGTATGATGCTAATTGATTTAATAATTGGAACATAATTCCTTTAGACGAAATGAAAACCTAATTATCTTGGGTATACCATGCAGATCACATAAAATCTAATTATCTTGGGTATACCTTGCGAAGAAAATTTCTAGTTGGTAATGTTAAGTACCATTTGTTCAATAAATTGTTGTTGAAGTTGCATTGGGTTATTCTTATAAATCTTTGAGAAAATGAATGGAAACATATCAGCTAATTACAGTCAGCCTCTCAAAAAAACTTACAGTAATACATAGCTATAGATAGTCTATTATATCTATTACTATTAAGTACTGATTGCCTCTACATTTTTGTGATGCTTTACATGTTGTCCTTAATCAGGTAAGAAGTTTTGGAATCTATTTCACTTACAACCGATAACTCCGCCCATATTTTATAGCCGGTCCCAAGCCCGGATAAAGGAGGAGGGTTGTGTTAGGCCCCGACAACCAACATAAAATCATGTCGAATCTTATGAACATGGATCAACGAATAGAATGGCGTCGTATGATCCATGTAGCCGACCCCACCTAGTGGGATAAGACTTTGTTGTTGTTGTTGTTCACTTACAACCGATGCGTGATCAGAAGGTACAAACTCAATGAAGGAACAGAAATTGAGTTTTATTTGATCCATAATATTTATGTTTATCATACTATGTTTTTTCTGTATGTTTGACTGTTTTACATCATTCTTTTATACAAAATAGGGTGAAGTCCAATATTTCATTGGAGTCCAGTTGGATGGTAGTGAGCACGTGGAACCACAACAAAATTGTATACCAGAAGCTGCTGAAAAAGAAAATACAAAGCTGGTTTGTATTATTATTCTGTAATAGGCTATCCTTATGTTAGAACATGTACACATTGCATTCAACTTTTATGATTACTGGACTAAAATCTTTTTCATGATTACAGATGCTTCAATCAGTGAGCAGCAAGCTGAATATTCAATTTCTATTTTATGGAGTCAACATTCAAGTTTTTTGTTGTATTGCAAATCTTGGTAGCGTTAGGTCATGAAATAAGTCACTCTACCTCTGTTAAGTCCAAGATGAATAAATCAAACCAGCTGAAATGTGTCACACCAGCTAGCTTTTGAAAGATAATTATCCAGCTTTGTGGATAAAATTAATAGATTTACTATTTAACTAGTAGGGTAAATTCATAGATGATTATTGGATCCATCAAATGGTAATAAGTATTAGTCTACCCATTCTACACGGAGTGCCCGACATCTCCTTTTGAAAACTGAATCCATCGCGATTCATATGATACAATTGTAATAAACAGTTTTTTTAGATCCATGCTTTTCCAATTATATTTATTTCATTATAGTTTATCAATTATATTTTATTTTAGTAATACATTTTGGATTATATTTATCTTCTGAAAAACTGAATAATTTTTTTTAGTTACACTTGGCAATACTGCACAATTTGCAACAGAGATAGTGAACTCAAATGATATGTAACATTTAGCTGTCGTAAAACAATGGTGTGCCTTACAATGTGAGACTTAGCTACCTACCTCAGTAGAGGAAAAAATAAGAAACAATACGGAGTTAGAAATCTTTTCTCCAACTGAGATAGAGATAAATTATAAGCTCAGGGATGAAAACATAGTTTTCATGCTCTCTTTCCAATCGAAACTCTAAATTATTGTAGTTTTGGGATGGTAACATATTGCTGTTCCTTTTTTCATATTTGTATTCGACTATTAACATGTGACTACTTATCTCAAGTCTTGTACTCACAATTATTATAGTTGTTACTGCATGTATACTTATCTCAAGTCAAGTTCTCACAATTCTGTTGGCATTTAAACAGGTGAAACAAACAGCAGAGAATGTTGATGAAGCTGTTAGAGAGCTACCAGATGCTAATTTGGTAAATTTTCTGCATCTTCTCACATTCAGCTAGGTTCAGGCCATGAAACATAATTAGAGGTTCAGTCGAGGATAATTTACCTGTGTTTGATGAATGATGCAGAAACCTGAAGATCTATGGGCTGACCACTCAAGGGTGGTTCTTCCTAAACCTCATATGAGAAACAGCCCTTCATGGAGAGCCATACAGAAAGTAAGCAGTACTGGAACTTAATATATATGCACACACACACAGCGAAAACTTCATGTCAGAAACATGTTAGAGCCAAGGCAATTTGGTTCTTTTTAATCGTTTCCCAACCAGGATATTTCAGATGGCATCTTCTTTCCTCCATTTCATTACCAACTATAATCTCTGGAAGAACATAACTCCACATGTTTGAGGAATATTTATACCAGACACCAATAGTCTTAGATCTTTCTGAACTTCTATTTACTTAAAAAAATTCATCACATTTCCTTTTTCATATTCTAACACCTGCCACTACTCACGCAAAGTTATCACATTACATAACTTAAACAGATGATACACTGGAGACAAAATGGTAAGTTATGTTTATTTATTATTTTTTCATTATAATAATCATGATAGATTTGACACAAAAGTGAAACTTGATGAATTTGTACTTGATTTTCTTTCCACAATGTGTCATCTTATAAGTTTCATGCAGCAAATCATCTCAATCATTGACTATTCCTAATATAAGTTTCATCCAGCAAATCTTCTCAATCATTGACTATTTCTAAGAAAATATATTGTCGATGCTTGATGATTATTTTATGGACTGTATTTCAATTTTCAAGAGCTCTTTCACTCATCTGCAGGTAATAGAGGGTGGAGAAGCCATAGGATTGAAACATTTTAAGCCTATTAAACCTTTGGGATCTGGGGATACCGGAAGGTAGAATTTTTCCCTTTTATGCCTACTACTTGGGTTACTGATCTACTGTTGTGCTGATGCCCAAATCCGTTCATGAATCAAGTTTCTCATCTTTTTCCATTTTGATATACTTCTCAGCATTATTTGGTTGAATCACTTAAAAGAAACTTTCGTTCATGATTGCTTTTGTTTCTTTACTTATATGAATATCCGAAATTGTACTTGTGAAATCCCACGCATGATTACATCAAGTTTTTTTTTTCATTCTACAAATTCCTCAGTTCTTGAATGAATTCTTACATTTGATGCATCATGATATGCATGAAATCAATAATCAAGGTCTGTTACATGTTTATCTTGTTAGCCCTTAAAGTAGTTTAGGAATATATTTTAAAGCAGTCATTGCTTCCTTTCCTTATCAATGTCTCTTTATCAGTATAGGTGTGATGGAGGCTTGCAATTATCTATTTCATTTAATTGAGATTTTTGTGCATATAACTTATGCTCCCATATGGCAGTGTACACCTTGTGGAACTGATTGGGACAGGAGAATACTATGCTTTGAAGGCTATGGACAAAACTGTTATGCTTAACCGCAACAAGGTACGTAGTTTGCCTTTGCCTTGTCTTTACCAAGGATTCTACAACTCTTGTTGCTATGTCATGTTAGGTCAGTGTATACCTTTTTGTTCTGTTCATAGTAGTGAAATCACAGGAGAATCCATATAGAACGATATACAACAGTCAAAACAGCACTGTCACATTTTTTTTTTGTAATTGAACATCAGAGATCCAGATATTTCCTCTCTTTCTTTTATGCAAAATTTATTGCCATTTTGCCTCAAAGTCTTCATTTGATTCAAGCATGTTGTAGATTTTTTCTTTGTATTAATTATTGTAAATTCCCTCATTTTCTATGTCTCAATTTGGAAGTGAAACTTCACACCTCATGTTGTCTGAGGATCATGTAGAACAAAATTCACATCTTCAATATTGAAAGTTTTGTCCTCATGTTTTCAATTGACGATAGGTTATAAGGGAGTTTAAATTCTCGACCAGAAAGTATTCTATTTATCTCATACTACCATGTCACTGTTATGCTTAACCGCAACAAGGTACGTAGTTTGCCTTTGCCTTGTCTTTTTTTTGTTCTGTTCATAGTAGTGAAATCACAGGAGAATCCATATAGAACGATATACAACAGTCAAAACAGCACTGTCACATTTTTTTTTTGTAATTGAACATCAGAGATCCAGATATTTCCTCTCTTTCTTTTATGCAAAATTTATTGCCATTTTGCCTCAAAGTCTTCATTTGATTCAAGCATGTTGTAGATTTTTTCTTTGTATTAATTATTGTAAATTAACTCCGCCTATGTTTTATAGCCGGTCCCAAGCCCGGATAAAGGAGGAGGGTTGTGTTAGGCCCCGACAGCCAGCGTAAAACCCTGTCGAATCTTATGAACATGGATCAACGAATGGCGTCGTATGATCCATGTAGCCGACCCCACCTAGTGGGATAAGGCTTTGTTGTTGTTGTTGTTGTTGTTGTTGTATTAATTATTGTAAATTCCCTCATTTTCTATGTCTCAATTTGGAAGTGAAACTTCACACCTCATGTTGTCTGAGGATCATGTAGAACAAAATTCACATCTTCAATATTGAAAGTTTTGTCCTCATGTTTTCAATTGACGATAGGTTATAAGGGAGTTTAAATTCTCGACCAGAAAGTATTCTATTTATGTCATACTACCATGTCATTATTTTGTTAATGCCATTTGGGATAGATTACAAATGAGCATAAGGTGTATGAGATCCAATGATCTTGAATGATGTAGCTAAAGTGAATCTCCCTAACTAGTAAATTTGCCATCATTTAAGTCCAATAATTATTCATCTGGAATTCTGGGAATTTATTCTTTTAAAGCAGATTTTAACTTATCTTTTTCATCATTGGTGCTTATTGTTCATGTATTTACCAACTTTTCTAACAATAATGATCACTGAGTACCTGCAGTTGACATTCATTTCCATAAAATGCTTGGCAAACTGTCACTCTCTTCAGGTACATAGAGCTCGTGCAGAAAGAGAGATTCTTGATATGTTGGATCATCCTTTTCTTCCCACATTGTATGCTTCATTTCAGGTTTGTTCTCCATCTACTTCTGTTTGAAATTAATTATTTCACCCGTTTTACTAGATTACTAGGGTCTATGTGATCAGACTTCCTCATTTACTGCCAAAACTACTGACTAATTACATAAAAAAACTACTGGCTAATCAAGGAGAAATGAATAAAGATAGATGATAAAAGAAGCAAAACCGAATCTGTCAAACAATACTAAAACTTCTTTCAGACAAACTTGAGATATATGAATACTTTTCTTCCTTCTTCAAGGTTAGCTTGTTATTTTGAACTGATCCACAATTTGTTAGTGATGCATAATTTTAAACCTGTACTTTTTTGTCAAATCGAAGAAAGAAACTTGAAGTACTTGTTTGGACGTATAACCAATTCTAAATTAACTCTTGTTGCAGACAAAAACACATATTTGTTTAATAACTGACTACTGCCCTGGTGGAGAGCTCTTCTTACTACTTGACCGGCAACCGACTAAGGTTTTAAAGGAAGATGCTGTTAGGTACATCTTTTTTCAACATGAATACGCTAATTGACACATTTTATCATTCTGAAAGTACATTAGTATATTGAGTAGTGGTTTATCAATCTTAAATAGCGCACAAGGCTAGATAATCTGGCGAATCATTTTTATTCTTGTTTCATGCTTATGTTTGTAGTTAATTAGTTGAAACTGGCAAATAAGTTGACTAAAGGAGAAGTTTTATCCATTTTTTAGGGTATTAAAGGTGAACTTCATGAATTTTTCAGATGTCCTTTACCACTATTCTACATATGTAGATGATTAAGAAATATGATTTAAAATGCGTAGAATGATTCATGCAAGAGCATGGGACAAGTACTTTTTTTTCTTTTGGGAGAGGAAAGAATGGATGCCAGTTATGCAGTCATCCTAGATTTATTGAATTATGCACATCAATCATACCATGTGACATAGTGGTGACTTCTGTCTTTCTGCGTTGTTCCTTAATCCATTGAATTTGGCGAAAAATGTCAAAATACTTGCTGGAGTCTATACTTTACAGTCAATATTTTGATTTTCAAGGAATGTCCTTCAGAAACGTTCCTTTAATACCTTTGAACGATGGAGACTGTTGTTCTTACAGATTCTATGCTGCAGAAGTTGTTGTAGCACTTGAGTACCTCCACTGCCAAGGCAAGCATTCCTCCAGCAAATTTCAATTGTTCGACTAGAAAGGACATAAAATTTCCTACCGCTTGCTCAAATTCTACGATAACCCTTTGACATTCAGTTTCTTGAAGTTCAGTATTACATCAGTTTATGATATTTTTATAGTTTTGGTCTACTTGTTGCAGGCATCATATATCGGGATCTGAAACCAGAAAATATCTTGCTTCAGAAGGATGGACATGTGTCTCTGACGGATTTTGACCTGTCATGTTTGACATCTTGCAAACCTGAGGTTAGTGGACTGTGGATTTTGTGGGTTAACACATCAGCTGATATTATTCACCTAAGGTGTCTTAGTCCTTGCGCATGTCTGACCCTTCAAAATTTTGAAAAGAAAACCCTTCAATATTGTTATGTCTAGCGGCTGTATCTTAGAGCAGGTTCAGGACCCTAAATAACTAATAGGATGTTAGAAGGTCAAATATTCTTCAATTAACAAAACTCTTATCATATTTTCTTTCTAGCCATAAAAAAATCATCATAATTTCTTCGTTTTACATATAACAAAGTTTTTATTTATCAATTTAGCATAGTTGTAGCTATTTTAAATTGTCTAAGATGTCAACCAGATAAATTTTAACTATGTTTTCTTATGATCAGCGATGCATTCTTGAAGGAAACATAGTGAAAGTTTGGGATCTAGTTGCTTTTCGTGTGCTGATCCTGTATTTGTTGATTTAGCGGATATCATTTTGGGCATTTCCCATATTTCACTCACCGTGTCTTACTTTAGAAACTACTTTATTGATGCTGTAATCCTTTTTGTTGCTCACTATGAGCTGATTATGTGATACTGTAGCTTGTGCTTCCAAACATTGAGGACAAAAAGAAGCAGAAAAAACGTAGGGTTCCTCCTATCTTCATTGCTGAACCAAAGCGGGCATCAAATTCATTTGTTGGAACTGAAGAATATATTGCACCGGTATGCTTTCTGATTAAACAGGGTTAAACAGGGTTAAACAGGAACCAACTTGATGATAACTCAGTTAATTCACACACGCATCAGTCTGGTGACATGAATACTTTTGAGAGGAAAAAAACAGTAGTCCATCAATATATTAATGATTATTTGCCTGCATGTGACTTGAACTTCTATAGACAACTTGTTATTTGAATCCTACAGTTTGAGGATTGTAGTCTTGATATGCCCCCAAATCTTTCTCCTCTCAAACAAAAACTGCATCTTTCTAGACTCTTTCCGCCTGACAAAATACTTGACTTTCTGGTTTCTATTCTCGAGTTTGGAATGAGCATTTTTTTTCAAAAAAAAAGGAGCTTCCGTAATGAGGACTGAGAAAAGAGAATAGGCACTTGGAAGTTTTGGATCAATTTTTATAACCGGATCATGGCTCTTCTTTAGGGGTGTTCACGGGTCGGATTTGACCCAACCCCGTTCGGGTCGGGTTATCCGACCACCATTTTTTCTTTTTTTTCTATTATTTAATATAAAAAATATTTATTTAAAAAGCATAAAATAATGTGTTAAATATTTAAATATTATTTTGCACATTTAAGATATTTTTTTTATTTTTAAATACCAAATATAAGCTAAAAACTAAAAAAAATAAAAAAATTCGGGTCTTCAAGTTGGGTACCCGACCCGACCCAAGGTCAAGTCGAGGTCGAGGTCGGGTCCGACCCGACCCAAATTGGGTTATCGGGTTTGCGAGTCGACCCGACCCGACCCCTACTCTTCTTCATGCATGGTCGATACTCGCGACCCACGCCTAGGGCATTGGCGACCCGCGCCTGCGTGACCCGCGCCTAGGGCAGCCAGCCCTTTCATCGCCGGGGGCTTCTCCCCGGCGGTGCCACCAACATTGCCGGCGACCCCCGTCGGCGGTGCCACCACCGTCTCCGGCGACCCCCGCCGGCAGCGTCACCGACGAACGCCTTCTTTGCTCGTTCGCCTGCTTTTCCCCTGTTAGCACGAGAGCGGCGGACTAGGGCATTCAACTGCCTAGGGCATCCTGCACATCATCGGCGGTGCCTTCGTCGACAACCTCCGCCTGTCTCCGGCAACCCTGTTGGCAGCGCCTCTGACGAACTTCGTTTTCTTCCTCTCTCTGCTGTTTTTTTCTCCCCTGTTTCGGCTTCGCCGCCTCCTGCTGCCGCACACTCCGGCGGCCTCTCCCTTCCTCTCCTTCATCCAACTCCCACATCGCTGGGGGCTTCTCCCCGGCGGTGCCACCGCCATTGCCGGCGACTCCCTCCAGCGGTGCCACTATCGTCTCCGGCGACCCCAACCGGCGGTGACATCAACTATTTTCGGTTGTCTTTCTTTCATTCTCTTCCTCTCTGCTGTTTTGCGCCCTTGTTTTCGCCTGTGAGCACCGGAGCTGTGGACTAGGGCATCCTGCCGCTTGACCACATCGCCCGGGGCTCCCTGAAAATCACTAGCAGACTGGTCGTGCCACCATCTGCCTTCGGCGTCACCCTCCCACGTGACCAGATGCGGCGTCGCCCTCTACATTTGACTGATGGTTGGACCACCTTCACCCGAGCCCGTGAAACCTGCCCCCACCACCAATCGCCTTCTCATTGCTTCAGGTGCCTGGACGACGGTCACTACGCTCGGGACTATTCCGAACCCTTCGATGCTTTCGATGCACACTGTTAGTCTTAGTCCCTTCTGGAGAATGATGAATAAATTTAGAGTGAGTTTAATAAATTTTCATGATTTAGAGGATCGAAAACAAACGTGAATGCTTTTGCAGCAGAAAAAAAGGATGGTGAAAGCAACATGGATTTTCCATTCTGTGAATATGAGCAAATAACATCAGCAGCTTGTTGAGAGCCTGGAACCTGTCAATTAGTTTCTCACTCAAATTAACCTAGAGTTCCTGAGAACAACCTAACAACCCATTTTTTTCCTGAGATCAAGGGCAACACAAGGAATTGCTTATTCTTTGAAAAGAATAAACAGTTTCAGCCTTTCTTTATTTGAATAATTTCTCTCCCAAAATTTCATTTCTCATAGGGTTAAACTTTATTTTTAAATCCCCATAATAAGCTGGTGCCAAGGTACAAGGATAGGACCCGCTTTTGGTCTTGCAAGGCGGCTAGTGGTACAAGAGTTCCAACATCTAGCCAAAGAACTTTGGGACCTAGAATGTGATTGGTGTTGAACTCGAACTCGTGATAAAGAGTTCCAAGATTCCCCTTTTCAAAAAAAAAAATAAAAAAGGAAGACCTCTAACTATAAAGGTGCCATAGCCGCAGGGTTAGGTTGGAGTAGCGGATCTTGAGTTCTTGTAAATACAAATTTTTTTGTTGAAAGTTTTACACAAGATGATCAATCGAATTAATCGAATTAGTTGAACGTGAATCGGCCTCCCGTCTATAAATAGTGTGCATAATTATTAGTGTCGTATAAATTAAAGCGTCGGTTTGGCTTCTCATATAGGGGAGCTGGCCGCCCAAAAAAAACACCATTGAAGAAAAAAAAACAATTTACTTTCTCTTATTTTCCTATCAATTACTGCCAGGAACTCCTGTCCAAGAGGGGTTGATTTCGATGCAACCTATTTTCACTCAAGGACTCATAAAAAAAGGGAGTTGTCCCTCTTGGATTTAAGCCAAAACTGTGAGCTAATATTTAGCAATTGTGCACATATTTAGTAAGAGTTTGGTACTTCTAAGTCGAGTTAAAATCAATTAGTTAAGAGTTTTATTCTTTTTATAGTTACCTATTATTTGTATCCCCTTTTTTTCATGGTTTTGTAACTTTTGTTCATGTTTACGTTAAGATACAGTATTGAATTTAAAACTTTTTTGTATATGCAAAGAAAATGTTTGCAGAATATTTCAGCCGTAGCCAGGTGCAACTTGGGACCGGCGTAGATTAATTAGAATAACAGTGGGGTCTAAATTTTACTTCCCACGGGACGACAAGTGCAAAAAGGCAATGTCCTTAGAAAGTTTCATAACAGTGCAAATTAGTGTAGGGCAAAGTTCTGGAACATTGAATGCAGTCAATAAGAGAGGAAAATAAAGGAACTCCGTAGCTGATAACATTTCAGGTTAAAGAAAGAGACAGAAGAGAGGTTCGTGGCAAAGAAATCATTGAAAAAAAATGAATTTAACAGCTTTCGACGACTGCACAATACACAGATGAACGTTTCGGCGGTTCCAGACCCTGAAAGAAAAAAGGGCAAAAGAAGTGCAGTAATCAGTGCAACGGATGAATAATCATTCTGGATTTATGTACAAAAATATGCACCAGAGTGAGAAAAGAAACCTTTCCATGCAGATCATCTGATGAAAAATGCTGAACTCAGCTCCCATCCCATGCACGTGCTTTGAGTTCCCTGTCAACTTCTGCTGATTGGACAAGAGCACAGTCAACAGTAGCGGGCGCAGAGCGACAAGGAACAGCAGGGACTTTTGTCCTCTTTGGTGTACCTGGGGATGTCGTGATTGTGCTCTCCCTCATATCTTGTGACAAGGGCACCTGATTCGCCTGCAGCCCTCTCCACATATTTCCGTACGTTGCATCTTGGATCGTTGCACTTGTAGTAACTCCTGCGTGCAACGCCAAGTTCTCTGTTCTATTAGCAAAAATGTCAGAAGCCCGTGAAATAATAATGCTGTGGAAGAAAAGAGAAGAAAAAATCCGAAACTTCTGCACAATGAATTCAGTTTCAGACGTATAAACCACCTGAATCCTATCAAAGAGATGACGCAAGTTCAAACCGATTTCAGGATGCACTAAATATGCGTGTGAAAATCTGAAAATGTGCACAAAAGAATTCGACATATTGAATCTGAAAATGTGCACTAAGTTTTGTATCCTTTAGTGTTGAGTCTTACCTCGGTTGATCGTTTCCCTTCACAGCCTTCTGCCCGTATTTTCTCCAGTGGAAGCCATCCCCTGAAGTTTCAGTGCCTGTGGGATTCTGTTTTCTGTGGTTGCACCCTGCTTCATCTGGTCTGGCAGTGTTTGCTCCAGAAGCTTGCTCATCATTCCACCTACTGAAGATGAAATAAAACAAAGAGTCATTTCATTGTTGCAAGTGACTTCAAATTCTTACAACTGAAAGATGCTTCGGATAATTAAGTTGTCCAGATAACTATCTTATTACTATGATTGATTCATATAATACCGAAAGAAATAGTGCTGATAATTAAATCAACGCCCCCTCAGTACCACCACCTCGTCCACGGACATGCTTAGATATGTGATTTTGTACTTTTAATTGCTACTCCAAGTTCAAAGTTGAAAAAAAAATTGCACTACGAATTACTATCAGTGGACTTAACTACTACTCACCTTCTCTTATGGTTAAACTTGTCACCACTCACGTTAACTGCACTGCTTCCTGCTTCGCCTGACCGATAACTCGTTGTTCCAGCACAATCAACTGCAAGATGTATTCCAATTTCATTGCAGTTCTTATTCACCATTCCAGCAGATATATTCCACCCAGAAGGAATAGTTTGTAGTTGATCGCCATCTCTCCCTTGTTCATCAGAAACAGCAGATTTCCCTTGTGAATTCGATGAGAGTCTCTTGAGGGATTGAGGTGGTTTAGGATGGTTGTGCACGCCTTTGTAAACTATTTCAGCTATTTCTCCGCCGACAGAGTTTTGGACGTTCTTCTTTGCTGGACAAGTAGGACTTGTGCATTTGTAGTAGCTTCTGGGGTATTCACTTCCTTTCACTTGCTTCTGACCATATTTTCTCCAGTTATAACCATCATAAGAGAGCTTGTCTCCACTGTGACGCTGAAGTTTCATGTCTAACTCCATGCCCTGGGATGCAGCATTCGAAGGTTCGCAGCTCTTGCTAATATCAGCATACGAAGATGAGTTCTGGAGTTGGTTGGTGTTGTGCTGGAGCTGGATGCTCGGATTTGGTTCGTAAATTGGAGCTTGCAAATTCATATTTCCTTCATGACAATTGGCATCAAAAGTTTCCTGCAGACGTAAGAAGAGAACTTGATTAATTCAGTCTGCAGGAGAACTTCGATAAGTTGAAGTAAACTTGGTTGCAAACTTATTACCAGATTTACCAGCGGAGAAGATTTAGATGCTGAAACAACTCTTTCTGTGGGTTTGTGTAAGACGCTTGATCTAAAATCTGTTTCCAAATTTGTCACCAATCCCTTCTCAGGTGATGCAATACCAGAACTCTGCAGGCACTGTTCATCATAATGTCAATATTGATTTCTCTTGGGAAAACCATAAAAGAAAGAAAGAAAAAAAAGAAGCAGTCGCAAGAACAAAAATGGCATAATTAAACATCATGCTAACTCGCCTTGGTTGCAACAGCTTCAGGTGCAGAACTAGGGCAGGATCTGAATCTAACAGTCTTCGGTTTGATGGCAATTGTTTTCTCCCGGCCAGCGGGCAAAGGTCTCCGGGAGCTGCCAGCTTCGACCATGAGGTGAGGATAGGATGTGAGCTTGGACGAAGGCTTGGATGCTACAGGTTTAGCAACACAAATCTTTTCTTCTCCTTGCATACTTGGTTGTCAATAAATTCACTGTCACTAGGTTCACAGCAATCAACAGTGGGTAGTCGTCGGTGCCAACGTGAGCAAACTTCAAAGTAATGCAGCTTCAGAGGACGCCAACGCAGTGCATTAACATTCGGATCTGCAGAAGAAAATCGCCGTTCAAGATAAAGCAAGCCATACTCATGTGGTTAATATGCTAGCAATGATTGTGTGCAAGGTTACTTTTCTCCTTAGAATTGGTTAATTAAATCAGGAAAAGCTGCTTCTCTTTTTTCCTGCAACTTTTCTCTGGTTGGTGGCACAATGCAAAAAGCATGAACAAAGAACAAATATAGTTTAAAATATCTTGTCTGCAGGCAGAAGCATAGATACTTATAATATCTTTCATGATCGTACCTCATGTGATCATCAAATATCAATTGCACTAAAGAACTGAGTAAAAGTGCACTAAGGTCTAGGCTCCCCCGGCAGCTTTACTGAAACTAATTAACAATCCAAACTTTGGCGATTCAGTTTGCAGAAGCGGCATTAAAGTAGGATAAGAAAGCAGAATCACACAGCTGATATCCAGAAGAATAATGCAATCATCAATGAAGCACGTACCTACTTATCTATCTGTAAAGAAATTAAGCGAGAGCAGGTGAGAGAACCCTTACTCTTCTGAACTATAGACGCAGATGAAATAGATAGCACAAAGCAAAGTGCCAGAAACGAAAACTGGAGAACCTCATACGCATGAAGGTTGTCTTCTCCAACATAAACTTCTAGGCATGAGAACTGAGAGAAAAAAAAAAAACAGATCAGATATAAAGTTGTAAAAGACAGAATTTTGAGAAAGAGACACCTTTCTTTGTTTTACTTGGTACAGAACCTCTGGCTCCTTACGTTGTCAATCAGAACGAAGAAAAGAGATTACGCTCACGTGATCTTACCAAATTAGCAAGGTGGAAGCATGGGGAACAAAATCAATGATGAAATATTATTCACGTGACAAGTCTTCACAAGACTTCTTTGAGTTTGAATGAAAATTTTGATTTGCACCTTACTGAATTATGAATTTAACGGAGGTGTTGATCTACATTGTGTAAGTTAATCTTTTTTAGGTAAGTTGGGAAGAAAATTTTGCACAATAAGATGTATATACAACAAAAAAATGTCAATGTGTACCCTTGCAACTTACCTAAAAAAGTTGATTCACATGTAGATCTACACCAATATTGAAATATATATATATATATATATATATATATATATATATATAAAGAGAGAGGAGAAAATATATATGTAGAGCATTTGATGTAGAACGGGTGTAGAGCACTATTTTTTCTTATCAAGTTATTAAAATAATTATATATTAATTTAAAGTATATATAAATAGTAAAGATAATTAAAATCAAGATCATCGGTATATTCGAGGGTCGTGATCAAGTCATGTTTAAAAAATGACTAATTCGACGGTTGTAATTTATTTAGCTTTAGATGATACAATTTTATTGACAATTACTCAAATAAATATTTTTTCATCTAAGAAGTATATGATCAATTTAATAATGAATTATAATCATTAATATAAGTAAAATGATAAGAAATAAACGCTCTACATCAAGATATAGAATGAGATGCTCTACATACTCATTAACCTCATATATATAGCGCTTTCCGTTGAAGCATATGTCAAATGATTTTATCTTTAATTTTTTCAATATCATTTTTTTATTAATAGTTTAGATGATCATCGATGATAACAAAAATATAATTTAAATAATCAATAATCGCTATATTCATCATTTTTAAAATTTTATAAACATATGCACATTATTATTCTTCATAATAAACATAATCATTTTTCATAACTTTTTTGTTATTATCGACGATCCTCTAAACTATTGATGAAAAAGGATATAAAAAAAATAAATGTGTAAAATTGTTTGACGCGTGCTTCACACGGAAAGCGCTTGAGACCTTTATTAAATCATATATATATATATATATTAATTTTCTTATTAGATTATATCAAATGATCTTATAAGAACAATTTGAGTTCGGTCGTTTCAATTAAAGTTTTTGAAAATAATGTGAAAGTTGAAAAGATAGGAGTGTGATACTTTATTAGGGAATATTGTTCGCCGCTATTGCAAAAATCAGGGTCTTAAGGATCGATCTATCATCTAAGCAAGTTCTCATGTAACTGTAATGCGTCCACTCCCCCTAATTTATTTGTTGTCGAATGATGAATGGCTCACCTACATGGCACGATTTGATGGCCGATTCAGCGGCCGGTTCGACATTTGAAGATGCGGCCATCAACCCGCTTTGTGCACTAAAGAGTAAAGAATGATATATATATATATATATATATATATGGACAAAATGGGGGTGAAACACCCCTTAAGCGTTCTACTGTACAACGCTCAAATCTCAACCCTTGGTTTTAAACGAATGATCCATATTAAAACCACTCAAACTTCCCTAAAACCACTAAATCCCTATCGTGAGATAGAGAGAGAAAAAAAGCAAACACCATCCTCTTTTTTTATTGTGTTCGTGTCCTGCAAAGAAAAAAAGGACCATCTCCATCTCCAATCATGTTGTCCCTCAACTTCTCTAAAACCACTCAAACTTCCCTGTTCATTAAAACTTTTGTGTCCTATTGTCCCTATCGTGGACTGGAGAGAGGAAAAAATGCCCAACCCCAATCCTCTTGCCAATCCCTAATCTTTCCACTTGTCGATTCCCAATCTTTCTGCTCTTGCCCGATCTTGTTCCTCCATCAGCTATCCAACTCTCCCCTGATCCCGTCGCCCTTCGCCATGATGCTTGATCCTATCATCTCTCGACGAGATCCTATCATGGTCGAGCACCACGCCTCTCCTCCATGAATCATCACTATCCAGCATGACTCCTGCAGCACGAGCCCTCTCTCGGAGTCGTTTAGTTCTATAGCTCATAGTTTTGCCGATGATGTCTCTCGTAGTATAAAGATCACGTTGAAAATTAAATATTTTGTTCTTTTGATCATTAACTTCTTGCATGAATCATTTAAGAGTTTTTTCCATTTTCTCCTAAGCTTTTCATTCACTCCTGCAATTGTTGAAAATCCGAATTAAAGGGGGTAGTATCTGTGTTTAAAAACATAACTATTGAGTACTTCAACAACAAGAAGTCATGTCTGAGATCTGAATTTTTGGAAGAAGTTATTAGTAAGAATCATTGGATTATCTGCATCTATTTGAGTATGTTTTGATGTGTGGTAGTGCAAAAATAGAATTTTGTCGAATTGACGGTTTGGATATAGCTGCATAACTAAATTATACGTTCTCAATGGTTATTAGAATTTTTGTTGGAGCTCTATGTAGTCTGCCTTGGAAGAAACTCTTCATATCTAAGTGTTTTTTCCATCCTAGATTTTTTGTTTAGTAGTTCTCTCCAGATTATTTTCTTTAAATTTGAATCATTCAGGTTTCATAACAAGGCCTTCAATTTGACCAATTTTTTCTGTCGTGCATGCATTTGAGGTAAAATGATACTCTACAAACTATGATAACGTTGCTTTTTGTGATGCATCTTCTTACATTTTTTCCTTCTATATTTAAGGACTCTGATGCATTTACAAGAAAGTGATCATATGCATGTTGGAGTGTGCAGGGTTATTGATGGTTTACATAATGTTGCATGTGCAATGCTACATGAAATTTCAATTTAAATCTTTTTTTAACTCTCCCAATTTTTCTGATGCTTTCTATTTTTTTTCCTTCTACTCAAATCATATTTATTTCCTTATACTTTTTTAATCATTCCTGATACGTTTTCCATAGATGAGGAGCCATGTTTAAACGAAGAGGGAAAGCATATGAAGATTATCTATGTAGTGCACACTACAAGAAAATTGCCTTTTACTGACGGTCAACCGTCGGTAAAATGGCCAGATCCGTCGGAAATCACGATTTTCGACGGTTCTTTCGACGGACAGTGATCGTGCGAAAAAAGGGCGTCGCAAATATTTTGCGACGGTTTCTTCTGAACCGTCGGTATTACAGACGGTCTAGCTGGCGGGCGCGGCAGTCGAACGTTAAATATCGACGGGGCGAACCGTCAATATTATCGACGGTTAGAACCGTCGATATATATCGACGGTTTGAACCAACAATAGTATTGACGGTTCGAGCCATCGATATTTATCAGCGGCTTAAACCGTCGATAGTATTGACGGATTGAACCGTGGATACTATCGACGGTTTTAACCGTCGATATATATCGGCGTCTTGAACCGTCGATAGTATCGACGGTTCAAACCGTCGACAATCTTGTATCGACGGTTTTACTCGTGGACTATGACCGTCGATAATTGTATACCGACGGATATAACCGTCGGTAAGTATCGAAAAAATCCGCTGAAAATTGCAATATTTCAGTTGTTTCCGACGGTCAGGACCGTCGGAAACATAAAAAAATTTTAAAAAAATAGTGAATTCACAGATAATTCACACATATAATACAACACATTTGATCCATAATGGAACGACATAACGTAATTCACAGATAATTCACATCACATCACAGATTTAATTACATCACATCATAGATAATTCAATTCGGCATAACGTAATCCAAACATAATCCATAATGGAACGAGATAATGGAACGGCACAATTAATTCACATAATCCAAACATGAAACAAATTTAACATCACATGAATTCACAAATTGAATGGCATAACGTCTTCGTCACGACGAAGAGCTGAAGTTCAATTCGCATAACGTCTTGGTCGCAAAACATCACTGCACAAAATTGAAATAGAGTAAAAGTTATAACATATGAAAATGCAAAAAAAACATGAATTCAGTTTTGTTAAGTGTTGAAGAGCAAAATCAAAATCTAATTGAATCTAAAATCTAAAATATAAAAACATAATTTGAATTTAACATCAACATAATTTGATAAATTCAATAGAAGATGCGTAAACTAACAAGCTAACGCCGAATCTCAAAATTGAAACAAAATCGAGCATAATCATCCAAAATAATAGAAAGATGCATATGACTTTTAATCATCATTACCATTTAAATCCAAAATGCCAAAGTTATCATTAAAATAAGGTTGCTAAGTTTTTTTCCTATGATTTCATGCGGTGATAAGGAAGTATGTTGAAGTTCATGGCCAATTAGGAAAAAATAGGAAACATAAACAACAAGTATATTTATTTATACTAAGTACTGACATTTACATGATCCAGTTGTCTGCACTCTATTTTCGGTGAAAACTTTGAAAGTCTACAGATCTAACTGAAAGGGATGAAGAGTAAAATCTAAGTTAGTAACCATGTTGATGTCAAAGTGCATATGAATCTAATGAGTACAATGAACCATCAGATTAAAGCAAATTTCAAAAATAATTATGTATTATATATGAATCTACCTCGGCGTCGTCGTCATTCAATTCGCCACGCATCATTTTCTTCATTTCAAGCCTGTTACGATGTTCACGTTCTTCGAATTCCTTTCTGACATCTTCCCTAATCTTGATGGTCACCTGATCCACAATTTCTTGCATACTAGAAGGAGATGAACCTGAAGTACTTCGTCGACCATATCCAATATCTGTGTCACTCCGACGTGGTCCGTCCAAAGTTGTCTTGGGGTCAACGGTGTGGTCCCCTCCTGCATGGCTTGCGTAATATGATCAACTTCTTTTGTTTTATAAGACTCCTGAAATATAAAGAAAATAATTAACTACAAACGACGACTAGGTGATCGACTTCAAAGTTTTGTTAATTAATTATTAACTTGCAATTTAGAAAAAAGTAAAGGCACAAAAATTTACATACATATGTCTCCCGGGCATAATTCGAAACCCATTCTTTGTTCTTCTTCAGATGGGTTCGGAGAAATATTTCGTCCTGAGTAGGTGGTCTACCCGTCTCTTTCTCCTGCAATGAGATAATATTTTAAAATTTGCAACTTAAAGTATAATATTTTCTAAACACTTACCATTTTCTTAAAGTATAATATTTCATCCTGAGTTCGGAGAAATACCTTACCATTTTCTTAGCAATCGTGCTCGTGGATAGACATCCGCCCGAATGCAAGCACGCTCCCTGGTCGAACTCTCGACTGGTTTTTGCTTTTTCGCATTTCACTTTGTACTCCTTGGTGGACCACTTTCCTAGCAAATCGATCCAAACGGCCTCAGGGATCCAATTGGGTCGTTCTCCGTCAGCTCGAGCTTCAGAAAGCATCGCGGACAATCTCTTCGAGCACCGAGAGTTAAAAGCCTTCCACATTTTTTTCCGTATGCTCGGGCTCCCACCACACATCAGCCTGTAAGTGTTTAAAAATAATTAATGTATTACGAAGAAAAATATTAATGATCATGTTGGCTTCTAATGATATCTGAAATTCATTAAATAACATATGTCTCGTGGCATAAGGAACTTCCCTCCATGTAAGTCACGCTTCAGTATACATATGTCGCAACACTTTAGTAACTGCTAAAAATTGTGCTAGCACATTTCAGAAGTTTGACACATTCACCATCCGATGAGTGAAGCATGATACCTTCAGAAGTATTATGCTGTGCATGCCACTTCATTTGCGATGCTGACCCTATAGACGAGTATAGTCTTTTAAGCCTTGGAATAAGAGGCAAATAATGCATTCTTTTCACAGCGACTTGAGACTTGTTAGTCACTCTATATTGTTCGGCCCCACAAAACTTGCATTCATTTAGATTGATGTCCTCGTCGTAATATAACATACAACCATCACGACAACAATCTATTTTAGTTGAGCCAAAACCAAGTTTACTGACCAATCTTTTTGTCCTATAAAAATTTTCAGGAATACGAGCCCCAGTTGGTGTGGCCTCTTTTAAAATATCTAGAAATGCATCAAAACATGCTTGTGAAATATTGTGGTCAGCTTTCAGATTCAACAATCTAATAGCAAGTGATAGTTTCGAATGACTTTCACACCCAGGCCATAAGGGTTGGCTCGATGCGTTTTGTAAGTCATAAAAATCTCTTGCTTCTGGATTTGGTGCCTCTTCATTCTGCTCAAATCTAATATTGCCATACTCAGTTGCAGCTGCGTCATAAACAGACTATTCATATTGCGAAGCAAATATTGGTTCAGGATCCACAAAATGAAGACTGGATTTGGGACGCTTGTCGAAGGTGCTCCTTCGCCTAAATCATCCAATTCCCAATAATTGGGTTTGAAATTCTTTTTATATAAGTGAACTTTGACAGTCTCTATCGTCTGTAACTTTGTGCTAGCACATTTCAAACAAGGACACCTAATTGTTCCCTCTCGCTGAAATTGTAAAGATTGACAAGCCACAGTAACATAATAGTCAACGCCATCTATAAATTCTTGTGTCAAGCCTCTACGACCAGGATTATTTCTTTTGTACATCCATCGACGATCGTTCAAGTATGACATAATGACTGCATTATTTGCAAATCATAAAAAATTTCAATGATACAAAATTATATAAGGAAAGAAAAAAGTTTATGAAACAACTGAGGAAGAACAGATTGTTTAGCTAATGTTTACTAATCATGCTGCTAGATATAGAGATAGCATACACATTGTTATAGATTGTGTAATAGGGCTGCAGACCTTTTGGTTGATATTGATAAATCTCAGGGTTTCAAATTTTTTTGTAAGGAGGATCTTCCTTGTAATCTTCTTAGTATCTTGTATCAAGATGTCATTTGGCATGCAAATTAATAGTTAACTCTTTCGTTAAAAAGAAAAATACTTCCTGGTTCAGATAAGACGTGTAATATAGAATACAAATTCTATGTCGATCTTTAGAAAGAACCATTGAGATGGGCCCACCTTCATTAGTGGCAATTCTTATTACTATTTTCCCGTCAAAGGATTACTTCATCAATGTGTTCTCAGTTGTGTCATTATTGCATTTTCAATGTCTGATTGAGAATGAAAATTATGATAATTTTGCCTATGAACATGTTTTCGAAATAAAATATATATAGATAAAATTTCATGTAATTTTTATTTGAAGCTAAAAATCCTTCACTATCTTTCAGGGTGGAAGAATAAATTATTCTGTCATATGAAAGATTATAAGATTATTTTGATATAATAAGTATATATAACATAATTGTCTAGCTACGAAGCATGCTTGGTCCTGACTATCATGATTGTAACCGAGTCACGTGGCTTAATTGATATTTGAAATTGCTCATGGACCTATGCGCGGAAGCTTTTTTGCTCACGGATCTGGCCGAGACCAGAAGGGCAGCCAGATCTGGCCGCCGCCGCGCAAGGGCGGCCGGACATGGCCGTCGCGCGCGGAGGGCGGCCGGATCTGGCCGCCGCACGGAGGGCGGCCAGATCTGGCCTCCGCCGCGCAAGGGCGGCCGGATCTGGCCTCCGCCGCACGCGGAGGGCGGTCGGATCTGGCCGCCGCGCGCGGATGGCGGCCGGATCTGGCCGCCGCTCGTGAATGGCGGCCGGATCTGGCCGCCGCACGCGAATAATGGTCGGATCTGACCGTCGCGCGCGAATAATGGCCGAATCTGGCCGCTGCACGGAGGGCGGCCAGATCTGGCCGTCGGAGAGACAAATTATATATCCAAGGAGGGCGGGGATCGGACGTACCTGTGCCGGAGATTTCAATCGGCGGCGGAAGCTTCGGGCGGGAGGTGGTCGACGGCCGGACGAACAGCGGACGAAATGTGCGGCGGCTGGACGAACGTTCAAAACGTTCAAAGTAAGAGTGGGGTCGGGTTTTTATATAACCACTTTTCGACGATCGAAACCACCGCAACATAGGTAAATATAATATTATATTTATTCATATTTCGACGGCTCAAATCTGCTAAAAAACCGTCGATAGTTTCGACGGTTATTCAAACCGTCGAAATATCGACGGTTTTAGTCGTCGATTCCCATAATAATAAATTTTCAAAACATCAACAGATCTGTAGTTTGTGTAAATTATAAATTTCCATTTTCGACGGCTGAGACCGTTGAAAACAATTAAGCTAGAATATTTTATTTAAATACTATCGACGAGTATGACCGCCGAAATATCGATGGTTGCTTTGAACGTCGCAAATTTCGACGGTCAAAACCGTCGATAAGTTCAATAATTGTACGCAACCAGTGTTGAAATTTTTTGACGATTCAGACCGCTGGAAGTTTTGACGGTTAGATAAACCGCCAAAATTATCGACGGTCATAACCGTCGAAGTATAAATATTTTCGACGGAACCTTCCAATGAATTAAGCACCGTCGAAAGTTTAGACGGCTAAAACCGTCGAAAATTATCCGACGAAAATATCGACGGTTTGGAAGATCCGCCGAAAAAACCGTCGATGTTTTAGACGAATGTCGGACCGTCGAACATGGACCGTCGGAAATACGACTTTTTCTTGTAGTGGGAGGAAAAAAATTTAACACAATGTGAAAACATTTTTATTCTCAAGATTATTATTTCCTGAGGTATCTCATGAGAACTAGCTTATACATATAATTTTCAATACATGTGAACTTGTATGACGTCTCGGCACTTGTGCTGAGGAGTATTGCTTCTTTATGGATATAATTTTCAAATATTTCTTTTGATTTAAATTTGATTCTAAATCTTATCTGGGTCCTTCATTGTGTTTTATTGATCACATGGACACAATGGATATGTTCAGGCTTACAAATACTTTATTTTGACATGTCAGACATCACTTTCCTATTAAGATTAATGCACAATAAGAAAATGAGCAGAACTTCGATGGCCCACAATGAGAAAGCAGTTTGCATTATAACATCGTTAAGAGAAAAATATCCTGAACAAGCAACATTCAAATGATTTAATAGATATAATCAAAATTTCGTGTGACACCAAATTGCATAATAGATCGTTTGAGCCTTCCTTTCTTATTGGATTCCAACTGAGCATGAACGTGTTACACCAGTAGCATTAATCAGTCGACCTATAATAAAGTAACAAAAAATTACTGTCACATATATAACAACTACAATACAAAATAAAAAATTACCTTCATACATTCATATTTGAAGATTTCCCTTGTTCAACTTCTTGACCCTATAGTTTTAAACAAAAGCATAAAATTAATAAAGTATGACTTGATATGCACAATTATCACACAAATATAATGATGAAAATTTACCTTCAATATAGGACAATTTCTTTTGTCAGGACCACTCTTTCCACATATGGCACAACTCCTTTTTTCGCCTCTTTTTGTGTCATAGTTAGCTCAACACCAGATTTAATTCTTCCCACATTCTTTGGTCTACCCTTCGACTTTACACGACTAGGGTCACGTATACAAAATTGAGAAGCCTCTAATGTGTTATCCATTATTGCAGGAGCATCATTCAAATTTTGTTGAGTTGCATTCACTTTTTTATCATCAACTGAGGGATAACAATTTAATGATAGTCTCATCTATAAGTTGAGCCCCAAATTGTAAGTGTTTAACCGAAAGCAAACCTAAATCTTCAACTCTTTGTAGATTACTATGCCAAGTCCACTTTTGCATGGGAGTTATAATATCTTGAGCATCTTTCGACGACGAATCTACTTTACGCACCTTAGAATATCTTGCATCTATCGTCCAACGATGAAGTATATATGGCTCAGGTATCTTGGTCACTCTCTTCCTATATAGAACATGTAAAATATGAGAACAAAATATGCCATCTTGTTTAAACTTTTTTGCAAGAACATTTTACTAAAATGCTTTGATTGTGAATATACTACACAATGTACTTTCCTTCATCTTCAGTCTCTAAAGGATAAATAGAGTATACAACTTTTTCACTATTTTTCATAACGTTTTTTGCTAATAACAATGTTGATTCCTCATACTCTACTTGAAATTTAGAGAACACATTTTATGTATATATTTTTCCTGCATGAGCCTCTAATGAATATTTGCTAAGTAAAACAGCTTTAGTATTCATGGTGCTAAAATCTTCACGCTATTCAATAGCATGATAATGTTGAACGGCCCTATCATAATGTTGCACAAAGTCATATAATGAAGTATGCGCATTTACAAATCCATCAAAGAAAACATTAATACTCTCTGCCCTTTGGGTAGTACGCATTCCTACAGTAAAAGTATCTTTAAAATATAATGTTATCCATTGTTCACACTTATTGTACATATTTTCTATCTAATGTCCATCAGGAATAGCGAACTTTTGCTTTAACAGACACCATTTCTCCTCAAATTCATCTGCATTTGTTGATCCCATTATCCATGCATTAAAATCATGCTTGAAAGTGTCCTGTGCATATAAGTCTTGCATATTATACATTGCATTTCTTGTAATATGCCAAAAGCAATATATATGATGTGTGTGCGAAAAAAACCTCACGAATGGCATTGCCCATTGCAATATCTTAATCAATAATTATGCAATTGGGAAATTTTCCATTCATACATTCTAGCCAATTTTTGAATAACCAAATAAATGTCTCTTCAGTTTCATCAGTCAACAAAGCACAACCAAACAAGCATGGTCGTCTA
Source organism: Pontederia crassipes (assembly GCA_030549335.1). Classification (NCBI taxonomy): domain Eukaryota; kingdom Viridiplantae; phylum Streptophyta; class Magnoliopsida; order Commelinales; family Pontederiaceae; genus Pontederia; species Pontederia crassipes. The sequence continues at coordinate 7,714,223 of CM060189.1, forward strand.
TGATGATTTATTACGGTAAATGGTGCAAATGGCATGAGAAATTTATTCATCCTATATATTGTATCAAATACCACCACATCTCCAAAAGTCATATAACTCTCTCTTGCTCTACCATCTGCCCAAAAAAAATCATGATTGTGCCATTTTCATCCAATTCCTATCTATGAAAAAAACTTGAATCATCATTTATTTTCGTTTGAAAATATGAAATTACGCTAATGCATTCTTTACCAATAGTGCTTTGCATTTTTCCTCTCAACTGGTCAATACATTGTTGAGTTGTAATCGATGATTCACCTGAATATTTGAGCGCTTTAGCAATTACTGATGGATCAACTCTAGTAGTGTGTTGATGCATGTAGAATTGATAGCAAACGTTAGCAAGTGCACTAGTCGATCAAGTAATAAAGTGAATGAGTAGAGTTATCATTCACACGAGGACGGTTAATAACTTAGATTCTATTTTAACCTTGTTAATTGAGAAATTAAGAAAATAGTTGATTTCAGATGTGAATAAAAAGAAAATAATAAAATAAAGAAAATGATCACCTAGAGAAATAATGATTTGATGATTAGAGCACCTAATTATCACCACTAGAATGTAATGAATTTTCTTAACTTAGAATTAGTTGAATCAATAATAAAGTGAATTCCCAAAATTAGCTAATCAATGTTTCAGGCTTTAACTACTATCTTAAGAAATAATTAAAATAAATCAATCCTTTTGGTTTTTAATTTACTTAATTAAATCATAAGATGCATTCAATCAGAATTAATATTAAGGGCTTTCTCAAGTCACCTTAATAACTACACAAATTAGGTCTCTTTCGATTTCCCTAATTGTGGCATGCAATAATTAAAATCAATCCCTAGAAACTATTATGAAAATAATCACTTCTTCTCAGATAGCAATCAAATCATAAATCATGGAATCAAAGGAAAGCATTAAACATGAAATTGCAATGCTATTAAAGATTCAAATCAAACTAATATTAAGAAAGACTTCAATACATAAATAGGGTTCAAATAGAATGACCCTAATAAAAAAAATAAATCTGAAAATAACAACATCAAATCTAATGTAAATGATTGGGAAAAGAAAACGAATAACTCTGGCATAGGCTAAGCACGTCCTCTCTCGAGTTTTCGACAGAGCTTCGCTGTTGTCCTCGATCTTCTCCTCTTTGTAGGCTTCAAATCTATGCTCCAGGGATGCTTTTTCAAACCCTCTTCTGCCTTCTTTTACAGGTTTTCTCGTCCTCCAAGGAAAAAAACAAAAAATATATCAAAAAAGTGGATAAAAATAGCTTTAAAATGGTCTAACAGACCGCCGTCACGGCCGTGCAAGACTCCGGCACGGCCGTGACAGAAGACTGAAAATGTTGAAAAATACTTAGCTAAATTTCTGCTGGAATTTGTCTGTCACGGCCATGACAGAAGCTGTCACGGCCGTGACAGTGCTTTAGTCAAAATTTTGCCTGCAGAATCTTTTGTCACGGCCATGAAAATAACTGTCACAGCCGTGACAGTCTTCTGAACTGTTTTAAACCTTTTCTTCGACGTTTTCTCATATCCTGCCATGAATAATTTCCAGATTTAGGTAGAAATCAAATCTAAATAAAATTATATGAAAATAAATCAAAACTCTTCTTTTCTAAACATAAAAACATTCTAAAATGCTAATCAAATGTCCTAAACTAATGCATGATTTTCTGTGCATCATGTGTAAAGTATGCATGACTTGTACAGAAGCAACTGATATTTTTTTATGTGAATGTAGTTGCATTACCTTCGAAGGAGTAGCCAAAAGATGAGTGTTCTTCAATAAATTGTCTTACTTCCCACTTTCCATCTTTTCTTTTGTCAACATAAAAATGTGCAAGACAATTATCTCTCACTTCTCTTTTTTGTTTTGTTATCTTTCCCCTAATCCGTTTTAAATCCTTGTGTCCTTCTTTAGAACAAACAAAATTTCTAAACAACTTTTCTGGACACTTTTGACCTATGTGAATAAGATTTTCTTACAGAAAAACCTATCAATCTAGCATACATATTGTAGTATTTATATGCTTCAACATCAGTATCAAAAGTCATGCCAATATGTGGTTTTATAATTTGATAGGATCTCACACAACCATCATCTTCAATTTGTGCCTTTTCATTATTGCCATTCTTAACAATATTTTCAGAGTTGTAACAAAGAATTTAATAAACAAATATATATGATATATGTAAAAATGAAAAAAAATTAATAAGGGATGTTTGTATATACCTCTCACGTGAAGATCTAAATTCTTCCATCAATTGTTCTTCTCTGGAACATGGACTTGCCTCCATGACTGAAACATCCGTACACGTAAATACAAATTTAATATGTTTAACAAGAAAATATTCATAAATCTAGAAAGTGATAGACGAAGTTATATTACTATTATCATTAATATCATGTATTATAAATTATAATTCATGATGGAATTTAATATGCTCATGTGGAAGGTTTCTTCTCTCTGCTACGTATAAAGATCGCTTGGACGTTTAGTTAATCATATCATCAAGAGATATTACGATGAGACGTTTGTCGAAGGACCAGTTCAGAGTATTCGATGGGGATCAGATGAGGTGGTCGATGACGGCGACTGGACGGTGATAAGATCGGCCTTGAGGGACAGTAGGATTGGTGAGAGGATCCCTTTTTTTCTTTGCAGGACACGAACACAATAAAAGAAGACGACGTCTGCTTTTTTTCTCTCACAATAGGGATTTAGTGGTTTTAATATATATATATATATATATATATATATATATATATATATATATATGAGCCTTGAAGATTTGGTTCATCCACAAAAATGTACAAAAAAATTGTTATTAAATATTTATCTTTATGATGTTCCTCTTGTTTTCCAAACCAAAAGAGTAGGCCGTGTTGATCTAACAATAATCCACGTACACTTTTTTTTTTCCATGAAGCTGATTTTAAAAATAAAATTAGTAATAAAAATGTAAATTATTATTTTAATCAAATAACCAAAATGTTATTAATATTGTAACAGATGAAAGGTGTGAAGCAAAACTATATATATATATATATATATATAATATACACACACACTAAGAACAAATAATACGTTCATCAGTTTTTTTAATTTATAAATGAATAAAAAAAATACTTATTACGAAACAAGAAGAAAATTGTCAAACTACTTATAAATCATTTTCACTTATAAACTTACCCAAACATACCCTTTCACTTAGACTTCTCTCACTTATCAAAGATGTCCTGCAGAATGTGATGTAATAAGTTTGTTCTTAAGAATATTTTTTTTTCCTTTATTTAATGTTTTAAGGTTTATTAAGAATCCTCCTACCCACTTACATGTGCCTATTACATGTGGTAATTTTTTTTTAAAAAAAAAGTATTTTAATCTTGCGAATATTAGAATGATTTTAGGGAGAAAGTTTAATGATGAAGTAATATTTTTTTTATTAAGAAGCCTAGAATATTTCGCCAAACGCTGCAGCAAGAATCAATTTGTAAATGTCGCTTTCCTCTGACATTTTTTAAAATTTAGTTGCATGACGTTAAAATTCATACCCGTGCCCTAATCGCCTGCCAAATTGATGAAACTTCGAGTCACATAATTTGACGTCTTTTCTTCTCTCGTTTCATCGTCCGTCTTGAACTTTGGCACCTCAAATGGATACCACTCATTGCTGTCGAGTTAAAAGTGTACACGACTAATTTCGATTTCAAAATTCAAACTTTAAAGACGTCCTTTAGATTGAAAAAAAAAAAGGCTTAACTTTTAACGTTCACACCCTCTTTCAGCCAAATTATTGGTCACTATACACAAAAAGGAAGAAAAAAAGCAAAGTTAGAGGTGGCTGATCATGTTGTCACTGGCTTAACTTGGGTGAGTAGCGCGGTACCTTTCTCTCTCATTCTCAATCTCTCACTCGTTTTATGGCTGAAACATTTCTCCTGGACCGGTAGATGGATGGCTTCATGTTTTCTGGACTCCAAAGGCCTGAAAAGAGACACGGCAGAAGGAAGGAATATGGACAAATATGGCGGATCCAAAGCGGCCTTCTTGTTAGGGATAGGCTTAATGTGTGCTTGTCTTTTTACCAAAACTATAGACATCATTCACATCATAATCTTGATGTTGTAACTAGATTATATTTTAACTGTTGACTATTGGCTTATTTCATCAACTGTTATAACACATTTTTCTATTTGTGGACGCCGCACGTCGCATTCCTCTCTCCTCCACGTGTGCAATCGTTTAATATGGCAAAATATCGTGTTTCTAACATGGTAATATAATAATATAATAAATAAAAAATATTAATATATAATAAAAAGGAGAGGGCACTCGCTCCCATCCCTTCTTGTAGGGTGTGGTTAGGGCTGAAAATAAGTCGAGTCGTTCGTGAACAACTCGTGGCTCGGTCTATTTTTTGTCTAGCTCGGTTCGATCTATTATCAAAATAAGTCAGGCTAAAATATTAAATAAAGTCTATTTTCTTAAAGAGGCTTAGCATCTTAATAATTGGCCTAGCCTTATAGCTTATTAGGCCAAGATTTATTAATATATTATATTATAATTTGTAATTCTTCATCTATTAAATCTTCAATTTTGAGTTCAATATTACTATTTTTATTATATGTTTAGAAAAAATATATTAGTAGTGTCTCTTTTATTTATTTCGTATATATTATTTTTTTTAATAAATAAGATTTATTATATTTGATCTAGTATATCATCACAAAAATATTTAGCTTAATAAGCTAATAAGTTAGGTCAGGCATTAAAAATTAATCAAATAAGTCAGACTAAGTTTATATTCATGGCTTATCACAGACTATATGTCAGACTTAAATACTTTTATTTTGTAACAGACGTGACCTATTTAAATGGAAGTCTAGCTCGACCTAACTCGTGTTCAGTCCTAATGATGCTCACCGTCAGCCACGTGCCATAGAGGTTGCTCGAGCCTGGAGTTGAGAGAGAGAGAGAGAGGTGTTGTCGCACCCTTCATGTTGTTAGTGCGACAATACTTCTCTCTCTCTCTCGGGGCAGGTGGGGGAGGCTATGGCAGAACTACCACGATGCGCCACCACCATCAAGGCCTTCAACAGGGCTTAGCGACGAGCCAAGGGGACATGTACTGTCGAAGAGTCAAGAGGTGGAAGCGGGTGACATCTAGGAATCGTCCTGGATCTCTTAAAAAAAGGAGTCGTCCAAGAGGCCATCAGCAACGACGTATCGAGGCTGTATACCAGTGTGACTCGCAGCGAGGCGACTAGACAGGCACTGCCGCCATCTACGTGCTCCGAGTAGAGCATCTCGACAATGCTGCAGCATCAATGGGCTCGCAATCGCGGATGCCGAGATAGGCGATGGCACGGACGTAGTGGGTGAGAGTCATGGGGTGGACGAAATGATGAGCTTCCAGACAACTCTTCAGCACCTCTTTACCGTCACCTCCTCTCGGACGCCGACGAGGTCACCAGAGAAAGAAGGGGAGGCCGGGAGGGGACAGGCGCCCTCCTTTTTATTTTTTATTTTTTTTTTATTTTTTTATTTTTTATTTTTATCATATATTAATATTTTTATATTTATTATATTAGTACGCTAAAAATGAAGTGTTTTTCCACATTAAACAATTGCACAGATGGAAGAGAGAGGAATGCCACATGTGACATACACATAAGTTCGATAATTTTGAAAAACGAGCTATCACAAGTAAAACTGCAAATAGTGAAATAAGCTAATAATTAGAAAATAATTTAGTTACAAAGTAAAATTAAAAGAGAGGGTAAAGTGGAAAAGTTTGTACTAAATTTTAGAAGGCAAAAGGCATCCTGAAGGACGATAGTTGCAGACTTTTGGAAACACTTCCAGAGCCAAAAGAGATCGACAATGATGACAACTGTCAAGTGATGTTATATTCGCCCAAATAGTGTTTTTTTCGGCGAACTCCCATTTTGCACCATGGAAGCTTGTGTTTATCAGTTATTTCCGTTGTCGGATCAAAGTTCAGAGAAATATTTGAGATTCTAATTATGTTTTCCTTGTCCTTTAACAGAAAAAAAAGGTTGAGAGAATATTCAACAATGGAGAAAAACTATAGAGAGGGAGAGACAGACCTGTTAAAATTGCCCAATGAACAACTGAAACAGTTTATTTTTGGTGTTCCGTGCTATCATGAATTCATTTCCGTGATAGTAAAGCTCTGAACGACAACAAAGATGCATATACTTCCACATAAGTGAACTGCAAATTTTGTTGATGAAAGCTTAAGCATACAACTTCCAGATTCCTGCAAATACCCTTCACTCTGATAGGAGCTAATTTAATATGAACAGAAGAGTATAAATTGCCTCCACTGAGTTGAAAAAGCTACCAAATGTGCAGAGGTGACATCAAATACAAGTTGTTCAAAGAAGAATAACGATTTTCAAGACACCAAACATGACCAAGACATTTTCAGTGATGGGAAAATCCGAGAACAAAGAGAGAAGATCGCAGAGAGATTGCAAGAAAAAATAGAGAAGACACACGAATTTACCCAGGTTCACCCTTGAGATTAGGGCTACGTCCTGCAAAAAAGTTCCACTATATCGTTTAAGTTTTCAGCCGCCGCACAAAATTACATCAGAAAATTAGGTTATTAATAGCTTCTCCAAACCGGATTTAAAACTCAAACAAACAGAAAAAAAACTTAATCCGAACCACACGGGCCGGCTAAACAAAAGCCAAAAATCCGTCTAAGTTTCGGGGGCGCTGCCCCCGAACCCCCGCCCGCTCACCGGCGAGCGGGACCGCCGTCGGGGGGCGGAGCCCCCCGAATCCCCCCTTTCATTCGTACGCCAGCAATACTGTTAATTGGGTAATACTCAGATTCCCCTAAGCTCACGTGGACGAACCCGGTGTGAGAAACAAGGGGCCCTGAAATATTCACCAACTCTAACATTCAGAATACTCATGTTAACATTCTCAGGTTAACATAAAATACAGTTCCAACCATTCCAACCAATAAGTTGCGTGTCAAGAATCAGCAATGGAACCTCATAACAGCATTTAGGACAACCATATCAAACTGAAAGAAAAGAAAGAAGCTGAACGAATGAGCTAATGAACAGATTGCCACAAGTAATAGTACATTTTCTTGAGAAGTAATAGCACATTTTAATGTCATCATACACACGTAAGTAAAAGATTAATAACTTAGAAAAATACAGGCATTTGACACTACCGATGATCCATCTCGCCATCATCCTCCACCACAGCATCACCAGCATGCCTACATGAAAAATCAAAGCATGGGAACATAGCGTCAACCCAGGGCATGCAAAACTAAAATAAATGATATTTGTCAATAGATTTTATTTTGCAGCAATGACATCTTTTTTCTACATCGCCCATCTGAGGGAGTCAGAGATCTACATCTTATTGCATTCAACTTTTTTCTTGGAAAAAGCTTACTGCAAGTGACAATGACCACAAAAGGCACAAGTTCATAACTCATGTCCTCGATGAAAGCATGAACACACAATTGAACAAATCAAGAAAATTTAGAAAGTAACATGGACTCGTAGTCAGGGAAGAATCAGAAGTAATGCTAAGAAACAATTAACAAGTAATAACTTGGTCCGCTATATGTTTCTAACCATAGAGGAGCGAATTCAATAAAGTTGTAAACCAGAATTCCATATCCATGTTTATCTCTCAAGAAAGAAAAAGTAAGGCTGATGTACCTCCAAGATGTTGTCAGATTCCTGGTGTTTTTATCAAGCTGAATGTTTTCTAAACCATTTGAAGCTCTAGCTATATCTTCTGAGAGATCATCACTGTTGTATCTCCAGTTATACTCATTCTTCCTATTTGCAGGCACTGCAGAACCAAATCTACCTTCTAGAAGCATTGGGCATATGAGATGCAAAAGGTAAAAACAAATTAACAATGTTAACACAAGTTGAGTGCTTGATAATTTCACCTGATGGCTGAGAAAGTGAGGTTGGCCTAGCACACATGAAAGAGGAAAAAGCAATTTTAAACACAGAAAAAGCATACTAGCAGTTCATTTGAATCTCATGTTCTATCAAACTCACCTGCCCAGTGGATGTAATCCACCACCAGCAGAAGACGACGATGATGACCTCTGGGCATTTCTTGTCTCAGCAAAAGCTGCAGACTCAGCCTCTGATATCATTCTCCTTCCACCTATCCTATTTTGAGATAGATTCTGCTTGATAGAACATAAATATTCAAGCATGATCAAAGAACCACTCAACAAGACTATAAGTGCCAATGTAAGAAAAACTAAGAATTTACCAATAATGAAAACACCATAGGAGAATGGAGTTATTTCCAGGATCACAAGTTAAAATGAACGTATACAGTAAATACTAAATACTTATGCCAAATTGTCCTTCATACTATTAAAATCGAAGAGGTCAGAAGCACCCTTTCTTAATTGAAATTCAATTCTAAAGAGTGAAGTTGAGTTGTCTTAGGGAGCACACACCTCACCTAGTGATCTATTCACTAAAGATCTAATCAACATTTTGCTCCCCAAATAAAGGTAAGGATTCTAAAGTGAACTTATGAGATTGGGAATGTATGCTTCCATGGTTTACTACTTATAGAGGCAACAGATAAATATATGCATACATACATATATAACTATATGTGTATATATATATGAGATACATATCATACTCATTTCTATTGTATTTTTCATGCAAACAAACATTTCAAGTCATAATCTGGCAGGTTTCACATTTCAGGTGTTTCTGTCTCCAATTTATAGTTGCAAAAAGTAAGAAAACAATAAGTGTACACTTGCAGCCAGACAATTTAGCTATTTAATTAATTACAAAGAATGTTTGTAATATTTTTGACTTTTTTTTAGGGAATATCTTTGATATTTAGTACATGCCAATGGCAAAAACCACTTGCTCTAGCCATTAGAGCACTAGCCCCGAAAACATAGATGACAAAAAAATAGGCTAATAGAAAAAGAAACAAACCTCATATTTCAGATATCCTTCAAGAACATCTAAAAGCAATGGACCACTTTCACTGTTCCTGTTTAGCTCGTACCCATTTTTGCCAGTAAAATCCTTTAATTCAGATTTCCAAAAATCCTTCGGCTAAGAAACAGGGATACAAAAAAACTAAAAAAATAAAAATATTTGCAAACTAAAGTATCCAACAATTTGAGAACCAACAAGGAAAATAAGTAATTACCAAGTTACATTCAGGAAGATAGACTTTGAGTGTATGACCCAATTGAGCCCAATCCAGATATTCACAAATCAATGCAGTTAGTAATCTTCCTGCATATAATAAGTCAATGATTTCAACAATCTAGTCAGAGATACAGTCCAATCCTAATTGTTGTTCATACTTATATTATTTATCAACATTTGAACATGATCAAATAGAGAAAAAGAGAAAAGATACAGAGAACACTTCTCAGGAATAAGACCTTGTAAACAAAGATGAACAATGAATTCAAATGTGGTTTGAGTAATCTGGCTAGCAAAAGAAGAACCAAGCCATTCTCAAAAGAAAAGTAAGAGGAATACCTGAGGGAGAGGCATGTAGTTGTTTGGCACGGTCATTGCAGCTTCCAAGTAATGCAGGAGGAATATTGTCTTCATTTTCTAGAACCCGGTCCTCTTCTTCTATGGCTTCGAATACACTTGCCCTGAGTTCAGCCTAACATGTCATTCAATATGTACCACAAAACATCAAACTAGCTATTGAAAGAAAATAATCTGAATGCCCAAACTCACTAATTCAAAAGTATCACAGGGATGTGGCTTCACTAGATTTTCTACATGAAAACAAATAACACCAATTCAGAAGCTATCAAATGGTCATCGACAAAAAAACACACGGATTCGAGCAGAGATATCACAACTGGTCAATTGGATTTCATTCTCAAGGAAAGCCACCGAGTAGACATATGCACGTTTAACAACGCAGATGGTCTTTTGATCTTTTTTAAACATGAAATTGGTATCTGCTAAGAAGGCCAAACTAAACTATCTCCATCCTCTCGAGGAGAGATGCATCATTGCCTCAAAAGGCCAACTCCGTATTACTAACTGTTCTAGGGGCTCCAAATACAGGACAGGGAAGCTTCAATAAGGTGTCACGCCATGCCAGAAAAAACACATTTCCAATCAAAGGGCCTTCCCCATTTCATCGAGTCACCATTGATCAAATGCACTCATTGTTCAATTGGTTTGTTAAGAAGATAAAATCAATCATGTTTATTTTTTTTAGAAAAATTGGTTGCACATGGTGGTATCAGAACCAGAGGTTTCCTCTTATTTTAAAAAATATATATTTTTCTCCGTCCACGTGGTGGGTTATCATTAATGCTGAACACTTGAGCTTTTACACTGTGTTTGGATTGAGGTGAATGGAGGGTAAAGTGGGGGAGGGGAAGGGAAAAAAAAAATTTTCCCTTGTTTGGATAAAATTTTAAAGGAGGGGATTTTTTTCCCCTCCATTCCCCTCCTTTTGTGCTATTTTGTTTCAACCCCATTGAGGTGTAAAAATTCCCTTCCCTTCTCTCCCATTTTCTTCCCCCTCATTCTCTTCCCTTCCGAGTGTTCATCCAAACATAGTGTTAAGAAAATTCATTAACATTTTCCCGCGTCCAAGTCACAACACATCAACAAAGCGCGAAATCGATGCATAAGACACGACGCAACTACCCAACCAAAACTAGCTAAAATAAGATCTCACTAAACCCTAGAACAGCAACAACATGCTCCAAACACAAAATCTAGAACAGAAAAGAGAGAGAGCCGCAGTAACTTACACCAACCAAAATGGCGCACGCACATCTCATCTGGGAGAAGGAAAGAAACCCCAAAGCGTTCTCCAAAACAACCAATAAAACCCAAACAAATGCGCGAGGAATCCAACCAGAGAGCGGAATCGTACCCTCATTCGTGCAAGAACGCCCTTATTCTCGAGGGTGCGGGTGATGAGGGTTTTGAGGTCCATCATCTCCCTCGCGTAGTCGCCCATCTCTGTCGCCCGACCTCTTCCCTTCTCTGCGTATCAACGCTCTCAAATGGAGTGCACAGCTTTGCCGCTTGAGTGAGTGAGAGAGAAATAAAAGTACAAGAAAGGAAATCGTAAACATATAAAATATTTTTTAAAAAAAGGATTTTCTAAATAATCATTTTACCACTTTTTAATTTATTATACTATAAATTATGAATATTTTTCTAAACTAAACAACGTTTTCTTTTATTTTCTGAAAAAAAAAAGTCTCACGCGTTTTTGGATTTAAATAAGTAAGTAGCGGTCTTTCTTTACGTAATTGGTTTGAGACGTCTCAAAATAGTAAAATCATTTTTTAAGGCAAGTAGAAAAATATTATATTTTTTAATAAATATAAAAGAACAGGACGACTTCATATTTTGAATAAAATAAATTATGATGCAAAGTGAATAATGTGAAGATCTCTTCTCTTTGCTATGATAAAACGTCTACATAAGGAAAATTACTTTTTGTCATGCAAATCCCAAAAATTAATAACAAAATGCTGATGGGATGATAACTTATATATAAGGAGGTTAAGTCGATGAACTTTTATGCTATCAATATTTAACCAAGATTGTTAGATTCTGATTATATAATTGAGATTTAACTTTTAATAAATTTAATATTAATTTATTATATTTAATCTCAATCATATAAATATAATTCAACGGTTCAACAATCAACAAAGCAAAATGGTTAGATAATAATTATATAGTTGAAATTTAACTTTTATTAAATTTAATATTATTTTTTTAGATGAATCTCAATCACTATATGTATATTTGTTGTCCATTTTTTATTGCATATTACTTAAACATATATATTATTTACCGAGGCAATTTACGCATATAATATATATATATATATAATCGTGTATAAACACACACTAGAGAAACTATAAACGTATTGCAAAGAAATCCAAAAAATAAGGGGCCAAAATTATGTTGTAAAAATAATTGAAAATAAACTTAATATATTATTTATTTAAAATAAGTAAATTATTAATAATATAATATTTTTTTTAAAATTGAGTGTCAAAATTTGGAGGACTAAACCTTTAGTTGTGTCCTTATCATTAAGAATTATTGGGATATGAATGTATATGTAACGTCCAGAAAATAAAATATTAAAGTTAAATAAAAAAATAAAATTATATATATGTTAGGAAATTAAATCAAATGATGAGTCCCCGCAAAAAATTATAACAAATTTATCTTTTTATCCCTACCTATATAAACTTTCTTCTCAATCAAAACTTCCTTTTAACCCTAATCATTGTGACTCTTCTCTTTTTCTCCTCCACTTGCACGAATTCTTAAACCATATTTGAAAAGTAGAATCGGATAGAATCAGCTTCTTAGTTCCACCCGATTCTCCAAACACAAGTGGAACCGAGATGTTGGAACCAGGCATGCACGTGACATGATTCCAACATCTCGGTTCCACCATTTCGGTGGAACCAAAATGGGGCACCATTTTTTTTTGTTTTTACCTTTTTTTTACATGACGTCTTGCTTCTTTTTTTGCCCATCTTTTTTTTCTTTATCATTTTCTTTTACAATATTTCTTATATAAGTTAATTTATTTAGTATCTATAAAATATAATAAGTAATAAGTAATATAATATTATTTATTATTCCATTATAAAATTTTAATATTTCATTAAATATAAATTATAAAAAATTTGATTTTTTATATTTAAATACTATATTTTTAACAAATTTGCTGACATAATTTTTAAAATATATATTATGTATTTTATTTTTATAATATATCTTTTTAATTCAATCACCCACTAAAATTAATCTATCACATCTACCTTTTTCTATCATATCAATTATCTCATTTCTCATCATCAAATTTCACTTTATCTAAACACAATCTGAACTAATCTGTCAACTCAACTATTCACGAGAATTTAGTGGAACTCTAGTTTTCGTTGTCAAACGGCCCCCTAAGCAACCATGAGTCCGAGCACATTGGAATCAAATCTCGTCATAGAACAAAGAACCAACCAAAGTGATGCAGCAATTATGTTAGAATTTTTATAGTATTTTTGGGACTATTTTCTTGACATTTTCTTATGATTTTTCCCCATCTAACATGGTCACTAGTGCAAGGACAAATGACAAATAGTGATTGAGGTTGAGGAACCGTCAGGGACGGATGACACAAAGAACGAAGCAGAGAAAGAAAATCGAACAACATAGAATCCACATAGAGGTAGGTGAATCGTTGGATCAACCTCTAGATCAGTTTTAACAATATATTTATATGTTGTTAGCGTAAAAATAGTATCATAGCATCATCTCCTATCAACCATGATCCATCTCATATGATTACCTTGGTTGTTTATTCGGTGAAACTACATAAAAAACTGAGCAATCAACGCCATCGTCCTCGACAAAATCACAGAACCCGACCCGAGTGCACGCAACGTCGAGTAAATCAGGTGCTAAACTCGATTCGGGTTCAACACTGTCTGGCTCGCACCGCCGTCAACGTGCGTGCAAACATCAAAACTCGGCTCGGGCTCCACATAATCCGACCTGAGTTCCGACACAAACTTACCCAAAGTTCAATCTGGCCCGAGCTGGTATATATTCGGCCCGAATTGCGATCAAGGCGCCAATACTATAGAACCTGGCCCGAGTTCTATCCCTACTCGGCTCGGGTTCTATAGAGAGTTATGATATGCTGATATTTCTATTTGATTCTTATATTAATTATGATCCATGATATGTTAATCATTTGATCCTATTGATATTATTAATCGGAGTATGGTATTTTATAACATGACCTATTTTTATTGATCCATGATCTATTATCCAACTGATGTTATCGAAACGTAGTTTATATTGATATCGTCAGTTGATCATTATATTATTTATTATTCCTAATTGATCGTTGAATTGACCCTACTAATATCATGAACTACAATGTTGTCATAGCAGAGAACGATTAATCATGTTTTATTACTAATTACTGATTTACTCGGTCATGACATAAATCTGATGGCAATCTCATATTATCATCGAATTTATTGCCTGATTAATATTGATTAATTCTTCCTCATTGCATAGATTATATCCAAGGATTTATCACTTTCTGAGCTTATCGATTATATGATTTACATAGATTAAATCCAGAGTTTAAATCCCATTTGATTCCATCGATTACATGACATTGTTATATTGATTGTTGTCATGGCATTGTTATGACTAAGTATCAATCTAAGCGAAGATGAGAACTTAATTAATTAAATATAAAAGATTGGATGCACATGTTACGAATTGACGGAAGCTCATAATTATGACATAGTTTCACAATCAGTGTTGGGGCATCATTTGTCCCCATTGCACGATTTATCTTCATTGTATAACGAAATATTTTGAGTGGAACGGGCGGGCGAAATTACATCAGAGAAAGAACCCCTTCTTGATGGAGTCCCCCGGAGGGCAGAATAGCACTACTTAGTGACTAGGAGCGGAGCACCTCTTAAAGAGGATGATCGTTATAATGTGTGCAATCACTGTTCATGAAGTACATGAAATCTCATTACAACGAAACCATTAACTAGTGACATTGGATAGTAATAACAAAAATATAGAAATTGTTAACAACTTCCAGTCAAAACATTGATAACACATTTAGAGTATAGTACAAAGCATTGATTCAAAGCATAATATATGACAATGAAATACAATGTAATCCATAGCAGTGAGCTGATTTATTCCAATGATCATAATCTCCATTTTATATTATGATTATTCTCACCCAATGATTTATTGTGTTGTTCCTATTCAACTTGATTCTGCCTATAGACATCACCTTGACCTCTATCATTGATAATCAGAGTATTAATTTCTCTCATTAGATTCCAGTTATCTTTATCATATATTCTGATTTTACTCATAGACATAGTATTGACGAACTATATAGAGCATTGTATCATACTTGATGTTGCTTTGATTCACTCAGAGCATAGCCTTGATTCTCCTATTGATTTTATTCAAGACATACTATTTTATTTACTCTATTGATTCTACTTAGAGTATAATATTGATCATTTCGTCAATTTGTCCCATTGATCTTATTTAGTGTGTAGTATTATTTTATTCCACTTATATTATTACTCGTTCATTTTATTATACTCAATTGATATGCTCATTCTTATTTAAGCATGGTATTGATTTCTTTTCATTAATTATTCTAGTGATGATTATTATGTTTACAATAACTTCATGCTTCTTTATTGTTACAATTTATTCATTGGTTTATTATCCACATACTGGGCTACGAAACCTATGGGTTATTGTTTTCCCACATTGATCCTGCAAGTAATCAGAGTAATGAAGGATGAGTTCAACGACTGACGATGTTCGTGATGATGATGTGCACATGAAATTGTCTAGAATATTGTCCACGTTACGGTTTAATTATTTTGTCATAGATATTTCTTTATTTTGGACTTCCGCATGTATTTAAATATAGTTTTTATTAAGTCTTCCGCTTATATGGTATACTGATTAAAAAATCAGTCAAAGTCAACATTTTAATCAGAATATAACATTGTTAGTAGCGATAAGGGCGATTTGAGAACGTTACGGTATGCGCATCAAAGTGTTTTATTCAAGCATTTATACACGAATTAGTAAAACTAATGTCAATCGGCCTTTCATTGGATGTATTTACAATTCATAATATACTTTCATTTATTAAGACATTACTACCAAGAAGTTGAAAGGTTAATGTGACGCACAGGTGTAGAGAAGTAATTCATGTGCTGATTAATTAGCTTTATATAACTTAATTAGCTCATTTTGAGTGATATCGTTGGGGTTCCTAAACTTCTCTCGTGATGTAATAATATTTCTTTCCATCTTTCAATTATATAAACATAGAAGCCCAACCCCTACAAATAGTTAAACTTTTTTAAAAAAAAAATTGAATATAAACGAATAACTTATCAAGGGACACTTCCTCACCTCAAATTTCGGATGTCGAATTGTTTCCATTACAAATGTGTAGGGGAGGGTTACTAATTTGACTATAAAATATAATTAATGGTAACAGGAGAATGATTCTTGAATTGATTCGAACCAAATATGAGAGGGCAAAATAATTTCCCAAATATAAAAGGAGTATATTTTCAGTTGTTTGTTTGTACGTATATTATGATTATTTCTTGAACATCGCATTGAAAATTTAAATTGAAATTTTAATTTTTACGATGAAAATTTAGTTTGAGACAGATAGCTTGTCTTTCATAATCTTGTTTTTTTTTACCATTTTGTTTTTTTAAGTCATTTTTCGTTAAAGTAAAAAAAAGGAGTAGTTTGTACAAATATTCAAATCTATTAACCTTCACTATAAAGAATTAAAATCTCAATCATTGGACAGAAAGATGGTCAAAATGCTAAGTTTTCTAGATGACTGCATATGAACCAAATTTCCACATTTCCTTCATTCTGGTCATAAAGAAATAATACCATCAATTAATTAACAGCTTTATCATTGTAAAAAAAAAAGATGATAATTAAAATTTCCACTTGAATAAATCATTCTTTCGGATCGTAAGAAGTATTACATTTTATTATTTAACAAATTTAAATCGTAATTTTAAAAATAAATCGAAGTTCTTCTTCCATTTTATGACGAGATTTGTTCCGAATTTTTACAAACCAAATGAAATTAAAACAATCGAAAACTCGCGTGCGTGCAGGACACGGGGGATGGTGAAACATGCGAGTTTTCAAATTAACAAGATTGGTTGGTTTAAGAGGTAGCAAAGTTAAGTCTCTTAAGTGTTCGACGAATTTTAGTAATTTATAATTCGAATCTTAAATATGCTTTATCTTTTCGATTTTAAATTAGTCGGATGCTTCTAATCTCCCGTGCCGACCATAAGAAAAAAAAAAAAGACGAGCTCCAAATTAATGTAATTTTCGAACAGAATAATTAAAAAAAAAGCAACCGTGTGGCCGTGTGGGGATAAGGAAGTAAGCTTTGGATGCAAGGCACTTCACCCAATTGGGTCTGCGTGTTTGTGAAAACTAATTTTATTTTCTTTTTATGTTTTTATCATTAATGTTAAATTGTTGGTTACATTTTAAGTGGTATTTTCCACGTCTTCTTGGATATTATGATTGCCAAAAAAAAAAGTTTCAAATTGCTTTTTCCTACAGACCTTGCGAGTTTTTTAAAAAAAAAAACATAAAAATGACCTTGCAAGTGATTGTAAAATGTTGGTACTAACTCAACAACAAAATTACAGGTAAAAAAATAACAATTTAGAAAATAAAGATCACTATTTATCGCAATAAGGTATCCAAAGTCATTAAATATTTTAAATAATTTTTTAAGCATACAATGTCATTTATCCCATGATAAAATGTTTAATTTTTTTTAAGTGGCCAGCCTCCGATATCCGAAAATGGATCGACGATTCAACTAGTGCGACGTTGAAAAATGTATCGTCCAAAGATTAAAAATCGGTCCACCGTCGAGTCCAACTAATCTGATATAATCGTCCTATGTTGTGTGCTTGACAGTTGAATTTCTCAATAAAATTTTTTTTTGTGTCTTTAAGGATTCGAATCCAAGACCTGTTTTTAGCAGCGACCCAACCTTTTCTTGCTAAAAAATGTTTAAAGTTTGCAGTACGCATAGCAAGCCTGCTTGTGCAGCAGCCGCTCACTCATATGTGTTTATAAATATGCGTCCCTTCCCATGCAACCCAAACCCACCCACCCCCCTCAATCCTTCTTCCTCAAGTTTACCATGTCAAGTTTTGGATCTCCGAAGAACCCCGAGAAGCCCTCGGGCAACCCATACCCCAGAAGAGGCCAGATCATAGTCAGGATAGCTACTGATCTCTTCTCAATCATCAAGTCTGCCGACCGTCGGAGTCAGGGAGACGCCGAGGAACATGACACCGGCAACCTCCCTTCGCCGGCCAGCGCCGACGACCACGGCGGCTACCCTGTGCCGGATCACAGGGACGACTGACACGAGGTCGATGGAAGGTTCTCAAGAAGAAAGCAAGATCCGTTGGTTGGTGCCTTTTTAATGCAACAGAGGGATGATTCAAAGTCAAGGCTGTTGAGAGACCTCCCCTCTCCTCTGTCTTCTTGCTTTCTTTATGTATATGCAGATCGAAGCGCGTCATAATCTTTCTTTCACTGTTTTCTGTTGTTTCTTGATTTGGAAATATCAGGGAAGGATCTCCAGTTGTCAGTATGTCTAGAGTCTTTAGATTTGCTTTGCTGTTAAAGTATAACCTCTCTAGCTGTGCTTTTATTATACAGTTCTTGAAGAGGGTGTGTGCTTGTAGTCAGTCCAGCCTTTGTAATGAATTCTCTCTGCAACTGCTGATTTTTGAAACAGTTTGCAGGTGAAATGAATTAGTCAGATTATAATTCCTTAATCATTATTACATAAATACATCTCTCTCTCTCTCTCTCTCTCTCTCTCTCTCTCTCTCTCTCTCTCTCTCTCTCTCTCTCTCTCTCTCTCTCTCTCTAGCTTTCTGCTTTTCAAGTGAAATTAATTGATTACTGTCGATGATCCAGAGACGTGATGATGCAGAACTTGTTGTAGATCCAAGCAATAAAATCTGGAGCTTTGCATTGATATTGGCCATTTACTCAATCCTGCTTTCTTTTTCATCTTTTGGGATGGATATCTCTTGGACTCCACTTCTGTTGTACTCTGTGACTTGTTTTAATCAATCAAAGACACGCTTTTAGTTACTTATTTCTATATCTGCTTTTCAGGTATTAATTCAATCGAGCTGATCGCCTCATAAAAAAAAAGAGCTTCTTTTTTTGTTATTTCGGCATAATCATCACCTGATCAGTCATCACTTTTCTGTGCTAAATGTAATTATCAACTCGAGTGTGCTGATGTATTTATCTCTGACAGCACGTTGCCTCGTCAGCTGAGAAATAAGATAAGCATGACAGACCCTCCCTTTTTTATTTTTTTTATTTTTTTCTTCCTAGCAGGAAGAACGAAAACTTTGATGTTTGCAATACATTGTTTTCCATGGTTTTCCTTCCATTGTTTTACATTGGAAAAAGAAAAAGTACATGGTTTTCTCTTTCTTTTCTGCTGATGAGGGTGATTGATTCAAGTGGTCTCCCACCTGACTCTGACTAGCGACTGGTTCAAACTTCGAAGTGACATCGCTTCCATGGCGTCTCGTCAGCGGTAAATAGGATGAAGAAAACATATCAATTTTGTGGTTATCCTCACAAGGAGTCTTTAACGTAAAACGAACTTTAACATTCATTTACATGAACACAATAACTTTTGTGTTGAAGTTTTTTTGTTATCGCGTTTGGGACAGAAAGTTCCTCACGAATTTTTAAAAAAATTTAAACTAGAAGAATAAGTTGATTAAAAAGCTTTCTGCTAAAAGTTAGAATTAAATTGGTTTCAGCTAAAAAGTAGAATCTGGCCGCTCAAAAATGCTCGGCCTGCGTCTGACCAAAGAATTAAGTTGTTCATCGGACGCAACTCTGTTTTTTGTGGAGGCTTCCTAGAACTAATGAGAAATGCATTCAACCGTAGTTCTCGTTAAGGCCACTCGCCATCTTCCCTTCAAGAAGAAACTTCTTTATCCTCTCTGCTTTTGTACCGATCAAATAATAGACAACGTTACAAGTTGAAGTCAAAATATCAAATTTATTTTAATGAAATAGATACTAATTTATACTCCATTTTGACGGGGAAGTTGTTTACATGAGGTGTAGTAATTCATGGGCTAAGAAGTGGGACGACTTCAAACAAAATGGAAGGTAATCACTTTCACTGCATTAACTAGAAAACACCAAAATTAATTTCCACTAGCATCTCCAAATAATTATCAATTGTCGAAAGAGAAAAAAAAAACACGCTGCACATTAGTTCGAGTGTGTTGGTAGCAGCAGTCGCCATAAAGAAAACATCTATTAGCCCGAGCTACAGCACTATGAAGTCAAGGAGAACAAAAGCAATGATTAAGAGCTCAATTGTTTAGTTGCTAAGCATAAGGTTGATTTAGACTAGTAATTAAAGACCAAACTTTGAATAGGGAACATTCGAACAGAACACGCAGCACCCGTGGAAGTTAAATTGCAAGTCAACACTCACCAAGCAATTTCTCAGATTTGAGCCGCCGAAACGTTGAAGAAAAACTAAGCATCCGATCAGCAAGATTCAAGCATAATACCTGTCACATGAGATGTATGAGACCGTACAACCTCTTCGCTTTATCAGAAACAATTGATAGTGAAATGATTAAATTTAAGCCTTTAATTTCAATGGTCCAAATTGAAATCCTGCTGTTCGAGATAGGGATGAAGGGTTCAAAATTTTACAAAAACATATGCTTGGAAGACACAATGTAGCCGAGTGCCATAATCAACATGACTCGAATTACTTACACAAGTCCAGAAACAAGCCACCTACCGGGTAACAGTTGTTAAACTAAGTAATGCTCTAATGAAATACAAAGTCTCAGACGGGCTTTACTCGGAAGTCGGAAGCTTAAATATTTGAAGCACTACACTGCCCCAAAACAAGGAAAAGATGCCACAAAACTGGCCTCCTCTGTACCTAAGGCAGGCAAGGTCATTGAGATCAGATGATCATGGAATGTCTGAGATGATCTCGTCCATAACTCCCATGCAAAGTTCCCATCTTGTTTGTACTCTACAGGTAACTCCCATGCAAAGTTTTCATTTTCCATGACTTCTTTGTAAATGGGTGATGATGCAAGATTAAACAAACTTTTCATGATGCTCATGATTCTGGCTCACGGATTCGGATAGATGTTCTAGATAGACTTGCCTCCAACTCCTCAAGCTCATCCATGTCCAGATCATCATCGTCGTCATCATCCTCGTCGGCAAGAACACCTTCACCATCCTTTTCACCAGAAGTTGATGTGCTTGGTTCTTTAGGTTGAGCATCATTCTTTCCCTGCAATTGTAGTTCAAGCATAAAAGGAGGGCAACATGTACGTAAAAATCTGTTCACAAAATGAATCTCTTAGCAGAGTATCAACCTTGGCATTATCTATAAAAAACCTAATTAAACTGGGAGTATAGATGACTTCACAAACCACAAACAAATTGAAAGAAGGGAATCAGGTGGACAAAATAACAACTTATGTGACACAGCTTCCATCTCGTGCTGCATTAAATGTGTTGGACACATACAAAAACAGAACTTTGACTGACAACAACCTGAAATAAAATGAATTACCAATCACAAGGGAATCTGTTTCTTTTATAGCTAATGTCTTCCAGGCATGGACTTTTTTCTGTTATTTTTCATTTGCAATATCATAGCGTTCAAAACAAAGTATAAATCAAAAGTCCACCTTCTCAAAAAAAATAAAGTCTACCTTCTCTTCACTATTGTCAGATTCTTCTTCTCTCTGGTATTTCTCATATGCCTCAGCATCATCCACGAACAAGCTTGCATCTGACAAAAACAGCTCACGCCCACTGACGTAGAAAATTTTGTATTAATTAGTAAATCAACACAATCTCCAACCATATAATTAGTATTCCGAGCACATACCTCATTCTGTCATTCTTAGCTCTTTCAGCACGCAACGCAGCTAAACCAGCTTCTCTTTCTTCCATCTTTTTCTTCTTCCATTCCATGAAGAGTTCTGTAGTAAGAGGCGTTGTAGTAGAAACTTTCGCACGCTGTAAAAAGAGATAACAACACATCACTTGATGGCAAAGAAACTAAATGTGATAAAGCACAAAACAGCTGAGAGAAGAAGATAGCCTGTTTTCTATTGTTTTTTTTTAAAACGAGAACGAAGCAAGATGGTAGTCATCCAAAAGTTTCATTAATAATAGTAGGGATGACAATAAGTTTGATAGGAAGGCCAACAGAAACATTGTGGTTCAAGGCCATGAAACCAAAATGACATCACACTACTCTATATTGATGACTGCACTATTCCACGCAACATTAACCACGGTCCACCATCACTCTTGCATCCCAGTTGAGGTCGCAGAACAGGCACTGTAAAACAGTTGACAAGAGCCACTCCTGCCATCCCATAATACGAAACACCCATTTCCTGAGGACACTGTTCATCCTTCAAAGGTCGCGGACCCCAAGGTCGCCTGCCACAGTTGGAAGGTGCACGACATTTGAACAGTTGGGTTGCGGGCTCGCTTTCCCCTGACACCACAAGCTTGACCCACCAAAGCAGTGATGCCCAGGTCACGTAACAGAATGGGTTCAGAATTGCCACATCTGAGGACGTGCATGTGCCCTCGTGCATGTACCCTGTTCTGGCTCCGCTGCAGGGTTATTGTCAATCCTCACTATTTGCCTAATTCCCAGATGAGTGGACCCCAGTCCCAAACTAGGAGCCACATGTGCCAACAAGGGCCCAACAGCAACTACCTCGTCTCCTGTGGCAGAAGTTCTAGGAGATGGTGGAGGATCTGCATTCAGATTTTGTCTATCTGTGGCACAATGTTCCTCAGTGGATGCCTCGGGTCTCGGATTACTACTCATCACGCACGTCCTTGACCCTGCCATGACATCCGTGCGGCTAGGATGTGGTGAAGAAACTGCATGCAAATTTTTCCCAGCAATGGCACATTGTTCCTCAATTGACGCATCGGATCTTGAATTACTACTCATCCTGCATGGCCGCCGCAATGAAACTGTAGCCGCCCTGCAGGTGGGCGAGCCCCTGCCCACTGCTGTCCTGTCTTATTCCACCCCTTGAGTGCATGAGAAAATGCTGGAGTGGTCGGCACATCGCAAGAGTCTCCTGGGAGTGTCAGGTCGTGCACCAGAATGCCGGCGGACGTGCTTGAAGCCCGCCACCCCTCGAACCTCGGAGTCTGGCCGTCCAATGAGAAGGGTGGACTCGCTGGCTGTCTGCCCCACTATGCAGGTCGATCACCGGATGGCTGGGTCGCAGGCGACGCCGGTGAGGAAGACTGGGCCACGCTGGGTGGTTGCCACACCAACAAGGATCCCTGCACGACCTGCAGCTGGGCAGCGAGGATGCATCCCCGGCACCCATAGACACGTCATCGTCAACGCCTGTAGACGGGAGGGGGGGGGGGACCGGCCGACGCTGCATTCCGATGGCCACCGCCAGATGAAGGGGTGTCCGGCAACCGTTGAAGCATGATTGGTCGTGATTGCCTGCTGTTCACGAGGCTGGCATCAGAGCTGAGGCAAACCAGGCTGGGCTGCTGGTGTGATTGTGGAGGTGAGGGGGTCTGGTTGTGGTAAGGTGGTTCCCAGGTGCGAATAGGTGGGTTGGGGTGGGGGGTGGGGTGGGGGCGGGGGCTGGTGGGGGGTGCGGAAGGCGGGTTAGGCTGGGAACATCAGGGCTGAACAGCAGAAGAGAGTTGGGTCCGACTTGGACTTGAGTCGGGTGCGGCTCTGGGTTTACTGGGGAAGAGTGAGGGTGAGCTAGTGCGGGCGTGTAATGGTTGAGTTGTGGAGAAGAGTTGGGTGCGAATTGAGTTTAAGGCGGGTGCGGCTTTGGGTGTAGTAGCTTTGGTTGTTGGTTGGGTGGCTTCATAGTTTAATCGGGCTTGAATCGGGTTGCACTCGGGCTTGGGCATGATGGAGGTGTAGTGTTGAGAAGGATAAAGGTGTACGGTTTGCACATGCCGCCCCTCGTGTGTTTGATGCAATGCCAACGGCTGACTCACCAGGGATGCATAGGACGCCGGCCAGCAGGAGACGACTTCGTGGAACAAAGTCACAAACACGCTGTAGCCGGAGGGTGAACCTGTTCGTGCCTGACCTCCGGCCGTAAGAGATGCAGAGGAAGACCGAGAATCTCGAGTGAGGATCCATCTGCTGGAGGCGCTGTCCTTGCACCATCCTCCTCCCTCCACTGGCGCCAGATCACACGACCATCCAACAGTACTGACGACGCGCAGCCAGTAGTGTGTCCCACTGCTTCGCCGATCCCAGAACAAGGACCAGGGCGTCGGCGACACCCGGCTGAGATGGAACGGGGGCGGCCCCAACTTCGCCGATGATTGTCATCCGGAGGACAGCTAGGTCCGGCAGCGCTTGCCAATGATACAGCCGCAAAGAAACTCCATCCCCTGCTGAACTGCTGGTGACCAAGGGAAGACCACAGTGGGGGCTGAGATCGTCTTCTCCATCTCCAACGAAGGTGTGATCGTAGCTCTAGACTTCATCACCCTCCTACGCTCGCGTGGACATGATGCCCGGTGATGCCCCTCACCGCCACAGCGGATGCAGTGCACAGGGGCGAAGGACATACGCGTGAGATGGCCCTTCGCTAGACAGTGGAAACAGGTGCCGTCTGGTCAAAGGAGAGGGCCAGAGATGTGCGTCCATCCATTGTTCTGCGCCAGCATTCTCAGGCATATTGTGAGGCTGGACTGGATGTGGGGTTAGTCAGGGAATGAGGACCGGATTATGGGTCGGCAGTGGAACAGGACCGGAGCTGAGCATGAGCGGTGAATGGTGGCGCCGCCGACAGGGTGCCGGAAGCGGAGGTGGCGCCACCGGCAAGGGTCGCCGGAGACAGAGGTGGGCCGCCCACAGTGATTGGCAATAGTCACGAGGGCACTAGTTCTTGCCCTCACAGGTCAACTGTTTTTATTGTTATGTCTCTATGACTATCAGCATGGAGATTAGGAATATGTTACACTATCTCAAAGCATAAGGACAATAGAAACAAAATAGTCAGTTCGACACGTACCTGATTTTCAATTTCCTCTTCAACAGATATCTTTTCCGCTTCTTCTTCAAGCAAAGCTTTCATTTGAGATTTCAATACATAACCAGGAGGTAGTGCATGCCGGTAGTGACATTCCTTCCCTCCATTTGGGCAAACCCAAAACCAACCGTATTGTTTCTTCTCCACTGCATCTAGAAAATACTTACAAACCTACATAAAGAAAAGAATTGTTGATGTTGGATAATGTAGTAGAAAACTTGAATTCTGAGCAATTTGTCTTACGTATCCAATATATCATATAATATACTGATATCACAAAGCTCACCAAAATTTGGCATCAGCCAAAAAGCATACATGGTTCTTTCCTATGATTGGAGATTTTGTTACATATAGTAACTGAAAAGACAAAGGAAAGTTTGTTATATATTACTGCATAGCCATGTAAGCCAATGGATGCAACAGCATAGAGATCTCTCTTTGGTGCAGAGTAGAAAACAGAGAATAAGAGAGATCCAGAGAACCAATGAGCCTAGCCTAGTGGCTCGTCCTTAAAACTTTCTTTTTTAATATTTCAAATTCCTTTGACAAGTGCCTACAAGTTCCTCCATTTTCCACATTTTTTTATGGTTTGAAAGGTCAAAGTCAGTATGAGATGGGTTTGATTATAAAACAGTTAGTCAACTAATTCCAAGCATCCCTTTCGAAAATAATTAATTTCAAGCATGCTAAAGAATCTAATATAAGAAAAACGCAGATTTTTTTAGAAGGTTTTTTTTTCGTCCGGGGGGCGTGTTATCTCATTGACATCTTATACAATACAAACTTTTGAAACCGAACTTGCACATTACTTGAGGTCCCCTTTCAAGAAGTGCATGTATTTTTTGAAAGGGAAAAGGGATGATTAACCACAGACCTTCACTATTTCAGATTGACTCCAAAATACAAGTTACATCATTAAAGGAATCAAGATTAAAATACATCACCATACAGAATCCCAATTGTTAGTTATATAACACGCATGAGTCATATATCCACTTAGCAATGACAACTCTAAAAAATCACATGATTCATCTACAGTCAAACTTTTTTAGAAGCATGCTAAAGAATTAATTTCGAAAAAAATTAATTTCAAGCATGCTAAAGAATCTAATATAAGAAAAACGCAGATTTTTTTAGAAGGTTTTTTTTTTCGTCCGGGGGGCGTGTTATCTCATTGACATCTTATACAATACAAACTTTTGAAACCGAACTTGCACATTACTTGAGGTCCCCTTTCAAGAAGTGCATGTATTTTTTGAAAGGGAAAAGGGATGATTAACCACAGACCTTCACTATTTCAGATTGACTCCAAAATACAAGTTACATCATTAAAGGAATCAAGATTAAAATACATCACCATACAGAATCCCAATTTTTAGTTACATAACACGCATGAGTCATATATCCACTTAGCAATGACAACTCTAAAAAATCACATGATTCATCTACAGTCAGAGTGCCCAAAAAATAGCAAAAACCAAGGTATGATCCTTCGAAGATCTATATGCATGTATGTTGTTGCCATGTCAACATCTCATGTATCTCCTCAAAAAAAATATCTCATATATATAATTTGGAAAAAAGGAGAGCCGGTCCCAAGCCCGAATAAAGGAGGAGGGTTGTGTTAGGCCCCGACAGCCAGCGTAAAACTCTGTCAAATCTCATGAACATGGATCAACGAATATTGGCGTCGTATGATCCATGTACACTACAACAACAAAGTTTTATCCCACTGGGTGGGGTCGGCTACATGGATCATACGACGCCAATATTCGTTGATCCATGTTCATGAGATTTGACAGGGTTTTACGCTGGCTGTCCGGGCCTAACACAACCCTCCTCCTTTATCCGGGCTTGGGACCGGCTATAAAATATAGGCGGAGTTGTTGTTGTTGTTGTTGTATAATTTGGAAAAAATAATTGCTTCATCACAGTATGACATCATCGACTATAACTTTTTCTACGAAGATCAACTTATATGGGCCTTGCAGGATTGTTGACAATAAAAAAGCAACAGAAAATTCCAATCAAGGCTGATTTGAATTAAAACTGGACAAAAGTTGACTATATGATCACACGTCAGAAGTCGAGATTATGCATACAAAAAGGCAAGTCAACTTTTTTCAGAAAGTACAACAAAACAGATTTAAACAGAATATTTTGAGAGGAAAATTAGGACACAGACTTCGAATCAGAAAGCCATATGTAAATGAAACAACAAAGAATAATGAAATTTAATTAAAACAGAGGGTTACGAAAAACCAAACCCATGGGCATTGGGTTTTTTTGTTTTTTGAGAAGTGCATTGGATATATTATTATCTGAAACATTTACTAATAAATCCCTCTAACAAAAATTTAAGAATGGTAGATATCAAATGTATTGTGCTAAGAAACAATAATTTGGGTATGACCAAAGGATGAATTCCAGGACTTCTATTGGATTTCTTAATCATATGACCATATAAAAAAACAAAATATTCTTCTGTGTGTGTTCAGCTATGTCTAGTTAGATACACTTGGCTCGGATATTCAAGTATTCAACATCCATGATTACTTTGTTTAAAACTTAAATACACAAGAAAATATTCAACAAGGATGCACCAACAACATCAAATATAAGAACTGAAATCTACTACAAATCTATGACTCACATACAAAAGGTAAACATGAATACATACTATACTATATCCCCTAAAAAAATGTATACATACTATATCTGTAGGCTTGTTTTGATTGTACTCTCCCTTCTTTGACTCCACGACCTTTTCCAATGTCTCCTGGTCCCAGTCCTCCATTGTTTCTATGACATGCAAAATACAATTATTTTTTTGGTTGTCATACAAAATATAAAGAAAGGTGAGCATAAGAATTAAAACATGTAAATAATTAACAATTAAAGTTGTCATTTCAGCATTGCTTCTCACCCTTCTCGTTATCACGTTGGTCGCTATAAAGGTCAATCTTTTCTCCCTTGCGCTGGACATTCAGATCATGTGAGAACTTACATTTGAATCCTTTCTGACATTGTCCAGCCTTGAAAAACTCACACAATATCGACTTAGGATCAACACCTAACCATTTCAAATTATCCAAATAAGTTCTGAGACGCCAGAATGTGTACATATAAAAGAGAAAGCACGATTAAATAAGTTCATATTTGGGTCTACCAACTGGGACTTTAGGCTGGCTGACAGCAATCTTGAACAGATCGTTCAACTCCTTTTCTCGAGCCTTCTCCTCCTCCTTCTTCTTCTGCTCGTTAAACAAAACGATATGTACTATTAAGAAACAAAACCAATCACAATAAGGTTGACTGGTTGAGGGTCTGAAACCTCAATAACCAGAGTTTCGGAAGTCTCAGTACACAAAAACTAGTTTTTTTCCTCGAGAAATGGTAATATTGCGTCAAACAATATCAGTAATATTGATTTAGATCATGAATTTTAGCCTGCATATTAGAAGGTATATCATAATTATGCAAGTAACAGTATAACCGATATGCCAAAAAATGATGAGCTGAATGAAAATTACTATTATAAGTGAGAAATCAAGGTTGCTTGGAGACGATTTATGACCAATTAACTCGATTTCGGAGTAAATGTTACTGATATATCAACACTCGATATCAATGGGTTCATCGAACAATCATATCAACAGTAACAGCGGGAAATCCAGGAGTATCGGGAGAGACCTTTGCGGCGACCTTGGAAGCATCGGGCTTGGGCTGGACGTTCTGATGCAGGGATTGGACATACTTCTGAACATTCTTACTCTTGTTCTTGTTCTTAAGCCCGAAGGTCTTGTCCTCGACGATCTTCTGCTTCTTGGCGAGATCGGCCTTAGACTGCTGGTTCTTAGGCGGCATCGCCGGCGGCGGTCAGCATCCAAAATTCCCCAACTCCTTTCCGGCGGCCGTCGCGGGAATCGGACCGGTGACAAGGAGAAGACGACGGAGAGAATGACTAGAGTCGGCTTCGCTTTCAGAAGCTGCTGAGGAGAGTTTGTTCGGAACGTATCGGGGGGAAAAATGAGAGGGTTTCCATCCCGTATGCTGGCGGGCTCAAATGACTGAGATGTTTGGATAAGGAAACAGCCCATGAATTGGCCCAGTTGAGGATAAAGCTTTTGCCGATAGGGCAAATGCGTAGAGATGCCCATTGGGCTTACCGGATCGACGGCCGCGTGAATCATTCCAAAAATAAAATAAGGAGAAAAAATAAAGAAAGAAGTAAAAAAAAAAAAAAGATGGGCGACTTTACGGAAGGTCCTAAGTTCAAGTCGTGCTTAGGGCTGAAAGTAGTTTGGTCACGTCCAATTTTCGGTTCAAAAAAATGATTCACTATTTTTTTGGATCATAAAACCATTTAAAAATAAAAATCATTCTCCGATGAATCGATTTTTTGAATGGTTTTTTTGGCCCTACTTTTATATAATTATATTTTAAAAAATATATATTACATTAAAGTTAACATAAAAACTATCTAATTTTATATTATATACAAAATATACTACTAATATATAAAAGTTCGATAATGCGATAAAAAAGTATGAGATTTTTATAAAAAAAAGTGTTA
Organism: Pontederia crassipes; assembly: GCA_030549335.1. Classification (NCBI taxonomy): domain Eukaryota; kingdom Viridiplantae; phylum Streptophyta; class Magnoliopsida; order Commelinales; family Pontederiaceae; genus Pontederia; species Pontederia crassipes. The sequence continues at coordinate 7,743,633 of CM060189.1, forward strand.
TATCTATAATAAAAATTGAATAATTTATGAATTAATTTTATAAATAAAAATGGGCTCCACCCTTACGATTTTTTCGTATGAGGTCCTAATTGAATCGTTGACACGGACTTTCCGCACACCGAGAATTGGCTAAAAAAATAGAAAAATAGGGGCGACTTCGATTAATCATTCATCGAATAATTTGATTAATTGAATGAAGTGAACAAAAAAGCCATCATCCAGAACCAAAAAATATCAGTTAATTGAATTTTTTTTGTTCAATTAAATTAATTAACCATTTTAATTGGAAATAAATAATTATAAAAATTATTAAATTCCAAAAATATGAAAATATATTAAGGTAAAAAATAAAATATTTATTTTAAATAAACACATAAATGTTAAATTTGAGCATGTTAATAAGATATTTTTTATTAAATAATTAGGATACCAAATCGAATTAAACAAAAAAATATATAAATTCATATATAACAATCGAATGGATAAATTCTATTATGTTTTAAAATTCAGTATTTAAAAAATGATATCAACGATTTAATTCGTGTGGCACTAATGATTACGCGCACAATTCATAATTTGAAAATGGCTTGACCATAAAGTCCAATTAATTCATTATGATGTATAACAATGAGAGATGAAATTTTTAATAAAAATTTTCTCCCTTAACAAACTTTCGAACTCAAAAACCTTACTTTTCGAGAAGTCTTTTAACATTACACACCTTTCGGTGAAAAATAGGATTATACATCAGCTCCGAGCCATGTTCTCTAAAAAGACTTTTATTTTGTTTACCCATTTGGAGTCGTCCATATTCACTACTAATGTGACGTTTGTATGGACTTATAAAATTGGCGTTTAACTCTCGTCCAACTTATCAGTTGTGTCGACCAAACCTTTATTTTCAAATGACAACTTTTAATATGTGTCATAACTTATAGGGCTTATGAGTACATACAAACTGCACGGAATTATTTTTCAGTAATAAAAACTCTACTTGGTGACTGGTCAATACAGTGATCATGCACAGGAATCCACCGGAGCCACCATTCAACTAGGGAGCAGTGCGTGCAACAGAGCCATGAATTGTCATAGCTCTCCGACCCCTATAAAAAGCTCCAACTGTTCCATTAAATGAACTTACAAATGAATCAGGATTCAGGCAACAGCTTTGCAAAAATTTTCTCGAACACAGGAGAGAAAAAGTAGAGGCCCTGTGGAGGCAGATAGATATAACCATGCACATCCAAAACTTTGTGAGTTGGGACTTGCTTATGTTCCATCACCAGTCACCATTTGGAGTGAACTGGTCCTCTTCCTAACGCTGGACAGACATCAACTTCGAATAGTCCCCAGTCCCCACCAAAAAGACGACCCCCTCCCTCGTGCTTCCTGGTCAGACTCCTCTGTACATGTAAAGAGACCCCTACTGGAAACAGTGCAAATAAGAAAGTAAAATCATGGTGATCAGTCCACAGATCTGCTACTTGCAGGGCAAGGGCGAGAGGATAAAGACAACTCGACACCAGTTGCGAACTACGTTGGCGTTCTTGGTTTCCTTTTCTGACACCCAACTCATGAAATTATCAGACAACAGAATTGTTGTTCTATTGCCATTGCAAACTATGGTTCTCTATCATCTAGCTGATGAGTGATAACAAAGTGATCGGAGTTTTCAGATTTAAGTATTGAACCAAATCGATTTTAACAGACTTAGAAAAAAAACCTATGATTTCATGAACCAAAAAGAAGGGAAAGGGCAAAAACTCACCAAACCTCGTTTGCCTGATGGGTAACCTTCTGCCAGTCCCCACTAAACCAACACACAAAGGAACAAGTCATAAATGAAAGAAAAAGAAGAGTGCTTCCGGGAAGGACGAATGTGAGAGGTGAATGCAAAGGCCCCAGTTTGCAAAGGAGTAACGTACAGCATTCGAATCACAATTTGCAAAGGAGTGGAGGGGTTCCTAAGACTTTCTGACAAAAAAATTCGCCACCTGTGCTCTCAATTCATCACACTAAAATTAAAAAGAAAACATGTGAAAACATAGGTCTAGGTGAAAAATATCTTCCGTCTGATTCTTTTCAATTACAAAGAAAGGCGTTAGACTTGATATAAAGAAAAAATAAGATATATTTAAAAATAAGAGACAAGATCTTCAGTTCAAATCTTTATAGCTCTTATTTTTAAAATTAGACTTCTTTAGATATTTTCATCTCTGAGGCTTAAAAACAATTAACGTTCAAATGGACAAACTGTCCAGTTCTCGATTCCCCAGGGCTGCTCGATCCTTGATCTTCAACATAAGTTCAAAAGAAGACAGGCAAACGGCAAAATTCATCAAGCTCGTAGAAACGAAGCAAGAGATTGCGCTCTGGTTCTACCCGGATAAGAAAGAACTTGGAGTCTTCTCAGAACAGTCTAGGGTAGGTAGTGAGCAGTGTCACAGAGGGGTTAATAGACATCTCTCATACACAAGTCATGACAAGTTCACATCGTAGTACAGCAAAGACAAAGAATAGGATCTACATCCAATGTTAGCTCTCTCACAGTCCAGCCCCTCTGAAAATCACGAAACATTGAAGCTTTTACCTTTACTAGAGGGTCCACCAAGCCTTACCTCTGGCTCAGGAGCTTACATAAATGCGGTTTACATAACAAGACAGCAGATCGAATAAAGATGTAGCACGTTCTTGGTGCTGGCTACTGCAGTAGCACCAATTTAACTGTCGTCCATAAATACGAGGCAGTAACCCCAAAATGGTACATATTTCGCTAATGATTAGCAGTTGAAGATGGAAGGATACGCAGTTGATGGGCATCCCATAGTGGTGGTGGAGGAGGCGGAGTGGCTGTGGTGGTGGGTAGAGAATCCTGATGATGCTGCAGAAGAGGAGAATGCCAGTGGAGCTTGGCCTTGCATTTGCCACCAGCATGGAAGAACTAGTGGACCTACTTCAGGCCTGTTCTCCACTGTTCTTCCCTGCAGTAACAAAGTTTCTAGCTACATTAGTGAACGATCAATGCAGAAAGCAGCATAGCGAGTAAGACATTACTCCATTCAATTACACTGTTTGGTAAGAAACCCGGTGAACAAACTTGACCGCTAAATTTTTTTTTACCCATGTAGGCACAAAAAGAAAAGCCTATCACACATACTGATGTGTCAGCACGCATGGTGCAAGTACTACATATAAACACTGCGACAACCAAGCTGAGCAGAGAGTTTTCAGTGATTAGGTAGAAGGGAAGCATAAGACATGTTAGAATCTTAATCCATGGGATGCCAAGTTAACTTATATATTCGTTGTACTTGACCCACAAGCCTCCCCTGAGTGATCGATTGTCTGGCAGTAATATAGCAAATTGAGGAACAAACCCATGCTCCAAAATCCAAATACCAACAGTTAAAAACCACGTTAAACAAAGGACTTGATACATAACCAGTTATAATCAAAGACAAAAAGAAATAGGGTTCACGAGTAGAACTCAGTGGGTACATGAACTGATTGGTCCCACCTGCCCTTTGTAATATCCACTGTTCTTGTGAATTTAAATAGAATAAAAATACAAAATAATAAATGAAAAATACAAAGGTTTTAATACTTAAGAAGCGGTGAAGCACCAAATATAATGTTACCATTAAAAGATTTAAGAAAATGAAAAATATGGTGCATATATTAAATGCAATAAATCTACAAACACGTAAGGAGGAACATTACCGAAAAAAAACATGTAAAGAAGAAAACGGCACAGACAGATATTATTTATTCAGTGAGAACATCACCTCAGTTCGGTGAGCGAATTGTGGGTATGCATGAGCCCGTAAACGTGGGTGCCCAGGTGCCATTGCTGAGTGATGTAGATGATCGGTCAGACAGGAGGTTGAGTTGAAAATCTATACCAGCAAACAAGACAATTATATATCACCAGCCCCAATGCAGCGTGGGTTATGCTATAAGCCTATAATCAAAACAATCAAGTGAACATTTATGCAAAAAGATAAAATGTGCAATACGGGGACGTAATAATTGAGCAACTAAAAGAAAACCACACACCAAACATGAGCATCATGTATCCTGATGCTGTTGAATAATTCACATTTATAGAAAAATATGTCAATAATTAGATGTCATCTCCTCTTTAGTAAAAGTACACTGATTTGTTCTTCTATAATTAGAAAGAGGTTTTCCAGAAAAAATAAATAAATCTCGTATTGTGATGTTGCAGGATTTATTTCCATCCTAATACTGTTTTCAGGCAAAATCCTCACAAAAAAGATGGATACTACATAATTTTTTTTGTGGGTGCGACTATAATGACAGAAAAAATGGCATTCAACATGTGCAAATTGAAAAATTGTGCTAAAAAGACTCAAGAGAACTCTGACATTTCAGACTTCAGATGTCATCTGATACACTGGAAGACATGACGAAATTTGTACAGTATAAATGAACAACATGTAAGAGTTTTTTTACCTGTGGATCTGCCACATCAAATGATTCAGCAGAGCTACATCCAAAAGCTGAACGTGTTGAAACACTAGTAATTTGACTCGCCAGATTAGGTTGAGAAATTCTTAAGTTCAGATCAATATCCTGATGGATAACTGTTTAACAGAAATAGTCAGTCATCAAAAAATGGATCCTGATAGAAAGCACTTGCCAAATAAGGATCCAACATTTGCTTGAGAGTACCTTCCTCATTGTGATGAATAATCAACTCTTGTTCATAATTGCTTGGCTCAAAATTTGTGAAAGCTTCCCTTCCATTGCATTTAATAGCAGCCTTATCATAAGCTCTGATATCAAATACAAAATAGAACAACAGAATGAAAATGAAGGTCGTATCACAAATTCAAATAGATTAACCTGGGATTTCAACATAAGATATTCTTGTTAGTAACTAAAATTGGATTTCAAGGACCTGGCTGCCTCTATTTCACTGTCAAATAGCCCAAGATAGACATACCTGGATAAAAGAACAGAAAAGAATATTGTCATTAGTAACTACATTTCAAAAGTTCTTACTAGTAGAGTCATAGGAGAACATCTTAATATGAAGCTCTAAGCCCGAATTCAGACACCAAAGTTATTCATAAAAGATTACTTCAATAATTATTTTTTGTATGGGAGAGATTCTAGTGGCAGCTAAGTTTCTTATCTTTTAAATAGGAAATAAGGAAATGAAAATAAATTGTAATCTGAAGAACTCCAAAAGATCTATAAAACATTAACATGATTTCAGTGACTAATAGTGGGAATATGGGACGCTTATCAAATGTGAACTTATGCTTTCAAGTATAAGTAGGTTTTGAATTTTAAGAGAAATGGGGAAAAGAGTGAGTTGTTATGCCCAATATTTAACTTGGGTAATTGTTACGAAAAGAGGGAGAGAGGGATCGTACGGACACAAAAGAACGCGAAGGAAAAACGGCGGCGGCTCTCTTTATTATGAAATAACGATGATTAAAAGGATGAGTCTCTATCTGGATACTCCCTTTGATAGACGATAGGAATTACATACGGACTGGGACTCTAGTGGGAGAATTTTGCTGAAGCGCCTGACTAGGTAGGGGAATCACAGAAGGGTTATCAACAGTAATCATTCCTGTTATGCATTCTTTGTAGTTACCCAAAAGTCTTCTAGAAAATAAAACAATAGATTTATCCAAAATAGCCTATTAATTCTAATAATAGAGAAATACGAATGTGACAACATAGTCACAAAACCCGGGCAGTTGCTTTTCAAATGGGTGAAGTTATACAGGTGTAGACTAAAATTCAGGGAATATATCACTGGGAAGAAATATAAAGATGAAATTTATTCTTACTTCTTGCCAAGGAACTGACCCATGCGAGCTTCCCAGCGGCCACATTTATGGAGTGTCACCCCTCTGTACTTGGAGCTTCCCCTTGCAAAACCAGTGCTCTGACGGCGAAGTATGTGCACAAATTCCTCCTTGGTCAGATTTCCCATCTGAAAACCAACAAACTATCCTAAGCAGGTAAAAGGTATTTTGTCTCAACTGATCCCACATTACTGCAACTTTGATATATGGACAGTACAAAGATCTTAAATTTGCCTGATTCAAATCCTCTTCATAATCACTAAGATTGAAGTTAATATCAGCATCAAGACCCCGAAACTTGATGGCAGCTCTGTCATAAGCCCTGCTACCAATACCTCTGATCAATATTATAGTTTACTGACTCAACTTATAAATTGAATTGTAATAAAGGATCAAATCCAACCTCGCAGCAGCATGAGCAGTGTCGAAACCACCTAATGGTGTCCAATATTGTCATTGTTCGGGCATTACGAAGAAAAGCATGTTAAAGCATCAACAGACATATGAAATAAACAAGATTGAAAAAAAAAAAGAAAAGTTAAATGCTTACCTAAGTATACTTGCTTCCCGCAATCCCTACTCCAAAGGCAGGAAACCAATCAAAACAAATAAAGAAGCAACCTATGTCAACTTCTCAGAAAGAAAATAACTGGCAGACTAACCAAATGTGCGACTCCCATCTTCCGGTCCTCCGGTAGAAGGTGACGCCACGGTACTGCGAGCTTCGCGACCTCGGCCCTCGCCGGCTCTTCTTCACGTGCCGTTGCTGCTGCTGCTTCAACGCCTTGGCCTCCACCGGGCAACTGGTTTCGCCCGTCCCGAATCGGAAATCCCACATGTTGCACAGCACCGGCGACGAAGGTGTCAGCAGCGAGTGAACAACCGCCGTCGGCTGCAACTGGGCCTCCGGGGACTCCGATGCCAGGGGGAACAGCTCCCTCGTGATCAGCCCGTTCTCCGGAGAGTACAACCCAGCGTCCTCCTCGTCCATATTCTCCCCAAGCAGCTCCCCCCTCGCAAGCCCACTGTCGTCTGCAGAGCAGGCGGAGGAGGAAGTATTATCTCTGCCACCACCGGAGGCCATGAGGACGGAAGAGCTCGACGATGAGTCCTCGCCAGCGGCGGGCGACGCAAGGTTAAGATCCAACTCCATCAACACATTCATTCCAACTTCCCGATGCCAAGCTCTCCTACTGTTCACATATAAGACATTAATACGAGCACCTCGTGTTCTCAACTCATTGCTACTCTTTAAGGAGGGTTTCGATGAATCAATCAACGCAGAGAGAGAGAGAGAGAAAGAGAGAGAGAGATGGGATCTAAACAAGTGGGGATGGAATGGGATTAGAGTTGGGATTGCCGGCGCCGCCGGCGGCGGCGGTGGGGGATCTCCATTGGTGGAATGGTGGGAAAAAAAAGAGGCGTTGGAGTTTCACGTCCGAGGAGAAGACGATGCCGTTCAGGAAGGCGGAGGGGAGGAGACGAATCATATCAGAGAATTGGTGAATCTGCATTTAAGATTTTTTTGTGATCAAGAAAGGTAATATTAAAAAAATCTGAATGAAAGGAGTTACTATTAGAATATTATGAAAAATCACAATAAAAAATTACTCGTCAAATTCTGGTTAAATTCACAATAATAAATCCTGGTTAAATTTTTAAAATCTAAAGTTTAAACAAATAATTATCTCAGCCAAATTCTTAACTCCATCCATTTTTATCAATTGTTATTGGTATATTATATTTTCAAAAATATTTTTTAATGAAAACCAAATTACTTGTAAGGAAAAATAATAATTTACTAAGTTTCGCTCATAACAAATTTTTATTACAATAACGCAATTTGAAATTTTGTAATACGGAATTTCATAATCGAATTCCGTTATTGAAATATAATTAATGTGCTTTCCCTTTGATGAGATCAGTCAATACCAAAATTAGCATTAAAATTTAAAAATATCACCCCCTTGACCCCTTTCGATTATTACTTGTTTATTTACCTTAAAATAATTAAGATTAAAGAAATTTTATTAGAAAAATAAGGTTGTCTTAGTTTGGTAATTTAGTGAAGGAGTGATGTGATTAAGTGTGATGGATATTTATATAAATCATATTTGAATATAAACATATAAGATAGGTTGAATTAGTTTAGTTTGCCTTTTATTTTGATATAAAATATAATATATGGGTCATGAAATATTACGTTAGATAAATTTTTTATTATCTTTAATACAATTATCTACTATTAATTTGATTTAAAAATAAAGAATAAAACATGCATAACATTTTTTAACACTTCAAAAAATATCAATTTAGTGAGTTTAATTTTAAGTTATTTGATAAGATTATTATCATCAATATTATCTCACTTAAATTTTTAAAAATGATATCTTTTACACTTCACCTCACCCTAATTAAATTTGAAAAAAAAATTGTGCTACATTTTTTAAAGGGTAGCACCATTATACTCCTATTAAATTAATATCTTAGTGGATGATGGATGGATCAAAAAAATATCCAATTAATCAATCGACCATATATTATGAATTGGATAGGGAAACGATGGTGTTATCCCATAAAACAAGTAGCATAAACATTAAATCCAGTAAATTTAGAATTTAACAAAGCTTCTACCGCTTTAAATGGGTAGGAGACTCCTATGTAGTGTCTTAGCCATCGGATGAGATTGGACGGCTTTCTCCCTCTTCTATGTCCTTTTCGTCGTTGAACCAATTGATTCATACTACATCTCAGTCAGCCCTCCTGCTCCCTCTCCTCCTCCTCTGTTCAGTCCGGTGCCACTGCTCGTCTTTTCATCGCCTTTTCATCTCCTTTTTTCATGTCCTCTTCGTTGCTTGGTCAACCACTTTTTTCACGTCCAGTGCATTTGCAAGAACTAGTTTGACGTGTCCACGAAGAATGACCCAAATATTTGATCATTGTCAGCGAGCTCGTGTTCATCAACCAAGTCCTTTGTCCTAGTCGAACCTCGTTGTCCCAGCTCATCATACTCGATATCGTCATTGTCGACCTGGCTTGACTCGCGATCAATCTGCTTGATCTCGCCATCACGATTGTCACATCGGATCTCGACATCGTCAAGTCAATTCACCTCGCCTTGCTCGATCTCGCCATTGTGATTGCTCCACCAGATATCGTCATCGTTGACCCAGCCGATCTCGCCCTATCGGATCAAATGGGATGATTAGGACAATAGATACTGTCTATTTGAATAGATAGGATATTCATTGACTCCTTAAATCTAACCTTCCTTGTTAATTCATTCATTCAAACAAAAATGCTTCATTTGTAGAAAAAGAACAACACTAACACTTCAAAAATATATATGTCATGTAACTAATAAATATTCTTAATCCTTATGTGTTCATGTGACTACTTTCAATTTTATTCCTTAGTCAAGTGTTACTTATAAGTTCATTTAATTCTTGTCATTTTTCTTCAATTGTAATTCCTTAAAACCCATCCAACCTCAATCTACTTTGCCTGTTCAAAAGGCTATTTTGGCGACGCCACTTAGAATAACTTAACTTTGGCTAGTCAGCAAACTAGCTTACATAAGCGGAAGATTATTTTTTGTAATAAACTTTACAATATGCGGAAGCTATTTGTACAATATCCAATAACTTGTGTTAGGGCCCACATCTATACAATAATGGATCCTATATTCATGTGCATGTCACCCGTCATAGGAGTCACCAACTGTCTCACCATCACCATCGCCTCTATGAATCCAAATACAGGGGCAAATCCAAATAAGATAACTCAGTATGTAGGGTCACTCATAACAATATCTATATGAATCATGAATCAATAATAATCATTCAATTCTATGAACAAAAAATAATCTATAAATGATACCATGAGTAACGATAAATAATTTATGCTATAATAATTATCCATTATCAAGAAGCAATTGATCAATTATACAATTATCCATACAATCAACTTAAGGATGATCAATTAATATCAACCACTTCAGTTAACAATTATCGTTAATCAATTATCCAACTTGGCCAAACTCAATGGAGGCCTTATTTAGCAATTATCGATCAGGCACAACGACCGCGATTTACTATCCATTAGTCATGACGAAAAAGTCAATTATCTATCGGCCACTAGAGCGCAATTCACTCATCCATCAACCATATCAGTTGCAATTCAATCGTCCATACCATAATAGTTACCATACGATTGTCAATTAGTCAATTATCTTTCTTTAACCGCAAATGGTGCAATACAATCGACAATAGCATAACGGTCATAATACGATTGTCAATTAATCAATTTGTAATACAATCATCAATACCATAAAGGTCACAATACGATTGTCAATTAATCAAATTGTAATACAATTATCAATATCATAAAGTTCATAATACAATTGTTCAATTATCCATTTAATCTTTGAAGTTATCATACGAACCATAAGGTCGTGTCGAGAGCTTTATTTTATTAAGGTAACATCATGTCATGTGGGGCCAATCAACCATAAAGGTCGCAATAAGCAAAGTATGAAACCCACAATTTTCATCTTGTTATCTTGTTTACGTATGACGTCTATCTTTATCAATTTATATACCTTTTCAATTTGGGGTACCATCATGTGATCATATCAACCATGTCATATCAATTATGTGTCAATCAATAAATACATACATCTTTTCTTAATGATCGATTTTTCATCGATTTCAATTCTTCATTATCAATTATCAATAATGATATATGATGACGTATCATGATGCCCATAATTCAATATTATCGATCAATAATCAGTTTAACAATTATTCTATATAACAATTCACGACAATCTATTATCACATCAATAACTCAATCATAACAATAAATCAATTATCAATAACCAATAATCCATGATTAATTATGATATCATTATGTACAAAAATATTCATATAACAATGATCATAATTAATCATTATCAATACTTCAACAATAACATTTTCTATACCTAAACCCGGGCCAAGTCCATAATCCGGGCCAAGTTCATTAAACTCGGTTCGATTTCAATCTTATTCGCATCGGATTCATAGGAATCTAGCCCGAGCTATGCAGAACCCGGGTCGGGTTCTATATTCACTACAAGAATATTACGATTTTGTGACATATTTATTTGTCGCAAAACCTTCGAAATCCATTGCATATATGCCTTTCCGACAGATATTTCGACGGATAGTGGTTAATTGGAAACTTTATGAAATGGTAAACTCAGCTATGGATAAACTCGGGTCGGGTCTTATGTGAACTCGGGTCGGGTTGGCCCGATTCACTTCTACCCACTCACGATTGCCAGAGTTCGGGCCGGATATGAGGGAACATGAGCCGAGTCGGCGTTGTTCACCTTCTATTTGATCTTGGGTTGCAAAACCTGAACCACACTAATCATAATCCGGGCTAGATTCATGGAACTCAGTCCGGTTTCAATACTATTCGCATCGGATTCATAAGAACTCGAATTGGGTAGTGCAAAAATCGAATCGGGTTCTACCACCATCGGGAAGTCGCGTTCTGATGCGACTTTTCGGCCATCCTATCTATGTCATACGACATTCAATCAATGCTAACAATATATCAAAATAATATCTCTATAACGGAGAAGAGTCCAGGGGTCCATGTTCGGGAAAACCTACGCCATGGGGATCTCCTGCGTACCTTAAGTTCGTTGAAAAACTAACTATATTCCTATTGTCTGTGAACTACACGAACGTCATGACTTTGGCCGACGCTTACTCCTTATTCATAGCCAGAAACCTTCAACTAACACTTGGATCGTGTTATCCTCTGTCGGGGCTTCGAAACGGTATACCGCCTGCGCTCTCAAATGTCTCGGTTTGTGAGAAAACAAAGGAGAAAGAATGACTTTTGTGCAGAAATTCTGTTGAGATAAATAACACTTTATACCCTCCCTTTATGCCTTATTTATAGCTCTCAAGTAAGGTTTTTTACTCTTATTGGACCTTGGATTATTTCTCCGTAAGTCATGATCATCCTTCATTAATTATCATCTCTTAAATATTCAGACATAATTAAATCTGAATTTCATTAATTATTCCTTGACCATACTTATAGGAAGTGTTTGGATGGCACAACTTGGGAAGAACTTGCCCTCGGCAAGTTCTACCAAACAATCCCCTCATGAAAACTTGAAAGTTCCCATCGAAACATTTTGCAAGAACTTCAAATTCTTGCTGGAACTTTTTTTATGTTTTTTCTTCTTTCTTTTAAAATTAGACTTTTAATTATATTTAATATTTTTATATTATTTATTTATTAATACATTATAATTAATTTTATTATATTAAATTATAAAGTATAAATTATTTAGTTCTAATAATTAAAATTGATTTATTAATTAATTAAAATATTTCTCTTAGTATTATAGTACAATAAAATTATAAAAAATCATATTAATTAGCCGATTTGATGTAAACATTATATTAATTATATTTATTGTATTGTAATAATAATTAAATAAAATAAATGTAAAATCTTATTTATAATATGATATTATAAAATTTTATTAATTAATATGTTCAATTGTTTTTTTAGAAAATTTATTATATCTTAAATAAATAAAAATATATAGTATTTTTATATACTATAATTTTGTATCTTATAAAATAATAAATTATATTATTAGTTCTTACTTTTTATCCAAACACCTACTAAAACATATCTATCAAATCAATTTTTTAAATTCTCATTATTACATTTTTCATTCAAACACCTCATAAAATTTTTCTATCAACTCAATTACTTCTCGGCTGCGTTTCGCAGCACGGAACAAATAAAATGTTCCCATTGTTCTACCAAACGCAGTCATATGACGGGAACATTAAATGTTCTCGTCACGTGATTTCGGCCGGAACATTTGGCCAAATGTTTCGGCCGAAAGTTCTTTGCCGAAGGCAAGAACATTTGTTTCTTTTTTTTCAATTTCACGTCATTTCAGCCGTCCTTTTTTTACTTTTATTTTCAAATTTCATTTATTTTTTAATTGTTTTATAATGTTTGTGTTATATAATTTAGAATATATTAATACATTATTAGGGGTATTATAAAATAATTTATTAAATAGTAATAATTAAAAATATAAAATAATTAGTTCTAATGATTAATAAAAATTTTAATACTTAAACTATTTAATTATTTTTTAAAAAATTATATTATATTTGTAAAATATTTAATCAAAATAAATAAAAAGAATATTAATAATATAATGATTTACGTAAATTATAATATTAATAACATATTCTTATTTATTATAATTTTATACTTCATAAAATAATAAATTATATTCTTAGTTCTCCTTTTTTATCCAAACACTCACTAAAACTTATCCATCACATCAACTTTTTAAATTCTCATCATTACACTTTTTCATCCAAATACCAACCCAAACTTTTCTATCAAATCAATTAGTTCTCGAGAACTAATGTTCTATTCCCGTACCAAACGCAGCCCTCGAGATCTTACGGGAACTCAAAATCTCCAAATCCAAACACAACCATAAAAAATATATCTCTATTCAAATTTCTTTTTATATCTTCCATAACTTCTTTCAATCAAACTATATCTCTATCTTTTATTAATAACTTGTGTTAACCAAACTACACCTTTATTTTACCCTTTTATTTTCTTCATCTATCTAATTTTTGGAATTAATTAATGTAATAATATTTTATCACCTAATTTTTGGATTAAAATATTTTAATGGCTAAAATATTTCAAAGCCACAAAACTCTCAAAACTTTCTTATTTAGGAGTCCTATGTCCATTAGACTTCCTTTTGGATCTCAAATCCAATTGAAATTCCTAATCTCAATCTAATTATAATTTTTACTCTCAGTAAGACTTAATTTTTCTTCAATTCTCAAACACCCTAACTGAATTATAAAATTATTATATTACCCTTGTTGAAATCTTGGGATGTTATAGTTATTTTAGATAAAAACAAATTGCAATATGAGTAAGAAGTCCCCAAAGACAGACGGCGATGGTCAAGACGGCCACGGTCACCTACGAGGCGAGCACTCGCGCAGCCAGGCGTCAGCGCATCGAGATTCATCGCATCCGCTGAGTCTCCCCGGTAGTGGAACTTGCTGAGGCCGCTCCGGTAGTGGTCAAGACTATCTATTACATATGTATGCTTAAAAAAACAAAAGTGAAGGGGGATTCAAGTGCTCCAGTGGCTCGACCTCTTCTATGTGCAGCAAAACAAGCTTCGAGTCGACTCAACTCAAGAACTTACGAGTATCTGAAAAATTTAAAATGGGTATTATGAGCAACAATCATTTGCTCAATGAGTGGAATAAAAGTACAACATAAGGGAACAATACAAGTGTATATAACATTAAATAATCACATTCACCATACGATAAAACATTTAAAGCATAGCACATATAACATAACTTGTCAAATCATATGAGATTTCATATAACTAAAAGTAACTCAAAATATCATCATTTTCATAATTAAACTCCACACACGTGTCATTGCACATACTCATCATGGGTCAATACGTATCCCTCTATGATCATGTGTCATACAGTTAAGCAGAGCTTCATAATCAAGAGTCATGGATGCGCAGAGCACATCATGGGTGAATACGTATCTCTCTATGATTGTGTATCATACAGTTAAGCAGAGCATAACAATTATGAGTCTCCGATACGCAGAGCAAATCATGAGTCAATACGTATCTCAATCATGATTGTGTACGACTCAATCATAATTCTCAGATACGCAGAGCTATCATGGATCAATATGTGCACACAGAGCAACCCCCAAAGGGCAAAGACACTTGATATATGCCCCAAAAGCTTTATGTATATCGAATGTGGTCACAAAGACCCTTTTCAAACAGCATGGCTAATGAACACATGAAGTTTAATAATATCAAAATACACATGTCATAATCTCATATCATTATCAAATAAAACTTATTTTGACTTCACAATCATTGTTCTCTGAATACATTTTGATGTAAAATAATACCCCATCTCATATGAAATCTTTAAACATATCATAAATACATTTCATAACTTAAGATATATTTCAATAATAATAATAATAGTAATCTTTGCTTGAGGTAATATCATAAATAAAAGAATTAACATATAACATTTTGTTATGTTGTATTACCCACTCATTTTGTACTTTATCACTTCAAGGAGGTTTATTAGATTTCCTTCCTTTCACTTGCAATTTGAGGTTTTCCTACAAATAATAATGTCTTTTTACTTCTCAATCACTAGTAAGGTAATATGCAATGCATGCTCATGATGTATAAATGATTATGCAATCTAAAATGCATATAACCTCCTCTAATACTAATTTCTAGCCTCAGACATTTATATTCATAAGTTATTCCACACTTGGAACTCTTTATTTCTTCAAAGCTTAACTAAGTGTTGTTTCAGGATTTCAGACTGAGTGTCTGTCAATTAATAATTCATAATTTTTTAACCACTTGAGAAACTCTTATGATTCTAGATTAATTAAAAAGTAGACATACTAAGGTTTTCAACCCCCAAGTATCATTATCAAATACCAAATGAGTAAGTCAGGACATCTCAAGCAATCTGACCTAGGGTTTGTGCCCTGGCAGACTGTATGTCACTGAAATATTGATTTATTTATTTCTTCATATTTGTCCATTTAATTATGATATAATTTTCCTGAAAACTAGACTTCATTAGTATTTTGTCATAAAAATTAGATAATTTAACTCGTTATATAGACTTATAACAAAAATAGTTAATTTGAGTCGCAATCTGTCGACAAAAGCATCACTATGAAATGAAAATTTCATTTCTCCCAAAATACAAATTCAACTAGGATGATTCCATCTCTCACCGAACTCTTGGAATGTCTATTTAAGTATATCCAAATTTCAAACCCTAATTCACTCTATTTTAACCGTGCCCTAATTTACAAATGGAACTTGTATGAGACTCGGGACAGGATGAGTGACTTGCGAAGGTAAGTTCATAACTTCCTCTATAAAACTCATTTTTAGGTGATTCTAGAGGTCATGTAAAGCTAACTTCGAATGGATGAACCATACAAAATTTTATAATTTATGGTTCATTTATCATCAAGTAATGATTCTCTCAATTAGAAGAAAAATTTCCGAATCAAAACTCACCTAGAACAGCCGACGTTCCCGATTTCCCCCAGGTCGGTTCTCTCGAGTTCTTCCTCTGTTAATTTGTCTACGGTGAAAATATAATGTTAAGTGGCTTATATAATTTTTTTTAGAATTTTCTGAGGTTTATGGCAGTTTGGAAAAATATTTATTTGAGCAGCTCTCACTTGTCTACTTCAACTGCTTGGAACTTAAGTGACGACCAATCACATTTTTTTGTCATAACTAAGTATTTTAACCATAATTAAGCTTACTTAATCCTATTTAAACATATATATCATATTATTTAGAAATTTTATGATTTATTCCTAATAACCCTATATAATTATTTTGTAAAGTTTATCGATAATTAAGTAATCATTATGCACTAATCAAAATATTAATTAATATATACAAATATCACTAAATGGACATCCAAACTAACTTAGTATGTTACTTGAATGCATGATTATGCAAAAATGATGCTTCTAGGGTACGTCCGTGACACGAAAGCTTGAGAACGGCTCGAACGCAGTCTTTCCGAAGGTTTCCGGTGAAGCGGGCGTCGTGGACGTGAGCGACGACGGGTGCAAGAATACTTTGGGGCTCGATCTCTGGGAGAGGGGCAATTGAAGTCGGACTTTTCGAATGGGAGCACAGCGGAATTCGACGATAGAGATCTGTGCCTCGTGTTCGCTATGACTTCCGTATGTGGGCGGCGATGAGACATGGAGGGCATCATGTCTATTCGGTCGAATTTGGTCCGGATGGGTCCTCGTGTTTTTGTTGCGCACCATTTCTTCATCGTCTATGACAGTCACAGCTGCTCTCATGTAATAATTCTACTCGGCGTCTTTCACGGTTTCACCTCCCTTTTTTCCCATCTCTCATCCGTTTGGATGCAGATTATATTCGAAGGATAAAAAAATATATTATGAAGAATATAATATTTTTTTATTGGATGATAAAATTTTATATTTATTTTATTAAAATATGAACTATAAAAAAGTTGGAAAAAAAAGACGACGTGTGATATTTGATATTCCACCATTTGAAGGAATATGATAATTTTGATTTGAAGAATTTTGGTAGTGGTTTTCACGATTTCTTACATGGTTTTAAAATTTAGAGACGTTGACCAAAATATGATGTTTCAATCTTTTTTTTAATGACAGTTGGTTCTTCTTTGAGTATTTGGTTATATCCTATGGAATAAGTAGATATCTATCCTATATTCTTTTTTCAAAAGCATTCCTCTTGTATCATTTGCATTCAGAGCCCTCATCTCGGTGCGTTCCTAATTTATTTTAACATATTATGTTGCGGCTTCATGTAGAGATCGAATGCACAATCTCGTTGCGGAGGAGATGTCCAAGGCTTCGTCGTCATGAGAATGCGGCCTCGTTGGTCATGCAAGTTGATTAAATTGAAAAGATCACGATAGTTTAGTGGTTAAAAAAATAAGTTCGTAATTTGAAGTTACATGTGAAAAATTGCGTGATTTATAGAAATAACCCTAAAACATAAAATAGGGAACTATTTTGGTTCAACCCACTTTAGAATTTGTCATGCAAAATATGAAAAGTGAATTATTTGGTATTACTTGGAGTTCACCCATTGCACACATAATATTGTATGTTCTAACAATATAAACCTAAGCATGTATTTGTTAAAATAATTATGTTCTATTACATGGTTTAGCGGATAATGATTTAATCAATGAATAACATATAGATGTTTATTTAAAATATATAAATAAGTGTTTGATAAACTTAATAATAAAATTAATTGATTAATGTAAAACAGTATAACTAGACTTATGATAAATTATTCGAGCACGAAATATTTTTTACTAAAATATAATAAGAAAATTATTTATATATCAATCAAATAAAAATATAATTATTAAATCAATTTTTTATCCATTATTAATAATAAATCATTTATATAAAAAATAGTAATTATTTATATAACTCATGTGTATGTCACAAATAGTTCTTAACTTAACAAAGAAATAAAGGTGCAAAGCTTAAAAGTATCATAACTCTTGTATTCTATAACAAAATGATGGAGTATTTGTTGAGCTTGTGAAGAAAAGAATAAACAAAATGCATTAATGGTTCTAATATTGGAACAAATAATATGTTCATAAATGAAATACAATAAATAGCGCCATTATAAAATATGAATGTTGTTGGGTCTTGAGAATTCTCTAATTTTTCGTCTTTTCCTTGTATTCATTAGATAAATTAGCTCAATTTCTCATTTTAAAGTAGTAGATTCAATTTTGATATGATAAATTTTACTAGATATCCTCCAATTATAACTTGTTTTCACCAATGCTCTTTTTACTTGTTATCACTTGATTCCTGATTACATGATATATATGTCATGTATTTCTATGTTCGCAAGTGTTTGATGTGGCATGTTAAAAAAATGTTAACATAATAATATAAATACAAAAAATCTAAAAAAATGAGGTTGCGTCAACCCCCCCCACCCTTTCTTTTTTCCAATGCCAAAGAGGGGAGAGGGACGGAGGCGCTACCCCTCATTTTTTTAGATTTTTTATATTTTATATTATTATTTCAATATGTCATGTTAGATACAATGGCTTAGAAGTGTGATAACTGTCATATTCTATGTCAAAATGGTGGAGTAATTCTTGAGCTCGTGTCAAGGAAAGGATAAACGAAACAAATAATATGTTTATAAACAAAATAATATAACTATCATCATTATAAGATTTGAATATTGATGGAATTTGGGAATTCTTTAATTTTCACTCTTTTGCTTTATTCACTACATTAATTAGCTCAATTTCCATCTTTAAAGTAGTACATTAAATTTTGACAGGATAAATTTTACTACTTTCTCCAACTTTATCACTTTTCCAATTCTATCATGTCCTCCAATTATATATTTTTTCACTAATACCCTTTTTACTTTCTATCATAATTGCATGATTTATATCTTATATTTTTTCTCTTCTTGGCATACTAAGATAATATTAACATAATAATATAAAAAATTCTAAAAAATAAAAAATGAGGTTGCGTGACCCCCCCTCCCCCCCCCCCACACCCCACACATTCTATCATCGGAGAAGAGAGTCGGAGGGGGGCGGCGCTCCTCGTCTTCTTTTTTCCAACACCAAAGGGGAGAGGGGGATGGAGGCGCCACCACTCATTTTTTTTATTTTTTAGATTTTTTTATATTTTATATTAGTATTTTAATATGTCACTCCCCTCTTTTCCTTGTGCATTAGATAAATTAAATCAATTTATCTCTTTAAAGTAATAAATTCAATTTTGATAGGATAAATTTTACTAACTTTATCACTTTTTCAATTGTATCGTATAACTTTGTTTTATAACTAGATCGTCAGTTATAAATTTATTTCACCAATTGTCCTTTTTATTTGCTATCACTTGTTTTGTTTTATTATCTATGTACCATGTTTTTCTCTCCTCCACGTTTGTAGGTGTTTGACATGGCATGCTAAGATAGTACTAACATAATATATAAAAAATCTAAAAAATGATGTTAATTGATAATTGATGATGTGCATCATTAAGCACCTGTATAAGAACTCCTTGTGCTTGGCACAACTAGTTCTAAACTTAACAAAGAAATAAAGGTGCAACTATTAAAAGTGTCATAATTGTCATGTTTTATGACAAAATGATGGAGTAATTATTGAGCTCACAAAGAAAAGGGTAAACAAAATGCATTTATGGTCCTAATATTAGAACAAATAGTATGTTCATAAATGAAATAGTATAACTAGCGTCATTATAATATATAAATGTTATTGGGACTTGGGACTTCTCTAAATTTTCCTTTTTTCTTTGTGTTTCACTAGATAAATTAGCTCAATTTCCTTTAAAGTAGTAAATTCAGTTTCAATAACATAAATTTTACTAGATCTCCTTCAATTATAACTTTTTCCACCAATGCCCTCTTTACTTACTTTTCCTTATTGCATAATTTATATGCCATGTTTTTCTCTTCTCCAAGTTCGCAAGTGTTTGATGTGGCAGGCTAAAACAATAGTAACATAATTATATAAAATACAAAAAAATTAAAAAATTAAAAAAGAGGTTGCGTCAAGCGAGTTGGAGGGGGCGGCGCCCCTCCCCTTCTCTTTTCCAATGCCAAAGAGGAGAGAGGGATGGAGGGCCCCTCATTTTTTTTAGTTTTTTTTATATTTTATGTTATTATTTTAATATGTCACGTAATACAATAGCTTAAAAGTATCATAACTTTCATATTATATGTAAAAATGGTGTAGTGATTGTTGAGTTTATGAAGGAAAGGATAAATGGTCCTAATATTGAAAAAAATAATATGCTTATAAACTAAATAATATAACTAGCATTATTATAAGATTTGAATATTGTTGGGAGTTGGGAATTCTTTAATTTTCCCTCTTTTGTTTTATTCGCTACATAAATTAGCTCAATTTCCATCTTTAAAGCTGTACATTCAATTTTGATAGGATAAATTTTACTACATGTCCTCCAACTTTATTACTTTTCAAATTCTATCATGTACTCCAATTATAATTTTTTCACCAATACCCTTTTTACTTCCTTTCACTTATTTCCTAATTGCATGATTTATATGTTATGTTTTTCTCTTATAATTTCCTAATTGCATGATTTATATTTTATTTTATTATTTTAATGTCACGTAATACAATAGCTTAAAAGTATCATAACTTTCGTATTATATGTCAAAATGGTGGAGTGATTATTGAGCTTGTGAAGGAAAAGGATAAACGGTCTTAATATTGAAATAAATAACATGTTTATAAATGAAATAATATAAATCTCTTCATTATAAAATTTGAATATTGTCGGGACTTGGGAATTCTTTAATTTTCCCTCTTTTGCTTTATTCGCTACATAAATTAGTTCAATTTCCATCTTTAATGTAGTACATTCAATTTTGATAGGATAAATTTTACTACATGTCCTCTAACTTTATTACTTTTAAAATTTTACATGATAAGATAATAACAACATAATTATATAAAATAGAAAAAAATCTAAAAAAATGTTCATTGATAATTGATGATGTGCATCATCACGCACATGTATAAGAACTTCACCTTGATGTATTTATCACAAATAGTTATGGACTTAACAAAGAAATAAAGGTGCAACAACTTAAAAGTGTCATAATTGTCATGTTTTATGCCAAAATGATGGAATAATTGTTGAGCTTACGAAGAAAAGGATAAACAAAATGCATTGATGGTCCTAATATTGAAACAAATAATATGTTCCTAAATGAAATAATATAACTAGCATCATAATAATATATGAATGTTGTTGGAGCCTGGGACTTCTCTAAATTTCCGTGTTTTCCTTGTGCTTCACTAGATAAATTAGCTCAATTTACTTTAAAGCAGTAAATTCAATTTTGATAGCATAAATTTTACTAGATGTCCTCCAATTATAACTTTTTTCACCAATGCCCTCTTTACTAGTTATCACTTATTTCCTAATTGCATAATCTATATGTGATGTTTTTCTTTGCAGGTTCAGAAGTGTGTGACATGGCAGACTAAAACATAATTATATAAAATACAAAAAAAATCTAAAAAATAAAAAAGAGGTTGCGTCAAGTGCCTCCCCCCCTCCCCCACTCCGGCACCGGAGAAGAGAGTTGGCGGCGCCCCTCCCCTTCTCTTTTCCAATGCCAAAGAGGAGAGAGGGATGGAGACTCTGCCACCTCATTTTTTTAACTTTTTATATTTTATATTATTATTTTAATATATCACGTCAATAGCTTAAAAGTACCATAACTTTCACATTATATGTCAAAATGGTGGAGTGATTGTTGAGCTTTTGAAGAAAGGATAAATGGTCGTAATATTGGAACAAATAATATGCTTATAAACAAAATAATATAACTAGCGTCATTATGAGATTTGAATATTGTTAGGACTTGGGAATTTTTTATTTTTCCCTCTTTTATTTCATTCACTACATAAATTAGTTCGATTTTCATCTTTAAAGTAGTACATTCAGTTTTGATAGGATAAATTTTACTACATGTCCTCCAACTTTATCACTTTTCAAATTCTATCATGTTCACTCCAATTATAATTTCTTTTTACCAATGCTCTTTTCCCTTCCTATCACTTATTTACTAATTACATGATTTATATATGGTATGTTTTTTATCTTCTCCTCATGCGGTATGATAAGAAAATATTAACATAATAATATAAAAAATCTAAAATAAATAAAAATGAGGTTGTGTCAAGCCCCCCGGCACCGGAGAGGATAGTTGGAGGGGTCGGTGCCCCTCCCTTCTTTTTTCCAACGCCAAAGAGGAGAGGGAGACAGAGTGCCATCCTTCAATTTTTTTATTTTTTATTTTTTAGATTTTATATTATTACTTTAATATCTCACTCCCCTCTTTTCCTTGTGTTCATTACTTCATTAGATAAATTAGCTCAATTTTCCTTTTTTAAGTAGTAAATTCAATTTTGATATTATAAATTTTACTATATGTCATCCAATTATAACTTTTTTCACCAATTCCCTCTTTACTTGCTATCACTTGTTTCGTGATTGCACGATATATATGTCATGTTTTTGTCTTCTCCACGTTTGCAAGTGTTTGACGTGGCATGCTAAAATAACAGTAACATAATAATATAAAAAAATGAGGTTGCGTCAAGCCCCCCCCCCCCCCCCCCAAATTAGGCACCCCCTCTCCTTGACGAAGGCTCCGCCCCCTCATTTTTTTAGTTTTTTTATATTTTATATTATTATTTTAATATGTCATGTCGAATTCAATGGCTTAAAAGTGTCATAACTGTCATATTCTATGTCAAAATGGTGGACGGATTGTTGAGCTTGTGAAGAAAAGGATAAACAAGATGCATTGATGGTCCTAATATTGGAACAAATAATATGCTTATAAATGCGTCATTATAAGATTTGAATTTTGTTGGGAATTTGAAGTTTTTAAATTTTTCCTCTTTTCCTTGTGTTCACTAGATAAATTAGTTCAATTTCACTCTTTAAAGTAGTAAATTCATTTTTCATAGGATAAATTTTATAATATATCCTCCAACTTTATCACTTTTCCATTTTTATCATACAACTTTACTTTATAACCAGATGTATTTCCATTATATATTCTTTTCACCAATACCCTTTTTACTTGCTATTAATTTCCTCATTCCATGATTTATATATCATGTTTTTATCTTCTCCACATTCACAGATGTTTCAAGTGGCATGCTAAGATAATATTAACATAAAAAATCTAAAAAACAAAAAAATATTGCGTCAAGCCCCACCCCCCAACTTCGACACCGGAGAAGAGAGTTGGAGGGTCCCCCCCCCCTTTCCAATGCCAAAGAGGAGAGGGATGGAGGCGTCACCCCATCATTTTTTATTTTTTAGATTTTATATTATTATTTTAATATGTTACGTCAAATATTTTAATGCCTAGATGAGAGAGAAACTTGTTACGTAGATCGTGCACCTGAAAAACAAGCGACCATACATGAAATGAGCAATTGATGAAATTAAGTTCATACTTGAGGGGTAGTGTAGTTATAAAATAAAGTTGAACAATAGAATTGAAAAAAAAATGGATAAAATTAAAGGACATTTAGCGAAATTTACCCAATTTCGATGTATTTTTTGAGACTATTTGAGTCTAGAGGATAATTGAGACTATTTGTTAAATAATTCATGAATTATATAAAAAATATTTTTGTTCCTAATGACTACTTTTCTTATTTTATAATTAATAACGTAAGATTCATAAGCTTTTAAAAATGATGTTTGACAAAAACTGATATGAATGCTCTATTTTTAAATTTTTCTTGTATTTATGTTATACATTCTTATTAGTTTTGTCTCTAAACTTTCCATATTTCTTTTCATTCCCAAAGACATTATTCGTTCCATCTCTTCATTAATCCTTTACCAAATAGTCGCAAAATGTTATCTTGTAATGCCTCGAGATCCACGTGATTTTCATGTGCTCAAAGTTATCTCAAAGACGCTACACAATTCTATATAAAATAAATTTATAAAAAATAAGTTCTATAAGATGTGAAAATAACAATAGGAATGTCTAACAATCTATAATGTCAACGGAGGTCGGACGTCCATAATTTCACAATGATAAAAATATGGAAAAAGTAACAACTATATATAAATCTTGTATGACACAATGTTACACCATGTGCAATATCTATGTCACTAAGTTTGATCACCTGCATCACCATCCTCTCTCATCATCTCACCTCCATGATTCTAAATGCAGGTGGAAATTCATGATTATAAAAATACTCAGTATGTAGGATCTAATCATAATAATAATCAATAGTACTCAATAAATCAATAATATTATGATACAATAATTAATAGAGCACTGGATGAAACAATAGGATAGGAGCTCAATAATCAAATGATCAATAAATCAATATAGCCATAAATCAATGAAGAGGATCAAGAAAGAGGTCAAAAGATCAATCAATATAAATTAACAATAATCAATTATGCCCGATCACTATGGCACTATCCAATTTAATAATTTCAATAACAATTTCCATACCATTCAATGGGTGGAGGAATGTTGTCAGCGCCAATATTTGAATGACCATGATTAAATTCAATTCAATTCGATTTTCACTTAATTCAATTCAATCTTTTGATTTATCCAATACAATAGGGAACACTCGGTCAATTAAAGAAAACTTAATTTCTCTTTCATCTAGGCTAGTGGAGGATCAAGTCATGGCAAACCGCGCTCCAATAATAGTGCTAAATAATAATTCGTAATGGTGTGAGACTATAACCATGAAAGGACAATCATAGCTTTTCTAAATGATGATGTCTCAAATCTAACAATAATGGCCTAGGGAATTAGAGACAATAAAAGAATATAGAAATCCAACAGTTTTCATCTTTTATCTTATTTACCCTAAAGACCTATCTTTAACAATTCAATATAGGTTAAATAAGGACCCAATCAGAAAAAACCACTTGAAAAATATCACATGATCTGACATGATAATAATAATAATAATTTCAAAATCAAATCTAAAAGATATGATGAGATCAAATCTATCAAATAACATTTCTCAAAATCAAATCAAGAATAATGAACTATAATAAGTATTCAATTATTCATAACATTTTCCACAAAAATAGATTTTTTGTCCCCATAATTCGGCGCGCGACGGATAGAACCCGGACTGTGTTTGAAACAATAAACCCCTCGACAGGTCAAACCTGGGCTGAGTAGGGTGTGAACCCGCGCCGGGTTGGCTAGTTCACACTCGTGACAATCAATCGAACAAACACGGGTCGTGTTCGGAAAACATGGACCATGTCGTTGAAAAACTCGAGCCACACGATTGCTGACCCGGTCCGCATCCAATTCCAAATCAACATGCATCAACGCAGTCCGGGTTCAATAGAACTCGGGGTCATGTTTACAAAACTCGGGACATGTCAGCCTCAACATAGACCATGTTTGCCAGAACCCGATCAGGTTCTGTCGTCAATGGGAAAAACGTGTTCTGACATGATTTTTTGACCACCATTACTATACCATACGATATTCAAACAGTGCACGATTTATATCAAATTCTCGGTACAAAGGAGAAGAGAATAGAGTTCTGTATCGTGAAAAATCGACGATATAGGAATACCCCATACGTACTTAAAGTTGGCTGAAAAATCAATCGAAATTCCGTTGGTGCAGATTATCCAAACATCGAACTTGGACCGACAATATCTCCGCGTGATGATCTTGAAATTGATGTCCGTCACTTCGAGCCTTTTCTCCTATGCCGAGGCTTCGAAACTAGTCATCGGATGGCCTCTATAATGTCTCGATTTATGTGAAAATGGTGAACAAAGTAGGGCGTAGTGCAGAAAATCCATTTGGCTAAAGAGGACTTTCAACCACCCCTTTAATTCCTATTTATAAAGTAGGATATGACTTTCATTTCTATTGGCCATCCATAATCAATTAAACATCCCATAATTATTCAGATTTACTTAAATATGAATTTACTTAATAATCTCATAATTATCTCCATGACAATGTCACCTCTTCTCAAATTCCATCTCATCTTTCCAATTTCTCCTCTAATTTTCATCAATTTCATAATTAAATAATTCTAGAAAATTAAGAAATGAATTTTTAAATTTCATTAATGAATAAAATATTTATTTATTTACTGCACAAACACATCAAAATTGAATTTATTACTTTGATGGTTAAAGAGGGAAATATGCTAGTTTTAAATAGTGCACACAAAAAAGAGGGAAAAATTAGAGAATTCTGAAGAACATTCAAATTTCATACAATGTCTATACTATTTTTTATGAGTGTAAAGATATTTTATATGGAGGAGAGATAAATATAGTTAATACTTAATTGTAAATAATATTATGATATATTAATCATTATATAATAAGCTAATAATTTAATATTTTTTAGGAGAGTTAATAATTGGCATTGTGGCATCCAAATTTACATGGGATAATTTAGTCTACATCCGACTAGGGAGATGCATATTGCCAGCAAAATAATGGATTACAAAAGAACAACTAATTAAAATCGTAATGGAAAATTTAAGCAAATGAAATTTTTGTTATGATCCTTCTTATACATCAAATATTATTGTCATTGTGTTCTATAATTGGCATGTATCAATATTTTAGAAGGATAAAACTTTCATCAATTTAAATCTCATTGTGTTCCTTGTTTCATCCAATATCTTCAAATATGAAAAAAATATTATTTTAATGCTACACAAAAATAATTCAAACTATGCCATAAAAGCATAAAATACACAACTATTTCATTTTCACTAGGTCAAAAAGTCAGTATTAGTATCTCACTCATTTAGGCGTAATACATAACCTTGTAATTCATTTGGAAGAAGGGATTGCTTAGAGAATGATTTTCATATGAAGTGATTGATCTATTGCCCCCATTTTAATAGGATATATGAATATAAATAAATGATATATTATTAAAAGTTCTAAGTATTATTACAGATCTAATGAAAATGATCTACATAAACCAAATTTTATTTTATATATGTCATATAATTCTTTAATTTTATAATTGAATTTTGGATTACGAAAAAAAATAAATATTAAATTCAAAATGACTTCTACAAAGTAATTGAAATTTTCATCTTTAGTTTCCTCCGTATATAATTTAGGATGAGATCCCTTCAATTTAAGACGCTAACATCATAACTACAATTTTAGTGAGAGATAATTCACCACAAAGATAAGTAAAATAATAGATAATTATATAGCAACATTATATGTAGAAATTCCATAAATTCATTAGTATTATCCTATATTTAGACTCAATAATCCGGGTGGAAGGATATTACAATCAAAACATAGTTACCAATTTATTATGTAAATGGAATGCACAATTTAAATATGTCATGTGTATCATTCAATTACTACATAGGAGCAACAATCTCCTTAAATATGTTATATGTCATATATTTGTAATTACTTCTCCCATGGTCTCGACTTCTCAAACAATCATTTCTAAAAGCCTATTCAAACATAAATTAACAATATGATTGGTAGGTTTTCAACAAAAAAAATGCTAATTTTTTTATAAATTCAACCTTTCGATTAAAAATTATGCAACGCAATTAGAAATTGTAAAATAAAATTTCCTTGAAATCATATTCATTAATTATTTGTTTTCAAACTGTTGCAATTTACAACTCATTATAAGAATGTTCATTCTATTTAAATTCAACACTTATTCTTAAATTATATTAATCTAGTATGTATTAACACAAAATACATCACCTTTAAATGAAGAACATTTATTTAATTTTAATAAAGAAATTAGTTAATTCATTTTTTTCTGTTGAGTAAAAACTTGGGGTGTGGTTTGAGTCGTTTAATTATTACATATTTCGCAAAAAAAACAAATCAGCTGGTTTGCCCGAGAGGTTAAGGGGGAAGACTTAAGATCTTCTGCACATAAGTGCGCATGGGTTCGAACCCCATAGCCAGCAGTTTTTTGTGTACCATTTAATTTTTTTTATCCTTCGAGTTATCACTTGCGGAACGTTGGCTCTATGAACACGAAGGCTATCACTTAAAATTTCATATTTCAATAAAAATGTTAATTTTATATTTTATGTTTTTTATATTGAGAAAAAAATAATACATTACAAGAATAAGTAAATAAAAATAATATGTATTTTGCACCAATAAAAATGGGATATGTGACTATACCTTACCTCAATTTTTTTATTAGTGTGTTAACCAATAATATTATTGAGTTGCTAATAATTAATTTTTATTTCCATTTCTAAGGCAAATTTATTCTCTAAATAATGCATCTAAATTATACTTTAAATTTAGTGATACTTGCAATGTATTTTTTTCTTTCGGTTATTAATAATTCTAAAACTAAATTTTCTTTAGGACGAATGTGTTTCTTGAAAAGAGTAAAAAGGATAAAAAGGATTATAAGACTCTCCTTAAGAAATGAGTTTTGTACTCTATAAAAAAAATGAAAATATTATATTCTTCTAATTCATCCTTTTAAAAAATATCCTTAAAAACGATCTAAAGAATATATTTATTGTTATTACAATTTTTATTATTTTTTATTATATTTTACGCTAACCAACATCTTGATGGGAAATTAGTTATTGCCAATTAGAAGAATGACATATGAAAAAAATAAAGATCTAGGACATTTCAATAATGAGGTTGAAAAATTGATATCTAAAGTTGAGAAATAAGTCGTATAATTTACATTTAAAAATACATGTTAGGATAAGAACTTACATTGCTCAAATAATAATAACAACAAAGTTTTATCTCACTAAGTAGGGTCGGCTATATGGATACGCATTCGTTGATTCATGTTCATAAAATTCGACAGAGTTTTACGCTGACTGTCGGGACCTAACACAATCCTCCTTCTTTATCCGGATTTGTGATCGACTATAAAACATAGGCGGATTTAACTTGCATTGCCAAAAAAAAATGTTATCAAACGGTAACAAAAATTGTATAACCTACTACAATCTCTCATGTGTTGCCAACAACAACCCCGAGTCCAACCCTAGTCGTCTTCGTGTCCGTCTTCTGCAAGTCCCGTTACGACGTCGTGCAGCAGCGATCGCCGGATGTGACGATAAATCGAGGTACTCCTCCTCACCTGGTTCCCGATCTCGATTGCCTCGGCCCTCGCCGATTCGATCGTCGTGTGTCCACCGGTGCCCGGGCGGATGATCTATCCGTCCGTAGCTCATATTTCTCCCCCTCTTACTAATGATTTATGCATCCTTGGACCGAGATGTCCTAATGCCGGAGCTCTAGATGATCAAGTCTCTTGCATTTGCTTCATGAATTATCTATCCTGCTGTTTGATACTTGAAAATCTTCATGTGGTTTGATGCTTTACTTTCTGAATTCGCTTCTGAAATGTCTAAGCTTTTCCGGCGTATTGAATTTGCTTGGATGTTTGCTCTTTCAGGATATTAAAGCAATGGATCATGGAAAAAGAACCAAGTCTAATATATTTGGAAATGTATGGCCTTTCTTGTGCAGATGCCTTTTTTCTGTGCTATCATATGGTCCCATGCCTAATCACATTGCATTTATAATGGATGGAAACCGTAGATATGCCAAAGACAAGGAAATTAAGCAGCGCGCCGGCCACAGGGCAGGTTTCACTGCGCTTACTACCATTCTTCAATACTGCTATGAGATGGGAGTCAAGTATGTAACTGTATATGCTTTTAGCATTGACAACTTCAAACGAGAACCAGAGGAGGTCCAATCTTTGATGGCTTTAATGAAAGAAAAGATTGACGAATTGCTGGAGGAGGATAGCATTGTCAATGAGTATGGTTTTAGGATCAATTTCTGGGGAAACCTTAGCCTGTTGACGGATCCAGTAAGGTTAACAGCTGAGAAGGCAATGAAAGCAACATCCATGAACACAGGCCCCGCTTTGTGTGTGTGTGTTGCTTACACGTCCACACAGGAAATCGCCCATGCTGTTCAAGAAGCCATTAAAGAAAAGAGCTTCATGATAAGAGAAAGTTGCTGCAATGGGTGCAGTGCTGTTCCATTATCAGAAAATGATATTGATGCTTCCATTACATTGTGTGATTTGGAGCGGAACTTGTACACGATTGATTGTCCAGATCCTGATATCGTGATCCGGACATCAGGAGAGACTCGACTCAGCAATTTTCTTCTTTGGCAAACTACTTTGAGGCACTTGCAGAATCCTTCTCCATTGTGGCCTGAATTTTCCCTTCGTCATCTAGTTTGGGCTGTGTTGGAGTATCAAAGGATCCATCCATACCTATATAGGAGTCACCTGAAAAAAAATGACTAAACCATATTACTTGGAAGTTACATTCTGATAGTCAATTGTTTCACACTGATTTTTCACTTGGAAGTAGAAATTAGCTAGTGCACGATTCTCAATTTGTACGTCTTTACCTTCATATCTTCAATTTTTTTAGTTCTCATATCAAATATTTTCTCCACTTGGATAGAAGTCACAATGTATAGTTGAACGAATTTGAAAAAAAGTTAAGTTGTGCCTTTTGGAATGTATATGTAAAAACTGAACCACCCTATTCAAGAAAACTTGAAAATGATGATGTTATACATTAATCATGCTGTCTAAGTAACAGGTACCGTGTTGCTTAGTTCAGGCAGTTCCAAGAGGTCTGAAGCTTATCCCACAAGTTACTGGTGCTTAGTGTCTTCTATATAAAGTTGATAATGTGAGTGTCTTGTCTTAGTTCTTCATATATGGTTAAACTACTTGTTCTGATAGTTTCTGTAATTTCTGGGAACTTACCAGTGGATTTCTGCGGTCTTGTTTCTCTCTGCCTTGTTTCACCACATTTGGAGATCCTAGTTGCTAAGATAAATATTTCACAAATTAATGTGGGTTGCTTGTGCAGGCGTATAGAAAATACAACAGCTACTTTATACGTGTAATCACTTTATTACAAGAACTCACAAATTAGTGTACACTGGGTGTGTTTTTGTTCCTCGACTTGATTTTTATGCCTGTGTCTTAACTTGCATGATTAAACTTTGATTAACTATATATCCTGGCTTGATCAATCACTAGTGGAGTTCTAGTTCTAGCATTCTCAGAGATCGATTGAGTATCTATGATGTACTAGAACTGAATGAATTCTTTGTTTCTTAAGCTAGTACTTTAAGTTGTAGCCGAGATAATTTTATTTATCTGTCATATGCAATCTTAAGGAGCAAGATCAACTTTCTTTGGTTGTGAACTCTTCAATTTGCTTCATCAGACTCGTGTAATGTGATCATTTCAGCACCAAAAAGTATACAGTGATAATTGGAGTACTGCTTATCTCTAATGGCAAATAAAATACATTCTTGCTCTCCCTCAGAAAGAACAAAAGAATACCTTCTTGCTTCTTACATTGATTTCTAGACCTCCATTGATAAAACATGATCCCTTGCTTAAATAAAGGTTTATTACGCTTGTTATGTAAAGCATCACGACTGCATTCTCATCAATAGAAATATCATGTCCTAAGACAATGTTAATAATACCACCCTACCAGAAGATAGCATATAAATACAGAATGAATCTGGTTAGTTAGTCATTGATTTATGCTGTATGCTCTAGGGCAAGATTACCAACTTTTCACTTTATCTAATTACAGAGTTTGTTCCATTTCTAAATGCTATTGACTCTGCATATATTTCAAGATCACCCTGCTCCTCCTATGAGGAATGTAAGTCGATTATGAATCTTATTCCAGATTACCTTCCTCTCCTTTTAGTGGACTTGCTCTGTTATAAATGCAGAATGAATCTTATTCTCTGTTGTGTTTGACTTGTGATAATTTGGTGATATGTCGTTCAAGTGTTCTCTCTACCAGTTTAGTTGCAGGTGGTGCATTCTTTTACTGCCAGGTACAACCAAAGAGATTGAATCTTACAAATGCATATATTAACACAACCGTACTGCATGGGGTGCTGTCCAACTGTAACCATTTGGTCGACATGGTTGGGCCTGCCTTCTTGGTTGTCATTTTCACCTCAAAAAGTTTATTTCTTAACATGTTTTTGTTGCTCTTTATCACCAAACTCCAACCTAATGAAATTAGTTGCTCATTTTATACCCTCATGTATATAAGTTCCATATAATTTTCTTTTGCAATATTTCATTTCTTGTATTTGGGTGATTGTTGGACTCAAAACATGAAGAAAGCTGAAATAGACGGGAATAACTTATAGTAAACTAGCAATAGACCACTGGAATGCCGCCAACTTTGCGTTCCGCAGTATGTAGAAATGCTGGCTATGAACAAGAGGGTTGAACCAACTTACAACTTTAGTTATATTTCAAGGTGTTTTACATGAACTGATGAGCACTCCCAAATCAGATAACATCAGCAGTCATTCTCTTACAACTGATTTTTTCCTGAAAGAATAAAAGGAGAAAACGGGTGTTCTTAACTTTTGTATTTTTATACAAAAGCTGGACAGGCCTTGACTGCGTATGTAGTATGTGCTCGATTGAGATTACAAGAACTTGGTGATCGTCGATGCTAAGTTCAGAAATTATTTTGATATATTGGAATGTTACAGTTCAAAAGCTAGTCAGAAAATGTATGTGTTGTGCAAGCTTTTGGTCGATAATCCTACAGTTCATATAAATGTGGGAGGATGGTCGTATGCATCTGCATAGTATGTGATATACCATTGTAAAGTTCATATGTGGTGTGGAGTATCTACAGGCCGTAAGACGAAGGCCTAGCTTGTTCGTTCTGTTTGAACGAGGGCTTAATAAAGATGGGTTATGTTTAATTGGTGGGGGTTGAATTTAAATTTTTTTATAACTTGTCTAGATATCCTGTTTAAAAAACTGATTAATATTAAGTTAATTATTATAAGTTTCATCGCGTAATTTAAAATTAAATCCGTAAAAAATTGTGATTTTTGAGGGGATTGAAAATGATTATATTCATTTTAGTTTTTGTTTCTTTTCACTCAAACTGAAAATGAATTTAATTTAATATACTTAAAAAAGATATTTATCTAAATTAGACTTCCTTAATTCATATAGTATAATTTGCTGACATTTTTCACTCTTGCATTTTCTGCAAGATAAAAAAATTACGCAAGAACCCATTAATAGCGTCAATAGATTTAGGCTTTCGCATTCATAGCATCGGAAATCTTAAATAATAAATACATCTTTGAGGCAGATCCTTAAATGCTGAACATAAAAGATGATGGATTTTCCAAATCCTTCTCCAAATTCACAAATGTATTGCACTAAGATTTAGTGTGTGTATATATTATATGTCAATACAAGAACGTTCAAACTTCAAAGTATACGCCATGGCCCTAAGGTATCGATCACACGACCACTACATCTTTAACATCAATCACTTCCACTTCTTGAACTTGCCCCCGAACATGCGCCCCCAGGCCAGGGTCCCATGTGCTTGCCGTGCTTAAACTTTCCATGCATGGTGCATGAACGCACCGTGGTGGCTGTGGTGGCCGTGGTGGCCGTGGCCGTGGCCGTGGCCGTGGTGGCCGTGGTGGCCGTGGTGGCCGTGGTGGCCGTGGCCGTGGTGGCCGTGGCCGTGGTGGAACATCCCGTGGCCGCCGTATGTCAAGTGGTGCGCCCCGTAAGCTGCGGCGGCCGCCGCTACGCCGCCTGCCAACATCCCTGCCATTCCAGATCCATGCGCTCCTACACGCAGATCAAATTTTCTAGATGAAGCGTATACAGAAAAAAAAAACATATCTACGAGCTCTGCAAGACCGCATCTCAGATTTGTTGGACAATACGCATTGTTCAACAACATGCGAGCAAACTTGAACTTATGCTAATAGTAGATAAGATGATAACTAAGGACGTGCAACAACGTGTCAAAGTTTCGTACTAACTGATACCTCCGTGATAAGGTGGTGCTGACGGACAAGGAGGGTAACCCGCCGGCGGATAGCCGGATGGTGAGTAGCTATGAGGCGGGCAGCCATGCGGCGGCGTGTAGCCATATGGTCCATGCTGCGGGGGATAGCCGCCGCCGTAGCATCCCGGCGGATGACCGCTAAGTCCATGGACTATGTTTGAGAGGAATCCTTTCTCCGTGGTACCAGGTGGTGTTTCATATCCACCGCCCATTGTTTCGCTTAAAAATTTTATGCCTGCTGAAACTTCTGAACACAGAAACACAAGACACGATTAAAAAAAAATTTACTATAAGACGACGACTACTTTTAGATTACCAATACTGCATGATTCTTAAAATCTGATACCACGACTCTGCTATAATTACTAGAATCATAAATTAATATGTTTCATTTAGCCATCATAATCAAGTAAAGTAAATTTTCACCGCAGGTGACAACAATTTGTAATTTGTTCTCTATTAACAGAAAGTACTGAAGGTTAATCCATAACGAGACCGTTTCTAAATTTGAAAACGAAATCTAAATGATTTCAAATCTATAAACAATCGACTACTTATCCAAATATCAAAACGACTTAATGCATTCCAAAAACTATATGGAAACTACATGAAAGGCGATTACGCACGGCAAACAAATAGAAGATGCAACTAATTAATTAATCCAAGTTCAAAACTCGTACAGAAGCATAAACTTTGGATTATAAAAACATGGAGGAAACTTGACATGTAACAATCATAAAACCAAATGGGGAAAACTCGTTCGGACGTTTTGTAGTGATCAGAAAAATAATTACCTGCTCGTCTGGAAACTGACCAAGATCCGAAGAAGAAGAAGAAGAAGACGACGACGACGACGGTGAACAATTGGGAAAGAAAGAGGCACCAGAAGAGATATATAGAAAGTTTGAGAAAACAGGAACTGCGCTGGGATATATAATAAGAGGAGTCAAAGTTTCCATGAAAACAAAACACACAACGCACGCAACGCGTACGACAAAACGTTGCCGCCTGACGCGTGTATACTTAAACCATAAGCAAACGACTCGCTTAATTTTCGATAATAACGATTTAAACTCTACTTACCATAACTAATAAATAGCCATTATCGAAAATATATAGTTAATTACTCGATTTATTTTATCAATTTGTTAATTTATCGCGTTGAGGCCATACACTGCTTAGTCCCTGGTGCTTTTAAAAATATTTAATTAAATATTGCATGTATTACTATTAAGCAAAACTACGAAAAGAGCTAAGACAATATACTGTTTTTTTTCTTGCATATTTAGAAGAAAACTAATTGTCGAAGGAAACGTGTTGCAAATCTGTTGGAGAAGGTTTGGCTTCCTTGCGAGTTAAGGAAATAAGTTTCTGTTGTACATAAATGATCAGGACGGTGTTGCGTAGAGGAGCATTTGACCGTTCCAAAATAATTTCCAGGAATATGAATTGTGATGCAAAGATAACAAATTCGACCTAGAACGAATCATTATTTTATTGTTAAAATAATATTTATTAATAATGCATTGAATTTTATTTCAACTGAAAACTCGTCTCATCTCAAAATATTTCGTCCTCACATTATGAAGGTCTCTTGTTAGCGAGCTTGTAAGAGGATTTGGGTGAAAATTTTATGAGATATTCTGTATGTGATTCGAAATTGATTTATTTTTTTATCACGATAGAACTATTCTATTTTTGAAGAATTAATTCAAAGTTCTAATCAGTTTATAATTCATGTATGTCTATATAAATTCTCTAGGAGAACTCCAAACAGAAAATAATTCGTCTTTTCTTTCATTTAATAAAACTTTGCATCCTTAAATTTCTCGAATTTTCTTACGATAGATAATTTCTCTTACAGAAATCTTAATAAGAACATTATTATATTTATATATTTAAAGAAAAGAGCTTCACTACAAGAGAAAGTTGCTGCAATGGATGCAGTGATGTTCCATTATCAGAAAATGATATTGATGCTTCCACTACATTGTGTGATTTGGAGCGGAACTTGTACATGATTGATTGTCCAGATCCTGATATCGTGATCCGGACATCAGGAGAGACTCGACTCAGCAATTTTCCCCACTTGTAGAATCCTTCTCCATTGTGGCCTGACTGTGTTCGAGTATCAAAGGATCCATCCATACTTATATAGGACTCAATTGAAAAAAAAAAGGACTAAACCATATTATTACTTGGAAGTTACATTCTGATAGCCAATTATTTCACACTGATTTTTTACTTGGAAGTAGAAATTAACTAGTGCACGATTCTTATTAATAATACATTGAATTCTATTTCAACTGAAGACTCATTTGGATTTAAACTCTGAAATAAAAGAAAATCTGTTTGACATATTCCGTATATTTTCTTATCATGAGATTGTTAAGGAATTGATTTATTTTTTTATCACAGTGTAGGTGTCATATTTTTGAGATTAATATAGAGTCTCAATTGATCTGTAATTCTTATCATCTAGGGAGTGTCTATATAAACTTCCTAGGGGTCCAAAGAGGAAGCCATTTGATCTTGTAATCCTCTTTTATTTTTTCCATTTAATAAAACTCTGCGTCGTTTTAAATTTCTCGAATTTTCTCGCGGTGCATAATTTCTCTCGTGCATAAATTCTAACAATTCTCAATTTGTACGTCTTTTATGTACAAATAAAGGATTATTTGTAAAGCATGATCCCTTCATAAAACATGACCCCTTGCTTAAATAAAGGTTTATTACGCTTGTTATGTAAAGCATCACGGCTGCATTCTCTCATCAATTGAAATATCATGTCCTAAGACAATGTTAATAATACCACCCTACCAGAAGATAGCATATAATTACAAATGAATCCGGTTAGTTAGTGATTTATGCTGTATGCTCTAGGGCAAGATTACCAACTTTTCACTTTATCTAATTATAGAGTCTATTCCATTTCTAAATGCTGTTGACTCTGCATATGTTTCAAGATCACCTGCTCCTCCTACGAGAAATGTAAGTCGATTATGAATCTTATTCCAGATTACATTCCTCTCCTTTTAGTGGACTTGCTCTGTTATAAATACGGAATGAATCTTATTCTCTATTGTCTTTGACTTGTGATAACTTGGTGATATGTCATTCAAGTGTTCTCTCTACTAGTTTTGTGGCGTCCTACTATTTTTTCTGCCGTCACAAGAGGTGAAATCGAAAATCAATCGTTTAAATTCAAATTCAAATCTTCAACGGAAAACTAACGTTTTAAAATAAACTAACTCTAAAAATTTTTAAAAATTTTAGCATGACATATGCGTAAATTCGTCTATTCGTCATATACAATAATTCATATATATCTCATTTCAACAATTAACTTCAAACTTTAATCATCACAGACAGTTATAAGAACATTATTAGCAATTCATCATATAGTTAAAATTATGAGACACATGCCCAAAATAGTGAGTCTCAAGCTCACACTCGAATCAAAATCACGAATCAAATACTCTTAAACCATATAACGTGAGCGTCATTCGTTCCACACAATTATCCAACATTTTCAAAATATTTCAAAACATTCATCAAGTAATAAATCCGTATAAGAAAATTCAATAAAACGCAAAGTTAGTTATTCAATAATCACGCGTCTCACACATGCTCATTTCATAGTCCTTTTACATTCCTTATTTTAAGCTATGCAAGCTTTCATTCATTACCTGAAAAGAATTAAACAAGAGGAGTGAACATAAAGATGCTCAATGAGTAAAACGACTATCTTAAATATTACAACAACGAAGGAAAAACTAACCTTTTTATTTTCAAAAATTATTCTAAATCATTTTCATTTCTCCAAGAAAATTCATTAAAACAATGATCATACCAAAATGAATTAAATGGATGCACATGCATAATAATAAGATAATATCATAAAACTTGGAGAAAACATCATCAAACACGGATATCCATATCGCTCGTCAATCGAGTGCTTCTTCATCCACCCCTCGTGTTACTATATCTCTACGGGGTGGTTGTTCTAATTTCGTTCCTCGTGTCACTATATCGCCACAGGATGTTGAACCGCTCATCGTGTCACTATTGACACAGAGCTTGTTACTTTTCTTTTTCCACTCCATTCCTTGTGTCACTATATCGACACAGGGTGTTGAACTTGCTCCTCGTGTCACTTTATCGACACAAAGCAAATCGAACTCCAACCGATCTACTCGAAGTTGGTCAATCGTTCGAGGTGAAAACACTCTGTCTTATGCGAGTTTTTACATATAATGCACATGATGCATAAATGTAATTTTCAAATAGAAGTTTAGGATTAAAAATCATCATATAAACTTTCATTTTCAAAAATCAAATATTCACTTCAATTTCACAAGGATAAACTTTGCCGATTCTAAAAGTCATAATAAAATGTTACATATCATATGATGACACATATGAAGCATACAAGAATATGAATATGCATAAAGAAAACTATCACAAAAATCCATTTCACATCAGGTAGAATAATGTCATCACTCCGAAGAGTTAAGAAATTCATATCATTTGAGATAAGTTCCCTCACATTGAATTCGTCGAGTCCCAAATTATCTCCTCGTCCGAATTCAATCAAAATAAACACAACATATTACATTCGTTATTTGATTAATTAATATTATAAAAATAAATTTGGTAATTCATTATTCACAACCACTCGGTGTGTTTATCATAAACCAAGTCATATTATGGATTTGCTAAAATACTTACCGAGAAGGAAAAGAATGCATCGTCTAGTAACTGCCTAATCGAATCTAAATAACCGAACCGTCGCCTCTGATTAACAACCCTTATAAGTGAAGTTCAAATCTATTTTTAAGACAACTTCTAATTAAGACTTTCACTACATTATAAAATTTACTTCTAGTTATCCGAGCATTCATACCACAACTACTGTAGCCACAACTCTCAAAATCACTGCCACAGTCGTCAAAATATCGAAAAGTCGTCGAACGTCTTCTTCATCAATAATAAAATAAAGTTACTTTAAATTTGTCCACATAACTGAAGTTCAAATACATGCACATTCTTATTCGCTTACCAACCGCGATACAAGAACAAGTTGCCGGAAGGGTCACCAAAGAATGATCAGAATTCAAAACCTACGAACCTAAAAAGGATTAGTGACTGATTATTATACGGACAGTAATCTGATTTCTTTTTATCTCATGTGTGCACCTACCAGAACGTCGGGATGAGCTTGATTGGAGTTCCCCATCCGTTTGTCAGAAAGTTCGCCGTAAAAGTTCACCGGAAAGCCCCAATTTCAGTCTCCTATGACATTTGGAACAAAGACGATTAAAACCCCTCAAAATAATTCTAATTGACCTGAAAATAATGTACAACTCACCAGGAGAAGGTTCGGTGCGAATCGAAGCCGAAATCGTCGCCGGCAAAATTTTTGTCTTCCTCATGTTTTATCCTCGTTGTGTCACGTGCAGTAGACCGATCATCTTATACCATATGTCAATATGTTCTCATCGTCCTCTTTTCAAAGACACCTCACATGCGAAAAATGATGGCCGGACGAAGAAGAACGAAGCGTCGAAAGGGTTACTGTAGGTATCGCGTAATTTAAAATTAAATCCGGAAAAAATTGTGATTTTTGAGGGAATTGAAAATGATTATATTCATTTTAGTTTTTGTTTCTTTTTACTAATGTTTTCAGAACCGGACCGGTGATAAGATCGGACTCTCTACTGGGTCGCGATTGGACCGGTCCGATCGGGTTCGACCAGATTGAACCGGATTTTATTAAAATAATATTATTTATAAATATATAATATGAATTATATGATATAGTATATGAATATTGTACTAATAACCTATTAATAATGTTAAAAATTAATATAACATATTTTTATTTATGAATTTTTTTAATAATGATTAACATATAAATATAAATAGATCATTATTAATTTAATATCTATTATTTATTGATGATAGATGTTATATTAATAAATTTCATCTTAAATTATTGTTATTTATCTTTTTCTTTAACACTTTCCTTTTTATTTCCTTTATTTATGCCCTTTATAATTTTCCATTTTAATGTTATTTTAAATACTTACCTTTTTTATTTCAATTTCTATTTAATTTTAGACATGTCATATTCCCTCCTTTTCTTACCTTTGTTATATTTCTTTCCTTATTCCTTTTTTAACTTTCATTTTTTTATTATTTTTAAATTTTATTCTTCAAAATCTGCAACCGATTCAATCAGCCCGATTCAATCGACCGGTTCAACCGGTTTGTTCCGATTCAATGTTAAAAATAGTTTTAACATCAAACCGAACCAGATTTCCAACCGGTTCATGGTTGAAGTGGTTGAACCGGCCGATCCGGTTCGGTTTTGATAACATTGCTTTTCACTCAAATTGAAAATGAATTTACTTTAATATACTTAAAAAAGATATTTATCTAAATTACACTTCTTTAATTCATATAGTATAATTTACTGACATTTTTCACTCTTCCATGTTCTGCAAGATAAAAAAAATTACACAAGTTAATTACGAAAAGAGGGAGAAAGAGATCACACACGAACACAGAAGAACGTGAACGGCTCTTTTTGTTATTAAATAATAACGATTACAAGGATGAATCTTTATTATGACCCCTAAGGAGTTTATATAGGCACTCCTTTTGATAAATAATAAGAATTACAACCCATAATGGGTTGCCCGTTCTTTGTACATAAACCTTTGTGAGGGCATCATCAAATGATACAAGCCTTGGATAAGAATCTACAACGCACTAGAACGCCCTTGTTGACGATCCTTTACTCCGACAACATCTAGGATTCCTCGAACAATGTGATATTTCACACCGGGTAAATTCTTAACCCTTCCTCCTCTTACTAATACTACAGAATGTTCTTGTAAATTATGACCAATCAAATGGATCTTATAAGAATCGTAATTTTGAATCACATACAGAATACTCTAAAATTTTTCGCTTAGGGAGCTCCGCCCACTTGCAACTCCCGCAGGAGATCCCCTTGACCTTACGGGGGATCCCTCTTGACCCACAGACTCGCTCACCGGGCAGCGAGACCTCCGTAAGAAAATTCTGCTGAAGCGTCTCATTATATGAGGGACCACATAGGATTCAGATTCAAGACATTATCTATAGAACCCATTAATAGGGTCATTTAGGCTTTAGCGTTCATAGCATCGAAAATCTTAAAT
This sequence comes from Pontederia crassipes, assembly GCA_030549335.1. Taxonomy (NCBI): domain Eukaryota; kingdom Viridiplantae; phylum Streptophyta; class Magnoliopsida; order Commelinales; family Pontederiaceae; genus Pontederia; species Pontederia crassipes. Next base: position 7,784,862 of record CM060189.1, read on the forward strand.
ACATCTTTGAGGCATATCCTTAAAATGCTGAACATAAAAGATGCTGGATTTTCCAAACCCTTCTCCAAATTCACAAATATATTGCACTAAGATTTAATGTGTGTATATGTTATATGTCAATACATTCATATCATATATAAATATAATAACAAGAACGTTCAAACTTCAAAGTATACGCCAAAGGTAGCATCTGTATGATCGACGATCGATCACACGACCACTACACCTTTAACATCAATCACTTCCACTTCTTGAACTTGCCCCCGAACATGCCGTGCTTGCCGTGCCCCCAGTGTCCCATGTGCTTGCCGTGCTTGAATTTGCCGTGCTTAAACTTTCCATGATGCATGAACGCGCCGTGGTGGCCGTGGCCATGGTGGTGGTGGTGGTGGAACATCCCGTGTCCGCCGTGTGCCAAGTGGTGCGCCCCGTAAGCTGCGGCGGCCGCCGCTGCGCCGCCTGCCAACATCCCTGCCATTCCAGATCCATGCGCTCCTGCACGCAGATCAAATTTTCTAGATGAAGCATATACAGAAAAATACATATCTACGAGCTCTGCGTCTCAGATTTGTTGGGTTGGACAATATGCATTATATTGTTCAACAACATGCAAGCAAAGTTTTAATTTGAACTTATGCTAATAGTAGATAAGATGGCAACTAAGGAGGTGCAACAACGTGTCAAAGTTTCGTACTAACTGATACCTCCGTGATAAGTTGGTGCTGACGGACCAGGAGGGTAACCCGCCGGCGGATAGCCGGATGGTGGATAGCTATGAGGCGGGTAGCCATGCGGCGGCGGATAAGGTGGCGGCGGGGGGTAGCCATATGGTCCATGCTGCGGGGGATAGCCGCCGCCGTAGTATCCCGGCGGATGACCGCTAAGTCCATGGACTATGTTTGAGAGGAATCCTTTCTCTGTGGTACCTGGTGGAGGTTCATATCCACCGCCCATTTTTTCGCTTAAAAATTTTATGCGTGCTGAAACTTCTGAACACAGAAACACAAGACACAATTAAGAAAAAATTACTATAAGACGACGACTACTTTTAGATTACCAGTACTGCATGATTCTTACAATCTGATGCCACAACTCTGCTACAATTACTAGAATCATAAATTAATATGTTTCATTTAGTAAAGTACTGAAGGTGACAACAATTTGTAATTTGTTCTCTATTAACAGAAAGTACTGAAAGTTAATCCATAAAGAGACCGTTTCTAAATTTGAAAAAGAAATCTAAATGATTTCAAATCTATAACTACTTATCCAAATATCAAGCGACTTGACCCATTCCAAAAACTATATGGAAACTACATGAAAGGGGATTACGCACGGCAAACAAAGAGAAGATGCAACTAATCAATCCAAGATCAAAACTTGTACAGAAGCATAAACTTTGGATTATAAAAACATGGAGGAAACTTGACATGTAACAATCATAAAACCAAATGGGGAAAACTCGTTCGGACGTTTTGTAGTGATCAGAAAAATAATTACCTGCTCGTCTGGAAACTGACCAAGATCCGAAGAAGAAGAAGAAGACGACGGTGAACAATTGGGAAAGAAAGAGGCACCAGAAGAGATATATAGAAAGTTTGAGAAAACAGGACCTGCGCTGGGATATATAATAAGAGGAGTCAAAGTTTCCATGCAAACAACACAACACACAACGCACGCAACGCGTACGACAAAACGTTGCCGCCTGACGCGTGTATACTTAACCCACAAGCAAACGACTCGCTTAATTTACGATAATAACGATTTAAACTCTACTTACCATAATTAATAATTAGCTATTATCGAAAATATATATATAGTTAATTACTCGATTTATTTTATCAATTTGTTAATTTATCCCACACTGCTAGTCCCTGGTGCTTTAAAAATATTTAATTAAATATTGCATTGCATTACTATTAAGCAAAACCAATGTTATTAAAATCGGACCGGACCGGCCGGTCCGGCCGGTTTAACCACGAAACGGCAACAAATCCGGTCCGAGCGAACATTGAAAATCGGAAATGTAATTAAACCGAATTGGACCGGATTAAACCGTCAAGAACCGGCGAACCGGACGAAACCCGGTTCATCATCGATTAAGCTTTTCCAAACATTTTAAAAAAGCCGCCGCAGGACACTTTGGGAAACAAAATTAAAAATGGGCTTTTAAGTTCTTCCCTAATTTGTTTTTACTTTTTAGCTGGCAACTTGGCGGTTTTGGCTTGGGGCAGGAACACGACGACGTTTCGATTTCCGACCTCGCAGCGTCTTTCCGGCATCGGTGCAACTCGACTGCATCTTCTCCCAAACGCAAAGCTCTGTTGGTTAGTGATATGTCCACCATTTTTGTTAACATTTGTCATATGTGTGTGTGAATAAATTGAATATACCAGTTATATGCCAACATTCAGATTTTTTTTGATAAAACGAGTTAATGAATCATCTTTCCAGTGACCTCTTAGGCTCTTACTATATCGGAACATTTTAATAAAATTTCTGATGAACACCATCGTAGTGCTACAGTCTTCAAATGTTTCTCTGGTCATATTGGCATTGCCATTAACACAAAGACAAAAATTATGAATCAAAGTGTTACTTTATTTACAAAAATATTAACTAAGATATACCAAAATACAAAAATTATGAATCAAAGTGTTAACATCTGTGTGTGCGAGAGAGAGAGAGAGATTGAGACGGACAGAGAGAGGTGTCGTTACTAGAGAGGTGTCGTTGCTATGAATTGCATGAGAGAGAGAGGTGTTGTTGCTATGAATTGCACGAGAGAGAGAGAGACAGAGATGGGGTGATAATGTTTGGTCTTTGTATGTGTACACATGCGATATATATAAGTAACATTTTTATATGAAAATATTCTAGCTCTGATTGCCTTTTCGATTTAATGATGCATACAGTAGTTCATTTTTTTTTGTGATATATTGATGTATTTAGATTTTAGATGTATGATATTATTTCAAAATGACATCTCTAATAGCTTACTATCAATTTTAATTTATGAATTAGTTACTTTCTTTAAATTTTTATGATCAGACTTTATTTAATATTTAATTAATTTGCTATCGCAGAAAAGTATGACTTCTCAAGAACCACCTTCAACGCAAGCTTCTACAACTCCTATATTGGATCATTCAGTTAGGCAGAAAAGGGATATAGCATGGAAATATGTTAGTGAGGCAGCAAATGCAAACGACAGAAAGATATTGTTATGTTGTTTTTGTCAAAAACAAGTTGCAGGTGGAGGTATCAATAGAATGAAACAACATCTAGCTGGGATAAAAGGGAATATTGATCCATGCAAAAAGGTTCCAGGTGAAGTCAAGTTTGAGATTAAAAACACATTAGAAGTTATATCACAGTAAAATAAGGACAGACAAGGGTTGATTGGAGATCTTGCTTCTAATGAAACCATGGAAGGTCCTATTTCTCAGTCTCATTCTAATGCTACGGGAAAAAGAAAAGTTTGTGAAATTGAACCATATTTTCAAACTGGAGTAAGTGATCCTTCGCAACCTAGTATTAAAGCATGCATGCAAAGTAAGGAAAAATGGAAGAACGCTTATCAATTGCAAGGTGGTTTTATGATGCATGCATTCCTTTTAATGCTTGTAATTCACCATATTTTCATGCTGCTATTAATAACATTGCTAGTATGGGACATGGATATAAGCCTCCCTCTTTTCATGCATTGCGTGTAAATTTATTCCATGATATTAAGATTCAAGTGAGGTTACTAATTGAATCATTTAAAAATACTTGGAGTGAAACGGGCTGCACTATTATGGGAGATGGATGGACAGACACAAAGGCCTTTAATTAATTTTTTAGTTTACTGTCCAAAGGGAATTTCTTTTATCAAGTCAGTTGATGCTTCTGATATTTGCACTAATGCTGAAAATTTGTGCAGTCTTTTTTGGGAAATTGTTGAGTGGGTTGGTCCTAGAAATGTTGTTCATATTGTTATAGACAATGGTGCAAATTACAAAGCTGCAGGTAGTAAACTTATGGAGAAATATCCTTTTATTTTTTTGTCACCTTGTGCTGCCCATTGTGTTGACTTAATATTAAAAGATGTTGGAGAGATGCCTAATGTGGAAAGCTTAGAAGTCCTTGCTTCTAAAGTGACTGTATTTGTATACAACCACAAGTTGACATTGAATTGGCTAAGAAAGAAAGAAGGTTGGCGTGAAATCATTCGTCCAGGTGCAACTCGATTTGCAACTACATTTATTGCTTTACATAGTTTGCATCAACATAAGGATGATTTACAAGCTTTGGTAATCAGTGTTGATTTTAAAAAGTTTTTGAAAGAAAAGAAAGGTAAAGAAGTAAAGCAAATTGTGTTGGATGAAAATTTTTGGAATAACTATTTATTAATTGTCAAAGTGATGACTCCATTGATACGTTTGTTACGAATTTGTGATATCACTGTCAAGCATCTTTGGGTTATGTTTATGAAGGAATGTACAGGGCACGCTCAGGAATTATGACAATATTTAAGAATAAGAAAAAATTGTACAAGCCTTATGTTGATATTATAGATAAAAGATGGGATCGTATGTTGCGTCAAGACCTTCATGCAGCTGCATATTATCTTAATCATGCTATTCAATATGATCAATCCTCCTTTTGCCAACAATCTGATGTAATGCGTGGTTTGCTAAATGTGATTGATAAGATAGATGGTGAATCTTTGAACACATCAATATTAGATGAGATAAAAAAATTTCGAGAACATGGATTGAGATTTTCTCGTCCTAAAGCTCTTGCATCTAGTAAAGTTGCTCAGCCAGGTAAATTTTAATCTCATTACTCTTTTGTTAATATGTATATTCTTTTTAACTTCAAAGTTTGTAATAGTAACTCTTTTTTTTTCTTTTCATACTCAATGGAAGATGAATTTGTGACGAATATTTGGTCATGATGTTCCAAATTTACAAAAGCTGGCTATAAGAATCCTTGGCCAAACTGCTTCTTCCTCCGGATGCGAACGGAATTGGAATATATTTGAACGCATTCATACTAAGAAGAGAAATAGATTAGAGCATGCAATGTTAAATGATCTTGTTTATGTTCATTATAATTTGAGGTTGAAAGAAAGGTAAGTGCTCTTTTTTAATATAATTTTAGTTCTATATTATATCATGCATCAAAATAATTAAGTTAATTATTGATTAATCTTAGGATGTCAATGTTCAAAAAATCATATGATCCAATTGATATTGAATCAATAGACAAAACGGAATTTTGGATTATGGAAAGAGAAGAAGAATGGGAACTTGATTATGATGAACTTAATAATATGGTTCAAGAAGAAATTCCAAAGGACATTGAATGGTCAAATGTTGAAGGTTTGTCTTAATTTACTATGTATTGTTTGTTTATATTCTAAACTTCTAATATTATTTTGGTGGAGGATATTTAAATTTGTGCTGTTTTTTATTTTGTAGATCTTGAATATTACATGTTGGATCCAATAGAATCTCAAGAAGAAGATGAAAATAATGATGAAGATGATTAAGATGTTATAGACAAATGTTAAATTATTTTTTTCCTTTAAGATTTTGATTAATTTTGAAACATTTTGTATGAAGATAAACTTTTGTTCAAATCTTCAAGATTATGTTGTTTGAAACTTCCTTGATGCATGGGTGTTTGAAGTTATCTAATGATCAATGTATGAATGTTTAAAGTTTGTTTGATTGTTATATTGTTGTAGTATAAATGATTTGTAATATGTTGTTTATTTATTATTTATAATAAATAATATTATTTGATTTAAAATCCGGTTCAACCCGATTAAATCCGATTCAACTGATTCAACCACGATTCAGTTGGCACACCGGTTCATTGGCCGGTCCGGTTATAATAACATTGAGCAAAACTACGAAAAGAGCTAAACGATATACTGTTTTTTCTTTCTTGTATATTTAGAGGAAAACTAATTATCGAAAGAAACGTGTCGCAAATTTGTTGGAGAAGGTTTGGCTTCCTTGCGAGTTAAGGAAATAAGTGTCTGTTGTACATAAATGATCAGGACGGTGTTGTGTGGAGGAGCATTTGACCGTTCCAAAATAATTTTTCAGGAATATGAATTGTGATGCAAAGATAACGAATTCGACGTAGAACGAATCATTATTTTGTTGTTAAAATAATATTTCCTTATAATGCATCGAATCATATCCCAATTAAAAATCAATCTCACTCAAGACATTTCGAAGTAAAAGATGTCCTCACACTACGAGCGGAATCTAGGGGATTCTCTGAATCCTCCTACGGGGTCGAAGGGGTGGAGGTGTTTTGTATGTGTTTCAGAATTAATTTATTTTTTCTATAACGAGATATGTGTCTTATTTTTTTGAAAATTAATTTAGAATATCATTATAGAAGAAAGTGACTAATTGTCTATATATAAACTTCCTAAGGGTAAAAAAAAAAGTAATTCGTATGATAATCCTCTTTTATTTCTTCAATTTAATAAAATTTTGTGTTGTCTTAAAATTTTCAGATTTTCTTTACGATGCATAATTTTTCTCACGCAAAAATTCTAAAAAGAACATTATATATATTTTATTAATTGGATAGTGAATTTAAATATTACTCGACGGTCGTGATCCAATCTTGTAACATATATTATTATTTTGAATATTTGATGATAATGATATCTTTAGATAATTAATTAGCTTGTTAAGTATATTATCGTAGAACAGGGTTTCATTGATGTTCATGTGAAACTACTTTGGTCAAGTTCTTAATGATTTAGCCAAATGCCTTATGCCACATGAGGCCTGACAAAAAGTTTAAATTCTTATTTTTAGCAATAACTTTTATAAGCGCGAACTTTCATTTTTTTTCCTATTTTTTGTTTTACTTTTAATTATAATTTATGTATATATATTATTTATTTATTAATACATTATTATTCAGCTTATAAAATACATTATTTAATTTTATTAATTAAAAATAAAAAATAGTTATAATAATTACAAAAAATTTTAATTAGTTAAAATATTTACTTAGTATTATTGTATAATAAAATTATAAAAAAACATTAATTAACTAAATGATGTAAATTTTATAATTACATTCATTTAATTATAATAAAGATTTAAAAGAAATTAATGTAAAATTTTATGCATAATATTATAGTTATTATAATATAATTTTATTAATTAAAATGTTCAATTATTTTAGAAAAAATATATTATATTTGGATTTTAAGATTTATGTAAATTATAATATTAATAACATATAAAATATTTAATCAAAATAAATACTAAATTGTGACACAACTTATTTTTATTTAAATATCTAAATAACTTATCTATCAAATTGAAAATCAATTTGTTTTCATCCAAAGTCAGGCTAAAGAATCGTTCTCAATCGAAAGAAAAAAATAGTAAAAGGAAAAGGAAATGAGAAAAATATTAGAAGGATAAAACGAGAGATAAAATAAATATAACTCTCCCTCTCGTTTTCCGGTTCGCTCTCTCCTCAGAATTTGACGGCGTCATAATTACGAGAGAAAAACTCTACGACAAAGACTTGAAATTGGCAAAACACAATTGATAAATGATAAGTACAATTACTGAGAATGTGTCTATAAAAATTAATAGCTTCATTTCTATTTTAAATTAATCGAATGCTAATAATTTAACATATGCAAATTCTACTCGCCCTCCCAGTAGAGTATCCTGAGTTTTTTTTAACTTACTTTGTTGTATAATTTATTTTTTATTGAGTTATTTTCATAAATATGTCCTATATTATCATGATTTTTCGTATCACTTATTTTTTTATCACTAAACTATCACATTTTGAATTAATCGATCACTAATAGTCTTAGAAATACCTTTCATAAATCCGCCCAATACTTAAAAAAAGTGATAGCTCGATTTAAAAAAAAAACTATTTAAATGAGAATCTCAATACTAGTGGCAAGCGGTGTTTTTTTTTTCAATTATAATCATTTTAATTAATCTGTATTACGTCGAATCACAAGAAAATGAAGACTCAATATAATAATATAAATATTTGAGCTTACGACGTGGTTGGTGATACAATTAGTGTTGTAAGATCCGACCCGGCCGATCGGACACGGCCCGCAGGTCATTCAAAATTCGTTCATATAGTTGAATCATTTTAATCTGGTCAAACTCGACAAACTCGAATTCAATCACAAGTTATAAAATGTTTAAAAATAAAACATATAAAAATTATTATTATTTTTAAAATATTATGTATATATATCTTTACTTGAATTCTTCTTTACAAGATATATAAAATTTATTGATATTTTTACTTTTTATAATTATCTCGCATGGTTTTTTATTTATAAAATATTTTATTGATGCTTTGATTTATGCTTACTTTAGTATATTATTTGATTTGAATTATTTTGTTATATTATATATTTTTTTTAAATAAGATATTACATATTATAATGATCACTTTATTTTATTTTTTACTAATTTATGTTATTTAATCTGATCATTTAATTTGACCTCATCCAATCGATCTCACTTGATTCGTTAGACAATCCGAATAAAAGACCGGATTGAGTATTAGAACATTGCCCTCGACACGCACAAAATGGATCCCGAAAGAAATGGAGGTCGCATTTGATAATTCTCTGTCACGTCAGCGATCCCTTGCGTCGTAGTTTAACAAATCTCAGCCGTCTACTGGACAAAGATCACGGGCTCTCCTTGCCTCTCCCGCTCCCACTCCCTCGAAGCCACAGAGCCACTCTTCAGTCTTCCTTCAGTTCCCTTTTATAAAAGCAACATCGCCGCATCGTCGTGTTCTATCCACGGTCTTATTATTTCCCATCTCGTTTCCGTCGTCCTCGTCCGTCGTCGTGCGTTCTTTCTTCATCTCCGGGCACCGGCGATGTCGGGACGAGGCAAGGGCGGCAAGGGGCTCGGGAAGGGGGGCGCGAAGCGCCACCGGAAGGTTCTCCGCGATAACATCCAGGGCATCACCAAGCCGGCGATCCGCCGCCTCGCGCGCCGCGGAGGCGTGAAGCGCATCAGCGGGCTCATCTACGAGGAGACCCGCGGCGTCCTCAAGATCTTCCTGGAGAACGTCATACGCGACGCCGTCACGTACACGGAGCACGCACGCCGGAAGACCGTCACCGCCATGGACGTCGTCTACGCGCTCAAGCGCCAGGGCAGGACCCTCTACGGGTTCGGCGGGTAGATGCATACGGAGAACGCCGATGCAGCGCTTTTCTATCCTCTTCCTTTTATTCGTTTCCTCCTCCTCCTAACAAGTCTTGCGGTCAAGAAACGGGAAAAAATATATAGACATCTAGAAACTCTTCAATCAAAAGCTTCGCCGATTCAATTTTTAATTAATCTGTAACTTCTATTTTCTGATATTTCCGTTGTTGTTACGCGCACCTTAGTTTTCTGTGGTATAACTTTTGGTTCATTTACCTCTTAGTCGATAATATTCTTGATCCATTTGCAATGAACTGTGAGATGACTGTTGGTCCGATTCGCTCTCAAGCTGTCGCATTTGTTATGCAGCAACAGTGTTGCTGACAATTTACCCTTATCTTTCGTACTGTAATTTGCCGACCCCATCCAAATAAAGATAAAATTTTAAAGTAAAAAGTGAAATAATTTATTAATCTTTATCTGACAGATGATAATAGAAAATCAAGTAATGTTTATATTTCGAGTAAGCAATTGTAATTGTTTTTTTTTTTCATTTTAGATCGAAATATGTTACCTAATTATTGTTATCTTAAAATGTGCGATTAATTTAGCTTATAATTATCGGAATTTAAGTTGAAGACTAATATGGGCATTTCATTGTGAACCAAACTATGCAAGCAGCGGGACCAGACTCAAATTTGGTCGCAGATTTTAATTTTAATGGACTCTTTTTCTTTTTTCTGAAATTCAAACATGTATATTGGTAGTTTAATCGGATTGCTCATTATCTCGCAAATATTGATTGATAGGTAAATACCGATTTTTTTTATGAAGTCGCCATCTTTAACCTTCTTGATATTTTGTACTCAGACTCTTCGGATATCTTAATATAATATTTTTTTCCTCAAAAAAGAAATTGTGAACCAAACTAACTATATTATTTTAAAAAGCATCATTATTGTCACTCAGGTGTTTAAAGTGTTGGATATTTTTATTTTTATGAGATAAAATAGAGTGACAATAGTATTTTTTAAAGTATAATAGTAATATCCTATTCTAATTACTTTTATGAATTAATTCGTTTTAATTTTTAAACAAATCCAGATATTATATGGGAAAGTCGCAAGCTATAATAAGAAAAAGAAAATTCTTTTTCAGAGAAACTGTTGCAAAAGGGTACTGACAATCGCAGTGATGGTTGTAAAGAGAAAAAAAATCCCTATTTAGGTCTAATTCAGAAACGATCAAATTGATCCAAAATTTAATAGCACAATGTGCAACCAAATTTTAATCACATAAAACTATGATCACAATTAACAATTCAAACTATCTAAATAATTTTTTTATGTCATATTTATATATGAATAAATATAGTAATTAATCACAATTTCAATTTACAATTTGCTAATTAAAGTTCAGTTATAAATAAGAGAATAATGATCATGTGGAGCAAAAAGTTATTCTTATATATGGGATGTCATTGAATGACAATTTAATGGCTCACAAATAGATAATTATTTATAAAGATTTTGATGGTGCTTTATTTATGAGTCGTGATCGCCCCATATATATTAAGTAGACAGAACGAATGACTATGTTGGATAGGAAAATATGGCTTTGCTTTTCCACATTTTGAATATCAAATATATGTATAAAAAGAAAAATACTGGGTTCTCTTAATTCATCTTTCTAAAAAATCATCCTAACACTCACCTAATAAAAATTATACCCAAAAGTTTGGCAAAATTATTTATGATGCCGTTATGATATATTAGAAGAATTTTTAGGAGATAACATTGATTGGGGGAAGCACCATGCTCCCTTCATCCGCAATCGTCGGATGAAAAACACACGGTACATTATACCAAATTGTGTGATTCAGCATGTGGTTCAACATTATTCATAGCTGATCCATTGTTCCTCAACATCATTGTTCACTGCTCTCAAAGTTTTCCCTAGATGAAGTATCACCTTGCTGCTTGGTTACCTCACAAGGTAGATGGTTCAAAGCCGGTGGTGACTTCGGTTCGACTTCGAGGCGGGTTGGCGAGGCAAGGCGACTTTGAGGTGGGCCGACGAGGCAAGGCGACTTCGGATCAACTTCATGATGGGACAATGAGATGGCTCAAAGCCGTCGACGACTTTGGATCGTCTTCGAGGCGGGCTGGCAAGGCAGGACGACTTTGAGGCATATGCCAATTCTATCATTAGGGAAAGAGGGGTCCCCAACTCCGTTGCCCTCGAAGAAGGAGCAAAGTTCCTAAAGGATGAGGCATATGAAGGACAATATGTACTTAGATGAGGGGATGTTGGGTGGGGTGGGGGGGGGGGGGGGGGGGGGCAGAGGTGGATGAGGCGGCGATGCGACTTGAGCAATGAGGTGGACCGAACACTGAATCGGGGAACCACATCATTTAGTAAATCACACATTTTTATCCATCGTAGATACTACATTCGATGGATGTGAATGTATGGAGCAAGGTATTTACATTCAACGACTGCGGATGTATGGAGCAATGTAGCACACCCATTAAATCTGTAACAATTAGGTGATTACAAATTTACCCAATGCTTAAAACTACAAATTTAAGGGTAATTTCCTTCAACCTCCCATGATATTCCGCGTCTACCCCTAACTTTTGAACTCATCATAGCGCTCCCCTAACCATGACTTATTTTTCACTTTAATCCATCAGTCAAGTTCCGTTAACTATTTCATTTTTTCGATTTATGGAATGATTAAACGGCCCTTCTCCCACATGTTCTAATATTTTGAAATATAAAATAATATATTATAATAAGAAATAAAAACATGTTTCAAGGACGTGTGATTTGCGTGCGAGAGGGGGTGTCACCCCCCTGCGATCTCATCTCCTGCGTGCGTCGTGACATGCGTAGTGCAAAAGAGGAGGGGTCGTCCCCTCTAGAAGGGCAACCCCCGTTTTCTCGTGCATGCGCCGTTGACGCACACTGCGCAAAAGGGAGAAGGGATGGTGGGGACGTTGCTCCCCTTGTGCGAGCTCCAATGAGCTCGTAAAGGGGGGAGGGGGGCGTCGCCCCTCCACAATCTCGTCGCTGCGTGCCCCGATAATGTGCGATGGAATGTGATGCCGTGCACATTTATTATTATTATAATATATTATTTTATATTTTAAAATATTAGAGCATATGAAAGAAGCGGAGTTTAGTTATTTCATAAGTCGAAAAAAAAAAATATCGACAAAGTTAAAAGAACTTTGAATGACCAAAGTACAAAATGGCGCATATTAGCTTTATGAATGGGCAGACACGAAAAATCGCTGGCCATAGTATGGGAGGTTTGCCCCTCGTTTCACTACTTGGGCATCTTCGGATCTTGTCTCCGTCCCGCGTCTATTTCTTAACGTCGCTCTTCCCGGCGTGTAATGAGGCGCTGTCCGGGCATCGGCGGCGAGGACGACGATCCCGTCAAGCATTAGGGAATTATCACCCAGATTTTTCTCCCGATCCTTTCGCTTGCCCATCACGTCCGCTTTGCTTTCCCATTTTTTGTTAACTTCATCTCGATTTCTCCTTCTCCTGTTTGTTTGATGCATTTGCTATTTGTTTCGTCTCTTGCTTAGATTTCGGAGCGACCTACCGGTTATAATGTTGTACCTATGAACAATCGGAGAGAGGAGGCTTTTTCCCGGGATTAATAGGGTTTTGTTGCTTTCTCGTTTTTGTCTGCTTCTCTTCTCCATCGAGCCTAACCATGTAGGGTTTCTCCTGTTAGTTCTTTAAAGCCGATCATAAGCTTGTGAAACAAAACAATTCTTTCTGCCCAAATGGCGAGCCAAGGCGTTGAATCCATCCCCGGGTTGGATCCCCGGCCAGCTGAGGTATAGATGGATAATTTTTCTCAAGATAGTTCACGATTCTTTACTTTGTTATTATTTATGCTTTATCCCCTGATATAAATATTTTCGAAAATGTAATTGAACAACCTTGAGTATTAAGTCAGGACCAACACGCTATGTATATTCATCTATGAATAATCAGTGAATTCTGTGAGCTTAATGTATTTGGCTATATTGTCGTGTCAATAGTAGGAGGCAATCCTTTGATCTGGAAAGGAACAAGTGAAGGGGATTGGTTGTTTTCTATGATAGTGTACCCTACTATAAATCTTCAGGTTGGAAATGGAGGCACATTTTGTAACTTCTAGCAAATGCTAAGTTTAACTGTAGTATTCTCTTTATGGGATGCCAATTTATTTGATAAGCAAGTTTTGTTGTTGTCATTTCTTGCAAATAATAAATTTTTTCACGCTGTTAGTATTGATACAGATACTGGTTGATAGATTATTCACATAACATAATTATAACCACTTTGCGTAGCACTCGGGTATACATATCTGTATTTTTGCAGTTGTGGATTACAAGTGAATTTTGTGAGCTTAGTTTTCTTGTGCTATATACGATATATGACCGGTAATCTTTTAATTTGAGAAAGAACGGATGCAGTGATTGCTTGTTTTTCATGGTAGTCCGTATTATTATACATTCACATCTTGCAAGTAGCATGCACGATTGCCGTTTCTTGCAATTATTACAATTGATAGTAAGATACTTTATTGACGATAATTATTTGTTTATTTAAGGTCAATTTATTTCCTCGTATTGGAAGTTGATGTGGAAACCATGCATTAAGATTACTTGCAATATCAGGCTATTTGTCTTCCTCGGTTTCTGTGAGACATTTAATCTGTCATTTTCTTGTGACACATGAATGTTCCATTCTTTTTGCAACCCTAAAAAGAAGTGTTCCATGCTCGGGAGAGTTTTCCATGTCTGCACTAGCATAATTCGTCTTTTGTATTTTGGGCAAGTGGATATTCGTGTCGCGTGTTCACACTTTCTGCTGACATAGGTTAATGAGATCATGGGTGATGTATGATTGTACTGATTATCATCTTCACAGAAAACATTAACTTTGTTATGGTGGTCAATGTGTTTACTTTGGAAATATGAAATCACGTGGAGAAATTGGATTTGTTTGTTGAGCTGATTTACTAATTTAGAGATGAGGGCAGGGTGTCAATGTTTTAACATGGGTACCATGTATTTGGAGTTTTCGTCGAAAGCATCAGTGACAACTTTTATTCTCTTGATTTCTTTAAAACTTCAATGTTTCTCCATGTTTTTTTGCCTATTGTTTCTGGAAATTGGAATAATTTGATTTAATAATTAGGGAAAATTGAAGTGCATTTACTTCTGGTTATTGTAGTTAGAATTAAAGAATATTTTCTTTTCTCTCTATCTACATATGCATATTGCATTTATTTTGTATGATTTAATTTGTACTATACGAATACTGTATTCTTTTTTCAATTAAGGTTATGTTTGTTTGGGAGAAAATCTTTTCGCTATTTTCTTGTGTTTGGTAATGCAAAAGAATTGGTGAAGTGGATATTTTCTGTTTGATAAAAAAATAGGTATTCATCTTTGGGGGAAATGTTTCTCCTCATAACTCACTTTCTCTCACATGTCATATATATAATTAAGGTATAGTTTAATTTTTTTGGTATACGAGAATAAGAAGTAAACTATTTAATCAGTAAAAGTTTTTTTAGAATCAATTTTTTTTATATTTATTTTCAGCAAAAAAACATGTTCAATTTAAGTACAAGTTGCCATACTCTCTATTGACTAAAGCTCTGTTTTGGAAAAGTTTTCTTTTTTGAGAGGAAAAAGGATGACCACCAGGGTTTGTGGTTGTCATCCAGGTACATGCAATTAATTTCTTTGTTTTTTTGGTTTTGGAAAAGGTTTTATCTGCCAAAATGCTTTGTGAAACTTCATTTCACACGAGATATGCAACTCTGTTTAACTGCCTAAAATGGCCTTCCGAAACAGGGCCTAAGTATATAAATTTCATGGCATCTAAAAAGGAAATAAAGTTCTAGATTTTTTGCATCAATAGTAATATATGCTTTACTAAATTCATCTATTTCACTGAAGCTGTTCATGTTGTTTTATTTTGGCCCTATTAACTATTTCCGTAACACAAAAAATTGTTCTTGGCTACTTCCAGGTCGTAAATGTTGACCAAGGGCATGCTTCTGTATATCCATCCTTTAATCCTGAGAATCAATCTTGGTCTGGACCAGTTGGACAATGCGTTCCAAGTTCTGTCTACTCTTATGATTCTCAAAGTCAATTGTCTATTTCAATGGATTCTCAGTGTGCAAATTACTCTGCATCTCATGCTGGTCTTCCATCCAGTCTAGGTTCATCAGGTGTGACAAATGAGTATTCTGGTTATCCTTCCTACGCAACCTCTTCTGTTCCATACACCTACAACAGTGGCAACGCCAGTTATAGTAATTACTGTTACAACTATCCTCAACCAGTCCATCAGTCTTCTGTTCAGCAAGTTGAACCAAATCCAAATACAGGTGCAGCTTATCAGCCTCTTAGCTCATTTCAGAATTCAGGGTCTTATGTCAGTCCTCCAAGTTATCTAGGCACTTATTACAATGCTGGTGATTATCAGACAACATCAGGACATGGACAAAGCAGCTACATTTATCAGAACAACACAAGGAATGATGGAAATTACCAATCTCACCATTATGCAAATTATGCAGCAACAGATACAAATCTTGCTCAAAGTTCTACTACTGCAAATTCTCTTTATTATCAGCAACCGTATAACCAGTGGCCATATTACTATAGCCACCCTGCACCTGCAGCTAATGGTGCTTCTGGATCAGGGAACATTACATCTTCTGTCAACTCTTTGCCTGCTGGGTATCCTGCCGCAGGTGTCTCCGGTGGTTATCCATATGTGAATAATCAGCCACCATCACCTGGGACTACCTCATGGAGACAAGATTCTGGACCTGCTGTGCCGTTTTCTCAGGTATGGATTTAATGCTTGTCGTGCCATTATTTCCAAGATTCTTCTCTTGTTCTGCTTAATCAAATACGTTAGACTCCTTTTCCTTCTTTTACTGCAAGATATGTGATTATGGTACCATACTCACTAAATATATTATGTTGCTACAGCTAGATACTCAAAATGACTAGCATATTAGATAACTGTGTTGATTATCTTGCCCCCTTGACCATGACAGGTAAAAGGTACAAGTACTGCATATCCTCTGAACGCAGATCTGGAAGTTGGTGCTGTAGGGTCTCAAAACCAGAACACCAGCCAATCCTTATATATTCAAACACCTCCAGTCTCAAGTTACCCAAATGAGATTTACGAGAGTGAGCAAAAGGTTTTCTATTCACAAGCTCCTAGCTTACAACATTCTTATTCCAATCAGGTTCCTCAGAATTTGCAGCAACAACCCACAACATTGACAACTGATGCGCACCAGGTAAGTAAAGTGCAAATTACGGTGAATCCTGGAATTGCTCCAAGTTTGGGATTTGGAATGCTAAAATCACAGAAGGAGAACTCAGCAACCCATTCAGAAGTAAAGCCAGTTTACCTAAGCATTCCATTACCAAAAGTCGATAAGAAATGTACTTTGTCAGGGAGGTGCCATGCTCAATTAACTTTTCTTTATGTTTAGGGGACGTTACCTGCATCTCTACGCGCATTTGTGGAGAGGGCTTTTGCCCGATGTAAGGATGATGCCCAAAGATCTACTAGTCAGAACATAATGAAGGAGGTAGATTTTTTTCTGGTCATGATTTACTTGTTTTCTTTTCAGTCTCCTTGGTTAACTATTGGAGCTTGATTTAGTCTGTTAGATGCATTACTGTTGTTTACAATGTTTATGTTTTTTTATCCCATACTTTCCAGATAATCACCAAGGCCACTGAAGAAGGCACACTTTTTACCAGGAATTGGGACACTGAACCACTCTTTCCTTTGCCAAGTAGCTGTTCAAGTACTCTTGATCAGAGGTACTATACTGATGTATTTTCTTGTCACGAACCAAATTCTAACTCATATGATATAGCATTAGATAGAATATTGCTCATAGCTTATTTTCAGGAAAATTGTTTTTTACTAATCTATTTTTTTACATGTAAGTGGTTTGATAACATTTGTCATAGTAGATGCTTAAATATTAAAAATACTGATAGGATCCTCCTGTAAAAACTTATTCAAGAAGGAAGCCTTATGGATCTACTATCATGTATCAACAACAACAACAACAACAACCAAGCCTTATCCCACTAGGTGGGGTCGGCTACATGGATCATACGACGTCATTCATATTCGTTGATCCATGTTCATGCGATTCGACAGGGTTTTACGCTGGCTGTCGGGGCCTAACACAACCCTCCTCCTTTATCCGGGCTTGGGACCGGCTATCTACTATCATGTATCAAGAGCAACTATTTGAGATCTTGGAATATGCACACATGGAAGAAGATTATACAGTGCATAAATCTTTTACCTTAAATTTTATATAGTTCTCCTTCATTTGAAGGAACAAATTTGTGTTATACAGAATATCACTAAACTAAACATCAGGATTCAGAGAGTTAAAATTTTACTTATTGGAATTTATAGCATCAGTCACCCTGAAAAGACACATACTGGCTTTCTCACAAAAAGAAGAGATCGAAACAATATACAAGGTTGTTTTTACTACCTTAGTTGTTTTCAGGTTCATGTTACAGCTAAAAGATGTTTAGCAAACTGTTGGTTGGTTGCATGAAGATTTTTTTAAGCAAACTACATGATGAGAACAATATAAAAGTTACCAAACAATAATAAATAAAGTTAAGGGCAAAAGATTACTTTTCGAGCAAATCATTGGTGCAATCAAACTCCCTCAAAATGATTAGCACAATGAAAAAGTTAATAAATAGTCTTGAACAGATGAAAATGTCTTATGTAAAATAATGCTTTGATTTTCAGGGGAGTATAAACATGTTTAATAATCTTTGTTTCTTTTTGTAATATTTTCCCAAACAAAAATAGTTTTTTGGAAGTGGTTAAGGTTACATGTACCTATCTAAATAAGGGCTGTTGTTCATAGAGACTGACTGCAAGAAAGCACACATGTATTAAGCTTCATGACTACCAGAGTCGATAAAAAATTCTAGGTATCCTTATAGTTCCTGCATTCCTTACAGCAATTCCCAGAGTTTGGCTTCTGCATCTTTGTTACCTAAGGCGAAACGAAGCCCTAGTAGGCGGATTAAAAGTCGTTGGGAGCCTGTTGCAGAAGAAAAGGTTGACGATGCACTTCCTTCAGTTAACATCGTGCCAAAAAAATTGGTAATTTATGCTTCACCTCAGCTTTATCTATATGCTATCGGCCTTTTGTTATATGATATTCTTCTTTCTGGAACCATAAGATATTTTATAAAAATTAGTCAAAGAGCTCTTACATTACAGCAATGTTGTCAAACACGTAAAACGGACACGACACGGAGGGCTGCGAAAAAACGTAAATCGTGAACACGTAACACGACACGGCCGATTCTACCGGATTATTTTTTTAATATATTAATTAGCACAAACATGTATTCAGGGGCAGCAGCACTTGTGTTTCCAACTCCTGAACCCGAACTGGATGCCATTTTTGTTTACCTAAATACATGATACAATACAAGCTAATCAAGACTCAAAACTCAACTAAAAAATTCGACCGGCCTCTCTGCTGCATGGGGCGAACAGGGAGACCTCGACGCCTCTGCTCGCGAACGCAGGGAGACCTCGGCACTCCTTTCTCGAGAGCAGGGAAGCACAGAGAGGTGCCGAGGTCTCCATTGCTCACGCAGGGAGGGAGGGAGACAAACAACAGAGAGAGAGAGAGAGAGAGAGAGAGAGAGGAGAAGGAGACTAGGGGTGTACCGATGATTCACGGCGGCAGAAATGGCAGGCGGCAGGCGGCAGGCGACAGCAGAGCAGAGCGGCAGGCGGCAGCAAAACACGGTGGCAGATGGCTGAAAACACGGCGGCAGGCGACTGTACCACACGCCGGCAGCAAGGGAGGTAAGTAGGGGCCTAGGGCATCATCGAGTTTTTGTCGTCCTTATGGGTTTGCAATCACGTGGTGTGACCACGTGACCCACTAAATAGGCGGCAAAAAAAAGGTGGAATCGCTGGAGACGTGCGTCTCCAGCGATCCTACGCGCCAGCACGCGATTCTACCTCGTGCTGGCCGGAAACGTCTCGGAGTGGAATCGAGCACGTTTTTCAAAGGTGGAGTCGTAAAATCGTACGATTTTACGTCCTGAGACGCGATTTCGACAACATTGCATTATAGTTCACCATTTTTCCTGAAGTTGAATTTGTTGAGCTATGTGATAGACACATTTTCTACTTAAACATTCTAACTTTACTTTTTTCTTCTCAGAGTAGCTTTAATGATTGGAATGGGGCTATGTTTGTTGCACCTCAACAACAAACACCCCTAAGTACAACTAGTCAGAGACCAAGAAAGAAGCTACGAATCTCTGAATCTTCATATTTTACTAGCGGAGATGCTTCGGGTGATAACAATAAAGAACGTGGTTCGACTAAATTTTACACTCGTCTGAGTACATTTGCAAGTTCAGCAGAGGAAAGACAAAGGAGAGCACATCGTTCTAAACGTTTTGAGAAGGGACAAGGACATAAGGTAGAAATGAACAATTTGAAACCAAAATCTACTGAAGGTGGAAATGTGTACACAAAAAGACCTGGTACCATGCTTTATGCTAAAAGTTACAAAGATGTTTCTGGTGTGGCTGTTGAAGATATCAACTGGGATTCTCTTACAGTCAAAGGAACCTGCCAGGAAATTGAGAAGGGCTATCTTCGTCTTACATCAGCTCCTGACCCTACAACTGTATAATATCTTTACGTATAGATGCTGTCTGTTGGTCTGTGAACATTGCTTTTTGCTTACCTCACTTAGTCCATTTAACGTGAAATTGGCTCTTATTTCTAGGTGAGACCAGAAGATGTCCTTGAGAAAGCTTTGGAGATGGTCCAGTCCTCTAAAAAGAATTACCTTTTCAAATGCGATCAACTTAAATCCATTCGCCAAGACCTTACCGTACAAAGAATACAAAACACATTCACTGTGAAGGTTCTTTTTTAATTCTGTGCTAGCTTAGTTCTTTGTTAATCTAGTTAACCGATTTTCGAGTATTTATCTTTGTATAATATTATATTATCAAGTAATGATCTTTGAGCTCTCTGCCCATTAGCATTTTGTGGGCAATTTCTGATAATTGAGTTACTTCTCAAACTTATTGTCTCTGCCTATAGCGATTGCCATTCTGAAGCATTTTTTTCGGTGTAACTTTGGCTGTTTCTTAATGCTTTTGTTCTTGCTTGCTCAGGTTTATGAAACCCATGCGAGATTTGCACTTGAAGCAGGTGACTTGCAGGAATATAATCAGGTCTGATAACATAATGTTCACTCTCTTGGTTGGTTTCTTTTACTCGAAGCAGGTGATTATTGTGTCATCCGTTATCACTAGTCCATTATAGATCTCCCTCTTTCAATCAATTTTCTTCTTATTCTATGTGCTATACTACCATTTGCTTGGCTATTTGTTCCATTGTTAAGTATTAGGCAATCAGACAATTACGAAACTGAAAATGTTTGTAAACTTGTAATGCTGAAGGTTATGTTGATCTAACATTTTGCTGTTATCACACCCAAACATTGTAGTCACCTTTCTCATTTAAAAAAAAATCATGTCACAGGCATGAAGGGGAAGCATATGAAGTTATTGATATAGATACCTTTTGTAGTTAAAGAAATACTGTCTCAAATATTTGACATCAATTGTTTCATTGCATTACATACTGATGTTTTGAAGTGTTAATGATTGAGCTGAATGCCATCATGCAACTTGCAGTGCCAGTCACAGTTGAAGAGATTTTATTCAGAAGGCATTGAAGGACATCTCGGGGAGTTTTCTGCTTACAATCTTCTTTACAGTATCCTGCACTCCAATCATAAAAGGGACTTGCTGTCATCCATGATGAGGTAATTGTAAATTTTTTACTTGTATTAGTTGTCATATGCGATACTGACGCAGTGGCGGTACAGACTTTTAAATAAGATAAAAGCTAACCCTAGGCACAATGAACGGTGTTCTATTACACCATACAAGTAAGCCTCAGAAAGAACTGCAGAAATCAGATGTCGACGTCGCCGGTTCAAGCGGACGATAATCGACAAATAAACTAGTAGGAATCCACCAGCACCTTAGAAGAAATCCAAGGTCAAGATCGTGCGCACACGAATTCAGAAATTCAGAAAAACTCTGAATTGGAATTTTAATTAAAGAGATAAAGATGTTTTTAACTCTTACATGTCAGACCAATATATAGGGACTCACAACTTGCAATACTATTAGCACTAGGACTCCTATAGTAAAAGAAAAACACAATCCCATCAGCATTAAGACTCTTATAACCTAACAGAAGTAAACTAAAAGGAAATAACACTCCTAACAGCATTAGGACTCCTAACAGAAATAAACTAAAAAGAAAATAAAATCCTAACAGCAGTAGGACTCCCAACATATTCTTCAAATCTGAAACTAGATCAAAGTAGATCCTTGGCCATCAGAATTCAGGCTCCCCTTCTTGAAAAGAGCTCGACCTCGAGCTTGGTAACAATAAACCTGGCGGATGGTACATAAAAAGATATGATACATTGAAGGTAGATGAAATTCCCAAGTGTACTGGCAAGTCGATGATATAAGCATTATCATTGAAACGCTTCAAAACTTGGCAAGGACCAAACTTCTTGTTCATTAATTTATGATAAGAACCAGCAGGAAATCTTTCCTTTCGTAAGAACACCATAACTAGATCACTTTCTTTGAAAACTAATTTTCGTCTACCCTTGTCGGCGTGCTCTTTATACTTAGCATTAGATTCTTCCAACTTCTTCTTGGTTACTTCATGGATATGTTGGATACACTCGGCCATATTGTCAACAACAATACTTTTGCGTGAAATTTCAGATAAATTGATGAGGTCTACGTACTGGCGAGGCATTCTACCATAAACAATTTCAAATGGTGCCTTCCCAGTACTTTTGTTCACCATACTATTAAATGCAAATTCTTCTTGTGAAAGTGTTGTATCCCATTGTTTTGGTTTGTCACCTGATAAAGTTCGAATCAAGTTGCCAAGTGTCCGATTATCGACTTCTGTTTGGCCATCAGTTTGAGGGTGGCATGTACTACTAAAGTTCAAGGTTGTATCAAATCGTTTCCATAATGACTTCCAAAAATAAGATATAAACTTTGAATCTCTATCAAATGTGATTGATTTAGGTACCCCATGAAGTCTAACGACCTCCTTGAAGAAAAGACTTGCTACGTGACTCGCGTCAGTAGTTTTTTTGCATGGGATGAAATGTGTCATTTTTGAAAAGCGGTCAACTACTGATTTCCCAATGAGAGATTTGAGTATGTGGTTCATTAGTCTGTTTATAGCTCTACTATCAACACACATTCTCCATGTGCCATCCTTTTTTGGTACAAGGAGTGCTCGTACTGCGCATGGACTCATGCTTTCTCGATCAAATCCTTTCTTTATTAATTCATCTACTTGATCTTGTAAAATCTGATTTTCTTTTGTACTTAATCGGTAGTGGGGAAGGTTTGGAAGACTTGAACCTGGTATTAGATCAATATGATGTCGAATGTCTCGTATGGGAGGTAATCCATCAGGTAATTCTTCAGGAGTGATGTCTTTGAATTCTGAAATTAAATTTTGAATTGCCTCTGTAGTGTATTCTTGGTCTGGAGGAACCTCCCCTATGCACATTAGTGCATAAGCCTTTTCACGGTCTTTTACTTCAGAAATGAACTCATCTGCCCGTTCAATCAAGTAGCCATTCTTCAAGCTATTTTCTTTAATTACTGAATCATGCTGCAATGTAATAAAGAGATGTGTTTTCCGTCTTTAGAAAACTTGTAGATGTTGTCTCTTGCATTAACATCAAATTGCCAAGGACGACCCACGATGATGTGGCTTGCATCCATATCCAATACATCACATGAGACCACATCCTTATAACTCTTGCCAATTGATAAAGATACCTTACACAATTGTGTAACTTCTTTGTTAGTGCCTTTACTAATCCAACTAACTCTATATGGTGAAGGATGAGGTTCTGTTTTTAATTCTAATATGTCCATTTTTTTTGAAACTATGTTTTCAGAGCTCCCACTATTAATAATGACTTTACAAAGTTTACCTTTCACTGTGCAACGGGTTCGGAATATTTCATGTCGCCGAGGGTCCTCTTCTTTCCTAGGCATTAATAATAGGCGTTGCGCGACACTTGAGAGGTGTTCTCCATCTTCATCAGCACAGTTTTCTTCTTCAATATCATATTCATCATTAGTCTCT
The DNA here is from genome assembly GCA_030549335.1 of Pontederia crassipes. NCBI lineage: Eukaryota > Viridiplantae > Streptophyta > Magnoliopsida > Commelinales > Pontederiaceae > Pontederia > Pontederia crassipes. Next base: position 7,808,363 of record CM060189.1, read on the forward strand.
TGATTATCAGTTTCTTCTTCATCCTCTATTATTCGTGCTGAATGGAGTGCGGGACGTTGTGGGCACTCGTTGGATCGGTGGCCTAATTGTCTACAACGATAACAAACAATAGAGTTGGACTTCTCATATGAGTTAGAAGTCCTCTTAGCATTATCAGCACCCGCAAGTTTTGATTTAGAGCTGGCTAAGCTTTTGTCAGCATTTCCAACCTCTTCAATTGTAGGAAGTTTTGATGAATTGCATGCACTTGCCATAGTCTCAGCATAATGAAATTGTGCCTTGGCTCCTCGTTCTAGTTGACGTTCAGCAGTTTCTGCCAAGGTGATTGCAGTGGCCATGGTGCTAGGAGTCTGTATCTCTACTTTGTCTCTGATGTTAGACCTCAAACCATTTAAGTATCGAGCCACCTGTTGTGGTTCTAGTTCAACCAAGTTGTTGCGAGATCTTAGACGATTGCATTCCGCTGTATAGTCCTGCACTAGCCTTTTGCCCCGTTTGCAATTCTATACCTGTTGGTATAGAATCTGTTGATAGTTTGTTGGAAGATATCGATCCCACAACATTTGTTTCATTTTCCTCTAACTCCGTATTGGTTGTTTATTTTTTTGCACTCACAAAGACTGAATTTGCTCCCACCATGCAGATGCTCCTCCTTTTAAACGATATGCCACGAATTTTGCTTGCTTATGTTCTGGGATTTCCATGTACTCAAAGAATCGTTCGATCTCCAAAATCCAATCCAAAAAGTCTTCTGGGTAGATGACCATTGAAGTGGGGCAATTCCATCATCCTAAAATCAGGTTGTCGGTGTGCAAAATTTCTTCTTGGTTCAACAACTAACTCTTCTTCACCATCGCTGTCCACCGAAGAAGTGGCTGTTCATTGTCGTCGATTTTCTTGGGTTGCTTCTGGTTGGACACGTGTCAGAATAGGACCTTGATTCGTAAGCAATTTTACGATGGCAGCAGTAAGGAGATCTACCTTCGCTTCTAATCCTTCAAACTCTTTTCTAGTTGGAATATCAGCCATGATCTCTTCCTCGCTCTGATACCATTTGACGCAGCGGCGGTACAGACTTTTAAATAAGATAAAAGCTAACCCTAGGCACAATGAACGGTGTTCTATTACACCATGCAAGTAAGCCTATGTTACGCTTGAAAGAATTGCACGTCGCCGGTTCAAGCGGACGATAATCGACAAATAAACTAGCAGGAATCCACCAGCACCTTAGAAGAAATCCAAGGTCAAGATCGTGCTCACACGAACTCAGAAATTCAAAAAAACTCTAAACTGGAATTTTAATTAAAGAGATAAAAATGTTTTCAACTCTTACAAGTCAGACCAGGGACTCACAACTTGCAATACTATTAGCACTAGGACTCCTATAGTAAAAGGAAAACACAATCCCATCAGCATTAAGACTCTTATAACCTAACAGAAGTAAACTAAAAGGAAATAACACTCCTAACAACATTAGGACTCCTAACAGAAATAAACTGAAAAGAAAATAAAATCCTAACAGCAGTAGGACTCCCAACATATTCTTCAAATCTGAAACTAGATTAAAGTAGATCCTTGGCCATCAAAATTTTGTACAGAATTCTTGTGAACAAGATCTACATCAGATACCTTTGCAATATTGCGATATATGATGCGAAGCACTAGAGTAGAATGTTTATGTTGTTTGCAGCTGGTGTGCAATTTTCTTGCCATAACTAACTAATTTACTAAGAATTAACTTTTACTCATATGTGCTGTCTAGTTCAAAAGACATAGCTGTGCTGATTTTCTTGTTGGAGAGGTGTTTACTGCACTTATGATCAAGGTTATCAAGATCTCAATCTAGATCTTACGATTTTACAATCTTACTATCTCTAACCGACCTTGGTCTTATTTTCAGGATCTTATGTATAAGATCTTAATTCGATCTTAATTTTGATCACACGATCTTATACGATCTGATAGATTTATAATCATTTTAATATTAATAAAACTATATATTTATGGCAATAATGATTGATTTATATGAAGTTTAATATATTTTTTCATTTTTAATATATTTTTTCATTTTTAATATGTTTGACATAAAATTGCTTAAGAATCAATAAAAAATGACTAAGTGAGATGTAACCCCACTCTGATATACGACCCTGACGAAGTTGCCTTGGTGGCTCGGGCTTGTGGTATCAGGCGAAAGCCTGTCCGCAATCCTCGCCCAAATGTAAGGGGTAATCTGTAGCCGGACGTCGGGGGTAATCTGTAGCCGGACGTCGTCCAAATGTGTGGGGCATTTTGGCTTCGTGGCTTTTGATTGGTGTTGGCTTTTGATTGATGGGCAAGGTGTGATGGTGGTTAGTGGTGCATGTTTTTTATTTTGGTCTATGGGGTGTGGCTCTGCGTAGCCATTTTTAGATTTGAGGTAGCGTGCTGATGTTTTCATGTCCTGGTCTTGTGCCACAATGTTTCTGGTGGCCTCTCTATCAACTTACTGTAACCCCTATTATTATTAATGGAACTCCTGGATGACTACCTTCTTGCTAGTCATCCTTTCTCGTTTGAAAAAAAAAATTATGATTTAAATACGACAAATTAATGAAAAGAATATTTGTTGTTTTTTTAAAAATATTTTATTAATAGGTAGGATCTTACGATCCTCGATCCGATCTTGCGATCTTCGATCTTTTGACCCCCCTCCAGTGATCCCTATCTTAACTACCTTGCTTATGACAAATCTAATTTGTGAAAATTATGGGTCTTTTTCAAGAAAATATTCAAGAAAAGTCTTTACCTCCTAGACATTCTATAGTAGTATATTAATGATTAATAGCTTGATTTTTGGCGAGTACAATCAACGTTTAAAATTTGAATTTAAATTTTCTCAGTACAATCAAAGTTTATTTTTTAGTTATTTTTTATGTTTATTTTTAAATTTTTTCTTAGAAACTTTTTTAGGGGACTTTCTTAGAAAAACTTAGTCGAAAAAATTATGCTACAATTGAAAACCTAGTTGGCATAATAAAAAAAGGGAATGTCTTCGTAAAAGAAAGGAGGTTTCATGTTTTTTCTACCGTTCCCAGTTTTAATCAATGGACAAGATGGGCTTGGGGTTGTTCATTATTTTAGTCACTGATGATGTAGTTCTTATAGTTCAGTAGAACGGAAAACCTGTTCTCTAAGGGGCTGTTTGAGTGCAAAAGAAATGTTCCAGAACAATTTTTTCTTGACCCCATGGTAGCTCCCATATTTCATTCTACCAGGAGCAACATTGTTCTAGACCCCCTTAAGAACTCAAGTGACCCAGATCTACATTGTTCTTACAATGATTGTTGGTGGGACCCACCAGTTACAAAAAATGGTGTTTGGGTAAAAAGTTGAGAACAAGCTTGCTATCCCCACTTTATCCCCATACCAAACAGCCCCTAAGATGCCTCCTCTTCTAGCAAGGGTAGAGAGAACAGGAGCACATGTCTACAGACTTTTACCCATTCTTGTGGAAAGATTATTTCCCACTTGTTGATCCCATGACTTCATGAAAATCAATGGAACAACGTAGCTGTTGCTCCATGTTGCATGTTGAAGTTAATTATTAAAGTATTCAGAAACTTCCTCATCTAACACCTTTGATTGTTTAGTGTGGTTGGCAAAACCTCTTCCAACGATGACTAATTTTGTCTTCCTGACATTGTTTTGTGCCATATTTTCTGTTATTTTGAAAAAGATGGTGATCTATTTTTTAAAATAATAGTGAGCATTCCTCACATTGCTGCCTCTAAAGTGACAACCTTGGTAAAATGTATACTAGTTATCCAAGAGATGGCTTGAGCATAAAACCATGTCTTCCAATATTAAATAAGCTTTTGCATTGATAGACAGGTACCAATCACATGAGCTAGACCCAAAGCTCAACACAATAATTTATGTCTAGACTGTATTTAATCTGAGATCCCAATTTGCGGCCAGAGACAGCGGTGGAGAGCTTCGCTGGCGACTTTCCTAGCCGATGCCTAGACAGCATTGTACACCTCTTTCCTTCTTCGGGAGTGAGGATTTGGATAGTGGTTGTACTTTCTTCCTATTTTTGTCGCTCTCTCCTTCAGAGCTTACATTTGTATATTTTCCACATCATAGTGATATATATTCACGGATGACACCCTAATTTGGTTTCATCCTTTTTCTTCTAACAAAAAAGGAATTTAGCAAATACTGTGTTTGCCCTTGCTCAACCAAATTGTTGTTATCTACCTATGGTCGAATTCTAGATTGTTGCAGATTTTAAGAACTTTATATTAGTAGAATGCTTGTCATTGGACTTTGAAGTTGTGTACTGGACAATACCACCTGCTTCTTGTGCATTCATTATATTTTCTGTGGCCAGTTTGGATATATGAGTTATCTGAAGATTGTCTAGTAATAAGACATCTGTCATTGCAATTTACTTGGTGATTTAATTTTTAGAGTATCATGTGAAACGAAGATAGACAATGCAATTAAGCATGCTATTGCAGTTCGAGGAGCTGTCTCTTCTGGAAATTACATCCTCTTTTTCAGACTTTACAAGGAGGCCCCCAACTTAAATGCTTGCCTTATGGGTACCTTATTTAAATTTTTTTTTTGGTCAGACCTGTTTCTTGAGCACTATGAAAACATTGTATCATTCCTCTTGCAGATCTCTATACGGAGAATATGAGGTTTGAGGCTATCAAATGTATGTGTAAAGCCTATCGTCCAGTGGTCCCTGTTCCATATGTTTCTCGTGTTTTAGGTTTTTCAAAAGCTTTAGGAAGTGGGGATAGCGAACATGTCATGGTAGATAGAGTTAAAGAGTGCGAAGAATGGTTGAAGGCACATGGTGCAGTTGTCTCTATTGACAACTGTGGAGAACCACAACTGGATACTAAGGTATTGAAGTTCGTATGAGGTTTTCCTTACTTATGTACAAGGTTCCTTTGTGTTTTCATTTGTTTTTTAATATATACTGTATATTTGTAATACATCAGCAATGGATAAACTTCACAAAAGAAAAGTCAAGAAATTGCAAAACGTGATGGCTGTGAATCTGAACAATAACTTCTTCTATGCATAGAGGTATATACAAGTTACAGCATCTTGTACTGAGAAAAAGAAGCATCACTTTGTGGTTGATCACTTTAGTAACTTCTTAATCCCATCGTCCTCTAAAAAAAACTTCTTAATCTCATCGCCGACAGAGATCATCATTTCATCATGGCTGTGTTAGTGTTTAAACATCTAAGCTATTGTTTAAGCATTTGTGGGCATATATGTGAAGTTTATCTGAAAGAGCAATTATGCAAGTTGTTATATAGCATTGCTACATGTTATTGTGGCTAACATAAACTTTAGGATTTGTCAATCATTAGGAAAACTGGCAGGTTATTATTTGAATGTTGTTACCAATGTATGTAACCTGTCAAAATGTGGTTGGCTTTAAATTCCTCGTTTACGTTTTGATGGATTGATACTGGTGGAGGTCTTTGGTTAAATTGATGTTGGCACACTTCCTTTTGCTGTAGGTATTCATTCTATGTGTCCTGACAATGCTTCTCTAATAATTCAGACGTGTTCTTGCAGGCATCCTCATCGAGTCTATATATGCCTGAGCCAGAGGATGCGGTTGCACATGGTGATGCTAGCCTTGGAGTCGATGATTTCCTAGCTCGAGCTTCATAGACACCAACTATGCTGCATCTTTTCCAAGGTCGTCATGTACCTTACCGTGTCTTGAAATGGATTAGGAAACCAAATTCCATGGGGTTGAACATTAACCCAATGTAAGCTCGTTTTTTGAACGGCAACATTGGCTTGAAAAGCATTTTGGTGGCATCTTTACACTATACCATAATAAACGTACTTCGGCCGGCGTGGAAGGGTCTGAAGGGGAAGGAGAATATTCATCATCCATTTTTTTTGGTGCAGAATGCAACTTATCATGGAACTAATGTTGTGTTGTTGAACTGGATGGTATAATTATCCCATAATTTTGGGTGTAAAGAAGAAGGCGGAATTACTTCTGGTGTAGTCTTTGAAATGTTCAAAATGTATTTTTGTTAGATATTGTCAATAAACTTCTTACATCTGGCCACTACTTTCTTGTGTAGCATTTGTCGCCAATTTGATATGTTGACTTCCAAGAAATTTTCACAACTAGTGTTACAATCAGATCGGTATGATTGGGTTTTCTTTCTTTTGCCTTTTATCTGTTTGGATCCGGAGAAACCATCTTATTTGTATAGAAATTTAATGGAGATGGACAAAGTTAATCTTCATTCCTTATCAATATGTTATAATAGTTTAAAAAAAAAAAATTGCACGTCTTTAACTATTGTCATATCATAATTATTTTTTATACGGTTCGATCCATATAATAAATCAAATGTTGTATAAGTTAACTAATACTACGTTTATAATGTTGTGAAATGCATAGTTTATTGGAAGAAAATAGGACACGAGGAAGAATGCACGTGTTCATCGGTGAACCCAAGAATCTGATTCGACCTGTTCACGACTCAGCCTAAGATGAAATCAAGTTTCAGTCCAAATTTTCCATCAAGTTTCAGTCCAAATTGACTCTATTGGATTCGATGATCTGATTTTTTTAATAATTTTTTAGTTAATTTCAGTAAATAATATGATTTAAATTTTTAAAAATAAAATAAAGTATTTTACATGTAAAAAAATCTAGATATTTAAAATAATACTTATATATATAATAATATATTAAATACATTTTTATATTATTATTTTTTATAAATAATGATCGGATGACTTGACCACCTGACTTTGGTCGCGCATAATTGGTGAGCTTGGATCAGTTGCCACACATGCAAACCTAAACAGATAACTGTCTTCCACGAGGCAAGAAAAAATTGTTTGAGACTAACATTTAGGGTGTGTTTAATAAGTTTTTTATTTGGATGCATTTCTAGGAATCTTTGAAGACATGTTAGATGTTAATGTTTGAAAGTGTGTTATATTGAAATACATTTGATAATATTAACTATAAGAGGCATTAAGATTCTTACCAAATGAGTCAATCTCATTTTTTTTAAATATAGGGAGTAATCTCAGAAGTTTCTATCTCACACTCCAATAACTCTTTTCCTACTACAAATTTTGAACTCAAAGCAAAACCAAATATAATTATGTTTTATATCCTAAAATGTTATTCCAAATTATCATATTCCTTAAAATGCTAGAATTCCAAGGAAAAGATCAATTAGCCAATCAAACGCACGCACATGCTCGCTCCGGGAGCACCGACCAACAACTGAGTGCCTAAGAGTCTGAGACTAATGTTTATTTAACTAAGTAAAATATATATTTGAGTTAAAAATGTTAAGTTTAACATGTGTATACACATTTATGTATATAAAATTTTATTTAGGTTAAAAAGATCAAGTCTTGACATATACATGGGCGCGCGCGTGTATATATATATATATCAAGAATTAAAAATATCGAGTGCAATCTAGTTAATATCAATTTTGTTTTCTATTAAGTCAATGACTCTTCGTCATAAAGTACCATTGATGATCCTCGAAGATTAATTTGGTGACAAGTTATCAAATTTAGCTATTACGATCGATGAGCAATTAATTATTAAGTTTTATAGGACACATGTTTAGTAACAATGATTAAATTAGTTGGTAAATATGGAACTATTGCAATATCAGCTTGCTTACCATGCATCATATTTAATATGAAAAATAGATTTGCTACGTTGGTAATTTTAGTGTGAGCATTAATGAAGCTTGAATTCAAGATCTCTTACTTTGAAACGTGAAAATAGATGTGATAACAATTTTTTTTTAAAAATAAATTATTAAAAAGAGTATCATATTTAATTTTATAATCTTGGCATTTAACACATCAGCTACAATTGCAATTCAATTTTATTTATATATTTTATTACATTATATCTTAAATTTTTATGTAGTCATCGAATTAACATGGGAACACTGGGAGGAAGGATTAGAAAAAAAATAATTAAAATGTAAATATAATATCAACTTTATTAAAGAAAATTAATTTTTGAAGTGATAATCATTAATAATGATGTTTTTGAAAACTTTTTCCTCCACCGCATCCCAATTTAAAAATCAAAACAAAGAATTTGCCCCTATTTAGTGGGTCCTTAATTTTCACATATTGTTATTTTGCCAAAACAATGTATAGTTTATAAAATATTTTATATTGTATAATTTCGATGAAAACTTAAAGTTGTGGTATCAAATCTTTTTAATATATTATTGCAATACTTTGATATGTATTTGTTGTTGAAAATTTTGTTTAAACATTTTTTATAATATAATTTCTTTAAAAAATAATTTTATTGTGTTAAATTTAGGGGAATGCTCATGGGGGATTCAGGAGATATGTGGAGATGGGAGTGGAAAATTAAGTTTCCTGTTTCCAACAAGATGGGATCCCAACATTAAAAGAAAATAAGAATGCAAAGGTCCCGTTAAGAAATTAAGGAGTGTAGCTTTAGTTTGTAATTGTGTTTTTTCTTCTATTTTTTACTTCAATTTTAAATTAGTCAAATGTTAACATGTTAATAAAAGCATGCTTTTTACTTGAACTTCGTATAGATCAAATGATTGTAACCTTGAATACCTAAGATCGGGACGGAGCTACATTCATTTCATTTTTAATTATTAATTATCTATATATATCTTAATTTTAAAAGATTAAAATATTATAAAAAAATATATGATTCATTTTGCTCTAATCACTGCCTAAGACCCTAAACTAGATAAAATTAATTCAATAAATACATGTTGGGGTTTGGATATATGGAAGCCCCAACTAAGTAGCTAGTGGAGGATAATGTAGCTACGGTCTCTCTCTCTCTCCCTCTCTCTCTCTCTCTCATGGATGTTTTTTTTTTCTTATGGATGTTACAAACCCAAAGATACGCGCATTACAAGTTGTAACTTAAATCCACTTGTAACTTTAATCCAGACACCCTTAACTATATTTTGGATGTTACAAATACAAAGATCGCGCGTTGCGCTCGTCATTTCGGTACAAGACCCGTCCCAAATCCCCAGCCGTAACGCGCGCGGAACATAACGGACCGGAAACGGATCCCCTCCTAAAATAACATCCGCTATCTTTCTTTCCCTCCAACTGTCCTGAGCACTTTTGCCGGGAAAGAAAGAAAAAAGCAGTAAGGAAGAAGATGGAGGTCGGTGCGCCGTATGCTCACGTCGACGGGAATCTTCGGGCCCTCGCCGGTCAGGCCGAGGGCTTCGGCGTTAACGCCATTGGAGGCCTCCACGGAGCTCTATACCATGTCACCACCTTAGAAGGTACGTAGAAGCTGGTTGATCTTAAGATTTTGTTATTTTTATGTCTGTGCCACTTCGCGATCTGACAAGCTCTCATTTTGTCCATCGTTTTGACTAAGAACAGTTTTTTGTATTTTCGACACAATCTACTCATGAACATGACGTCTGTCAGAACTCGGCACTGCGTTCTTTCATTCTGAATTCGGCGCTTTCATGTGATTATATTTTTTATGCTCAAATTCTAATAGCAGTAAACATCAAACTAACGTGTCTTGCTGCAGACGATGGATGCGGCTCGCTTCGAGAGGGCTGCTGCAGGAATGAACCACTGTGGATTGTGTTTGAAGTTTCAGGAACCATACAGCTATCATCGCCATTGCGAGTCTCCTCTTATAAAACCATAGATGGCCGTGGACAGAAGGTTAAGCTGACAGGAAAAGGGCTTCAGTTGCTCAATTGCGAGCATGTTATTGTATGCAATTTGGAATTTGAAGGTGGCAGGGGGCATGATGTTGATGCCATCAAGATAAAGTTCAACTCGAGACATATTTGGATAGATCGATGTACTCTGAAGGATTACGAAGATGGATTGATTGATATCACATGTGCAAGCACTCATGTGACTATTTCAAGGTGAGGAGACTTGGTCTGAAAAAAAGAGTCCTGTTCTTCCAGCTGTTAATTATTGTAAGATCATCTATGTATGAGAGAAGTAGAACTTGTTCCTTTAAATAGTTATTTATTACATGCTAAATGTTTCATGGATAAGAAAGATTTATCCATTTCAGTTCTTTCTGATATTATGCTAACGTCTAAGTATTTCAGAAGACTAATTATATGATATTCTTTGACAGATGTTATTTCGCAATGCATAACAAAACAATTCTGATTGGGGGATGTAGCTCTCATATTGCAGATAGATGTATCTGTGTGACAATCCACCACTGTTTTTTTGATGGAACATGCCAGCGACACCCTCGTGTTCGATTCGGTAAAGTTCACCTATACAACAATTATACAAGGAATTGGGGTCTATATGCTGTTTGTGCCAGTGTGGAATCACAGGTGTTAAAGCAAAACATTTTACTATTACATATAATTCAGTTGGAGTTATATATTCTTTTTCAGAATTATCCATTTCCCTTGGCTCACCATATTATCCATCATCACTTTTATTCAAGATTCTATCACAATGCAATACATTTGAGGCAGGACAGAAGAAGATGGTCTTCAAGTATCTGAAAGAGAAGGTAATTGCACTCACTTGAGACAATTCCAGTTGCATATGTCAATGTATATTGTTGTTCTAAATGTGCAGACATGTACTGAGAAAGGGAATCGTGATTTGCTGTTCAAGCCAGGAAGAAATATTTGCTTTCTTGCGGAACTCATTTTTCATTGGTTTTTCTATTGATTAATCATTAATGTCAAAGCAATGGTTGCCCATAAACGAGTAAACAACACAAGTGAAATGGTTGTTGTTCCCTGCAGGCAGCAGACAGAGAAGAAGTTTCATCTGGATGGATCAAATCTGAAGATGACTTGTTTCTCAATGATGCACAATCTTGCTTATTAGAAAGTGATCCCAAAGATGTCGTATTCGAGGTCCAAGAGTTCGATAAAACCTGCACTGTCCAACCAGCACCCAACTCTCTTGAGCTGCTTCTCCATGGCTTTGCAGGTTGGCAGAAGATGCCAAGGCCTGCAGAGATATTATGTACTGCCGAATGTTCTGAATCAACTCCTATATGACCGATCCACTGATTTATTTGTGATTTTGTTTACTATCGATCCTGTGAATATGTTTGCTTATTTAGCAAACTAATATGAAATAAAATGTGATTGGCACACTGATTCTTTTGTGTACAAGATGCAGTTGCAAGTTCTTTCTTCCCTGTCGTCTTTATGTGGAAGAGTGATGAATACTCTGTTATCTGATGAAGCTTAACGGAAGTATTCACCATATGCTGATTTTGTGTAACTAAGAAAAAAAAAAGGTTTAATCGTGTCATATGACACGTTTTAAAATCGTGAGGGCCGAAAAAAAATCAAAAGTTGACAATGTTATCACTCCCTTCTTCTCTTTTATATACGATTACTTAGTTATGCACCCTTCTTCTAACAATGTGTCTTTTGAAAAAAAACTTAATCTTCTTCTAACAATGTGTTTTAATTTTTGTACTTAAACAACAATATTTTAATTTTTATTGTAAGACTATTCGCTCTAATAATATGTTTCCTTTTACATAGATCTTTTTTTTTTTAAAAAAACGGTACTTATAGGTATTCTATCGACTTCTCTTTCCCTTTTATCTTTCACCCTCAGAAAGTAGTTAAGTAAATGTATCAAACTAAAATTATATTTATTTACATATGTTATTAACGGATAAGATGGGCAGTTTAACAATTTAGATATTCTCATAGTGTAACTTCTTTGTCCGTATTAATTTTCACTAGTTAAATATGGTATGTTTGCCGACCCCACCTAGTGGGATAAGGCTTTGTTGTTGTTGTTGTAAATATGGTATGTTGTGTAATTATTAAAATATTATCGTGCATAGCTTATTTATATCGATAATAGTTGCATATAGATTTAAATGCGCTTAATTTGGATAGACATGGATAGATAAGACAAGTCGTTTAAAGATCATTTTAATTATTATTTTTTGCTTTTTTAATTTATTAGTGGGGATTAATTAGTATTGATGGGATAATGGATTTTAATATTTATTTTACCGCGTTACGATTTATATATTTTTTTTTTGTATTTAGACAACAACAATTTATATTTACATAATTCTGTTGAAATATTAAAATTTAAGTCAAGGCTCATTAACCTTAGAAAAAAAAAAGGTATGTATCGCGAGCAGCAAACAAAAGTGGTTGTTACTTGCTGACCTGTGAATTATCGTAGGACGTGATTTCTGTCGAATGCATGTATGGCTGTGAAAGCAAGCAATTGGATGAGGTCGGCTTCCTGCCTGGAATTCCTCAAATTCCAGGACAACGAAGTCTTCAAGATTTTTGCAAGGTTTTATTTTGGTAGATTTGAAGGCTTCTCATTTGTGCTTTTCATGCACGTAAATTAATCTCCAACTGATCTGTCCAACAACAGCAACAGGACACGGGGGAGAGAGAGAGAGAGAGAGAGAGAGAGAGAGAGAGAGAGAGAGAGAGAGAGAGAGAGAGAGAGAGAGAGAGAGAGAGAGAGAGAGAGAGAGAGAGAGAGAGAGAGAGAGAGAGAGAGAGAAGGAAAAAATCTCAGGCCGTCGCACGCGATTGCAGTCCGTAAGTCCAAAATGGTTTGAATAATTCAATTACCCGAATCTGTTATGATCCCAGAAATCTCTCCCTTCCAGCTGTGAACTATTTATAGGAAGGCGCTGCAGATTTAAGAGGCCCCTTATCATTGGGTTCTGCGTGCTCTGTTCCTCCTGAACCGCGTGCTCTGTAGAGAGAGATCGCACATTCTTGCACTGACTTGTTGCAGTCTGTGATTAAGGCAAAGTAATCTGTACGTGGACTTATTGTCCTTTAGATTTTGGTTCGGCATTCGATTCATTTGCACGTTCGTTGGTTGTTCGTCTCCATATTGATACTTCTGTTTTTGTCAGGGGATCAGCATGGAAGACATTGTTTATGAAGAGGTTTGTAATCCGAATACCACAATGCTACTGAAACCCAATTTACAGAAAAGAGAAACGAGCATTAAGATTTTGATGTTCTTTGATATGATGATTTCTTTATTCATTTGTGTGTTTCTGTTTTCATTTCTGCTTAGGTGCTTATGACTGTTTTTGGGTGTTGCAGGAATTCATAATGAACTCGCATGGATTGAAGCTATTCACATGCCGTTGGCTTCCGGGGCATCGAGATTCTGAATCCCCTCAAAGCAGGGAGCCCAGAGCTCTGATCTTTATTTGCCATGGTACACATATCTCTTCTGTGTGCAATGTACATGAATTTTTGTGTGTTCTTGCACTCCTGATAAGTATTTTTTGTTCTGATTAAGTGGTTGTGAATTGTTAGGCTACGCAATGGAGTGCAGCATCTCAATGAGAGGTGGGTATGAGAATCCATGCAGCTTCAGCTGCCTCACAAACGAGGTTTTTACAGCAGAATAATGCAAGAACGTGCACGATGACAAATCTCTGATATCTCCTGTTGCTGCACAAACAGGCACTGGCACACAGCTCGCCAGAGCAGGCTTTGCAGTATATGGCATAGACTACCAGGGCCATGGGAAATCCAGTGGACTCCAAGGCTTTGTCCCCAAGTTTGATCGGATTGTGGATGATTGCTGCGAATATTTTACCAGCATATGTGGTAATTAGTTGTGTGCGTGCGTTTGAACTGTTGAAGTTTACAGTAACTTTTTGGGGTTTAATTCTTCTCCTGTTATGTTAATGGGCATATGCCTTTTTCCTCCTTTTTGCTCCTGACATTGCAGAGAAAGATGAGAACAAGCAGAAGAAGAAGTACTTGCTCGGTGAATCCATGGGAGGAGCTGTTGCCATTAAGGTGCACTGGAAGAAGCCTACTTACTGGGATGGAGCAATCTTGGTCGCTCCTATGTGCAAGGTAGAATTGGATCGCCTGAATTTTGCATCACCTGCTTGCTTCAAAATAAGTTGGTTGTTTCTTTTCTTGTAAGAGCAGATTGCTGATGAAATGAAACCCCATCCATTCGTGATCAAGACCATGTCGCTGCTCACTGGACTAATTCCAACTTGGAAGATAATTCCTGCAGAGGACATCCTTGACAAGGCAATCAAAAATCCAGAATGGAGAAAGGAGGTAGGAGATGACCAATCAATTGATAGATTGATATTGTTGCAGGCCAAAGATCATTCTGATTCAGAATTCCTTAAATGACATCTCTTTCCGTTTTCTGACATCTCGATGTATTAAAAAAGTCTTTTTTTCCCGCAGGTCCGGGACAATCCCCACTGCTACAAGGGGAAGCCTCGTCTGAAGACAGGATTTGAACTTCTCAAAGCCAGCTTGCATGTAGAGAAAAACTTGAATCAAGTAAGAGTTTCATGTACCTGTTTTAAGTAAATTTGATCTCTGTGACTGTGATGGATTACGGGACTAAATAAATACTCCGATCTTGTGATGGTTGTTGCTTTCAGGTGTCATTGCCTTTTATAGTCGTCCATGGCGGCGATGACATTGTCACGGACCCATCAACGAGCCAATGTCTGTATGATAAATCATCGAGCAAAGATAAGACCCTGAAGCTCTATCCAGGGATGTGGCATGCTCTGACCTCCGGCGAACCGCAGGAGAACATCGATCTCGTGTTTTCCGACATCATTGCATGGCTTAATGATAGGACAGCTATCCCCTCTTTTATGGAAGTTTCAGAGACGCCATAGAAAAGTTATAATGGCACTGAAATCCTAACCGTGCATGAACGAGCATGAACACAGAAGCATTCGTTATATTCTACTTTCCATATACTAGTTGGTTAATCATGAGAAGCTAAAGAGGTGTAAAGTTAAGAATTCGGCAATGAGAAACTAATTTTATCCAGGAATCTGCTCTTTGCTGTTAAAATTTTGGGTGACAAGATAACGCCAGGAAGCCTTTTTCATCAGGTACAATTTCCACATTGTGAACAAAGACTAATATTACAGAACTTAAATACTTCAACACTAGTGTTAAAGAAGGGTTACAGGCAGAGAGCAATAACTTAGTGGGCATCAAATTTGCCAGCTGAAGTAACTAGCAGAAGAAGAAACAGAATACAAATAATTATTCAGTCTTCTAGATGAAGGCCTCACACGTTTATTTATTTAATAATAGTGGAAGAGTAACGAGTTTTTAGGTAGGCGCACACTACTCTCTGCCTTCAACATCAACAGTAACAGAAGCACCTTTCCACTTACTCTTCTTCTTCAGCTTCCTCAAGCCAATTAACAAAGGGCTCCAAAGCCTTGACGAAGGTTTGCCTGCACCATATCCAATGAGCTTAGTAGAATTCATAATCTGAAGTTTGTTTAGATGTAACACAATGCATCAAAAATAAGAACATAATAACTGCCAAAGCTAATGAACTAATCAGGCAGGCAATCAGAAGTGGACCAGAAGAGAAAAATCACACCTGCCCTTCGGGTTTGCACCTTTGCGAAACCAGTGAAGAATAGTATCTTCTGCGAGGACATCTTGATCATATAGTGACCTTATAATTTCAAGAAATAGTTTCATTAATTTTGCATCCTCATAGCAATGGATTTGAACTTTATACATTAATTCAAGTTCCAATTTTCCACTTGTGCAAAAGGCATTCAAAAGTCCGGCCCATGTTTTGACCTATATAAAAAAGTAATATCAGATACAAGTCAAGTTCAATACCATGTTTGACTTAGTTAATGTGAATAAACAAAATACAAGTACCAATCTAGGATAGAATACAGTGTTGGAGTCAAATTTCACTACTGGTCAATTACTAGTAGTAGGGAATTGGCCTGACATTGAATACAATAATCAATTCAATTGTCTATCCTGCCCAATTCAACAAACATACTTGTTTCAAAAAATTCAACAAACAAAATTGAAGATCAAATTAAATACTTGATGAAAAAGATGAATCAAATACAATGAAAGAAAAATAACCCTCAACTTGCAAGCACAAAATACATTTGATATGAAGATAAAAATTAGCCAATTCTATGTAGTACTTCAAAGGGGATAAGGAATATGTGAGGCAAAAAGTGTGAATCGTGATATGACGGTTCACAAATAAGTATCATTATGATGTACATAAACAAGTGTATATTTGTGAACTATCAGATCACGATCCAACGGTGACCCATATATATGGGTCACTTTTTTCCCCCACAATACTACGACCATTGAAATTATCTACAGAAATGAAAGACCTGTCCTTACGACCAAGCAGCTCCCTTCTCAACAGCCTTGACTAAACAAACTGTGAATTTGCACATGAATTGATGGGGGAGGGGGGTTAACCTTGCTCCACTTCTCAACTAGTTCTTCTTGACGTACCACCCATGAAGCTATTATTGATTTAAATGATTTCCTCCACAAAGGGTTGCATAATCATGTTCATTGAGATACCAAATTCCTTCACATTTTTGTCATTAACTTGTGACGCTTTGAAGCTCAATTAAATTACTATTATGCATAGCATAGTGCTATTATACATAGTGAGATATCAAATTCTATTATAATGATATTTTGTAATGCACACATATTATCACTAGATTCAATGAGAAACAAAGCTTTGGATCATGTTTGTAAAAGAGAGCAAATGAGAAGGTTATCACACACCTGCCGAAGTGCAGAATTTGCATTCTGTTGCTGGTTCTTCCCAGACCATTGAACAGCATCCATTATTACATCCCACAGAATCCTTACAACCTCGATATCTGGCAAATGAGCATCTTTAACTCGCTGTTTCACTGTCTCAATGACTTCAGATACATCAATCTCTTCAGTGATTTGGGTTGTTAATGCTGATTTCATTTCTTTCAGTTTCACTTCAAATATTTTCTTCTCATTGTACTCAACTAGAGTTGGTAATCCTTCTTTACTGAAATAAAGCAAAAGAATAAAGGTAAAAAGTACTGCGATTGAGGAAATAGCTAAGTTGGAAGAAGTTTGAAACTATCAGAAGCCCCATCCTCACGTCACATAAAAACATTAGAACTTGTAAGAATAATAAGTTAAATCTTTTGAACCTCTTAAATTCATTTGCATAAATGCAGTTAAGGAAATGGCAGTTTTGTTTTATGTGAAAAAACTATTCCAAACAATATTAGGAATTTTGTAAGATAAAAACAAATTCATATGAAATTGAGGAACATATGAATAAAATATTCAAGTAATGGATCACGCCATGGATCACATAAAACATTATTATTCCATAATCAGAGACTATCAGGGAGAACACTACAAATCCTAATACAGGCAGGCTAAGAACGAAATACTTAAATTAACGCCATTTTGAGTAAATATTAGACTTTTTAACATAAAGCAAAAGGTCATAGGAAATTCGAAATTAGTATTAATGAGATCTTCAAGTAATGCATCACACCACATATCACCTAAAATATTATTATTCCATAGGGAAAAATGAGTATATTGCATGCTTATATGCTGCAGTGTGCTGCATAGAGTAGTAGGTCGATTGACTTAATATATAAATGAGTTTTTTATGAACCATAACTAAACGGTAGGTTGATCAAACTATTTCAGTGCATGCAGTATTTTCAATGTCCCTATTCCATAATGACACTAGCAGAGGAAGGAATAGAAATGTTATTACAGGCAAGCTAAGAACAAAAGAATAATTAATTAAGAACACTTCCTCTCTCAAAAGAAAAGAACACTATTTCGAACAAATGCTGGGAATTTATAACATGACGCAAAATGTCACAGGAAATTGAAGATAGTATGAACAAAGCCTTCAAATAATGCATCATACCATAGACCATCTATATATTATTATTTCATAATCAGAGAATATCAGAGACAAGCAATAGAAATCTTATTACAAGCAATCCAAGAACAAAATAATTGTAAATTAACACAAAATTAGGAAAAAAGGTCACAACGATATAATTTTCAGAAGACAAACTTACATGAAGTGCTCAGATAAGGCTTCAGCAGTGCGCTTAGAAGAAGGAAAGAAATCAAGGAGATTATCCTCTATCTTGCCTCTCTTCAGTAGCGCTATAAGATCATCTAAGCTGTTATCTACCAAATATTCCTTGAAGAAATCAGTAATAAAAGAAAGAACTAGCCCCTTGGCAATAAGATTGTCCTTGAGCAACGGCTGGAACACAGTTTCAGGCGGAAGTCCTGACAGCTTCTGAGAAAATGTGAGTGCTGTAAAAATAGCAAGCTTCTTTCTCTCATTTTCCTCGAAAAGCTCCAAGGACTGAAGGAACTTTTGCATAACATTTTCAAGGTTCTTTATCAAAAAAGGCCGCCGCCTCAAGATCTTCTGTGTATAGAGAACTAATGGCAAAATAGCTTCACGTTTGGGCTGGCAACTTAGAACTGAATAAGGGTGCTTTTCCCCTTCGTCAGGCTTTACAGTACCTGGTTGGGTACGCCCACCTATGAGAACAACCTGAAATCAAAATATCAGAATTTGCTTGCTATAATGAAGAATGCTGAAATATTCAAGCAAATAACAGTACAGCCAGTGTCAGCTTCTTCTTTAGACTTTACATAAGGAAAGAAGGGGGATATTTTTCAACGATCACAAGATCTATTCCAAAGGTCTTTGGATATAACTTTGTAATGTGTTTTTGCCGAGTCTAACAAGAAATAAAAGGTAAAAAGAGTAGGAACGTCAAAATCAGACATAAGACATTGCTGACAGATAGTAGTTAAGTTGTTAATACAAGACTAAAAGATTAAATCCCATAGTGAAAAACTACAATAAAATGGCTGTGTATGCAAGAAACCCTTGAAAAGGAAAAAAAATACGTCTATGAGGATAAAATCACAAAGCTAAGATATTCACATAAATTATGGCTGTATTTGATAGGTTCTGGAAGGCAATGTGAAATGTCATTCAATGTTGTCAACAAATAAACCAAACGAGGACTAGTACGTAGCTTCCATGCGAATGACAAAGATATAGAAATAAAACCATATATGTGTGTGTGTGTATATATATATATTTCAATGAGATCATCAGCACAACATAAAGGAAAAAGGAAGATCATAAGAAACCATATGAAAAAGATTAGACAAAGATTATACTGAAATACCTCAAAGAAGGTGTCACCGTATCGTGAGAAGTTGAGGTCAGAAGATTCAATGTTCTTTGCGACGAGTTCCTACCATGAGCAATATAATCATAAACGATATACAAAAGTACAAATATGCAAATATTGAGAAGGAAAAAGTTAAACAACAACAACAACAACAAAGCCTTATCCCACTAGGTGGGGTCGGCTACATGGATCATACGACGCCATTCCGCTCTATTAGTAACCAAACCTTTCGGTATATTATTCACCAATAGATCTTGCTCTATTAGTTCGCAAAGTGTCCGCCTTGGCCTCCCTCTCCCTCTTTTAATCGGACTCCAGATTATTTGATCTACTCTTCTTATTGGCGCATCTAATGGTCTTCTCTGAACATGACCAAACCATCTCAAACGATTCTCTACCATTTTCTCACTAATAGGAGCCACTCCGACTCGTTCACGTATATGGTCATTCATAATCTTATCTAATCTTGTATGACCACACATCCATCTCAACATCTTCATTTCGGCTACCCCCACTTTACGTTCATGTTGTCCCTTCATAAACCAACATTCACTACCATATAACACTGCTGGCCTTATAGAAGGAAAAAGTTAAAATTACTATGAATAAGTTAAATTACCAGATCACCAGCATTATCCAGATAGACCTGGACCACTGCATCAGCAAAAGCTGAAGGGTCCAAAGGAACAGTTATATTTCGTTTGCGGGTCTTGATCCGCGTACCACTGCACAGTAATGTAGTTATTTATAACAAATACCTAGATCATCATTAGCGATAATAATAAACGTTGATGTGACCAAGAGGATCTACACAGTTCCTTTCCAACTGGAGAATAAACAAAGTTCTTCTAACAACATAGTAAAAATTTGATTTACATTTATAGCTGAAAATCATAAAAACAGCATATGGTGTTGGCAGTAAGCTAGTAACATATTGTAAAACGAGTTGATTACATATATGCATTTAGAAATACCAACACTGTCAGTTTGACTTGCACACCATCATCATAGATGCATTTGCCCACTGTAGTTCATAGCACAAATTCTCAAATATGGATTAACATCATGCAAGTTAACATGACACTATGACATGCAAGGAACATAAGGTGGACAGAGCCTTTATGAAAACACAATACCAAGTTTAGAAAATATCAGAAATAGAATAAACATATTTTTCAGCCAGATGAAAGAAACATATTTTCTCTTGAAATAAAAAATAATTTAGCACAATGCGGAGATCTGAGGATGAACTTAGTTGATAAGAATATAAAATATATAGGAATATGGCATCGTGTGAAGAAATTAACCTAGACGATGAGCTTTGTCCTGATTATAATATTTGCATGCTGCCATGATCCATATAAGAAATTGTGATGCAAAAATGCTTGGACGGATCATTCATTCTGTGTTCAGTGTCAATAGTGTGGCGCATCCAATAGGAAAGTGACAATAATACAAAATTTAACAGTGAATGCTAAAAATCACAAAAGAATTGCATACTCCATAAAGATATGCATGCCCGGAAACCAGATAAAACTAAGAAAGATGAGCTAGGAAGCAATGTATTTGGCTCAGGAAACAAACAAAGTGATTGGAAATTTGGAATTATCACGGTTTAGAAGTGAATGGAATGGTATTACTCTTTGATTCAATTCACATAATTAATGTTCACAAATGTTGTAACTAACTTGTGCTAGTCTCCAAACAAAATCTGTTGTAGACCTAGTGTCTGTTTATACATGAACTTCACTAAACTAATAAAACTTGTCCTCATCTAGCAATGAATCACCGCCGTATAAAATTCATATAAAAGATGACTTAATTGGAATCTCGAAGGAAACACAAAGTTGCCACCGTTGGGTGCAGGTATGCATAAAAAGAAAATAAAACGAAAGAGATGGTAAGCACATTAAACAGTATACATACCCTAAAGTGGGTTTCTCCTTCGAGCTGCAAAATTAACCAAAAGAAAGAAATAAATTAGTCACCAGAAATTTAGGACGGCAGCAGATGAACAATACCTTAAAAGATCCAACATAAGTTAGCCATAATCAAGACCAGAGAGACGCAACACGCAAAGTCACAGCATTCGTGTTCCAATCAGTCCCAAATACGGACAAAAGGCGATCGTCTTCGAGAGGAAAATTTGCAGAAACGATCAAAAACAGAACAGAGTCCCATCTTTTTACCAAACCAGATCCAACATCCCATACTTTGTCGGAAAACTGGATCAATAAGCACGGATCACACTCAAAAAAACGCAAAAGGTACGCAATATACAGAAACATACCCGGACACCAAGAAATAATCATCTATAATATGAAAAACAGGTCGCCGAAGGACCGATCGAGAAGGATCAAAATCGAAGAGATAGCCAAAGATCGAAAGGGCGGAGGTCGAATCAAACACCTCACCTCATAAACCAAGACAGAGGACGACTTCGAGGGGCTTCGACTCTTCGACAAGGAGGAGGAAATGGTACGAGCGAACAAAGCGCACCTCCCTCCCTCCTTCCTTAAGAACTCGATGCGAACAGGAAAAGCGCGCAGAGCAACGAGAAGATAACACTCCCCGCCTTATTATAATTATCGTTATATTTCTTTTTGTTTTATTCTGTGGCTTAAATTTAATGGACGTTTTCTTGAGTTAATTAAATCGCAAAACGACGCGTGCATCGAGAAGCGGGACCGGAATCGGTCCCACCGTTTAACAGCACGTAGTATTGTCATTGGTCGAATATGAAGCGGGCTCCACATAGCAAGTAGTTAAAAAGTATAAAAAAGTTGGTTCGCGTTTTACGGACGCCGAGCGAAGTGATTAATTTTTCTTTTCCCTCAAATGGGAAAAATATTGGAATCAAGTTAGATACAAAGAAAAAAATATTAATTAACACTTGAATTTCGAAAGCATTAAACCTTGCATGGTTTACTTTTGAACAAAAAAATTATTATAATAAATAATGTGTTGTTTCAAATTTCAATACCTAAATAAAATCTCAGCTTTACTTAAGAAAAAAAGGTAATGTAAAGATTGCAAACATTATGATACTTCCATCAAGAAAACTGTTAATTGATGTTGAAGGCAAATCGATGTGAATGGATGCATGCTGTAATAGTTTAAATGTTGAAACAAAAATACCACATTCTGATTATTGAAACGCGAAAACTACAATTTCCATTGAATTGATCCGACAATCAATTATTAATTATTTAATGATGTAAACAGTGAATTTAATTATAATCATGAGTTTAGAATTAATGGAATTAATTAGTTTTTATTATGACATCCTGAATTATCGAATAATAACATATCAATTGAGTTATATCATGAACTTAATCAAGATAAATATATTAAATCAATCGAATGAAGAGGAACTCGAAAGTGCAACGTATATTTGCACTGCACCACAACCCAAATTTTTTACTTCCCTTGGTAGTTGCAAGATCTAAGGGCGTAGTGCCATCTACATATTTCTCTAATAAAAGAAACTACCTTGTAATAGTCAGATGGCATGGCAATAGGAATTTCACATTGCTCTCAGCACAAATATATTCTCTAACCACTGTAAACAATACGTACATGAATGCAGTTCAAAGTAATGCAGCTAAAGATCATATCAGCCAATGTACAAGGGTGGCCATGAGATGCCATAACATATACGTTTGCAGTGTGCTACAGTTGGCAGTTAATTGAATTTAATGGAAATGTAAAGTTGCTACAAGAAGAGAATCAAGATGTTGGATTTCTGATTGCTGATATCTTCAAGACATGATATGTGTGGCTTCAATTAGAAGAATAACAATGGCATCAAAGCATTTAAGATGGAAAGGCTGGAGATGCCAAATAGACCGAAATATCAGTTAAATGTTACCAATGATGAAGGATCAATTCTTCCAGCTTACACTGAGATTGTTTTTTTCTCCTTTTGCCTTAACAATGACCACTGACTTCAGTGCTTCAGGAATCAATTTAGTGACAGTTTGCCAGTAGTACAGGGGTGAATCTT
The DNA here is from genome assembly GCA_030549335.1 of Pontederia crassipes. Lineage (NCBI taxonomy): Eukaryota > Viridiplantae > Streptophyta > Magnoliopsida > Commelinales > Pontederiaceae > Pontederia > Pontederia crassipes. Next base: position 7,831,441 of record CM060189.1, read on the forward strand.
GTATTTCAAAACCAGCAAATTGAAGATATTTTTAAATGCTGATGTCGCACAAATTGGAAGAAGCAATGCAAATTATGCACGTCAGATCTCTATTTCTGTAGAGAGGTTAACAAATGTTGGAAGAATCCACACAATTGCAGTATGAGGCAGTAACTATGTCTACCAGATACCAAAATATCTAGCCAATTTATTCCCAACAAAGAAAAAAAACATTTTACAAAGTGGATATGGTATAATAGTCTACCAGATATATGTGAATTTTTTTTTAAGTTGAATCAATCTTTTGATCTGGTTGGATATTTTTTCCCCTATCTTGAGGATAGAACTTGGTTGGATCATGATTGGTTTATCAGATCACAAAGAATATCAGGTGAAGCCAACAAGGAAGTAACTAACCTCTTCTGAGTTCTCATTAAACAGTGAAATGAGAATAATATCAAGTTCTTCAAAAGCTCTTGTTGTTGCACAATGAAATGAGAATAATATCAACAAAGTAAAAGGATGGAGAACAACACTAAATTCCACAGCAATGCCTATAAATTCCCGACTCATGTATCAGTTACCAATGGTAAGACAACGTCTTCATCTAGGATGAAGCACATTATAGTTGTTGTCATGTAAATATGGCCCTGCAAAGGATTTAATGATATGAAAAGTTCCAACACGAAATTCTTAAAATTTACATCCTAAAAAGGCAAAGCATGTTCTGGTAGTTATTTGAAAAGTTCAATGGACGATTCAAAGGAAACTGAAGGGAAGGTTCACTTTTCCAAAATGCTCTTTAACATTCCAGCAAAGTAAAAAGAAAAGGAAAGAAGAAACAACAACAATGCAAAGTATCAGACTGTGGTTCAACTTGCTATAGAAATTGATAGGTGGGTCAATGTAAAAAAGCAAAAAATATAGGTTACTTTATCAGAGGCATTTCTGCAAACAGCGAACAGGCAGCGAACATGGTTGATATAATTTTAGCAAGGAGCGAAAATCCTATTTCAAAACATAACGCATCAGAATCAAATGGTATTCGGAACAACATCGTTCTTTAACAACATAGAAGTCAGAAGAGCATAAGGATGCTGCCAGTTTCAGCTGATACCAGGAGGCATCACTCGTCTTTAAGGACGGTGTCCACAGGATGGGCAGCGGATTGGGGGGAGCGGATGGCCTCGTCTTCTTCTCTCATTAGCTTCTCCATGTCTCTCATCCTCGTCGACACAACGTTGGTAATGAGAACTAAGCAACAGGAGGAGCACAGAGTACAGTTCGGTCAGCTTATGGATGAACAAACGACGAGACCAGAAGAAGACGAAGAAGGAGAGAGATATATTATACTTGCAGCAGTGCCGAGAGTCCAAACCCAGAGGATCTTGAGTGCAGGGCTCTTCTCGTTCCATCTCGTCGCCATTTTTGTGCGGTAGAACAGACGCAGAGAGCTTAAACGCCGTAGTAGTAGCGACAGCAATTTTTACCTTCTAATCAGGAAAAGGTCTATTTTGAAATTAAATTTTAATTGGAAAGTTAAATTCTAAATGATCATATGCTTTAAAAAACAAATAATTTCATATTCCTCCCTTAAACTAATTTATATTTTATTTTACTTAACCTTTAATATTATCCCCCCTCTATTTTCCCAAACCCAATCCTTAACATCTCTATGTTTTTAATCACATATTTACCTTTCTACTCTTATTCAATTTAATATATTAATATTCAAAATAAAAGAAAAAGAAAAAACAAATAGGATCTGAAGAAGATGAGCTTTGAACAGTGGTTTCATTTAATATTTTAAAATATTAAATAAATAAAAAATGAGAATAAATACATTAAGTATATAATTAAACAGAAATAGACTTTCCCTGTTTGTTAGATAAATAAATGGTGAATAAAATCAAGTGAATTAACTATTCAGACATTTTTTTTTAAATTAAAAAAAAATATCTGGGAACTTTATGAAAATAAGGGTTAATAATTCTTTTCAACATGAAGAATAGTTAATCTCTTTATTTTCTCTCTCGATCATCACTTATTCATGTTACATCCAAACACAATATTGTTATTTTTATAATTTCAAAGAGTAATTAAATTAAGTGAATTATTATTCATATAACATAAATAGTTAACCTTGAACCATACATAGTCTAGGAGTTTGAAGTTAAGTGGAAGTTGAAGTGGGCGGCAATAAAGTTTAAAAGGTGAAGTATCAAATATGTTATAGTTTAGAGGAGAAATGAAATTAATTTTAAAAAATACCTATAGTTTATTCCATGCAATCACTCACATATTTATGCACAATTCAAATAAAAATATAAAATGAAATTGTTGGAGAACAAAATAAATAAAAAAATCCAAAGATATATTACAAAATAAAAATACATTAATTAATAGTACAGTAAAAAAAATCTTAGTTTTCTAACAAAATGCCTTTTATTTTATTTATCCACTCTCCTCTGTCAAAACTCGCACACTCCACACTCCACACTCGTCCCTGAACACTCGGAGCTTCTGACGCATGGCTTCCTCGTCCTCCCTGCCGGCCGCATCAGCCTCTGCTCCAAATGTCCGACCTCTCACTGCCGGCACCAGCGCCAGTTCCATCCGACGCCACCCCGCGAAGGTGGTCGCTTTCCCACTCCCGTCGGAACCCAAGAAGTCACTGCCCCTCAAGGTTTCTCGTGTTGGCCAAGTTTATTTTTCGCGGTTTATCGTGTTTTAGATCTATCATTTCGGCATATTCTTCGAACAAGATCGATTTTTTTCCTCGTCTAATTTGTTCTATCAGTCGGTATCAACGGATTGCTGCTCAACCAATCTGTTTCCTTTTTCTTTTACACATGCGTGCTCTTAGAGGTGTGGTTGATGGAGTTCTCTTAGCTGACCGATCAATTTTGGTATTTAAGACATGGATAGACCCTTTTTTCATTTAATTTAGTGCCAAAGTACAATTTTATTTTTCTTGGCCTGTAAGATTTAGATAAAACGATAAAAGACCGATTGATTTAAAATTAATTTATGATCGAATACTTTTCAATTGTTTCTAACCCATCGTTAAAGATCTGATTGAAGAAATGCGTGTTCCAAGCCTTAACACAAGCATTGAAGATGAAGCCTCCATATTGCAGGGATTCTGCATCTCCCCGCACCGGATTATCACTGCAAAGGCACAACTGAAAGATGTAATTGCGACTTTAGCACAAAGTTTCACCATGTTCAGTTTCCTGTCATCATTTCTATTGCTTTACTGCTGATTCTGTTCATTTTTTATTCAAGGTTGTGGTAGGATCCTCTAACCATGAGGCATTTCCTGAAATTAAGGCGGAACTGCCCAACAAAAAGGATGAATCAGGAAAGATAGGACCGTCATCTGCACCATTATCTGAGGAGGCCATATCAGAATTTATGTCTCAAGTTACCAGCCTTGTCAAGTGAGTGAGAGACTCTCCCTCTTGAAGTTTTCTTTTACATCTCTTCCTGAACAAGTCAGTTTAATGTTTTTGTGCATGTTTCTGGCTGTGCAGGCTCGTAGATTCTAGAGATATTGTTGAATTGCAATTGAAGCAACTCGACTGTGAGTTGATCATTCGTAAGAAGGAGGCTTTATCCTAACCCCCAGCGCCAGCTCCTGTTGTTATGATGCAGGCATCTCCATCACATGTGACCATGGCTTCACCAGTTCCAACATCAACACCAGCTCCTCCACCACCTGCCGCTGCTGCACTCTCCTCACCTGCTGCTGTTTTGCCTCAGTCTCCAGCACCCAAGTCTACCAAGTCATCACATCCTCCTCTCAAGAGTCCTATGGCAGGCACATTTTACAGAAGTCCTGGGCCAGGATTACCTCAATTTGTGAAGGTCGTTGGATATTCTAGTTTTTCATATTTGTTCAGAGAAACAAGGAAGCAGATGTCCAATTTCATTTTCGGCAGTACTTTCCTGTTTTGAATCGTGTTACTTCTTTTGTAGGTTGGTGATAAAGTTAATAAGGGACAAGTATTGTGCATTATTGAAGCTATGAAGCTGATGAATGAGATAGAAGTAAGTCAATGTCCTCTTTTTAATGTGATTTTGTTAACTAATTCAATTTTATACAGACTGATTCATTGGTTGAAGATCCTTGGCACAATTGTCGCTGACAATTTGACCTATGCTCATTTCTTTGGTATTTAATAGAAAACGGATAAAACTTTGATTGCTATCACACTGAGCTCATTAATTGGATCAGATACTAAAGATTGGAATCTCTCTAGCATATGGATTTAGATTGAAACTCAGTGTTATCACTGTGAATCAGAAAATGTCATGGCTTCAACTCCTTGGTCCAGTTGTTCTTGTTTCCAATATCTTTTGTAATGCGCGCTAGGTGAAACACACAATAAAAATCGCTCTAGTGCACATGCTTCATTTTTTTCGTGCCAAGATGCTAGTATCATCATTTTCTTTGATTATTCATTCTCATAGGCCTTCTGATCTATGTTACGTAGTACAAAAGATATGGAAATATTTTTCTCAAATGAGATAGTTAATAAAATGTCTTTGTTTTGTCGGGGAGAAATGACAGAGAGAACACATTGTGCCATTTCTCTTCAGAAAATGAAGCCAGATTGTAATTATCACAAGTTTCATCTATAAATATCACAAATTAAAACTGAAGAAGAGTACTCTTCCACTTTTTATGTTATTGTGACTCTTGCTGATTATGTCTTTATAGCATGTTATTAAGAATTTTCTTGTCATGCCCTCACTAATTCTATCTTCGCCCTAGTTATTATCACAACAAAATTGATTTTAGAAATGCTTGCGTTTTGTCATATAAATTTCACAGATATAAAATGTTTGATTGCTCCAAATATGTGTTGCATGGACAGTTGGACACAGCAGAAGAAATTAAGAAATGATGTGACGACAAGATGCTGCTTAGAAGAATATGCAGATATATGTCATGTACTATCTGTGTTTTTTAATGACTATATTAGTACTCCAATATTTACCTACATAACAAAATTTAACGAAAATTAGGAGAAATCAGATTGTTTAAATTTCTGTTCCTCTATTTTTTAGGCATTTAATCCTTCACTGTCTTCTTATACTCTTGGTACCATAACAACTTTTGTATGTCCACTTGAAGTATGAGATAGATGCACTTCATAAGTTCTAATGCTATGACCTTATGTACGATAAGTTATTCTTTGTAACTTCATTTGCTGGCTGAATGTGTTCCATATCATGTTCCCAGATTGCATTTTGTTCATCATTTATTTGCATATGGACCTCATTTAGCCTAAATGCAGGCTGATCAATCTGGAACTGTCGTTGATATACTTGTGGAAGATGGCAAACCTGTTGGTATAGAACAGGTTAGTTTGTTATTGACAGCCTGCTATTAAGTGGTTATATTGTACCTGCACTGTTTTGTCGTAAGTTATACCTGCAGTATTCACTCATTCTTTTCCATTGTTCACAACCTTTACAGCCAATCTTCATAATTGAACCCTGAAGCAACTTGCATGTTGAATATGCCAGAATATTTATTTTTCTGGTGTGTGCGAGGCTGAAGAAAGTAGTGTAGCATTGGTAGACCATAAGATACAAGTTCTATTTCACATTTATTTTTGTGCAGATTATTTTTCAATAATTTTGTTAAGAGCTGGATTTTGTTTCTAGAGTACTTGATTCATGAGAATCATCTTCTTAAACAGATTTTTTTCCAGAATATTATTCGTCTGAAATGTGACATTTGAGAAGGCCTTGAGAACATTGGTCTCGAGAATTTTACTGACAGGGGTTTCTGGTTGGATTTTGTGTGCCGAATAGAGCGGAAAAGCGGCTTCAGAATCAGCAGCATATTGATGATAGATTTGAGTTCTTCAGTTCTTAGGCGAATTTGGACATTGAGTCTCAAGGGCGCACTTCCAGACGACCTGTTGATAGCCTACAAACTATTCTGGGCGTGTGAGGAGGAGTTGGGTTCTGGAAGAGCAGAATTGGAGCACATGATCACATGCCCAAACGTTATGCTAACTTTATAAAGACGAATAAGGAATGTGGACGAGGCATCATGAAGGAAGGCTTGTGGTATTGCTTCCAGCTCCTAGAACGTGGACTTTGCAACATAAGGATTGCATGAACTGTTAACCAAAACACTAGTGAAAAGGAATGCTGCGACTTTTGGGAAAAGTGTGGATCGTTTAAGGTTATCTAAACATTTGGTTACATGCCAGATTCGAGCACCTGCGAAATTTAAAATTTCTTGTCTAAACTCGGACAATTTAGAAATTTATAATTTGCAAAAGAGGGCCTACGAAAAAAAAAGGCCAACAGAGAGGTAGGAGGGTGAAGTTCATGCAAGGAGCTCAAACATCAATTGCAGAATGCATTTCATTATTCATCAAATAGATTAACTGTGTAGTCCTCAAACCCCAACCAAAAGCATAAATACTACTTAAATTTTCAGCAGAATGCAAAAGACGCGTTTTAAGGTTGAAACTTCACAAGAGAGATATCGCATTTAAAGAGCAAAAGCAGGCTCTGGTGACTGTTAATTCAACCAGAGTTTGCAGTTGGTTGGTCTCTGGCTACAGTCTGGAAACCACACTGAATGTTGCATATTTCCTTGTGTACATCCATAATCAAGATGAAATCTAGATGACTCAACAAGCCCGTAATTGCAATGGATACACGTGTGCGATTGACTGCAAATAACGACATCATATCTTACGAGATAACGTTTGGGCTTACAACATCCAAAACAATACAACTACTGGACACACGAAATATTTCAAGCTAAGTTACAGAGTATACATTGTAAAAATTGAGATTTTTCCGCTGCAATTCATGACAAAGTGGAGGTTAGCTAGTTCTCGCTGTCTCAATGGCCAAAACCAGATCATCAAATTTTGCTCCGGTTATTTCCTTTACAATCTTGCCATCCTTGAGTATTTTGAAGGTAGGGACAACCCTTATACCCAATTCTTTGGCCAGTGGCTACAGAATTATTTATTGAAGGGTCAGTAAAAGAACAACTTAGAAGGCCAAACACTGACATGGCAGGAAAAATGATCAAACCTTGTTATCTTGATTGCAGTCAAGCTTCATAAATACAACATCATCATACTTCTCAGACAATTCTTGAAATTTAGGAGCTATCACCTTGCAAGGGCCGCACCTGCAAATGCCACACAACTTCGTGAGGTGCTATCAAGTGAAATATAAAGATTAAGGTCAAATGTCTCCCAAAACTGATGTAGATAACTCTTGAGTACAGAAGAAAAACAAGAAGAGAAATCCTGAAAGGCAATAAAAGAAATCTCGATAGTAACAGTATAAAACAATATTTTCAAATGTCATTATGGTCTTTTTACAATTTTTCAGCTCAATATGTAGTCAGAAGAAGATACATGCATATATGTATGTAACTTCAATGACAATACTAACATCCACAACAACCTTTCATTAACATTCACAAGTCAAGGAAACATTCCGATTCCCAATCATGAACACTAGAAATAACCACCCTCATCTGATCTTAATCTCAACTTTTTAGCACCTGGACATGCCCGTAGATGGATTTCCAAATACAAAAACTCATCCAACTCTTTTCAATGTAGTGAGAGCAAGCTAAGGATTTCTCCATGCAAATTTCCCAGCATCATTCCAAGTCTTCAAGATATTATTCCACAATACTCATCGACCTATATTTTTATAGTCCCGAGTCAATTAAGTTCCAAATACTGCCAATCAACAGCAAATTTGTCTCCCGAAAAGTGCAGCTAAAAATTCCCGTTGCAGCTTGTCACATATATGCAGGTTCAAGTCTTGGCACTACGACTCTACGAGACTGAGAAGAGTGCAGTACAAACACCTGTGTATGTAGCGAATCTACCAAGTTCATATACATATCCAATCCTGAAATGTCTACAAAATCTAAGGATCTTCGTACCATTGGGTATACATGTCGAGAACTACGACCTTCTCGCCGGCGGCCTCCACGAGGGGCCAGAAGGTGTCCTTGTCCACCTCCGTCACGCGACCGACCGCCGGCACGGTGGTCTCCAAGCTCGACCTGGCCGCCACGGCGCCGCTGCCTCGCCCGACATCCCTGGCGCTCTCTTTTAGGAAGGGCGCCCTCCGGCCGGGCAAATAGTGCAATGATCGCCCGGGAACGATGGAACGCGGAGAGCAAGAGGAAGAAGACGCCGCAGGCGACGGAGAACGAACGGCCGGCGACGACGAGAATGAGATCCGAAGGGCCATCGCGAGCGAGGAAGGCAGAGAGCAAAAACTTCTGGCTGCGCAGCGTTCGCTAGTTTTTTTTTTGGCTGCTTGGATATAAAAATTAATGAGCGGTGGACATGGAGCGGAGAGGAGGCGGTGGGCGAATTGACGGAAGAATCCTCGTTGAGTGGATAAGAAGCACGATGAAATGAGGGCTATTTTAGTCATTGGATGTTGAGAAGTTTTTTTTTATGTTGAGAAGTATGGGGACCCTTGTTTCGTGACCACAGGAATATTTTCCCTTTTCTCCATTTTCATTTTCCTATTATTTATTATGGAGTTCAAATTAGGGCCACTATTTTTTTTCCTCTAGTACAAAGTTTAAATTCATGATTGTTGCTGATTGATTATTGCATTCAAGTCCTGTCAAAGTTAATGATTTAATTAAATAATAATAATTTGATTAAAAAATAGTAATTTAATTGGAAAATAAAGATTAGTTATCAATAAATATCGGATAGTGATTATTTATAAACTCAATAAAATTTGTTTGATAAATATAATGATTAAATTAGTATATTGTATATAATGATAAAATTAGACATAAAATATAGTTTACGATCGTTTTTATATATGATAATTTATATAAAAATATTTATTATTCTTAAATAAAAAATTTACTTGGGTTGTAAGTAAAATTAAATATGAGATATATTAAAATAAAAAATAATATATGATGTTTAATAATTAAATAAAGTTTTTTTATTTTAAAAATAATGAGAATATGATAGGAATAACATATGAAATTATTATAGCTTATAGAGTTTTATGTTTAAATCTAAATGCTACTTTAAAAATTATTTATTATTCGCTACTAAATAGTCTATTGTGTCAACCAGTGCCTTAAAATCAGTGAAAATACATAAATGAGATTTCTCATTACATCAATTATAAGGAGTAACACTATTGCTGTTACAAAAAATATATAATTGTCATTCATGATAGATATTTTTTTATTTTTGTCTAATAAAATAGATGAATATTGGCGTCTACTATAAATCATTAAATTAGCTTTTAAATGGAGAGTGGAATAGTTTTTCTCGGTTAAGTTAAGCGACGAGATATAAATATTTTTTAAAAATAAGTTTCTAACCGAAGTTTCAAGGGGTTTCATTTGCAAATTACAAGTAGTTGTTTATTTTAAGCAAAATTTCGAATTCAATTTTTATGCAAACAAAATTTGGTGGGATTGTCATTGTTGACGTATGATCCAAATTAGTCCAAAAACTTTGTCATCAACACAAGATTATGAGCAACAACAACAATAAAGTCTTATCCCACTAGGTTGGGTCGGCTACATGGATCATACGACGTCAACACAAGATTACGAAGTGTTAAATAATTTGCTGTGACATATGCTCTATCCAAACTCTACTGAGAAGCCAATATTGGAACGAACAAGTTAGGCTAAGTTGCTAACCCAGCCAGTGGTGACCAGATGAACCAAGGTTCAGAACATAAGACCACATCCTGCCAATTAGACATAGCTGGATCTGGACAGCCACAGACATCAAATGGCTCGCAACAAAATGCTTATGGATCGGAAGAGGATGTGGAATCGAGGTGCATGATTCTAGAGAACTCGCACTCACCTGCACCATCCTTTGCACTTGAAGCAATTGTCAATCAACTATTTTCTCCCTTTTAAGAAGATCAAATCAACTTTAAGGTGAAACCATTTTCATGACATGAAATGGTAGCTGTTACAGCAAATGGCTTTGTCCTCCAAATATGGATTCCACCCCACATGAGTTTGAAGAATCCTAGCCAACTGCAGAGATTGAGAAAGAAACAAAGAAGCAATAAGAAACGCAACTCTGAAACAGGAAGCATCTTTGGTTCCTTGCTCTGCGACTGAGAGGTACCATTCATCCTTGGATGCATCACCGGGTGTTCGCAGTGATTTCTGATGTCAAAAGTTGAATGGTACCTCTCAGCCAGGTACCATTCAGGGCAGTCCAGTTTAGCACGGAGCAAAGTTGAATATACTTTTGGCATCACCAGGTACCATTCAGGGCAGTCCAGTTTAGCACGGAGCAAAGTTGAATATTACATGAATTCGTCAGACAGAATTTGTTCGAGATCACAGCCAGCAAAGTGATTCATAAACCCTTGGACAAAGATTTATGCGGCCAATCAACCAGCATTAAACAAAACAGTAGAAAGGGAATTCAGAAACGCAAAATATATTCATTCTTCGCCAGTGAAGTTACATCAGATACATGCTGCATGCCTTGTATCCAGCACTTGCCGAAAGATTACTGATACAGAAGCAAAGGATTTCTGCATTAGCAACCTTTTGGACGAATTACTCAATTCACAGTAGAGCCGTAACACAAAGACAATAGAGAGGAACGACAAAGTCTCCAACTTCCATCCCACATGCTTGTCATCCATCACCAGCAATCACCATGAATACAGGAAGGGGCAGAAAGCCTCCGAAGGACCTCTTTCGGTGGAGCAAACACCGACACGATCAAAGGGCCTCTTTTTATCAATCCTTAACATCCCCATAATCAACATCATCTATTGTTGCTTCATCTGGACTCGTAACGTCTGCGTTATACTGCAAGGCGGAGAGGAACCAAGTAAAGCCAAGCCGTAATGCCCGCATCGCCGTCCATCCATGGAAACTAAGAGCACATCCAACTCAAATGACTACTCTCCCAGCTTCGTTCCCTCGATCGTCTTCGAGCCGAGGCTTCAATCGACTCTGAAGCAATCGAGACCGGAAAAGTTTATTATCGGTATCCTACCTGATCAAGTAAGTTCAATTCAAACTTCATGATAATTTTACCTGGAAGGCAAGAAGAGCAGCGCGCGACCGGACGTCGAGCGGGGGCGAGGAGTCCGGAGCGCAGTCCGGGGGCACCTCGAAGAGGGAGAGCGGGTACCGCTTGTCGACGACGCCAACGTCGAAGTGGATGATGCCGGCGGCGTGGCCGTCCAGGCGGATGGCTAGGACGGGGAACCAGAGGAAGAGGTCCTGCGCCGAGACGCCCGAGAGTCCCGCGATCTCTCCGGGCGAGATGTTGCCGGAGACGGTGGCGTTGTACCGGACCCCGCTCTCGAACTTCGCGGTGCAGGGGGCGTTGAGGCGGGCCTCGAAGCGGCCTCCGTCGTCGAGCGAAAAGTACCTGACGCCCTTGGGCAGAAGCCCGGCGGGAAGCCCGTAGGAGCGCAGGACGTCGTAGGCGCTCATGGAGTCCCCAGTCGCCGCTCCGACGACGAGCAGGATAAAAGAATAGAGAGAGAACAAGGGCAGGAGAACACGGCACATTGTTGGACTCGGTTCGTCCTTTCGCTCGACGTTGGTCTGCTGCATTCAGATGTTGCCTGATATGCGTGAGTTGTTGGAGTTGATCTCCGGCTTCTTTTGGTTTATTTCTTTCGATTGTTTTTCTTTTGGCATGCCAATCTACGGAGGAGCAATATTTATTTTTTTAATCGGAATTCGGAACGATTAAAAAGAGGGAGGAGAGGAGAGGGATTGAAAGAATATTTAGGAATTGGTGGGAAATTGATGGAGATTGGAGAGAGAGAGAAACTGATTTGCTGTTTTGTTTCTTTGTATAGACTGTGTTTACTGTTTAGGTCGTTTTCATGGAGAGAGAGAGAGAGAATATAATTCATTGGCAATTTATTTATGGTTATGAAACATTAAGATAAGCTTTGTTTTTGTGGTTAAATGGCATTGGAAAGAAATCTGGAGCATTTCCCATTTCTGGGGCTAATTATTTGTCTGATTTTTTAGTATATTTGGGGGAGATTTAAATATCTAATCTTTCTTTCTGGCTGATTTTGATGCTAAAAGAAAGGATAATTATGGATTCTTAAGAATTCAGAATTGATTTCAAAGTTTCCACATAATTCTGCGCACACAATATTATTTCTTCTTTTCCAATTGAAAAAAATATTGTGTTCCGAAAAATAAGTCTAGTAAAACAATTTTGTTAGTTCGGCATGATGTAATAATCAATGTTTTTAAAATCGGACCAAAACCGATCGATTAATTGGGTCATGATTTGTTCGATTCAATTTGGATTGAATCAAAATTTAATTAAAATAATATTATTTTTATTATTTTAAGAAAATATATTATAATTAAAGTATAAAAGGTAATAAATAATGAAATAAAACATATTATCATCGTTTTAAATTAATCATATATTAATAATTTATTTTTTATAAATTTATATTAGTTCTACTTTAATTTTATTAATTTCATTTAACTATTTCATGAATAAGTTTATTTTTGTATTTAAATGTGTTTTTATTACTATCTTCCCATATTTTATTTTATAATTTCAAAATTTTCTTCGTACTATTTTTTTCCAAGATCATATTAGAAAATTTATTATATTACTTATGTTTTAAATTTTAATATAAATTATTTATACTGATTTAAATTATCATCTTATTTAAGTTCATTATAATCTTCTCTTTTATTTAAATTTGACTTTACTATTAATTTCCTACCTTTAATTTTCAAAATCAAATTACTTTCCTTAATACTAATATCCTTTTTTACATTCATCCTATAAAATCTAATCCCTTATTTTTCTCCTCCTTGCTATTCTCCCACCATTTTTCATACTATAATGCACTTCCTTTTTTCTATTTGTTTTCTAGTATTAGTTCATATTTTTTTAAAAAAATACTGAATTGAACCGATTTTGATCGATTGATCCGATTCAATTCGGTTTTTTGGCACTCTGATTTTTAGTACCAAACCGGAATGGACCGATGGATGGTTTGCAATTGAATCAGTTAAAATAATTGGTCCAGTGCAATTTTAAACATCGGTAATCATACTTATCGGTCATACTTATCGTAGATTTTTTTTGGTTGCTTATTTTCGGTGTCTAAAAAGCGGTGTCAATGGTTTTAATTCGCGTGGTACTAACGATTATGTACACTAGCTATATATTTAAGGTTGGGTCACTATCGAATCTAACTAATCTAATAAGAATGTTTCGTCTAGTACCTGGCAGAGACAGTTGAAGCTAATATTATATATTTACAAAAACTCAAATTCGACTCTTTACTTAACACTATATTTGGATAAACACTCATGAACGGAGCTTTTACACCCCAATTTGAAGCTGAAACAAAATAGCACAAAAGGAGGAGAATTGAGGAGAAAAATGAATTTTCCCCTCCATTTCCCTCCTTTAAAATTTTATTCAAATAAGCGGAAATTTTTTTTTCCTTCCCCTCCTTTTTATCCTTCATTCATCTCAATCCAAACATAGTGTAAGGGACCATGAGCCTCTTACAACTCCACCTTGTTGCTATTATCATAAATTTTCAAAAGTGGTTAAACGAGTCTCATACTCTTAATAAAATGGTATTAATTAGGTGAATTTTTGCACTTTGCACAATTTTAAAATTCTTTCATTAATAATTATCATCATTGAGATTTCATATGCATATAATAGCAATAATATGTAAATAATTTATGTACCATGTTACGAAAGACAACTGATATATGTTATTTGTGCATATTATTAATCTTCCATATATTTTTTATCATTGATCATGCGTAAAATTAATATTTTGTTTAATTCTTATCATAAGTGCATTTTTGTTTTGAAGTCTACAACATTTTAATTGATATTTAAACGAATTGAACCTCATCTTATATTTTATTTTTAAAAAAATCGAAGAAAGGGGTGAAAAATAAAATGTACAAAGTTTGACAAAATTCCATTACATGCTAAACTATCCAATTAGAATAAAAAATTTGAAGAAAAATTCTTTCATAAGATATTTATTTAATTAAAAAATATTGAAGAAACAAGTGAAAAATAAAATATAAAAAGTTTGAAAAATCCCTGTGCATTCCACTAACTATCCAATTGAAATATTACTCTAAAAAGTTTTTCTCTCTTAACACTTCAAGCACACGTTTAAAACTAGTATTTTAAGAATAAACTTTTAAAAATCTGAATAAAGTATTTTTTTCACCTAACATTAAAAAAAGCTTGGGTTAACAACTCGAATATAGAAAAAGTATGTATCATTTTTATACTATGAATTACTAAATTATGTCTTTTATATCTATTTTATCCCAAATAATCAAACTTTTTAGTCAAACAAAAATAAAAAATTATAAATAACAAATCTAACATATTAATTCTTTTTTATATTTGAATAATAATTCTTGAAACAAAAAGCAAAATGGGGGATAATTGTTTGGCTTAAAATATAATAAAGAAAAGGAAAGATAAAGAATGATAAGAAAAAATGATGGGAAGAAAATGAATAATAATTTTAATTAGATGATTTTATTCTTTATATGCATGTTTATATGTTTAGTTTTTGCATGATAAAAATGGAATGTGTCTTAAATATATTTTTCCCATCATTTGCACCCTGAATGCATTGAAAGAAAAATAAAATGTTGAAGGAGAATTAAGGAAAAAATAGAGGAAAACAATTCCCATTTTTTCTGTCCCATTGATTTCCCTCAATAAAATAATCCAAGGCTCTATTTGGATTTAGAATAAAGGATGAGAAAAAGAGGAAATGGAAGGGGAATTTCCTTTTCTCCTGTTATGAATGAAAATGGAGAGGAACAAAACTCATACTCCCCTCCATTTTGTTTTAACCTCAAAATGCATGACACATAATGGAAACATATTTTACGCATAATATTTTTTAAATGACATGAATGTCGTCATTTTTATCTTTCACTTTCGTTCATTCCCCTTATGAGCAATGTGTTCATAACCAGATCGAAGATCGAATCAGAATACTAACTCGGTCCGATCGGTTCGATCGAGTTTAACCGAATTAAATTAGATTTTATTAAAATAAAATTATTTCCTAATAATCTTAAGTAAAAATATCATAAGTAATACAATACAATATAAATAATAATAATCAATTAATGCAAAATACCATTTATTGTAATTTAAAAATTGAGGCTTATTCAAAATCACAATAAAAGTATATTATCATTATATTTTTATTAATTATTATCTTGGGTTAACAACTCGAATATAGAAAAGTATGTTGACTCAGATTTGATATTCATTTTTATAATATGAATTACTAAATTATGTCTTTTCTCTCCATTTTATCCCAAATACTCAAAATTTTAATTAAAATAAAAAATTATGAATAACAAATCTAACATATTAAATTTTTTTATCTTTTAATAATACTTCTTGAAACAAAGATCCCTTAGAAAACAAAATGGGGGTAACCGTCAATGTTTTCAGAACCGGACCAGATTTCTTATTGGATCACAATTGGACTGGTCCGATCGGGTTCGATCGGATTGAACCAAAGTTTTTTAAAATAATATTTATAAATATAAAAATATAATATAAGTTATATGATATAGTAGATGAATATTGTACTAATAACTTATTAATAATATTAAATATTAATATAATATATTTTTATTTATTACAAGTTTTAATAATGATTAACATATAATATTAATAGTTTATTACTAATTTAATAACTATTATTTATTGATGATAGATGCCATATTAATAATTTTTTTCTTAAATTATTCTTATTTTTTTCTTTAACACTTCCTTTTTATTTCCTTTATTTATGCCCTTTGATAATTTTTCATTTTAATGTTATTCAATTTTAAATACTTACCTTTTTTATTTAAATTCCTATTTAATTTTATACATATCATATTCCCTCCTTTTTTACCTTTCTTATTCCTTTCATTTTTCCTTTTTTTAACTTTCCTATTTAATTTTATACATATCATATTCTCTCCTTGTTTTATTGAATGATTCACGTTTAATATGAAGAGAAATTATTTGATGTACAAAAGATCTAATGTGTATAATTTTCTAATAAGAAAAGGGGAAATATGTGAATATTTTTAACTAATGTAAAATGAATTTAATTTGCCTCCAAGGCATAAGATACTTTGGAGGGATGCTGAGTTCATTATATTTCATTGATTCATTTATCAATGCACTTAAGTGATGAGAGAGAATTCTTAATTTGAACCATTGGTAATAACACATGTCAATGACTAGAAATTACTCAAGATCTTTTCAAAGTAAAAGATGCTATGAGATACATCAGACAAATGTAAAATTTATATTTGCATATATGTGAAATTGATTTAAAGTGAAAACGTAAAATTATAAAATCAATTATGCTGCTCTTTTTAATTGCTTCAATTTTTAGAAAATATAGTCAGCACATCAAATTTTATATTACATAAGAATTAGGTCGTAAGTTCAAATATCCTTGATGCACGTCCCTTGGTTGTCCATGACTTTAATCTTTTAAGAAAACTGATCAAGTTGATGCTATGTTTAATTGATATGCACAAGGCTAAGGAGTCCAAAAATCAAATTGGGTGATGGTAACAATTTTACAAGTGATTATGGAGGCACTTTTCTTCATAGTGTCATCCGATTGATTTAACTTATCCTCATAAAAAAATTGTAAAATAATAAAAAATATACAAGAGTGGCTACTCCAAAATTTCAATAGTCTCTTACAAAATTATTCTCAATTCGATAGGATAAAGGTAACATTTGTAAAAATAGTTTCCTTTTTTTTATAACCAATATGTACAATTCACGAAGAATGTGACATGTTGAAAAAATGTCTTGTTACATATTAAGGTTCATGGAAAAAGTAAAAAAAAAACTGCATATTAATCATAATTAAAATCTATTTATTCTTATGCATGTCATTCACCATAAAGTATAATTTCCACATTGAACAATTTCATAGAAAACAATTTATTATTCATTCAACACATTAATATTTTTTTGTACTTCTAAGGCGTAAAAAGTGGTATTAATATCATGCGATAATTTTCAAATGCATAAAACTTCAATTTTTTTCTAGACCTTGTAATTTTATTAACTCTCTATTTCTAGTAGTATTAAGTAGAGGTTCAACATCGACACAGAGCAGAATAGATAGGGGTGTTCACGGGTGACCTGACTAGTGAACAAATCCGACCCGACCCGATCAAACTTGGTTTGGTCAGGTCGGATCCCTTCTTTTTTCATTCTATGACCCGATTGGGTCGGGTCATCCGATCACTATTTTTTTTATTTTTTTTATTTTTTAATATAAAAAGAATTTATTATTATATTTTTAATAAAACTATAGTATTTTTAAATATAAAAATATTATTTTAAGTATCTATATACTTTCCTGCATTTAAAATAGTTTATTTTTATGTTTTCAATTTTAAATGATATAAATTTTTTAAATAAACTTAAAAATCATTTAAAATTAAGAAAAAAATTAGATCTATCAGGTCAGATCGTGTCAACTCGGGTTGAAAATTCCAACCCGAACCCGACCCGACCACTGAGCCGAAGTCGGGTCGGGTCAGATTTTTCGAGTTACCAGTGAACACCCCTAAGAATAGAGGGGGGCATCGCCAACCCCCCCGATCTCGTCGACAAAGAGGGGTGCGCGACATCGACGATTATTTTTTTAATATTTATTATTATTATTTATTATTTTAAAATTTTAAATATTACATGGCATCAAAGAAGGATATTTTAGTCCTTTAATAAATAAAAAGTAAATAAAAATGACTAGGGTTAGGACACCCGGAGGTGAGACAAATGAATTTCCTATAAGAATTGGCCTACATCAAGGATCAGCTTTAAGTCCGTATCTATTTAACTTAGTTATCGATGCTATAACCGAGAGTATCACGGAGGAGGTACCTAAGTGCATGTTATTTGCGGATGATATAGTACTTTTAGCGGATTCAAGAGAAGAGATCATTACAAAATTGAAAATATGGAGAAATACGTTGGAGTCAAAGGATTTTCGTTTAAGTAGGAATAAAACAGAATATATGCATAGCAATTTCACAAATAAACAACTTAGAGACGATTTGAAAGTTAGGTTAGGGGAGGATATAATTCCTCAAGTGACAAAGTTTAAATATTTAGGATCAATTGTAAGACAAGATGGTGAGATTGATGACGATGTTAATCATAGAATTCAAATTGGTTGGTGTAAGTGGAGGAAAGCCACTGGAGTTCTTTGTGATAGAAAAGTACCCAATAAAGTTAAAGAAAAATTCTATCGTACTGCTATAAGGCCAGCAGTGTTATATGGTAGTGAATGTTGGGCTATGAAGGGACAACATGAACGTAAAGTGGGGGTAGCCGAAATGAGGATGTTGAGATGGATGTGTGGTCATACAAGATTAGATAAGATTAGGAATGACCATATACGTGAACGAGTTGGAGTGGTTCCTATTAGTGAGAAAATGGTAGAGAATTATTTGAGATGGTTTGGTCATGTTCAGAGAAGACCATTAGATGCGCCAGTAAGAATAGTAGATCAAATAATCTGGAGTCCGATTAAAAGAGGGAGAGGGAGGTCAAGACGGACACTTGGCGAACTAATAGAGTAAGATCTATTGGTGAATAATATACCGAAAGGTTTGGCTACTAATAGAGCGGAATGGCGTCGTATGATCCATGTAGCCGACCCCACTTAGTGGGATAAGGCTTTGTTGTTGTTGTTGTTGATGAAAACATGCCATCAGATGGTCTTTTGCCTATCCAGGTATGTGGTATTTATATATAATTTAAATACTAGATTAATGATTTAGTAAGTCTTTTTGCCTGTCAATAAGTTTAGCATATTTTTCTTGTAACCTGATCTCTTTTTCCTGGATGGTCCTTTGGGAAGATAAAGTATTTGAAACTCAGTTAAGAAAACCTAATGCTACGATTTTGCTTTCCCTCCCTTTTGCCAGCATTGGTAGATCCCAGCTTGAATTCATCTCTTACACATGCAGAAAAAAGGAAGCATAGAAAAGTGGAGAAAGTTAAAGAAAAGTTTCTTCCTCATGCTCCTTTTGGTCAAATAAATCATATACCCTTTTATAGTATAACTTTGAAAAAATAAAATTTGCAACAAAGTTTGCCACTTTTTTGTTTTAATAAATAACCTTTGGTTGACAAATGATGAAAGTGCAAGGATTACTTGAAAATTAAGCTTCCTGGAAGAATGTCTATGCTAAACGATTTTGGATGACCATTACTACCAATATTTTGGTAGTTTTTGGTTGCACAATACTCTTTATCTATATGTTTATGATGAAGAAATTGTTGATCCATGTTTCTGGGAGCTAATAATATGATTGTAATCCTCCTCTGAGCTATGCATATTTATTCAATTAATTCATGACATTTTTTTTTCTGTAGTCCGTGGAATTTAGCAAAATAGTTGGTATGCTGAAACCAGATGCATCCGAAGAAGTAATATTGTCAGCATCCCAGAAACTTGTGTCATTCTTTAGTCAGCATCCTGAGCAGAAGAACATTTATATGTCTCAGCACGGCTTCCTTCCATTAATGGATCTTCTTGACATTCCTAAACCCCAGGTGAGTGTTCCACTTAATTGGTTGTCCTTGTTGACAATTTTATCGGCTTCTGGATGCTGCATATATATGTTTGTGTACATGGTTATGCCCAGAAAGATCTCCTTGCATCATGACTAAGATATGACAGTTTAAAGCTTCTGTGCAGGTCATATGTTCCGTACTTCAAATCATTAATCATATAATTAAGGATAGTTCTGATTTTCAAGAAAATGCTTGCCTTGTTGGGCTTGTAAGTCTCTTCTTTACACTTCAGTTCTGATGCTCTGCAGTTGGTGGATTCTATTGGTTGTTTTTATGTTGATTTCTTACTTTATATGCAGATTCCTGTTATAATTAACTTTACAGTACCACACCAGTTTCCTAGAGAAGTTCGTATGCAGGCGGCCTATTTTCTTCAGCAGCTTTGTCTGACTAGGTTCATATCTTTTCCATGTATGGTTTCAATTTATCGCCTATTGATGGTATTATGACAAACTTTTGTGGCCATATAGCACATTGACATTGCAAATGTTTATTGCTTGCCGAGGAATACCTGTTCTGGTGGGCTTTCTTGAGGCTGACTATGCAAAGTTCAGGTCATAATTTAATGTACTCTTATCTCCACTCTTCCTTGATTACCCCTTTTATTACTGGATTTATGTTGTTTAGTAGTACTATATCCCTTTTATTACTAGATTTATGTTATTTTGTACTATGATACCCTTTTTATTACCAGATTCATGTTGTTTAGTAGTACTATATGTTCTAAACCTGTTGGTTACATTTGTACCACTACGCATCAGAGATTTGGTTCATCTTGCCATAGATGGCATATGACAAGTATTTAAACTTCAGCGCTCAACTCCAAAGAATGACTTTTGTCGGATTGCTGCCAAGAATGGAATCCTTTTGAGGCTTGTTAACACTCTCCATAGTTTAAATGAAGCAACATGCTTAGCCTCCTTTACTACTGGAGGTGTATCGCTTCCCCATAATGGTTCAGTGGCAAGACCAAAATCCGGTCCCTTAGACCCTGTTATCCGTGCTGCTACTACGCAGATGGACTCACTCATCATTGGCCAACCGAATGTTTCTAAAGTTAGGCTTGAGGGTCCTTTATCAGCTGGATCTTCAGGTCAAATGCAATATGACTCCAGGCAGTTTTTTGGCGATGGAGATAAGCACTACCCTATCCATGGCACCCCAGAGTCATATGTATCTTCCAAATTTCATGAAGCTGGAGCTGAAAATGTCGGCTATCCCATGAATAGGATAACTACAAAGGAACATGAAAACTTGAGCCTGTGGAAGCATGATCCTTCTCGTTCAGAAGTTGACATACCCAGACATCAAAGAGGTACAGGTTCTGCTGGTAGAAGTTCCACTGATAAGCCTCCAAAACAGTTGGAACTTGTCTCAAATGGTCACTCGAACAACGTGAGCCCATTGACCTCTCAACATGAACAAATTCGTCCACTTTTGAGCTTGCTGGAAAAAGAGCCTCCCTCACGACCTGTTTCTGGGCAACTTGATTATGTTCGACACCTTTCTGGACTAGAAAAGCATGAAAGTATTTTGCCACTCTTGCATGCATCAACTGACCGAAAGGCCAATGGTGAACTCGATTTTTTGATGGCAGAATTTGCAGGTATGTAAATTAATGCTACCTGCGATTGTTATTGATTTCTGACTAGGTTCTTAAGGATATCAATTGAATGATTGCCTTTCATGTTTTCAGTGGATCCAAGGACAAAGACCTATTGGACTTTGTAATTTGTTTCAAGCTATTTGAGGGTTATTATCTTTTTAATCAATATTTAGGATACTACTTATATTCCTTCCAAAGGTTTTGAATATCAGGGAAAAGAATCCTTTTTAGTTTGTTAATGCAGAATTGTAGACCAAACAAATTGTGCTCAGTGAAAATAGTTATCCAGTTTCTGTTTTATTCCTATTGTTGTATTGACAAAAAGCAAATCAGAAGTACCAATAACGAAATTTGGTTCCTCTAAAAAAAATAAAGAAATTTGGTCTCATTTTTCATGCGAGCAATACAAAGCTTTTGTCTACATTTTTGCACTTTTACTGCATCTGGACCTCTTAGTAGTCTCGTAAAAACTTAAAAAAATAGTAGTTTTAATGGGCATGCTCCCTACCTAAATGGGTAGCATGATGCTCCCTAGATCTGTGGCCGTCCGATGTAAAATCTATGGCAGATAAAAGAGGCGCGGTTTACTGTAGCACCTTGTACGGTTCGAAACCGGTTCAACATGTTCACCATGATCGTCGATCGCTTCTCTCTCGGCCACGGCATGCCACTCGCCGCCCACTCCAACCTCTCTACCGTTGGGAACATTGGGGCATCTGGCGGCCTCATTGTCGCTGACCGAGTGGAAGGGGCCGGCGCTGCTTGCGCTTCCATCTCGCCGCGAAATCGTTGGACCTCACTTCCTACCTCACCACCGGCCGTGAAATCGCGATGTCGCTGTACAATCTCACTGCCTGCACTGTCATCTCGTGTCAAAATTGTCGGATCGCGCTTCTTACCTTGCCACCACCCATGAAATCGTGACGTCGTCGTACGATCTCGTCGCCTGCACTGTCATCTCGCCTTGAAATTGCGAAGTTGCCGGACCTTGCTTCCTGCATCACCACTGCCTGCGAAATCGCGTATTCACCGCACCAGCTCGCTCTGCCATCTCACCGTTTGCTCTGCATCTCACCGTTGAAATTGTGAATTCGTCGGACCTCGCTTCCTGCTTGCCACTGCCCACGAAATCATGAAGTCTCCGCACTATCTCGCCGCTGAAATTGCAGAATCGGTGAACCAACTCACTTCGTCGCATGATCGGTTCATCCATTTTCGGTGAATCACATGATCTAATCCATATATGAAATCGATGAATCGCATGATTCGTGCCTCGCTGCTGCAATCTTGTCGCCTTGCCGATGCAACCTCGCTGTCACGCCACGCGTTTGCCTCTCCGAGCGCTCGCCTCGCCGTCGTTGCCACACCGCGCACTCGCCTTGCCGCTTCGTCACACGATCGCCTCACCGCCTTGCTACCTCACCTCGCCGACATCGCCACACGATCGTCGAAGGATCGCCTGACCGCCTCACTGACACCATCCGGATCTGAACCGGCCATGAACCATGATTTGCTATAGTGAACCGAGCTAGTGATATAGTGAACCACGCTTTCTTTTAATCTACCATAGATCTAAAATTGCACGGCCACGTATCTAAGGAGCATCATGCTACCCATTTAAGTGGGTAGTATGTCCATTAAATCCTTCATAAAAATGCTGTGTAAGAAGTTGATTGATTTTGTTTCAGCTTCTGGAACCATATTGTACGTATATTTTCTAAGAATTGTACTACTTTGCAAGATGATGGTGAATATGGCTGAGCATTCACATGGAAACCATGTTTAGTGAATTAGTGCTATTTTGTTAGAGAGTATTTGCTGCTATTCGTGATTTTGGTTTCTTGTAAGAGTTATTTTCAGCTAGCTTTTCTGGAGTTCACTCTAAATTTTTTTTAAGTGAACTTCGCTCTAAGCCAGTGCTTATCATTTTCCAATTAATTTCAGAGGTCTCCAGATATGGACGAGAAAATGGGAATCTTGATTCTGGCGTGAAACATTCAAGTAAGACAAATCAGAAGCTTTTGCCCACTGTGGGGTCAACAAATTCTAATGAAGGAGCGTCCACATCTGGAGTAGCATCACAGACAGCATCAGGTGTCTTGTCTGGATCTGGTGTTCTTAATGCAAGGCCAGGGAGTACCACATCATCTGGGCTGTTATCACAAATGGTATCTTCTATGAATGCTGACGTCGCAAGGGAATATCTCGAAAAGGTGGCAGATCTCTTGTTAGAGTTTGCTCAAGCTGATGCCACAGTAAAATCTTTCATGTGCATTCAAGGATTGCTTAATCGACTTTTTCAGATGTTCAATAAGATAGAGCTTCCCATTCTCCTAAAGGTTACCCTCTATAACTGAATTGTCTGCATAGTATTTTCTGTTATTTGGATTATTATTCTGGTCACTTGACAATATGTATTCTTTCCAATTGTAGGTCCTCAAGTGTATTAATCATTTATCAAGGGATCCGAATTGTTTGGAGAATCTTCAGCGTGCTGATGCAATCAAACACCTTATTCCAAATTTGGAACTACGTGATGGACCCTTGGTTTCCCAAATACATTTTGAAGTGAGTACGGCGGTCATTTAATTATTCAAAATGTTACTCAAAATTTATACACTAATTCAACTCATTTTCCTTTGATACTTATGCTGCTTATCTGTAATGATAATTAGTTCTTCATTTTTTGTCAACTCCATGATGTACCTTGTACTATGAAAATATAACCGCTTAACAAAAAACTTTTATGATTATGTCAGCATTTGGAGAGATTGTAGCCATGAACTACAATGGTATGTCCTGTATTGATTATAAGATTTGCCTGTTTATTTATTTTCCATGGTATTATCATATTGCCTGTTTATTTATTTTCCTGTATTGATCCATGTAGCCGATCCCACCTAGTGGGATAAGACTTTGTTGTTGTTGTTGGTATTATCATATTCACATTTCTGTCAGTCCGCAAGTTTTTCTATTTTTAATGTTATCTAACTGCATATGCGTGATTAAGTTGCTTCTTTCACGAGGTCATGGGTTTAAGCCATGAAGTTACCTCTCTTGCATATTTTTTTTAAAAATATATTTAGTGCCTAGCATAACTGTTATCTTCTTTATCATATCTTATTGCCTGAATAACTTCTCATACTAGCAAGTATCTTTGTGTCCATCTATTCCTTGAACCTTGACTTTTCTCTTCCTTTGTTCCTTTTCTGAATGACCATCTCTCTTTTGAGTCTTTGACCGATCTGAAATGTGTGTTTTTTTTTTTTGCCTTGCCAAATCACTGTTCAATTCCAACCTTGTGCACTAAACTAAATATGGAAGTCTTATTTTACATGTGGTTGATTTCTGTTTCTTCTTACCTTATGATGCAAAATTTTAGTTTTACTTTTTATTTTCTAATTTTCAGCATGTGCAACGGCGCATACCAACAAATTTGCTATGTAAAGAAATAGCTAGAGGTTTGGGTTTGTCAGACTTATCAAATGACTTTGTAGGAATGCCTGTGTTTTTTAAAGTAAAATTTTTTAGGGATCTATAGATGATTATTAAATTCGAACTGTAATCTTTTATCTCTGCTCTGCTCAAAAAAAAAAAAACTCTGCAAAAAATAAATTTAGGGATAAATGACTGGTTCTTTTTCTTATATACACATATGTGGTTGCTATATATAATCTGCTTCAAAGAGCTCTAAACCATCAACAATAGTTGAGTCAATTTCTATCCGGGCTGTGTGTTGAGATGAGGGACTTACTATCCTGAAGTTTGAATCTCAAAGAAACCCACCTTTGTCACTCACCTCTTGGCTGCTGTTAGAACTGGGCACTGGGCAGTGTAAAAAAAAAAAGGTCCAAATCGATGGGGTTAATCTTCTATCTAGAAAAAGAAGAAATCATTAATCTCAGCATCATGCTTGCTTCCTTTTTTATACGTTGTGTGTATGCAAGTTTTCTGTTTTGAATCAAATATCAGCATTCAAATATATGTTACAGACTTGCTGTTATGCAAGCATTGTTGTTTTATATTTAAATTGAATATATTCATTCCTCAAAGAAAATGTTCTCAGAGAACATATGGATTGCTTTTCTCCATACACTCTACATCTCTATGTCTTCACACCTGGATTCAATGTGCATAGAATAGTGTCGTCGATAACTTTTTCTGAGAGGGGAGAAGATGGACTTAAAATGTAATAACCTCACTTTTTAAAAAAAAAAAAAAAGAAGGGAGTGGGATGTGAGAATTGGTCTCTCCCCCACTCCCCATGACTCTCTCTCTCCCCCACTCCCCCATGACTCTCTCTCCCCTCTCCCCCACTCCCCCATGACTCTCTCTCCCCTCTTCCCCAATTCTCTCCCCCACTCCCCCATGACTTCTTCTCCAAGAGAGAGGGCGGCCAGCCTATAAAAGGGAGTGAAAGACTCCCCCACATCACCACAACTCCACTCTCCCCCTCTGCTCTCCCTCTCCATTGTTTTCTTTGGCGACCGACGATCGAGTGACGAGCAGAGTGCAGACGAATCGGCGGACGTAGAGTACACGAGCGAACGTAGGATGACCAAAAGAGGTACCGTAGATGTATAAAATTCCTAGACGAAGAAATGTAGATCAACTATCGTGAAATTCGATTCCAATTCGTTTTATCATTTAGCATTATATATTGCTCTTTCCGTATTATGGTGTTATTATCCTTTATGTTATAGTTCCGAAACATAATTGACCTATTTTAATTTATACTATGAACGTAATGCCAACTAATTATAATTAATAGATTATTAGTATTGAGATGTCGAGCTAGGCATTACTTAGCATGTTAATTAATTTAATTATGTTATGACTCTCGGCTTGGTTAGGAATTAAGAGGAATTACTTAATTAGTAGGCATGTTGCTCTCGGATTATATGTATATGGATATACATATAAGAGTAATAATAATATTAATTACTTAGGAAGTTGCTCTCGGAATGTATACATATATACATAATAAGAGTAATAATAATAATTACTTAGTAAACATGTTACTCTCGGAACGTATACATATATATATATATATAATAAGAGTAATAATAATAATTATCTAGTAGGCATGTACTCTCGGAATATATATATATATATATATATATGAATTATAATAATACTTAAGGGGGGGCGCATGTTACTCTCGGGATATATATATACCATGATGCATGTATAATAATAATAATAATTATTTAGTGGTAAGGTTGCTCTCGCATGATGTATATATCTAATAATTATTATTAATATTATTTAGTGGGAAGGTTGCTCTCGGAATATACATATATAAATTTATATATATAAGAGTAATAATTATATTATGTAGTAGGTCTATTACTCTCGGCATATGTAGATATATATACATATATCACATATATACATATAAGTGAAATGACCAAAATGCCCTTGAAGGGCCAGAGCAATTGTGAAATGACTTAATTGCCCTTGAAGGACCAAAGCATGTGTAAAATGACTAAAATGCCCTTGAAGGGCCAGAGCAATGGAAATAAATACGGAATCTTCGACTGGCCACTGTTGGCCATGTCCATTATGATTAAACAAGAGACGGACCTTTGTCCGCAGAAAGGGGATCAGACTTCACCCCCTTCTTTGAATCTTGATTACAAACTCAATATTTGTAAAGAAGATAAGTAAAGTAAAGATCAATGAATGGGATAGCTATGTGTTATTCAAGGTAAAGGTCAAGGTCAAGGCATTGGAGGGACAGGTAGCTGCACTGAGGAGACAGTGTACCTACTGAGTTTAAATACCACTGCTCCTGGACCACAGGCCCTCTCCCACCTGTGCTCCGAATAAGAGTGACGCAAAGAAACACACTCTTCCCCCACGGGGGCATATATGTTAATTTCATTGTTATGCCAGAGGGACAGGTAGCTTAGCTGAGGAGACAGTGAACCTACGGGTCCGTAACGACCACTGTTCCTGGAATGTAGACCTTCTCCCACATGCATTTCGAAAAGATTGTGCCTGAGTGTACACCTTCCCTGTTATGGGCATCCTGGCAATATTCAAGGCAGAGACACCTCTAGCTTCCCAAGTAATTAAAGTCGAGCTCGCATAGGATAACGAACATCAAGGATATTCTAGTAATGTAAAATACGTAGTCCCACACAAAGTATAACAGAGCATGGTAATGTACAATACAGCATGGTAATGAATAACAGAGCATGGTAAAGAATAACAGAGCATGACAATGGACACAGAGTATAGCATTGTATAAAGCATTGTTAAAGTAAAGCATAAAGCAATTGGGCATTGAAATATGATAATGGACAGCAGAGTATGGTAATGGATCACAGAGTATGGTATTGTATAAAGTATTATTAAAGTAATAAGTAAAGCATTTGATTATTGATTATCATTTCATCGTCTATGACTTTATGAGTACTGGACATTAGCTCACGAGCATTCCATGCCCCTGCTTTGGGATTTTGCAGGTGAGAACCCTGCTTAGGAGAAGGTGGATAATGCAGAGCTCCAGGATGACGGCACATGACTAGCAACGATCACAACTTTCCGCCATTTGTATTCTGCATTTAAATTATCTAGCTTTGTATATATGAAGTACTTCTATTTCCCTTTATAGCTTTGCTTCTGTTAATGTTCTCAGAATTATTCGAATTTCCTTCGTTTCCTTAGTTCTCTCGAATTATCTTGCAGCATGTGACATCGGTTGCTTTCCTATGATATTTGTTCCACATTTCCATGTCATGTGACATCTGTTGAATTCTAGTAATATTCCTTCCGCATCATTATTGTATCTTTATTCATTTCTACTGCCACATGGGTCATTTGTTGACCAGTCAAAGTCAAGGTCAAAGTCAAAGTAATCATAGGTAGTGAGTAACACTCCCTTGATCGGTCTGACCGCCAGCGTGGCGGAAGGGCGGATTTTGGGGGCGTTACATAAAACCTTTGAATTTCTGATGTTTAACTGAATGTTATTTCTGTGGTTTAAGGTCCTTCATACCCTGTTCAACCTGCAAAATTAATAAGAGAAGGCAAGAACAAGCTGCTGAAAATGGAATCATTCCACACTTGATGACTTTTATCATGTCTGATTCACCACTAAGGCAATGTGCACTGCCATTACTGTGTGATATGGCTCACGCATCTAGAAACTCAAGGGAGCAGCTGAGGGCACACGGAGGATTGGATGTGTATTTGAACCTACTGGAGGATGAAGCTTGGGCAGGAACAGCACTGGATTCTCTTGCAGTCTGCTTGGCACATGATAATGACCATAGAAAGGTAGAACAAGCACTGCTCAAGAAGGAAGCAATTCAGAAACTGGTGAAGTTCTTCCAGAATTGCCCAGAACAATATTTTGTGAACATATTGGAACCTTTCTTGAAAATAATCACGTAAGTAACGCATTTATGTTGCTAATTAAAGTTTGTATTGACTTTTAGGATTGATCTTCTTATTATGATCTTGTCAAATTGTCCTTTGAAATTCAGGAAATCACCCCGAATAAATACTGCTATGGCCATCAATGGTCTTACAACGTTGTTGATCGCGAGACTTGACCACCAAGATGCTATAGCACGCCTTAATCTTCTGAAACTAATTAAGGTTTGATGCCATTTTCTACAAAAGGAATTGGATTTGTGGATGAAAACTGGTTTCTAGAGATTAATAATGATTTAGGACATTCTTTAATACAAATTCCATCCCAGAAATTATGTTGAAATAAATTTTGCTTCATCTTTTTTTTAAAAAAAATTCAGGCTGTATATGAGCATCATCCCAGACCCAAGCAGCTCATAGTGGAGAACGACCTGCCTCAGAAGCTCCAGAATCTGATTGAGGAGCGGAGGGATGGTCAGCGATCCGGAGGCCAAGTCCTGGTGAAGCAGATGGCAACTGCATTACTGAAAGCGCTTCACATCAACACGGTCCTGTGAAATCAGCTCATCTAATTTCTCAAACTGTACATTCTATTTCAAAGGTAATCCATTACTTAGTTCTCCTCTTTTCTTTTGATGAGGGGACTGACATTTTGAGATTTTCTTCTTGATCCTTGTGGTTGTTTTGCGGTCCATGATGTCAAGAGCGTGCCTCATTTAGGTTGTAACAGTTTTGGGCATAACCTGGGTGAGCTTTGTATGCTTATGTGTATATAAGACAACATTTTTTTTCTATTTATCTCCTTTATTCCAATAGTTTGTGCTGAGTTGAGGAAAGATCATTTTTCGTAACTTATCATTATGTTGTTCTACGATGATTTGATATGCTCGTGATGTTTTGTGGAAATTGTTGTTGGGAAGTTGGTACTGCATAATTTATTGAAGCTTGGCGGTGCTAATTTTTGCCGTGTTTTCTTTCATCCGAAATAAGAGAGCTGGTTTCGTGTCGCGATTCTAATCCCAAATAAGGTTCTTGTTGTATTTTTTATGTCAGTGGTTAAATTCTAGTTTATGAAATCATTCTATTTGGAAACAAAGGGTGTAGCGTAGTGGTACACACTATGACTCGCGACTAAGAGGTCACCAGTTAAAGGGTGTGTCTATGAGCTCTTATGTACTGAAAAAAAAAAGAAATCATTCTATTTGGAGGAAATTCTCTTACAGCCTTGATCTCAACTTTTTAGCAATGTCATGCATCCCCGGTTTGCCGAGTCTAATTTGATGCTTTGTTTTGTTTTGTGAAAGAGGAATTAAATTTACTCATAAATAAAAAGATTTTGATTCCAATTTTGTGTAATAATTGATTGTTTCGCAAAATAATATCCCAAAAGGTGGTTATAATTTCCATTTCCGAACCAGTTTAATTAATATTCGATATTTTTTTCACGCCTTGAGTGCACCTCGTGTCTGTCAGGGTTCGAAGCAAAAAACAAGTAGACTTTCTTTTCTGACAATTAAAACAATCTGTTAAACCAGATCAAGAGATGAAGTTTGTTGTTGCGTTAAACTAAATGTTTTCCTTTTATCTTTTCGTTAAACTAAATATTCCCTCCCATGTGCCTTTCATTTTTTTATAATCATACACCAAGCCAACCAAGTCCGCAAGAGTAGCTCGTCCATCATTTCGTTTCCATTGCAGCGGTTATGCTGCCATTCCAATTTATGACCTTGCCCAATGAGTTTGTGTGAACCGAGAAGCTTTGGTATCAACTCATAAATCATAAGAAAGAACTGCTTTTCCAACGAAGTACTATTTGTTGGTAAGTTCAACGGTAGAATCTGCCAAGCAGTAAGCATCTTATTTGAACGGTAGAATCATATATTGTCCTTTTTCATGTATTCCACATTTGTAACTATCAGGGAACTTAAATATTGACAACAATGAAGAAGAAATCATCACTTTATTTGATTGTAACATGTCCGAGGCAGTCTGAACAAGTGACGGTGATAAATAATTAAATACTCATTACATCAATGAAACGATAGTTGATGCCTATCACAATTTCTTAACTGTGCGTTCCCAAAGATACTTTTTTTTTCCTGAAGTAAAAGGATTGGAGTAATCAAAGTACAGAGTTGTAATGAAGTTTGACATCCAGATGAGAAAATAAGTTATCCACCTCATGCACCAACGGAAGCAACAGACTTCCACAGTCTGACCCACTGTTCCATAGCATCAGCTGCTCTCATGTATGTTGCATTTTGTGCTCCCAGTTGCCCTTTAACCATACCTGCAATAGCAATAACACAATCTTCTGCAGTTACTGCTGTACTGGGCAATTTCACCGACTGGAAAAATGGCACAATCTCCTCCAACAACTTGATCCCTTCCCATTCCTTCAAGCTCCCCTTAGCATTCCTTGAGTTACACCTTGACACATAAGGCAGGCCACTCTTTACACCGAATCCCAAATGGTCGCAGACCAATTTAGCACACATTCCGCTCCATACATCCTCTATTGTTTCCCATCGGTCTTTTCCTTCACCAGTCAAACGAAGACCTGGGAACAGTGCAGGTCCCAGAACCTCCCTGTTGAAGCCGACATTGATGCCACTTACCGGCATCATTACCCGTTGTGGAACTGTCATCACAGCATCCACATATCGAGTGTTCCTCTCGTTAGTCTTTGCATTTTGAGTTGGACCATCATAGTCAGCAAGATTCAACCAGAGACCACAAGATAGCATGCAGTCAACACCAGTTCTCAAGCTGAACGGGTATCCACGAACAAAATCTGCTCCCTCCCTGTAAGGGTCATATAGCGTGTTGAAGAAGAAGGGTGTGGCAGGTGTTTGTAGATTGATAATGTGCTGTGTCACTGCATCAACTATGGCACCATTGTTGTCCTTTGCAGGAAGGCAATCATCATCAATTGCAATTATGTATTTCCTTCGTGAAACAAGATACCCAAAGTAACGGCATGAATGACCAGAGAAGTTAATGGATGTCGTATTCACAATATTTTCGATATCAGATTTTGTGAAAATTTGGTGATTGAAACCTGGGGGAATTTGGAGGTCCTCTTCCATATCTGGATCTTTCACAATTATGAGGTGAAAACGCGAGAAGAATGGTCTCCATGCCTCCATAAAAGCAGTAAGATTAGGTTGAAGTGCCGCAATCACAATGTCAACTTCGCTGTCTTCGATCGTCAGAGACATCTTGGTAGATCTAGGAAGTTAATAAAAAAGAAATGAGAAATTTAACAAAAACTGAAATTTCCCAAAACACCAGTCCTTTGTTCCTTCAGCTTTCCTGCATTCAAATCCGAGGAATATAAATATATGCAGTTGATAGATATGTTAAAAGAATGATAAAGACAATCACAATTAATAAATCATAAGAAAACTTATCAAAATACACATGATCCTTTTAAGTTTGAAAATTCATCGAGCATGTAACAGAGAAAATTAGAAGGGCGTGAATTCATAAACATAACACCATGCTGGAATACAATGTGGGTGGCAAAGAATGAGTAATAATAAGGATACTTGTCCACAAATACTTCAGATGGTACGAGTTTTCTAAAACAGTTCTTTCTTCGGAGGAAAGATCAGTAACTAGGATAATGGGGAAAGGAACTTCAGGAGAGTTAGCTAGGTAGCTATGTTTACACCAGGTTAAGAACGGCATAACCGCTAACCTATTCCTTATAACTACTACAACTAACACCAGCTGATGAGTTGTGCTTTGACACAGAAGTTCTTTGATTCAAACATACAAGGGACTATTTATCAAGGTTGCTAGAAGTGTATAAGAGAAACATGGATAAGTCATGGATCAATCAGAAGCAGGGAATGCCAGTATGCTAACTGCACGGAAAACAACATTTTATGAAAGAAATGCCCAAGATTTGAACTTCTAGAACAAGAACAAAGACCAGAGTATTACATGTCAGACACACAGCGAGAACAGAAAGCTAATGCAGAACTAATAACAGCTCGCGGAGTGAGAATTCCAGAAGTTGCCTTGTGCAACTGGAAATTCTCATGCTACCAACCCACAGTGAAGTGTGCCAAACATAACACAGAAAGCCACCGGCACAAATTGAAGGAAAAGTAATGGACAATTATTAAATCACTTCTCTCATATGGGAATCAGCGTAAAGGAAAAGAAAAGAAAAAAGTTTCAGATTTTCGATTCTACGCTACGCATTGACCTGCAACTCGAGTTAATTGCTCAACAATTCACAACTCCATGACAAGCTATACAACATCGATGAGGATATGAGTCAACGATTCAAGAGAAGAAAAAAAAAAAAACAGATCACAGGCAACAATGGGTTGCAAAGATCGATGGGCAAAGGGGGCAATTTTACCTTTTTCCTCCTCAATGCGATTAAGCGGATCAAAATATCAGAAGCAAATTACGTTTGGATCTGCACCGGTTTAAGGAATCGAAATCACAACGAGGCGAAGAGAGAAAGAAAGCAAAAAGGGAGATCGAGGCGGATGCGAGCGCAGTTGAGAGAATGAGAAGGGAGCGAGTCAAAAGGCCTCGGCGACAGCAGCGTTAGCACCAACCCCACTCCCACATCGTTATCACCTTTTTTTTTCCTTCTCCATAAATAATTGAGGTCCCAGTTCCATTATTTTTCAATTATTACTTATTATTTTGTTTATTCGATAATATTAATTAAGAATGGAAATTGTACTAGGGCGGTTGTTCTATTTAACGTTTTTATATTACGTTTTCTTTTAGAGTTCCTATATATTTTTTACGATTTTGTAACTTTGTTACTTGCATCCGAGAGTAACAAGAATCTATTATTATTATATGATATATATATATATATTCCGTACCCTGAGAGTAGAATATTATGAGTTGACTCAATTGTCAAGTACGGTGACAAAAGTATTTAGAGATATTATTAAGGGGGTCATTAATATTTATCATGCCATATTTGACTAGATTAATAGGTCAAATTTATTTTTTTTAAGGTGTGTCACTATATCACGTTTTTTTTTCTCTCAAACTGTAATTACTTTATTAATCATTTAGACGTTGTTTATTCAACAAATTCAAGATGGAATACGATTAAGAGAAAAAAATACTATCATTTATTTCAAAAAGAGTGGTAATAAATGTTTGCAGTCATAATTTTGAACTTAGTGAACAATAAGAACAACCTAACTGTTTATCTTAATGCCAACCTTACCAATTCAAATAATGTGGCATCTAAAGTACGAGGCTTTTAATTACAAATGTAAGCAATCTAATATAAAAAAAAAATACAGAATAAAGGGTCCGAGCCTCTAATTTTGATATATTTTGAGATGATCGTCCACTATATATAGATGATCCTTTTAATCCTTTTTTTATTTAAAAAAGGGAATCCAATAGTTGTTAATATATATAATAATCTTATTACAAAACATGTGTCACTGTATGATTCCGGTTACAGCACTTCAATGTGAACATCTCGGACTTAACTTATCGAGAAATAAAACATCTCGGATCAAACAATTAATCTACGTTCAAAAGTTTTAGTTTCAAATATATCTTTAAAAGTTTATTATTATTATTATTATTATTATTATTATTATTATTATTATTATTATTATGTAACCAGTCTTTACCTGTGACCCACTTTTAATTTTTTTATCATTTTATTCATTTATATTTTTATTTGAAAATTATTCCCACATCGAAATATTTGTACAAGAAAAATATTTTTTTATTTGATTATATGAATTAATATTAGAAATAGTTCATGTAAAAAGTGACTTAGTTTATATAATGGTTCAAACTTAGGGTGGTCGGGACTTAACCCGACCCGACCCGACCTGAACCCAACTCGATGGAGATCGGATTAATTTTTCAACCCGAGTCGATCCGACATGACCCGGTTTTTATTATTTTTTTACTTTTTTACTTAATTTTAGTCATATACTTGATTTAAAATGAAAACAAATATTACAATAAAATATTTAGTTATGAAAATAATGCTCAAATATTTAGAAAAGACACTTTATATTTTATAATATTTATAACTATTTTTTATATTAAAATATATATAAAAAGTAAGACAAAATTTATAAAAAAAGAGAAAAAAGTGATTGGGTGACTTGACCCAACTGAACTCGAAATGAATTTGGATTCGATTTTCTGCTCATAAAAGTCTTAACCCGATCAAATTTGTTCGGATCGAATTGGAGTTATTCATGAACATCTCTAGTTCAAACTATATATTTATACTACTAGATTTCATATTCATACGCTATGTATTATTTTTTATTTATTGCAATAGTTGACTTGGATCATTAACGTTTATTAATTGTTTGGTTAATTACCTGTGTATGTGCTACAGTGATATCTTTTACGTCCCCTCTTTAATTCACACCACCGCACATTCGCTGGAAGTCAAACGCACACGTGCAAATTGTCTGTCGGCAAAATTTATCGAGAATACCGCCAACATTTTCTCGGTACCGTGGAGCCTTTGATATTTAAAATTAGGGTTTTGCTATATCCTCCTAGGATTTAATCTCCTAATTGAATCACAATGACATAAATGTAATTTTTTGGGACAATTAAAAAATATGAATATTAGAAAAAATTTTAGGTTGAGCGTTTCACCACATTTGGCGAGCGGCATCTCACCCCAAGTGATATATTTATTATTATTAAAATTATATTTCTCATTTAATTACATTAATCTTATTTTTAATAATGTAAGTTGCTACGCCGCCGATAGCACAAGCACCCGGTTTGTCACATTCTGACGAGCGAATTGTCACGGATCATGCAATGATAGACATTATTCGATGTGAGAACTTTACTATACATATATCAATTATCACTAGTTTAATTTGGTATGACATTAATAATTTATTTTGTACTAGGGCTCGTCGATGATATTAGACCTTCTGCTCAGTCTACCCTAGCTGTAGTGAGTGATGATTCCTCTTCGACAGATGAAGAAGGATTACACGATAATGGGGCGATCACCGTAAACAATATTGCTTGAACGTAAGTTAAAAATATTGTAGAAATTTTATTACAATTTTGCTTATCATTGAAAATTAATTCTTCTTTGTAAATTACAGGACCACTTTCATACCCGCTAGTACCGTGCGAGATGTTAGTGCTCTTATTCTTTTCCACTTGCCGGAAGGGGCAGGATCGTGGAAAGATGTTCTTATTTCTGTGCGGGATGACATCTTTCGGACTTTTATGATACGATCTTCTTTTGGGGTTATGTAATTTATTTTATATTATTTTTAAATTACTTAAGTTTTATAGTATTATTTAGAAGGCAAATCCCTTTCATCTGATCTTAGTTTGGGACGCTCCAGAGAGCTTTTGATGAGGTTAGTGTGAAATGCTTCCAAAATCGATTATATAAGTCTCGCAAGGTTGTTACATCCGCAGCCTTACTTTGGAGTAGGGCCTACAAAGATGCTCAATGCATATTAGGCGTTCGGCTTAGAAGTCGTTATGTAAGAAGTGGTAAGTATGTTTACATTTAAATTATTTTTAATAAATTTATAATTATTCAAAGTTTAAGTATTTGATGTTTATACAGGACGGATGAACAATGGTAAAGAAAGTCGAAAAAGGTAAGAGTTAATCGATTTTCGAAGTCCGAAGCCCACATCCACATAGGCGGGTCGATATGATTTGACGAGCATCGATGACGCATGGTAAGTTATATACAAAATCAAATAATCAAACTTTTATCTTATACTTATTTAATAAAATCTGAAACTTTATTGCAGGAGAAGAAGTAGTCCTGTGGACTTTCATGTGGTCTACGAGACCACGCATAAGAGCAGGAAAACCAATGACTTGGTCACGCCCACTGCTCGTAGGCTTCTGGTAAGTTTAATCACATGTTCACTTGGTTGGTGGCGTTAGTACAAACGATTTTTTAAATGCGCAATGTTTAATTTTTTAGGATGACTATAATGCGAAGATGGCTGTAAAGTACGAAGATGATCCGAGTAAGCCACTAGGTAAAGTTTCTCGAAAATTATTCACATTTTTTAATTTATGAGTTTTTTTATGTTATATAATTTATATAATCTATAATGTTTATATAATTATATAAATTTTTTTTATTTCGTAGAGGATCCTACTATTTAGGAGGTGGTCGGTACAACATAAGGAGGATATTTGCGTGGCCTAGGCATAGCCGCTCAAGTACCTAGGAGGAGCGGAGGATATGCATGCGGTCCATGCTCCGAGTTCATTTGCTGCACCTCATGTGACACAGCTATCGCAGCAATTGACTCATTTATTATAGGCGATTCAGGGATTGATCCTGCCATAGAATCAATCCCCGCGAGGCCAAAAATCGAGTACGTCGGGATCGAACGTCCGGAATGACAACAACAACTCACAAACTTAGGGTAGAAGATTTTGCATGATATAAACTATACTTTTGTTACTTATACACTTGTTATTAGATATATTTGTAGTAGTTATACTTTTGTCAGTTCGGTTTATTATTTTTCATATTCTTATCTTTGATATGATGCCTATGATGAATGATTAATGCATTATATAATTGTATGGTGTGGGAATAGAAGAAAATATGGTTGTAATGGGACAAAAATATCTGACATTAGCGCATCCATAGCATCACAATAGTGTCGCAAGTATGGTAGACGCTAAATTAAATATATCGTCCTTCGCGTCAGCAAAGCGTCTAATTAGCATAGACTTATGGAGCATCACCTTAGTGACCCCACAGACATGATGGTGGCCTCACAGTAGCATCGAACTAGAGTCAACGAAGGCATAAACTTAGCGTTTCGTGAATGTCGAAATACGTCTCAGAATTCTGTGCCACTTTCGCGTCACTTTAGCGATGCAAAATGACTGCTCGCAATGACACATTACGCATCATCTTAGCGTCGACTGTTGATGCTAGTAGCATCTCCTTTTGCTTTGGCTCTATTGTGATGCTATTAGTCACCGTTTGCAGGCGTCTCATATTGTTGACGCTAAATAGACGCGAAAGAGACGCTATATTTTCCAAAAAATGTGATAGCTCCGCAATAGCGTCTCGTTAGTTTGTCGTTATTCCTCGATTTTCTTGTAGTATAACTCAATCAAGTATCGAGCGAGGTACGAATAAAATTTTTCTGATTTGACCAGATCGATGACCCAAAATTTTTATTTACAATAAATTTTATTTAATTTAAACCTTTTATAAGTTTAAAATTTAAAATATAAAAAAAAGTATTTTAAATATAAAAATATAAAATATTTTAAAAATATTTATAATAAAATATTAAATATATTTTATATTCAAAATGTGAAAGAAAACTTTAGAAAGAATGGTCAGATGATGCCACTCACCCAACTCGATTCGACCAACATCGGGCTTGATATGAACTTAAAAGAAGTTTTCAACTCACACTACAAGAAAAACGCGGATTACCGACGGTCCGAACCGTCGGTAACGCAATTACCGACGGTTTTTCAGTCGAAATCGATCCGTTGGAAAAACGCTCGTCGCAAACAGATTTGCGACGGTTGAAAAAAATTCGTCGAAAATATCGACAGTTCTGGCCGTCGGAACAGTCCCCGGCGGTTCGAACAGTCGATATTTCCGACGGTTGCAACCGCCGGAAAAGGCCGACGGTCCGAGCCGTCGATATTTCTGACGGTTGCAACCGCCGGAAAAGGCTTCTGGCGGTCCGAGCCGTCGATATTTCCGATGGTTGCAACCGTCGAAAAAGGCCGACGGTCCGAGCCGTCGAAATTTCCGACGGTTGCAACCGCCGGAAAAGGCCGGCGGTCCGAACTGTCGCAACTTTTCGACGGTCCCAACTGTCGAAACTTTAGACGGTTGTCGAAACTTTAGACGGTTGTCACAACCGTCGATCTTTTGACGGTCGCAACCGTCGCAAATAATTTTTTAAATATAAAAAAATTAGCGGCCGGATCCGGCCGCCTGGCGTTCGGATCCGGCCGCTGGAGGCCGGATCCGCCGCCAGGCGGCCGGATTCGGCGCCTGCCTGGTGGCCGATCCGACGCCAGGCGGCCGGATCCGGCGCCAGGTGGCCGGAACCGGCCGCCTGGTGGCCAGATCCGAACGGCCACGGCCGGATCCGGCCGACAGCAGAGAGAGAGATGCCGGCGCGGAGCGGGAGAGAGAGATACGTCGGCGCGGAAGAGGGTCGCCGGTGCGGGAGAGGGTCGCCGGCGTCCGGCGCGGGAGAGGCCGATCTCGCGGTGTAACCGGCGTCCGGCGTCCGTGCTCGCGGCGGGAGAGGGAGAGAGGAGAGGAGGGAGAGAGAAGTGGAGGGAGGAGGGAGAGAGAAGAGGGAGGAGGGAAAATATATAAAGGAAAAAAGTGGAAAGAAAGCGGGAAAAGGAAAAAAACGGGATAACGAAATTTTAATTACCGACGATTTCGACCGTCGAAAACATAAATAATAAAAATTTTTACTTTATTTAGTTATATATAATATTTATTTTTTATTTTATCGACGATTTGAACCGACGGTAATCTTTACCGACGGTCAAAACCGTCGGTAATTGCGACGGTTTGGATATCCGTCGAAAATTGCGGCGGATTTACCGACGGTTACGACCTTCGAAAATTGCGGCGGATTTTACGACGGATGGATATCCGTCGAAAATATCGATGTTCCTAACCATCGAAAAATTAAATAATAATATAATAAATTATATAATTAATTTTTTTATTTCCGACGGTCACAATCGTCAGAAAATCCGTCGAAAAAATTTAATAATAATATTAAAAATATATAATTTATTTTTTTATTTCCGACGGTCGTAACCGTCGGAAAAGTCGTCGGAAATTACGACGGATGGATATCCGTCGAAAATATCGACGTTCCTAATCGTCAAAAAATTAAATAATAATATAATAAATTATATAATTAATTTTTTAATTTCCGACGGTCTTGACCGTCGGAAAATCCGTCAAAAAAATTTAATAATAATATTAAAAATATATAATTTAATTTTTTTATTTTTGACGATCCTAACCGTCGGAAAAGTCGTCGGAAATTGCGACGGATGGATATCCGTCGAAAATATCGACGTTCCTAATCGTCGAAAAATTAAATAATAATATAAATTATTTCCGACGGTCATAACCGTCGAAAAATCCATCGGAAACGGAACCGTCGAAAAATTCGTCGCAAATAGCGACGGATTTAGAACCGTCAAAAATTATCCGTCGGAAAATCGCGATTTTCTTGTAGTGTCAATCCAATGAAATTTAATTGGGTTGGATCGGGTAGGATGAAATTTGTTCGCCGGCCGTTAATACTCCTACTTACTGCAATTTTGAATATGAACGTTTCCTTGTTTCATTTGCGTAAAACAACTTCTGAGAAATAAATCGATAATTAATCGTTTTGTTATTCAATAGGATATAATGATATTTCACTATCATAAACTTAAACAACAAAATAATTGTATTGTACCATTTTGCGACTCGCATTTATCAGTTACTGCTCAGCCGTTTAATTCTCCTCTGTTTCTGGAATCATGTTCTCTTCTCGGTTACTTTTGATGATGTTTCATTTATGCTTCAGTTTGTTCCATTGGGACCATCCTTGTATATGTATTACTAACAGTTGCTTCTTGTATTATTGACAGTTACTATTATTGATTGAGTGAATACTTTTCTGCACAATATTCTTTCGAGCCGAACCATTTCAATTTTTACTGCACACGTTTCTGATCAGTTTGTCTGCATGACTTGCACTTCTGATGCATGCAGATCAGGTTCTATCTTTTTATTTTCTGATCATAGATGTATATATTGTTTGTAATTATGTAATAATATTTACTTTTATTATATAATTACAGATCATTTTAAATTATGACGTGCTTCAGAATAACTTTCAATTGCAAACTTTTTTTTTTAAAAAAAAGTGTCCAAAGAGGGCAATGCAGCCTAATAATTAACAGGTTACAGACGTCCCATGCATGGCATCCCAACTGACGGCACTAATTTTAGGGAGTGCATCCATTTAATTCCCCTCATCGGTTCGTACATCTACGTAACGTAACGTTACTCCGAGGCCTTACAAAAACCTCGCACGTACCCCCCGCCCTTTCCATTATCTGATTAATTTACAGCGGGAGACATGGCAGCTGGTACCGACAACATGCGCCGATGGCTTGCAGCTCTGTCGATGGTCGCCCTCCTCCTGTTCTCCGGCGACGTTAACGGTGCGGCTGCCCGCAGCGGCGTCGGACGACTGCTTGTCAGAAGCCTCATCAGCATCTGTCCCAGTCCCCATGGCTGCCCGCCCCAGGCGAGGTTGACCAGACCGGTGCCGGCGAATCCTCACACGCGAGGCTGCCTAAAGATTCATAATTGCCGTGGTGATCCGTGATAGGGCGTGGTGTGCGTCGTCCTCTCCATGCATGCGAATAAGACATCATTGTATCCAAGGTTCAATGCCTTGTGTACATATGATCTGTTGCAAAAAGAGCATAGTGAGACGGAATATATATATATATATATATATATATATATATATATATATTATGGTACTCAATCCATATAATTCCTTGCCTGGTGGCTGTAATTAGCTTGTTAATTGTAATTATTATTTCCTGTTTTGCGTGATATTTTTCTTTTATAATGAGTTCCAGCAACCAGAGGAGTTTAGAAGCACCAACAGACTAAGTTTGAAGACT
Source organism: Pontederia crassipes (assembly GCA_030549335.1). NCBI lineage: Eukaryota > Viridiplantae > Streptophyta > Magnoliopsida > Commelinales > Pontederiaceae > Pontederia > Pontederia crassipes. The sequence goes on from CM060189.1 coordinate 7,872,793, forward strand.
GTGGGGCTGAGTGGTTCAATCGTTAGCATATTCCAACAGAAGAAAAACAAAATTTAGTTCCCAAAGAGATATCTTCACCTTTAACGTTATTGTGAGAACTTAAGAACACCAGTATTAATAGTAGTGAAAAAGAACTTGGAGAATGTCCAGGACTGACATGGATGGTAAGAGCCTCTCAAAGAAGCCAAGGAGATTGCATGTAAATCCAGTAAGCCACATAGAGAGAGGGACCCTCTAGGAGGGTTCTGTATGCACACAGGCAACGAAACGATCACAGAGATTCTGTAAGCAATGTAAAGGGCATGAAATCACGGAGTTTGAAGTTCTAGACGCACCAGAAATGGGAGATGAAGTTCTACTGCACGTCATTGTCAATTAATCGAAAAACTAGAGATTTGAGGTTCGGACGATCGTTTCGATCAAGACTTATTCGAGAGACGTCCACCACCACTTAAGAGTTTGATTTATAATTTTTAATCTATATTTTATATTTTCCCCTCGAATTTGATATCAACTTTTTTGATTATGGAATAGTTTAATTGTTAGAGGAAGACTATGATAAACCTCGATTTTCCTTTAATATATTTCATAATTTAGACTTATGAGAACATGATTATGATGTGTGTTTCATGCTTTATATGACTCTCGAATAGAGTATTAGAATGAAAATATCTATTAGATAATGAACGCGATGAATCAATAATTAGAAGTGCTTTTCTTGCATATTCTTGATGAACCAATGTTCATATATAGATGTAGGAGGACTTGTTTGGGAAGTAATACGTCACTTTGGTATCTCTTCATCTGCAACAAATTCTCGACGTGAAAACACAAAGACAAAGTGCTGATCTTTGATAGGAAAAAGAATGGATCTGCAAGGTCCCAAATAAATTGGCTTATTCGAAAAAAGCCTTGTTCTTTGGAAGATCTATCTCGTGTCTGGGAAGTAATAGATGTAGGAGGACTTGTTTGGGAAGTAATAGTCTTTAATTTTACTTCTATTTAAGATAGTTAAGTTCTCAAATTTTTTAGTCCTTTACTTTAAGCAACCTTTCATATTAATGCATCTTAGTTCAGAATATATTAAAGTGGATTGAGTTTTCAACGTGCATTGATTACATTCTTTACTATGGTAGTTAGGTTCTCAAATTTTTTTGAGTTCTATAGCTTTTATCCGTTTATTTTCTATAAGAAGTCTATATTTGATTATTTATCATTAAGATAATGAGTATATAATATCAGTTCTAACTTTCTCTCACATTAATTAAAGGCATCATTATTCCTCATTGTCATCAATTTGGATTACTTTTATCTCAAAACACTTCTTGTTACTTTCTCAATTAATAAACTTAAGTTAGAAAGATAAGAATATATATTAGTCATCGTGGGTTTGACACTATTATTCATTCTTTATTACTTGAAACGATCTAGTATACTTACTAGTATATTTGCGCTTCATTTGCATGCATCAGCATGTCCATAAAATATTTTTTGGCATATCTTTTTCATCAAAAGTTGTTACTTCTCGAGTTCAAATCTCATTGTGAAAAATATGTGTCACTTACTTTTAAATTAATCTTTTCTTTCCTTTACTAGGTCTTAGGTCTCTCTTCATAATAAAAAATGATAAGAAACAAGCTTGAGATGGACATGTGAGAGCCTCTCATTGGACTTCCAAACCTACTTATTTTCACTCACAATCTCAACTCTCTTTTATCATCAATTCCGGAATTTCAACACCAAGTTTTTAGTCTTACGATTCGTGATTCAAGATTGACGATTTTTCATCATTTCAGTAACAAATAATAAGGCCATGGTAGGAATTTGGAGTAAAGAAAAAGAAATTGTTGGTCCTAGATTGACGTATTTCTGACTGCCAAAAATCCTTCGTAATTTGTGACAGATTACCTCTTGTTAGTATTTCCGACGACGCAGACCATGGGAAGTTCCAACATATCTAGCCATGGGAAAAATTTTTCACGGTTGAAAATTTTCCCATGACTCCAGTCGTGGAAAACTTTTCCAACGGTTTGAACCGTGGGAATTTAAATCTTTTCCCACGGATCGGCTGCGCCCAAGCCGTGGGAACTTTCCCATGCCCAAGGCATGATAAATGTTTCCGACGGCTATGATAGAGCCGTCAGAAAATGTTTGCGACGAGCAAATTTTCGACAGTTCACTTTCGTCAAAAAATTCGTGGGAAACTTAGTAAATGTTCACAAAAGATAAATGCTAGAATAGTAAATGTTCACTTAGTAAATGCATGTCTTGAGATAGTGTATAAGTGTTAAACATATCCACTTTATGATTTTATGTTATGTTATAGTATTGATCATGTTATGAGTTTAATCTTTATAGATTCTAATGAGATGAATTTCTCCTACATGAAAGAAACCAAGGTTAAATAATGGTATTAACATTGGAGGTTGCCCCTAATATGGCATTGTCTAACTATTTGAGCCTTTTTTGTTCATGGCCAATTAGTAGTCATTCTCTTATATTAAAGAACTATTTATATTATGCTTCAACCATGATGTCCAAGATCCTATTGAGATATGTGATCGTACATACAAAAGCGATGACCAAAAAATTTGGTGAGTCTTCTTCCATCCTTCCACATATTTGTTTCTCTTTAGGTGATTCAATGTCCTCTTCTTCTCGTACAAATCCCTCTTTATCCTCTTCCCGATGGGTTACGGCGCGAGGAAGAGTGATCAGTTGAAGGAGTGGCATTGCCCTTTCCTTCCTTGCTTTACATGAGTTTTACTTTACTTTCCTCTTATCCTTCCTTTTTCCTTAAAGATTAGGGATTCTTCCAATGCATGTAATTTTCCCAACTTGTGTATCCTTCCTTTGAAGTGAAGAGGAGAAGCCTTTTTTGCCTCAAATTTCCTTGAACTTCTCACATTTTTTTGTTTAGGAACAAATTTTGATTCTATTAGTTTTGTTGAGATAGTCAATGGCACATTTCTTATTTCTAGGGATGTTATTCACTACTCTAATCAATTCGATCAATCTGAGAACCTTAGGGCTGAGCATGGTCCGGGTCAACCCGGACCGCACCGACCCGAGCAACCGAAAAAAATACCTGGCCCGATTGGGATCTGAACCTAGTCCGGGTCCGGTAACTTGAAGACCCGACATGTTCCGGGCCAGGACCGGGTTCAAAGCTTGGAAACTCGACCTGGGACCCGACATAGGTAATATCTATGTCGTTCCGCTTTATGCTTTTAATGCCACGTTTAGACTCCAATTTATTTCTAACCTCATCCAAGTGCTACCGCCGATGGCGACTATGTATGCAGCGGCGCTTCCCTCCTGCGCTCCCACAGGCGCTTCCACGGCAGCGCCTCTTCACCCGATGGTTAGGGCGACAATGACCATGGAGATGGCCAAGGCGAACAACTCTGCTTACATTGTCTGCCAAGGATTTAAGAACAATGTCTTCCCCGAGGGCCTCAACAAGCTCTGTGGCTACCTGGCAAAGTAATTTCATCTCCAACGCTCTCTGATTTGTCGAATATTTTTTTCTCCTTTTTTAATTGAGTTTCCTATAAGCAAAGAGGGATCGATTCTGCGATTATTATGAACGACATACCTCATGTTGCCTCTCTCTTGCCGGTAGTTATGAAGCAGTTGGTACTTTTTTCCTTTGAATCTGCATCTAGTTGTTTGGTTTCTTCCAATGTTGAAGTACGGTGACTAGTGCAAAATTTTTGTGCATTTGACCTTTATGTCTATTCGTGGAATTAATTGAATGTATTTGCTTTAAGATTCATCTGCACCGTGATGTGTTGCCGTCGGCTTCGGTGGGGGCGGCGGCGATGGGCAGGCGACCAGTGGGGTCGGTGACAGAGGAGACATCGATATCCTCCCAGTCCCAGTTTAAAACCTAATTTGTTCCCGAAATTTTGAGTCTAACCCAGTCCAGGTCCCGGCAGGGACCCGAACCGGGTCCAAAAATCTTTTTACCCAGTATAACCTAAGACAGGTCTGAGTCATGGGGAACTCAGATCCGAACCCGAATTTGCTCTGCCCTAGAGGACCTAACCCTATCCATGTTGGATCAGGTCGAATTGATGGTTAGTCAGACTTGACCTAACTCGATCAAGTATAAGGATAAAAATTTTCAATATGATTTGACTAGATAGGTGACCCAAATTTTTTTATTTAAAGTAAATTTTATTTAATTTAAACCTTTTATAAGCCTGAAATTTAAAATATAGGAAAATAAAGTATTTTAAAAATATTTAAAGTCTTTAAAATAAAATATTAAATATATTTTTATATTCAAGATGTGAAAGAAAAATTTTAAAAAGGGTGGTCAGATGATGTCAACCACACAACTCGATTCGGCCAACATCTGGTTGGATCTGAACTTAAAAGAAGTTTTCAATGGTAATACTCATGTTTATTGCAACTTTGAATATGAACGTTTCCTTGTTTCATTTGCGTAAAACAACCTCGAGAAATAAATTGATAATTAATCATTTTGTTATTCAATAGTACATAATGAAATTTTACTATAATAAACTTAAACAACAAAATAATTGTATTGTACCATTTTGCTACTCGCATTTATCAGTTACTGCTCAGCCGTTTCTCCTCTGTTTCTCGAATCATGTTCTCTTCTCGGTTACTTTTGATAATTCATTTATGCTTCAGTTTGTTCCATTGGGACCATCCTTGTATATGTATTATTAACAGCTGCTTCTTGTATTATTGACAGTTACTATTAATGGTTGAGTGAATAGTTTTCTGCACACGTTTCTGATCAGTTTGTCTGCATGATTTGCACTTCTGATACATACTGAGGTTCTATCTTTTTATTTTCTGATCATAGATGTATATATTGTTGTAATTATGTAATAATATTTACTTTTATTATATAATTACAGATCATTTTAAATTATAATCAAACTGACGTGCTTCAGAATAACTTCATATTGCAAACTTTTTTAAAGAACAAAGTGTCCAAAGGGGGCACTGCAATTGCAGCATTTTTGGGAGTGCATCCATTTAAACCCCCTCATCGGTTCGTACATCTACGTAACGTAACGTTACTCCGAGGCCTTATAAAAACCTCGCACGTCCCCCCCGCCGTTTCCATTATCTGATTAATTTACAGCGGGAGACATGGCAGCTGGTACCGACAACATGCGCCGATGGCTTGCAGCTCTCTCGATGGTCGCCCTCCTTCTGTTATCCGGCGACGTTAACGGCGGCTGCCCGCAGCGGCGTCGGACGACTGGTTGTCAAAAGCTTCGTCAGCATCTGTCCCAGTCCCCACGGCTGCCCGCCCCAGGCGAGGTTGACCAGACCGGTGCCGGTGAATCCTTACACGCGAGGCTGCCTAAAGATTCATAGGTGCCGTGGTGATCCGTGATAGGGCGTGGTGTGCGTCGTCCTCTCCATGCATGCGAATAAGACATCATTGTTGTTAGAGTTGGTGAATACTTCAGGGCCCCTTGTTTCTCACATCGGGTTCGCCCACGTGAGCTTAGGAGAATTTGAGTATTACCCAATTAACAGTATTGCTGGCGTACGAACGAAAGAGGGGGTTCGGGGGGCCCGCCCCCCGACGGCGGTCCGGATTAGGTTTTGTGCTTTTGTTTAGCCAGTCCGTGTGGTTCGGATTAGGTTTTTTCTCTGTTTGTTTGGGTTTTAAACCCGGTTTGGAGAGGCTATTAATAGCCTAATTTCTGATGTAATTTGTGTGGCGGCTGTAAACCTAAACATATAGTGGAACCTCTTTGCAGGACGTAGCCATCATCTCAAGGGTGAACCTGGGTAAATTTCGTGTGTCTCCTCTATTTTTCTGCAATCTCTTCGCGATCTTCTCTCCTTGTTCTCGGATTTTCCCATCAATTGTAAGGTTCAATGCCTTGTGTACATATCTGTTGCAAAAAGAGCATAGTAAGACGGAATATATATACATGAATAAATAAATATATATATATATATATAGAGAGAGAAATATATATGTATATATATATATATAATTACATTATGGTACTCAATCCATATAATTCCTTGCCTGATGGCTGTAATTATTGTTTCCTGTTTTGCGTGATATTTTTCTTTTATAATGAGTTCCGGCAACCAGAGGAGTTTAGAAGCACCAACAGATTAAGTTTGAAGAATGTGGGGCTGAGTGGCTCAATCGTTAGCATATTCCAACAGAAGAAAAACAAAAAAAAAAAAACAAAATTGAGCTCCCAAAGAGATATCTTCACCTTTAACGTTATTGCGAGAACTTAAGAACACCACTATTAACAGTACTGAAAAAGAACTTGGAGAATGACCAGGTCTGACATGGATGGTAAGAGCCTCTCAGAATAGCCAAGGAGACTGCCTGTAAATCCCGTAAGCCACGTAGAGAGAGGGACCCTCTAGGAGGGTTCTCTATGCATACAGGCAATGAAACTTCTGGAAGTCTGGGCATGAAATCACGGAGTTTGAAGTCCTAGCCGTATAAAAAATGGTAAGACGAAGTTCTACTACACGTCATTATAACTTAATTGAAAAATTAGAGATTTTGAGGTTTCATACGATCATTTGGAGCATAATTTCGATCAAGACTTATTTCAGAGACGTCTACCACTACCCGGGAGGAGTTTGATTTATAATTTATATTTTATATTTTCTCCCTCGAATTTGATGCTAATTTTTCTGATTATGGATTAGTTTAATTATTAGAGGAAGACTACGTTGAACCTCAATTTTCTCTTAATATATTTCATAATTTAGATTTTTGAGAACATGATTATAATGTGTGTTTCATATAATTTCATATAATTTCTGCAAGAGAAAATCGATCATAATCATCTACGTGTGAAACTCGGACCGAGTTGGTACAACTCAAGCTAGGTTCCCCCTTTATTTTCGTTGAACTGAAGTTTTATATACGACCCAAACTGAGTTCCATGAGACCCGGGCCGAATTCTATTATTTTGATATTTTTATTAGTAAATTAATTTTAATTGCTAACAATTATGTCATTAAATGGATGTTTGCAACTTAAAACATCTTAGATAAAATAAATTAGAGTTGATCGACTTTTCGGTGTCTTTAATTTTACTTCTATTTAAGATAGTTATATTCTCAAGTTTTTTAGTCCTTTACTTTAAGAAACATTTCATATTAATGCATCTTAGTTCAGAATATATTAAAGTGGATTGAGTTTTCAACGTGCTTTGATTATATTCTTTACTAGGGTAGTTAAGTTCTCAAGTTTTTTTAGTCATATACCTTTTATCAGTTTATTTTCTATAAGAAGTATATATTTGATTATTGATCATTAAGAGAATCCGATAGGGGTATATAATCTAAGTTCTAACTTTCTCTCACATTAATTAAAGACATTATTATCCCTGATTGTCATCTATTTGAATAACTTTTATCTCAAAATAATTCTTGTTACTTTCTCAATTAATAAACTTAAGTTAGAAAGGCGTGTGTTCAACACTCTTATTCCTTCTTTATCATTTGATACGATTTAGTATACTTGCTAGTATATTTGCGCTTCATTTGCACGCATCACTATCTCCATAAAATATTTTTTTGGCATATCTTTTTCATCAAAAGTCGTTGCTTCTCGTGTTCAAATCTCATTGTGAAAATTATGTGTCACTTACTTTTAAATTAATCATTTCTTTCCTTTACTAGGTCTTGGGTCTCTCTTCATAATAAAAAAAACGATAAGAAACAAGAGTGAAATGGGCATGTGGGAGCCTCTCATTGGACTTCCAAACCTACTTATTTTCATTCACAATCTCGGCTCTCTTTTATCATCAATTTGGGAATTTCAACACCAAGTTTTTAGTCCTAGGATTCCTGATTCAAGATTTACGATTTTTCATCATTGCAGCAACAAATCAAGAAGGCCATGGTAGGAATTTGGAGTAAAGAAAAAGAAATTGTTGGTCCTAGTTTGAGAAGAAGAAAGGAGAGGGGCTAAAAGGAATCACCATTAACATGTGGCTATCTAAGCTTTGAATTTGTCATGTAAAAGAAATTCCTATTTTATTTATGTTTCAAGATAGTCTCATAATATTTCTATTATTTTGTTTTAAAATTTTCCTAATCACTTTTAGTTGAAGAGAATTCAATTTTAGATTTTAAACGAAAATTGTTGCTATGTTCACCAAACCTTACAATTGCATATGCAAGATGTTTGTTCAAATGCTTTTGTGATCATGTTCAATGAGTGTCTACATATCAAACATTTTGATGTGGTAAATTGTTTGGTGTTTAATGTGAAAAAACTAAGAGTAAATTTCTAGGAGTTCATTTTGAATGAAGTTCATACGTTTAGAAATAATCACTTGTTGCTGAAATTGTATGTAATTGATAGTGTTTGTGCAACACTAACCATGATTGAATTAGTGACTTCTCCATATTGGATATCCAAAACTCAAGCTATCGGGTGGATCGGATATCCGGTCGATTGACCTTCGGACAATCAAAATACTAACATTCCAAAATTTTATATTTTTAATAGGTTGGACAACCGACAAGCAATTTTTGACAATCGTTTGGGTACTTTTATATATATGATTGCACATCCATCTCTAATGTCTTTATTGAATTATGCATTTATTTTTTTATTATGATTGTCCACATAACTACTCACATTTGTATGGTCAATCATAAATAAGAAAATGATGCTAATGTAATGATGTATTGATTTATTGAAATGATTCATCAGAGGAATGAAATTGAAAGGTTTAACATATTGTACTATGATTGTCCACCTAAGTACTCACATTTGATTTGAATGTGAAATTTACGATTGTTACATGAATAACTCATGAGAACAAAGTGTATCCCTTCAGCCCACCTAACCTTATAAAAACTTATTGATTGTTTAATGATATAAAATAAACAATAATTATGATTTGATGAAATAAGTATGGTTTAATAGGATGAATCATACGAAAATGACTATGAAAAATATAGAAGTAACTTTCAAATTAATAATGATAATGAATAATGATTATTTGTTTAAGCATAATTTTATTGAACAATGGATCAAATTGAGCATTAAAAAACAATGTCCACTACAAGAAAATGACGTATTTACGATGGATAATTTTTTACGGTCGAAAAACTTCGAGGATTACCTGTTGTTGATATTTCTGACGGCACAAACCATGGGAAATGTTTCCCACGGCTTAAGCTGTGGCAAATGTTTCCGATGGCTTAAGCCGTAGGAAGTTCCAACGGCTCTAGCCATGGGAAAAATTTTCCACGATTCGAATCGTAGGAATTTCCCACGACTTGGGCCGTGGGAAATTTCCACGGCTTCGACCATGGGAATTTGCACGGCTTCGACCATGGGAAAAGTTTCCTACGGTCTAACCCGTCGAAAAATAAAAAATCTCGTCCTTCGCTTTTTTTTCTTTTCCTGCTTCTCTCTCTTTTTATTATCCCTCTCTCTACCTCATTCCCTCTCTTCTCTCTCTTTCCTTCATCGCGGCCATCTCTCTCCTTCCTGACGATCTGCGCGGCATCTCCCTCCTTCCAGGTGACCGGCGCGACCCTCCCTCCTTCCCTCTCTCTCGCAGGTGACGCGCCCGGCGACACTCTCTTTCTCGTCCATGGACGGATCAGTCATCTGGCGGCCGGATCCGGCCACATGCCGGGGGATCGACAGCCTGGCGGTCTGATCCGGTCACCTCGTGATGGATCGAGCGCCTTACAGTCTTATCGGGCTGCGCGCGAGCTCGAACGGCCGCCTGACGGCTGGATCCGGCCGCGTGTGGGTTCGAACGGCCGCCTAGCGGCCGCGTGCGGCCTGAATGGTCGCCTGGCGAGGGATCGGCCGTGCACGGCTAGGAACGATCGTGATGGGTCTATGGCCGATCAGCTGTCCTTGGGTGGCCGATCCGGCTGGCTAGGGTTTTTTTAATGTTTGAAGAAATTTTTCGACAGTCCTCATCGTCGAAAAATCATATATCTCCAACGGTCAAACCGTGGGAAGTTTCCATGAGCCGACCCATGGGAATTTCCCATGGCTCAGGCCGTGGGAACGTTTCCTATGGCCCGAACCGTGGGAACTTTCTACAGCTTGAGTCGTGAGAGATGTTTTCCATGGCTCGAGACATGGGAACTTCCCACGACTCGGGCCGTGCGAAATGTTTTCCATGACCCAAGTCGTGGGAGATTTCCCACAGTCCAAGCCGCGGCAAATATTTCCGACGGCTGTGATAGAGTCGTCGGAAAATATTTGCGACGAGAAATTTTTCGACATTTCACTTCCGTCAAAAAATCCGTGGGAAACTCACATTTGCGATGATTTTTTTACAATTTCCAACGGCCAAGGCCGTCGCAAATAATGATTTTCCTTGTAGTGGTCAGGTTATATATATATATATATATATATATATATAATTCGCGAGTCTAAATATACACTTAAGATAAATGTTAAAATAGGTAAATGTTCACTTAGTAAATGCATGTCTTGAGATAGTTATTGTATAAGTGTTAAACATATCCACTTTATTATTTTATGTTATGTTATAGTATTGATCATGTTATGAGTTTAATATTTATATATTATAATGAGATGAGTTTCTCCTACATGCAAGAAATCAAGGTTAAATAATGGTACTAACATTGGAGGTTGCCCCTAATATGATGTTGTCTAACTATTTGAGCCTTTTTTTGTTCATGGCCAATTAGTAGTCGTTCTCTTATATTAAAGAACTATTTATATTATGCTTCAACCATGATGTCCAATATCCCACTGAGCTATGCGATCGTACATACAAAATTGATGACCAAAAAATTTGGTGAGTCTTCTTCCATCCTTCCACATATTTGTTTCTCTTTAGGTGATTCAATGTCCTCTTCTTCTCTTACAAACCCCTCTTTATCCTCTTCCCCATGGGTTACGACGCGAGGCTGAGTGATCAGATGAAGGAGTGGCATCGCCCTTTCCTTCCTTGCTTTACATGAGTCTTACTTTACTTTCCTCTTATTCTTCCTTTTTCCTTAAAGATTAGGGATTCTTCCAATGCATGTAATTTTCCCAGTTTGTGTATCCTTGCTTTGAAGTGAAGAGGAGAAGCCTTTTTTTTCCTCAAATTTTCTTGAACTTCTCACTTTTTTTTTGTTTAGGAACAAGTTTTGATTCTATTAGATTTGTTGAGATAGTCAATGGCATATCTCATTGCTAGGGACGTTATTCACTACTCTAATCAATTCGATCAATCTGAGAACCTAACCCTACCCATGTTGGATCAGATCGAATTGGTGGTTGGTCAGACTTGACCTAACTCGATCAAGTATAAGGATAAAGTTTTTCAATATGATTTGACCAGATCGGTGACCCAATTTTTTATTTAAAATAATTTTATTTAATTTAAACCTTTTATAAGCCTAAAAATTAAAATATAGGAAAATAAAGTATTTTAAATATAAAAATATTTAAAAACTTTAAAATAAAATATTAAATATATTTCTATATTCAAGATGTGAAAGAAAAACTTAAAAAGGGTGGTCAGATGATGTCAACCACCCAACTCGATTCGGCCAACATCGGGTTGAATATGAACTTAAAAGAAGTTTTCAATGTTAATACTCCTACTTATTCCCAAGGACCATCCGATTATTGGAACAAAATGGATTTTTCAAAATAAGTTAGATGAAAATGATGTCATTGTGAGGAAGACGGCTAGATTATTAGACAAGGGTTACTCACAAATTGAAATGATTGATTTTGATGAAACTTTTGCTCCCGTTGCTAGACTTGAGGCAATTCGCGAATGCTTCTGTCTTTTGCATGTTATAAATGTTTTAAACTTTTTCAAATGGATGTAAAATCGGCTTTTTTAAGTGGTTTTATAAATGAAAAAGTTTATGATGAACAACATTAAGATTTTGAAAATTCAGATTTCCCTAATAATGTTTTCAAACTTTCAAAAGTTCTTTACGGATTGAAAAAGATCCTCAAGCTTGGTATGAAAGATTGAGTTCATTTTTAAATGAAAATGATTTTTTAAAAAGGGAAAGTTGACACCACATTATTTTTAAAACATTTTAAAAATAATATTTAATAGTTCACATTTATGTTGATGATATTATTTATGGTGTTACTAATGAATGCTTATGCAAAGAGTTTGAAACCCTTATACAAGAAAAATTTGAGATGAGTCTTGTAGGAGAGTTCATCTTCTTTTTAGGCCTACAAGTAAAACAATCAAATGAAAAAAAAAATTCAATCAAGAAAAGTATATAAGGAAATTACTTAAAAGATTCGAGATGAACGAATGCAAGTCGAGCACAACTCCTATGAGTATTATTACAAAATTGGATAAAATTCAAAGCTCTAAGTTATAGATACTTATTATAATCTTTGGGTATCCTAAGAGGTGGTAGATCTTTAGAACTTTAACTTTATTTAAAATCGTAGTTGAACAATTACAATCAATTATAAAGTTCTTGGGGATTAGGGTCTTAGAATAAGATTCAAAACTAAACCTTTGGGTATCATAAGAGGTGATAGATCTTTAGAATTTTAACTCTATTTCAAACTGTAGTTGAAGCGTTACAATTGCCCATGAGATGAGAGAGCTATAAAAAAAAGTAACACATCCCACTAGTGTTTTTTCTATCAACTTTACATTTGGCAAAATCTGCATCGGTGTAGGCATACAATTTAAATGAGAAATTTTTATCATACCAAATGCCTAATTCACATGTATGCTTTAACACATTATTCTTTTTACATCGATTAAATGTGATTCTTTGGGAGCATATTGAAACCTAACATACATGCATACACTAAATATTATATATGACCTAAATGCCGTTAAATAGAGCAAGCTACCTTTCTTTTTCGTTTCCTTGATTCATTTGCGTAAAACAACCTCAAGAAATAAATTGATAATTAATCATTTTGTTATTCAATAGGATATATATTATGAAATTTTACTATCATAAACTTAAACAACAAAATAATTGTATTGTACCATTTTGCTACTCGCATTTATCAGTTACTTCTCAGTCGTTTCTCCTCTGTTTCTCGAATCATGTTCCCCTTCTCGGTTACTTTATAATGTTTCATTTATGCTTCAGTTTGTTCCATTGGGACCATCCTTGTATTATTAACAGTTGCTTCTTGTATTATTGTCGGTTACTATTAATGATTGAGTGAATAGTTTTCTGCACAATATTCTTTCGAGCCGAACCATTTCAATTTTTACTGCACACGTTTCTGATCAGTTTGCCTGATTTACACTTCTGATACATACTGAGGTTCTATCTTTTTTTATTTTCTGATCATAGAAGTATATATTGTTGTAATTATGTAATAATATTTTCTTATTTTATATAATTACAGATCATTTTAAATTATAATCAAACTACAAAATTTTTTAAAAAAACAAAGTGTCCAAAGGGGGCAATGCAATTGCAGCATTTTAGGGAGTGCATCCATTTAATTCCCCTCATCGTTTCGTACATCTACGTAACGTAACGTTACTCCGAGGCCTTATAAAAACCTCGCACGTCCCCCCGCCGTTTCCATTATCTGATTAATTTACAGCGGGAAACATGGCAGCTGGTACCGACAACATGCGCCGATGGCTTGCAGCTCTGTCGATGGTCGCCCTCCTTCTGTTCTCCGGCGACGTTAACGGTGCGGCTGCCCGCAGCGGCGTCGGACGACTGGTTGTCAAAAGCCTCGTCAGCATCTGTCCCAGTCCCCATGGCTGCCCGCCCCAGGCGAGGTTGACCAGACCGGTGCCGGTGAATCCTTACACGCGAGGCTGCCTAAAGATTCATAAGTGCCGTGGTGATCCGTGATAGGGCGTGGTGTGCGTCGTCCTCTCCATGCATGGGAATAAGACATCATTGTATCCAAGGTTCAATGCCTTGTATACATCTCTGTTGCAAAAAGAGCATAGTAAGACGGAATATATGCATCAATATATATGTTATTATATTATGGTACTCATTCAATCCATATAATTCCTTGCGTGGTGGCTGTAATTAGCTTGTTAATTGTAATTATTGTTTCCTGTTATGCGTGATATTTTTCTTTTATAATGATTTCCGGCAACCGAAGGATAGAGTTTAGAAGCGCCAACAGACTAAGTTTGAAGAATGTGGAGCTGAGTGGTTCAATCGTTAGCATATTCCAACAGAAGAACAAAAAAACAAAAACAAAATTGAGTTCCCAATTAAATTGAACAACAAAGATATCTTTACCTTTAACGTTATTGCGAGAACTTAAGAACACCAGTATTAATTAACACTGGAAAAGAACTTGGAGAATGTCCAGGTCTGACATGGATGGTAAGAGCCTCTCAGAATAGCCAAGGAGACTGCCTGTAAACACAGTAAGCCACATAGAGAGAGGGAACCTCTCTAGGAGGGTTCTGCATGCATACAGGCAAGTCATCCTTGGCTACCAAAGAAAAGCTCTGACACCTTCATGTGAGACCTCCTTCCCTCTAAATTAATAAACACCTCTTACTTTCTCTGAGCTACTGGTGTTTCTAACTACTGCTTGCTTGCCATTCTGTAGCGTGGACAATGTACATATTTATACTCGTTGACAAGGAGAGAGAGTTATGAGAGAGACGACGACTAATGTACATTCCATGCCTTGTCCCTCAGTCGTATCTTTCTTGACCCTCCTTTTTTTTCCTGATCCTGATGCCTGCAGATATAGCAAATCGAATTGAAATCTTCCGCTAATCGTAAAAAAAGGGAAGAATATTATGTCCCTTTTCCTCGCTTTGGACTAAAAATAGAATATGTTCTTGCAAAAATACGGCGAATATATATTATAGCGACTGCATGCATTTTGACTCCAAACCTACTTTGCCTAGCTATTTGAGATAATGTTCGAGTTACTAAAAAAAGTATGACTCGACTGGATGCATGCATACTACATACAAGATCTGTCGAGATCGACTGATCAGTTGACGCATGTCTTGATCTTTCTATTTACTACTGATCGATCTCTTCAATCTAGCTATATAGATCGAGAATAAGATAATTTAGTCAAATGGGTTGGATAATCTTCTCTTCTTTTTGCGATGTCGGGGGTGCACATGGATGTCCCTCTTAGGATTCTACATGCATTAATTCTCCGTGTTCAACTTGCAGTTGACTTCTATTTAGGTTCAGTGGCTTCTTCAAGTGGGCTCATCAAGAGGCATCAACGCATATGTTGGCCCCAATAAGAATCTGCTCATCAACGTTTTTTATATTGATATGTAACTCGATCTTAATTTTTCCCTTCTACAGTTACATTTCAATCATATTATTTTACCTTCATTATGAACACAAACACACACACATCATGTTGTATATTAACTTGTAGCCTTCTTATGAACTTTTCCATCCATTAGCCGTTCTCTGCACAGGAGCAGGAAATTTTCTTACAGACATGAGACACCCTTTCTTTTATCGCACCAGGCAATGGTGTCGTGTCTTCACCGCAAAAGTTGTCCGTCAAATGTCTCTTAAAGGACGAACAAACTCCACCCCGCAGCATAACTCAATGCAGCATTCTTCGAAGTGAACAACAATGAGGGTTGAGTATTCTCTAGCTCTTCGCGCACGATTTTCCGATGGCTGAATCCGTCACAAATTTCAAGAAAACATTCAAAATTTTCTCTTTGCAAAAATTTTCCGACAAAAAACTTTGATTCGTGGGGACTTCCGATGGATAGAACCGTCAATAACTTTCATCAGCTTTTTTGACAGGTTTGTCTATTAGAAAAATAATTTAAAATATTAAAAATAGGCCGACCTTAGATCCGCCACGGGTATCCCAGATCCAGGGCTGTGACTGACCGGTCGTGGGCAGCCAAATCCGGCCGCCTGCAGGTGATTCGGACGCCTTTGGCCAGAATCGTGAGAGAGGGAGAGGAAGAGGGTGGCCGAATCTGGAGTCGCCGGAGCCTGGAACCATGGGAGGTCGCCGGAGTCAAGAGAGAAAGGACACCGGAGCCGTGGGAGTATGTGAGAGAGAGGGGGAGATGGAGATATGGAAAGAGAGAGAGGGAGCATGGAGTGAGAGAGATAGGAGAGGGGAGAGGGGAGAGGGGCGAGGGGCGAGTGGGAGATATAGGTAGAGATGGCGGGGAAAACAAGATTAGAAGACGACATCGTCTATCGGAACTATCGACAAATTAAGCATATACTTATATCATATTATATATTTTATTATTAATTTAATTACCAACGATTCGGTCCATCAAAACTATCGACCAGATTCGACGCCCGGCGGCCGGATCGGCTCACCTGGGGCCGATCCGGCCGCCTAGTGCTCGGATCAGCCGCCAGTGGCCAAATCCGACCGCCAAGCGCCCGCAATGGCTAGATTCGGTTGCCTGTGGCCAAATCCGATCGCCAGGCGCCCGGATCAGTCGCGAGTGGCCAAATCCGAAGCTTGGCAGCCAGATCGGCAGCCAATGGCCAAATCCGGCGCTAGGCGGCCATATTGGCCGCCAATGGTCAAATTCGACGCTTGGCCGCTGGACCGGCCACCAGGTGCCAGATCGTGGCGCCTTGCGGTCGATCATGCAACTAGGTGCCAGATCGTGGTGCCTGGCGGACGGATCGGCCATCAATGGCCAGATCCGGTGCTCCTGACGGCCGAGTAGAGAGAGAGGGGAGGTCGGCCGGAGTTGTCATCGCTGTCGCCGCCGCGAGAGAGAGAGGGAGAGGGCGAGAGACGGAAAGAGAGATGGGAGAGAGAAAGTGAGGGTGAAATGAAAAAGGCAAGTGGAAAGATGGCACTTATATACTAATAACCTAGATTGGATCCGGGTCGAGTTTTTGGATTGCAAATCCGGTTCTGACCCGAAACCCGTCGAGTTTTCTATTATTTGGACCCGGTCCCGGTCCGAATTAGATCTGGGCCGAGTTATTTTTTTGATTTTCTGAGTCGATGCGATCTGGGTTGACCGGATCGATTGGAACGTGCTCAGCCCTACGGCTCGGTCCATCGGAACTATCGATGGATTTAAAGATTTAAAATTCGTGGGTAGTTCTGATAGACCGGGCCGTCGATATTCGAAAGAATTTTTTTCAGTCGGTAAAAAAGTTACGAAGTTTTTTATCGTCTAAAATTCGTGAGTTTCTTGTAGCGTCGCACTGTCCACCTGCAGTAGAAAGATCCTCAACTTGTGCCCCCTGCATGCATGTCAAACAAATTAACACGTCGGCCTCATGCACTGTGCCCTTCTGTTTAGAAGAACATATTCTAATTCGCGAGCATCATCTCAAAGGTCAATCCATCTGAAAAAGCATCCTAACCTTTTTGCTTTGACAAAAAAAGGGGAAAAAAACCATGCCTGCATGTTGGAGTGCTCGTGCATGCACACATGTGGCCATGCCACTCGATCTCCACGATGTATAAATTAATATGCAAAGCATGCAAGGAGTTCCCACAGAGCCATGGACCGAGAGCTCAAGGAGAGCTGAAGAGAGGTCCTGCATGGACATAAAGAGTTTGCATTAGGTAGCCAAGGATGACTTGCCTGTGTTTGCTCCTCCTGATGAGGGTATGCTTTGCTATATAATTGCATGAAATGGAGTGATCCATCTGCATGGCCTCACAGGCAGTCTCCTTGGCTAATCTGAGTCACTCTTATCCCCCATGTTGGACCTCGACTTCTTTGCTCGGCACGTTGATTTCTTCATACGAATGCACAGGTACGTACGTACTACTTAGTTGTATACCTACGGCGGTGGCCCGAGGTGAGTGGCCTTCACAGGGTTTCACATCACATGCTGTAATTGCCTTTTAGAAGACTTTGACTTGATCTAATAGTCTTAGATTTTTTTTTTTGTTGGGAGGATTGGATATAATATAATAGTCTTGGATCTAAGAATAATATTTTCAACGATAGATGGAGAAGTGTAGAAACATTTAATTCTCTCACCAAGACACCAACCATACAAGTCTAAGTCATGCACAGCATCAGACTGTACTTGTGTAGCCGTTTAATTCTCTCCCTATCTTCTTCGACCATAAATGGTTTCTTCAGGTGATTATACATCGCCGGCCCATCATCCACCCGCCATACATGAGTCATGAGTCTCGTGACTGTTGGAAGCAGTCGATCAAATATTAATATATCTTTCAAGTTTATTTGATAAGCAGTTTGTTCACGTTTAAGAAGGTCTCGAGTTAAAAACCTACCATATCTGTATATAGTCAGGTATATGATTCAGCATACGAATGTATTCAGCTACTACCGTAGGTATATATAGTCAGCCATACGATTCGGGACGACAAGATTAATCAAGTGATAATGAACTTGAATCTTTATCCGACCACCTCGAATACTGAGGTGACAATCATAAAATATTAATATTTTTTCTTACAGTAATGAGCACCTCATTAACTCTTAAATCGAAATGTTAACTTATCCTGAGGAAACTCGATGCTGTTATTTCATTTTTAGAATTCGATTAATTTTATCTTTTCCTTTGTGTCTAAATACCGAAGAGTGCTACTATATATATCCTCTAACGATCAGCCTAATAGGTCACAATGGCATGCCTTGTAAAATAATCAAAATTTTTAAATATTTTAATTTTGTGTGTTAGGAGGATTTAACATTTTTGTTAATTTAAATGTGACGCTACATGTCAGGACGATGCAAACACATACTATAGCAATGGGCTTCGTGATTTGGGCCTGGGCCAGACAAATGATGGACCAGAATCGTCTTTCTTTAACTTTGATTGGGCCCTATACTTTGAGTGGCATTTTCGTAATTACATAACCGGATCCGTTCGTCATATCTCCTCTTTCCTTTTTCTTTTGTTCCGGGATTGTGCCGTAGAATCCTCTCTTTTGAGCTCCATAAATTACGTATCAGGATTCCACATATGAAGGAAGTCCACAACCATAAATGTGGGGAAAAATTTTGATGAACTCAGAGAAGCATGAGATCGAAATGTCAATTCCTGGAGTCATCATTTGCGTTTGTAGCATTAGTTTCACTTTCGTCACTTCAAGTCACCATGAGGTGGCCGGCAATGTATCAACATGAAAGAAAAAAGAAAAGAGATACGCAACACCTCCAAAAAGAAAAAAAAAAGGAAGATGCACGTAGACATAAATGCTCGAGCATTGCAGTTCACAGATGTAAGAGAAAACATCTGTTCTCCGCAGTGATAAGGTCAGGGCCTTCCGAGGTCACTGTGGTAAGGTCCAGGATCTTTACTTGTGGATCAGGGTTCCCTGAAATGAACCAGGCATGCAATGCAAGACAAGTTAAAAGAAAGCAGCTGGATGCATGGCTCAATTGTACTCCATGAATAAATGCAGGGTATACTCATGTTGTTCTGCCGTGCCAGGACAACTGCTACGATGCAGTTTGCCTCCAAACTCCCTCCACTTATGTATGCAATTATGTATGCAGTGATGTAAACTACATAATAAACAGTTAAGCAAACTACTGGCAGAACTGTATAAATATAGTTGAGTTCTGCGTAATGGAGTGTGTGAATTAATGCTATCATTCTTGTCGAAACTCTGTTGAAGTCGTGTAAGTACTTTAAATCGTGATACTGTGTCGACTTTCCACTGTGATGTAAAAGAATGATGAATGAAATATGAAAGAAATAGTTGAAAAGAGACAATAAAAAATAGTTCCTACGACAGAACATAGGGGTAAACAATGATAGCATGTGTAATTGTGTGTGTGTGTGTGTAGGTATGAGGTATCCTTTCATTTATCTATTTCAAGAGCCTTCTCTGTATCAGAAAAGAAAAACTAAACTTAATGTAAAGTTCACCCAGGTTCCTGTGCCATCAGGATAATTAATTGCTTGCTGTTTTGAACAGACAGCAACCCCCAACTTTTCTGGCATGCATGTTCCTTTGCTGCCAACCATGCCTTCTGATCAGATTCCATAGATAGAACGATCAATAGAAACTTCAAAAAAGCAAAAGGTCAGGGTGGAGAAGGTTATCATGATGTAGCATCAAAATGATTAGCAATCATAAACCTCTTCCTTATCTTCAGGAGAAAGGAAGCCCTGAAACATGTTCCCAGTTTATTACAAGGCTTAAAGTACAGGAGCAAGATCAAGTTTGGAAGTTCTTATTTGATTAAACTGGTCTCTTTACATTGGACTCCTACACATTCACAAAGATTTAGTTTTGAGTCTTGCAGTCTTGAAAGTTGAAAAGAAGAAAAATAAAAGAGAATTAGTGGGCGTTTATAAAGAACAAAGCATACACCAAGAGATCATACAGAGTATGCATCATGAGATCATCCCTGATTGACACTTTTTACAAAAAGAAAATTATAAGTTTGGTCATATATAGAAGCATGAGATAAGGGATACAATTTACCTGGAAATTAATTGTTGATACGTGAGAACAAAGAGATGATCACATCTTAACTAAAATATTGAGTCATATCTCAATTGCAAATTAATGCATTCGAAACCAATGTCGACCCGACCCGGCCATCAATCCGAATTGACCGAAGAGTCAGGTCGAACCAGTTAAATCCGGATTGTCAGACCGAATAATTATAACTTAATATAAGTATAAAATCAGCCTAGATAATAATTATAAGTGTATGCATAATAATTTTTTTAATCACTAGTCGTAAGACAATATTTATTTAAATGAATAATGAATCAAATCAAATATAATTTTATAAGAAATACACTCTAAATTTTAATATTTTACTAAATTTATTATTTTAGTAGTATGATAATTCACGTTAGCATCGTATTTGAATTTACAAATACATTACATTTTTATTTTTAATGAATAACAATATAAATAATATTTTTTATTATCATTGATTTTAAATGTGTATATAAACATAATATCTTAATAATTTGAAAAAAATTGTAATAATAATAATAGTGGTAGAATAAATTATGAGTGTGCTATTATTAAATGTTAGTAATATGATAAAAAGATTGGAGATTATAATATTTTTTAAAAAAATTGGGTTTAGACAAAATTATGACCGATCCAACCCAAATTTTGATAGGGTTTGATCGGGTCAATCGTCCATCCGAATTTTGAGTGACTCATTACTCGTTTTGTGCGGTTAGGCCGGGTCTAGTTTGACAACCTTGTTCAAAACGTGTGTCTAAGAATTATTATATTATATATATATGAAGATGGTAAGTTATAACTTACCATCTTCATATATATATAATATAATATAATATATATTATATTATATATATATGTATATGGATTTAAGGAACCTACGTTGCACAAAAGTAATGCATCCCTACGGAGTGGCTTCATGTCATCCTAAATAGAAGAGTCTGTGTTATGGTTCAGTCTCCTCCTGAAATGAGCATCTTCCAGAGTCGTTTTCTTCTCGCGTGAGGATCCTCGATTAGTGACCGCAGTCACATGCTGCCACCTGCTCACCTGGAGGATGCATATCAGTGCCTTGAGGATCTCTGTATCCTCTTCCTCTTGTTAGAGTTTCAAAGATTTTCTTCTTTATCATGATCCCACTCTGTCCGTAAACTAATACCAAAAGGAGTCTCCCAAATATTCATTTGCTACCTGCTTTTGATTTAAAATCACAAAAGGCGAAGAAACAGATGGAATGTTTGAAACGTGAATCATTTGACCTTCTAACTGCAATATGAGTTTAGACAAAATCTTAGATTTTTGCTCCAATTCTTAATGAATAATTGGTAAATTTGATATCTGCAAGAGAAAACATCCAATCCTTTTAGTTTATGCTCAGATCCAATCAGGCTCAAATGCTGCTTGGACATCTACTAACCTTTTTCTTGCATCAAATGCGACACATCAACTGACTTTGGAGCATGATCCAAGATTTAGGACTCGCAAAGGCTAAAGTCCAAGCTCCCTGCCATGGAGGAGGAGGTGGCCATTGATGCTTGTGTCGCATGGGAGGAGGTGGGGATGTGTTGGAGAGGATGATGCTTGTGTCACGGGAGAGACAACCGAAGCATTGCAACTTACACTGCCGCTTCCACAGTCGTGGATGCCCGATCGAACGGCAGAAAAGCGCTCCGCATCCATACGTGAAAAATGCTGCAACGTAGGGGATATATATATGATGTAGGTGTCGTTTTCCGTTTTTGGTGTGAAGTGCGTGTCAAGTTACACATATTTTCTTTTATTATTTTTTATATCTTTTTTCATAAGTATTCTATTTCATTAACTTTTTTGACATGAAATATTATTTCTTTTACGAAATAATGAAAATAAGGCCTGTTGAAATTTTCTATCTATTTAGAAGTAATGAAAATTACTTTTAACAAAAAAAATACATATATGAAAAAATAAGGATAAAATGAGACGAGAGATGGAGTATATGAAAAATAAGAAAGAAAATGAATAGATGTAAGAAAATGTATTTATGAGAAGAATTATAAGATTTTAATTAAATAAAAATATTATTTGTAAACTTCAATGTTTTGGTAAAAAATACATTATGCTCGTAACCTTTTTTTTTACAACTTGTTCCATAGCATTCAATGCCTTTTCTGTAAATAAATTAAAATATATTGTCATTTATTACATATCTAAAACTAAACATGTGATAATGTAACAAAGCTTAAGTTTATTAATTAATACAAAATTAGTGCAATGACAATTTGATATAATTAGGTTTTTCTAAATTGCACTGCTTCTATTTGAGATTTAAAAAATGTTACTTTCATTAATATAAAAAGATTAATGAGTATACTCTGAGGTAAAAAAAACTAATATACAAATTTACAATCATAAAAAACCCCTTATATATACACTTTAATAGAAGTCAAACAGCATATACTTAGTGTACTATATCATTTTTCCCTAATGATAAATATGAAGGGAGTATAACTTTTTCTTTATCTAAAACCACTTTTTTCTATCTCTTAATTTTAATTTCTTATGCAAAAGAAATAAGTAACTTATATCATCTTTTACCAACCAAAGAAATTAAATAGTTGGAAACATTTTTCTTTTCCATTCACGTAGGTCCAAAGCATCATCAATAAGATTTTTTATATATATCTTCATAGTTCTTTTTATATTTATTTAATACTGATCCAGATTCTTTTTATTACAGGAAATAGTTAACTCCATTCCGCATCCGTTTGTCAATAAAATATTCAAAACTTTCAAAAGTATTTGCAGTGCATTATGAAAACCTCCATGTGCACTAAGCCACTAACATCTTAAGATCGAGTCGAGCTGAATTAATAAATTAATTTTAAAAAAAACTAGAGTAATTATTATAATATTATTAATATGTAATATATTCTTTTGCAAAATATAATAAAAATAAATAATTCAGATGAAATAACATTTACTAAACAAAATTTTGTGAGATAACTATAAATAAATAAGAATATCGATAAAATTTTATGTATGTGATAAGGAAGGACGTTGAAAGTTGAAATATAAATTTCAAATAAAAATATATAAAAAAATATTTCTAAAATTCTTTTATAATTTTTAATATATTATTTTTTTATCATAAACTATTTTAATATCTGAATACCGATCTGACCGACTAGAGTGAATGTGAACTATGAAATAGTTTACACCTCCATTTATCTCTATTTTGTAGTCACTAGCATATCACCTTTGGCTCACATCATTCTATCGACACTTATTTCAATTTTCAACACAAAAAAAGTCCTTTAAGAATCCAAAATGTACAACTTTGAATTTATTAAATACGCGTACATTACTACTTGAAGTCAATCTCCATTAAATCTAAAATAACGTTTTTTCCGTTTTTATTCTTGTGAAAAGACATTGCATTGAGGCAAAATCACCTTAAAAAGGTTAAAATCTTATTTAAAAAGTTATCAAATTTCTCACATATGTAATAAAAAAATTCGACTATAAAATGTTTTTTTTATCCAATAGGATAAAAATGTTACAAGTAATAATAATATTTATTCGTCGGATAATTAAACAGTACATTTCTCTTTAACATATTTATTAGGGGTGGATAATTAATAAAAATGTCACGGGGACCACAAAATAGAGAGAAAAGAAAGGCATTGGTCAATAGTTTCCCTCCTTTTTTGCCTCGTTGGGAAGGCAAACGAACCGAGCGCTGAGGCGAACGGGTGGAGGGCGACCGTGCCGTGCCGCTCGTAATCTCCCGCGTGCGACTCGCCCTCGCCTCTGCCTCCTCCCCTCTTCGTGCGACGCCACTACTCCTCTGCTTCTTCTTTGACGCATTCCTCCTCCCTCTCTCTGCCTCATTTCTCCAAACACCATCCTCGTAGTCGACGACCACCACCGCGCAGGGGGGGAGCACCGGAGACGCGCCAAAGTGGAGGACGACGAGGGCAACCGCCGCCTCGACTCCAAGTCCTCATTCGATCGTTTCATGGACGAGAGGATGGAAGACGACGACGCCGGGGACGCCTCGAGCGCGGTCGCGGCTGGCGACCCCGTGAGCGCCGCCACCACGGAGAAGGCTCCGGTTGCCGCGGCGAACAACCAGTACAACCCGAGGAAGGGCATCTCCTACAGCCAGCCGCTCGGCCGCGACGCCGTCATCGCCAGCGCCTCCCGCCGCAGCGCCGTCCGCAAGCACAGCCTGGATGACGACCGGATATACTCTTCCTCGTCCTCCTCCTCTGACGCAGCCAACCCTTACTACGACCATGATGCCGCGCGTTCCCTGTCCTACCCCCATTCCTACAACGTCTCCACCATCCCTCCCCACCATCAGGCCGCCGGCGGTTCCTTCGGTGCCTCGTTCTCGCTCGATGGTAGGAAGATCGGCGGCGGGTCTGACAGCGAGGGGTCGCTCACCCTCGAACGCGCCATGTCCGAGTACGGCGGCGCCCCAGGCATGTTGCCGGAGTTCATGGGCGGCGGCGGAGGCGCGGGCATATTCCGCGTGCCCCTTCGTGCCGCGATGCATCCGGGACGACCGCCGGCGCTCGAAGTGCGGCCACACCCACTGCGTGAGACACAAGCAGGTTCCTTCCTCCGGTCCATCGCCTGCGCTGGCTCCCAGCTCTGGGCCGGCCAGGAGTCCGGGCTTCGGGTGTGGAATCTCGAGGATGTCTTCGAGGCGTGGGGGCCGAACACGGCGCCAAAGAGAGGAGACGAGGAGAGCGCGCCATTCAGAGAGTCGTCTCAGACGTCCCCGACTCTGTGCTTGGTGATCGACACTGCGAATGGGCTTATTTGGAGCGGACATAAGGACGGAAAGATACGGTCATGGAGGATGGAGCAGCCGAAGGTGGTTAATTCTGGCACAAACGGAGATAATTGCGCTAGCGCCAACGGTGCTGGCGTTTCTCAATTCAGAGAAGGCCTTTCTTGGCAGGCGCATCACCGCTCACCAGTTCTATGCATGGTCATCACCTCTTACGGTAATTTGTTCATTGCCGTAATTTGCATCAGAATATATCTCCCGGTTCAGTGCTTTCAATTCGTAGGTCTGATTCTTCCTACTGAGGGAGTCGGGGGACATTATTCTGGTCTTGTGGTTGGACACGGCTTATTAACATCATAAATTATGCTTTAATCACGACATATCAACACCAAAAGGCTGCAAAATTTTGAAGAGAGTACAATTGATGGGTGAATTCCCTAAGAAATTGATGAAACCTCAATTGTTGTCATACTTTGCATGCAAATTGCTTACCGACTTTACAGGCTGCATTCATGAATCATACTTTTCTTTCCATTACTGTCATTGGATTACCATCCTCATGTTTGTTAATGTATGAACTTCAGGTGAAATATGGTCAGGATCTGAAGGTGGGGTTATAAAGGCCTGGCCTTGGGATGCAATTGAAAAATCTCTATCTCGTACTATGGAAGAGAGGCATATGGCTGCTTTACTAGTTGAGAGGTCATATGTTGATCTAAGGTCTAAAGTTTCAGTTAATGGTGTCTGCAACTTGCCCACTTCTGATGTTAAGTATATGGCATCTGATAATTCAAGGGCCAAAGTCTGGACTGCAAGTAGCCTTTCATTTGCTCTATGGTATAGTTTTCTGCTTTTTTGCTTATAAATTAACATATTTTTCTTATCTAGAAAAAAATAACATATTTTTGGTTGCTGATTAACGTTTCATGTATTTTGTACCTTTTTCTTGTTTTTTAGCATAATGTTGTTTAATTGACGAGACCACAGTATATGTTTTGTGCAGGGATTCACGTACAAGGGATCTTTTAAAAGTATTCGGCATAGATGGAGTGGAGACTCGAGTGGATATGCCAATAGCTGAAGAGCAGCGTGTTGAGGATGAAATGAAGACAAAATTTGTATCCTCATCAAAGAAGGAAAAGTCACAAGGCTCAATGAATTTTTTCCAGCGTTCTAAAAATGCTCTAATAGGAGCTGCTGATGCTGTACGCCGAGTTGCAGCTAAAGGGACTTTTGCAGAGGATAATAAGAGGACAGAATCATTGGCAGTATCCACTGATGGAACAGTTTGGACAGGATGCACAAATGGATCTCTTATTCAATGGGATGGAAATGGGAACCGAATGCAAGAGGTTCAGAATCATGTGTCCTCTGTTCAGTGTATATGTATACATGGAACGCGACTATGGGTTGGCTATGCAAGTGGTACCATTCAGGTTATGGATCTTGAAGGAAATGTGCTAGGAGGATGGACTGCTCACAGCAGTCCAGTTATTAAAATGAGTGTTGGAGGTTCTTACATATTCAGTCTTGCTAAGCATGGTGGCATACGTGGGTGGTACTTAAGATCTCCAGGACCTCTTGATGACATATTAAGAACGGAGTTGGCAAATAAGCAACTGTCATATACAAAACAAAAGAAATTTAAAATCTTGGCTGGAACATGGAATGTTGGACAGCAAAGAGCATCACCTGATTCACTCATATCATGGCTGGGAAGTGCTGCGTCCGATGTTGGACTAGTTGTTGTTGGGTTGCAAGAAGTAGAAATGGGGGCTGGATTTCTAGCCATGGCTGCTGCTAAGGAAACTGTAGGATACTCATATAACTCATCTTTCATGCTATTGTTCTCTTGCATTTTTACGTTAAAAGTTATTCCACGATTTAGTATTGTTTTAATGTGGCCACTGAACTTATCATAGTTGGGGTATTTCACTTCAATGACATTTTTTATTTGTGTTCACCCTTTTTTCATATATATTCAGTAGAGATGCATTGCATTTTCTTGTTATTATATTCTGTAACTAGCTTCACATTGGATATTTTACTTCAGAAGAAAGTTACTGGTAGCCATATTGGTTCAGATTTGTTTGGAAGCTCTTTAGGCTTTTATATATTGCATATAGAGCTCACCTTTTCATTTCTTTTAAACAACCGACAATCACTATCTAATTTCTTAATGGAATTATTTTTGGTGGTTATGAAAAAGCCAAAGTAAATAAACCAAAGGCGACAAGTATTAGCTCAAATCAATTTGTTTTTTATATGTTTGCTCAAAAAAGCTGTTGTTTGCATCTAGCACTCTGAATTTGAAAGATGCAATACTGGATAATGTAGTAACTATAAACACCAGTAATTTTGATAATAAAGTGTTCTGAAGCCATCGTTCCCTCTCAAGAAAATTATGATTTTCTCCTTTTAACTTGGTGTGCTTGTATACAACTGATGATCAAGTACTATCCTGGTCTTCTGTGTCCTTTTTTTCATCTTTAGTATACTCTTTCTATGTTGAGAAAAACATCAGTTTTCTTATTTATTCAAATGGTGGTTTCACATCATTGTCAACAAATGCTGATGTCAACCTAGAGTATTAAACATTTGTTTTGAAAACAATTGCATTGTATGTTATACAATCTACATTATATGTTATATTAAGAAACAACAACAACAACAAAACCTTATCCCACTAGGTGGGGTTGGCTACATGGATCATACGACTTCGTTGATCCATGTTCATGAGATTCGACAGGGTTTTACGCTGGCTGTCGGGGCCTAACACAACCCTCCTCCTTTATCCGGGTTTGGGACCGGCTATAAAACATAGGCGGAGTTATGTTATATTAAGAAACACAAAAAATAAAAAAAAACTTGTCATGTGATGCTTTCTGGATTTTATTAAATATGACACCATGTATTCATGTTTGTCATATGCGATAATTAATAGATTTTATCTAAGAGAACATACCTGAATTATCAAGCTTCATTGGTGTGCTATCATAAACAAGTGCAGTTAGTGAAACAAATTATTGATGAACGCATGTAATTTTTGCTTTTATTAGCATTTACATCTTGCTCCTCTCGACTTTCCAACTTGGCTCCATCCCTGTTTGTAATGTTTTGTTGCAACAATTTAGGTGGGACTTGAGGGGAGTGCTAACGGTCAATGGTGGTTAGACACCATAGGCAAGACCTTAGATGAAGGAACATCCTTTTACCGTGTAGGTTCAAGGCAACTAGCGGGGTTGCTTATTGCTGCATGGTATGTATTTGTTATTTGTCAGTGTATCTATTGCATTGAAGCACACACAAAGCATACTTTTTGGTCCATTTATGCGATTCCAGTTGTCTTTCTCTCTCATTTGAATTCATTATGTGCAATTTGATTGGTCACTCTCCAAGGTCTAGGAAGAACATTCGGCCTCATATTGGTGATGTTGATGCTGCAGCAGTGCCTTGTGGATTTGGACGTGCAATTGGTAACAAGGTTTTGTTCAGGCCTTTGCTTTAATACATTTTAGTTATCATTTCTCGTACTTTACAATATCTTTGCATACTAGGCTATCTCCTTGCAATAATTGCTACAAATGCTTGTATGACAATCTGTCCATTGATTTCAATTT
Source organism: Pontederia crassipes (assembly GCA_030549335.1). NCBI lineage: Eukaryota > Viridiplantae > Streptophyta > Magnoliopsida > Commelinales > Pontederiaceae > Pontederia > Pontederia crassipes. The sequence continues at coordinate 7,901,537 of CM060189.1, forward strand.
TAGATTTTTGCTTGTTGGAGAGCATAGAATTCTACCCTGCTAAAGGAAGTAATATGCTCTTCATTGTAGAACTTTCCTTAAGTATTGTTCTTGCTCTATATTCCATATAAAAAAAGCCATTCATAGAGCAGAAAAGCCAGAAACTATGAACTTTCTCTTGTAAATCCTGTAAAAATGATTTCCCCTAAAGAACTCCTGTAAAAATGAGGCAGGAGTAATCCATACTACATTTTTCAGGTGCAGGATCTTGCACTTGATTGACTTTATTGTTACATACTTGGTATCTAGTATTGGTGAACATGGATCTTTGGAGACTAAAGTTTGTCTAATAAATCAACAACAACAACAAAGCCTTATCCCACTAGGTGGGGTCGGCTACATGGATCATACGACGTCATTCCGCTCTATTAGTAACCAAACCTTTCGGTATATTATTCATCAATATATCTTGCTCTATTAGTTCGTCAAGTGTCCGCCTTGGCCTCCCTCTCCCTCTTTTAATCGGACTCCAGATTATTTAATCTACTCTTCTTACTGGCGCATCTAATGGTCTTCTCTGAACATGATCAAACCATCTCAAACGATTCTCTACCATTTTCTCACTAATATGAGCCACTCCGACTCGTTCACGTATATGGTCATTCCTAATCTTATCTAATCTTGTATGACCACACATCCATCTCAACATCCTCATTTCGGCTACCCTCACTTTACGTTCATGTTGTTCCTTCATAGTCCAACATTCACTACCATATAACACTGCCGGTCTTATAGCAGTACGATAGAATTTTCCTTTAACTTTATTGGGTACTTTTCTATCACAAATAACTCCAGTGGCTTTCCTCCACTTACACCAACCAGCTTGAATTCTATGATTAACATCGTCATCAATCTCACCATCTTGTCTTACAACAATAACAACAACAACAAAGCCTTATCCCACTAGGTGGGGTCGGCTACATGGATCATACGACGCTTCGTTGATCCATGTTCATAAGATTCGACAGGATTTTATGCTGGCTGTCGGGGCCTAACACAACCCTCCTCCTTTATTCGGGCTTGGGACCGACTATTGATCCTAAATATTTAAACTTTGTCACTTGAGGAATTATATCATCCCCTAGCTTAACTTTCAAATCGTCTCTAAGTTGTTTATTTGTGAAATTGCTATGCATATATTCTGTTTTATTCCTACTTAAACGAAAACCCTTTGACTCCAACGTATTTCTCCATATTTTCAATTTTGTATTAATCTCTTCTCTTGAATCCGCTAAAAGTACTATATCATCCGCAAATAGCATGCACTTAGGTACTTCCTCTGTGATACTCTCGGCTATAGTATCGATAACTAAGTTAAATAGATACGGGCTTAAAGTTGATCCTTGATGTAGGCCAATTCCTATAGGAAATTCATTTGTCTCACTTTCGGGTGTCCTAATAAATCATTTGTGAAAAAAAAATAAAGCAGACGCTGGGTACAAACCTGGTCGTACACTTGAGAAATGCATCAAGGAAGTATGCTGGTTGTTGCGCAGCAGAAGTTTTTTTGTTATTTTTTGGAGTAAGCATTCCCATCAGAGTTATGAGGGAAAATATATTACAAGAGGGTTCACAGGAAGAAGTTTGCAAGAAAAAGGGAAGCCAACACTAATTACTATGGAAGAAACACTTCCTACCTTAAATACTTTTACATTGCCTTAAAAAATAATCAGAAGACGTGTTGTAGATGAAAAGTAATATGCAGCAATTAGGATTTCTGCTTGGAGCATGTAGACTGCAAAGTATATCATATCTATGTGCAGGGACTTGGAAAAAACTTATCTAACAACCTATTAGGTTGACTTCTCTAGGCCAAAGAAACAACTAAAATGTGCTATGGGATTTTCACATAATTGACTCACTCAAAACACCTTTCATCCCTCTGTATTGGACTTAGGTGAATACATCAAGATTTTGAAGACACTATCTGCACAGTGTGTTTTTTTAAACGATCTGCACTCTGTGTTTAGTTGGGTTCACTTGTAACCATATCCATCATCATATGTCATGGATATCAGTTTTTCATTCCTGGCAAAATATTCTTGACAGGGTGCTGTAGGATTGAGAATGAGAATCTACGATCGAGTAATATCTTTTGTGAACTGTCATTTTGCTGCACATTTGGAAGCAGTTAGCCGGAGGAATGCTGACTTTGACCATGTTTACCGAACAATGTCTTTCAGCCGGCCGACTGTTGGACCTCGTGGAACATCAGGTATGCTGGACCTCTATCTGCACATTGTTGAGATGCTATTTTTTGTTTCCAGAAATCATATACAGAAATGCAGCCTCGATAATGTCCATACTTGTGATTGTTCTGCAGCTGGTGCTACATCCGTTCAGTTGCGTCGTGGGGTGAATGTATGTGCTATGTTGTTTCTATTTGGTTCCTTAAATAAAATTGTCTTTTTCCCTCATTTTAGCTTATAAGATACCAATGAATCATGGCTTTGACAGGCCGCTGTATCTCAACATGATGATGGACGCCCTGAGTTGTCAGAGGCTGATATGACTATTTTTCTCGGTGACTTCAATTATCGCCTTCATGGGATCACTTATGATGAAGCCAGAGACATGGTATCTCAAAGATGTTTTGATTGGCTTCGAGAAAAGGACCAACTCAGAGCAGAAATGAAAGCAGGCAAAGTTTTCCAAGGAATGCGGGAAGGACAAATTAAGTTTCCACCTACATACAAGTTTGAACGGCATCAACCAGGCTTGTCAGGTATATAGTTAGCTTCTCTATTTGGCGTGGGTACTCTTAAATTATAATCCTGTAAAGAATACTATCTCAATGTTTCCTTCCTAAAAAGTGTGTAACATGTCTAATTCCAAGGGTAAATTTCTTTCTTAGGGTATGATTCTGGTGAGAAGAAGCGAATTCCTGCTTGGTGTGACAGAATATTGTATCGTGATAGCCGTTCGATTTCAGTGGCCGAATGTTCTCTAGAATGTCCAGTGGTTGCTTCAATTATATTGTAAGTCTTTAAAACAATATCTTGTAAGGTTTAAAATTTTAACAACATTTTTTTTCTTAACAATCTTTGAATCTTCATCTGCTAGGTATGAAGCATGCATGGATGCAACAGACAGTGATCACAAACCAGTAAGGTGCAAGTTCAGTGTAGAAGTTTCACATGTGGATGAGTTGGTAAGGAGGCAAGAATTTGGAGACATAATCGTGTCACATGAGGAAATAAGGTCCTTGATCGAGGATTCTTGTGCTGTCCCAGAAACAGTTGTTAGCACAAATAATATCATCCTGCAAAATCAAGAAACCTCTATCCTGCGAATCACAAATAATTGTGATAAGAGCCAAGCTACATTTCAAATCATTTCTGAAGGACAATCCACGATCAAGGAGGATGAAAGTGCATCTGAACTTTGTGCAAGACCTTGCTTTGGTTTTCCTTTCTGGCTTGAGGTATGTTTTTAGTTTCTGATTAATAGATTTGACAAGGTGCACCTTTAAATCACACTATGCTTTTGTCTGTATATGATTGGGCAGAATGCTATTTGTTGCCTAGGATGTATAGTGTATACTATCAACATTGTAGAAATCTCCAAGCTGGCCTGATAAAGGCTGCGAAATGCATCATAGATCCAACAGTTTTAATGGAGTTGACACGTGCAGTTCCCAGATAATGTGCAAAGAAACATAATAATCATTTTGAACTAACAATACTGCATCCCCACCAACTGCTCCAAGCGTTGTCATCTGGATTATTTTCTCTTTCATGTCGCGTTGTATAATCAGTAACATATGACATGAAGATAAATCTTCTTGCTTATGTAACGTTTTCTGTATTGTTTTTCCAGTTTGATCCATGAATTGCACCTTTTAAATGTTTTTTGCTATTTGACATTGCTTTTGCTTGCATAGGTCCATCCAGCAGTTGGAATAATCAAGCCTGGTCAGACAACAGAAGTTTCTGTGCATCATGAGGAATTTTATACCCAAGAAGAATTTGTCGATGGAGTCCCACAAAATTGGTGGTGCGAAGATACAAGAGACAAGGAAGTGGTATTATTAGTCAATATAACTGGAACCGGTTCAACCGAGAGCAAAATCCACCGAGTCCACATTCGCCATTGTTTCTCATCCAAGTCCACACCCAATGACACAAAAAAGGCTTCCAGAAGAAATCAGTCAGACCATTTGCATAGGTCTGATGTTGGAAACATCAGCAATTCCTCGGACATAGCCCACGATTTATGCCCTATGCGCTGCCCATGATATGACATCAAAGCAATTGATGCCTTCTGCGGTTGATTTCCCATTGAGAAAAGATTTAGGCATTAACAACTCAACTGCTTCATTCTTTTGATCACACACGATGACACTTCCCCACTCAATTTAATATTCTTTTTTGTACATATCCAACCGTGCATATTCTGATCATATGCGAGTTGAGGAAAACCATAGCTTCCAAATATTTCCACCTGCAAGCTCCCTGTAGTAAATATATTTTAGACGATTAACTGTTTTGAAAAAGTGTATATTTCAATTTTGATTCAGTTATCAAATGACACTTTTTCGTGTACTACTGTCGTCTCTTCCCCTTATGGAATAACCTGTTGACTTGTCGTGAAGTGCTAATTCTTTTACACGACTTTGTGCCGTAGAATTGTCTCCGCTTTGCATTTCCTCTATTCTTTTGGTTCAGCAAGCTGTGAGATGAGATATCTTACAAAGTCTTTATGTTAAATTATACTTGTTTTGTGAGCTTATATTTTATAGTCGGTCCCAAAGTCAAATAAAAGAGGAGGATTGTGTTAGATTTCGACAGTCAACATAAAATTCTATCGAATTTTATGAACATGGATCAACGAATATGACGTCGTTTGATTCATGTAGTCGACCCCACCTAGTGGGGATAAGGTTTTGTTGTTGTTATTGTTATTGTTGTGAGCATATCCACGACTGCCAAACGGTTATGAGATCTTAAGATATGCTCTTTTCATAATTTGAATAGATTTGATTTGCATATATTACACGAACAATTGAACAAAACACCGGAAAGCTTTAACGCAGAATCATGAGTTACGAAATGATAGAGAAACTAAGTCTCATGATCACCATAACCAACCGCATCAAATTTTTTGACGTCGGTCAGGGTTTCCAACTCGAGGAGCCATCGACGTAACACGCTCTGACCACTGCACAGAGCTCATATGCCGTCTCCAAGCCTCAACAGTTCCGGCTCCTTCCAACGCCTGCCGGGAACATGCACGCGCCGTTCAGCTCGTTAAAACTCTTGCGCGGTGGCGCCATCGAGCGACCTGCAGCAAACTCGCTCGCGGTTAATCCCCAGTAGCTGTCGCAGTCGCATGCTAGGGAGACGACGGCGGTGGCGGCGGTGATGTTGGGTTCGGCGACAGCCCCGAGCATTCTGAGAGAGCAGCTTTCTTTGTCGGACTCCCGGAGATCGGCGTACCGGCTGAAGATGCGAAGGAGCTCCTCGGGGTCCTCCGGCAACGCGTCGGCGCCATATCATGGCGACGTTGACGACGCAGAGGGCGGCGAGCTCGTAGGCCATCGCCTTGAGCGTCTCCCTCTGCTCCGGTAGGTAGGGAAGCGCGTCCTCTTGTGGTGGATCGTTGCCATCTTTTGCTGTTGCTTCGGGAGAGGCATACGCGCGTCAAATTCAATGTTTAAATAATTAGGTGATATATTTACAATAATTTAAAATCAGAATTGTCGAATAATGTGAAGTTTGAGGCAATTGAGTTCTTTGTTCGCGCGCCCGTAAGATGTCTACATCGGACTCGCCACCTGGGGCTTCACGTCGTTGTGATGTGCATCGGTTCCTTCCGGCCGGAAGACGACGAGCTCACCCGCCTTGTCATCCGGTAAACCAAGTCTTCCCGGAGCCCGAGGGGGGCAGGCGCAGACGCCTGCAATGATGTTACGCTGAGGAGACTCGTATCAAACACTTGGATCCTTATGGCAATTGAAATCAGACGTCCGGTTCGTCTGATTCAGTTTCGAGTTTCGATTAAAAAAAGTCTGATTCAGTTTCGAATTTTGATTAAAAAAAAAGTCACGTCCACCGTGAAATGGTGCATTGTAGCACCATTTTATTTTTCTTTTTTACCTTCAAGTGTGCATTTTTTTCAATTTTTTTTCTTTTTTTTATTTTCTCTCTCACTTATCTTATAAAATAATTTATTTATTAAATATAAATTATTTATTATAATATATTAATATAATATTATTTTTCTCTATTATTTCATTAAAAATTTTAATTTTTTACTTCATATAACTATTAAAAATGCGATTTTTTAGTATAAATAAATTATTTTCTAACGAAATTTTTTTAAATAAAATTTTAAATTTTTACTTTTATTTTTATTTACTAATAATAATATTTTATATTTATATTATTCATTATTATTTCAAAATCCATAAAAAATTAATACATCGCATCTATTTTTTTTATCACGTCAACTACTTTATTTCTTCTGTAATTATGATAATTTAATGGAACTCCAATTTCGTCAAACGGTTTCAAACATTTGTTCCACCAAACGGTTTCAACATTTGTGGAGCTTCCTCTGATTTTAGTGTCAATTTCATACACAACAAAAAAATCGGATACTTTTTCGGACGGATAAGAATCCTTGGCAATTTTTGCCACTTCGCTCTCAGTTCACCTCCCTTGACGCTAACATTCTGACCCCAACCTCCTGTCTTTTGCTATAAGATGGCGGATCGATCGAGGTCTCAAAACTGTTTGATCGCTGGGAAGAGACTTTTGCTGCACGTCACTTGTTCGACAGAACGCGTATATGTCGGGAATTCCACTTCTTCCTACCCTCGTCTCAATGAGACTAAGGTATGTAAAATTAATTGATCCGGAAACGAAGACATCTTAAATAGTTAGAAGGTGTAAGAGTTCAAGCTACTGTTATTAAAAATTCGAGTATTTTTTTTCTAAAAATAATATTCAATGTATTTATTTTCCGTTTGATCTTGTTTCAGAAAATGGGGATACCTGACTCGGTTATCTGCACAGTGCAATACATGGTACCTTCATCATATCCTTTCCTCCTCACAATAAATGATCTGAGAATTCTTATTCAAACAAATTGAATGAAAATAACGTCATATCAACTAATCCTTTAGGCATACGTATAAACTCTTGATCTGAAGGCTTTAGGTCTTTGATTGTCTTATACTGTGACAGCAACTTTATTTATACCAAGTAGTAGTTATTTTGTGTGAATTGCTTTTTCCCCTCTTTCTTAGCTAAAGTTTCTTCCTTTCTTTTACTTTTTTGCTTCTTTTGAGTCATCTGTTCTTTTGGCTAAAATCATCTGTGGAAGTTTGCTCACGGCAAATTTCTAAGTTAAAGGCTTTAGGTATAGCTCTGGATTTAATTGAAGGATTTGGATTTTTCTCTACGTCTTATACTACTGTTTCACTAGCATTACTTATACCTAACTGTTAGTTCTGTTTTGTGCATTGCTTTTTCCTCTCTTTCTTAGCTAAAGATTCCTCTCTTTCTTTCCTTTTTTTTTTTTTGCTTCTTTTGAGTAATTTGTTCTTTTGGCATGAGAAATCAATTGTGGAAGTTTGTTCATGGCAAGTCTCAAAGCTAAAGCATTAGTGTAGATTCTCCAAAGTGGCTTTTATCCCTTCCTCTCACTCGATCTTCCTGTGCATGTGCTAGTTAATTAGTTTTCATCTTTTCTTTCTTTTTTCCTTTAAAATTAGACTTTATCACTTTGTAACTTTAGTAAAGCATTGATGCTAACCATATCGCTAACTGCAAGTCTTAGTGTTCTTGCTCGGCAGGGGCTAAACTTTACATAAAGGTCGAGACGTCCACGTCTAGTTGCTCAAACCTTAAAAACATCTTCGATTGAATACATGTTATTTGCAATATTTTATTTGTATGCATGCCATGAGTTTTGTAGTGGAGACTAGTAGGTCATATTCTTTCATAGCACACGAGACAAAAAAAAAAGTAATTAAATATTCTCGGGGGGTTGCATAGGGTGTTATAATAAAAAGGGTTCACGTAAAGTGCATATTATTCTAGCACTCAGAAAAAATGAGCTTGTAATAGATAAGGAATTTAGCTAATAATCAAACATGGGTATCTACCATGAATGACTGTTGACCAGATATTAATTTATTTGAGTTTTGCTACATCTCATAACTCATATTTTGCTTTAATTGCAACAAAAATGCTTTTTGGTTATGAAAACACTCATCAAATGTATGGACGTCTGTTTTTTTCTATCTCACATAGCTTGGACTTGTTTACATGTGCTTAGACTTTTTTCCCTCAACCGCTGAAAATTTTGTTTGTTACATTTTCTGACAAGCAAATATAATAAATCGTTCAATCTGTTATTATTTCTTTGGTGCAATACTGCGCCACATTACTTTCATATTCCAGTATGTCACACTTTTCTTGGAGGCCATCATCCATCTCCCTTTAACTCTCGTGAGTACTTTTCTCTTCATGTTCAGCAATCTCCACTCATTCTTTCCTTTTCCTTTTGTCCCCTGTCCCTCATATGTCTTATCTTAAAGTTCAGTTATTTCAAACCCCACTGGTAAAAAGATGAACATGCTTACAGCTCTGAATCCCTTTTCATTATTGACTTGCCGATGGAGTCTAAGGTTTTGACAAGTGCCAACATTTCGACCTTCAGAACGTATCAGGTACGTTTCAAGCAACATTTGTACTTCTGTGTCACTACTCAAACGTTACCGATAACTGGAGAACTGATAGATGGTTTGATAGAGGCAATACAAGCCAATTTATCAAATGCCAGACCACAATGCACTTCAGAAGCCATAACCAACATTGCAATGTTTCTTAGTGTTTACATAACCAAGAAGAGCTGAGATAGAATAGAGTCAACAAGAACAGAGGTCCATAGCCCACAATATAATAACAAAGTTCACACTGCGTGCTAATAGCTAGTTTTGTTTTTTGTTGCCCTGTCCTCCCAAGTCCTAACCATATTTTGAAGTTTTTTTTTTCTGTTATTCAATTATGCCTCATGTACCACTTCATGACATGACCTGCATTGGTTGATGCACTTCTACTATGTAAGATGCTGCCTAACAGTCCTTGTAGTCATAGTGACAACATTTCATTATATTTTTTAAAATAAAATATATTAAAACTGTAAGCCGATTTGATGCGCTGCTGTTAATAATGCTACCCTGATCTTTAGTTCTTGACCAATATCCGTATTTTATGAAGTAAGAGCAGTTGAACAATGTCGTATGTTCAGAAGTGCAACAACCGAATGCTTCTGCTTTGGATAAATCTGATAGGCATTTCATTTTGCAATCGAGTACGTACAGGTTCTCTTTTACATTAAATCTCCACTAGACAACACCAAAGGAAAGAGAAAGAAAAACAGTACATAATACAAGCTTAAAATTGCAAATATCTTGGAGAGGGAGCATCTGTGTAGCTCAGTTCCATTCAAGCAATGCAGTTGATAGACAGGCATCCTGGCAGCAAATTCCAGAGCATCTTTTTCTGCTGAAACGGAAACAACAAACAAATTTTAAAAAAGAAACATGAGAAATCAAAAGTTCATCCAAATTTCCTAATGAGGATGATAAGGCACTGAAAGAGTGCATCACTAAACACAGGCTAACCTTCTTTGGCATTTTGCAGATGAGCTCTGGGGGAATCTTGTACAAGTCCTCATCAACAGCCTTGGGCTTCTTGACGCTCTTCTCTTTGTAGTATAGATTCTCAACTTGCTTTCCAACCACTCCTCCTCTAACCTTTTATCCACATACAAAGTCGCATTATATTCTGTTCGGAAGAACTGATGAGAGGAAGAAGATGCATCTCAAGTTAGAATTCTGCTCTTACCTTTTCTTGACCAACATAATTGTAGGGTGACAGCACCTGGAACAGATCCTGGCCATCTTCTGCAAAGAAGTGAGTTTTGTACAAACCAGCACCCCTGGAGTTGAAGTACTGGGTTATGGGTATCTCGTCGTAGTAATTCCAGCTCCCAAACTCCGGCAGCTGATACTTCCTCATCACCTCCTGCATATATACGCGACAGAAATCAACACCACTGCTTCTGAGTGAAAATGCTGGTGAGAGAAGAGAGAGAGAGAGAGGAAACCAGTAAAGCTTATGCACAAGCAGGTGTGTGTTTACCTCCATCATCTTAGGCACGCTCAAAGAAGTAGGCACAAGGAATCTGAGGGGGGTGAGGGCAGTGCAGCTAATGATTAAATAGATGAAGACAGAATGTAGATAGAGGTGAAAGCTGAAGCAATAGTTAGGGTGTCACAGGAGGGTGGTGGTGGAAGGACGCGTCCCTCTTTATATAATGTGTGGGGGATGATGGTATCAAGAGTGCAAGTATGATGTGATATTACTTTAAAGACTAAAGAGGCTGATGGTCTGCCTGCAGGTCTTGGTGTCCCCCCTCCTCATGCTGATAAAGTTGTGGCTTTTATGGTGCTTTTGTTGTTAGTGGTTATGCCACGGAGGGCAGGAACATAAATGGCAGCAGTTTTTGTTGCCCACGCCTGGAGAGTCGGGAAAGAGCATAGGACATGGCGTGGCCTCCCATCATCACCCATGAACAAGGTTTGGATGCATTTTATCATACAGATATTCTTTTTGTTTTCGTGATGATTTTATTCAATTTTATTTTTTTTTATTGTTCAATTTTGATCTTGCCATAAAAAAATGTCTAGCCTTTAATTAAATCAATTCGAAACGACTAAAAAAATGTTCCAATGATGATAACTCTAAAGTTCGATTATGAAAACAAAAACCCACTAATAATAATAAGATAAAATTTCACCTTTAGTTTTAATTTGATGTTTAAGTTTGATATCTGATGAAGTCCATTCGCAACATCGTATATATCTAAGTTCAGATTGGATCTTTACTGTGATAGTTTAGTTGATGTCCCAGTTAGCTCAGTGCAAGAACTCTTCCAAGGTCACGCTCACAAGTGAGCATTTGGCTAGTGAAACTTTTACCACCATCTTTTTTTTTTTCGGTGAATCTTTTACAACCATCTTTAGAAACATGATTCGTTTATAGTCTCATTTTCTTATTGATTTCCTAAAAGGAAGGTTAGTCTGAGAAAGATAAAAGAGCATCGGTACTTAATGATAGCTTTAACCATATATAATATAAAAATATTCCCCTCATCACTTCCATTAGAGGTGTTCACTGTGAACCCGATGACCCGACCCGATCTCAACCCGAAGGGTGATCAGGTCGGGTACGGGTTGGAAAATTCCAACCCGAGTGGACCTGATCCGACCCGACGACCCGAGCATTTATTTATTTTTTTTTAATTTTTTTACATTTTTAAATTAATTTTAAGCCTATATTCAATTTAAAATATTAAAAAATATCAAAATAAAATATTTTAAGTATGAAAATAATATTTAAATATTTGAAAAACCTATTTTATACTTTAAAATAAATATTAAATAACATTTTTTTATATTAAATAATATAAAAACAGTAATAAAAATTAAAAATAAAAAGAAAATATGGTGGTCGAATAATCCGACCATCCGACCCGGTTGGGTCGAATTTGCCTCTTCAAGGAGGCTCGATCCAATCCGACCCAATCCGACCAAATTTGGACGGATCAAGTCGGGTTTTTCACGAGTCGAGTCAATCCGACCCGTGAACACCCCTAACTTCGATGCTTCATAATTGATATAGCAGGCTACATATTGCTTTTTTTTCTCTCCCTAGAAGTAGAAGATAAAAATCTCAACCATTGAAAATACTAAGATCGGAGATTTATTATCAAGGGGCTTGTGGAAGAGTTGCTTTATCCCAACTTTGTTTTTTAAAAGGCTTGATATAAGAAAGAAAAAAGGGAAGAAGATAAGGCACCATGGAGATGGGGAAAAAAAACTGTTAACGCAGAAATTATTATTTTTCACACACTGCATATGATCCGCGTTATGTGCATGCTGCAGGTCCCCAAAAATATTCAGCTCGTGTTTTAAAAGCAGGACCACTTAGCGACAATAAAGTAGTGAAAGAACAGACCATTCGGTCATAATTATTACCTTAAGGTTTTCATGTCATATTGGACAAAAATTTCAGATGCTTTAATAATTATAATAAACATTTCATTTCTATAAAGATATCATTTATCTCCAAAGCTATTTACATAAAGATAAATTTTGACAAAATTAAACGTACTAATGTAAGGTTCTAATTTATTATTCTTTTCTTCAGATGATTTGTCATCTTTAAGGAAGTCTCCTCCTCCAGCACACGAGTAGCCTTCTTTTGCGTTGTTTTTTACCGTTTTGTCTCCACCTACGCATTTGGCCAATGAACCCTGAGTCTTAAGGAACCTTCATTTTATCTACTTCCTATTAGCATGGGGCAAGCTTTTAAGATGTTCCTCGGCTTATTGAGGAAATAATATAAATATGTTCTGATGCCTACCATTTCGAGGTTACATTAAATATTACAAATAGAAAGGATGAAAGATGGGGGAACTAGAGATGTGAAAATGTTGTGTTTGAATAAATATTTTAATGAAAAGAATGGGGAATTTTTTTCCTTTTCAAATGGAGAGGACAGTGTTTGTTCTCTCTCGTTTTCAATAAAGAAGATCAAAACACTTGACAACCCTTTCATGAAAAAAAAAACCATAAAATGCGGTTAATAATATTATTTTGGAAGAGAGAGAGAGAGAGAGAGACCTTCCTATAAAAAAAAATGACGATGCTATCTGCAACTGTTTGCGTTTCTTGGACCAGAATTATTAGTAATGCTGATTCGAAGGAATTCAAGTTTTGTTTTGAAGCAATTTTTTTTATAATTTAATTTGAGAAATATACTATATAAGTACATTGCAGTGTACTTATTTCCTTATAAAAAATACATAAAAATAAAATCTTCAACATAACATTAACAATTATATTAACCATCAAAATAATAAGATTATAAATGTAAAATGACGTTCTACCAAACAATTGAACCCTTTTTAGAGTTGCTGGTGGTTTATAAGTTCTTGAGTGCAAAATTGGACGAGTTTTTAGTAGAAAGTATTTTCCCACTCAATAATTCACACGTGAGCTAAGCTCGACCAAAAACCCCAAACGTTGCATGGTCAAGCTAATGAAGTCATATTACAACAACAATAAAGTCTTATCCCACTAGGTGGGATCGATTATATGGATCATACGACGTCATTCCGCTCTATTAATAACCAAACATTTTGGTATATTATTCATCAATAGATCTTGCTCTATTAGTTCGTCAAGTGTCCGTCTTAACCTCCATCTCTTTCTTTTAATCGGACTTCAGATTAAAAATAACAAATCATTTTAGCAGCATTCGATTTGCATGAGATACTTTGCTTTAGAAGATTTTCGGTGATTAGACTTCAACTTCTAGGGAAGTTCACAGTATGAATTATTACTGACCAAGAAATATCACAATTTCAAATGTTTGATCGTGTGTTCTGTCCTATGTCACGAAAAAAAAGAGTGATTATCTCAAATGTTTGATCATGTGCTCTGTACGCTGTCACGAAAAAGGATTAGTAAAGTATTGCGAATAGAACACCGAGGATCGATGAATAATCAAAACAATGAAAGAAAAAAAAATGGACACAGAGATTTAACGTGGTAAAACTCTTTTGATCAACGTGAATAAGAGAGAAACATCCACAGGCAAAGGAGGCCGCCGTCAAAATTTTTTACTATGAGTCAAAAGAGAATGTACATCATATAAAATCCTAACCCTCATATATAAAGATCCATACCGTGGAGGGCTTCGAAATTAAGCATTTCCTTAATTATTTAAAGTGAGTACTTCAAATGTTTGATCATGTGCTCTGTACACTCTCACGAAAAAAGATATTAATAAAGTGATTAATTCAAATGTTTGATCATGTGCTCTGTGATCTAGGTTTACGAATAGTTGATTCTCCTTTCCATATTTTTTTTTTGAAGAAAATTAGATTTGCATTAAGTCGTAAGACAGAGTCCTTTCCAATTAAATTAGTTGTATGTTCTTCTGAGGATAAATGAATTGCACGAAGAATTATGCTTTTCATTCTTTCACATTTGCTTGGACCAATACCATAAATTCTCGGTGGTAGAATATTAATTGAAGAAAATAATAAAACTATACATGCATATAATGAGTCCAACTTTATAAAGAATTCAAAGTCGGACAAATGTTCAAGAATCTTAGCAGCTCAAGTAACAGTTGCAGCAGTTCAGATATCGTAGCACCAGATTCAAAAGGTAAACAAGATACAAACAGAAAGAAGATTTTTACAGGTAACAACTGTCTCATGTTTCACACCATCATGAATATGAATATGATTGACGTATATGGGGGACTAATAATATGATGGTTTAGTATCCACTGACCTATTTTATATGATTGCGGCAAGCATTCTGTCAATTTGGAAACAGCAATGCTATATAAAGAGACCTTCCTTTCTCTCAAAAAAAAAAGACGGACTTCTTCCTCCAGGCACCCTGTTAACTCCAGGATTGTTTTTCTTTTAGAATTTTTATCTACATGTCAAGCCAATATCTCAAGGAACTCTTCCTAGTACCCTCTGTACAGCTTTCTTTATGCCTTCTTGGTCAAGGGTTGTCGTCAGATATACCTCCTGAACCTGTCATAGAACCAATATACAACATGGTTATCTTTTGTGCGTGTGAATGTGAATAGCATAGAGACTTAGGCTTTCACTATGGGCTTAAAAATAGAACTAGAGCAAACCACTATCCAGAGTTGGTTAGCCAAAGACAAGGATGTGATTCCCATTAGATGATAAAAAAAACATGAGAGAAAGAAAACAAATAATTAATTCCCTAGACTTATAGAAAAAAACCTGTCTTCCAGCTCGAGCAAGAAGCGTGAACTGCTTGTTTTTGGCAGGTACCTGCAGAGAAGGATACATAGGAAAGAGGTAATGCAAGTATTCAAGCTTATTGTGGTGAATACAAGGAAAATGGCACCCCTCCGATAAATAGTCACATCTTACATTTGAAAGCCAAAGTTCTAGATCTTGTGAGACAACGCGCTTTTCCAATCCTTGGCGCCCTAATTGTACATCAGTTATCCTGTGGGGCATTGTGGACACTTTAAGAATAGAAACACGAGCATCCAAAAATATTGTAACGATATAAGGTAGATGATTTTTTTTTTCACATATACTTTGAACTTTCAATGTAGGTGGTTCAACTGAGCGGGGATGCAGAAACTATGAGCCTTGGTTAAGAACTTTGGTTATATACATTACCCATCCTCTTGTAGCAGCTCTTTACAAATTGTCTCTAATCCTGGCAGTGGTTCAATGGTCATGCTCAAAGGTACTCTGTGGCTATCAGATAGAAGTTGCCCTTCCTGTTGGAACATAAGATTGATTAAGAAATAGTACATATGCTAAGCTGTTCAAAAAAAAATAATAATCAAAAGAATATTCCACAAATACAGTCGAAGCAGACTTGTGATACACTAGTTACCTGAGGGATTACTTTGTCCAGTCTCTCCATGAGAGGATCATCTTCTAATTGCTTGATTGATAGACTAATCCTTGCCTTCTCCCTGGTTGTTGAAGAGAAGCAAAAGAAACAAAATTAAATCCAAAAAATGAACATATGAAATTGCAGCTATGTTATGCGTCATGCATCATACAGACACATACAAGCATAAATACCAGGATAAGCTCTCCAAATATTCTCAATTTTCTAAGCTCTTCTGATACATTATTCTTCCAAAGAAAATCATGAGGCAGAAGAAGCAACTTATGTTTTCACAGTTTAACAAACAAGACATCAAAGACTATATGATATAGCTTCAACAGAACCAGATTTCTTAACTTGAGGATGGATGGACCTGCAAATAACTACGAGGGTGTTGGACAGGGCAAATTGACATACAAGACGTCAAAAAACTGTCATATGATATAAGCTTTGGCAGTATTTTTTTTATATTTTCAAAAACATTGAGGTATTCCCTTAAAAAGGAAAAAACACTGGGGTCTTCTCAGCACACATTAAAACCATAGAAAACGGGTATAACTATGACATTTTTATATTGATATAAGAAGAAAGTTTCAGAAATAAGGACATGCCACTGTTCAAAATATGCACATTGCATTAAGCACATTATTGGTCTTTAGATAAGTGAAGGTAGTGTTTACATTTGTTGAAGGTAGTTTTAACATCTGTTCTACATGTACTAAATGTTAAACTTGTTGATTATAACAATTTTGAATTCGAGAGATAAGAAGGGGGATTTTAAGAGAATCAATTAATCTTTTGCTTCTCTATGAAGAATATGAACAAACTTGTCTGTGTAGTAGAGATTTTTGCTTCTCTTTCCATAAGGGAAAATTTTTTTAGTTCCACCAGTTTCCTTTTGATATGCAAGACAATGAATTAAACATAAGAATTAAGTTTCTCCAACATCCTTGGTTTAATTAGAGAATCATAAGATATAGTAACAATGTTAATCAAACATGTTTTCTGTATTTTACGTTCTCAGACCATTTTTAGTAAATGCTCAAATTAGGCGATGCGAATTTGGGATAATTCAAACACAAACATAAGTTCTATTTATAGGAACACAAAGACAGGTTACAACCAACTATTTAAGTATAAGTTCCTCTCAAAACACTATTAAGTATAAGCAGCCAGTAAAGACAACCAGTCTAATTTTATAGTACATATTCCAATCTTGTTATAATTTATGTCTTTTTAAATGTTAATCCCTCTTGATATTCCATCTTGTGTCTTCCCTGCTCAAACTCCTTTATGTAGTAGCTCGTTCAGTTTTGCAACACTATGTTGATCACCAACTTCAATCAAGACAGCTTTAATACTCATGATTTTCCATCAAGAAATATGGACAGTGAAAAGGAAACTACATTCTATAGCTCATTCTTCTTCTTCATTACCAAAGTTCACTTTGATACCCATTCATCTTCCCTCTAATTTAAAGGAACTATGCAATGAATTCCTCACGCCCTTACTGGTCTGGAAGCAGTATCTTCTAGAAGCTGGGGCAGGTGGGTTAAAGATGGCCTATATGCAATAACCAAAGATAAGGAACAAATTTTCTATATGACATTACAAACCAAGTAACGAATGTACTGATTCTTGTTTAACTTGAAGTGCATTCTTTGCTTTCTTGCATCTTTTATGCACTTACTATGTCTTTATTTTCATTATTGTTTAGGTGCACAATTTCTAGCATATTCTGAGTTCATCTTCGAAGAGGTAAAACTGAGAAGTACCACAATGAGATTGCATGAAAATCAATAACTGATATGTTTAAAGTAATTTTGAGTAATTCCAATTCAGTGATATGCCACAATCAGCATCAAACAAAAATAGCATGTTACCTGTCTATTTGAATAACTTTCACCTTCACTTGATCACCTTCATTCAAGAAATCTCTTACATCTTGTACTAGATCCCATGATACCTCAGAGACATGTACGAGTCCAGTCAAATAATAATAACCTGTCCAGAGATGCTGCATATAAAATGTCTAGCAGAAGCAATAGCTGTGCAAAAGATAAGAGTTAATTGTTTTCATAGCAGTTAGGTACCATCAGGGAAGCGTAGATGAACAAATGCACCATAGTCCTCCAAAGAAGCAACCTTTCCATCGAAGACATCCCCAACATTGACATGACTAGAATATTTTGTCCAAACTGCATCCTTCTCAGAAAATATGAGCTTCTTTTCTTCCTCGTTAACTTCTAGAACCTTTATAATAAATTAGACAAAAATGAGATCGGAATTTCTGGAAAATAACTCCTCAAAAAAATTTCTGGAAAAGAAAATTCGAAGTACAAACAAATAGAGGCTCAAGTAGAGAACATGAAATTTTTGCAAGCAAGGGGTTCCCTTAAAAAAAGTATCAAATTTTAAGTATAGCCAAGTGCTCTATAGCAACAATTATCTGATTCCTCTATAAAAGGACAAGTAAAATGCAATAAAGGTTTATCAGCCCTTCGCAATGATCATAATGTATTGTTATATCAAGATATCACTATATTTTCAGCCCCTTGAAAGATCTTAATTCTGTCAATGCAGAATACTGAAAAGTTAGAAAATAGTAAGAAAGACCGTAACCATCTATCAACTAAGTGATGGTCTTCTATGACCATAGATGCCCAGCTAACAGAAGCAAAGGCAAGAAGTAAAAAATTGACATTTGTGTTTTAAGTTCATCCATACAAGAAGCATACAGAAATGGAGACATGGAAGACTCTGAATAGAGAAATTGGCACATATTTCTGGGAAAATAGAAGCACGACGCTTTTAACTGCTAGTGATATGAATTTTAGATATTTGACATATCCTGTATTACGTGGCTGTTGTTCAGTTCCGGGTGCTACAAAAATCTCAATGGAGGATGTAGTTTTACATTCTTTCGCATGGACATCAGTTCATCAAATACACACTACACATCCATAAACATAAATTGTCTTGTATTGGAAGGCTATTGCTATTCTTGCAAAGATCACATCCTTAGATTTGCTCCATGCAACAGTTGTTTTTGCAAGCTAATAAGATCAATTACCTTCAGAGAAATGGATGACCCTACTAAATCCCTCGCTATATCTTGAATGGTTTTTGAAGAATCTACAAGAAAAGCCAACATCAGTGGCAAAAATCATTTAGATGACAATCTTTATTGTTGCCTCAGCTCAGGAATGAAGACTATGTCATGTATCACATTAAAAAGGACAAAGATTGGAGAACCAAAAAAGAATTGTAATTGATATCTAAAGGGAGAATTCACAACATAGTGAAATTGAACATGAATTGTGGAATTATCAATCATGAACATGTCCTACTTCTGCTCAAAAAGTAGAGAAAAATGCAACGCATCACATATGGTTTTTAAAGTTCAGATTATCATGACCCAAAATAGATCAAATAATTCCTATTCCTACTGAATCCTTACGAAATTACACCCTTGGACATAATACTTCTATAGGCCAAACCTCCACAAGATGATGGATGATTTGTGCCACAAACCATTGCACAAGCATTCAATCATCCTACCTCCACATTTTTGTAGCCTCCTCTTTAGTGTATCATTTCAAATATAAGCCTTTAGCTGACGAGCATACAATATGTAGATGAGAAATAAAATACTCTCGCACTGTATTCATAACACACGAGAGTCAGCAGAACCGCGGGAAACAACCAGGGACGGAATCATGTTTTAATATATGAGAACTCCAGATGAACACTCAATTTCCACCATTATCTTTTAAAGATTTTTCTCTGAAAGACACCTAAACTTAAAGGCAACAAGAAGTTCTTAGCAACCCGTCAATCAGATTATTAACTTCAATGACCAGATTGAGTAAAAGAAAAATAAACCCAAATCAAAATGAATACCTTTACAAGTGTGCGATGGACCCAGAAGCGGATATGGGAGAAAACCCAGGAGGGAATAGAACCGAATCAACAGCCCGCCATTGTTGAAGGCTTCGATCTTTCCGTCGAAAAGGACACCGCTATTTTTGTAAGCCCTCGCTGCCCTCCAATCCGCAGACCTCTATTTCTTCACAGACACCTGGTATTAGACTCTATTCCACCCTTACGAAAGCACAAATCGACCATACCCGAACTTGCCGAGGGTCCTCATCCCCCGGGACGGTCTTTGGGGCGGTGTTTCGGAGGGAGTCGCCCCCCTGCTCAACGCTGCTGCCGCTGCTACTCCCGGACGGCGCGAGCTTCGAGACGACGCAAGTGGCTCTCGAGCGATGTTGTCTTCCGCTGATGGTGCGCGGGAAAGGCAGAGAAGACAAGGGAGTCCGGAGAGCGGACAAGGAGGAGGAGCCGTCAAATGGTTTGGAGACGAGCGAGAGGCCGGCGGCCGTTCCTACTGCGGCAAGCATCGCGCTCGCGCGTGCCCGAGATGTAGAGCGAGGGGAGGGAAAGAGGGAGGAGGAGGAGGAGATGATGTGAGACAACACAGCTGCAACTTTATATGTTTGTGATAATGGCGGAGAAGAGAGGACAAGCGGCTCCAATGAAAAGTGGATATAATTTGGATTTTTTTTTTTTTGGCGTGGCAACGGTCGAGGAGATGAGTACCACGTGGCACGCTGAGAACCCACACAACTCCCTGGGACCACCAATCCGACTGCGCCATTCTGGTCCAATCACCGGAGACGCAACGGATTCGTTGTTAAGAAACGAGCGAACCCAAACTGAATGGCTCGACCAAACATGAGCATGGTTCTTGTTACCAAATCTGTATGGATAGTTTGAATACAGGAGATCGTGATTGTTCCAAATTTTATATTTAGGAATTAATGGGCATGCTACGCTCTTTCATGGTAGCAGCGTCCGACGCGTTAAGGAGAGCCGTCGGATGGAAAATGCACGATGGATGCTGGTGGTGTGCTAAACCGACATTTTTCGCGTGAGCTAGTCTTGTTGCTGCGGCACCCGGTTCAAACAGCCAGATCAACTTTTCCCAATCCTCACATTCGATCGATATGCCCAACATCCTTGCAGACCCGACAGTCTAAAGATGCCTTCGCCGTCGTCGAGCTGCTCTAAGATGCCTACACAGGCCCGAAGACGAAGACGGTGAGTCCTAATAGCGTTTCTCCATGAACATCTGCTCGATTATTTTCTCCGTCAGCCTATTTTTTATCATTTCCCCTACTTTTGCTCGACAGCCTTGTAGATGCAATCGCCGACAGCTCTAAAACATCTGCACCTGCACGAAGATGAAGACACCGGTAAGCCTAATCGCTTTCCTCCCCGGATCGATTCAATGCTGATATAGTTTTTTCGTCTTTGCCCTAATTTCTGCTTCTTTACGGGTCTTCCTGGCTTCCCGGACCTGTACTTGTTCATCCCTTCGCTCCATCTCCTAGTCATCCGGCGCCGACGTCTTTACAGTCAGGGGGAAGAAGGTAGAAGAGCTCGCTTCTCGCCCTGTCTCCTAATCTTTCGGCACCGTTGACCTTGAACCATTCTCTCGGCCGATGGCGCTCTCCATGCCGATTTAAGGATGCAACAGCTGACTGAGCGCACTTTGCTCCATCCATCATCCATTGTCGATCGCACGGCCGAAAAACATGGGTAGTAGCATGCTACCATTAGTGAGCGTAGTATGCCCATTAAATCCTTATATTAATAGTAGAATTGAAGGAGTGAGAAGGTAAAATTATTTTTAGTAAATATTCGAATAAAAGTAGGTAATATAATTTTGTTAATTAATTAAAAATTAAAATTTTTTATTTAAAAAATTGTTTTAAAATATGTTATTTAAATATAAAAAATAATTTTTAGAAATACATTATATTTAATGAAATATCAAATTTTTTAATAAAATAATAAGTAATAAACAATATTAATTCTTTTTATAATAAATATATTATATTTAATAAATAATTTATTTTGCAATAAAATTATAATAGAGAGAAAATAAGAAAATGAGAAAACAAAGTGTTGTCACATCAACAAAATAAAAATTGAAAAAAAAAACTCGGCTACAGGCCACCTCGAAAAACCAGGTCGAAGCTCTATGTTTGATGGAACACGCTTCTGTTTTAAATTAATACTTCATTTGATTTAATCGACCCAAAAAAAGTTGATAAGGTCTAAGTGTTAATAATTGACTGAAATTGATTTTCAAAATAAATAAACGTGTTTGGATAGAGTAACGAAAATTAATAATAAATAATTAGTCACGATCGAACTAATTAATTTACTTTTTTTAAAGAAAAAAACAGACAGTCATCCTCTTGCTTTTTTTTCTTTTTAGTTAATATTATAAAATTATCAAACATTAAATAACTTCGAACTTGCTTATATGCTAACACAATCTTTTATTTTATTTTATTTTCAAATTCATATTTAACTATTGAAATATTATTTAATTTTTAAAGATGTTCAAACTTTTTACATTATCCCACCACCCCAGCTTTATATAATTACATTTGAACCTTCTCTATGATTTAAAAGAAATAAACGCTGAAGGTAGCTTATATACTTGTTTCACGTTCATTTAGTTTTTCTTAATTCAAATATATTTCTAGGCTTTTTTCAACGTTCATCCAAATATTTCTTAACTCACAGAGTAAGCGAATATTCTATAAAAAATAAATAATAGGAAATAATCCTTACACTTAAGCAAATCTTACTTTTACTTCAAATTATTTAATGATACATGTATGTTTCAGTTGAGCCTTTTTTAGAGAGAGAGAGAGGGGAGGATTTTAGCCTATTTTTAGAAGTTATATTTCATAAATGTTGTTTTTGGGAAAAAAAAAAACTTAGAAGAATGCTGAATGATCTTTTTAGCTTCTTGACTTTGGCCTTGTTTGACAAAATTAGTGATTTGATTATAGAATAACGGTTCGTCTAGACGATAGCGATTTGATTAGAATATATCGATTAGCTATTAGTAGATGACGATTTGTTTACAAATTCAATAAAAACTATTTGGTAAAATAAGTATTATATAAAATGACAAAAATAGACATAAGATATCATTTATGATCATTTTTTATACACATTATATTCATAATCATTAATTTATAGTATTTTATTCTGTATAGTAATATTTTTAAAATATTAGTTTAATATAAAAATATTGATTATTTCAAAAATAAAAAGTTCAATTGGGTTGTAAGTAAAATAAAAAAATAAAAATAATATATGATGTTTAATAATTAAATAAAATATAAAATGGCTATTTATATACTCTATAAACTAATAGAAGTAGCTTATAATATTTTGTGTTCAAATTGAAAAAAATTATTTACTAAATGTTTATAATAACGATTTGATTCTAACAAAACGTTATCCGCTATTAAATACTTTACTTATTTAAAACAGTGCCTTCATCAAAAGGGGATTTGCAATTTTGCATATTAAATTATTCACAAAGGCATCTGTGAACTTTCTTTTTGTATACAGTGAGAGAGAAATTGCATGCACATTTAGAACTTGAAATAAGAATAGAACATTCAAGCTCAAACAAACTAAAACATATCCGAAAAAATGAAAATAATAAAAAAAAGCATAAGAAGCAAAAGGCAAAGTAAATTTAATAGCATGCTACAACATGAAAGAATTCGATATTGATTATTTTTCTGATAAGAAAGGATAAATGTCATACTATTAGTGTCATTTACGATTGCAATTGCCACTTCAAAATGTTCTCAAATAATTACCTAATCCTTTTGGAAATTCAACTGTTTCTTGCATGAAGAATAACAAATTAACATCAACTGTAAAACCCAGCATTACAGAAAATGACACTTTGCCATGTATTTATACCCAAATGATCATTGTCGAGCATTTCCTGAGGAAAAAGGTGGCAAATTACTGGAGAAGTATTGTGATAACTTATCACTTATTGTGAGATATTCGTCTCAAGGTGGCAAATTACTGGAGAAATATTGTGATAATTTATCTCTTAATGTGGCTCCATCCTTGTCAGCCACATTGCAAACCTCTTTTTTGTAACTGGAATCATGCTGTTTAAATAAAGACATCTCACCTCTGACTTCATCCTCTAAGTCTATTATTATGTTATGCAATAAACAGCAAACAAGGATGATTCTTGGCAATCTATGCTTATCAGGTCTCCACATCTCCCCTTGAAAAAATTTCCACATTTCTTTAAAACTTGTTAATGCTCTTTGTGCCACTGTGCTTGTGGCAGAGTGACGCTTATTGAACTCAGCTCTAGAATTCGATAAGTCATTTCCTTGGTAGGGAGTGAGAAGCCAAGGAAGGAGGGGGTAAGCTGCATCTCCAATTATGTATTCTCTTACTTCTGAGTCATCTGATATCTTTGCTTTGTCTCCATTCAACCTTCCACCTTTCTCGCACATTCTGAAGAAGCCTGAGCTGCACAATACCAGTAATTCATTCATGCTCCCAGGCCATCCAATGACAATGTCTCTGAACCTCATTTCAGGGTCCACAATAGCCTGCAAGATCATGATGTGGTTCTTCCCATAATCAAGCCATACTACGTTGGACGTGTCAGCTGTAGGTAAGCACATCATGATGTGAGTTGTGTCAATAGCACCACAACAATTCGGAAAGCCACAGATCTTTTCAAATTTGGATTTGATACTACCCATTTCTTCGGAGCTTGGCCATCTCAGATGATGGATGCCTCTCACTTCCATAGCCTCCACGAATCTCCAAGTGACTTGTGATACAGTCGAGTGGTTCAAACCAAATGCATTTCCAATGTTCACTAGTGACTCGCCAGAGCTTAATCTTCTCAGAGCAATAACCACTTGATCATCAACAGTCATCATCTTCCCATTAGTGAAAGCAAATTGTGATGTCTTAGCCATCAAGTCCTCTCTTACCAATGATGAAATATAGTCGAATGTCTTTCTTGAAATTTTAAATACAGACTCAAAACAGTTTTGATTCATTTGAAAGTCAACCGCCCTAGAAAGGTGCGAAAGAAAAGGAAACTGTCATGATTCATAAGAACTAAAAGGGAAAAATGAATAGCATAATTTGTATTCAATATTCAGAAAACTGGTATCATGAAAAGCTTGCACATATGTTCTTCAATAATCCAACCATTGTCATATACTTGTTATCAAAGCTTACCTTGCACATATTTTAAGACATCGTCATGCATATGTCCATCAAACAAAAAAATTTGGTAGTGATTTTTTCTTTCCTCATTGTGTATATATAATTCAACCTTATGAAACAATCCAACAGTAGCCCAACCGGTGTTACTTCAGACAAACTACTAACCATAAGGTACTGTGAGAAGCTTTTGTGAATATAAAGAAAATACTTCTAACTTAGAAATTTTACTTCCTTCTGTATCATTTTGTAGAGCACCTTTGAAATTGTTTTCATCCTATTCTTTGGGATCAAGGTAGACGCTACATACGGATATACCACATCCCGGTTTGAGAACTTTGAGATAGATCCCAAGATTATAGGAACTAAATTGAATGAGTATTATGTGGACTCCAGATAGTTAACTACTCATAACTCTCCTTTTCTTCTTTCAGATTACTCATTCTGTTCATCTCTAACTTCAAAGAGTATACTCAAATTCATAGTTAAAATTCTGTAGGAAAAATAAGCAAAGGATTTTCCAGAAGTGAAATAAAGACTTCATCATTGTTATGATAAAAGAAGAGAAAGCTTTATCATCATATCACACAAGTTCACAACTCACAAGATGTTTTTCGTCACTTCGCAGAACAAGAATCTACATATATGGGTGCTTGAAAGTTGACACTAAAAGACACCACCTACGGATTCTTCACACTTACTAATTGCATTGTTTGAAGATGTAGATATTGACTTCACAAGTTCACCAGAATTTTGTATTTGGACTAAATTTATATTTATTTAGGCAACTTTCTTCTTGAAAAATTGAATGAATTGCTAATCCATTATGAAAACACTCATTTTAAGAGTCAAAGAAGATTCAAACTTTTTACACATTGCTTCACAAACAAATATAAATATCCATTTCATGATATCTGGTGCAGTTTATAACTATATACGAGAGGCAGCACTTTAATCATACATAGCACATTTCTAAGCACAGGAGTAAAGCTAAAAATACAAAGAGGCTGGAGGAAAAATCATCAGCAAATTGTGTCATGTGATTTAACCAATTGAATCTCCAAATAATGCAATAAATCTCTTACTCTTTCTAAAATGTGACCATGCATCCAATCAGTCCCTGCTCTACAATCTTACCTGATCTACTATTTACTTTTGGCTTCTCACAAGAAGAGAGAAAGAGATAAAGTTATACTAATGCTTTAATACCTGGAACAAAAATTCAATAAAGCATTATAGGTTTAATATATCACAAGGAGGTTGTTTATAAGCCATGATGCTTTGACCATCGGATATCGAAAAAGGTATTCACCAGAAATCACTTGATTCGTCATGCTGTAGTATGTCAAGTCATAAGGAGATAAAATCTATCATCGTCTACCTCTTCTGTTTCCGATTTTCTGTAATGGGCATCATCTCTTTGAAAAGGATCCCGACTCATGTTACATATTGAATATCATATAATTTTCTCAAAAGTGTGGTCCTATGGTCACAAGATTATCATCCAAATATGATTAACAAACAATAGAGCTGATGAAGAAAATGACCCTCTTGCATGTGCACCCATAGGATATTTTGACGCTTATATATGACGGCAATGTGATATCCCAATGGAAGATTCATTAGTTACTTTATCAATCTAAGAACTGCACAAAGAAAATACATTACGCTTCAAACCATTGACATCTACTATTTTCTGATTGAGATTTATTAGCATAGATGCTACAGTTGTTGTCAAAAGTTAGCTAAAACAAATTGGAGTTCAAATTTAATTAGTAAACCAAGAACCCAATTCAACATACATGGGAACTGTCTGCTATAATCCACCACGAACACGGGAGCACTACGAATCCTACTACGAGATGCAGATAAAATAGTGATACAGGAAGTTGGTACAGACATAAAAAGAAATAGAACAAAGGCAAGTAAACAAGAAGTGACATGAGGATTGAGGACAAAGAACCTGGAACTCTCTTCGAGAAGTCATCCCACCAGTCCCCACTCCCTTGGCTCGAAGCCATAGACGCGGCCGCGGCTATGGCCGCCTTCTCCGCCCGCTTCCTCTTCCTGAACCCCCTAGCAGGACCCATGATCATGAGCCACGGACGAATACGGAGCCCAGCAGGAAGCCCCCGACAGGAGACCCAGGGATCTCAAAGCGCACAGAGGGAATTGACACTGAAAAGAACAAGATAGCTATCGAGATGCGAAGGCCCTCCTTTCCCGCGCAAGTGCCTATGCGGCCTGCCTCATGGAAACATGCAGAGTTCGCCGAGGAGAGACGAAGAGGTCGAGGGGGAGAAGT
This sequence comes from Pontederia crassipes, assembly GCA_030549335.1. Classification (NCBI taxonomy): domain Eukaryota; kingdom Viridiplantae; phylum Streptophyta; class Magnoliopsida; order Commelinales; family Pontederiaceae; genus Pontederia; species Pontederia crassipes. The sequence goes on from CM060189.1 coordinate 7,928,476, forward strand.
AGAAGGACAGATGGGGGCGAGGAGCCGCGGTGTTGTTGCTGCTGCTGTTTCTATTGGCATGCAAGGATGGTGTTCACAGATTTGGAATCGGATTGACAGCAATAGTATCTAACGAATGTCTCGAGCATGAGGGGTTGAGAGGAGAGAGAAACAATGCGAAAGTGCAGTCTGCCTGGAGCAAGGACCAAGGAGAGAGGGAGATATAGAATGGGAGAGATAAAACAATGCGAAAGTTCAGAGAGAGAGAGAGCGCTTCCCTGTAACAGCAATGCTACGAGGGTCTCATGGTTTGGTTTGGAGTTTGGACTGTGTTGAAAGATTTTGGGCCAAAAACACATGCCATGCGCCTCAATGAGGAGAGAGAAAGGATGGTAACTGAAAAGGTATGCTTATTACTACTAGTAGTAATAGTAGTAGTAGGTCAAGGCACCATGACATCAAATTGTTGTTTTTTATTGGTATTCCCATTGGATCTTGTGGACGATAAGAAGGTTAGATTTTGAGAAGATATCATTAGCATGTTGTAAGATCACATCAGAGTTGGAGATGGATTATGTTTTGTTCATCTTTATACATTACTATTAATTGCTATACGAATAATATATATAAATAAATAAATACCATACACCACCCAGGAGTAAAGTCGTATTTGCATCTTTACAATATAATTAATGGGCAGAGGCAGAAAAAATTATTGTCAAAAAAAATATTTAGCTGAATTTTCGCCCTTTTTTTTGTATTTGATAAATTGTTTAAATTCCTTGGAGGATGAATTTCGCAATCATCAAAATAGTGGGAAAGAAATATATTTTCTCTGTTCAATCGATCTTTAATGTCATAGACAACAATTGGTTCAATTTTTTTTGTTACATAATGAAATGAAATAAAACAAAATAGATTTTTTTCGTCGAAAGTGTTTCAGTCATGAAACAAATATGGCAAAGGTTCATGAAGACTTGCCATGTGCATTAAGAAATAAATATTGTGACAAATTTTATGACCAATTTGAGGTGAAATTACTGGCCGATGGCTTTCATTCTCGGCATAGAATAGAAGGACGTAAAATTCTTTTTGTAATGTTTTTAGAATTACTTTATTATTATTGTATAGGAAACTTTTTTTATAATAAAATACAAACGAATTAACGGATTTGTGATGCGAAATATGTATAAAGGAAAAAAAACTTATATATATATATATATATATCGGCCTAATCATAAAAGTGGAAGGGTAATCTGGTAAAAAGCGCTTATCACGTGCTCGGTGTTCGCGTGGCCTTTCGGCGATCAAAATTTGGCATTTTGGGGAGTGACGGCTGCTTTTGGAGGAGGCCAAAAGCCCAATGGGTTTTGAGTGACATTTAAGGGCTTGTTTGGCAAGAGAGAAAAAATTTCAAAGATTTGAAATTTTCCAACGGAAGGCATTTTTCAAAAAGTGGTGTCCTTTGTTTCTTTTCCAATGAAATTTTTTCATCCTGTATGTTTGGATATCAAAGTAGGGAAAAAAAAGAAAAAGGAAAATATGTTCAGACTGAATAATAAAAGAAAAGGAGAATAAGGGGTAAAAAAAGGAGAAAAGACAGTTAAAAAGAGAAGAGGGCGGACGTGGCAGCTACTTGAGGTGCTCCGAAAAGAAAAATGGGGTCGGTACTCAATTTTATTTTCCATAGGAATAAGTTGCTTTCCGTTATATTTTACTCTACTTCTTTTTACATCCAAACAGTCATTTCGAAAAAATTTCAACCGACGACCAAAATCCAATAAAATCTTATTATTCCATTGGAAAAGGTGACGTCCAAACAGGCCCTAAAAGGAAAACGATTCCATGGGATTGGCCGGTACATAATTTTTAGGGATTTCATCCAATGACTTTGCGACACGTCACCAGATGCTATTTCCAATTCGCTACTACGGGTGATCCGATCCGTGAACAAATTCGATTCGATCCGATCAAGTTTGGCCGAGTCAGATTTTCATTTTATTTTGATATGTTCAAAATAGTTCATTATATTTTTTTCAATTTTAATGATATAAAACTATTAAATTAACAAAAAATCATTTAAAAGAAAAAAGAAACACCCGAGTCGTCGGGTCGGGTCGACCCGACCTCGAATTTTCGAATTTATCGAATCGACCCGACCCGGTGAACATCCTTACTTGGTACCCTTATTTTTCCTTCGCAAATAATTCTTTTTGGTTTTAGGAAAAGCATAATAAAGAAAAAAATAAAAACTCAAATATATGTTAGGATAATTTTGTAATACAACAGAACTACGATCACATTCCAAAAAATTATCGCCATCATTAACTCCACATTTTGATTTTTTTTATCATTTATATTATTAACTCATACGTCTTAGCTTTTTAAAAAACAAAATTCTTTTTTTCTATCACATTGATAAATTCATATTTGACATTTTAAATTTTTTGGTACTATATCTTTATCAGTAATAAAATATTTATATTATGTTAAAATTTAATCTTTTTTATTGTTTTCAAAATATTATTATATTAAAATATAACTCCGGAAAAAATTAACCCCAAGAGAATTATTACCCATCCGGACCGAATTACTTATATTGCTATAAAGTATAGTAATTGATTAAACCGAGTATCTTGGAAACTAATATATTATATTATATACTAACTAAAATATTAATATGGGCCCTTTGGTTGATGTCCTTACAAGTAGATGCTGGAGTAAACATAAAAATAAAAGCCTAGAGGACAACATTTTCTAAATAATACTTATTTGTTTATTATTCTTGTCGTTGACAAACTAAACTTTTTTTATTGAAAATAGTAATCCTTCCATCAAACAAAAATGACTAGGCGTGATAGTTTTTTAAATAGTTATTAAAAAGAATTATTTCCTTAAATCACTATTAAACTATCATAATTTTTAAATCTAACCCCAAATTATTAACTTATTTTTTTATTCTCTAAACTATCGCAATTTGTCAAAATTTCTGTTAAAATCAATTTTTTTCTATTTATGAAATGTCGAAAATACTCCTTCTCTCATCTTTTCTAATGTGCGTTGCGCCCGTCCCCTGCGTGTTGCAACCATTCCCCTTCGTCGACTTATCCGTCTCCGACCTCTTCTTCCCTGCCCGTTAAGCTTCAAGTTCCCCGTCTTCACCTCTTCCGCCCCCCCCCCCCCACTCGGCTCTCAGCCCTTGCGCATCTGGTCGCCATCGGAGACCTCCACGGTGACCTCCTCAAATCCTTCTCGGCTCTCTTCCTAGCCGGCCTCGTCGATCCCTCCACTGGATCGGCAGCTCCGTCGTCGCCGTCCAGGTTGGCGGCATCCTCGATCGCGGCGGTGATGAGCTCCATCTCCTCTACCTAATCGACCGCCTAAAGCTCGATGCTACCCATGTCGGAGGTGCGCTCCTCACCCTCCATGGCAACCATGAGATCATGAACGACGACGATTTTCGCTACGCCGCCGGTGAAGGCCTCGACGAGTTCAATTGATGGGCCTTCTAGTTCCAGTCCGGTCTTGACATGAAGTGCATGTGTGTCGGCCTTCCACCGCCGGCGGACCCCTTTGAAGGCATCCCGAGATCATTCCCGGGGATGAAAGGAGAAAAATTGGGACGGGATCCATGCTCGGATCGCGGCGCTACGCCCGAACGGCCCGATCGCAACGTGGTTTCTCACTAGAACCAGGTCGTGCTTGTGGTGGACGAGTCAGTGTTTGTCCACGTCGAGCTGCTGAAGCACCACATCGACCATGGTCTCGAGAGGATACGCCCCCTCTGCCCTTTCCTGCACGCGCGTTGCTCCCTTCCCCCTTCTTTCCTCCTGTGCGCAAGCGCCGGCCTGCGCGCGTAGGGGGAAGAGGGGGTCGCCTCTTGCTGCGATCCACGGTCGATCGCCCGGGGGGGGTCCCCTACGCGCACCGACATAGGAAAAGCACCACCGGCGCGTGTCACGGGGCGTTTCCCGTGACACGAAGCGTGAAGCCTCGCGGCACCAGTGCCGCTCAACTTATAGCCCTCGGCCGCTCAGCGCCGAAAACATGGAACACATGCAGCCGCCCCGCACTGCGTAATATTGCGGAGTACCAAGTTATCCGCCCTTAGGGCATTTATCTTGTAAGGCCGTCTTTATGAATGGCCAAGTAGGTGACGTTCCCGTAGGGTACGTCTTTTGCATCTTCAATATGTAACAAGACTCCTATACCTACGGTACACTGGGAGGAGTTCACTAGTGCCTTCCGAGGCCCAATTGTATGTTATGTTTCATCATATTTAATACAAGTAAGATTTCCTTTAATTCTAGTGTCATGGCCTTGAGCGTGGGGTGGCAACCCACATCGGTGTCCCTTCGTGGCGTCCCGTGGTCCCTTCGTCGCCCCTTCGGACTTTAAGCGCCCAAGCGCCTACGTTAGTGCCGCAACGCGCTAATGCCACGGTCTCGTGACGAGTAGTCCAACACTCTAGTCATGTCCGTGATTGAATGCCTATAAGAGCGACTCTCGGCAAAGTCGTCTCGACCATAAAACTTCCGCTGCAAACTCAAAACAGGCTTGGCTAGGTGCCTATCCGCCTAGTCACCGCACGTGGTCTAGTGTCCGAGAATGACCCCGTGACAAGTGGTATCAGAGCAGTTCTTCCTGCTCGGATTACCCAGCGACGATGACTCGCTTGTGTCGTCGCAACGTGCCCTGGCGTAGGAAATGTGCTTCCGCTTAAATACTCCATCACGCCCAGGCGCACTGGTACCATGGTCTTTGATCATGGACGCCAACGAGGAAAGCATGGCAAGCTTCCTCGCCGCACGCCCAGTCGTGCCCCGCAGCATGTTCCTCATACACCCGTGTCGTGTCAAGGAACGTCCATCATGCATCATGATGGCGGATTGATCGTCCCGCCTAACCGGGACGGTCATGCGTCGCTCACTCGAGCAGATCAACCACCCCAGGTATACAGTCGGGAATCCTGAAGTGTCGCGCTGCGTCAAAGAGTGGCCATATGCTCTGCATGATGGTCTTGCGCTGCTCATATCATGAGATCGCTTACACGAGCGTCGTGTAACTCGGAGGACCCGTGTCATATTCAGGGACTGTCGGTCATGCACTATCATGACGACCTGGCGCTGCTCGGTATTTCGTGACGTCGCATCGCATGCCCAGTCATGCAACGTGAAGTGCACAACCGCTTCACGGGAGAAGTTGGCTTAAAGACAAATATCAAGGTTCATGGTCCCCTTGCGGCCAAAGAATATCATCCCTTCGGCCAAGGAGCATCAATCACAAGCATCTTGTCGTGCCGCAGATCGCCTGCCACGCCACGATTACTTTCAGGAATGGAGCAAAGCGTTGATTACTTGCAAACACTCGTGAACGAGCTGTCAGCCTTGCCTGCCTCGTCAAGTGTCGCCCCGCAAGCGGCGCGATGTCATCCATCAAGGAGTGGGACGAACTTGATACATGCCAACGCAAATCGACGCCTCAACTCAGCGACCAATTTGGCAAATGGTCTGAGCGTCGAGCATCGGCGAACCTTGGCATGCTGCGGTCAAGCGTTCTGCCGCCAACCGAAGGAAGGAGTGCCCTTTCCTCTCGGACATCGCCTCGAGTAATCGAAGCGGCCTCCAAAGATCGCAATGCGAAGTTTTTGAAGGACACATTGGCGATGTCGTCCCTTCGAATGGAGATGGAGGTAATGTTGGGAGCTCATGCCACGAGTTCACCAACCGCAGTCCGCTTATCTAAGCGGAGCGTCTTCACAAGCATCCGCCCGGATTAGTGAAGGCCCGGAACGGCTACTCTTTCGCAAGGGTCAAGCCGCCCGGTGGACGAGTATGTCAAAGGTGTATGATCTAGGATGACAAGCACAGTGGCATTACTTTGTCCAAGACGCGGACGGACGAGCATCTAAGGTGCATCCTCTTCGTGAACGAGCACAACGATCTCGCCCCGTCCATACCCCAAAGGGATTGTCAAAGCTTCAAAGGAGGTCCCAGGATCGGAAGAAGACATATCCCAAGAACCCTGCAAGATGTGGCAAACTCAAGATGGCGTTGCCATCGCGACAATGTAGAATATGGCAAACATGCATCCCAGACATGGGACAGAAGAAGTGGCAGTTCATCAATTATGCAAGCCCTGACAAGTTGGGACTGGAGGTCAAGATCGCATTGTTCAACATTGGCCAGATGGGCATGTTGAAGGAGGAAGTGAAAGGAATCACCGAGCTCCACCTACAGTGTTCCCAGGAGGATGAAGACCCAGTGTTGGCGCTCTTCAAGCAGAGGGGTTAGAAGCTTTGGACTAGGAAGGAGTTGGAATGACCGGATCGTCCAACCTCCGCTCACTAGTTGATGCTGCCAAGTCAATCAGGACAAGTGCCATACCACCAAAGCCCTTGGGCAAGGGCAATGGTGGGGGAGAGAAGCTCAAGTCGCAAGGATGAAGCTACTTATGCCGAAGATAAAGATCGTCCATCGAAGCAGGAGAAGAGAGTCGAACCACAGGCACATGTGGGGAGACCCTCATCGTCGCTCACTATAGCGACTGGGAGTGGACAAGGTGCGGAATGTTATACCAAAGAACCTTGCTCCACCTCAAACCGTCGAGATATCTATTGTCCACCAAGGGGAAGGTGGAGATGTTCTCAAGGCTCGGCGGACGAAGGACTCAACGTTGCAGCCATCTGCAACTTAGGGACAGCGAGTTGAACCACAAGGAAATGTGGGGAGACTCTCGTCGCCCACTATGGCGACTTGGATGGACAAAGCATGGATTGTCATATCAAAGAACCTTGTCCCGCCTCAAGACTGCCGAAACATCATGTGGTCACCAAGGAGGAGGTGGTCCTGCGCTTTTAGTTCGGCAGAGATATGGAAGACTCTACGTTGCAATCATGTGCAACATAGAGACATTGAGTCAAGCCCACAAAGAGACCTGAAGCGTCCCAAAGTATCCGTGGGAAGACTCTCGTCGCTCATCATAGCGACCCCAGGCACTCGAAGCAGACAAGCTACAAGCATCGACATCGGAGGCCTTGTGCTGTTTCAAGCCGTCGAAATTCAAGGATGATCATCGAGGGTGAGATGGTCCCGCACTTCGCATTCGACGGAAGGAAGACCTTATGCTGCGGCCATCCGCAACACGAAGGCATCGAGTCAAGTCATGCAGGTCGAATGGCGAGACTCTTCATCGTGTTCTACACGACCCTGAGACAACTCTTCTCCGCGCTATTCCTGAAGGCATACAAGAGTTGTTTCACCCCCAAAGAAGCCAAACCACACAAGTTGACGCTGCGCAAGTCGAAGAGAAGTGAAGCCAACAGAGACTTGATGGACGGATAGTTGCTTGATGAAGTCAGACCGCACATGGCGGACTCCACTGGCGCTGCACAAGTGATGACCCCGGATTGGACGAAGGATCAGCGAGCGAAGCAGGCCTGAGGGAGGAGTCCTCAGCGAGACCCCAAGGAGCGGGCATTCCTGGCGTTGCGTGATGCTGGTGAAGTTGAAGTCAAGGCAAAGAAGGCAGAATTGAACGAGACAAGCGAAGTCAAGACTCAAGACGAAGGCCCCGAGGAAGCCCGGACAACGGCGTCGAGGGCGTCGTCGACTTTGGTGGGGGAGAATGTCACGGGGCGTTTCCCGTGACACGAAGCGTGAAGCCTCGCGGCACCAGTGCCGCTCAACTTATAGCCCTCGGCCGCTCAGCGCCGAAAACATGGAACACATGCAGCCGCCCCGCACTGCGTAATATTGCGGAGTACCAAGTTATCCGCCCTTAGGGCATTTATCTTGTAAGGCCGTCTTTATGAATGGCCAAGTAGGTGACGTTCCCGTAGGGTACGTCTTTTGCATCTTCAATATGTAACAAGACTCCTATACCTACGGTACACTGGGAGGAGTTCACTAGTGCCTTCCGAGGCCCAATTGTATGTTATGTTTCATCATATTTAATACAAGTAAGCTTTCCTTTAATTCTAGTGTCATGGCCTTGAGCGTGGGGTGGCAACCCACATCGGTGTCCCTTCGTGGCGTCTCGTGGTCCCTTCGTCGCCCCTTCGGACTTTAAGCGCCCAAGCGCCTACGTTAGTGCCGCAACGCGCTAATGCCATGGTCTCGTGACGAGTAATCTAACACTCTAGTCATGTCCGTGATTGAATGCCTATAAGAGCGACTCTCGGCAAAGTCGTCTCGACCATAAAACTTCCGCTGCAAACTCAAAACAGGCTTGGCTAGGTGCCTATCCGCCTAGTCACCGCACGTAGTCTAATGTCCGAGAATGACCTCGTGACACGCGCACGGGGATGCACCTGACGTGCAACGGGGGCACCCCTCACTCCTTTTTTCATGAAAGGGCATTTCGACTTTTCGTAATTAAGTTAATGAAAAAGTTAACAGAATTCGACGAAATAATCAAATTAAAAAAATTGTGATAATTTAGGGAGAAAAAAAATTCATAGTTTTGAGTTATGATAATTTAGAGATAATTTATGAAAATAACCCTATTTAAAAAAGGAGAATAAGAAATGTCAAACATATTCTTCTCTTGTTCCAAAAATGTTTCACATGACATTACCTTGCAAAAGACTTCTTCTGTAATCCCAAAAAATTCTCTAACGTCCATTTCTAAATTTTAACACTATGTTTTTCATGGTGCAAAAGAATTTTTAACACTATGTTTTTCATAGTGCAAAAGGTCGTTTGAAAGTAAACTCGAAGTACGTTTAAAGACAAACATCTAGCTAAGAGCAATTTGATTGAACAAGTAAGATCTAGCGAAATTTTGATACCACCGAAAATGGAAAAAAAAAATTCTAAGGAATAAAAAAAATTAAAAAAATTGGATCTACGTTTAATGGATTATGCCTGTCTAGAATAAGTATTTTGTTTCAATCCGGCTCGTAATGACATGAAAAAACTGATGGGATAAATTTAACAACACTTTTCTCTCTCGAAATCTTGCAGGAAAAGAATAACTTATTTTATTAAAAATTAAATTATTCTAGGTGGCTTCTTTTTTCCAATTTTATACTTATAAGATAATAGATTTCATCACTTTGCCTCAGAAAAATTTTCGGAACAATGCATATTATGGCTATGACGGCATCCCAAACTGAAAGGGCCCTAATAGATTTTTTCATCCAAGAATAAATTAAAATTCATTGTATTATATCATGTAAAAATTCTTCACTCGAAGCGAGAAGTCACACGTTTACTCGTTTATTTCAAATTTTTTATTTCCCTTGCATCATATACCGAAATTTTTTTGTCGTGATTCATGCTGAAATTATGGAAATAAATTTTAATAAGCCTGTGCAGTGTTAATTTATTGTCACAGAAAACTCGTTTAATAAGTTCGAGCAATCGGCCGGTCGGTCATTTCATTTTTAAGAGTAAAAAACTTATGATTTAATAAGTTTATCGTGTGCCATGTGAAGCTGTTTTATATTCTATATGAATAAAGGATTGAATTGATAGAGAAATCGCCGTAAAAATCAATTAGCAAACTATTAGGCCGATAAAGTTGAACTATTTTACTTAATCATCTTATGATATGGGATATCAAGAAGTTCTTCCGTTTTCAAGATAAATTCCACGACTTTTGAGGTAGTGAAGTTAGATTAAAACGTGACTCAAATAGTTGGTACTAATTACTATTTTATAATTCTAAACTTTCAATGTCATTAATCTTGATAACCAGTAGTATAACAATTTTATTTATGTCACAACTCTTTTATCATACATGGAAATGCACGAGGTAGACACTTTTTGAACTATAATTTTGGAGTAGGATTGTAAAATCATACTATACTGTTAAAAATTAATTTCAATAACATTCTCAAGTAATTTATACATGTGAGTTAAGCAATTTATTTTGTAGAAATATTGAGTCTTCTTGGTTGTCAATTTGCTCTTTAACAATTCAAATCAGTGGTATACTTAAATTAAATTTAATCACATGTGAGTTGAACATTGATGAATGAATTGGCTTGATATTTTTTTCTTAAATGATATACTCAATTGATGAATGATTTGAACAATGGTACATTAAACCCATTAGTTAATTAGTAATAAGATATTGATATATTTTTCTTGAATTATTATACAATCATTATGTATGATGGTTAGAGTGTATATATAAGCATAATACATTATAGTTTTAAATTTGAATGTTATTCTTACGAAAAGAGGGAGAAAGCTCACACAAATTCAAAAGAACACACGATATTTACGAGATTCACTCTAATGAGATTACGTCCTCATGTGGATAGCTCTTTTTATTATAGAATGTTAATCATTATCAAGATAAAAAATAACTTAATCTTCATGGAATTTATATAAGAATCTTCAATACAAAATAGAAAATAAAAATCCTAAAATCGTCTAGCTCCACTCCGAGACCCCATTGTTGACATAATGGTTCTGATTAACATAGGGGTTCATCTAAAATTACAAGTGACTTCATATTCAAGGCATTATATTACAATCTATTATGTATAATATCAGACCTTAAATGATTATAATATTTAATAAAATCATGATATTACTTTACATTTTTTTATTGTGATTAAGACATCACATTCATGAATAATGATGTTTAGAGTTGACATGAACGAGGATAAAAGCAAATTTAATCGAATTATTTTAAGATTTTTTATTGTGTATAATATTTGTATATTTATCATATGGGGCTTATTTTAATATCCAAATATATACATAATATAGATCCTCTAAATAAAATTGTAGGATCAAAATTGTCGAAGGAGAAGAGAGACGGTTCACGAAAAAATCGACCGCACAGGAGGGTGGAGTGCGAGCGGTTCTCTATTCTAGGCAAGGACCTTGGGCATAGGGCAATGGACGACGACGTTCTCTACGCGATGATGGAACTTCGGCAAGGGGACTTGTGTGACGACAAAGCTCGGTTTCATGAGCGGGAGGCTGTGAACAGCGATGGACACGGTATATGTTCCTTTCCCACGAGCGGTTCTCTCCTCCAGGGGATGACAACGCATGGCAACGAACGACAACATTCTCTACGCGACGATGGAGCTTCGGTGAGGGACCCATGCGATGATGGAGCTCCTCCCCCCGCGTGACGACAGAGCTCCTCCAGCATGTTGTACGCCGCCTCATTCAGCCAACCCTCTGCAATCTCATCGGTGGCGCTCAAAAGCCCCGCCATGCCGATTCGCCATTGCGAAGGAGACGCTGCTGGAGGAGAAAAAGGGGGGCTGTCGAGCTTGCAGAGGGAGCCGACTAGATGCCAAGCCAAGTTGTGCCGGATGGCATTTCGGCCGACCTAGCACAATTTCAACTTGACTCGACCGGGTTCGGGCCAGGCTGTGTCGGGTGGGGTCGTCCATTATTTTCTTTTTTTCTATATGTATTAAATTAAAAAAATAAAAAAGTAAAAAATTGGTCATAAAAATGTGCCTATAAAAATATTATAAAATATGATATTAGGATTATCAAATGTATATAATATATATAATATAGTTATAAATTTTATGATAAATGATTATATATGTATAATATAATTATAAAACTAATAATATATTATTAAATATTTAATTATATAATAAAAATAAAAAATCATGCTCATTGGGTCGGGCCTAGGCTAGGCCATGCTCGTCTGTGCTCGTCGGACTTGTGCCAAGCCGTGCCCAACATCCTGTTGGGCAACCCGACATAGTTTGGCCCGAGAACGATTGGGTGGTCGTGTCCGGGCCGGGTTGGCCCCGTCAAAATTCGTGTGGTTCTATGTTTGAGAAAGCTCAGTCGGTTCCGAGTCTTTAAGAAATTCGATTCGAGATCCGATTCGATTAAAATTAATTATAATAATATATTAAACTTATCTAATTTCAAAATATCTTAATATGATTTACGTAAATTTGATTCAATCGTCGGTTCAATTCTCGATTCATATTTAAAATATTATTATAATAATATATTAACTTATATAAATTATAATTTAATTATAATAATGTATAATTATTTAATTTAAAATTAAATTTCATTTCTAGTTTTCAAGTCCGCCCCGGTCTCGGTATTGATAAGGGCATTTTTCAATTTTGCATTCTTGATAAAAAAAATTGGATTGGAACTGATCTGTTTGAATGGACCCGAACTCAAACTCGATTTTATTGTCCCATAGAGATGGCTGATTGAGTCGATGTTTGAAATTAATTATGGACACGATCAAAGTCCCCGTTCCATATATCAATCACATTTGGGTAGCATGATGACCGGTGCAGAGCAAATGAGTCTAAGAATCCGGAAACTCGCCGTGGATCAACCCGCACGAACATTAATTATAACTACGAAGCCGTTTACGCGTTAATTCATCCCTTAATTAATAGGAATTGTACCATTTAAAATGACAGATTAAGATTGAGTAATTTTGCTTACCAAGTCCGTTTTGCGTTCTAGAAGACGACCTCAAACAAGCGTAATTCTACGAGTAAACTTCGATTGCACGTACTTAATTAAAATATTTTTCAATTAATACTGTAACAATAAAAATTCTCAAAACAAACGAAATCCCGATGAATGAATCAACTGATTTGTTACAGTTATTTAAATATCACTATATTTCATATCAGATTTCAATTTTTATATACGACGTCTGATAATAAATGCGTAAACTATGTTTGTTATTTTTATAATTAAATTTGATTGGCAGTGAGATATATATATATAGAGAGAGAGAGATGCATGTGCGGTGGAGTCGTAGGAATTTTATATTAAATTAAAAGTGAAAGGAAAAGAATAATAGTCGTGTGATATAATGACGGTGATATCGTGGAAACTTTCTCGAACTGAAACATCCATTGTTTTTATTAAAAAATTTATAATCATACGAAACGATCTAATCGAATTAATCGAATGGACCAACTTTTATTGTAGCGTTGTATAAGTTGAACCATCAATTCCCACTGGTTACAAAAAAAAAACTTGAATAATCATCTACCGCGAATAGTACTCATATCTTCTGTGAATAGATGAATTCAAAATATATTTTCTTATGATGTCTCAGTTCAACCGCAAAACGACATTTAATTTTAATGCGGCTTAATGGCAAGATCGGTCTTGAGCCGATTCAAATTGGTGTTGAACAAGAAATTGGTTCGATCCATTTATTTTTTATTGAAAATGAAAAATGAAGAATTACATGGAAAATAAGAAAAGCATATATGGTTTAAGAATAAATGGGAAGGAATAGAAAATAGAGAAAATGTGCAATAAAGTACATAATTTAGGGTGAACTAAATAAGAAGTCATTAATAAGGAAAATATATTCAAAATGGGGAAAAAATATAAAGTGGAGGAGAATATGCAATACTGGAAATTATGTAAGATGAATTAAACAAATAGGTTAATAAGAAGAAAATTAAATCCAATAATTATAATGATAATTTTCTTAAATAAGAGAAAAAAAGTATTATTAACTAAAAAGGAAAATGATAAAATTAAAAGTATTATTATAGAGAAAATGAGAGTTTAAATTAATTAAATTAAATACATGTCATTTTTTAAAATAAGTTGATAACCTTCTCAGATAAGATGTATATGTGAAATAATCTTTTAGACAAGGCGTATACTTATAACTTGTTGTTTTTTAAGAACACTTAGACATCTAGATATCTATATAAACATGGAACCCGTTACTATTAACAATATATGTATATATAAAATAAAACCACTTTTATCTTAAAATGATGATTTTTGGAAAGCACTAATGCCACTCCAAAAAGTTTGCTGCCACTCCAAAAAATAGCCGCTTGACATCTTTGCCCTTTTACACTTCTATTATCAATCAAATGTCAGAGCATGTCTTATCATCTCACGTATTAACCTCATTTAAAAAAATCTGATAATTTTTAAACATTAACATATAATAATTAGTAAAGTATAGCCCCTTCATATAATACATAAAATAGGTGAAAATAATAGGTAACAATTATTTTCTAAAAATAATGACAAATTTTTATTAAAAATTATAAATGTGCAAATAAAATCATTATCATAAAAAATAGTAAACATTTTTTAGAATTTAACAAAAGAATCTCATTTATTTTTTAGATATATAAAATTTAGAAGAAAATTCATAATATAGTTTTAGAAAATTAGATTTTTTTTCTTCGCTATTTTATATTACTTATTATATTTCTATTATATACCATATTTGTATGTTCAAATCATAGTGACTAAAATATTCTATAATAATTTGAAGAACATTTTGTTACTCCATGCAATATGACTTGCAGGTTATTTCTTTAAATTATTCATGAATAATATTACATTGATCATAATATTATGATCAACGTGATTTAAATATAACAAAAATAAAACATGCTCGATGAAAGAAGAAAAAACATTCTGAATGTTGTGGTGGCAACAAATACATTCTTTTTTTTTTTTTTTTTGCAAAAATCTACTCATAACTCAGGAGTTATATCATGTGCTATTTTATTTTTAAAATTATTAGATAAAGTTTTGAGATTGTATAAATAAAGGGTTTGAGACTTATATTGATGAATTAGTAATTTCAAATTTGAAATTTGAAAGTTTCAATGGAGTCAAAAAATAATAATCTGCTGTGGCTAAGTACTCGCCCTAATATGTTTTTTTTATATTGAAACATATTATTTATCAATTCTTTTTTAACTATATATATGAACAATGACTACCCATTATTATTTTAATAATAAAAAAATGTCACTTTTTTCGGACTAATGAGACTACTATGACAAAAGATACACATAAAGTGAAAAGGGCGGGCCAAGTAATTTTTTTCTTGGAGTGGCAGCAAGATTTTTTGGAGTGGTATTAGTCCTTCCGTTGTTATATTATTATATTTTTTTCTTTCTTACACTATATTATCTAAATGAATAAAAAATATTATTTTAATAAGAATTTGATGCGAACCGGTCGACTCATGGTTTAATTGATCAGACGGTTCAACTGCCGATCCGACTTTTAAGTTTTAAAACAACAGCACCGGCGCAACGGCAACTTCCCTTGCGTTCGGGTAATATGCAGTTCACTAAAGTTGACCACGTCAAAAGTCTGAACCGCGTAATACACTCCAGTCTCCATATATAGTGATAGTTTAGCAAGAGGGGAGAGAGAGAGAGAGAGAGAGAGAGAGGGGGAAAAAAAGGTGGAATGTCTTAATTTGATAGATCCTTCCATGCTAAGAAACATCACGTCGACTCAAAATGTCACAACCGATTCATATAAGACCCATCACTGTGCAGCAGCTTCCTTGAACTTTCTTAACTTTTTTCCCGAAACGGAACTTGATGTTTGGAACACTGCAATTTCGCACAGTACTTGAAACGCCGAGTGGATTATAGGAACAGGTACAAGGCAGCATCAAAACTTAGCACCTACGTCACGTCTTCGTACACGCCCCTTGATCATAAGATAGAATAGAATAGAAGCCCCGCTATATATGTAATATGTGTGTGTGTAAGAAACCAGCAGTTCCTATATCTGCACCAGTTAACGTGTACGTCTCACTTCTCTCTGTTTCCATCCATCTCTACTGGGCTTACCTTCCTCGCATCCAACAGCATTAACATGAAGTATTCCAGGCAGGAGGAGGACGCACGGCTCGTGCTCTCCCTGTCCTGCGCGCCCATCGCCATGAACGCGGCGCCGCGCCGTCGCAAGCGGGCCGCCGGCGACGGCGTCTTCGAGTGCAAGACGTGCCTCAAGAAGTTCCGGTCGTTCCAGGCGCTCGGGGGCCATTGTACGAGCCACAAGCGGACGACGTCGTCCGCGGGCGGGGAGCGCGCGCGAGGGTGGAAGCTCCGGCCCGCACTCCACAAGTGCGGCGTCTGCGGGCGGGAGTTCTCCCAGGGGCAAGCTCTCGGCGGGCACATGCGCCGTCATGGCAAGTCGACGCCGGCGACGTCGCTGTCGGGAGATTTGTCCAGCGAACTCGACGGCTCGAGGAGTTCGGATGCAGCTGTTGATCGCTCGGAGCAGAACGGCTTGCATGGTGTTTTGCTCGAATTGTTCGTTTAGTATATTTGCATGTAATGTAAATAGACCACGTACGTTACTTTGGTCGATTCTTTTGTATATACATCATAATAATGCATGTACTCAGGAATCATGCATCACATATATTTTTCCTACTCATGTACATTCTTCTGTGTTACAGTATAGTGTTAATTTTTGTAGGCATATTCATTTACTGGTCATGAATGTTTCAAATGCTAATTGACATATTGCACACACATATATTTTATCTATATTTATCAGGAAAAAAAAAGAACGGAAGTAATGAAGAAAGAGGCATATATATGTACGTAATAATCTAATGACTCTTTGGTGCATGGAGACCATTTCTGTTTCAGCTTTTCTTTCTGAATGTGGAGAGTACGTCAATTAGTGCAGATGTGTGCATGCATGATGATCACATGGGAATCGGTAGTTCAATTTCTTATGTGTGTGTGTGTATTAGCAAACTTGATGTTTCTTTCTTGTACTTGGTTTCTTTCCTGAGCTTCCATGCATCGATATTAAGCAACATGCACATATTGACAAGCTTGGCTCCACTAGAAAATAACCCCACTTTTAAGAAAAATGCATCACTCTTACTAATAGAATTTAAGCTTTAAATCACTTAATTTACAAATCCAAAAGTAGTGCCTCAGAATTTTCTCTCAAATTAACTGAAATAAGCAATAATTAATATCTTCCCTTCACTTTCTCTTTCTTTCACCCCCCAAAAACTGCCTTCAATACTGAGGATCCCCATTCCAAGATTCCTTTTGTTGGTCATTTTCTTGATCAGGCCGTCGATTAATCAAGAGGCATCAGTGCACCAAATCTGCTTCCAATTGTATCTTTTATTTCCAGAACAACCCTCTAGAAACAATTGGATTGGCACCCAGCAAGAGCATATTTGCAGCATTATTTGTCAAGTCTTCGTGCCTTTTCAAAGTCCCCCCACAATGTTTCTGGAAGCCGAAGCCTTGACCATGTACCTGTTCAGGAATTTAAGCACTGTACTAAAAAGCAGCAGCTGCTTGTTTTTTCTAACGTCCTGAGTCTCCTGACGAGAGCAGCTGCATGGAAAACTGAAACTGAGAAGACGATCTGTGTTGCTATCAGCATCTATTCGTCATCGCCATGCATGAAGGGAAGGCCGTTTCGGCTTACAGTAAAATTTTATCCCTTGTGTATCCGATAAAGTTCCAATGGGAACCGAAAACCTTCGCAGAATTATGCTGTGAGAATCTGTTCTTATAATACGTCCTGGTCGTGGCAGAAATTTGAGTAGAAACTGTTAAGAATATAAAATGATAAACGTTGTTCCTTTTAACGGTTTAAGCTTTTAAGAAAATTGGGTAACACATCAAATTTAATAAGATATCAGAGCCTGAGGTCAAGGGTTCGAACCTCGTTAAGCTCTTATTTAAAAAATAATTTTCTCCATTAGTTATTCACGTGTTGGGTTTGTGCTAGACCAAAAGTAATCAGTAGTCCATACGTGAGGGGGAGTATTAAGAATATAAAATGATAGACGTTGCTCTTTCTAACAACTTAAGCTTTTAAAAAAATTGGACAACATATCAAATTTAACGAAAATAAAGGAAAGTTCCAATCTTTTGGCATTGCTTCCATGCACATATCATCCAAGAAAATGGGGCAGAACAGAACAGTAAATTCCTGCCGTGGCTTTCATGGAGCTTTTTACTCACGAATTCTAGAAGCCAAAATTCATTTACTTTCTTCGAATTAAGCCGGTCATTCATCTGGGAGAAAGATCTTGCATGCATCAAAGTAACTGAGCTTCTCACCAAATCTTTTTGAGCTTCTTTTGTGAAATTTAAAAATTTAACACAAAGCAAAGAGTACTGTGATGCAAAGATACTTTTCTTGACATGGGATTTTACATTATTTGGAAAAAAAAATCAAAATGAACTTTCATTTACAAAATTTATAGGAAAAGCTATTAAACTATTATCACCATATATAAATCGAAAAGCTACCTCAGAAAGCAATCCCAAACACAGATCAAAAGCTCTTTGCATGAGAGGAAGCCATGTCACATCGCATAATAGGAAAAGGTGGGACTTGGGAGTGGAAGAAAAGCTCGCAAGTTATAATTTCCCTTTAGATTCGTTAATTATAATTTAATTTTATCAGCATCAATTTGAAATTTCATATCATAATATTAATTATCTAACAATTTGTGATCCAGAAAAAGCAAACGAGGAATCGCGCGATCGTCTCTGGATAGTGGATACATTATATTGTTTTTGTGAACACGGTGTTACAAAATTAAATTTCAAAGCGTTGTTACTCTAATTCGATGGGCTCCATGAACTTTTTTAGTGTTATATTAAATGAGTTTTACACGATTGTACTTGGGGTTTTCCCCTAACGACATGACTATTTCTCCAGCAAGTGATATAATTATTTTTTCATTTATTAGAATTTTGCTACGACAAGTTATGCATCACGAACGCATTGAGAATTTAAGGCGATACAAAATTTTATTAGACGAAAACAGAAGAGAATTATAAGTTCGATTATTTTTTGTTCGGATCCTATGAAATTTATAGAGGCACTCCCTTATAGATGATAATAATTACACATCCATTAAACTTTGCATTAATCCTTAAAAAATAGAACATCTATTTCGTGATAAAAAAATAAATTAGTTTCGAATCATAAATAAAATACACCGTAATATTTTGGCCTAGAAACGCCATCCACCATGCCTCCATATCCTTTCTTGAACCTCAAAGGCTCTTTGAGTGAGCAGCAATACTCCTATAGTGCTAGAGCACCTTTTTTTATTTTGGAGCATCTTAAAGAACAGATGGATTTTTAGTTGGATAAAATTCAAAATATTAGAAAAAGAAAAGAAAAAGAGCAGTGAATGCATGATAGAAGATGTTAGCAATATCGACAACATTAGTTGGGTAAAATTCACCGGTCGAATGGTCGAACTTGATGACTTAACATGACCCAAACCCAACCATTCCGACTGAATCGATCCGAACAATCTGATTTTTATATTTTATTTTATTGTTTGATTTTTCAACTTATATCTTATATAAAAAATAAAAAATTTTAATATAAAATAATACTCAAATACTTGACAAAAATATAAATATATTTAAATGCTTTTTAAATAAATATAATATATTTACATTGAATAATACAAGAAATAATAAAATAAATTTTATAAGAAAAAAAATGGTGGTTGGATCATGGCCCGAATAGGGTCGGATTGAATCGAGTCCAACCCTTTAAAAAATGATGATGAAAATCAGGCGAGTCAAATCGAATCCAAGGTTGGATCGGGTCAAACCTGACCTGTGACCACCCCTGCTTTGGTTGTCAAGTCGGAACTTTTCTATTCTTTTTTACATTCTTGTCTTGATTGTTTGTATCTTTTCCTTCTTGTGATGCTTAAGCTTTTTCCCAAATTGTATAATGCTATCTTTGATATACATATAAGAATTTAATAATATTTAATTAGTGAATAACAGATAATTAATAGGTTAATGATTAGAAGTTCATTTAGATATTAACATTACAAAATGAAATAATTAAAAATATATAAATTATTCAGTTTAATTACTATACAAATTTTATTATAGGCATTGTCTAACACATACACATTTGATCCTGTTTGAAAAAATCAATGGTTTGATTAGAGGATAGCGATTCGATTAGAGGATAACGATTTGATTAAAGTATAAATGTATAACATTTAACTATTAGTAAAAGATGTAGTATATGCTAGTTTATCAATTATGTTTATTAAACAGTTTTTATAAATTTATAAACAAATTGCTATATGTGATAGTTAATCACTATTATATAATTAAATCATTATTCTCCAGTAGAATCACTATCCTCTAATAGAACTACTAGCTTTGCCGAATAGACGCATAACATTATAGTTAAATTATTTATATATTAATAAAAAATAAAATCTTGCAATTAAATTTTTAGTAAAATATATAAAATAAATAAATTGACAATAGGTTTTACACATTGCATTAGTGATATGAAAACATTAATTATTAAATTAATTTTAAATATTTAAAATAGTTAATTTATAATTAATAAAGCATGAATTTAAAATAAATATAATTGAATGATGATAAAATAAAAATAAGGAAAATAATAAGATAGGTAAAAAAAGAGATAATGCATTTGAATAAAGATACGATTGAAAAATTATATAAATCTCTAATCTCTAATGGTTAAACATTATTAAAGATTTTTTTTTAATATTTTCATTAAAATTTATTTATTTATGTCATTTATAAATATTTTTTTGAATTGTTCAATGTTACTTTTGGTGTTGTCAAACATAGTTCAAAACCTATGTCACAAATCATGAACTTTAATTTAATTTTCAAATTTAGCCTAAAATTTTATTTTAAAATATTTAAATTGGTTATAAATATATACTATTATTAAATTTTTATTAAAAAATAATAGTTCAGTGATCATTAAAAGCATAAATTTAAAATATGTTTTACAACTTTGATAGTAAATTAGTTTAATATAGTTTTTACATTTAAAAATAAACTAAAATTTAAATTAATTTACTATAAAAGTTCTAAAAATATTTTAATTTTCACCCTTTTATTTTTTACAATTTGTCTATGCAATGATCGTTGAATTATTTTTTATATAATAATAGGTTATATTTATAATAAATTTAAATATAAAAGTTTAGGATACATTTGAGAATTAAATTAAAATTCATAATTTTTTACTCAAAAATATATTTTTAGACTATATTTGAGAATAAACTTAAAATTAGGTTAAATTTGAGAATAAAATCAAAGTTTGTTTTGAGAACTAAATGTAAGCTATATTTGTTCGATGGATTTGAGAACTAAATTAAAATTTATGATTTTTTGTACAAAAATAAAAAAATTAGACTAAATTTGAAAATAAAATTAAAGTTCACACGAAAAAAATCGGACTAAATTTGAAAATAAATTAATTTATATTTTTTATATGCTTTATCTTTAGTTGACCAAATAAATATACGTGTTAGATACATCTTTGTTGGTAAATCTTTGTTAGATCCTTTTCCTACGCCTCGGCTCGCTATGCTCTATCTTCTGTCCTACAACTCCCTCCAAAGCCTCGGATGGGCGCTCGCACTCTTCAGGCTCTTATCCACCGGGACCGTCCATGGCGCCTACGCCTCCGCCGGAAACCTTATCTGTAAGCCCTCTGCTCCGTCCCGTCCTCTTCCTAAAAGCCGACCGCTTCCAAGCTCTCAGTCTCCGTCCTCACGTTTCATTCGAATTTAACAAGGTCTGCTGCAAACCGCGTCGTTCCTCGAAGTCGTCCATGCCGCCATCGGTATGTAGCTCTGCGCCATCGTTTGCTTGATTCCTTTTGTCCCAGGAAAGGCCTCATGTGCCTGTGGTTGTTAAGGATTGGTTCCCAGTGGAGCCCTTGTCTCGCTGTTGCAGTGGGGAGGGAGGACTCATTTCTTGTTGGCCGTCGTCCGACAGATTCCTGAGGTAATTTCTATGAAAGAAGAAGTTGCCAATTTAGTGGATCCTTGATGTTTTATGTTATTGCTCTTCTAGTTCTTGTGTTTATGCCAAGTTGAGCATTTATTCGTGTGTTCCCAAGTCAAATTATAAATATCACATTGTTTAGATGGATATAACAGCCACTAAGGTAGGCTTATTACTAATGACCTCGTAGGTGAGATCATCAGAAATTGTCTTGGTAAGGGTAAACATCAGTCATCCAGGTCTAGTCCTTAGATTAAAGTAAAAACTAGCATGATATTGTTAGAATTGATCACCAAATAGGCTTGAAGCGGTTAGATGAGCATTGGCATCTCGATTGATAATTTAAAGTGGAGCCATACGTATCCATCTGGGTGCAAGGCTAAATGATTCGTAATGCTGATAGATTACTGTGGTATGTTGTAAATTGTAATGACCTCCTGGTTGCTGATTTTATTCAGTGTGTCCTTTCAGAAATAAAATGATGCTTTTTTGCATTGAGGTTATTGTTTCTGGTTTCATCTAATGAAGTGACTCAGCAATACTGGAAAAGTATCACATAGAATGAGCTGAACTTTACCCCTTTCTATTGTTCTCTCACGGATGAATAATCATGGGTTCTTGGTGATTTCATTCTGAGGTTTAATTATAGTATCCATGCTGCAGGTCCAGGGTCTGCCATCAGTTTTCATCACTTTTACAGCATGGAGCTTATCTGAGGTGTGCATTTGCTGTAGTATGAATATCTCTATTATTCTAGTCCTGAACTGGTGATAATAAAGTCTTCATAGAAAAATCATTTGCAGAAAAATTCTGATATCGGTTTTTTTGTTAATTTATTTACTGCTCTGATCCAGATTATAAGATATCCACATTATGCTTTGAGTTCTATACAGTCTTGTCCATCATGGCTTACATACCTCAGGTTTGGAAATTTTCAATTTATTTTATTTTTAATTATAGTTCTGATACTGGTAATTACACTGCATGTACTTGGAAACAAGAAATACTTGATCTAAATAATAACATATATTGATTATTATTATTATTATTATTATTATTATTATTGGATTGTCATATGTGACACAACTTTTATGTCAACCGAAAGTTACATCTCCTAAGGTATGATTCTTGTTCTTTGGGATTCTCAATGTACTGTAGATTGTTGATACTTCAAAAATGATGCGCTTATAGTACCACTCTTCAAAAAGTTAACTGTTCTGCAAAAAGGTTTGCTCAATTGAAAATTAGGATTCTTATATCTCAAGACTATTGAACTAGCCTGACTATCTAAACTACTGCAATCCACTGATGAACACTTAAATGTAACAATTTGGGAAGTTTCTTTTATCCATTAAACTATCCTAGTCACTTAGTTGTTCAAGTTTCCAAAATAATCAATTATTTCGGAGAGGAATGGCTATTATAAAGGAATCTAGGACATCCATTACAAGAGGTCAGCTTGTTGTGGAAGAATAGTCATTACAAGAAGAAGTGAATCCTATGTAAACAGGTACAAGTTCTAGCTGTGCACTTGTGCCCATATTTGGCTTTCTTTGTAATCCATTGATTTGGGTACTCAGTTCATCCATGATTTAAGGTCCATAATCAGCGAGTTAAGTGCTTCTTAATGCAAATATGTTGTGCAGTCACTAGATAACAGAAATACCATGATGTACTTTCTCTCTGCATCAAATGAATAGTTCAAGTTGTAAGGGACCAAGTTACTAATCAGAGAGGCTAATCTCCCCTCAGGTATACTGCTTTTATCATTTTGTACCCGATCGGCATCGCACCGGGAGAAAGTGAGCCAGAAATATCAAGTTGCAATTATTTTATTCTTTGCTTCCATTTGTTTTGTCCTTCTGACGTAAAATTATGCAGTGTATCTCATATACCAAGCACTTCCATTCATAAAGGAGAGAAATCTTTATGCAAGTTTTTTTCAGAAGCTCCCAATCAGCTATCACTCCTTTGTTGTGGTATGGGACGGTCGATAACCTGAATGCACAAAAATCCTCTGTTCATGGGTTCTGATGTTTTGCTGCTTTGATGTGCCAGGCTTTGCTGATATGCTATCCAGTCTTATGGTTGAAGCTTTATCTGCATTTATTCAAGCAAAGGCGATATAAGCTGGGAAGAAAAGAACCCAAGAAAAGAATCTGACTGATATCAATCACTTGCATTTGCCATCATCACCATTGACGACTTCGAGAGGTCTGAAAAGGGGCCTGAGCAGACTTCACACTGAAAAGAATGTTCGTAATACTTGTTTGTCAAGAAAAGATTGAGATTATGCATGTACGAAAGTTGCATTTTCTCATATATTCAAAATTTCAAACGCGAATTTCTATGTATGCATATTATTCTTGTTAGATGTTCACTCATCATAATTAGGTGTAGGATCCGAAATCATGGTAACGTTATTTGAGGTTTACCAACATAATGAAATGTTGATCATGTGATGTGAATAAAGATTTGATGGAAATTAATCAAATGAAGAATAATTTATAAATGAAACAAAGACTCGAATAAGACTTCCTGCCAAAAGGAAAAGTAAAAAACTTTTGAATCTTTAACACATCCTTTGCACACACTTCTCTTTCAATGTCGTATCTATTTCTATATTCATCATCATATTATTTTCAGTACTTCACCTGTGGAACATTATTGGCGCCCCACACCTTTCAAGTTGCCATCCAACAGTTAAAATGAGGGCCGCCTACTAATGAATTGAACTCCCTTTCATGGAGTTAGTGGAGCTTTCGTAACACCATTTTCTCAAGATCCATAGTTGAGTCTTGAATTCGAGGCTATTACTTTTATTTGTTCCCTTACTCTGCCAGCTACGGACTCTGTGAGATGGTTCAAAGATGATCAACGAAAATATATTCAAATAGTAAGTAATTCATTTTTGCTTAAAAAAAATTCCAATTCTAACTCTTGTTTTTTTTTTCTGTGATCTCTCCTTAACTATGATTTTTTTTCGTGTCTACTAGTGACTTTCAAATTTTTCGCGGACCTCACCTGAACTATGCTGCCTCCTTAAGTCCATCCGTCAACGTCCGTTATTTTTTTTGTTATCTTTATTTTTTTAAATTATGAATAAAGTTCAGATAAATGTGCTTAAAGTAATACCTAATAGTAAATATAAAAAAATACGGGATGAGGGAGGGATAATATTAATTTTATTTTAACCTCGCTTACCTGAACTTCATGAGGGCATTTTGATTATTTTATAATTAAAAAATAAGAAAAATAACGAAAAAGTTAACGATCGACGGATTAAAAAAAACCGACATAATAACGATATAATTCAGAGGTCCACGAAAAATTTAAAAGTAGTTGATAATTTAGGGGGGGTATTTTTTTTAACAACATCACTGAGTGATTTCACCTACTACGGAGTACGGACTTCCAATTTCATAGACTAGAGTTGGGTATTTGTCTATGTTAACATTTTGGTAGATGTCCTACTTAACTCGACGATTCATGCCATGACACCTTTGCTATCACGTCGAAATGGTACACATCTCTCTCTCTCTCTCTCTCTGGGGTACACATCTCTCTACATGGTCCGTTGCCTTGCATGGACGATGCGCTGAGGGGACCTACCGAGTTAAATAAAAAGATATAGCTTTCGTTCGAATAAAAAAGATGATTGAACTTTACTTAAATCTTTATAATACGTAGGAAAAGGAAAGCTAAAACAACAACCACATTATGTCAGTTTCCACCATTCAAATATTTGATAGGAATGTTCATGAATCGGATAGAATTCAACTCATGAATAGAATTCTATTCGACGTGATCAAATATAAGTTCGGTGATAGAATTATTCGATCATCATTTCTTTTATTTTTTGTATTATCTAATATAAAATATATTTAATATTTGTTTTAAAGTATAAAATAGGGTTTTCCAAATATTTCAATATTGTTTTTATACTTCAGATAATTTATGTTAATATATTTTAACATTTTAAATTAAATATATATTTAAAATTAAATAAAAAGTAAGATAAATAAATAATCATGTGACATTGAGATCGAGTCGGATTAGATTATTTCGTTCACCAAATGGATCCGATCCGATAAACACTTTTAATATTGGCTTTTGCTAATTTGCTTTGCTAATTCAAGGGCTTTGCTAATTCAAGGGCTTTGCTAATTGGCTTTTGCTTATTGCCATAAAAATGATGAGTAGGTAATGCTTAACATCTGATAGATCGCGTGTGTGCTTCTATTATTTCGTGATAAATCTTGCTGACTACTTGGACATCTTGTTTCCGCATAATAACAATTAATTACAGTGATTACCTGCATTGATATTATTATTTTGGTTATTGATAAATTATAGACGGCGTACTATTTTTGTTGTTACAATAATTGATGTCAGTCATTGTTTTGCGTCAGAATAATAGTATAATCCAAAGTTCTTAAAGGGGAATCATGTGCTCTTGTAATGTTCTCTTTTCAATTATGTCTGAGGGGACTTCCCTATGAATCATCCCCTGGTTCGTTGGGAGTTTCCATCCCAATCCTGATTTAAACTGAATTCGGATGACTCACTTTTTAGCAACTCTGGGGTGGGAGGAGCAGGTTTCATCATCAGAGCTTCTAACACTGGGTTTGTTTGTGCAGGGACATTGCATAATCGTTTCTATTCGGTCTTGGAACACTACAAGAAATATGAGAATTATGGACGATCAAAACTATATGTAATTTCTCCAAAAATCAACGTTTCCGACGATTTTTTCGATGGAATCGGGACGTCCGAAAAATGATCGTCGCAAATCAATTTCCAATGGTTGAAGAAGAAACGCCAAAAATTTTGACGACTTTTTCACGGTCACGACCGCCTGTATTTCGATGGTCGACAAAACCGTCGAAAATTCAGCGGTCGTGATCACCGATATTTGCGGCGGTCGACGAAACCGTCAAAACTTCAGCGGTCACGACCGCCGAAGTTTCGACGATTTTGTTGACCGCCGCAAATATCGACGATTGTTATCGCCGAAAATCTTGGCTGTCATAGAGAGAGACACGCCGGCGGGAGAGGGTTGTCGGCGATCAACGCTTGACGTCCGGTCATAGGCTCGCCGACCGGGAGAGGAAGAGAGAGAGTGAGAGGGAGAGAGAGAGGAGAGGAGGGAGAGAGGGGAGGATGAAAGAAATAATGGGTATATATATATATGTTGAAAGATGAAAAAGCAGGAAAATGAAAAAAAGTGGGATAACGAAATTTTAATTACCGACGGCTCTGGAAAAGCATATATTAATTATTTTTAAAATTATCGAAAATTATTTAATTGTAAAAATAAAATACTATATTTAGTTATATATAATTTTTTTATTTTATCGACGGTTTGAACAGTCGCTAATTATTACCGATGGTCGGAACCGTCGAAAATTACGATGGTTTGGACTGTCGCAAATTATATTAATAAAATACTCCTCATATTATATTATTATACATTTACGACCGTCGAAAATTGTGACGGATGGATATCCGTCGAAAATATCGATGTTCCTAATCGTCGAAAAATAAAATAATAATATAACAAATTATATAATTTATTATTTTCATTTCTGACGATCGCAACCGTCGAAAAATCCGTCGAAAATTGCGGCGGATAAATATTCGTCGAAAATATCGACGTTCCTAATCGTCAAAAAATAAAATAATAATATTATAAATTACATAATTTATTATTTTTATTTTCGACGGTTGTAACCATCGAAAAATCCGTCGAAAATATTTTCATCGCAAAATCCGTCGCAAATTGTGACGGATTTCTATCTTGTCAAAAATTGCCCGTCGGAGAATGATAATTTTGTTGTAGTGGAAGCTGAAGTCTGAGCCATCCGCAACGGGCTACTGCACTGTTAGCGTCGAGGCATCACTTATATTCTCCTCGAGACAGATTCTTAGCTTGCTGTCGATATTATCACCAACAATTCTCCCTATCTGTGGCGCCTTAAGAACAAATTTTATGATATTGCGGCCTATCGATCTTTGTTTCTACACCTTAATTGTAGGCATATATCTCGATCAGCAAATGTAGAGATTGATTCTTTAGCATCTTTTGGTAGAAGATCGCTTGTCGATCAATTTTGGGAGGACCCTTCTGGGCTTCCTCCAATTTTTGTGTAATGACGTTATTGGCTAATCTAATCCTATCTTCCTTAAAAAATTATATGAGAAAAAAATAAAATAAAATAACAGGAGATCGATGTATGTTATTGTAATAAATTGTTGATAAGATCCACCACACGTTTTTGCTCGACGCATGTGGTCCATTCATTTGGGACACGTCTGCTTGATATATATAATATATACTTTTAAAGTGCCATGCACAATAATTGCTGGATCCAAAGTGCATCAACTATGAAGCCAATAATTCACACCTCCGGTAAATGATTCAAACCACATTCTCGCAACATAAACCTCTTTCTCACATAAACAAAATCTGAATCCCAATCCATCTAACTCTTAGATTTACTGTTTGCGTTACAAAATCAACCACAACAAAGCCTTATCCCACTAGTGAATCAAATAAATAAATAAAGTGTTGACTTCGTGTCTCAAAACTTCGACCCAGATGCTGATTTTGACACTCGAACAGGCCTTCTCCTCCAATAACATATAGGAAGATAACACGATCCCCAGCAGCCTCACAGACACAAATGCTTCACCTTCCACAATGGAAGAAGTATAATCTTTCTCAGGATCTTTTGGAAAAAGTGGAGGATTGTTCGTTGCCTGATTCCCAAGCCTTTAGCAGGAGATTCTCTGCATGAACAGGACCATGTATGAGTAAAGAGTGTCCATGGATGGAATTCTTTACTTCTGATTAGTTCTTAGTCTGAATTCCTCAGGCCTCTGCTGGGGCAAAGCAGGTTTTCAGGTGATCTTTGTTCTTACTTGTGTCACAATCAATCGGCCTTCCTTTCTCTCCATGGCTTTGATACAATATACTGCTTTATTCATTCACTTATTTATATCTTTCCTGTTACTAATTGTAGTACGATGTTATAGTAGCAAGTCGCAACCTCGAGTGCTTGCTGTGACCCAGACCTGCCGGGTTCAGAAGATGAGATCAGCTCCTCTACTGTTGCTTCTTTCCTTCCTGGTTGGTCTGAATGGAGCACTGGCCCAACGTCAGAACAGTACCGTGTTCAACGTTGGTGCCCTTTTCACCTTCAACTCTACTATCGGTAGGTCAGCAAAGCTTGCGATTGAGCTTGCGCTCCAAGATGTTAATGCAGACCCGAGCGTGCTTGCAGGGAGTACACTGAACATAATCATGCAAGATACAAAGTGCAATGGATTCCTTGGGATAACTGAAGGTGATGTGAGGTCCAAATATGACACTCTTATAATTTATAGTTCCTTCAGTTTCACTGAATTAGTACTCTGAAGTCCTACAAGTAAAAGAGTACTCTTTCACTAGTGCTGTCTCCTGCTTTCTAGTTCTGAAGTCATATCAAAGATTTTAGATTAAGATAATTAGACTCTGTCTTTTGTTGCAGCTCTGCAATTGCTGGAGAAAGATGTGGTTGCAATCATCGGTCCGCAATCATCAGGCATCGGCCATGTAGTCTCTCATGTTGTTAACGAGCTGCATGTGCCACTCTTGTCATTTGCGGCAACGGATCCTGATCTATCTTCATTGGAGTATCCTTACTTCATACGGACAATTCACAGTGACTATTTCCAAATGAATGCCATAGCAGACATGATCACATTATACGGATGGAGAGAGGTCACGGCCATCTTTGTGGACGACGACTACGGCAGAGGAGGCATAACAGCGCTCGGCGATGCACTCGCGAAGAAGCGGTCCAAGATCTCATACAAAGCTGGATTCCCTCCTGGTGCTGACTCGAGTGTGATCAATGACCTGCTGGTGCAAGTCAATCTAATGGAGTCCCGAGTTTATGTCGTTCATGCTAATCCTGACTCGGGCATCAATATATTTGCCATTGCCAAGCGTCTAAGCATGCTGGACAGTGGCTATGTGTGGATAGCGACTGATTGGCTCGGTTCCGGTCTTGATTCATCGCTTGCAGCTGACCCCAACACCATGAGCCTTCTTCAAGGCGTGATCACTTTTCGCCATCACACTGCAGATTCTGACCGCAAGAAGAATTTTTTGTCGAGGTGGAATGATATGATCCGCAAAGGAAATGCTAGTTCGAGCTTGAACGCCTATGGCATGTTTGCCTATGATTCTGTCTGGCTAGTCGCGCGTGCTGTCGACCAGTTTCTGAAGGGAGGACAAGCAGTCAACTTCTCTAGTGATCCAATGCTTCATGATGCTAATGGCAGCAGCCTTCACCTGTCAGCACTGCAAAGTTTCAGTGGAGGTGAACAGTTACTTCAGCAGTTGTTATTGGCCAATTTTACCGGGTTGACAGGCCAGATCCAGTTTGATTCAGACAGAAATCTAATTCGTCCGGCCTATGAGGTTCTCAACGTCGTCGGACAGACGTCTCATCTGATCGGATACTGGTCAAGCTACTCGGGTCTCTCAGTTGTTGCTCCAGAAATCTTATACAATAAACCTAAGAACATATCAACCAGTGGCCAACAGCTCTTAAGTGTGATATGGCCTGGTCAGACCACAAATTTGCCTCGTGGATGGGTGTTTCCTAATAATGGACAGAAGCTTAGGATTGGGGTTCCTAACAAAGTAAGCTTCAAACAGCTTATATCAAACGATTCTGGCATCGACAACCTAAGTGGTCTATGCATTGATATATTCAATGCTGCAGTTAAGCTGCTGCCTTATCCAGTGCCATTCTCTTTTATACTAATAGGAAATGGATATGAGAACCCAAATTATGACGATATCATCAACATGGTCGCTCAAAATGTGAGTAATATTATTGCGTCAACTTCTTCTTTTTACAAGCTTTATCATCTTTTATAGGCCCCCAAAATGGTTGCTTTGTACTCAATTCTTGTCTTTAGGAACTTGATGCAGCTGTAGGAGACATTGCGATTGTCAGAAATAGAACAAGAATCGTTGACTTTACGCAGCCATACACGGAATCAGGCCTTGTTATAGTTACTTCTGTTCAAGAAAAGAACTCAAGTGCTTGGGCATTCTTGAAACCATTTACCTTGGAGATGTGGTGTGTCACCGGTGCCTTCTTTCTTTTTGTGGGGGCAGTTGTTTGGATTCTTGAACACAGGTTGAACAAAGATTTTCGTGGATCTCCGAAGAAGCAGATTATGACGATATGTTGGTAAGTAATTGTAATCTACTTGTATATATATACACAAGTAAACTCGACTTATTGCACCACTGAATAGTTGTGGCACCATGCTTTTGTTGTCAGAACTCAAAAAATTCAA
Source organism: Pontederia crassipes (assembly GCA_030549335.1). Lineage (NCBI taxonomy): Eukaryota > Viridiplantae > Streptophyta > Magnoliopsida > Commelinales > Pontederiaceae > Pontederia > Pontederia crassipes. The sequence continues at coordinate 7,959,356 of CM060189.1, forward strand.
TTCTCAATTCTGTTTAAGAGCAACAATAACAACAAAGCCTTATCCCACTAGGTGGGTCGGCTACATGGATCATATGACGCATTCGTTGATCCATGTTCATGAAATTCGACATCATACGACAATTCTGTTTAAGAGCATAATTAGACAAAATGGACAGCAAAAAATAAATCAGATACTAGTATACATGCATATGAGAAAACTCAGATATTTGCCTGTGGACCTGTCATACTGTTGCATCAATTTCTTACCTTTGAGCTTCACTTTTGAAATGGCCACTATTTTCTGTGACTAAGGGATTATCTTTTCATGGAAATTTGAGAAATTAACTTTCCCTGACATTTCCGTCTTTCAGGTTTAGTTTCTCAACGATGTTCTTTGCTCACAGTAAGTATAGTCATTTGAAGCTGCTAAAACGCTGTCCTGAAAAGCTCCCAATCAATCTTCTAATGCTATTACATTCATTTGCAAATTGGAATTTGCAGGAGAGAACACGGAGAGCTCCCTCGGCCGTTTCGTGTTGATCGTGTGGCTGTTTGTTGTCCTAATTATCACTTCAAGTTACACAGCCAGTCTAACATCAATTCTCACTGTTCAGCAGCTGTCCTCCGGGATTAAAGGCCTTGAGAGCTTGCAAGCAAGCTCTGACCCTATTGGCTACCAAGTCGGGAAGTTTGCGTATAAATATATGATAGATGAACTTGGCATTCGTGAATCAAGGCTAAAACCTCTGAACACAATACAAGACTATGCAAAAGCTCTTCAGCTGGGACCCAAAAATGGCGGAGTTTCTGCCATAGTGGATGAGGTTCCATACATTCAGATTTTCCTGACCGCCTACTGCGACAAGTTCAGGATAGTGGGTCAAGAGTTCACCAAAAATGGATGGGGATTTGTGAGTAATTTATTCCTGTCACCCTTAGCAAAGCATTTTCAAAATTTGGAGGGTCGGTGACACTGCATTTAGTAATAACTGATTGCTATTATTGCGGCATCTTAGGATTTGGAATGCTTGGTCTCTTCAAGTTGGTATGCCATATGTTTCTGATGACACCACAATTGCACTAAACTGATGAGTGCTTGCAAGATGCAGCACAATTTTGGTTGCTTTCTGAAATATGGAATTTAAAAGCTTTTAGGCCCTTTGCCATCCTTGGCCAATGGTATTTTGCTTGCAGATTCTTGGTTTTCTTACTCAAGAACAGTTTGAGTCGAATGCATTATGAAAACATATGTTGCACTTCTGAGTTTTTGTCAACGTCCTTGTTATCTTCTGAAAGCTTGACAATTGAACGTCATTCATATCCAAATGTATAAATTTTCTGTAAAGACTGCAAACTACTGATACTGTTTCAGATAATTAGGTGCAGCAAACCTTCTGTTTCTCCTATTCTAAAGTGCAATAACATTGATTCAAGATCAAGTACAGGATTAGTAGCCTGGTTCACTCGTGAATTCTGTGAAGTACTATTTGCACATTATGCAATTGTTACGGCTAATCAGAATGCTTTTGCAAACAGGCTTTCCAGAGAGACTCCCCACTTGCAGTGGACTTGTCCACCGCCATACTGGCACTGTCCGAGAACGGCGATCTCCAGAGAATCCATGACAAATGGCTGACGCAGAGCGGATGCGACGCCGGAGATGCTGACATGGACTCCAGCAGGCTAAGCCTCCGTAGCTTCTGGGGCCTCTTCGTCGTGTGTGGTGCTGCATGCTTCCTGGCTCTCGTCCTGTTCTTCGTCAGAATATGCTCCCAGTTCATGAACTATAACAGCGCGGCGGCGGCGGCCGCCGAGACGTCCGAAGGTTCTGGGGTAGTGAAGGGGCCGCCGAAACGGTTCAAGAGCTTGAAAAGCTTAAAGGATTTCATGGACAAGAAAGAAGAGGAAGTGAAGAAGGTCATCAAGAAGAAGACGAGTGACAAACAGCATCCAAGTCCTCGGACTTCGGATGCACTGTCGGAGTCACAAGCATAGATTTCAGATACATGGCAGCAATGATGCACTGACATATAAATGCACAGATAAAACACATGCATAGTTCATTATATTTTATCTTTTTGTTCCCTCATTATTGAAGAAATGTGAATAGGAAATGAACAGATCATTTCTACTTGGCTGTTTTTTCTTTATAATAGAGAAGAATGAAGAGTTTGTTGTTTCTAAGCAACTTGGTGAATGGGAATTGAATTTGTGATTTTGTGGATTGTACATCATTGCTCTTATTAGAAAGTTAACATACGTTTTTTTTGTGATACTGTAATCTCATGTTTTATTTTTTTTCCTATTTCCTATTCACATTTTACTTTTTTTTAATACCCACTCGGAACCTCCGGAACTCAGAGTTAGTGGCACCTCGGTAAAAAGCACATTTTGTTAAAGAAATAGTTTTGATAATTCTTAAATATTGTAATATGTTGATTATAAAAATTAAAATTTTGAAATGAATGGGATTTAACACTAATAAATATTAAAAAAAATAGGCTGAAAAAAATTAACAAAAAAATTTATTTCAACAATTTTTAGTTCAAATTAAACATATTATAATTAAACTAAATGTACATGTAAAAACTATATTTTAAAATATAATAAATAATTTATAACCAAATTAAGTAAAACAATAAATTCAGATTATCGTAAGATTTTTATCTACACCTATTTAGATTTTTTTACATATAATCAAAGACACCCTGAGTTTTAATCTCTCAAAGCTTCCAATTTTGCTCTTTCAATTTTTCGCGTCACCTTCGCGGTCGAACCGAACCGGCTTCCCGCCTCTTAGAAATATACAAATGTGGGCTCCACAACTAAAAGATCTCTTCCGTTCGTCTTTGCTGTCAGGCGCATCTAGACGTCTTCCGCTCAACCACGTCAGCGATCCGAGCCATATTGCTCATCCAATCATCATCCACCACTCCCTTCCTATATATACCAGGCCTTCCCTGTCCTTCCCTTTCACCCGCATATCTAATTCTTCTCCCTTTCTCTCATTTTTTTTAACGATCAGCGATGGCGCCGAAGGCCGAGAAGAAGCCCGCGGAGAAGAAACCGGCGGAGAAGGCTCCGGCGGAGGACAAGGAGAAGAAGGCCGCCGAGAAGGCCCCGGCGGAGAAGAAGCCTAGAGCAGAGAAGCGCCTCCCGGCCTCCTCCAAGGGCGGCGACGCCGCCGGCGACAAGAAGAAGAAGAGGGCTAAGAAGGGCTCCGAGACCTACAAGATATACATCTTTAAGGTCATGAAGCAGGTGCACCCGGACATCGGCATCTCTAGCAAGGCCATGTCCATCATGAACTCCTTCATCAACGACATCTTCGAGAAGCTCGCCGGCGAGGCCTCCCGTCTCGCTCGCTACAACAAGAAGCCCACCATCACCTCTCGGGAGATACAGACCTCCGTTCGTCTCGTCCTCCCCGGCGAGCTGGCGAAGCATGCCGTGTCCGAGGGAACCAAAGCTGTCACCAAGTTCACGAGCTCGTAGTTTGGAACCCTAGGTTTTCGTGGCTGATGCCGCCTTTGCTTTTCTCCTTTGGGCTCTAGTTTTCCTAGTTGACGATGTGATTCGAATTTTGGTTAAAGGTGACATTTTGCCATATTGGTCGCGTGTGCGTTCATGCTTTCCATTTAAATGGATATGACTTGTATGTACAAGGTTTTTAAGTAAAAAGATCATGTTCTCCACTTGGGTTTATTTTCTAAGTTGATTGTTTCACCTAAATTTTGTTCCTTGGAATTGAAATCTACAGAACTTAAGTTTCATTGATCGGTTATTTCAGCTTCTCTTGCAATAGTTACACAGCTTCTTTGTAGAAGGCTCTTCTGTTGTGAATGTGGTTTTTTCTAAGATGTGGCAGATGAATTCTGCTAAACTGTGTGGTAAACTGCTGCTATCTGTGGTGTGTGTGCTTCTCTCGGTGAATCATTTCTTCCAGGCTTGGTAGCATTTTTGTTGATATAATAGTTTGGTCATCTGTATTGCTTGGGCATCATTTTTTATGATATACTGCACATTATGTTAAACTTGATCAGAATGTTTGTTGTTCAGAAACTGAAAGGCTTACTTTGTGAAAACCAAACTTTGCTAATAGTTTTAAAAATTTATATCTTTGTGAAAACCAAACTTGAGGGCATTCCTCTGTGTGTATGCTTATTAAGACGGAAGCAAGGACCGAGTTTACTTGCAAGTTAAAAACGGTGATCCGAGAAACTTTCAGCAAGAAACAACTACTTTCAGCTAAGTTAATAAATTGAGAAGAATGCCTCCCTGGTTCAATGGACTTCTTTTCTCATGGAATGTAGGTGGTTCTTCAGAACACATTTTGCTCAATGTCATTGTTTTCCCTGATCGATGGTCTTTGGTTTGAGTCCTAATTTGAGGCTTACAAAATACCAATAGCCTCTAGGATAACACCCGCCTGCAGGATGTGTAATGGTAACTCCTTGTAAGACTCGGGACATCTCTTTTTCATATGCCATGTCTCACTGGAGGTTTGTAAATGCTAGAATCGACTGGATTTCCATTAGGACTGAACTGGATTGGTAATACGTTGGACCCTGTCATAAACGTTGGGCTTTCAGATTGGTACCGCTACTAGGTTAAGAATATTCTTAATCATGCTATGTTTATGTACGATGAGTGGCGCTGAGAAGTTCTTATGATTTAAACTTGTGTAATCTTTAATCTTTGATCTACTCACGCATCAATAAAGGTTTTGAATGATTAACACAGGTTAATCATCTTTCTGACAAAAGCAAGGATTGCCTTCCATATTGTTTCTCTTGGTGATGATTGGAAGGGCATCCCTCTGTGTGTGCTATGTGTGTGTGTGCGCCTGTTACTATGTTATCATCAAGGAAGCAGTATATGTGACATCTATATTCGAGCACTCAACTTGGTAAATCTTTATTTTATTTTACTCAACCTTGAGTTTGTTAGGATAGTTTCATATATGAATAATTCAATAAATTCTCCTTAATTATCTTACTGTTACATGTCAGTCCTGCCATTTCCTTAGAGAATGATCTTATTACAAATTCTAGTTTGATCACTCATTGTACATATTTGGCTTCTTGGTGCGGTACACATGTTAGTAATCACAGGTTACTAATCCTGGAAAGTCTGTAGCTTCTATCCAAATTCTGAAAGTAGCCACATTTTACATTCTCATTTTAACGGTACCTTCTGACGCCTGCCTCATTCAGTCATTTGGGTGGCACCGTTCTGGTCATACAGAAAATGTGATCCACAACGTTGGAGACAGAAGCAGAGAGGTAGGAATATGATGCTTGCACCTCTTTAAGAATCAGAGGAATTTGTTTAAATCAAGGTCCAACTTCACTGCCTTGAGTGTTCTCAGCATCAGATAAGTGTGATTGTTTCAATTTCTGTCAATGTTTTGCTCCATTAAGGTGCATTATTATTTTTATTTATTCCTTTTTTGTTGATAGGTGAGCTAGTTTTCAGTGTTTTTAAGTGTTCTCCCATTTGCTTCAGTGGATGTACTTATTTTCAGATCAGATGAAACAGAAAAAGGCATAATTTGATAAAATAAAGTCAAGAACCAAATTTATAAGGCATTTGCCTCAGTGGCTGTACTTATTTTCAGATGAAACAAAAAAAGGCATAAATTTGAGGAACTAAAAGATCAGAATAAAGAGATTATTTGATGAGGACAAATATGCTTCTTACCCGGACAAGTTACACAAGTAATATCATGAAAATAACACTAGCAAGACAGTTGAACACCTTGCGTATATAATAAGGATATGATCTCTAAGCTACACATACAAATACCCAGAAGTCCCTGTTTGATGAAAGCTTCAAGCAGCTAAACCAGTTTGGGCTCCCATCCGGCAATGATGTACTCTTTCCCACCCGTGGTCTTTGTGAACGACTCCCTGTTGAACAAGAGCTGCACAAAGCCACAACTATTAGTATTTGGAGAGGCTCAAACACATCACACCCATGATCTTTTTTGTGTATCATGAGCAAAATTGTGACACCCCAACAAAATTAGATGGGATTTGTTGTTTGCAACTATTAGCTCGAATCGAACTTTGCCAATCCAACTGTACATACCTCCAGATAAGCACGAAGATGCCCCAAGCTCTGGGGGATGCTCCAGCCCTTGAAATGGCCGAGAGTTACCTCAAGGTGATAGAGTTTTGGTGCTAGACTCAAGTCCACGGCAGAGATGTTATCACCGTTAACAAAAGGGCCCTGTGCCAACAGGTGAATCGATTAGATACGTTGACACAAGTATCTCAACTTTGAAGGACCTGGCAGATTGTTTTCTGCTCAGAAAAGGGTGCATGTAGCATGCGTGTATCATGGACTTGGAGTACCAATTGTTCTATGCCAAGAGTGTCATAATTAAAAGATGATGGGTTTGGCTTTCGAAATGTATGTTGGCCAGAATTACTCAGATTTTTGGCACGTACATGATTTTTTAAGTGATCATCAAAAGCCTGCAATTCAGCAAGCAAGGCTTGCTCTGAACCATCACTAGGATCCTTGCTCTTCAAGAACTTCATGAATGCAAACAGTATTTTTGATCCCCTGAGATGCCAAATATGGAACTGTGTGTTAGAGTAGCTGACAAATTGAATCAAGATCAACACAGTTACATAGATAGATATAAATGATGCTGATCTGAGATGCACCGCTCAGACTCCTGACAAACCAATATCAGCAACAACAGTAACACAAAAAAGCAGAGAAACAAGAAGCAGAAAGCATACGCAGTTGCATATTCCGGAGGAGTCACCAGAGAAGGTTCAGGGTATTTCTCCTCTATCATGGCCGTTATGACATCAGAATCCGGGATCCATTTGCCGTCGCCGAAGTCGATCACCGGCACCTTTCCTCCAGGATTTACTTGCAGGAACCTGTGAGGAGAACGTATCGAAATCAAAGATTCTACCTTTCTCATCACTCAGAAAACTCCAACTCCAATACAGAAACGAAAAAGTTGGAGAACCATTCAGGCTTTTGTTTGAGGTTGATCAGCTTCGTCTCGTAGGGCACCTTCTTCTCCTCCAGAGTGAGAAGAACCCTGTGGCAAAAGGGACCTGCAGCGGGTTTGCCATTTCCAACATGAGTTCAATTCAACAGCAGCAAGGGACAGTAGAAACTAAAGTTGGAGGGAGAAGAAAGTGTTACAGTCGCCAAGCGCGTCGGGGGCGTTGTCCGCAGCCTTGACGCAGACCTTGAGGGGAGCAAGGGAAGCAGCAGCCATGGGCGAGGACAGGCGCAGGAGGGTTCGAGTTATCATACACCGGATATGATGCTAATGCTTGGAGATGGGGGAGAAGCGTCGGAAACGAAGAGCTGAGCTTATAATGCAGCCCTGGCTGGCGCTGAAGTCAACGTTGATGTATCCAAAATTAAAGTTGAGAAAAATAATAATCAAAATAATTAAACGTTCTACTTTATCCAAAATTAAATTTGTCACATAAATGTCAATCTCTCTTTCTCCATTTTGCTTTTATGTTTTAGATTTCATCATCTTATCAAGAAACTCAATCGTTTCATAAAAAAAAAAATAAGAACACCTCTATTTTATCCTATATGTTACTAGAACAATCTTGAATATTTTTTTGTTTAATTCGAAGCCGAACAAAACCTATAGAACCGGAAAATCACATACAAAAAGATATGACCTAATTATATAAATTCTAGGTGTAATTTAATGGTTTATTTTTTGTTTTCATTTAAACAATTAGACTACTCACATATTATTTGGCAGTGAATGATTAAAACAACGACCAAGTCAAAGAAACTAGACGAGAGATGATATTGGTGTAATTTGATGGATTCCATCCTTAGTGGACCAAATATATTTAATTGGATGCATGCAAGAAGGAATTTTTTTTATCAACTCATAATAGAATTTTATTTTTCTCAGATGGCAACCGGGTGAGAAAGTTTGAAGTCTTTAGTTAAGTTAAATTAAGAATGAAACAAAGCAAATCTCCTTTCTATTTTAATAAAGAGAAAATGTAAACAATTCGTTTTTTTGGGGGGCCAATTTTCTTAGAGAAAATTTGGGGTCAACTTTATCAAGCCATCCCCATCCATCAAACCTGGAAAAAAGTCCAAATTTCAGTTCATTTTAATTTAATGCCACCTCAACAACTGGTTCAAACAGACAGCACCGATCGCGTTTGACACATCGAAAAATATTTGTTCATTAAATAGAAGCATTGTCCATATTTGTTCATTTCCTCGTTACAAAATAATACCCTTGTTCATGGAAATACACTAAAGAATGATATATATTACATTGAGGATGTTATTGAAGGAGGGAAAGATTTACTTTAAATTAGATTACATACTTAGACGGTGACGATTCTTTTTATTATGAAATATTAATAATTATAAGAATATAAAATAACTCAGTCGTCGTAAAGTTTATATAAGAAAATCCAAAACAACATTCATCCCACGGCTTCATCCCTCCTTGTTTAAGCCTATGAAATGCATAAGGGTGATATAGAGTTACAATTGAATTAAGATTTAAGACACGAGGGAAAAAACATAAAACCAAAATATATCATAAAAAAATAAAATTTATGCAATCTTGAAAGACAACAAAAATGAATCAGAGAATTCGTTAGAATCCTATAAGCAGTTAAGCACTCAGAGTTGATGATTACAATTCTAACTCTTACGGAATTTGTATGGGTTTAATGCATATTATTTTTTTCATCAACGATTCATATAGGAAAAAAAAAAGATTAAATATCATCATTTAGGTTCATCATTCACCTAAATCATTGAATGTAATAATCTTTTTCACGGTCGGGGACAGTGCCCTTGGAAGAAAAACATTTAAGTTCATTTTATTTTAAATTCAGAAGTAATTATTCCCATATTTTTTTTAAAAAAATATTATTGAGTTAGAGTGCATATATAAAAAGGATTTAATGGAATAATTACACCTCAAGCTAATGGTGAAAGTGATTCGGGTCGGGTTGATTTTTCGATCAAAAAAATCATTCGTTGCTTTACGAATCGATTTTTTAAATCATAAAAACCATCCTAAAATCAAGAAAAAAAATCACCCTCTAGCGGGTCAATTTTTCGAGATTTTTTTACCCCTATTTTAATAAATAATATTTTCAAAAATATAATAAATTAATATTAATATTAACTTATTTAATTTTGTAACTAAATATAGGATATATTGTTAGAACTATAAAATTAGAGTTTTGATAGTAATATATTAAGCTATATAAAAAATTATTATACTAGTAATAAAATAATTGATTATATCTAAATTAATTATATAAATAAAAATTAATAAATAAAAGTGAGCTGCAGGGATTTTCAGAATTTTTTCGAGTGAGATTTTAATTTAAGTGGATCGATTTTGCTCTATTTAAAAATTATTCTAAATCGTTTAAATTTCTAATTTTTAGTTTTTTTCGAATTCGAATAAGTTTTTCGGTTCGAGTGAATATTTCGGATGGCAGGGGATCCCGGGCGTCATTATCTGGCCGATGCGAAGGAGATGATTTTTCGCATCATCTGACTGCGTACATAATATTGCTTTTCCATCTAGAAGCCGAGGACCATTTGGCCGCTTATGCACCACCAACAACGTAAATGTCGCTCTTGGGCAGCAGGTCAACTCGGTTGCCGATAGGAGACAATTGTTAATAATGTCGTCAATGCTAGATAATTCATTTGGTCCCTAAAGACAATTGAAAGTAAGGTGCTCATAATACCACTTTTATAGTATTGTAAGACTCGGTCAGTTAAAATGGTCCCGGCATTAAAACGATCATCCAAAGATCCATTTTGATCTGATAAAATTCGAATTTAAAAATAAAACATACAAATATTATTAAAACTTTTATATATATATATATATGATATAATGGGGTCCTCTCCCTGTAAGGGAGGAGGACCAACCTCTGCCCATCCGCGTTCGTCGGGTCTCTATTCAACGAGCACTTTTTTCACGGTTCGGGGGTAGATGAGGCTTTGGACCGATTATTGCGGTAAAAAAAATGAGGGATGGAGTTCATCATGGAAAAAATGCCCGTGACATAGTTTTCATTTTGACGAGGAAATTTCGACGAGCAATGATGACGACCTCGCGGTGGCGGCAGCGCCGACCTCGTAGCGTCCTGTCTCGCATAGCGATCTTCTCGCGGTAGGGGACGACGACGATGGTGCGACGGTCTCGTGAGGCGATTGTCCGGTCTCGCAATGAGGGACGACGATGACGGTGCAGCGGTCTCGCAGGACGATCGTCTTGCGGAGGGGGACAACGATGACAGTGCCATGGACGGAGCCAAGAGAAAATGCGAGACGGGGGGGGGGGGGGGCAATATTTCAATTTATCAAATAAAAAGTTATTAATAATAATTATTTTATTATACATTTGCCATGTCAAAAAAAGAGCTCTACGCTCTTTTAAATTACAAAAATCATCTATAAGTGAATCAATATACAATTCTTTCTCGATATAAATCATCAAACAATCAGAAAGAAATTCATCTTCAATCTTATTGCGAAGCTTATTTTTTATTATCTTCATTGCCGAAAAAGGATCGTTCTGTAGTAGCCGTAGAAACTGGAAGAGTTAGAATAAGGGTCACTATTCTGTATACAAGAGAATAGATTTGTGATTTTCTTGTTTTAACCAACCACTGACTAAGATCAGTTATAGTTGATAATTCTTCAAAATCAAAAAGTTGCCTAACATGATCAAAATGCTCAATTTGCATCCTCAATTGTGACATCTCATGTTTAGAAAAATCTTTCGAATAAAATTTCTGTACTAGTTGGCAAATATCATCAATCCTCAATGATAAATGCATCTCTCTTGGATCAAGAGCTGAACTAAGAGTTAATAATTCGACAGTGTGATCATTGAATTTACTTTTAAATTCTTGCAACTGAGAGTCGATCACAACATTGAAAATATCAATTCTATAATGATGTTCCAATTTTATGCCATCTGATTGATGTCGTGCCCTTGTTCTATCAACATGAGGAGCATTTAATTGTGAAATAGGTATATTAACTCTTTCACAAAAGTCTTTCGCCTTAATAATTAACTTATCATATCCATCGTCCCTTAACTTCTGAATGCTCAATTTCGTAGATGAAACAAGATCCATTGCATTTAAAATATCCTGAGATTGACTTTGTAGAGTCTGACATAATGAATCAGAGATTGTAAGAATTTTTTTCATAAGGTGTAAAATGAAAACAAACTCAAAAGTGGTCAATGTCTCATATGCTGCATCTGCATCTGCACGTTGAGCTGAAGTGACACCATCATCAATAATATTCAACAAAACTTGACATGTTGCACTGAAGTACTTGATTAAACTCAAAACTGATTTCAAATGTGAACTCCATCTTTTATGTCCAGGTTTTTGTAAAGTACCAATTTGATTCTGTCATTTTCCCGTTTGAAGCTCATTATTAGAAAGTAAATGAGCAATATTTGCAGCATGTGCATCTTTCAGTTGATCCATGCGTTTACTTGAAGCAGAAGCAATGTTGACAATTAAACTTAACTTATTAAAGAAATGGTGAATAGGGATCACATCTTTCGAAGCAGCGACTAATGCTAGAAGTAGTCGGTACGCCATACAATGAACATAATAAGCATAAGGACATGTATTTAAAACTAACGCTTGTAATCCATTCCATTCTCCCCTCATATTACTTGCACCATCATAACCTTGACCTCTAATGTTTTGAATATTAAGGTTGTGATTTGATAGTACCATAAAAATTTCATGTCTTAATGTCAATGCAGTAGTATCTTTGACATGAACAAGCCCGAAAAAACGTTCTTTTACACATCCTTTCTGATCAACAAATCTTAAAACAATAGACATTTGCTCTTTTTTAAACTCATCTCGAGCTTCATCAACCATAATACAAAATTTTGCATCACCAATTTCTTCACTGATCATATTTTTTATTTTTGTTGAAATAACTTGCAAAATTTCCTTTTGTATTTGTGGTGAAGTGTAGGAAGCATTTTGCGGAGCTTTATCTAAACATTTTTTTACTTCATCGTTGTAAGAACCCAATAAATTTAATAATTCACGAAAATTTCTAGGTCTTTGTAATGTTTTGGTTTCATCATTCTCTCGAAAAGCACATCCTTGTAATGCAAGCCATTTAACTGCGTCAATTGATGTTTTTAAACGAATCCTATTCTCCTTGATTTTTTGAGATGTATACTGCTCCAATCTATTTTGAATGTGTGAAGATTGGTCAACTAAATCCATCCAAGCTTTTTCAGCATTTCGATGAGGTGAAGTATGATCTTTTCCTATGTGAGCTAAAAATGCACAATTTTTACCATCTTTCATCTTTTTCCAATTTCGAAAACCATCTATAGTAAATGCATTTGATCCAGAAAGCCCATTTTGCTTATGAAATAAGAAACATGGAAGACAAAATGCTGCATCCTTAGATGGAGAATATTCCAACCATGACAAAAATGGTTTAAACCATTGTGGTTGGAAACTTCTTAGATGTTTTTTCCCAGATTTTGAATACTCTGAAAGAATACACTGATATGGACCTGTTTAATATAATCTCTTTGAATTTCGTCTAGCATATCAAGAGGATACTCTCATATTTGCTTTCGTAAATCAGGATCACGCTCAAATGAATTGATATCAAAATTATTATTGATGTCGGTTCTACGAGATTTCATAGGATTGTGATCATGATTTAGTTGATCAGTATTCATAAATGTATTTGATTGATCAGCTGAACTTGAACTTTCGATATTCTTTCTTTTAAAAAATGCATTAATGATCGTTGATTTTTTCATCTATATAAAAACATAAATATGAATAAAATATTTAAATAACTTAAAAAGTTCATATTTAACAAAAAAAGAAATGTTATGAAGCTATGTATTGCGTACCTTCAACTTCAAAAGAAATATCTTCTGCAAGAATAATCCTTACTTTTGTGCTCAATTAGTTGAAATTCTGTAAAAATCATATTAATTATCATTACTTAATACATAAATTAAACTAAATTACATTATACCATTTAATTATCATTACTTAATTATCCTTAGTTTTATATTTATCCAATTACATTGTACCATTTATTATCATTTGAAATAAACTAAATAAAAAATCTAAAAAAAATATTGTCTATCTAAAAAGTGAAATAACATTTAAACACAAAATATTCATATAATCATATTTAAATATATTTTTGTAAAGAATAATAAAATGATATTCAGCATAGTAGACAAATAAAAATAACACATGGAAAAGGAAGAGATAGAAAAGAAGAGAGATCTTATAGGAGATAAAAATAATAAAATAATTGTATAGTAAGAACATATAATTCATTTTTCTGTAAATAAAAACAGTAAATTTTACCTTGTAGCAGCCGCAAGTCGAGAGTAGATGACGGCAGAAAGATCAATGTACATCAATATTAATTGTGCCTTCTTTTATAGGGTTTAAAGCTTAATTAGATTCAAATTTGTTTTTTTATAGAGTTTAAAGCTTAATCATATTCAAATTTGTTTGATGGGCCACGGCTTGAAATTGGCCCACTCAAACTCCGGCACCGGCAAATTCGAAAAATTCACTTCAACCAAATAGAAGGGACGAAGTATCAGGAGAGGAAAGTTGAATAGAGGTTCAAAGTAAAAATCGAAAAGTTGGGGGAGGGGGCAGCCGACCCTGGACAGTGCGGCGGTCTCGCGGCAAGGGATGACGATGACAATGTGATAGTCTTGTAGGGCGATCGTCTCGTGGCGCCTGTCGCATGACCCCCCTCGTCCCTGCTGCCGCGCAACCCTTGTCATTGTCCCCCAACCACACGACCCTCGTCGTCGTCCCCCGCCATGTGACCCTCATTGTCAGGGGATGACGACAACGAGGGTCGAATGGCGGGGATGATGGTGATGAGGGTCATGTGGCACAACGGGGACGACGACGATGAGGGTCGCGCGGCGGAGATGACGACGACGAGGGTCACGCGGCGGGGATGACGATGGTTGCACGACGAGGACGATGACGGACGACGAGGGTCGCGACTACCCTGAATCGATTTTTCACAACGAAAACCATCCTAAATTGGAGATCTACACCCCTAAACCGTGAAAAGAAAAAACGTCCGTCGAATAGAGATCCGACGGGCGCGGATGGACGCAAGAGGGACCCTCATTGTATCCTTATATATATACATTTGTACTTGAACTTTATATTTCAAATGCTCTTCTTTATCACATATATAAAATTTTATTGATATTTTTATTTCTTATAATTACCTCACGAGATTTTTTATTGAGAAAATATTTGATTGATGCTTACTTTATTATATTATTTGATCTGAATTATTATATTATATTATATTTTGCTAAATAAGATGCTATATATTAATAATATTACAATGATCACTTTAACTTATTTTACTTTTTTTATTAATTTATATCATCCGGTCCGACCATTCGATTCGCTCTAATTTAACTTGACCCATTAGACAATCTAGGTCGATGACCGAATCGGGTCCTCCAACATTAGTACAAAGCATAATGCCACTTTAAAGTGACAATTTTATCCTTCATTCTTAATTTAAGCTTCCAATATCCATTTTTTAATATTCCTTCTCTAACCAACCTTTACCTCCTTTGTATTTTAATATTTAAATATTATTCTTCATCTTCCACCCAATTTGTATTAATTTTTTTATATATTTCTCTCCTTTTCAGTCTCGTGGACTCCAACCAACTTATTAAACATAACAATATTGTATAAGATTATATTGAAGACATATTAAATAATATAATATATTGTAATATACATATAAAGTAGTTTTGAAAATAAAAATAAATTAGCTAATACAAATTTGTGAAAAATTCACCAATAATCAACATATGTAATTGTTTCAGGACGAAACTTTCACCTTTTTTTATCTATAATAATTTATTTCCATTTTCACTATCTTTATTTTTTTATATACTTTTCAATAATGCATATTAATATATAATGTAATTATAGTTTTCATATTAATTAAATTTATATGTATGTGTCATATCTCATATTATATAATATTAGTATTATATTTTTTATCATGGAAAATTAAAATACTAACATATGGAAGAAAGAGGGTAAATTATAGCAAATGCCCTTCAACTTTAAGGTTTGCTCAACGATACCCTCTAACTTCACTTTATAACACAAATGTCCTTCATCTTTTAATGTGTTTCACCTGATGCCCTCTTTACTTGGGATAGTTAATTTTCCGGTTTTTCGTCGACGTGACGTCCACATGGTCATCTTCTCTCTCCTCCACGCAAATAGTCGTCTGACGTGGCATGCTCTGACATGACACATAAAATTACACCAATGCCCTCCAACTTTAAGGTTGACTCAGTGATACCCTCCAACTTTACTTTGTAACACAAATGTCCTTTATCTTTTAACACGTTTCACCTGATACCCTTTTTACCTGAGACAAACGATTTTTTTATTTTTCGTCGACGTGGCGTGCACGTGGCCATCTCATCTCTCCTCCACGTAAATAGTCGTCCGACGTGACATGCTCCTACGTGGCACATAAAATTACATCAAATGTCCTCCAACTTTAATGTTTGCTCACCAAATGCACATAAAATTACACCAATTTGGACAAAGATGGTGGCTGATGAACGCGAAAAGTAAACGATGAAGGAGGCGAACGACGAATGAGAGCGAATCGACGAAGGAGTGCGAAGAAGTTTCACATGAACGATGACAAAGAGAAAAATAAAGAAATAATTAAACAGTGAGTGGATCAACTTACGATAAAAATAATTTAATATGTGGTGCCACGTTGAACAACTATTTGCATAGAGGAAATGGTCACGTGGACGTCACATCGATGAAAAATTAAAAAATCGACTATCCTAGATAAAGAGGGCATCGGGTGAAACGTGTTAAAAGATAAAGGGCATTTGTGTTATAAAGTAAAGTTGTAGGGTATCGCTGAGCCAACCTTAAAGTTGGAGGGCATTGGTGTAATTTTATGTGTCACGTCGGAGCATGTCACGTCAGACGACTATTTGCGTGGAGGAGAGAGGATATGGTCACGTGGATGCCACATGGACGAAAAATCGAAAAATTGACTATCCCAGGTAAAGAGAGCATCGGGTGAAATACATTAAAAGATTAAGGGCATTTGTGTTACAAAGTGAAGTTGGAGGGTATCGCTGAGCAAACATTAACGTTGGAGGACATTTGATGTAATTTATCCGAAAGAAAGATAATAGACAAAGGAAAAAATGATAGAAGATTAATTAAGAAAAAAGTTGAGTGGCAATTGGGAACTAAATTGAAGGAAGATGATGGAAGATAAATTAAAATTAAATAAATACAAAATGGAAAGTTTAAAGTAATGTAAGTGCTTGAGGAGTGGCATTAAGGATCGAAAAGTAAAAGACGACCTCGCATTACGAGGGTATATCAATGTGCCAATTAATGTAAGATTCATGTAACGATCTGAGGTTCAAAATCAAGATTGTCTCATTTAATAATTTCATATGGATAAAACACGAAGGTGATCATGTGCTTATACGTAGTTATATCCTTCACATATCACAACTTGTTTTAAATTTGTGTGGGCCCAAAGTCCAAAATGAACAATATCTTAATTGAACTGAGGTGTTACAAAATGATATCAGGGTCGACCTCACGTGCTCACTTGAGCCATTTGTAGGCCAATACGGATCCCACTCAACAAGGACGTTGAGCCATTTATAAGGAAAAGATTGTAATGACCTGAGGTCTAAGAATTGATCTTATTGAATAGATGATCATGAGCTTATATGTAGCCACTCATTTCACCTATCAAGACGTATTTTAAATTCGTATGGACCAAAAGCTCAAAGTGAATAATATCTTGATTGGACCGAAGGTGTTACATTTCCTTTGTCGAAAGACGTGGAGGCAAAGTCTCTCGGATCAGAATACTAAGGTGAACTTTATTTGTAATTTAGAATTGATTTATTTTTATATCACGAAATAGATATCCTATTTAAATAATTAATATAGAATTTTAGTCGATATGTAATTTTTATCCTCTTGGACTGTCTATATAAATTCTCTAAAGATTCAAAATAATCTGATTTATAATTTTCTTTTGATTTCATCTAATAAAATGTTGTATCGCTTAAATTTTGCATTCATCGATGCATGATTTATATCGCACACAAATTTTAACAAAAACAAATAAATCGTTGAAAAGTTTGAGGTCTCGCATGCATGTTGGGCGAGGTGCAACTTCGGAAGATAATATTAAGATCATATGCTTTACGCATTAAAGTATAAAATAAAGGCTGATTTATTTTGGGTCCATCACGTCACGAGCGTGAATGATTGGTGAATTTACACATCATAATATTGTTTTGGGACTACACCTTAAAGAACTACCACTTACAAATCATATTCGAAGGCTAAGGAATATGCCCACCAGAAAGTTTACTCGAATAAACAAATAAATGTGGAATTTGAGAAGTTTAATGATGTAAATATTACATTTTAAAAAAAAAAGTTTGCATGTCACGAAATGGGTCATAGCCATTGTTAAAAAGTGATAATGCTAACAAGATTTGCTCTTAATTAATAGATATTATTTATCCAACGAGATAGACTCAAAGTTTGCTCTATTTGATCTCCAATATTTCCATCTTGAAAGGGAAAACGTTTTTTTTAAGGAAACTCTTTCTACAATAAAATGTAAAAGAAATAATGCAAAAAGGAAAATATTCGTTTGAGGCAGATACGAATGATTTTTTTTTTTACATCCAAAATCATTGTTATTTTAAGATTAATCTCGAAATTTAACTATTCATTTAAATCTTAACTTTATGTTTAATAATATGAAATTATTTTCCTTCTGTACAACGAGATTATTATTGACTTAATAATAAATTTAAAATAAATTAAATATGCTCTACTTGGTAATACAAAAAATAAAATAAACTTGATTACATATACGACTTTTCAAATTTACATACGACATTCGTTATTTTTAAAATAAACAAAGTAAAACAAAATTGAAGCCGAGTTCTAAAATCCTCAATTTTTATAGTGAAACGGACATATTCCGCATAGCTTTTACCGAAAATAATCCAAAGATTTAATTTTAAATTTGTTGGGCCAAATTCTAAAATAAGGACCTCCAAAAATAGGCGTATGCTGCTTAAAGTGGCGGGCGCACGGTATTCTTTAGTAAAAGGCGAAAGAATAGTTCGCTTTGTGCCCACCACGCAGCTGCGCGAGTGCAAAAGAGGGAACCGGACGCGTTTATATGGAGAGCCGTGACCTTCCACGCACGCATCCCCTCCATGTGGGACTAAAGCCATCAACGATACGACACATCCGCCCGCGCATTTCGTTAGGACTTTTTTACGGTGAGGATGCCTACTCGATATGAAAGCACTAAAGTGAGAACTTTAACCTGAAAAATTAGTGTCGATTTAGCGGACGGATGTTTATTATTCCTTGTAACCACTCGAAACAACGTGCATCATTGTGCATGAAGAGTATGATTACCAACGGCCGATTGGCTGATACCTGTGTTTTTGAACAAAGGTGTTCAACTTTCAACATTTGGGCACTAACAAGTTTCGATTTTTCGAGTTTGAACGGTAATATTTTGTAGTGGCAAAGAGTGATGCTACTTCGCTGTTTAATTACTCAATGATTTGACAGGCCTTGCGTACTATTCCCATGGACCGTTGGACAATCTACCAAAAACAACACAACAAGAAGAAAATGAGATGAACGCCTGGGACACAGATATCATTTGAATGCAGGTGGATACAATTGCCGCCGTTACAAACTGAGGTTTTAAGATAGAAATTGATCATCCCATGAATCGTGATGCCCTGGTAGTTCAACGATGATGTCACATACGCTAGGTTGAAACCACGAAGGGCATTACAAGTAGCATTACAAAAGAATGAAAAGACAAGCTTCTGAAACACAAATCCCGCAGCGCCAAGTCATACAGGTTCCTCAAAAAGTTGGCTACACACTCGAGAGGGGAAGGTAACAACTGATCAGGTTATATATCTTTCTTGCTGCTCCTGAAGAAGCCTCCCCGACGACTTAGCATCCAAGTATAAAGCACTTACTTCCTCGATATCAGCCTACAAAAAATGAAAAGCCAGACTATAAATGAACCATTCAGAAAATATGCCAACTGCACATAAGGCAGATTGGAAAAAAGGATGTCAGCTATAGAAATATTAGTTTCACGTACCTTGCAGATCTTGTCCCTACCATTTGTTTTAGCTACAATGCTTGCAGGTGATAACAGCTGAATTGCATGCCTGGATGAGTGTTGCATTGTTATGAGCATCACCAAACAAAGGAAATGAAATGATTTGGCCATTGTGCCAGGGAACATCCATACCTTAAAGATGCCTGTTGGCCAATTTCTCCCAAGTAGGCTAAGCTTTCTTCGTCAATGTCAAGCTCTTCAACTTGAGCTCGAATTGCTAATATCTATTCAGCATGCACATAAGAAGGGTAACCAAAACAAATAAATTGAACTTTTTGTTCAAAGACAATGATCAAACAAGAACCTGGATCATTTCCGTGGGACCATATGTTTCGGTCCTTATAATAACTAGACGATCAAGCAAATCTACAGGAATTCCATGTGGACTGGGCATATCAGTTCCTCTGGACACACGAATAGAAATGACACAATCAAACTTTAAAAACAAATGTAAGGCCAAAAACACATAAGTAATATCGTTACTTTGAAAAGGGTAAGGCTGCACATTTCAGTTCACATTTCATATTAAAGAACCAGCATAAAAAACTAAAAGAACTAGTATAAGCATAGATAATAAAAGAGTTACAACATTCTTTCCAAGAAGAATGACATGGTCGATCCAGTATTACGAAGCCTTGTCTTCATACCTTACATTACATATTCCTCTATTAGTGGCAAATATCACAATTGGTGATATTGTGCTTTCCAAGGCACGATTCAAGTAAGAAAAGCACTCAATGTCTAACATGTGGACCTGCATAAATTGTAACAAAAGACATGGCATCAACTGTTCTAAGTTCTAACAAACATCAATTGAAGGACAAATGAATCTTGAAAGGTAATACAACCTCATCAATGAATAAGACCCCAGGGACAAGCTCTGCTATACCCTCGTCAATGTACTTATTAACAACCTATTCATGAAAATAAAATCACGGTTAACATAAGCATTTCCATAGAACCACTATAGAGAAAGATTGTGTGTGTTTATTAAGATACTACCTTATTGATTTCCTGTCTGAGTTTGTCTGTGATTTCTGTCTTCCGAGGTTTCATCATCTGACCCATGAGGGATAATATATCTTGTCCCCCTTGTGGACGAGCATTTGCAGCATCAAGATCGTGTAGTGTAACATCCTATGTTTACCAAAAAGATATCACGAAAAATGTTTACATATTAGCAGCATGATATCTGAATTTATCGTAAAGCAATAAACACCATGACAAACCAAAATGATATTTGGCCTAAAAAACAAAAGTTAGAAAATGATTATCAAAATCCAACAGAAGTTACAGAATGACAGCCAAAATAAACACAGATGATAGCGCGTGTTATTTTGTAATTGGTATTGCTCAGGAATATCAGCATAGATAGTGCACAGTATGAAGTACCTGAACGATTTCCTTTTTCTTATGAACATCTCCTTTGGGGAGTGGGACATATTCTTCTGCTTCAAGATCAAATTCAGTCGCAAAAGCATCGCATCTACCTACTCTCTTCACTGCACCACTATTTGCTTCAATGTAAATAACATCACCTTGAGACACCTTAAACAAAGCAAAATAATCTAATCAGTTTAAACTCAACAATCAGGATAAGAACTGATCTGCAATAATTCTGTTAGCAACAAATTGTTCAAGTTAGAAAAGATCTGATATACCATAAACTAACAAATAAATACATATAAAATGTGTATATTAATCATTTCAAAACAAAATGGAGTATATTAAGGATTGGTAGAAAAGTATTTAAATTGATATCAATAGGAGGAAAATGGTTTTCAGTTCTTTAAAATCATCCCCATTTTGCTTACATATTTTATTTATTCATAACATTACTTGCTATCACATTAACAACATAAAGGATGCTAATATACACACACAAATACAGGTATTTCGCTCATAAAAAGAAAACAATATCGGTTCTAGGACTTGGTGTTCAAGTTTCAAGTACGTGTAATATAGCTTCTAGCAATGTTCTTGTAAAAAAGATTTGAAAGAAAAGGGGATGGCACTTGCCTAAGAGTAGATAACCGTGGGAAGGGATCACTAACAGTACATAAGCTAGTTATTAATCTTCAGGAGTATGATACCTTTTCTTTGATCAGAGCATCATAAATAGTCGGGTCCAACTTCAATTGTTTGGTTCCTTTGACAGTTTTTAGGGAAATAATTACATGACTGATGCTTTTCCCATACCCACCGGTTGTATTTTCAGTTTCTTCAGGAGAAAGTTCAGTCACCTGAAAAATAAAACGACCACATGGTGACACAAGTTAGAAGTCTTTACCAAGTCATTGGTTAAATCTGAATGAAAATGAACCCATCACAGTAATGAACACATAAGATGCAATCAAGTTACCTCCCCTTCGTAAACTTCCTTGTTTTCTTTGATACGCAGCCCAATAGCCCTTCTAAAATTTTCCATAAGAACTTCAGTTTTCTTCACCTCCGAAGAATACACTTCGGATCCAACCATTGGACAAAAAGGAACCTATATACCAGAGTAAAACCAGTTACAACAGGAAAAAAACATATAAGATACTTCATATATAATGTCTGTTACTGAAAATTTGTAAAAAAGAACGGGCAGCAGAATATCTCTGCTATATAGTTGCAGCACATATGAAATCACAACAAAATGGATCAACATAGTAGCAGCACGAAGTTGCATGTAATTGCAGTACATACAAAGATCTGCATAAATGGTTTCTTATGCCAAACAGTTTCAGCATATGGATCGACCAATTTAGGTATAATTAACAACTACCCAAAAGAAACAAAATAAGAAAACTTTAACAATTCAATGTGCAATTAAGTGAAAACGGTGATAATAATAAGGAAAAACAATTGCATGAGAAACATACTCCAGAATGAACAATGCATCAAATTGACAATCACAATAAGAGACCAATAATTCTGAAATATTCACCTTGCTTCCAAGCTCCTGCGCTATACCAAGAGCTAGTGCTGTTTTGCCGGTGCTTGGTGGTCCGGCAAGAAGCAATGCCCGTCCAGCCATCTTCTTCTGCCGAATCATGTCAACCACAAGACCAGCTGCCTCTCTAGCAGCCACCTGACCGACGAACCCAGCAGACATCTGAATTGCGATTCCATTTACCTATGACACCATAACATCCAAATTGAACCAATGTCTCACCAACCAAGGTTCATTTTCCCCTCAGCAACAAACAAAATTTTACAGTGAAGAACACAAAGTTCACTCTTTTTAGTAGGATTTCAGTAGATACCGAAGGAAAACAAACAATAATCCGCGATATATTACCAGAAACTATTATAACCCGAAACCCTAGGAATCACATTCGACCGCCAGTTAACGTTTTTTTTTTCTCCAACACAATCAAAACTTAACAGAAAAGAGAGATCATTGCGCAGGCACACCCTTCCCGTTCCATAAAAAAGTAATCTTTCAGGAAGAGGTTTACCCAAAAAAAAAACGGAAATCGAAGAAATATTAAGGTTTCGCATAAAATTACAAAACCCCAAAAATCGCAACCAAAAGAAGGACGAAAACGGAGGGATAGAGAGGATACGTCGAGGCCGAGGCCCTTGATGTGGGTATGCGTGGCGATGCGCTGCTTCTTCGTGGTCGATTGCACATCCTCGATCCGCATCTTCTCCTCCTCGCTCGCTCGCTCGCGCTCTATTTCCTTCGCTTCGCTCGCTCTTCTCGTTTCGGGGGTTTTAGGGCGGGTTTGCGGTCCTTCGAACGGCGCGGTCAAAGCACCACCTTAAGGTCACCTTCCACTTAGGGAACGCTCTGCTTACACATTTACTTGGATAGATCGCTTGACAGCCGTCCATTATGCAACTGACGGTTGGATCCGTTTGCTTTCAATATTAACGCCCCTACGTGCGGCTCTTTATATATCCCCGAAGGCTTACGGAGCGATAACAAGTTATATAGTAAAAAAAAAACGAACGCTTCGACTTCGAAGACGATGTTGTCGAATACGGCGAAAGCGGTGGAACAGCTTCCTCTTTTGCCGTCTCTTCCTTCAAAGTTCAAACTTCTCCTCGAGAGTATTTTTTTCTTTAAATTCGTCGCTCGTTTGCGTTCTCATCGGGAAATCTTAGAGCTGTCGAAGATTTGACTGCTATTCTGTGTTAAAAAACGCGATTTCTGGATTGAAATTGTTCTTTTTTCTCTCTGTGTACGAATATCTATTATTCCTTGTTTCAAGTCTGTTGTTGAATTCATGCTAAAAGATGTCATTTTGGATTAAATTTTGTGGGTTGTGGATGTTATCTCTGTTTTCTGTTGTCCTTTTTTTCCAACAGTTAAGTATATGATTTTACTTATTAACTTGGAGCATATGTTGTAGTTAATCCGTTGTTCAATAGGACAAGAAGTAAGCAATATGAGTATTGTCGTTGTTTCGTATCTAGATTTTTTTTCAGATCAGGAGTTTACCTTCATTACATAATTGAGAAAGTTCTCTAGATCATTCTACAGTCAAATGTCGCAAGGCCTGAAGAATTGTGAAACGACCTTTCAGGATAAGGCAGGAGTTGTCCTTCCAGCCATGGACGATCATGTTGAAAAGGCAGCTCAGGCGATCAAAGCTGGGCAGGTTATAGCAGTGCCAACAGATACACTCTACGGATTTGCTTGTGATGCTTGGTAAACGATTTCAGAATCTTTTTTTTTTTTATTGCAGAGCTTGGTAATCGTTTTGTCACATCTATCTTCATGACGAAATTGCTTTGCGTTTGTATTCCTAATTGACTGAGAAAATGAATGTAAAGAGTATTGATGATAGTTGACTACTTCAGTAGCATTTCAATGTTATTGATTCTGTGTAAAAAAGTAGAGTTTTTCTGAAGGAGAAAATGGGACCCTTATGCCATTTCCAAATTATTAAAGGTGACAAAAAAACTGTTGAACGAAAAAAATGAGTTTTGATAAAGAAGAGGACATAAAAGATATGAGGTTGGAAGAAAGAAAATGTCGGTGGGACGTTTCATTCAAAGTTTTGATGAAATTGAAAATTGAAAACGAAGAATGAAGAATTGGAAATAAGAAAATATTCGTGATCTATCATGTAGGTTTTACCATGAAAAAATTGCATCCCTGCCGCCAGTTGTTACAATTCCTTCTTAATGATAGACGACTCGGTGACATAAAAATGTATGAACACTGCAATGAAGGAGAGGGATATGCCAGAAGTTATGTGAGTGCCTAGGATCATTATGATTCAATATTGAAATGTGGGACAGCTATTGCTGACTTAAACGATGGCATTGCAATCAATTGTTTTCTTAGAACATAGTAATAATCTTCTTACCCAAAAAAAAAAACATAGTAATAATCTTGAATCTTATGACAAAACATGCAAATAGTTCTCTTAGTTGGAATCTAACAAAATTGATTTTGACATCACTAATTGCTCATTGCTTTCACCTCGGGTTTTCAAGACTAAGATAACATGATATTTCCTTTGACTTCAGGTAGAGTTTTCTCTTGTGATCTTGTCTCATGGACTTAAGCCCATTAGATTCTATAACTTCTCCACTTGCCCAAATGATATATAATAATTATGATGATTGCATGGTTATTAATACGTCTTTGATGTGTGAAAGTAAATTATGGCAGCTCAGCTGAAGCAGTTAGCCAGATTTATAAGATTAAAAGACGGAAACAGACAAGTCCTTTAGCAATCTGTGTTGCTGATGCTTCGGATATTTCACAATTTGCTATTGTGGATCATTTACCTCATGGTTTGCTTGATGCTCTCCTTCCTGGCACTGTAACTGTTGTTCTTATGCGAGGTTTGGCTAATTCAAATAATAGTAATGATATGTGATGAGGAATTTTCTGCTCTACTGACTTTTATATTTATTTAATTCAGGTGATTATAGCATCCTGGAAAAATCACTTAACCCAGGCTTAGATAGCATAGGAATTCGTGTTCCTGATTCAAATTTCATTAGAGCCGTCTCTCAACAATCAGGAAGTGCATTGGCTCTAACAAGCGCTAATCTAAGTGGACAAACTAGTAGCATTTCCATAAATGAGTTCGAGAATCTTTGGCATCATTGTGCATATGTTTTTTATGGTGGTGTGGTTCCCTCTGGTCGAGCTGCTTCAACTGTAGTTGACCTTGTCAAACCAGGTTTATACAAAATCATAAGGTCTGGAAGGTATGTTTTTAGACATTCATGTGTGATGATAATAGTTATGCCACCTACAATCCATAGTCTAAATTGCTATTTTTTTCGAAACATATCTAAATTGCTAATTGGGGCAGTAAATTTTGGAATTTTAATGTTGCCACTTCGTTCGCATAAACTTTTCAGTGATGTGTATGATTGTGCACAAAACTTTATTTTCATCACGAACATTTGGTTATTTATTCCCATTCTAGTAGTTGTAATAGATGGTGACCTAGATTGATATACCAACGCTGGAGAGAACCTCCGATAAAACATTAATTTGTAGATTTGTGATGCATCTAATTTTTCTCCTTGGATGCTATAAATCTTATTTCCAGTCTCAGCAATTGCAGTGCAAGGGAGGAAACAACAGCAATTCTCAACAAGTTCGGCATGGAAGAAGCTCCTTGATTATATGATTTAGGGATGGGAGTGAATTGCATTCGGCAATTGCAACGCGATTACCTTTGGGAAGAAGTCCCCCCTCATGGTTTTCTTCAGATTTTGTATGAAGACTCCTCCCACTTAACTTGATAATATGATCCTTTTCTTTAAAAAAAATTGCATTCTTCGAGAACACTTTCAGTTATGTTGTTTACAAGGTACAGTTCAACTTTCATATGATGAAGGCATAAGGATGGCTTGTGTTCATGGAATCTGAAGTGTTACTCTTGTTCCTTGACACCTCTATATTGTATGTCAGAAATATCCATGGCTGAACCTGATGCTTTCCTGCAAACCCTGAGAAAAGGAGCATTCAACATCTTATATGTTGAACCATGTCAGAGTGGTAAAATATATTGCCAGAATTACTATAGTATGTTCTCCTTATTTTCTGAAATTAGATGAGGGCAGATGGGCACTAACTTACACGACATTCGTTGAACTAAAGCTAGCACAAGATGCTGCACTAAGATTTGTAACGGGAAATTAACGTATATACACAATATATTGAAATGCCGATAGCATTATATTTTAAAGTGCAGCAAGTGTTTGGCTAAAAATGCTTTTAAGACGCATCTAAATCTTTTGATTTTCTTGGTTATCTTCCTTTAAAACATTGTCCTCTCTGTTATTTCTTGATATAAATGAAATAATATATTTGATCCATTAATACAATTGTTTTCGTAATATAATTCAAGCCAAAATAAGGATTCTAAGATATGATAATTAGTTTTCTTATTCCGACAAAGCTGCCATGTCAAATATTAGCAATTCGGCTGTGAAGTATATGTTGTATCAGATCGCAATCACCTGCTCGATCGACCTATTATATGTGATTTTGATGACATATTTAATACCTCCTATTCCTAATGTCAAACATATAATGTTCAGTCACTTTCCTAATAGTGTCCGGAAAGTGGCACGCTAAGAGTTATGCGTCTCGGATAGCATGTCTCTTGAGTTGAAATCTCTGTTCACTATCGAGTTTGATTATTTTGATGTCATTTCGAATAGCATGTCTAATTATGACAAGTAAAACTTCAACGAAAATTTTTTACAACAAAAATTCGAACTTGAAACCTTTATTTAAGGATGAGGAGTTCTTATCCACTCCGCCTACTAACTTCCCTACTCTGCTTTGCATGTACACCAAACCTAGTACAACATATTCCTTTTTCCAAATCACTAACTTACAAGCTCTTTTAGATGTTTGGTTCTTGACGAATGCAATCTGAATAAATTCAGCATTCGAGACAACAACAACAACAAAGTCTTATCCCACTATGTGGAGTCGGCTACATGGATCATACGACGTCATTCCGCTCTATTAGTAACCAAAACTTTCGGTATATTATTCACCAATAAATCTTGCTCTATTAGTTCGTCAAGTGTCCGCCTTGACCTCCCTCTCCCTCTTTTAATCGGACTCCAGATTATTTGATCTACTCTTTTTACTAGTGCATCCAATGATCTTCTCTGAACATGATCAAACCATCTCAAACAATTCTCTACCATTTTCTTACTAATATGAGCCACTCCGACTCGTTCACGTATATGGTCATTCATAATCTTATCTAATCTTATATGATCACACACCCATCTCAACATCTTCATTTCGACTATCCCCACTCTAGAGAAACAGAGAAAAATAATAATTGAAGTTGTCACAAAGTCCATTTATCCCATTCATCAGAGGAAAAAAAGTCTATGGTTTTAGCCGTAAGTCGCCAGGGAACCACACTTCACCTTATTCATACCATGAAAATGGTAAGTACGAACAACACCATCCCGGCATTTACCATAGATAGGGTTCCTAGGTCAGCTTGTGGATGGTTTTCATGTCAGCAACCTCCTGAAGGGTGCCCTTCTCAACATGATCCCACCATTTAAGGAGGAAGTTGTCCACAACCAACCTGAACCAGGGAGACAGCTTTATACCGTCTTCGCCAGCATCTGCCTTCCTGAGAAGCTCTTTCAACTGATCCCGACTGAAGTACTTGGCATCGGCAACTTCATCAGGATTTGGGTGCAAGTTCACATCTCGGACAATGAAAAGCAGATAATCAACTGAAGAAATAATATTAAGAGAGTTAGAGCTGATATATTTGGATAAAAAAATATTCTCTGTGAAGAAGCAAAGACAGGAACCTACCCTCATGTTCACCCCATTTTCCATCCGAAGGGGCCTTGTAGAGCATCCTTCCCAGAGGAGTAAACTCATCCACAGGCAAATCCTCAGGAGGTATGCCCAATTCATCCAAAAGTTTCCTTTGTGCAGCATTCCTTACTCCTGGATAAAAAACAGAGACGTTGAAGATGTGAATCCTTAAAGTTTAATTTGAAGAGGTCATTAGTGATATATGATAATTCTACACTAGCCAATGAGACGAACCAAGAAAATTCTCTTCTATCAGCTCAGAATCGCGATAAAGAGGATGACTGCAGCAGGTGTTTGTCCAGACCAAAGGAAAAGTGACCTTTGTTGCAGATCTTTGCTGTCAAACAAAAGAATGTAGGCATTAAAAAGGGAAGGAACCCAAACAAATAAACTGCATTACGAGCCCTCAGATATGTTAACGATAGCCATTTATCACAAACGAAACAACATGCAAAAGCATGAAGGTATATGGTTTGCTTTCCAAGGATCTTCACAATACGAATAAGGACACCCTAATGGCATTTCTTGAAGCATACATCAAACAACTTCTTGGAGGTTTGTAAGGATCAAAATCTATAATACAAAGGTCACATTGAAACAAATATGCACTCAGCTAGACTAGTTTGGCCTTTTGACAGCAGCTTAGATCACACATACCTGCAGTAGCAATTCATACTTAGAGTTGAAGAGGAAGACACTAAATGCCCTGTGAAGCAGATTCTGAGAGTTTATTTTCTCCATCAGATGACCTACATGAAAGAGTTTCACCTCATTAATAAAGAAATATCCTTGTGGTGAATCGTAACCATGATGAAAACTTTTTAGGTTTAAAAATTAGGAAAATGACATTCTATTGCAAGAAAATACAGGATTCTTATCATCATTCATCGAAGTATTCCTAGAGCATCTTTCTATGCTGATTGCAAATTCCTTAAGTGTTTGGAATTGAATCCTTAAGACATGTTATATGTTCTGTGTTGTATTTCTAAGGTTATTATTTGCAATAAACAGGAGAAAAAGATTGCAAGGTTATGCCTTGACCCTCATGCATGCATAGCTTACTACCTATGATTGATACTCTATACATGAGCTCGGCTTCTTCTCAAACTCTTATATAAGTCATGGTGTAGATGAACACAACACAAGTTCTTCAGGTCTTACAACGATTGACAACAATTAAATCCACTAACAAACACGAAATAATTTATTTGTATATCAGCATATGCCAACCTTTAACAACTGTTATCAATTCCTCAAAAATTTTGCTGCAAGAAATATGTTAAAGTAGTTCATATAAAATTATTGATGTTGTGTTGGTCACAGATGTCAGATCCCATTAGATATATCTCCACAATTTAAAGTAAAGGGAAAAAAGAATGTGTTGTGCATTTGTGTATATCACACAAAATTAATATTCAAATCTCATATAAATTTTATTTTGTAAATTTTAAAATAATATACTCATGAATCTCATATGAGCCATTGAATTTCATCTGATGGTACACAAGTCTGAGTAGTTTTTTTTAATTTATTATTTCTTGATTCAACGATTCAGATGTTGATGAAACTGTAATTTTACATGCTAAACTAATAAATAAGACCGGAACACTCTCATGAATACAAAACTTTAACTTAATAAACAAATGATAGATGGTGGAGTCATTAGACAAAACCCGATGATCCAATTTAAACTTCACCAAAATTAAAAGCACCAGCTTCCATGTGTTATATAGTTTTACATTTTATAAGATCCTTGCATAAACCGTCCCAAATTAAAGCTGAAATTATGGGAACTTATGTCCGTGGGGCATACTCCTAATGGAAGCTTTGGAATAGGCATTGCCAAAGGCCATGCTAGCATATCGAAATGATAATGAAAATAGACAAACAATAAGCACCAGAGCCATACAGAATAATGAGCACTATTAGATATTCTATTATTTTTTTCTAGAAGAGATCTGATACCTATAGGCGATATTTAATTGGCAGAAGCAATTGACAAGTGTGATGAGAGAACTTACAGTTGTATTTGTTTTCATGGCCGATAACATTGTCATTTTCGTCTACCAGGATACACCTGTATGTCATTTACATATAGAGTTTTTATGCAGGTGAAAGTCAGTTGGAAAACTTAATAGAAAACAAAAACGTCAGACAAAAATAGCATTTGACTTTACTCATGCAAATCAGCAACCTAAAGCATAAGCAGAACTTGTAACTCCAAGAGTAATAATGGCAAACAGGATTTGGCTGTTAATAAACATCCAAAAGCAAAATAGAAAATCTCAAACTTCATTTCATCATTTCCATTGCGATTTAGAGTTGCAGGAAAAATAAGAGATTAAGAAAAAAAGAGATTTTATCTTTCTTTCTCCTTCATTATAAATTCATTATCCTTCTTTTCATTTTCCTCCTTCAAATTTCTTTCATCCTCAACCAAACAAATCCTTATAACGAGAAAAGCAAAAGGACATTGTATTGGCTAATCCGTGTTTACTTCCCCGCTCATTTCCTGCTCAAGTTATTCACGGGGTCACTTGCGACGATTGCAAAACTACATTTTGCCCTGTGCGAGCTGCTAGATCTACTATGGCAGATGCTGTCATCTAATCTGTAGGCAACAATAGTAGATTATGACCTACGCTAGCATAAATAGGCATATTAGGTGCACTAAATAATGACCTAAGAATAATGGAGGCATCTTGTTCCAGGCGTCCAAATCTTGCATTTTACAAACCTAAATTATTGCTTTAGGAGAAATGTCATAATAACTAGTAAAAAAAAATTTGCAAAGCTCTCAATAGGTACTCGTATTGCACATTCTATTGTTTCCATCATTGCATAATATCCAACAACACCAACATACACTACGCCGCGGCAAAATCTTCTGCAAACGCAATTAACACCCGCTCGCGCGCGTGCGCACACACACACAAAAACTTATCCCTTATGCATCTAAAAGTTATATTAAACACCTATCAGACATAAGATGCTACTGAGAAATGTGATTGCTCTATCATCTTTCTGAAACATCAGAACGCGTGATCGCAACCATACCAATCAGATCTCGCACAAGGTTAACGCCGTTGTTTTAAGAAGAAGAAAAATAAAAAATTTGCGCATCTGAAAGTTGCTGATAAGAATGGGACGGGGTTCGTACTCATCTTCGAACATGAGGCGCCTCTGGACGGCGTCCATGCCGACGTCCTCCGCTCCCTGCTGCGCCTCCACCACATTCTCCTGCGCCATGGGAGCGGCTCCGACTTCCAGCGAGCACCGGACGGCACACTGAGATGGGGAGGAGAAGGCCGGCGAGGTGTAAAAGCTCGGCGGGCGGCGAAGAGGCAGAGGAGGAGGAGAGGGTGTCGGAGTAGAGTGGCGACTCAGCGACTGGCGAGTTACGAGAGAGGAAGAGGCCAAATATATGGGTGCCAGGCGTTACGTTTTATTTCTTTTTACGTATCATTGTTTTGGTCACGAGAAAAGTGACGCCTCAGACTCGTCGCCGACTTGAGTAAATTAAAATTTAATGGATAATTTAAATACACCAATTTTCGAAAAGGCGCATGTGCAAATTTATTTTATATAAAAATATAAATAATTTTCACAAAATTTTATGATAGCGTATGAAAATTAGATATGCTACCGATTTTTTTAAAAAAATTAAATTATTAAGAAGAGTAATATCTTTTTTATACCATATAAAAGTTAGATGTACTATCAAGTTTTTTTTTAAAAAAAATCATTGAAAAAGAAACACATTTAATTTTATAATCTTAACAATTACAAATAAAAAAAATTAGTCGAATAGCGAATTTTTCCTCTATAAATCTATTTTAAGTTAAATTATTTTTGTATTTTGTAACGATTTATAATTATCTTTGAAAAGTGAGAGGGGTTGTTGGCTGGCGTTTTTTTAGTACTCCTTTTTTCCGTTACAATGACGTGCTAATCCGAGTAATAAGGAAAGTTTAATCCAACTTTGATTCATATATGTGGTTTAATTGCAGTAAGTATAATGGCATGTAATTGGATGTCATAAAATGTTGTCATTAATGCCCCATCCAATAAATGAACAAAAATAGTTTCCACATTCGTAGATATCTTATTAAATGTTTCGGAGTTAAAGGCAATAAATGACACAGGCTATCACATTTAATTGTTTATACATAGATGTCCATGTTCAGATATACAAATATTATATAATGAAATAGAATAAATTTTATATGCAGCATATTGCTTGTAATTATGTTGCACATATTTGAACCCATTAGATCTAATATCATATTTGTACTTATCATTACCTAAAACAAGATTGATGGTGTAAATAAATTCGCATATGGATATCCATAGACTTCCATGAAAATGTCGAGAAAAAAAAAACTCTTCAAGGAATATATAACGAATTATATGCAACAATGTCAGCGCTATTTTTCTTTAATTTCAAACTGCCAAGTTCGTGACTCTTAACAAAAAAAAAAAAAAAAACAGAAAGAAAAGATAATTAATGGAGATGTGCATTAAAGTTTCTCAATAAAAAAAACCATATTGACAATTTAGCACTCATAACTTTAATAATAGTTTGAATCATATTCCAACTAGAAACTCACTAAACTTCGAAATACAAGGAGTTGATTTATTTTCTTATCACAAGATATGTGTCTTATTTTTTAGATTAATATATAGTACAATATATTTTTTTTATCACCTGTAAAAGAAAGTGCTTATATAAACTCTCTAAAAGTTCAAAGAGAAAAAAATCTGATCTTATAATTCTTTTATGTTTCTTCCATTTAATAAAACTATGTTTATCTTAAATTTCTTGAATTTTTTTGCGATGCATAATTTCTCTCGTGCAGAAATTCTAACAAAAATCAAATGCTTTAATCAAATAACATTTATTACTACTTGATACAATAAGAAAAATTATTTCATCCTTAATTCTAATAGAATTATTTTTAAAAGCTCTCATAAACTATCGTGATTTTTCATATCTAACATCAAAGTACAATATCCTTATCATATGTTAACTTTTCTATTTATTTATTTTTATTTGTGAAAAGATTAAAATACCTTTCCACGAGCTCTTCTCTATTTTAATGTTAAAAAATAATAAAAAACTAAAAATTATAAGAACTTTTTCAATTTATTATTATATATTAATGCTTTCTCTCAAACGAAAGTTTTTATATTCTTTAAATTTTTTTTATTTTTTAACATTAAAAAGAGAAGAATTCATTAAAGGACATTTTAGCCTTTCTACAAATGTAAAAAAGTATAACTAATGGAAAAGTTAACATAATTATACGAAAGAATTAAAGCAGAAAATAGGAAAAAGTTTAGAGATATTTCATTAGATACAAAAGGAGGTCTAAGGAAATAATTCATTCTAATACTATCTTAAACTCTGTTCTACAACTTATTTGACATAATAAGAAAAGGAATTGAAAATCTTATACTTGGACCAAACCTAAACCAATACATTGGCAAACACGTCCTAAATTTTGAAGAGAAAATATAACAATTTTTTCACTTTGCTTTTTTTACGGATCAACTTGCTTTTTATCACTTCGTTGTTTGGTGATGCTTTCAAAATTTGCTTTTTATCATAATTGTCTCTAACTCACGACACATTTTGTGCTTTTTTACAAAGATTGCTTTCGGACGAAGCTTGCCCAAACGCAGTCATAGTTCGGTCATGTTCGCTCGAAGAGAAAGGAGCCGCCGTGATCTCTTTTGCAGTTTTAGGGTATTTATTTGCCCTTCTTTGTTTTATTCAATATCGGCCGTTGGTTTAAAAATCATGATATGATGAAGCTTCTCCAACTTAACTCAAGTAGCCACCACCATATATTGATAGTTCGACTATTACAATAGCGCTATCAACATACTCATTTACTCCTCTTTCTTATAAGTTGATTTATTTAATTATTATAATTTATGATTAATATACTTCATAGATGAAATAATATATATATATATATCATATAAGATGAAATAAATTATAACCGTAGAATTAATCATTAAAATGACTTGATCGCGATCCTCGAATAATCGGATGATCTTAATCTTCATCAAATTTACTCGTTAACTAATAAAATTTTTAATATATAATTATTTTATTAATGCAATAAATAAAAAAAATGTTGTATGCTCATTATTAAAATGCTCTACATATACATTTTTCTCTATATCATTATCAAACTTTATTTAGAAACTATATTCATTATTCATAAGAAAATAATTTATTTAATACATCAAAATAACTTTATGTTTTTAATGATCAATTGAATTATAAATTTGACGCTACCCAAAAAATACTTCGTAAAATCACAGATCATTTTATGAGTATTCACCGGGCGGATAACTCGATGAACACAATGACCCAACCCCAACCTGATGGGATTCGAGTCAGGCACGAGTTGAAAGATCCGTTGACCCAACATTTTTATTATTATTTATTTGATTTTAGTTATATACTTGATTTAAAATTAAAAATATCAAATAAAACATTTTAATTGTGGAACTAATATTGAAATGTTCAAAAAATATCTTTCATATTTTATAATAAATATTAAATAATTTTCTATTAAAACCAGAAAATAAGAAAAAAATTTTAAAAAAGAATGGCCCGATTCAATTCGACCTGAATCGATCAAATTTGATCGGATCGGTCGGATCCAACTCGTGAACAATCTAGATGATTTGATAATGTATCGTGTATAGTTTATGCACATTATTGATAATCTAATAATTTATCACTGTTTTAGGCAAACAAACCTCTCCTAAAAAGATTACATTCTAATGACAAATATATGCCGTTGGGTACAAGGAAGAACGAACATATTCCGACGTACATCAAATGGATCCCATTATGGACCTCATACAAAAGATTAAATGCTCAATTTGGTTCTATACATGCCCCCAATGACTTTCCTGGGGGACGGATCATCTGGACCTTTATCTCGTTGTCCAGATGTGAAGTATAGCCAGCCATCCCAATAACCAACCAAAGTAGTCTTGATGCGGAAAGGCATCCGTCCGATTACCGACCATTCCTGATCATGAAAGCAACAGTTGGATCAGAAAGAACATTCAGGATTCAGAAGTCTACTACTACCAACCATAAAAGTAAATTTTGATGGGAGCTTACAATGTACCCTTGCATTACTCAAATTGCAAAACAATTTGTGACCAGGGCATATATATACATTTATAAGAATAAAAATTGTGACCAATTCTGAAGCCTGATTTTAGATCGAACGCTAGAATGTGGTCGAATATTGATGCAGCAGAATGACAGCAAATAGTGCAGATTGACAATTTGTTGTTTTTGTTTCCACAGAGAATTATTAAGAGGTTTTACTGCTGGCATGGTGCGGTGTATATTGCCAATCAGAAGGATTTACAGAAAACACAACTCGTACATTGTCAATCTTCAATAAACAGAAAAAGGTACCACATACCAAGGCATCTAAGTCGAACCGGAACACCTCACCAACCAGAATCATCTTTTTTGTAATCGGGTGTTTCTCTGTGGTTCCACCAACAATAATAATTGAGTTGTTGACAAGAACCCACGCAAATTCAATATGTGAGTCTGGTTTTGGCATGGGCGGAAGTTCCTTCCATTTTGTTTCATCATCCAGCATGTAAACGTTGCCATAGACTTCCTGAAAAGTAAGTTTCTACATCTTTGAAGCATCACATTTGAAAATTAAATTATAACATAATTATTCTATCCAATTCAAAATGGGGTAACTTCAAATTTCTCTGAGTATCATATACCAAGTCAAAAAGAATCAAGATCCAGAAGGACCAGAACAAGTGAACATGATAAATTATCCAATATATTATAGACATCATAAATACAAATAAAAGATATATAAAGCATCACAAAAATACTTGACCAAGAAAAGAAAATAGAAAGATGCATCATTGTGCCCAGAATCTTCACCAAAAACATGAAACCGATCATCTCTTTGCATGATCAGTTTTCAACAAATGAAAGTAGGACACTAGGACCCTCAAAAAGAAAAGTATGCACAATTAATACCTGATACTTTCTGTCCTAAAACTCAACCATTTGATCTATAAATATCAATTAACCAGGAGTTCCAATTGTTAATTAGTTATTATTGATAGAAATTTTCTCAAAAGAAATTTAACAGCAATTCATGGAACTTTCAGTAAGAGGAAAAAAATAGCTGCAAACTACGTGAGCAGAATATATAATAACAAGATTGCTGGGGACCTGAGGTCACCATTTTCTTTTATTTTTTGGGTGAATCATCATCACACATTTTGTTTCATTATCTAAAGCAAAATAATTGAAAACTACTAAAATGAGCTAGGCATAACTTTTACAGTTTTCTTCACCTATAAAATTTCCAACATGTAACAATTATCTCCATACTTTCTAATCATTCTACTTGCAAGAATTTTAATTATACAATATTAACAATGAGGCCATTTCAAGATGGGATGAGAAGGGTTGAGGGTTATATTAGATAGTTTATAGTTGGGATACAAGTTCATAAAAAATTCATAACAATAATCTTAGACCTTTCAAAATTAAAATATGAAGGTAGAAGCCATCTATGATTTTTTTGTTCTTTTTGAGAGGAGAATCCTTCTATGATGACAACTCATCATTCTTGACGTCAGAAAAATATAAATATACAGAGTAGCTGGTATATATACCTCATGCCTTCTTGCACACTTGAATATAGGTGACCCTGGTTTAGCCATAAAATCACCCTCTTGCCCACCAATAACTAATAGTTGATCATTAGCAACGACACATGCCCTGAAGAAAACGTACAAGATCATGAGAAAATGAGATAATTATTCATCAGTACAATACTTGTTGATCCTGACAAGTTTCTTACTGAGTAAACAAACAAAACTTTATCATCCTAATTCTTTTTTACAAGGTATTACCCGAACTCTTAAATGCACCCACAACAAGAAAAATAGGAGAGGCAGAAAGTCGACATTTTTTTCTCTTGAAAAGGAGAAAGTTCCAGTTCTATGGACTAAAGCTAGAATTCGAACAATGATTAGCTATAAATGTAAGCATAGAAACTGCAAGCACTTATTAGGAAAAATGAAAGACAACCGATGGGGTCCACCACGTGGTATAGGTATTTCAGGTCTCCATTCTTTTTCCAATGCCTTGCCATCCTTTACTGCAAGACTCCAATGTTCCAGTCCAGGCTCATGTCTATCCTCCTTGCTGCCTCCCATAACATGCAGTCTGCCTCTCCAAAGTTGGGTTGCCGGGGCATACCTGAAATACCTCATATTAGCATATGGAAGTCACATAAGGCAGAAGCATTTCGAATCATTATCACAAAGAAAATTAAAACATGTGTGAGATCCACCTTTCATTTCTCAAGAAGGAAGAAAGGGAAAGCCATCCTTCAGGTACCATGCCATGAGATGGAGGGCTCAAGGCTCAAGTTTTCTTTTTTGATGGAGATGGACTCAAGTAAATGTTACAAAGTACAAAATTCACATACCTAGGAACAGGTAAAGGGGGTAAATCATGCCATATTTTCGTTTCTGTATCCAACACGAAGTTTTGATTTGTCGGACCCCTACATTGTGGACCATATTGCCCTGTGACGACATAAATATATCTCCCGTCTGTTGTCATTCCTAAATGTGAATGTGCCATTTCCTTGGGCATAGGAAAACTCCCACCCCAAGTATTGTCAGTGAAGTTGTATATGTCCACGTGAGAATGAACCTAAAACATAAGACATGAGAAAAGGCAAAAAAAAAAAAGCATATAGAATTTATGCAATTTTGATGCATACAATCCTATCCAAATGCATCAAAACCTAATATTCTCATTTCTTCAAATTAAGTTATAAATTATCAATATCTTTAGTGATTTCATTAGAAAATATTCAATAAGTTAGATTATCCATGCTTTTGCTAAGAGAAATAGAGTGAAAGTATATATCCAAATTTGATTCTTCTTATATGTGACAAGCACAAACGATACAAATAAGTTGTAAGTTGTACACGGCTTTACAGTTCATGCTATTTATGTCAAAAGCTTCGTCTGTTGATAATCACAACATATACGCATAAAGTTGGGATGCCATTGATAAAGGATAAAGCAATAAGAATTATTTGTCATCCAACTTAGAGGTTTCCATAGATAGAGAATGTCAAAGACTCCAACTTTATGTTGAAAAACAATGATCTAAATGCTCGTCAGTTACTTTTCAGATAAAAATATACCAAGAAAAGACAATTCCGAATTTGATTTTTTGAGGGAATAATTAATATAATAATGTCAGACGACTCCTTACATGATCAATGTCACCATATCCAGCAAAGACAAACAAGCGGTCTTTAATCTGCATAGCAGCCCCATCAAGCCGAGGTACAGGTGCTTCGGCCATTTTTTCCCATTTTAATTGAGGCGCTGGAATATCAGCAAAAGTTGCATTTAATGGCTCTATAGTCGAGTCAGCATCATCCTTATTCTTTAATATCTTCTGCAATTAAAATAATAAAAATTAACAAACACGCCAATAGGAAAAAATTGAATAACCCTGGTGCAAACATACCAGGGTTGTTTAAGGGTATTCATGATGCGTAAGTGTATATTTTGCAAGTCTGAATTTTTTGTTCCAAAAGCAATGCAATGTTCCACTGGAATCTAGAACCTTCATATGCTAGAAAATGACTATCATATTATATGTCTAAATGCTTGAAGTGATTACATGATGTTTATATTTGAGTGTCCGACAAGTTATTGTATTGAATGACAAATTGATTGTTGTATTGCTTGGCAGAAATATTGATCAAAATCCTTTTTTTTTGGGAGATAGATCAAAATCCTAAGTTTGATACATAATCATGAATCAGACGTCCTGTCAACAATAATCATCGAAATAATAACGCTGCAAGTTCTACATTTAATCCCGGATGATCAGACCATCCAAACCTCTTGATAGTTAAAATATTTATCTTATTTTTAAGTTGTTCACATTTGCATGCTCAGTTGTAAATAGGAACTATGTTAATATATTGATATATTGCTTGACTGAATTAAAAGGTTGGATGATAATTGGGAACTTATCGAATTGACGGAGTAGATGCCCCACTTTTATTGACTCAAACGTGAGATTGAAATTGTTCTAGGAATGATTCATGAGAGCAAAGTGTGCCTTAATGGTGAAGCTGACCATACGATGACCATGGTTACCTTCCAACATATTATAAACGTTAAATGATTGAAAATAAATGGATAGTTGTCATTTAATGAAACAGGGATGGTTCTTATAGGGAAGGTTAAGGAAGCTATAGAAGCACCTTCCACCTCATCAAATGACTGCGGAAGATATCAATCATCTTTTCTTAGAATGTGGGGTGGTTGAGGCATGGCATACACTAGGATGTCAATGATTGAATGAATCTGTCCGCAGTTGCGAATTTCTGGCGATCTTTCAGTTATGGTGGCAGACAACAAGATGTTAGCATGTTCATCTCAGGATACAGGCAGTTGCTTTCGGTTGCTACGCTGTGGGTTATTTTGTCTAAAAGAAATGTTGTTATATTCAGGAGGGAAGATGTTACACAGACAATATTATCACACGAGCGTTTAATCTAGCTAAGATATGGGCTGGATATTAAAGGTGCGATGGGGAATAATTCCCATCCATAATGTCTTAGTTGTAACTTATTTTTAAAAGGGCAATTGTAACTTTTTTTATTTATTCAATAAAATAGGATAGCAACAACTCTGATAGCTATCATTTACCTTCTAAGAAACAAATAAGATAATGTTTGACATATTCTATTGCTTAAGCATGAATTACCGGGCCACGAGTCGAGCATTAAATAATAATGCCATATTGGTATTATTGTTCGTGCTATTTTTTGAAGATATGCTAAAAGATGAAAAGCATATAATTGATGAGGCTAAAAGTGCACTCAAGAAAAGTGATTGTGTTAGAATATGATCCACATGGAAACATATTGAATTGATATTGATATTGAACTACAATGTCTTTTTTTTTTTTTTTTTTAGGGGAATGTCATTTTATTGTTATTGATGCATATAGATAATGATATTATATTCATATGTTTATTGTGAATTAAGTGCTAAGGAGCATTAGAGGATGTCGTGTGTCATTCATGTCATGACCTTTCACACTAGGCGTAAGTTCATGGGATGGGTTTTCAATGAAATTAAAGATGTTAATAATCAGATGTCATGACTTTCACACTAGGCGTAAGTTCATGGGATGGGTTTTCAATGAAATTAAAGATGTTAATAATCAGAATGGCTGACAATGACATTCATAATGAGTGACCCTTGCACATGTATGTTCGAGGATAAGTTAAGTATTGTAATCTTCCAACATATTATTTAAGTTATTAATCTTCAAATGTATGATATTGTATTCCAACTTGTTATGCTTATTCATGTTTGGATATAATGTACCTCCAAAACATCCTAAGGGATGTTGAGCCCATTGATTCACTTATCAACGATGCAGATGAATAATGCACTTAAGTAATGAGAGATAATCTCTCTTAATCTGAACCATTGATAAAGGAATCAACGACTAGAAACTATTAGCATAATAGCATCCCTCTAAAGCAAAAGGCACTCGAGGTACATCAAACCCTTCACGTTTAGGTGAACTACAAAGAAGATAAGTTTAGGTGCCATTTCTGTGGCATTACAGTTTTAATTCTAATGTGCTAAACATGAAACAAATTATTATCAGGAATCACCTAGAGTATGCTATAACGTAAAGCACCCTTATGCAGTGTCAAAATATGTAATGATATGAT
This sequence comes from Pontederia crassipes, assembly GCA_030549335.1. Taxonomy (NCBI): domain Eukaryota; kingdom Viridiplantae; phylum Streptophyta; class Magnoliopsida; order Commelinales; family Pontederiaceae; genus Pontederia; species Pontederia crassipes. The sequence goes on from CM060189.1 coordinate 8,000,243, forward strand.
GTATGTAGTATAGTTCAACTAGATAAGTAGAAGATATGCTATACTCGGCGACTTCATACGCCAGTTTAGACTGAAGTCCGACTGTATCAGAAACAATTATGCCAAACGAGCTCCATTTGTTCCATCAACTAGAGGATAGAAATTGAAGGCTTTTCTTCTAAATTTCACAATGATTATGGACAAAGGAGGTCCTTCTCTCTAAACATATAGATGATTTGAAAAATGAAGTTTTGTTCTACATTTCACCTTAAGGGTGGATCCAGTGGCATACAACTACAATGGAAAGAAAACGACCAACGACACTCCAAGAAAACGCAAATTTTACCGAAATTAAAGGCACGGAGGGGGGTCTCAGGCTAACCTGTTTGGCCTTGGGCGAGTCGACACTGAGGGAGAGATCCCATCTGGTCGCCCAGTAGGGGGATGAGGAGGAGGCGCTGGACGAAGCCCAGAGGTAGTCGGCTACCAGAGCAAGGCCGAGGAGAAGGACACCGGCAGCGAGGAAGACGGCCTTCCTCGGCGTCTGCTTCCCGCTACCGAATCTGGCCATCGGCCGAAAGATTCGACGGTGGGAGAGGGGAAGACGGAACCGTGGAAGGAGTACAAGAGTGAGAGAGTGGGAGCGACGAGTGGATCCAAAGGACAGGCATCGGCGGTGTCGTGGAACGCGTCGGCGCCGCGAAGCCGGTGGCTTACTTCACTGATTACATTTTCATTATTTTATTATTATTATTGTTGTTATTTGTTGTTTACGGTCATGTCCTCGTCGGTTTTGGCCGAATTTTATGATTAAATTTTTTTATTGTCCTAAAATCAGAAGTACTATGATTTATCCCACAGGCATAAAATATTCAGATTGATGGTTTTTTCAGTAAACAATTTTTTTGTGTACAAAAAATGCATAATAAAACAACTGCTTGTCATCTTAAACTAAATTAAATATTAGAGCCGTATTTTTTTTCTTCCACCCAATTTATCTCCCTCTATTTTTCAAAAAACAAAATCACGATTAAGTTTTTTATTTATCCGATTATACTTTTAACATTTTCCATCATTTGAACTTCATAAAAAAAATTGTCAAACCGATAATCTTGTAGGTATTCGAGTCTGTTATCTAAAATAAGTTATTTAATTATTTTTTAAAATATTGGTAAAAGATGCAATTATAATCAAGAAAATAAATTAAATACAAAGCGTTACTTTGGGGTAAAGAAAAATTTATAATATAAATTTCGATTTCATTTGTAAATAATCAGACATAAAAAAAGGTACTTGTTAAGATTCGCGCTCGTGTATTCCAGTGGATTTGCACTCGTTGATTCCGGTGGATTTGCGGTGAGATTTCCGTCGATTAATCGTCTTGTTTGGGAAGTGAGGATTTCCGGGGCGGGCGGCGAATTATGTTTGAAGGTAGGGCTTTTGACCTAGGAGGAGGCCGAGGAGGAGAAATTCTCGCCGCCAACAATGCAGTCCACGGCGTCCGCCCACCGCCTCCACCTCTTCTCCTCGTTCACCTCCGCGCACTCCGTCTCCAAATGCCATCGTCGGCGGGCTGCCGGCGCGCCCACCGTGGTCCGGATGAGTCTCCGGGAAGACGCGCCGTCGATTGCGGTGGTGGGCGTCACCGGAGCCGTCGGGCAGGAGTTTCTCAGCGTGCTCTCCGTCCGTGACTTCCCGTACCGGAGCATCAAGATGCTCGCCAGCAAACGCTCTGCCGGCAAGCGCATCACGTTCGAGGACCGCGAGTACACCGTCGAGGAGCTCCGCGCCGAGAGCTTCGACGGTGTCGACATCGCCCTCTTCAGTGCTGGCGGCTCCATTAGCAAGGAGTTCGGGCCCGTCGCCGTTCACCGTGGCACCATCGTCGTGGACAACAGCTCCGCGTTCAGGATGGCTCCCGAGGTGCCGCTCGTGGTGCCCGAGGTGAACCCCGACGCCATGACGCATATCCGGCTCAAGGGAAGAAACGGCAAGGGAGCACTGATTGCCAACCCGAACTGCTCCACCATCATATGCTTGATGGCAGTCACGCCGCTCCATCGTCACGCAAAGGCGAGTGTTTTTGCATAAAAAACCTATCTTTATGATGTTATTCCTCGGTCTTGTTGAACGTTGGACGATGGCTACAAACTTTTGAGTTCGTTTCCAACGTACAAACTATGATTTTATTAATTTCCCAATTTTTTTATTTTTCTCTTCAGTTTTGTTTGCTGAACAAAACCCTGCAAAAAAGTTGGTTTGCTGAAACATAAATCTTGGTCATCCGACACTTGTTGAATTAGAATTCAAGAATGTGATCCACTGCAGTCAATTACCAGAATTTCAAAAGGAAAACCCAATTGAATGCTTGTGGACAGCGATAGTGTTTCTTTATTAGATAATATATATAAGAACTTGTATATGGCTAAAATTTGACTGCACTATGTGTGCCAAATAATTTAATAGTTCTTACATCATGTGCTTTAGTGCTTACTAATGAACTTTTACTTATTCATCCTTACCGTAGAATTCCTAGTGTTGGTTGGATGATTACTAAAGTTAGACTAATGTTGCGGTATCTGTGTGATTGTTAACTTGGTCTTTTGCATTTTGTAGGTGACAAGAATGGTTGTCAGCACCTATCAAGCAGCGAGTGGTGCTGGTGCTGAAGCAATGAGAGAACTTGAGTTGCAGACTCGTGAGGTTTTATCTAGTCCTCCTATATTATAAGAGGTATTTTGATTCTGTTGTCATGGATGAACTTAAGCTTGGGTACTCTGATTGTCCCTCAGGTATTGGAAGGGAAGCAACCCACTTGTAACATTTTCAAAACGCAGGTTACCTTTAATCTCTTATGAATTACCTTGGACTGTAGATCAGTTTTTTTTTTTTTTTGAGGAGAACTGAAAAGATCAGTTAGGTGGAATAATCTTTTGTCACATTATTTAATCTTTCTTGCAGTATGCATTTAATCTGATCTCGCACAATTCACAAGTAATGTCAAATGGTTACAATGAAGAGGAAATGAAATTGGTGAAGGAAACAAGAAAAATATGGGTATGCTTTCTACGGCCTGCATTATCATAGAACAACAACAACAAAGCCTTATCCCACTAGGTGGGGTCGGCTACATGGATCATACGACGCCATTCCGCTATATTCGTTGATCCATGTTCATAAGATTCGATAGGATTTTATGCTGGCTGTCGGGGCCTAACACAACCCTCCTCTTTTATCCGGGCTTGGGACCGGCTATAAAATATAGGCGGAGTTTAAAACGTATGCTTAATACAGCACCACAAATATCATCACCATATTCAAGTTGATCACCAACTAATGCCAATACCTGCAAACAATCCGCATGAGTATCATCACAAGCTCAAATGACAATACAAAATCAAAACACATTTCAAGTTCCCTAAGAAAACATACGTTTATTTTAACTAGCCATATTGTAAAATGACATAAAGAGTATTCATCTTCACTTTCTTCTGAAATTGTTCTTGTGACTAACATTTATAAATAAAAAGTGCCAAAATGATGCTTTATTTGAGATTTTTGGGTCACATAATCCATGATAAATGACATACTCCGCTGCAACAAGAACTGAACTTCATGTTTTTGCATAGTTCTGAAGGGCTCTTTCTTTTTGGCATAATTAATTGCATTCAGACCTTTACATAAGTAGCTGCAAATTCTGAATATATCTATGTATATTCTATTTTCATTCACAAAAGAAGCCTCTAATATGAATTTCAGCCTTGAAACATATAAGTTTTCATACTAAGCAGCAAAAGGTCAAATTGATTTAAGCAACAACAACAACAACAACAACAAAGCCTTATCCCACTAGGTGGGGTCGGCTACATGGATCATACGATCGTTGATCCATGTTCATAAGATTCGACATGATTTTATGCTGGCTGTCGGGGCCTAACACAACCCTCCTCCTTTATCCGGGCTTGGGACCGGCTATAAAATATAGGCGGAGTTGTCAAATTGATTTAAGCCCTGAGAATTATTTGATGTATTCCTTAACTTGCATTGTTATCATGAAAATGCTAGCAAATAAACATATTTAAATTCTTATACAAGGAAACCTACAATTTTAGCTCACAATTCTTTCAGATAAACAATTACGTTTGAATAGCAGGATCAACACAAAATACAGGCAATAAATTCAAAGATTAAGTCATGATGGCAACAGCATGTTTTGGCTAAAAGAACATATCAAGCTATCTAAGAAAGTAAGACTGCATATCAGAAGAGTTATATACACATACACATGAATGGTAACAGGATGACTAAGGGTGACTCATCAAACTAATTATTGATATATGTACGTGCATACACACAAATGGATGATTAGCCTTTTCTAATCATCACTTTATCCCTAAAAAAAGGTTCTAACAAAAGTGAAACTAGTACTTGACCATTGCTGAAGATTGAACCCATGTCACACACACAGGCAGAAAACCTAACCCTAACCAGTGGCTTAAAGCCGATTGGTTATTGAATCTAATGAGCGGGGTGTCAAATCCAGTGAATTAATTTGTTTAAAGAATCCAGTTAATACACAATCACATCAGTGACATCTACTCTTTTATCCCTGCGCCTCCCTTGGAACTCTATTATCTCATATTTGGGAGAATCATATGAGTTCTCTCCATTTAAAGCTGCAACAACAGCTCTAAAGCACGAGCACAAAAAGTCTATAGCAGCAGCACCTTCTATGAAAGCATTAACTAGTAGCACAGGTACTTTCTTATATTCCATTTCTTACCCTCATAAATGTGTTCCATTTAGTTTACCTTTGTTAAGTAAACTCACCAATTTAGGGCAACACTTCTAGATATCAAAGGCGGCTTCTAATGAATACAAGTATTTCCTTTTTCTAGTAGTGAATAAATAAATGTACTGATTGCCAGCCACCATGTGTTGGCCATGTGGGCTGCATTATCATACATCTGACAAAAACATCTTTTGCCATCTGAGCATGAAATGTTTATGCTGTTCCAGAATGATGCTGATGTTAAAGTGACTGCAACTTGCATTCGAGTTCCTGTTATGCGAGCACATGCTGAAAGTATCAATCTCCAAATTGAAAAGCCGCTTGATGAGGTTAGTTTTTCTGACTTCCTTTTTGTCCATAGTATTTGAAAAACCAACTGCAAATTCCAAAAAGTATTTGAAAAGCCAACTGCCAATTCCAAGAAGTATTTGAAAAGCCAACTGCATCTCCTACCTCTACCTGAACCTTTAGTATTTGAAATAATACACCTATTGATAGTTGGCAGTCATGTCGTACCTTTGACCTTTTCTTCTGAATCTATTCAGCTTAGCTTCTAAATATAGATTTGCGTCAAGTCTGTTTAAGAAGCATTTTACCTCTTTTTTGTTGTATGTATAATACCTCAAACTCAATCACATCTCTGAATTTTCTATTGCTTGGTTCCCATGGTTTCTGACTTGGAATGCCAGAGATGTTTGGATCATTTAAGACCTAGTATACAAATGGATTACTGCTTGAATTTTGTGGTCATTATTTCCTTCCCAAATATCATTTAAGACCTGATATAATCTCAGACATTGTTAATTAACAATGTAGCACTCAGACATTTGGATCATCTTGAAATTCTGTTGGTCTATTTTTTTCTTTCACCAAGATACCTTGATGAAGTGTTAAAGACAATGCTTGTATAACTTATGGAGCTACAACAACAACAACAACAAAGCCTTATCCCACTAGGTGGGGTCGGCTACATGGATCATACGACGCCATTCCGCTCTATTAGTAATCAAACCTTTCGGTATATTATTCACCAATAGATCTTGCTCTATTAGTTCGTCAAGTGTCCGCCTTGGCCTCCCTCTCCCTCTTTTAATCGGACTCTAGATTATTTGATCTACTCTTCTTATTGGCGCATCTAATGGTCTTCTCTGAACATGACCAAACCATCTCAAACGATTCTCTACCATTTTCTCACTAATAGGAGCCACTCCGACTCGTTCACGTATATGGTCATTCCTAATCTTATCTAATCTTGTATGACCACACATCCATCTCAACATCCTCATTTCGGCTACCCCCACTTTACGTTCATGTTGTCCCTTCATAGCCCAACATTCACTACCATATAACACTGCCGATCTTATAGCAGTACGATAGAATTTTCCTTTAACTTTATTGGGTACTTTTCTATCACAAAGAACTCCAGTGGCTTTCCTCCACTTACACCAACCAGCTTGAATTCTATGATTAACATCGTCATCAATCTCACCATCTTGTCTTACAATTGATCCTAAATATTTAAACTTTGTCACTTGAGGAATTATATCCTCCCCTAGCCTAACTTTCAAATCGTCTCTGAGTTGTTTATTTGTGAAATTGCTATGCATATATTCTGTTTTATTCCTACTTAAACGAAAACCCTTTGACTCCAACGTATTTCTCCATATTTCCAATTTTGTATTAATCTCTTCTCTTGAATCCGCTAAAAGTATTATATCATCCGCAAATAGCATGCACTTAGGTACCTCCTCTATGATACTCTCGGTTATAGCATCGATAACTAAGTTAAATAGATACGGACTTAAAGCTGATCCTTGATGTAGGCCAATTCCTATAGGAAATTCATTTGTCTCACCTCCGGGTGTCCTAACCCTAGTCAATGCCCCATCGTACATATCTTGTATTACCTTAATGTAGGCAACATTCACCCTCTTCTTTTGCAAGGCTTTCCAAAGTACATCCCTTGGTACTCGATCATACGTCTTCTCTAAGTCAATGAAAGCCATATGTAAGTCTCTTCTCCTACTTCGATACTTCTCCATCATCCCCCTTAGTAAATAAATCGCCTCTGTAGTGGATCTTCCTGGCATGAACCCAAATTGTCTCTCAGAAATACTAGTCTCCATTCTCAATCTATGCTCAATCACTTTTTCTCATAATTTCATTGTGTGACTCATAAGTTTAATCCCTCTATAATTTGCACAATTCTGAATATCCCCTTTATTTTTGTAAATATGAACTAATGTACTTAATCTCCAATCATCAGGCATTTTTTTTGATCGTAAAATCTCATTAAATAGTTTACATAACCACAACACACATTTTTCTCCTAAACATTTCCAAACTTCAATCGGTATACCATCCGGTCCAACGGCTTTACCATTTTCCATTTTCTTAAGAGCTAGTAACTGCAATATAGATCTTTGGGCATGCATTCATATTACTTGACCGAATATGTTTATAAATGTTATCCATAAACATGCTAGTAACTTCAATGTTGATCTTGGGCATGCATTCATATTACTTATCTTGAGATGTTTATAAATGTTATCTATAATCATGCTTCTATGTTGTTGCTTGTTCCTTTTATGATGTGGTTTATCTAGATATCTAGGAAGTTGCTCTTGTCACTTTAACATTTTCTGTAGCATAGTTTCTTTGGAATATATATTTGATTATCATATGACCATGTTTACATTTTAATATCTTTTTGCTTGCTAATTTTAAAGGATACTGCAAGACGAATTCTGGAAGGAGCTGCTGGTGTGATTGTTATTGATGACAGGGCATCTAATCATTACCCTACACCCTTGGAGGTTGAACCTTCTCATTTTATTTGGTTTGCTTATGAGCACAGCAGGAGAAATTTATTTGCAACTGTATTTGTATCCAAGATTGGTTTAACTCTTTCACTTCAAGTAGAAACTAAATTTAGCATGTGTAGCAGGTGTCTAACAAAGATGACGTTGCAGTTGGCCGCATTCGTCAAGATCTATCTCAAGAAACCAACTATGCTGTGTTTGGATTGAAGAACCAAAGTTCTTCCAAGTTCTAAAAAAGTTCTGATGTGAAAGGAAAGTTTTCATATGTTGTTTGGTTCGAATGATTCTTATCCAAGTAGAACTTCGACTAGCTGAACTCAGTGGGCGTCCATGGCAGGCGACGGTAGCGGCAGCAGAGTAACGATGATGGCGGCGGCGGCGACAGCAGTGGCGGCAGCGGCAGTGGCGGCACCAGAGCAGCGGCGATGACAGCGGCGGCGGCGACAGCAGTGGCGGCAGTGGCAGCGACAGAGCAGCGGCGGCGGCGACGACAGCAGTGGCGGCAGCGGCAGCGACGGCATCGACAGCAGAGCAGCGGCAGCGACGGCATCGACAGCAGAACAGCGGCAGCGACGGCATCGACAGCATAGCAGCGGCAGCGACGGCATCGACAGCAGAGCAGCGGCGACGACAACAGAGACAACGGCGGCGGCAGCGGAGGCGGCGATGGCGACAGCGGAGGCGGTGACGGCAGCGGTAGCGGCAACAGCGACAGCGACGGCAGCAGCGACGGCGACAGCGGCGGCAGCAGAGCGGCAGCAGCGGAGAAGATGGGGGCGGAGACGACGAGAAAAGTAGGCGAAGAAAGAGACGAGAGAAAGAGAGGAGAGAGAAAAATGGTCGTAGCGTAAGTCGGCTGCAATGTTCTCACGAATGGTGAGAACTTTTTTCCGAGAACTTTTTCAAAAAAGTTCGGCAACGAAGTCACGTGACGAGATTTTGGGATGTTCTCGTTGTGAATGGTGTTTGGCAGAACTTTGTCCGGTGGGCAAAGTTCTACTGCCAAACACAATGGGTATATATCTTACTTACACAAGGGACTTGAGTAGCAACATTATCTCTTTCTTGCATTTCATTAGTCACTAAAACATTGATTAAATACCTCAACAGGTTGGACATTTTTGTGTGTGGAGATCAGATACGTAAAGGTGCAGCCCTTAATGCCGTTCAGATTGCTGAAATGTTGCTGTAGACGAACTAATTGTTTTGAGACTCGGTAATATGATACCACACAGTTGTGTCTGTTGCTTCATTTGTTGTTGTCATCACCAGAGAACAAATTGTGACGGATATCCATGTTTAGGGATATTGCAACATACTTGTATTCAACTACGGTAACAATTATTCTTGTTTCAGCTACTTGTCAGCTAGAGTCCGAAGACGCTCTGTACTAGGAACTAGGAAGGCTATTAAGTATTGAGCATCTCATATTTATGTAAATTATTATGTTAGATGATCACTTACAATTCAATTTATATTTGTCTTTATTTACATGCCAATGGTTATCGCTTTATCATCATTATTTTCTATACTGAACGGATTTAAATATGCAAAAAAAGCTTTATCATAACATTATTAGTTTGTGATGTATTTGAATGGAGTGAAATTTGATGATGAGAAATAAAGTAGGCGATATGATGGATTAATTTCAGTGGGTGATTAAATTAAGAATATGTATGATAAATATAGATTATAAAATTTTTAATACATAATATTTATTAAGAAAAATTATGTCAAAAATTTTGTTAAAAATATATTATTTAACTATAAAAATCAATTTTTAATAATTTATATTTAATGAAATATTAAAAATGTATAATGAAATAATAAATAATATTATATTAAACTTTTATTTATTATATTTTACATATAATAAATAGATTAACCTATATAAGTAAGATTATAAAAGAAAATGATACAAGAAAAAAAGTTTGAAAAAAGAAGAAGACGTCAACTTAAAAAAAAAAGTAAAAAAAGAAATGGCAACGAAGCTACACATCACGTGACTCGTTGTTCCCATCTCGAGTTCATGATTCGATTTTACCAAACGTCACATCTTTTGGCTGAATCGGCTAGAACCAAACGTTAGTTCTGCTTGGTTCCAGTTGTTAAAGGACTCTTAAAAAGAGTATTTCCCATAGTTCTCAAAATAGGATCGATCCGAACAAGGATCCACTATCGAACTGACAGTAATAAAATATTGTATTTTAATATAATATGTTAAATCACTTTACCATCAAGCTCAAAGTTCAATTATATGAATACTAACATAAGATTTATAAAATTAAATTTTAGACTTATATTAATATATATATAATTTTAATAATGTACTTATCACAATTAAAATTATACAACTTTTGACAAATTATAATCTCATTTAAAAATATTTATATAAGTTATATTTATATTTTCTTAATTTGTATAGTAAATTTCATGTTAGAAATAACAAGTAAACAAAATTATCCTTAAAACATTAGCAAAAGACTATAATTTTTTTTCTACAAATAAATATATAGTATAATTTTGTGATTAACTATCTAATTTCAAGTTATTACATATTAAATTAAAGAAAATTAAGATTTGTGTATATATATATTGTGTGTATAATACTATACTATTATTGTATTATTTTGTCTCATTATTATTCTCTCCATCAATAACCAAAATTTTCTCATTATATCAATAATAATATAATCAATATATATTTTATATTATATATACATGATATAAAAAATGAACTAAATTATAATTCATAACATAGTTTAACAAGTTCTAATGTAAATGAAGAAAAAAAAAGAAGAAGAAATGGATAAACATAATCTTACATTGCTACGAGGATGAGGATATAAGAGCAAGTATTAATTGAAGGATACGCTACTGGGTTAAAGTTAGGGGTGTAAAAAAAACCCGACTAACTCGAAAAATTCATCCGACCCGAAAAAATCGAACTGAAAATTAGGGGTCCGCATATGATTTAGGGCGGTTTTTAATAAATTAAAATCCACCCGCTAAAATTAAGTCACACCCGAAAAAATCGTAGGGGCCCGTGGAGCTCGATTTTTATTTATGATTTTTTATTTATATAATTAATACATATATTATTAATTCTTTTATTATAAATGTAATATTTTTTGTATAAAATTTCATACTTTTCTGTCATATTATCAAACTCTAATTTAATAACTTTAAAATTTTTATGTTTTATATTTAACATAAAACTAAATATTTTTATATTAATTTTAAGTTATTAAATATATTTTAAAATATAATTATATAAAAGTAGGGCTCCGAAAAAATCATCCAAAAAAACCGATCCGCTAAAGGGCGATTATTTTTTCAAAATGGTTTTAGGATGATCTTTCTAATTTTAAAAACTGATCCGAAAAATAGCGGTTGAATTTTTTAGACCGAAAAACTGAACCGACCCGACTAGTTTCACCCCTAGTTAAAGTGTTAAAATGTTTTAGAGGGAAGGCTCATATGAGATCTCCAATTATTTATAAATAAAAAATTTTGTTCGGTTCAATAATTAACAAAAAGTCAAAAAACTATTTTCACCCGTTTTATTTGATTTTGTTATTTTTATCTGTCTTTGACCGATCTTAACCACTTCAATTCGGATCAATTGGCCATCTGATTTTGTTGTCTCTCTTATATCGTAATAGTGCCCAGTCGGACCCGTTACTAGTTAACCGATCATTAAATTTTCACCAAATTTTAAAAATATTTTAGCCAAGATTAACGTCAGGCATCAAATTAGCATTTTCTTTCTTCCACCCTAAATTTTTAAAAATGTCGTGCAACTATTTTCTCTCTCCTCTATTCAAATTTAAATTTATATTTGTATGATCATTCAACTTTTAAATTTTTTTAGATATGATCATTCAACTTTTCAAAAAAAAATGAATGCACTTGGATCGACTCGACATGGTTTGGACATGATCCAATTGAGTCGGGCCACCCAATTTTTTGTGTATTAAATATATAATATTTATATTTATTAATTTAGTGGAATAAAAAATAGAAAAATAAAATACTGATTATATTATTTGCCCAAAAATTTGGATTAAAATATTATAATTAGAAAAATAAAAACATTTTTCCCACAAGACTTCATTGAGCCAAAAACCAAATCGTACTAGATTATCCAACGAGTGTTGAGCACGGTCTGACATCCGATGGGGGGTGTTGTACCAAATTATAATCATGATGTTTTTTTATTTTTATATATTTAAATCTTTAATCATACATTATAACTATCTTATTTATATTATATATATAATAAACGTAATATCATATATTATAATATATTTTATTATTTTTTATTAGTCTAATTATTTGGGCAAAAAAAATGTGACAAATTTTATTGTCACTTCCTTGTATGATTGCATAAAGTGTTGAATATTTTTATCCTTACTGGACAAAATGGAGTCACAATAGTATTCTTTAGTGGTAATAGTGGTGTCCTATTTTTTATTAATCCCAATTTTAGGGCAAAAATGTAATTGTATTTTTTCAATTTTTTCTTTTCCATAATTTAATAAGAAAATTGGACGGTCCAATCCTTTTGGGTCGTGCTCAAATCGTGTTGGGTCAATCCAAGTGCCTTAAATCATGTCTCAAAAATTTTGAAAATTGAATGATCATGAAGATACAAAATTAAATTTGGATAAAGGAGAGAAAAATGTTTACCATGACATTTTTAGATTTGATGTGCAAGAGAGAGAATGATGACGTGGTGCCACGTAGGCATCCACGTCAACACCGCTTAGCGATCCACCGATTAATTGATGATAATCGGTGGTGATGACCGCGACTGAAACGCTTTTAAAGTTCGATGAGACTTAAATTTGATAAGAAGTATGTTAGGAACTATCTCTGATTACCATTATATGTGTGTAATAAATCTATTCAAGATTAGGATTATGTTTGGGTTGAAAACTTGATTGAAAACGTAAGGATTTGCAATGACATGCGACTTTGCTTAATTAAAGCGGATGACTGAAACTCTTTTGGACGTTTGATTCAGCTCGGTAGAGTATAGCAACATGTTATATCGAGCGTCCGAAACTCGACCGAACAATTGATCTATCTTATTTTTGCTTAATAAGGAATGATCATAAGTTATTTTTGCTCCCTACAGTCTTGATTGATCTACATGATTGAAAGAGAGGCTCATAATTATAAGATAAGATGGAGAGTTACTATTTCCCTATCTAGATGGGAGTCTCTCCCTACTCGGTTATCTTGCTCGATGGAACTAGCCGTGGTATTGATCATCATTGGTCTACCATGGTCTAGATAGTTATACACTTGCGTATCCGCAATGATATTTCCTAAAAGTGAAGAGCTCTTCCAATTTATGAATAATATGAAAGAACATAAATGGTAAAAGAGATGAATGAAAGGATTTTGTTCTCATGAATATGAACAAGAATCATAAACATAAATATGAACAATGAAACACGAATATGGAAAAAAAGAAAATGAAAAGGCATGAACCATGATCTCTTTATCAATTCATCTATTATGATTCACTCTTATGCTTGATTTATATGCTTGCTTCATGCTTACTCTGATGGAATTTATTTTATGATATATACAAACTCATACTTATATTTATGCTATCAGTTGAGTTTAATCCCCTGTATGATCCCCGTCGATACTTGGCATAGATGCATGGTGAGTTTATATGTGTGAGGCAATTACAGTTCGGGTGTCGTGTGCACATAGTTATCCTAGAGTCTAGTTGGAGTCTTTCGCTTTTCATTATATCGAGTTGTGCTTTTATTTGGATGGGACATATTGAATTGTATGAGACATGGACTCTTATATGTCACAATTGATGTACTCTCTTCTTATTGCTTATGCATTTCTCATGATAATTATTGTAATATTTTATTATTAAGTCTTTCACTTACGTAACACTCTTAATGACCATCTGGGTCATGTCAAGAAAGACGAAGAAAGTAACGATTGAAAGAAAATTTCATCACGTGATGAGGTTGAATTTTGGGACGTTACAAAACATATCGTGATATTTTCATTTTAGGAACCCACTCGAATATTTTTCCTACCCCCTCTTTCCCTCCAATTCCTCTTTGAGACCTTCCTCTTTCGCTCGTCAATCTCTTCTCTCTCGATCTCCTGTGCTGCATATCTGCCTCCTTTAACCTCTTTATCTCTCTCTCCGCCTCTTCTTAGAGGAGCGCAAGGGTGATGACTGACGGCTCTACCTTCTTCTTCGACGACCATCTCTATCATCTCCTTCATGCTCCCTACCTACCTCTCTCTCTCCGTTTCTTCGGTGAGCATGATAAGGGCACACATAGGGGTAAATTATACATTTTATATTTTAAATCATCGTGATGACTGCTAAAATGAGTTCCACTTATGTTGCTAATTCTTTATAAGTTAGAGATATGTGCATACAATCAAATAGGTTAAAGTTATTTTGCTGATTGAAGATGATTAGAGATACCTTCATAAGTTAAAGATGTGTTAATGCATTTTGACTATTTGCTTTTGCTGATTGAAACTATTACTAGGCATTTCATTTGTCCAAGATTGATAAGGATTTGAAAATCTTATGTATTTTCATGTCTTATATAACTTGATCAAGTGGGTTTGCAGTTTGGGTGAAGAAACTTTTCATGTAGTACTTGATTGACATTATGTCAGGGCATCTGCATACTTTAGAAATTCCTGCATACATTTTAGTAATCTTTGCTAGTTCTTCCTAATGGGGTTGTTGGGTGGAGAAATTTCAAAGTTCCAAATATGCACGAGAACAAATAAAATATTTTTATAGTATATTTTGTCTTACTATATCAAGAACAATTTCGCTCTTTCAATTTTCAAGACAACGAACAAAATTTATTCATGTTTTGTTTTCTTAACTTTGTATTGTTTGGATGAAACATTAAGAAGAACTCATTTCTTACTATGTTATATTCTAATACCAAACACCCTCAATGGATTTGATGTTTTAGGTAAATTTTTTTTATTGTGTTTCAATGCTCGGTATGCATATACTAAAGAAACCTGCTTATAACTTCCTAGATAATTTTTTAATCATATGATTTGTAATCAAATCGATCGACCTAATTCAAATGTGACCTTTTGTTTTTTTAATGCCGCTAGAGAATTATGATATTCTTTTCTAATTAATATAAAAAAGATAATATTTTTTATCCTAATTGATCTTATTGATTTCGAACCGCTTTTTTAAATTTATAATGAAATTTAATGGACATTTGCTTAAAAATAAGCTAACTTGCTAATTGGTGACTTTTACGCGCAAAATTTTAGGCTTCCGAGATTAGGAACAAAACAAGACTCCGCTTTTATATTATCGGATCATTTGCAACTCGCGAATTAACGGATCGTCTCACCAGCGGACCACCCGGTGTTGGAAAACTGGAGAGAGAACTGCAATTGAGAGACCGACCGCGACAAATAGGGTTGGATCCCTCGATTGGGCGTCGAACCCGTTAACGACGCCCGAGTTCCGACTAGGCGACCAATCTGATCCATGATCTCAAAGCGGGGCCCACTCGTGGGAGCCTCCAATGAACGGCCGCGATCCGGCGAGTCGCCTACATGTAGAACCCACGCGGTCGATCACGCTATCGAAGCTCTAGAAAGGGATCCATTTCCACTGTCCCCGTCTTCGTTGTTTAATATTTTTTTCACTCCCCCTCCTTTCGAAGCAGAGGGAGAGAGAGACGAAAGAAGGCAACCAAGCGCGAGCAAGAGGCGGTGCAGGAGGCCGAGGAGGAGAAGACGGCGGCAGTGACGGCGAGGGGCGCAGGGTTCGGCGTTCTCCCGCGGGAGCCTTGCTAGCGGTGGCCTTAGGCGAGTCGTCGCGCGGGATCCAGCTCGGGAGCTATTTTTCGAGGTTCGCATCGCCCTCCGACGCCGCAGGGATCGTTCTCTACGGCTCTCGCGGCGCGTCTCTTCGTTTCCGTCAGGGGATTTTGCGGAAGGCTGTGCTTTGGGCAGCTGGAGCTGGATATCGAAGGCATTTCCGGGCTCGCAAGGATTTGGAAACTCGTGGCGGCAAGGAGGGGAATTTTTAGGGTTTGGGCTCGTGTATTCCAGTGGATTTGCGGTGAGATTTCTGTCGCTTAATCGTCTTGTTTGGGAAGTGAGGATTTCGGGGCGGGCGGCGAATTACGTTTGAAGCTAGGGTTTTCGGATTGATTTGCCATAGAAAGAGCGAGATTGCGCCCGGAGATCCGCCTGGAATCGAGCTTAAGCTTTTAATTTGGGTAAGAAATCTACCTTAACGATCCGATTTTGGCTTACTTCCATATGCGGGACGGTTGGTTTTCGTTGGAATTTGATACGAGTATTACTCACAAAAGCAAGAGAGAAATGGCAATTTAGGTCTTCCTTGTGGCTGTGAAGTTTGATTTTGATACTTTTAGAAATTGTTCCTGGAAACCCCAACTCCCCGAATTAATTCGGGTTTGTTATACAAAGTTAACGTATCAGCAAACAACTGCTAGATTTGTTATCTGCAATGATGGGGAAAACGCAGAGGTTCTCGAAGGGGTACTCCTCAGGTTTTGTGCCAGACTATCGACATGTAGTGGAGACAGTGGGTGAGTCAGATGGCTTTGGGAATTCTGGTCGTGTAGACTCTGAAGACTCCTCTGCACCAAATAGAAAGTGTATAAGCTTAAACACAGACAAACGTGATAGTTTCAATGTACCTTTGGAAGTTTTATCATTGTCAAAGATGTCCAAGTCTGAGAAGAAGTCTCTTCAATTGAGACTGAGAGAAGAGCTTGAACAGGTTCAGATTTTCCAGAAGAAAATGTCCATGAGGAGTGTAGCAAGTAAAAATGGGGTTTCCTTATCATCCTCAGGCGATTTGCATCTCAAGAAACAGGATTTGATGGGCCAGAATGGTGCTACGCTAAAGCGGGGCAACTCTGGAAGGTTTGAGTCTGCAAAGCTGGCTCCCATACCTCCTTTAGTCAGCAACTCGTACATTTTGTTGATGAAACAGTGTGAAACTCTTCTCAAGCGTTTGATGGGTCATCAACATGCATGGGTGTTTAACACTCCTGTTGATGTAGTGAAGTTAAATATTCCAGATTATTTTCAAGTTATTAAACATCCAATGGACTTAGGAACAGTCAAGAGTAAGATTGCTTCTGGCAGTTATGATAGCCCATGGGGTTTTGTTTCAGATGTAAGGCTTACATTCGACAATGCAAAGACTTACAATCCACCTGGTAATGATGTACATACCATGGCTGACATCATGAGCAAGTTCTTCGAAATCAGATGGAAACCTATTGAGAAAAAAATGGCTGCATCCGACCCAAGCACTAAGGGAGAATCTGGAGCTTTAAACTCAGTTTCACAGACAAAGAAGAGGAAAACTTCTCCTGTTATCCATGACATAGTTGAGCCAGAGCTTATGAAGAGAAAGATAACAGATGAAGAAAAGCGGAATCTTATCAACCACTTGCAGAATATTGAAGAAATGCCAGCTCAACTTATTGAGTTCCTTCGAACTCATTCTGATGTAAAACAAACTGATGAGGATGAGGTGGAAATTGATGTTGATTCTTACAGCGATGAGATGTTGTTACAATTGAAAAAGATTGTGGATGACTATTTGGCTGGAAAACAGTCTGGGATCCACTCGAAATCTGAACTTTGCGAAATGGAGGTGGGACTGTACTATTTAGTTCTTTGGATTGCATGCTAATTCTGTATACAGAACTGTGTGCTTACCTTTTCCACTTGCAGATTTTAAATGAATCTGGTCTTAGCAATTCATCCATGCATCCTTGCAAAGGTAGTATGTGCTATGCAAGCTCCTGAAAAAATGTGGTTCTTATGCTTCTTCAATATGCTATGTTAATCTTCTCTAACTCTTGTCTTTTGATGTGTGCAGGCAATGACCATGCAGATGAGGACGTGGACATAGTTGGCAATGATCCACCTGTCTCAAGCTATCCGCCCGTGGTCATAGAAAAAGATACATCACTTAGAAATGGAAAGTGCAGCAGTTCAAGTAGCTCTAGTAGTGATTCAGGATCATCCTCTAGCGGTTAGTATGTCCTTTTTCAGTCTTTTCTTAATGTATCTGACACTCAGCAATGGTTAGTGTTTCCTTCTTCAGTCTTTATCTGGATGTATCTTTGGCATTCAATAATTCATTTTTTTATATTTATTATACTGCCTTTCAAAACTTAATCATAATGGAACCCCTCGTCAAAATAAAGAACTTTTAGCCAATTTCAGTCTATCACAAATAATTTATTTTGTAATTTTCCTGACTAATTGCATCCCATTTTATTTTTTCCCTTGCCTTTCTTCCTCCAAAGACATTGTCTTTTTTTAGGAGAAATTTTGTCTTGTTTTTATGAGTTCAATAGTCATAATCTGTATGAATGAAACACATTTGTTGAGGAAGTGAATTGAACTTTTTCTAGAGAGAGACTTAGAGTACATAACTTTGACCTCTCTTAGCATTCAGTTGACTAAACTCTCCAACCCTTTGAGTAACCAGCCACTTGCTCTAATCATTCCTTCTCGGATTGTTGTGCATTGATTTATTCTCCTTCCTTTTTTTCTTCGCAAATGCGCGAGACTTTATTGGGCATGAAAAGGTTTGGCAAAGAAACTATTAGATATGGAGTTCATAATGAATAATACATTATATGTTCATTACACTTGACAGTCTCACGCGGTGCCCTCCGCTCTAGGAACCAAGAGACCCGAGCCTTCGCCCGAAGCCCATGGATCAACTACCGACTTGGAAACGGGCAGGCCGAATAATACACACCAAGGTCCGACCCAGCAGGCAAAGCCCACCATTCCACCATCTTAAAGCCGGTCCCAAGCCCGGATAAAGGAGGAGGGTTGTGTTAGGCCCCGACAGCCAACATAAAATCATGTCGAATCTTATGAACATGGATCAACGAATATAGGCGTCGTATGATTCATGTAGCCGACCCCACCTAGTGGGATAAGGCTTTGTTGTTGTTGTTGTACACTTGACAGTATTAGGTTGTGATCATAGAAAAATGAAATACACCATTACTATCATGTGATTAGTCAAGGTTTACAGCTGTAGTTGTGAAAATGTCAAACGTTAACTATTATATCCTCACCGTCACATTATAATTTGCTCTTTTTATTTTTGAAAACTTTAAAGACAATGGTATGGAAATTTTATCATGATTGTAATATCCATGATCTTAAAAATTTTTATCATTCCTTCTCGAGAAAGAAGTAGATTGTTCAAGATGGGGCAAAAGTTGTAAAAAGTAGAGTTAGAAACATGTATATCCTTCTCGAGAAAGAACTAACCATCTATATGTTATCTCCTCATTATGATATCCTTCTCAAAAGAGACCACATTAATTTAAAATGTGAAAATCATAATGAGGGGATAACATATTTTGTGAGGGGATGTAAAGTGCAATGAAATAAAAATAGTTGCACATTACTTAACCAGTTAACCTCATATATGAGTACATTTGAGAATTTTAATCCTTGGGGTAGAATTCTTTGAAGGAAATGGACTTACGTATTGTCTTGTTTAATAGATAGCAAACAATCTCAAACAATATTTGCATCATTAAGGTAGTGCCCTTCCTTAAAATATCGTATATAATGAGAGAATGATTCTATCCAGACCTCCATTAGCTCCAGTCTTTGTAGCTGCAGCAATTCTAAACACAAAAACCGAACCCTCTACTTCTAAGACTGAAGAAAATGCAGTTAAGCAATAACGATCCTGTGTTGTCTAAAGAATACAAGGTGGTTAGTTCCCTAGTTAACTTAGATATGGTTTGGGAGTGGGCGTCCCTCAGCCAGTTGTATCAGTCAATGTTTCTTCGATACAAAAGGAACTGGGAGTTCGTTTTAAAAAAAAAAGGAACTGGGAGTTGCCAACCCTGTTGCATTTAGAATATCCTTTTTGTAGCTTGCTCTGATATGGTGTCTGTCACTCATCATGCTTGTCTTGTTATCATACTTGCTTTGAACTAAATTAAATATTTTCTTCAAGTTATTATATGATTCAATCCTTTTGTGCTTCTGCAGATTCTGATTCTGGCAGTTCCTCTGGAAGCGAATCTGACATCAAAGTTTCTAGTCCGAAAATCGATGTCAAGGTATCTCATGTCTTATTTATGAATTCTGCATTTGTAAAGCGTTATCTTAAACCTCCCACATCCGATGTTAAACATCCATACCCTCTCAAAAATTGGAGTCTTCCCTTTTAACACATATTGCTCCTTTCTGGGAAATTTATTTAAGAATAATGTGTGGGAAATTGGACAGCATGATGAAAATCTGGACCAAGAGAGAAGTGATGCAATGAATCCATCCGATGAAAACAGTGAGTATGGATGCCGTTGCAGTTGACTTGCACATGTTGACTTTAGATTGATTTGTCAGCTGAACTCTTCTTATGTTGGTAATATGTACAAGGATATTCCAATGGATCAAACCAACAGGATCAAGATCCTTGTCTTAAGACTGATGCCAGTGAGGAGGCTGACTGCAATAGAGAGGGTAAGCATGTCCCAAGAAGAAGACTTGCCAATTCCCAAGGTGTAAGCATGTCATTTGAATGAAACCTCTTACTTTTTTCATGTGGGATATTCTAGGGGGGAGTGCTCCAACAGAGAGACAGGTCTCCCCTGATAAGCTTTATCGAGCTGCCCTCTTGAGAAATCGCTTTGCTGATACAATTCTTAAAGCCCGTGAAAAGACGCTTGACCAGGTGGGCAGATCATTTCATTTATTCTGATTACTAATATGTATGTATGTATGCTGATTTCGTGAACAACTCTTTTTCTTTATCAGGTTGAAAAGAAAGACCCTGAGAAGCTACGTCGTGATAGAGAGGAACTTGAGAGGTTGCAGAGGGAAGGTATAGCCTTATTAGAAAAGCCTGACACATTTTATGCCAACGTCGATTTTCTTTTATGCTTTTGTTTGTTTTATGCTGTCGAATCTTATGAACATGGATCAACGAATCGGAATGGCGTCGTATGATCCATGTAGCCGACCCCACCTAGTGGGATAAGGCTTTGTTGTTGTTGTTGTTATTTTGTTTGTTGTAGAGTGCTTTTTCTTATGAGCTTCTGGTCCTATTTAAATAGAAAAAGCTAGACTGCAAGCAGAAGCCAAAGCTGCTGAGGATGCCCGACGACAAGCTGAAGCAGAAGCAGCTGCACATGCTGCAGCAGAAGCTAAGCGTAAACGCGAACTTGAAAGAGAAGCAGCACGTCAGGCCTTGTTACAGGCAAGTTAGAATGATAGGCACCATTCATTTTTGTCGCCAGCAAGTTTCTTCTGTTCTCTCACAATAGTTTGCTTGAGCATAGTGCAGATGGAGAAATCGGTTGAGATCAATGAAAACAGTCTTGCACTAAAAGATCTAGAAATGCTCAGAAGGGCACCAGGGGAACAGTTACCTAGTTCAGTTGGTGAAACAAGCCCATCTCACTCACAGGAAGGTATTGGTAGTTTTAAACTTGGGGGAAGCAATCCTTTGGAACAACTAGGGTTATACATGAAGGTCGATGAGGAGGATGATGATGAAGTTGAGACCAGTGGTGTTCCTACAAATGATGTTGAAGATGGAGAAATTGATTAATATTTTAAGCTCTGGTTGGTGTTCTCTTAGTTTTGAGGGTAGGAGACGTTGTGTAACTTATGCAACTGCAGTGCCCTGATATGGTTAATTTGGTTTACATGTGTTCGAAGCATGTCATCTATTTATGTTCATGAAAACCAGCAGGCAAGGCCTCCATGACGGCAACCTGAAGAGCTGAAGGGATTTCAGTAACCATGGTTCCTGGTGTTAGCAGCTTTCAGCTCGGGTACTTGCTGGTTGTAATGATGCACTTCATATTTATTTTCACAAATCGACAACAGCGTATCATGACTGTGATGGAACTTGCTCATGATCTTAGTGCTGATGTTGGCCCTTCAAAAAGTTTGATAATTATAAGTAGGAATCAAAACATTGAGTAGAATTCTTATGTTCTGGTAGATTTGGTGGGAGCTCGTGGTTTTGTAGATCGTTGTTGATATTGGCAATTTTGTTGCGCTCCCCAAACTGTACAAAAGACAACTGATAGATCAAAAGAACATTTTTGCATTTGGAACCCTCATCCTATTTTGTGTGTCTTAGATTTTTGGTCTGTCTATGGTACAAATTGAAATGGCTTGAAATACTCTCGCATGTTCAATGTATATGTTTTCCCTTTCATGTACTGCAGGATTCAGCCATTGTTATGATATTTTACCACTTCATTGTGCTATGCAACTTAATAGATGCTTGCACCATGTAGAAAAAGAGCAGTTTACAAGGTATGTTGTTTTTTCCCTTTTTTTTTTTTTTTGTTGTTGTTTCTACACGTGAAGTGATCGTCTTTGATATGCTATGATTAAGCGTGGAATCGTAGTTTACTTCCACTATTTCTTGGCACGCATATGGTCGTCCTTAATAGAGAAATTTATTTGATGCGACCTATTTCTACAATTTTAATATCCTTTATGGTTTAATCCTGTAATAACCTCCATCGTCCTTCTACGTGTTCACTTTTCTTACCCCTTTTAGAAAGGAGAAATAAAGCTTTGTAGTCAAAGTTTGTCTACGTTGGCTGCGGTAATCTCACAATATTTAAAATTATTAGTAATTTAAATTACAAATTTGATTCAATTTTAGTTGCAGTAGTATTACATATCACAGTCAAAGTTATTAATAATTTTAGTTGTCTGACCAATTCATGATCAATTGTCCATCGAAAAAAGAGTGATTCGAGTTATTTAGATTATTAACTTCTTAGTCACCTCTAAAGGACGTTTTTTTTTTCCTTCAATGTTGCGAATCATTATCATCCTTGGTATATCGCAAGCCCAAATTGATAAAATGCTCATGATATGTTGAGAGATCGTCATCACAAAACATTTCAATGTGATAACAGACTTGATTGAGCTAGCAAATGGTCTTTTTTACCCCCGTAGAGGAATTATACTGCAGTGATTTGTCTTGAGGTGTGGTATTTGATATTAATAAGTCCAATGGACCTGCAAATTTTGAACTTGATCTTACAATCTCGATATAAAAAAAATCCGAAAATTCTAACGAACTTGATAGTTGATTTCCACGTTATCTTATTTTACTAATTATGTGTAAGCTTGAGCAATGGGACTAGAAGAAAAATGTGGTCTAATTTTCTCAGAAATATATCATTTCAAGAACTTAACCAAAAGCATGATCAAACGTGTGATTTCGAAAGTTAAAAAAAAAAAGAACTCGTTACTCTTGGCATTCTTGTTATTAAAAGAAAAAACATTGATTTTTTTAAATTTACAATAGTCAGATATTTCACAGAATAAAATTATTCTTACTAGCATTTATTCCCAACTCAGGAACACCTTAAACCCTTTATCAAACAGGTCCGAAAGTCTTGCATTTTCAATACGTATGTTTATCAAGAGTCCTAAAATTTTTGTTTGATTTAATTATGATGAATCAAATTTTCAAAAGAAAAGTTGAATGCAATCTTGGAATCATCACGAAATAAATCATTAAATCATTACTGTTTTATTTTATTGGAGTCGAGTGCTAATAACATGGACACCGGCCGGCATCCAAAAAAAAAAAGGTTAAATGCTGATCACACAAAAATCAATTGCTCATCACTTGAAGATCATATAAAACTTATTCAGCTAAAAAGATAAACTACACTCTGATCATATAAACGATTTTTTTTTTGCTGTAAATTTTAATATCCAAAAGCTTAACATGTTGAATTAAATGATTTTAAAATTAAATATTTGATAGTAATAAATTTTTCCCATGTAGTTTTACTTACAAAAAGTGTCAACCTAAAAATAAAATGGACACATAATTTTCATCGAGTCTAAAGGGAGTGTCCACATTCCCGGACTTCCCGAAACTATGTCTCCATATAGCTAATAATACAATATAATGTGTCCATTATCTATTCAGCCGTCAAATTTTTAATTAAATAGGATTAAATGGGCATGCAAATGCTTGGTCCAAAAATGAAGCCTGACAAGTTCCGGCCGGGGCACTGAAATCAAACGAAAATCTGTGACGAGACAAAATTATATACCAGACCCTCAACATGCAAAGCAATTTACGAAGAACACTTTCATCAATCACTACAGTCCACCGGCAAACGACCAAGAAGATCGAGCAGGGAACCAAACCGAGTCATTTACCTTCATTAACTTCAAATTTTGATCCACATTTCCACTCGTTAGGGAGGCAACCTGATGGTCTGTTCTTCCAACTTGAGAGCCCCAATTTTGAATATAAGTTTAGAATCACTCCTTTGGGTGCACCAACAAATGGATAAATCAGGTAGCAAGAGAAAAATACTTGGCCTATAAGATTTCAACCGTGTGGATAGAGAGAAGGAATTCCATCTGATGTCGAACAATATAAAGGTAACAGACAGAGTCCAATGTGATCTCAAGTTTTCAAACTGTTAAATCCCACGGAACATGAAATACAAGAAGTAAAGAACGATAATTTTCCTCTAGTCTCGACATGGGTGATTGATCTGTGTTTGGTCACCTTCTTGAGGTTAAGCTGATAAGAGAAGTTTTTGGGAGACTAGAGGTGGCCACAGTGTATCTAGCATGTGTCGTACTGTGTGCAAAGACGAGCTTGATATTAGGTTCTGTGAAGGTCCCCTTCAACACAAACCACACTGACAAAGTGTTTCTGGTATTAGATTCTTCCTGCGGATTCTTGCAAAATATTTGAATATCATATAAATGAAAAAACTCAGTCATCAATGCAAAAGATTCATTATCACTTGACCAGCAAACATAGAAGCGAGAAAGAAAAAAATGTGAAACAATCTTTGAGAAAATTCATTATTGAGTAAGAACAATTTTTTGGAAGACCACGTAAGCTCATAGATTGAGATAGAGAAATACAAATCTCAAAGATGAGCCAAATCTGATTCATAATGAGAATAAATGTTGAAGCCTGCATTCATATGAAACAACTATGCACGAGGATCCCAGGCCTAACTATGCTCCGGGTAACTCATACTTTTATCACAAGGGAGTTCGCATACAGTTTTTATAAGAAACAAGTTCCAAAGGCAATCTCCTCCCGTGCCTGGATTTCAATTTTTTGTTGAATACCAGATGAACGAATGAACAAACTTAGAAGTCGTTCAGAAACATTCAAAAAAGGATATGAAAAGAATACACATCAATCAAAAGCATAAAACTATTTGGAAACTTGAGAAGAAATATTTTGGGTAGTTATGTCCAAGTCTTGAAAACAAACAGCAGTCTCTCCAATAGTCCCATAGCCTATAAAGTAATTGTTTAAAAGCATAGAACATTTCGTCGAAGTGTTGCTTTCTGCTAACATAAGAAAAATGCATTTATCTAACAGCCATGAAACTAGTATAGGAGTCCGATAGCTTTGCAATTTGCTTGATCACAACTCAACTTTTGTTTCTGAGAGAGTTCAAAATAACGATTGCACAAAAATGAAAACCGACTACATTATGAGAAGTCATAACAAATGTCCGGCACCAAGTATTATCTCTTTCATTTTTAAATATTTGAAGACCATAAAAGGATTCAATCATGCATGTGAAATATGAGAAGTAAAATTTTCTCTTTTGAGATGAAGAAATGACTTCATAAAACTAAAGATGATTTTAAGAGATGAACAAGAAAATATTCTCTACCGAGAGGTCTCTTTAGGAGGACTGATTACACTGCACAGATAGATTTGTTGGCTATTGACAATAACAAGTCCAAGCCCAGAATACTTGATGTGATTTTCCATTTGTCTTGGTGTCAGTGATGTAGTAACACTCAAATTCATTTCTTATATATACTTTTCTCACACTGAACTTTTACCTGCTCTCAACATAAAACACAATATGGATATCATTTCTCTCAACTCTATTAATAACAAGCTAACTCAAAGAAGTTATATAACATGCTCTTGTTTATAAACCTATACCTATTCTGATTCTTATAATTTAATGGCCTACCCCGTTTTCTCCTTAACCTTAACAGCCAGAGGAAAAATCTAGATCAGCTTGCTCAGATCTTTGTTTTGAGGACAACTATCATGGGAAAAAATTGTCGGAATTATTTACACCATAATGGTAATTAGGAGCTAATTTTTAACTTATGCCTTAAAGATTATAAGTTAATTATCCATGATATGACCTTATCCAGAATATGAACACAGCATCTCATAAGCTGACATATAAGCATTTTAATGAACAAAATATTAAATAAATCAACATATGAATACTCAAGTTTACTTCTCAGAATGAAGTACATATTATTTGATCAAGTGATTCTCAGTTGTCGAAGCTGGGCAATAAACTTGCATCAAAATCTCTCTTCCCATAAAGAGATCTCAATCATGTGCAGTGCTAACACAAAAGAAGCTACTGACCTTAAAACATGCAAGAGAAATGATGTTCCTCTCATTTATCCTTCTGTCTTCACCGTAGCTTTTCCTTCATGGAACGCTTCTTAGCAGCCTCCTGGACCTTCTCGATGTAACCCTCAATGGGGGGTGTCAGGGTGGCCATGAACCGGTTGGCCGGGAATGGCGTGTAGTCGGGGACAAGAGCCGCGGCGCGTAGGTGGTCAGGCAGGGCGGCGATGGCATCCTTCTTCATGCTGAGGAGCGTCGTCTCGGCGGCCTGCCGAGCGCGGTGCTTCCGCATCAGCACGCGACTGTACTCCTTGGCAAGCCGGCGGCCGTCTTCCACGGTGAGCTCGTATGCGGGAATCTTGTCCTTGTCGACGAGGCCAAGGGTGATATAGTCCAGGCCCGGGGTTCCCATTATAAAGGGCTCCCCATCGCCGTCCTTACCGCCGGACTTGGCGCGCGCTTTAGCCTGGTCGAGCTCGCGCTGGCGCTCCTTAGAGATCAGTCCGAGCTTTTCGCGCTCGACCTCGCGGGCGCGCTGTTTGACGGTGAGGTAGCGGATGGGGGTCGGGGCGTTGATACAGGACTCCATCATTCGGTTCAGCCGATTGACGGCCTCGTTACGTGAGGAGCGACCTCCGCCAGCAGCAGCCGGGGAGCCCGAACCGTCGCCGGATGCTGGTTTCCGGCGGATGGTGGAGCGCTTGAGGGGCTGACCGGACTTGAGTTTGCCCTTGCCCTTCGCCGTGCCGCTAACGGGGGCTCGTCTGAGGAGCTGGTGGTTGTTCGGCGGTGAGATCAAAACTTTGACCAAGGACATCACCCGCAAGGCGACGGAGGAGTTGGGATTTCGGAGCATCTTCGCCGGAGTTGGTCTTCCTCTGTTCTCCGGCGGTCGGTCGGTCGAGATCTTGATGGTTAGATAGTTAGGGTTTTAGGGGTGATCGAGAGACGGTAATAATTTCAGTGGAGTAGGGAAAAACGGCCCAAATTATATTTGTGAACCCTCGAAGGAAACACTAATAGACAAATGGGCCGGCCTTTCTAATTCCTATAGGAAAAAAATTAACCCTGTTATCGTTGCAGCAGAAGTTGAAAGTAAACGAATTAAGTAAAACAGTCACTCGAGATAAATTTTCAACGTATTCAAAAGTATAACGATCATTAAACCATGGCCCAAAATCGCTCTACTATCACAACAAATCCAGCATTTTAAAATTAAGATAAATCCAACATATACAGGGGTAAGCATGACCCGAATTTTCTAAGTTTTTTTTATCGAATAAATTATGTCAAATATCTAACAAAACTACCCTTCATCTTTTAACTTCTTTCATCGGATGCCCTTTCCATCTGCTATCAGTCGTTTCCCGATCACACCGCTAACTTGGCGCCCATGTGACATTCTTCTCCCTCTCTATGCGAGCAATTTATCGACGTGACAATATTAACAAGATAAAATTTAAAAATAATAATAAATAAAAATGAAAAAAATTGTCATCATCAAAGAGGGGCGCGACAACCCTACGCATCGTCGACCCCCCCCCCCCCCATTCCACCCCTCTGTGTCCTCCGACGAGCATCGGAGATGGGAGTGGGGGGCTCCTTCTCTACATCGGTGCACGCACACGCAGAGAAAGGGAGGCCTCTACCTCCGGCACTCGTCAGAGGATGCAAAGAGGGGCGAGGCCCCATTCTCTATGTGTACCGACGCACAAAAGGCTTCAGCGAGCGTCGGAGGTCACGGGGCCCCTTCTCTGCGTTCATCGACATAGAGAAAGAGGGGGGAGCCCCCCAACCCCCACCTTCTTTGTGCCGGCAACGCGCAAGAGTCGCCCCCTCCTCCGGGCAGCGGGGCATCACCCCTCCTAGATGATGGCGGCAGTTTTTTATTTTTTAATATTATTTTATCTTGTTAATATTATCACGCCAATAAATTACTTGCGTGGAGGAAAGAGAATAATGTCGTATGGGCGCCACGTCAGTTGCGCGATCGGAAAATGATCGATAGTAGTGAAAGAAGTTAAAAGATGGAGGGTAGTCTTATTATAAAATAAAGTTGGAGGGTATCGATGAGCAATCGTTAAAGTTGGAAGGTATTTGTCGTAATTTATTCTTTTTCGATTTGATGGTAATCGCGTCTCATTCCTTGTGATTTTCTTAGACCAGCCGAGATCATATCCAGATTATAAAAATCTAGGCCACGACCTGACTCAATAAAATATATTATATTAATAATAAACTATATTTATTTTAATTAAAATTATATATATCTTAATATTATATATATATTAATTGATAATTGCATTTATATACTAATAATAAATTTCTTTATTATTATATTTTAATTTTTATAGTCAAACTAGGACAATAGAGAATTTTTTATTTTTTGTCCATATTTGATCGAGATGTTCAGATCCGAGATCGGTGTCGGGACCGAACTTTTTTTTGCAAACCCGGAACCGAGATGACTGGACCTTGTCGAGACCTCGAATTTGCTCACCCCTATACATATAAGAATAAAAAGTCATGGCCACTTACCTCATAATTAATATCAAAATCAAATTGAAATTTTGATAAATGTTTGCTGAATTAATAAAAAGTCACATGGCGTATGGTGCATTAATGATGCGTTGAAATGATGTAGCAAAATAAAATCGCTAGCAAGTGCACTAGTCGCTCAAGTAATATAGTAATAGGAGTAAGAGTGTCGAACTCACGAGGAATATTATTAATTCAATATCTGAATTTATAAATTAATAAGAAAAAAAAACATGGATTTTGAAAATGAGTTTTTAA
The DNA here is from genome assembly GCA_030549335.1 of Pontederia crassipes. Classification (NCBI taxonomy): domain Eukaryota; kingdom Viridiplantae; phylum Streptophyta; class Magnoliopsida; order Commelinales; family Pontederiaceae; genus Pontederia; species Pontederia crassipes. The sequence continues at coordinate 8,029,089 of CM060189.1, forward strand.
AAGATAAAGAAATAAGATAATGAGAAGATAATGGTGTTGAAGTTAGGTCTTAGAATGAAAATAGATCGGGATAAATATTTGAACCATAAAAGATAAATTTAATCTTTAGAGATGGATTAGGAATTTTCCCAATTTATTAATTTACAAGATTAACATCACAGAGTTCACAAACTGGTAATTCTACTATTTAATCCGGCAAATCAAACTATCTTAAATTTAATCAAACATAAAGTCCCACAAACTAGTATTCGTCAGATAAGATTAAAAATAAGATGCATTAATATGAAAATCCTTGACTGTTAATCACTCCACAAACTGGTATAGATTAACAGACCACATAAACTTAATTCTCTACACACTAGTTATTAAATTTATGTCAATTATTAATTTCACATAAAATTAATTAATTTAATTAATGAATTCTGAAATCAAATAGTCCACAAATTGGTAAGTACTCAACTCAGAAATCCAAATAATTAAATCAAAAGCACTAAGCACAATTAATTAATTGATAAAAAAAATAAAATAAATAATATATGGTCCAAATAGTTTTCCTTCAATAATAATCTCCTAAAATAATAATCATAAAAATATGAAGTTCATCCTAGAAATTCTGGAGAAATAATAAAACAATAATAAAAAATGGAAGAATTACACCAAAAATAGATAAAAGTCGAAGCTTCGGATCACGGGCAGACAGTTGGGCAGCCTCTCGAACTTGATTAGGGTCGCGATCAACTTCCAGCCGTCGCACCTCTCTCCTCTTGGTCGTAGCCTGCAGACTTACGACTCGTCGTGGAAGAAAACCTGAACTTCCGAGCACACTTTGGGACGATGGTTTTCTCACGTATTTATAGGGTGCGAACGGCCTTCAATTTGATCTCGGCCGTAACATCGTACGGTTAACTTTAAAATTATGAGATAAACTCGGCCAACACGATAAATTCTTTTTATCATTACGCCCAAAGATAAATCCTTCTTATCTTTACTCCCTTTGAATCTCGGCCAAAACAAAATTCTTTTATCTTTACATCCTATGGATCTTGGCCAAAATGAAAAGTCTTCATGCCATTACGCCCAAAAGATAAAATTCCTTTTATCTTTACCCCCTTTTAATTTCGGCCAAAACGTCTTGGGGGTAAAGCCAAATCTCGGTCGTAAGAAATAAATTCTTTATCCTAATCTCGGTCGTAATAATAAATTCTTCGGAATTTCGGCCGATACGGCACAATTCATCTAAATCTCAATTTTTTCTGCAAAATAATTATCAAAATTTAGTTAATCCATCCACAATAATTATCAGATAATTAATAATTAAAATTGATAAATCTGGAATTATGACTAAAAGTGGTCTAAAATGATGCATGCCATGATCAAATTACAGAAAAATTAACTAAAATAATAATCTAAAATATGTTATATTTTGCATGCATCAATTAATTAGAAATTTAGATCATCAATTAAATATATTACGATTAGTGTACTAACAATATAAAGAACAGTAAAGATAGTTAATGAGAAATTTATTAAAATGCTCCTAAAAATTATTTTAAATTGTGATCACATATAAATAAAAAATAGAAAAAGTAAAAAAATAGATAAAAGAAAATGAAATAAAATTTATGATTATTTGTAAAAGATATCAAATAATAAAGGAGATGAAGTTGAATAATATTTCTTTGTTAATAAGATATTTAAAATTTTGATTGAAGAGGCATTTTTGTTAAAATGTATTCCGATTGAATGGTAATATGCAAAAGACACCTTAGCAAGGTGGGATTATTATAAAAATTTAAATGATCTATTATCAGTCCTAGCAAATAGAATAATGTGATGAGCCTTGAGAATTTAAAATAAAATAACATATAATCTATATGAATTATCTCATACTAAATGACCCTTTAAAATTGTACAGTAATATAAGATCAAGTAATGTTCATTGGCTTTCAAAAAAAAGACTTCACTCCCCAAATTAGGAAGATGGTCAATTTTCAACTATATGAATTGTTGCTCTTGGCAAGTACTTGATATTCAAATAAAGACTTTAAAGTAGTAGCAATATAAGAGAGCGATGTCCCGAATCCCCATCATTTATGGTTCTTTACTTAAGTAGATACATCAAGATTAAATAGTTTGATTTTCATCATTTTCATGCATATTTGTTTGAATCCTCGTTCATTTCGCCCAATGAGGTTGCACTAAAGTCACAAGCTTCTATGCTAGTGAAAATATTTATGGATGACCCATGTTTTGTACAAATAAAGATCCTAACGAGTTCATACCCCATATCGATCAACGTTTGTCTATTAGGCCCTATTTGGCCAATTGAAAAATGCTAGTTGATAGCGTTTCACGTGAGATATCAAACGCCTCTCAGACAAGCGTTTGAGCAAATATGCTCACACGCCAAATAGGGTTAGTGGGATATTTATTTTTATCTTGTCTTCCTCTTTCCAAAAAAAATGTTTAGTTAATAATCATTATTGTCTCAATCGTAGTTCATGATGTGGAACAAAAAAAGTTAATTTGTATTTGAAATATCACAATTGGAAATATCTTTCTTTTTACCATCTAAATTGTAGTCGAGAAAGTTGTACCTTAGGAGATAGTGCATCCACACCAATGACCATACCTCTTGGAATAAATTTTTGTTTCATTTTTCCTTTTTTTTCATTGGTCTAAGACGCTATTTATTATAAGAATGTAACAACCATAATTTTAGGCTAAGAGTATTGGAGTTTTTTTTACAAGAGAAGGATATTCCTAATCCCCATCATTTATGAATCTTTACTTAAGTAGCTATATCAAGATTAAATAGTATAATTTTATCATTTTCGTCCATATTTGTTTGAATCCTTATTCTTTTCGCCCAATGATATTGCACTAAAGTCACAAGCTTCAACGCCAAGTGCTAGTGAAAAGATTTGTGAATGACCCATGTTTTGTACAAATAAAGATCCTAGTAACACGTCCATACTCCACATCGATCAACATTTTGTTTGCTAGTGGGATATTTATTTTTATATTGTGTTCCTCTTTCCAAAAAAGAATAATGTTTAGTGAATAATCATTATTGTCTCCATCATAGTTCATGATGTGGAACAAAATAAAAAGTTAATTTGTATTTGAAATATCACAATTGGAAATATCTTTCTTTTTAACATCTAAATTATAGTTAAGAAAATTCTTCGGAGATAATGCTTCCACACCAACGACCATACATCTTAGAATAATTCTTTGTTTCATTTTCCCTTTTTTCATTGGCCTAATATGGCATTTGTTGTAAGAATGTAACAACCTCAAAATTTAGGCTAAAAGCATTTGATTTTTGTTCAAAGCCCCAATGTAAATGTCATATAACGTTCTAACAATCTTTAAAACTTATTTATCTTTCCCCGTAAGATAACAGTCATGTCATCCCTTCTTCGCAAAACAATATTAGGATTCTCTTTATCTCGAGACCTTTCAAAATGAATATGAAGAAGATTAATATTGTTAGGGTAATGACTAAGACCTATAGGCTTTTAAATGAAGAAGGAGACCAAAAGATTATTAGCAGACGAGTAGTTTTAGATCTAAATCTTCGAAGGGAGTTTTAAATACCTTTGATGGGATCCAAATTCATCTATCCCCTCTTATTGGTTTTTATGTATTGAATTTAGAGAACGACGACACCTCATTCTTGAATTGTGATTGTGTGTGCATTGATCATGTACTTAAAATCCACATGTTTTATGCTTAGATCTATATGGTTATGTTGCAAACGATGTTCATGTCCTAAATATAAGATTTTATATGTCCTAAATATAAGACTTGATATGTTTTGAAAAAACACTCTGAAAAATCTATTGACATGCATGCTAAACTTTTTTATGTCTAAAAAGTCCTTAAAAAATGTTTACTATGATCTACATGTTTTTAGTGATTTATACTATATATATATATATATATAATTTCATAAATGAAAATGAGAAGTTTGGATGTCAACACGACCGTGATTGCCTACTCACGACCGTGACCGAAGGGAAAATGGACTGAAGTCTTGGTCACTTCTGTGAAACTAGTTTGTCACGACCATGACAAAGGCTGAACAAGACTATGACTGAATAGTTTGCTAGAAAAATATTCTGTCACAATTGTGATTTGATGTTTAATGATTCATGATCGTGATCAATTTGTCACTGCCATAACCACTAAGAAACACATTATATGATGTTAAACTTTTTTTATGAATTATATATATTATGTATGGATGATTGATGCTTCTATATCACAAACAAGTCGACACATATTCATGCATGCTCAATAAAAAATTAAAAGCAAAATGTATCTTAAAATTTGATGTAAATGTGTGATGCATAATGCATCCTAAAATTTGTCATTGTTAAAGTAACGATGGAAAGCAAAATACAACACTTATGTTAGTGATTTTAGGGAAAAAACTTACGAAACAAAATCCTACAATGTGTGTATGTGCTTAGCAAAGTTTTTCCTTAGAAAGTGTGTATTCATAAAAGTAACTATAAATAAAGTACATTGCTATTTGTAATGTGTTTTTTTACTTGAGACGTGACCTAGCTAACCAATATGATAATGTTGACATAGTTCTTTCAACTAAGTTATGATCAAAGGTGTCATAAGATAAAGTATGAAGAAAAAATGAAGTTAATCTTTAAAGTGTCTCATGACATCAAATGAAAGTCAATATGATGATATCATGTGATGAAGATGTAAGATGAAGAATATCACTTCAAAATTCGACATGATAAAAAATGAAGAACAAAAGAGGATCCAAAGGGTTATGGACCCTTCATAAAATTAAATCTATGAATGAAAAATAAAAAAAAATCTAAGTAACGAGTATGGATTAAGAAGTTATAAAAGAAGTTTAAGATGCACATGGCAATAAAAATAAAATGCATGATAAGTTATATGTCATGAATGTGATGTTCTAATTGTATGATGCTTGAAGAAGATGATGTATCTGAAGTTAAAAAGGTATGCCAAGTTATTTATATTTCAATGTATGTTATATTAAGAATGATATGTAAGACGTGATGTCATGTAAAAATGATGTTATATTTCATGTCATCCGCGCTCACATGTTCATATTATTATTATTATTATTATGATAGATGCATCACACGTAGTATATAGGTTACCATGTATGATTTTTTCACTCTAACTTAGAAATCTGGATTTGTGCATGCAATAAGAATAATGGATGACAAATGAAGCTCATAATTGAAGTGTTACACATACTTAGGAGTTAATAAGTCGGTTCCATTTAAATATTGAAGCTATTTATGTAATGCCATTCTTAGGTGTCTGAAGTCTTAAGTTATTAGTAACAGAAATGTTATATGGTTATTATAAAGTTTCAATATATTACAATTTTATATAAAATATTCAAGTCTTTCACCATTAAATGTTTAAATAATGTATGGTGAACATGCTACAATGTGAAATTTTACTATTTGCCTTTAATTTTAAGGTGAATTTTCAAATGGTATAAAACATAGTTAGGACATAAGTCTAAGTGTTGCACACATAATATTTGGTTAATTATTGTTATGTCAAATGATGAAAGAATAAGGTTGTTCGGGAGGCAAAAATCTAGAAGGACTGACTAAGCATGATTTGTATGACATGTTATGAAAAAGTGTGAGCAATTCTCGCAGCTCAAGTTGAAGTAAGTAAGAAGATGCCCTATGAAAAGAACAAATAATAATAATTCAATTAAATCAAAATGATATATCATTTTGATTATTGTGATAAGGTGACTTCTGTCAACAAGTTCAAATACGAAATGTCTTATATAGATCACAATTATTGGTTAAGAAATTCATATTAGATAAAAATATATAAAGCTAAACTTAGTTATTATCCAAACACTAGGGGAAAGTATATAATCATAATGAGAACAAAAAATATAATCACTCAGAATCACATACTCGTAGTTACTATTTTATAATTATTGCTATCAAGAAGAAGTTCCAATCATGGACTTTGTTTGTCCAAATCAGCGTTTCAATTAAAGAACAACAATTTGACTAAAGGATAATAATTTCATTAGAAAATAATGATTAACTATCAATGAATAATAATTTATTTATAAAATTAATAAAAATTATTTGGTAAATATGATGATTAAACTAATGTATACTTAGACATTGATAAAAATAGACACAAAAATAATGAATTTATACTCATTATCATACTCATCGTATTCACAACAATAAATTTATGACATTTTATTTTGAATAGTATTAATTTATAAATATTATTTTAATATAAAAAATATTAATTGTTTTAAATTTTCAATCTTATTTAGATTGTAATAATATTTTTAAATATAATATATTAAATAAAAGAATAACACATGATGTTTAAAGATTAAATAGGAGTTTTTTTATTAAAAAGAGCAAGGTTATAATAGGAATAAAATATAAAACTGCTACCTATATACTTTAGAAGTTAATGTAGTAATTCATTATGTTTTTTTAATAAAATGTTAAATGCTACTTTATTTTCTAATCAAACACTTATATCAATGTTAAAACCAACATTAGTTGACATAATTTGAGAGCACCGCTAGTAATTCTAGGTTTGAAACCCACTGAGCATCGAATTAATCAGATGCTAATAGTTGGGTGTCGAAAAATATGTTTTAACTCAGTTAAAACGCTATTCCAACTTAATACTTTATAATTTGGACATGCCAAATCGTGGAATCTCTTTATTTTGATTTTTTTTCTAAATGTGACAATTACAATAGTTGTTTATTTATTAAATTAATAATATATTAATAAATTATATTTATAAACGAAAAGATTATTAATTAAAAGTAATAGCAATATTAATAGTTTTCTTATTGTTTTCTTTTTTATTTATGCCATTTATAAATTATTAATTAATACAATAACATAACAATAAATTACATTTTTGGTTCGAATAAATTATCAATTAAAGAAACAATAATATCATTTTCCATCTTTATTCATTATACATATAAATAATATTTTTTTTGCTACAATTAATTATACATAAATTAATAAAAAAAAGTATTGTACGTAGATATTATTTAACTTTTTTTTTTATAAAGGATATAAGTACAATAATATTTCATAAAATATTTTATTCTCAGAATTAATTTAATATTATTTATTATCTCGTAAATATTGTTTTATTAATTTGTGCGTTAAACATTAGAAACAAAAGTAATAAGGACCCACGAAGGCACGAAGTATGAATCAACAAAAGCTAACTCTCAAAGCTCCTTGGAGGTTCCACGTGTTCCAATCTCAGCCTTCCCTCGCAAGTATCCGTCCTCTACGCTCTATCATCATAGAAAATCTATGCGACCTCATTCGAACGCGAAAATGTACGATGGATCTGTTCCCGCGTAGAAATAGAAATACCTATACAAGAAGTTCCGCATAATTTTCACCCGTCACCGCTTTATCTCTCACTGCTTCGCGAGCTCCCTTCCTTCCCGCCGGCTTCCCATTCCCGAAGCACGAACGAAACCCTAACTTTCTCCGGCGAGTCTCTTGGTTTCCGACCTCTCCTGTGACAGCAATGGCGTCGTCTTCAGCTCAAATCCACGCTCTCGGCTCGGTGGTCGCCTTTTCCTCCTCCTTCTCCAGTCACCGCCGCCCATTCCCTCGCATCTCCTCCTCCAATTCCCTCTTCTTCGGCGCCGCTTCCGCCGCCAGGCACAGCTGCGGAGCCGCCATACGATCTCGGAGAACACGTACGGTGCTTCGGGTCGCGTGCGAGAAGGTCGTGGGCATCGACCTCGGCACGACAAACTCGGCCGTGGCGGCCATGGAGGGTGGGAAGCCGACCATCGTCACCAATGCCGAGGGTCAGCGTACAACTCCCTCCGTCGTCGCGTACTCGAAGGTTGGCGACCGTCTGGTTGGGCAAATCGCCAAGCGGCAGGCGGTGGTGAACCCGGAGAACACCTTCTTCTCCGTGAAGCGGTTCATTGGGCGCAAGATGACTGAGGTGGACGAGGAGTCGAAGCAGGTGTCCTACCGGGTTGTCAGGGACGACAATGGGAATGTGAAACTCGATTGCCCTGCGATCGGAAAGCAGTTTGCTGCGGAGGAGATCTCTGCGCAGGTTCAGAATTTTATATTCTTCGTTTACATGGCCGCCTTTAGCTAAGGAATTGAGTGAAGAAGTTGTTCTGTGCTGCTATAGTGGTTTTTCCTTAAGTTATAGTATTGCGTCTTTAATGCTAACAATTTATTGACAATGACAGTAGCATTGATTCTTCAGGATGGATGATGTTTATTACACAATTTATTCTGTGATGGGCATCCTTAAAACCGTGCCTAATATGAGTTCTTATACATATGGAAGATGCCCATCACAAACGGTTGTTTTTTTTCTTTTGAAAGGGGCAAACGGTTCTGTTGCAACTCATTTTTCTAGGGCTTATGCGCATTGTTAGAAGTAAATCATGTATGTCAGTTAGTCATATTTCTTGATATCTAATTGTATGTGTTCACTTAATCCTTTCTTTAGTCGGTAGGTTCATGCCTCCTTTTTCTAATTCTATCTCTTGCAAATTAAGTTTGTCTTACCAATTTGCAATAATATTTTCTTATAGGTTTTGAGAAAATTTGTGGCAAGTTCTTAAATGACAAGGTTACTAAGGCAGTGGTTACAGTTCCTGCATATTTCAATGACTCTCAGAGAACAGCAACAAAAGATGCTGGACGAATTGCGGGTTTGGAAGTTCTTCGCATTATTAATGAGCCAACAGCTGCTTCACTAGCATATGGATTTGAAAGGAAAAATAATGAAACCATTTTGGTGTTCGACTTGGGAGGTGGTACATTTGATGTTTCAGGTATGCAGTGAATATATCTCTCCAATAACTCAGGTCTTTTATTGACCAACTGACCTTTATATCATTATATGTGTGTGGTGGCATGTTGTTTCTCTGTGTACCAAAAAGTAATGTTGCATCATGTATAATTATTTTGAAACAGGCTTTTCTTATGATTTTTCTAAGGATCATAGTGGTTTCTATACTCCAAATATGTACCCTTGACAGGGTAAGCAGTGTACCTTTTATTCAGAATTCTTTTGAGAAAGTTAATTTAGAATATTAAAATTTGTACAATCGTTATGCTACAATTGCACAATTTAATATCAGGTACATGGTTTTCTATGTCAATTTATATTAGTTTTCTTTTTTCAGTCCTTGAGGTTGGAGATGGTGTATTCGAAGTGCTTTCAACATCAGGCGACACACATCTTGGTGATGATGATTTTGATAAGGTTAGTTCAGTATATACTTATGATTGTGCAAAGCTGAATTTAGTCTTATCAGGTATGTTTTTTTTTTATCATATTCTTCTTTATCCTTTTGTGTGGATAAAGTTCTGGTTGTTATAGTCAATTGTTAACATAATTGGGATTTGAGGAACATTCAACACTGTTGCTTTATAGGTTTCACTGTATATACTGTTGCTTGACAGTCTTCACTGCATTGATATATGCTTATCCACACTTTGGTCGATTTTCTTGTGATTTTTTCCATTGGTTTAGAGGAAAGTCATCTGAATCTCTTGTAAAGAAAAGAAAGTAATATGATTCTTCTTCCCTACGGCACAACTTGAGCTCTGATTTCATTCTAGATCTCGCATTCTCTTTAATTTTTTATTTGCATTTTTCTGTTGGTATTATGAAACTCCGCCTATATTTTATAGCCGGTCCCAAGCCCGGATAAAGGAGGAGGGTTGTGTTAGGCCCCGACAGCCAGCATAAAATCCTGTCGAATCTTATGAACATGGATTAACGAATATAGGTTACTAATAGAGCGGAATGACGTCGTATGATCCATGTAGCCGACCCCACCTAGTGGGATAAGGCTTTGTTGTTGTTGTTAGTTCAGTAACAGCATTCTCAAGTCTTTATACTCATTTTTTATCTGCGATATCTTTTACTTCTAGCTTGCAAGTTTTGCATCAGCTTTATAATGTCTCTAGCAATGTTGTCAAACTCATAAATCAAATACGACATGGCAGGACCCACAAAACACATAATCTTATGATGTAACACAACGTCCAATTCTACCAGTTTTTTATTTAATAATATGTTGCATATGCTAATCTGTGAAAAAAAAAACATATAAACATATAAGACTCGTGTTGACTTGCACTCCCACTTGAACCTATAAGCACAAAATGCAATATCTCATATTTCACATCTAGTGGAAAATTGTACATTGATCGTTAATTCATGACAATGTTGCCTAATTACATGTTCTTGGTTCTTAAAGGTGAAATATTAACACATCAATAAATTCATAATAATTACAAATATTAGTAATTGCATTTTGTTCAAAATAATATATTAACAATTTTGTGTATGTTAAACTGTTTCTTTGATTACAATTCTCTTTCCTTTATTTTATTCTTTAGAACAGTTGTATTTGCCTTTTATTTAGTGCAAATGTTTTCTTTCCAAGATATTTTGAAGTATGCTAATATTTGGTACCCATTTGTATGCTTAGTTTGGCACGTCATTTATACAAGGTTTTGCTGACACTTTTCAGTTTTCTCCATTTTTTTAATTTTCCACGAGTCTTCTATTTGCTTGAATGAACACCTACGGCAGCATGATGACATGTCCTTTCATAGCCTATGAAAATTGTGTATAATCACAGACTGATACCACTATTTAAACTTCCAAGCATTTTATTGCAGTAGACCCACCTTTGATGTTTCAAAAAATATAACCACATTTCAGATTCCACAGTGAGTTTCTTTTAATATTTTCTTGTTCAAGTATTGTAGATTTTTAGTCATTGCAAATATTGGTAATCATTTTCTGTGAGCCTGATTTACATTTTATTATTTCAAAAAACATTCATTGTTTTTATGTGTTCTTTCCCTCAAATAGTTTGCGTCAATGATTGCCATAAGAGTTACTTTTGTGATGCCATCTTGTGCATATGTTGTTTGATTTGTTTTCATTTAATTTCATTATGAAACAAGTTGTTTTAGCCATTCTTGTGGCTCTCCATTTTTTAACAGCAATTACTAGTGTCTGCTATTCACATTTTGGTTAGAGAATTGTTGACTGGCTTGCTGCAAACTTTAAGAAAGATGAAAATCTGGATCTCCTGAAAGATAAACAAGCCCTTCAACGCCTTACTGAAGCAGCAGAAAAGGCCAAGATGGAATTGTCATCATTGACCCAGACAAATATTAGGTTAGCATTTGGTAGTTAAAATTAGTGTACATTTTCCCCCTTCAATTTTCTGTTCTTCCTTTTTTATTGAGAATCTTTTTTCTTGATAGTTTACCATTTATTACTGCAACTGCGGATGGGCCGAAGCACATTGAGACAACCCTATCAAGAGCCAAGTTTGAGGAGTTATGCTCAGACCTTATTGACAGGTAATTCAATTTCTGACTATGCATGTCAAATGTTGATAGTGTACAACAGTGTCAAGACTGACCCAGGAATTGGATTTTCTTCATGCTGCTTATAGTTTTTGTTTTGTTTTATAGCTCGTTGGCAACTGTATTTTGGTGTGTGCTTTGGATACACCTGTTTATACTTGTTCTACCCTACTTATCGACTTTTAATGTATCTGCTTGAATCACATTTTTGGTTGGCTTTGTACGACTACTTGTGGGCTATTTGATTCACATTTATGTTCTTCTCTTCTTGTAGGCTCAGAAGACCTGTGGAGAATGCTTTGAAAGATGCTAAACTTTCCTTCAGTGATCTTGATGAGGTTATTCTTGTGGGTGGGTCAACTCGTATTCCTGCTGTTCAAGAACTTGTGAAGAAAATGACAAGCAAAGACCCTAATGTCACAGTTAATCCAGACGAAGTTGTTGCTCTTGGTGCTGCTGTCCAGGTCAGTCTAATATTTGGAAGTTCTATCTGGTTCTGTGTATCACACAGATGGGATCGAGTTATATATCATTAAACTTTAGGGATTGTTTACACCAGGGTGATACCTCTCCCTGCATATTTAATGATAACTTGCATGAACATTTTAACATGCAAAATGAAGCCTTTGATCACTTTTGACTTATCTTATCCTTTTCTTGTATGGTGTTGTTCGAGAGAATCTTGGTGATAATTTTTATGTGAAAGTACATCTTAAGCAGTCTAAAATTTAATCTTGGACCACTTAGCAACACTTTTTTTTTGGACGAGCACTGAGAAACACTTTAACCCTTTGACAGACATCTTACTGTTTCGAATTTTATCTTTTCATATAGTCACAAATTAGGATATGCCTTATTTCAGTTAGTATCACCTAAAGAGCTATTTAAGCGCATCAGCAAGTTTGTGTTCGTGTTTTTCTGCTACTAGTTCCATCCTCTTTGTGGAACTAGTTCCAATTTTTGTTTCCTATGTTATTGCTAGACATAATTTTCTTGGCCACTTCCTCAAACTGTTGCATAAGTTTATTCTTAACCAAAATCTAATGTTTATGTTTTCCACTTGTTGGCAGCAGTTATGCTTAATGTTGCAAAAAAACTAGTTCGTAGATCCACTAGATAAAGTTTTGTATATGTAACGTGTAGGGTTCTTGAATAGGCTGCATTATTTAGCATCTTCGTAAGAAAGCCTTGTACAAAATAGTACATGTCCACTTCTATTGAGAGACCTGTCTTATGCCAATTGAGGATCATAAATCTTGTTATACACATATCTTGGACATTTCAGCTGTTTCAGTGTCTAGACATGTTGTATGGATGCTATCTTTATTGTCTCTTTTGTTTGCTCTGGCGAGAGGTCAACATAGGACATACTGACTGCACATAAAATGTCATTTAGTATGTGCGCTTATTGTAAACATAAACAGTAGTATGAATAATCTCCTAAAAAAAAGTAGTATGAATAAATCCTGTAATGACATCTTGCATGAATAGCATCTTTTATTAGCAGAATAACAGCCAATTGGGTCAGTAACATATAAGTAGAACTGGTTGATAGGATGATTGGTATTTCATGCTTAACATGATTTATTTAGAAACTTTATGTTTTTTTTACTTTTAAATATATGGTGAAGCTTTATTTCTGTGACTTAGAGATTCTGTTAATGCAAATCATAGAGTGTAATATCTTTGTTGCAAGATTGTATATGGATTTCCCTCAAAAAAAAAAATGAATGTATATGGATTTTTATGTTTAAACCGTTCCAGGCTGGAGTTCTGCTGGAGATGTGTGACATAGTTCTTCTAGATGTCACGCCACTGTCCTTGGGGCTGGAAACCCTGGGTGGAGTGATGACAAAAATCATTCCAAGGAATACCACGTTGCCAACATCCAAATCAGAGGTCTTCTCCACTGCTGCGGATGGACAAACTAGTGTCGACATCAATGTTCTTCAAGGAGAAAGAGAATTTGTGAGGGACAACAAATCACTTGGAAGTTTCCGGCTTGATGGCATTCCACCAGCCCCAAGAGGCGTGCCACAGATAGAAGTCAAATTTGATATAGATGCAAATGGTATTCTATCTGTTTCTGCTGTCGATAAGGGAACTGGAAAAAAGCAAGACATCACCATAACTGGGGCGAGCACTTTTCCAAGTGACGAGGTATTGTTTGCTAGCTGCTGATTTCTTTTGCTTGTTGCGGAACATGCAGCCTTAACTAACATCGTAACTTATCCATTGCGGTTTATTTATTTACGTGCAATTATATCTTTACTTTTAAATTCTTAACATGGAACAATAGTGTTATTCCGTGAGATACAATTTGCTTGTCATGCATTAGATTCGTTTCTATCTCATCAATGAATTTGCCAAATTTGACTTCATCTAACACACTTGTGTGAATCATAATCAACGTATATATTGAAATTACCTTGGGATGTGCAGGTGGAGAGGATGGTAAGTGAAACCGAAAAGTTTGCAAAGGAGGACAAAGAGAAGAGAGAGATGCTATCGATGCTAAGAACCAGGCAGAGTCGGTTATTTATCAGACGGAGAAGCAGTTGAAGGAACTGGGAGAGAGAGTTTCTGCTGCTGTGAAGGAAAATGTGGAAGCAAAACTTGGGGAGCTGAAAAATGCTGTCAGTGCCGAGTCCACCCAAGGGATCAAGGACGCCATGGCAGCCCTCAACCAGGAAGTAATGCAACTTGGCCAGTCTCTCTACAACCAGTCAGGCGGAACTAGTGCAGGACCCGCAACTGGAGCTGACGCCGGTAATCCAGGCTCGTCAGAAAAAGCACCAGGCGGAGATGTCATTGATGCAGATTTTACTGACAGCAACTAAGATGAGTCACTTGCAGGAGAGCTCCTTGGGGTGTCCATAGATTCGATGATTGACAGAAGTAACTACAAATATTTTTATTGTATAGTGAAATTTTGGACGGTGATGGTTTCCATTGGCGACCGTAGAAAATATTATTGAGTTGGGGGGTTCTTTGGATTGAGCAAATATAGGACGGCAAGCTTTCACTAGCGAACAGCTCAGAAGTGATCTGCAAGACATGAGTAACGTCTATCTTCCTGTTTCCGAAACTAGCCTCCCCCATCGACTTGGGGGTTAAAAGATCTCAACTTGTTTTCTTGTAGGCGGATGCAGCAAGGACCATTTTACAACATAGATGTAGTAGTAGGAACAGGCTGTGTATGAATGAATGATTCGTTAACAACAAAAAACGTGATTCGTTAACAACGCCGTTCTTTGAAAGTGCCTGTGTGAATTGATTAAGAAAATTGGAAAAGATGAGGGTAATTATTCATTTTATAGTTAAAAAAACTGACTTCTATTAAATTGTGTTTTCGAAACATTCCCGAACTTTTACTTGTGTTATTATGTTGATTTATAAGAAAAAAACTGACTATCGTTTTCGGGCAAGTAGAGCTTTGAATTGCTACAATAACCAAACATATGCAAACCCTGGCAGCTTGGAGAGACCAAGAGGCACAAGGTTAACACAAGCCAGAAAAAGAACACGTCAAACGGAAGGTTTCAACCTCTTGATATCAAACTCATAGCTACAGTTGATACAGTAGAACAAGAACAAAACAGTAAGGGAAAACTTTCCATGCAAAAATCTAAGCGATTTAACATCTCAAGGCTCCATCTTCAACAAGTTCGCAAGCGCGCAAAGCGCATTTATTCGTTACATAATAAAGAGACGAGACTACAACCTCCACATTAAAAGCAAACACCTGCTAAACATTAGATGAACCCCACCTGAAAGCAGGCCTTTAAGCGGTATTGTGAATGTGACGGATCAGATCAATAACACGGGAACTGCGAAGGGGAAGTTTTTTTTTCATTATTATTTTTGCATTAGAGAGAACTGAAGGAATAACTTCTACTAAAAAGGAGGCGCAAATGGATATTTACCTGTAACCCCATTCGTTATCGTACCAAGCCACGAGCTTGGCAAATTTCTCGTTCAGAGCGATTCCGGCCTTCGCATCAAATATGCTTGACCTGCACGAGGAAAGAAATCAATACGGACTCTGCCATCCAGGTGTATGCCTCACGGCGCATTCAAAGCAAAATATCAAGATCGCTCATCGCGAGTAAACCATGTACCTGTTGTCCCCAATGAAGTCGGTGGATACCACATCTTCTTCCACATATCCCAAGATGCCCTTCAGCTTTCCCTCCGATTCCTCCCTAAGATATCAGGCACTTGCATATTAAAATCTACGCAACCGCTACAAGTTCACAAGCCACGACTGAAGCTGAGCCCTCAAAAAGAGATAATGTTGATGCAACTTACTTGATAGCAGCCTTGATCTCATCGTATGTTGCTGCCTTCTCGAGCCTAACAGTGAGGTCTACTACAGACACATCAACCGTCGGGACACGGAAAGCCATCCCTGTCAACTTTCCGTTCAAGGCAGGGAGCACTTTGCCCACAGCCTAAATCATCAAAAGGCACGAGATGAAAAAACAGCTGCAAGGAGACCAAGCGATCACAACAATCTAATACTTCCAACAACCGTGCCAAGACGGTTGCTGAACATATAAATATTTTATATGCTGTGATAAGTGAATAAACTGCCATGTATTATTGACACTTGATAGAATGAAAAAAAAAAATCCAATAGGCATATCTGCAACTTCAAGTAGCATCCGAATAGAAGAGCAATAATATTCCAACTTTGTATAGCACGCTGAGATCTAATCTTAAAAAGCTATTATGTTGTACTTTTGTATTGTATAGTGTCAAAGCATAAAGCAAGGTAACTGCTAAGTTAACGTAAACTTATGTTATTATGCAACATGTATTTCTTTAAGCACCAACATGTATTTCGTGTTAGGATTTACCTTGGCAGCTCCAGTGCTGCTGGGAATGATGTTAAAGCTTGCAGCTCGGCCTCCCCTCCAGTCCTTACTCGATGGCCCATCGACAGTCTTTTGGGTAGCTGAAAAACATGACATGTAACTTTAAAACCTGAACGGCAGTTAACCAATTTTTTTTTAAAAAAAAATAGCTTTTAAATGTCTGTTACCTGTAATAGCATGGACGGTGGTCATCAGTCCCTCCACAATTCCAAATCTGTCATGGATCACCTACAACAACGGATCATTGAGCCAATCAATGTCAACCTCTCAAATTATCAGGTAATACACAATCATCAATACAGAATGATGATTTTACCTTGGCTAGGGGAGCAAGACAGTTGGTAGTGCAACTTGCATTTGAGACAATGTTTATGTCAGATTTGTATTCATGTTCATTCACACCAACCACAAACATTGGTGCGTCCTTGCTAGGAGCTGAAATAATGACTTTCTTGGCACCACCCTGCAGCCAGAAGAAAGAATAAAAGGTGAGTTACAAGAAGAAGAAAAGGAAAGAATGATGGACATGATAAAACTCAAGCTGAATACAGCTGAAAGAAACACATTTGTTTGTGATAGATCAAATATATTATTACACCATCTAAAGTGTAAACATTGAGAAATAATGAAAAATTACAAATCATCACAAAGTTACAATGATTACTTTGAGCAACAAGCACCTGCATGCATCAGATAGGAAAAAGGACAAATAACAAAAAAAAGGCAAACATCAGCATGCACAGGAAACATCAGATAGGAAACCAAGCTTTAAATTAGATGAGCTAAAAGAGATCCACTTTGTATTTACATTCTGGACTCCTTTCCCCTTCAATTGTAGATGACATGGACTACAAGCCACTCAACATAAATTAGACGGCCTAATCATCTAATAAAAAAAGTTAAAAGGTTATAAAGATATTCATCGTTTTACTTATATTTTTAACAATATAAAAATGAAAAGATGTCAGCCAGTTGCATGCTCTTACAAGCAAAGAAACTAATATAACATAATTGAACTTCCTGTGAACACAGCTTATTTAAAATAGTAAAGCAGCTCAGCCAAACGACGGAATCAATGTTTCGTCAAGATTGTTGCACTGACTGCTAGATTCCTGTGCTAAAGAAAATGTATACCAATCACACGTGGATAATAGCTAGATACAAAAATCGTGGGAGGTATACCTTCAGGTGAGCAGCGGCCTTGTCTTTGTCGGTGAACACACCAGTGGATTCCACAATATAGTCGGCACCAGTCTCACCCCATGGGATCTCCTCAGGGTTCCTGAAAATTCCAGCTACAACTGTTAAGCAGATGCACTAAGGACGCAGTCATTACACATCAGGAGAGCAAATAATAATGTACCTCACGCCAAACACGGTGACTTCTTTCTCGCCGAAAAGAAGGGTCTTCGAGTCTTTCACCTTGATATCGTGGTGCTTCCATTGTCCGTGAACGGTGTCGTACTTGAACATGTATGTCTACAAGATATAATTGCAAGAATAGTGATAGATGTTACACCGACAGCAAAAAAATTGAGGTTGATAAACTATATGAACAACCTCCAGCAAAAGCAAAAATACAAGTCCAAGTTACAAGGAAAAGAAATCATCACTGGCAACAGTCCAGTGACCATGATAAAGTAAGCAAGATATGTGCATACAAAAGGGGGGCGCGACAGATATATACCATGTAGTCGGTGGTGATGAACGGGTCGTTAACAGCGACAAGCTCCACATCGGGGCTCTGAAGAGCTACTCTAGCGACCAGCCGTCCGATCCTGCCGAAACCTGAAGCAAAAACGCATCAAATTAGCGGATCAATCGACGACTTCACCATAACCACAGAAATACGACCCTTAAAACCCTACACAATTCTCTTTAGAACCCTAGATAAAAAAAAACACACAAAAAAAAAGGGAAAGAAAAGGGTAGAAACGCACCGTTGATGCCGATCTTGATCTTACCCCCAGCTGCTAGGAAAACAAGTAAACATGAGCTCACAATAGAAACAAAGAAATCGAATCGTGGGAGGAGGAGGAAGAGGAGGAGAGATGCGAAGGGTTA
The DNA here is from genome assembly GCA_030549335.1 of Pontederia crassipes. Taxonomy (NCBI): domain Eukaryota; kingdom Viridiplantae; phylum Streptophyta; class Magnoliopsida; order Commelinales; family Pontederiaceae; genus Pontederia; species Pontederia crassipes. The sequence continues at coordinate 8,047,465 of CM060189.1, forward strand.
CCCATGGCGATCGAGACGAAGTATGCGAGATAAGGGGAGACGAGAGTTGCAGAAGAAAACTGAGCGAAGCTGTGAGAGCTTTGGGAAAGGCTTCCTTTATAACAGTGTCGTAGTGGATTTTTCCAGTCCGAATAATTTATTGGTGACAAAAAGGAAAAAAATATTTATTTATTATTTGGAAAACAAGAGAGCAATATACCGCTGGTTCGCACGACGAGCGGTTTTCGTTCTGTCGTGCATCAATCATGGTTCATCTTAAGCTGAACCCCTTACATGGCGGTAAGATATTGGAAGCTACCACATCCACATGACAAAGCTGGAAGAGTTCCGACGCGACAGTTTATCAGGTAGACTCCGATCAGCTGTTCGCTCCCCCTGCACGATTGGTGCGTCCGACGACAAAAATCCCTCATAAAACCGGGCGCGCGGGGGCCGAGGGCATCCCATTTCGTGTTCTCTGTTTGAGATCAACCAGGCGATCCTCTAGAGATGAAGGCATCGCGGTTGCTCGCCACGTCATCGTCGGTGACGGGCGCGATGACACCACGTAGCAGATGCTCGAGCTTCGCAGTGCTCGTAAAAAGCCACCGAAGTTTGCCAACAATTACGTCAGCCGCCATGGGCAACGGTCATCTCGGGGTTCGAGATGCGGACGAATATTCCAAAGTATTTCTAGAGGCTTCCGGGAGGAGGCGACGCGAACTCCGGTTCCAATGGGCTCTCGTCGTTAACGCTCGCTTTTTTCCCGCTGCGCCGGCCGTCTGCGACCCGACGAGCCCAACGTTCTCGACGCACTTCCTTCTACGCTTGACCCAATTGGAAAAAGTTGGAAACGAAACCTGAAACCTCTTTGGAAAAGAAAAGGAATGGAAGAAGAATGATTGACATAATATGTTGTTGCGAGGTTATGTTCTGAATTTAGACTAATCATATTGATTACATTTTATTTATATCATTCTTAATTAGTCGGATATTTCTAATTAGTCGGATATTAATAATTTGAGTACCGACGTGTCTTAATGAAAAAGGAAAGTATTTATGTTTTCTGATTTATAGAACTCAAAAATTCATATATTTTAAGGAGACAGAGAGAGTAAAATATCTCGCTTATTATTTTCTATCAACTTAATATTTTAATCTCTGTCTGATGATGTACGACTGATTTTGTATAGTAAAACAAGTAAATTTATATAGCAAAATATCTTTTATTTTTTATGATTATCTGGAAGGATTCCAAAAAAAAGAGACTTTTATTTTATTTTATACTTCAAATATCTTATTTTCTTTTTTCTCTCTGCAAAGCTCTAAACTTTTAAATTGTAATAATTCAATGAATAATATTAATTTGTTAGGAAAAAAATGTATCACTGATAATAGCCAATGGAAGAAGTTATGGAGGAAAAAAAAAAGTCAGACTAGTTTGAATATGATGGATGAATTTGCATAGGTACGCTGTATTTTTCATTAAGCATAATAGTTAAACTTTATGTTTTGTGTCGGAACCCAGACAGTCGACGATTTCGACCTCGTAGTCGTAAGAATTCTATTTTGTTTTCGTATTAACAATTCGACGGACTCATTTTTTTTTGTCAAAAAAAATCTACTATTTTTTTTTAAAAAAAAATTTCCTTTGTGGATTGAGAAGCGACTGGTGGAAGAATATAGAGCATCTGTATGGAGAGATATTTATAAAAAAAAAAAAGGTGGTGGTTTGGTTTCGAAGTTGGTGTCCCCCCATTTCGTCAAGTTTTTTGTATTAATTTATTTGCACGTCGCGTTCAGAGATCTTAGAGAATTGTCCCTGTTGCTTGCATGGACTCGTCTTCAAGCATCTTCCACATCTTCCGTTGTTTGACATGTTACATTTTTCATGGGCCACTTGGAGGGTTATTGCCATCGAAGGCAAAGTATACTTGTGTGCTTGTTGTAAGGACGAGGACACTGGACAAGTGAAGGGTCTCTCCATTATTAGTTTTATCGTACTATTTTATTACAAAAAACATGTCATGTGGAATCACATCTCACATATTTAAATTTTTTCGATTATCCATCGTCGATATTCAACTCGCACAATTTTGGTCTTCTATGAATTTAGAAACAAAGAAAAAAGAAAGCAATGGATTGAAATAATATCATGTGCTAGCGGTAGTCCACATGCATATATGCAAACTAAATAAAGCCATGACACGTGGGTGATGGAAAAATTCGAGAACAAAAAGAGAAGATCGCAAAGAGATTGCAGAAAAATAGAGGAGACATACGAATTTATTCAGATTCATCCTTGAGATGAGGGCTACGTCCTGTAAAGAGTTTCCACTATATCGTTTATAGTTTACAGCCGTCACTCATATTACACCAGAAATTAGACTATTAATAGCCTCTCCAAACCGAGTTTAAAACCCAAACAAACAAAGAAAAATCTAATCCCAACAACACGGGCCGACTAAAAAAAAGCTCAAAATCCGTTTAGATTTCGGGGGCACTGCCCTCGAACCCCCGTCCGCTCACCGTCGGGGGACGGGGCTCCCCGAACTCCCTTTTTTGTTCGTACGCCAGCAACACTGCTAATTGGGTAATACTCAAATTCCTCTAAATTCACGTGGGCGAATCCCGTGTGAGAAACAAGGGGTCCTGAAGTATTCACCAACTCTAACATTCTCCCATTTGGTGGATACTTCACACCAATCAGAGCCTTGCCAGCAACATTCTTCTTCAATTCGATAGCAGTAGAGCACCACTCGAATTTTACACATGTAATTACTTTAGTCAGAAAATCAAAACTATTATCTGTTATATCAACCTTTTCAAGCTGAACCTCTTTCTTTTCCACCTTTTTCCGAATGAAATTATATTAGATGTCAATATGCTTTGTGCGTGAGTGAAATACTGGATTCTTAGCTAACTGAATATCACCTTGATTATCACATCTCGCCTCTATGGCATCTTGCTCAAATTCGAGCTTCAAGCACAATCGTTGTAGCCATATGACCTCCTTTGCAGCATGAGTAAGAGCCATATATTCAGCTTCTGTAGAAGAAAGTGTTATCACGCTTTGTCTCTTGCTCATCCAACTTAGTGCAGTTCCAAATAATGTAAAAATATATTCACTAGTGGACCGTCTATTATCAATGTCTCCACCCCAATCAGCATTTACATGACCTATAATATCAAGTCACTTTCCTTTTCTCGCACCTTCAAAGCACAAAGCAAAATCTGAAGCTCCACGAAGGTACCTAAAAACTCTCTTGATAGCATTCCAATATTCCCTGCATGAGTTAGACTTATACCGACTCAAGACTCACACTGCTTGGGCTATATCTGGACGCGTGCACACCATGGCATACATCAAGCTGCCCACTGCACTTGCATATGGCACACGGTTCATCTCTTCGGCTTCTTCATCCATCTTCGGGCATTGCTCTGCAGAAAATTTAGTTACTAGAGACATAAGAGTACCCACTGGTTTGCAGTCCGACATGTTAAATTTTTTTAACACTTCTTTTATGTACTTCTCATGTCCTAGCCACAACTTTCGCTTCTGACGATCCCTTCTAATCCGCATATCCAAAATAAAATTCGCTGGCCCTAAGTCTTTCATCTCAAACTTTTTTGCCAACAAACCCTTCACTGAATTCACCATCTTCATATTATTTCCAATCAGCAACATGTCATCCAGATACAGTGTAAGAATGACAAACTGATCTCCAGCTCTCTTCACATAAACACAATGATCTAAATCTGAACGTACAAACTTGAGTTCGAGCATGTACGTATCAAACTTCTGATACCACATCCTTGGCGACTGCTTCAATCCATACAGAGACTTCTTCAATTTGCACACCAGCTTCTCTTTACCTTGAACCTCAAAGCATTCTGGTTGTCTCATATATATCTCTTCCTCCAAGTCCCCCATGAAGGAATATCGTCTTCACATCCATCTGCTCTACCTCAAGATTATATGCTGCTGCCAGAAATAGAACAAGTCTGATTGAAGTCATTTTCGTCACGGGAGAAAAAATCTCATCATAATCGACTACCTTAACCTGAGAGTACCCTTTAGCTACCAGCCTCGCCTTATACTTCTTTACAGACCCATCCGGTTTCAGCTTTCGCTTGAACACTCATTTGCAACCAATTATCTTTCTATCCTTAGGCAATTTACACAAGCTCCATATTTCATTCTTATTCAGTGACTGCATCTCATCTGCCATAGCAAGCTCCCACTGATTTGCATCATCCGTATACCTTGCATCTTTTACAGAATTAGGTTCTTCTCCAATGATGCTCAAAGTATGAAACGAACTCAGAGCACTAATAGAGTATCTCAAAGGTGCTCTTCTTTCTCGTGTCGATCTCTTGAGAACTGGTATGGTAGTACCAATATCTGGGTCTTCATCTGAATCTACATCTTCAACTTCATTAATCGAGTTCCCTTGATCCGGTTCTGTAACAGACTCAACTGAACTATCTTGTGCATCCATCTCTGAAGTTACAGAATCAAAATCTTCTTCAAGCACTACCACTTTCTTAGGTTCATCACCTTTTTAAATTTTAACTTGGGAACGTGATTCACGAAAAATGACATCCCTGCTGTAAACAATAGTCCTTGACTTTGGATTCCACAGTTTATAGCCCTTGACCCCTTCCTTGTATCCGACAAATATGTTCTTCTCAAATTTACTGTCAAGCTTACCCCGCTTTTCCTTGGGTATATGAACATATGCGTCACATCCGAACACCCGAACATGAAATAAATTTGGCTTCTTCCCAAACATTGTCTCATAAGACGTCTGATCCTTCACTGATGATGTCGGTGAGCAGTTCTTCATGTAGTTTGCTGTGGCTACAGATTCTGCCCAAAATTCTTGTCCCAATTCAGCTCAACTCAGCATACATCTGACCTTCTATATGAGGGACTGATTTAACCTTTCAGCTACTCCATTCTGCTCAGGTGTATATGGAGTTGTCTTCTGCCTTGTAATATTATTATCAGCGCAGAATTGCTCAAACTTATCTGAACAAAATTCACCTCCATTATCTGTACGAAGGACCTTGATCTTGCAGCTCAATTGGTTTTTATCAAAACTTTAAATTTTCGAAACTTATCGAATACATCTGATTTATTCTTGATAAAATAAATTCAACTGTATCTCAAAAAATCATCTATAAAATACTCTCCAATAGATGGAGTCGGAGTTGGTCCAAAGATATCACTATGGATTAGTTCGAGAATTTTCGATGCTTTTGAACATGTGTGTTGAAAACTGACTTCGTTCTGTTTTCCATGGAGGCAATGTTCACAGAACCCGAAGCCTACAGAACAATCCGGAACTCCTTCTACCATCTGACTTGATGTTATGGTAGAAAGTCATTTCTCACTGATATGACCTAATCTCTGATGTCACAGCATAGATGTGTTGTCTTCATCTTCTTTGGCCTCTACAGGAATAAATCCGCAACCCACAGATATAGTCTCTCCGAGTAACTTGTACAATGTGCCATAGCGAACCCCTCGTGCAATCACAATAGACATATGACCATCTTGCACGAATCCTTGTCGCAACTGAATATAACATCCGAATCTGTCATTGTACCAATAGATAATAAACTCCTGCTCATAAGTGGTATATGCATCACATTTGGTAGAGTCTTCACCATGCCATCATTCATCCTCAGCTTCACCCTGTCACGTCCAATATTCTGAACCGCAGTGTCATCTCCGAGCATGACATCCCCACCATTATACTCATCATATTCATAAAACCAATGTCTATGAGGTGTCATGTGGTATAAAGCACCAATATCGATGAGCCAGACATTCTTATCTGACTATACCATACATGCAGAAGCCACATACATATTTCCTGCTTCAGCCTCTTTTTTGTCCGAAGTTGACTCAGCTTCTTTCTTGTGAACCGGCTTATTTTTGCAATCTCGCTTCAGATGGCCCTACTCTTGACATCTCCAGCATTGCACCTTCTTATCTTTACTCTTCGAACGCCTACGAGATTTGGATCTCCCTATCTGATTTTGATTCCTTTCTGGTTGTCTTCCTCTGGTCGCCAACGCCTCTTTACCAGAACTTGCCGATCCCTTTTTCCGTATTTCCTCTGATAACAAGGCAACACATACACTTTCATACGAAAGTTCTTTATCCCCGTCACCAATCACGACAATCAGATTGTCCCATGAATCCGACAACGAACAGAGCAATGTTATTGCCTTATCATCATCTTGAAACTTAACACCGATTGATACAAGTTGACTGATCATCGTGTTAAAATTATAAAGATGTGTAGAGAACAAGTCACCCTCATGCATCCGAAGATTGTACAGTTTCTTCCTCAGAAATAACTTGTTAACCAGTGACTTACTTTGATATAGGGATTCCAACTTCCTCCACAGATCTCTGGCTGTAGGTTCGCTCATCACATTCGTAAGAATTGAATCCGCGAGACAAAGCCGAATCAAACCCTTCGCCTTTCTATCAATCTGATCCCACTCTTCGATCGCCTTTAGATCTGTCTGACTGGAGGAAGCCGTACTGAAGCCTTCGCCGCATCTGCAGCCGTCGTCGCTTCTTTGTCTGGCCTCTCCTTCTCGATTGCCGTCAAAAGATGTCGATCGCAGAGGAGATCCTCCATCTTCATCTTTTAGAGATCAAACCGTGTTCCATCAAATTTTTCTATCTCGATTCGCGACCCTTCTGACATCTTGAATAAACCATAATTCCTTGAACAACATGTGCTCTGATACCAATTGATGGGATAATTCAAGAACAAGGAGAGAAGATCGCAGAGAGATTGCAGAAAAATAGAGGAAACACACGAATTTACTTAAGTTCACCCTTGAGATGAGGGCTACGTCCTGCAAAGAGGTTCCACTATATCGTTTATGATTTATAGCCGCCACCCAGATTACACAAGAAATTAGGCTATTAATAGCCTCTCCAAACCGGGTTTAAAACCTAAACAATCAGAGAAAAAATTTAATCCGAACAACACGGCTCGGTTAAAAAAAAACCCAAAACACGTCTAGATTTCGGGGACGCTGCCCTCGAACCCCCGTCCGCCCACCGTCGGGGGGCGGGGCCCTCCGAATCCCCATTTTCGTTCGTACGTCAGCAACACTGCTAATTGAGTAATACTCAGATTCTCCTAAACTCACGTGGGCGAGTCCCGTGTGAGAAACAAGGGGTCCTGAAGTATTCACCAACTCTAACAGTGGGAATCGCGCCATATACCCTCTTCGGGTCTGATGGGAACCTCCCCCTACTTGGCTCTGTCTCCGCACACTGATGAAATCTTTGTCGAGCCTGAAATGAGAGGTGTTGCTATATTCTCCGAAATGATATCCATCGTTTTATTTTTGTAAGCGCATCCTCATGCTCAGTTGGATCTTCGCTGGAGGTTGAAGCACGTGCCTTACTCCTTGGCCTTTCCTACTACATCAAGAGGGCGCTCTCTAATGTCTGCATCCACACTGGTTGCTCTGCCTTGTTCAGCTTCTTCGGGACCAATCGATGTGGTCGTGGCGAATTCATGGCATACTCTTTGATATTTGATTTACCTGACTATACTATTGAGCGCTGCTATAGAGGAGCGAAGTAAATCAACTTGCTAACTCCCTGGCCACTTTTGGTAGAACTGTTCTTGGCCAGTTTTTTTTGGGACAATTGCCCACCCCATGTGATGTGAAAATTCGAGAACAGAAAAAAAAATATTACAAAGAGATTGTAGAAAAATGGAGGAGACACACGAATTTACCCAGGTTCACTCTTGAGATTAGGACTACGTCCTACAAAGAAATTCTATTATATCGTTTTGATTACAGTCGTCACTTAAATTACATATGAAAATAAGATATAAATAATCTCTCCCAAACGAGTTCAAAACCCGAACAAAACAGAGAAAAAACCTAAGCTCACGTGAGTCCAAAATCACTGTCGGGGGGCGGGTGCCCCCGAACCCCCCTTTTGTTCGTACGCCAACAACACATGTAATTGGATAATACTCAGATTCCTCTAAACTCACGTGGACGGACCCGATGTGAGAAACAAGGAGCCCTGAAGTATTCACCAACTCTAATCTTATGTACTCCGACTCTTCTTGAATTTTTTTATAATAGATAAATTTCCTATTTAAAGAAAAAACTATGGCTATGCACGCATGGTCTCCTCTTCTCTCGTATTTGGTAGGCCACAACACAAGACAAATATTTTTTTTCTCCTTATACTCGGTTCATGTAATACTTGCGTTCGTAATTTAAGCACTAGTAATCCACATTATTGTAATAATTATCTGCCTATGCAAAAAAAAAAGCCTATCCTACACTTTTAACGATCCGGGAAAAATTAAATAAATGATATTTTATTTCAGAAACTATTATTGGCATAATTGGTTTAATTATTTAATTCTGAAACTGAAGGGAAAATAGGGAGGAAGTTGGAATTGGCAAAGCAGAATTTGAGATGAAGTGAAATCGTGATATTGTGAGAGAATTAGTTAAATTTGAAAAAAAATATCATAAGGAAAATTAATGATAGATGATTGCATTTAATTGACAATTAGTTCAAGATTAAGTAGGAGTAAAAAATCATAACTAGATATTATAAACAGAACTTAAAAGGTGACTATAATAAACAAACTAAATTTGTGCACCACCATCCTATTTTTCCCTTATTTGCACATAAATCAAAACATTTTAAAAAGTAATTAGTTTCAAAACTCCGACATAGGAGAGTAAGATTCAAGTAATTGATGCAAGTTTCGAGACAACACAAAGTTTAGTGTTCATGCAGTTATGTATGGAAAATCCTTATATCAATGATTATTGTTAATATAAACCCATGTGCTCATGTTCTTTATAATGAGCCTAATTTAGCATACGTTTCGCATCAATTGAAGTTCTTATTACATCAAATAATGACCGAAAAATTGTGTGAGAACATATTTTTTCGATGGTGATAGAACTCGATTCGGGTTTTATTAACCTGAGCGCAATGCATTGATGATTGTTGGATCCAGACAGGATTTTGAATTATCTGACTTGGGTTCCAAGATTCGAGGTCAGTCTCTACAAAAACTATGACTATCTTGTATTTGACAGAATCTATTATTATTACTAATATTATTGTAGTTGACTTAGCCTAGGATTGATCCTCGTTGTCCTATATGTAATTTTTTTATTAATTGAATGCTCCATATTGTATTGGATAAAATCGAAAAATTAAAATTAAATTTGAATTGAATTGGAGTTGAATATATCATGATCATTTGGATATGATTATTGAATTGGCAATTGTCTTAATGTATCGAATTGTTATTGATCAATTACATTATTATTGAATTGAAAATTGCTAATTGAATAATTGCCTTATATTGAACATTGAATATTGATAATTGAAATATTGCTAGTGATATATAGTGGTCTAATGAGCCTAACCTCACGTATTTTTGTATTGATAAATTATTTATTGCATTGATTTTCTCAATTAATAATTTTATTGATTTTATCTCTTTTTAATTGAGCATTACTATTAGATCTTATGTACTAAGTATTTTGATACTCTTGAATTTTTCCTCAAGTTAAAAAGTTATAGAAGATGATCCTACAAGTGACTTAGGTCAGTGATAAAGGATGTTGCACAAGATTATAATTTCTTATTTAATTAATTTAATAATTATAGTTTATGATTAAATTAATTATATACTTTTTAGATGAAATAATATATATTTATTTGTATCATGTCAGGCTAAATAAATTATAATCATTAAATTAGTTATATTTGTTATCATGACTTCATCACGATCATCGGGTAATTTAATGATTTTAATTTTAATAATATTTACTATTTAACGCATATTTTAAATTACTTTAATAAACTTTATACTAGTTCTATATGAAATGTTATATATTAATATATATAATAATCTAAACTATTCATGAGGAAGGATGTCGAAAATAATAAAGAAAAAGAGGTGAATTAAACATATATATATATATATATATATATATAATATCTATTTTGCTATCTAATATGCTTGATTGTGTTAAACGTCTCCTCTTCGCGTATTTTGCAATATTTTTAATATCCAATAACATGCTCTGGTCAGCCGAAAGGAATGCGTAAATCTGATAGTTCCTCCGTTAATATCGATCGTAACTTCACGCTCCGGATCGTAGCGCGCATGTGCATGCGCACTTTATCTCGCAATGTTGAGCACTCGGTGATCAACGGTTTAATTTGTTAAACTCCCAAGTCCCGAAAGATTCGGTACCATGTCTGGCCTTTAGGAGAATCGACCTTCTTCTCCATCCACGTTTTACTCCCTCCCTTCCCTTCTACCTTGCTAAATTTGGTCATTGAGTTTGATATAAAAAGGAACCTGTCGTGATGCTGAAGGCAATAACGATTTCTCTCCCTCTCTGCATTCGGATCATTCCTCCTCCTCTCCATAACCTCCTGCAGCAGTACAGCACCAATGGCTTCTTCCACCATGAGCAGATGGTTGAGGCCAGAGGTACCATCTAATTTAATGCCTTGTTCGTCTTAAAACCAGCTCATCTCACATATGCTGATTTCCTCCAGTGCTTTAGTTTGCAACAATACTCAGATGAGTAATGCATTTGACAGTGTGATTCAGGAACACACACTGATGACTCCCATGAAATCAGAGATGAATATGAACAAACACAGAAACTTTTCTGATTTATCATACATCTTTTTTTTTTTATGTGCAGGTGTACCCTCTCTTCGCTGCAGTGGGCGTCGCCGTGGGTATCTGCGGCATGCAACTAGTAAGAAACATCACCACCAATCCGGAAGTGAGGTAATGCAACACAGCCGGCGATTTCTGACACTAAACTGTGGATGGGAGAAGACACGTTTAACTGATTTTTTTTTCCTTTTTTGAGTTTATGAACTTTGTATGCAAACAAACACGGAAGAAAACTCACATTATATCAGTGCGATTAATAAAATCTCCTTTGACATTTCTCCGAATGTGCAGGGTTAACAAACAGAACAGAGCTGCAGGGGTGCTCGATAATTTTGCAGAGGGAGAGAAATATGCGCAGCATGGCGTCAGAAAGTTTCTCCGCAGCAGGACCCCAGAAATAATGCCGTCTGTTAACAAGTTCTTCTCCGATCCGAAGTAGACGGCTGACATGATTTTGAACTCTCCAATTCTTTATGTACGGGAAAAATGTCCAGATCAGTGTTGACTGGAGGAACTTGATATGCATGCTTGTTAGGATATATTAATATGATGATGTACGTCATTTTATTGAGGAATACAAATATATATATATATATTTCACTTCTCCACTTCATCTCGTTACTATAAATTCCCCAAAAAAAAAAATGCATGCCAGTGAATTTTTTTCCTCACCGCTCGCCCATTTTATAACTCTACGTAATCATGTTCCTCTACATTTTTTCGTATAAGTAACACAATTTAGTTTCGACTGTTTCAAATGTCATTCGACGATCGGATTGGAATTATTCGAGCATAAATGGATGGGCATAATTATAATTTAAATTTCGCTCATAATTATATTTACATGCATTTATTCTTTTTAGTTCTTGTTTCACTGAAAAGGAGAAAACACGTGGCGACAGTCCGACGACGGCTCACGTCATCTTCTCTTTTAAAATTCTAAATTTCATCGCAGCAACGCACCCTCCTTTTCCAGAATACGCACACTTGAGATCTAGTCGTCGAATTCTTAACCAACGGTAGCATCGCTCCCCGAATCCCTCTCACAGTCTCACCTGCCCAAGGGTGAGTTGGCGAAGGGGAAGACGGCGCGGCGGGAACTCGCGGACGCCGGAGCGAGGGCGCTCGTAGCCTTTGGCCTTTAATCTTCTCGTCTTCGGCATCAACGCCCGGACGGAGAAGAACGACAAGAAGAGCGGTTCGAGTAATTTTTATCTGCAAGGTTTATTTTTTCTTCGTTGTAATTGGGTTTCGACATGCATAATCTATATATGTTGCTGGGTAACTGGCAAGAAAATTTTATTCTTAATGATGGGTTCTGGCGATATGTTTGGGATATATTTAAGGATCGCATCGGATGGTGTATGCAAGTGTTGCATGACTACGGTGAGGAGAGTGTAATTTTCAAATTGCTGATAACAATGGTGCCTTCCGGCTGTGGGCACTCTGACGAGGAACATTGGAAGATTTAAGTAGATTGTCAGTAATACTCGCATGTGAACTATATCTAGCCGTTAACATGATGGGTATGACAAGAAGAGGTGCTTCTTTCCTGCATGATGCTTGTGCTAAAAAGTGTGAAAATCAGGACATCAAATTATACTGATGGATCGTAATGTGACATGATTAGGTGCTTCCGTGCTTGACTGTGGACTGAAGTCAAGTGCGTGCAAGAAAGAGTGGACATAAGGTCATCTCCTTGGAGAAAAAAAAAGCAACCATGAAGGTGCAAAAATGTTGATTATTTAAATTTGGAGACAATTACCATTTTTTTCAATTTCTAGAATAAGGTTGTTTGGCGTTTTATGCAAGGTGACCCGAAAACGTGAGGATGTATATCGTGTAATGAAAGTGCTGTTGTTAAGTGGAAACATTTAGCTTGGTGGAAAAAAGATATACCCAGTGCTTAATATTGAAAACTTTCTCAATTTCTGCTTATGAGCATAATCAGCTCAAACGCGAGAAGAATCCCTATCAGAGGAATTCGTTTCCAATTTTTTAATTTTCCTTTTTAAGTTTTAGTTATAAAATCGAGTTTTCACATGAGGGAAAATGTTCCTACAATTTAAAGTGCATTGCCCTGATTCATTTAGCAATAACAATAACAACAAAGTCTTATCCCACTAGGTGGGGTCGGTTACATGGATCATACGACTTCGTTGATCCATGTCGATAGGATTTTATGCTGACTGTCGGGGCCTAACACATCCCTCCTCCTTTACGCTGGTTCATTTAGCATTCCTACAAAAAAAGATCTAAGCTATTCAGTTTAACTTCTGCAGTTTCCCGACAAGCAGCTTAGCTCAGTGCATTTCACTTGAGCGATTTGAAAGGTTTCATATATACGGAGGAAATGCGTATCTCTTGGTTTCTAAGAGGCTTAACTCAGAGTCATAGTCTCACCAGTTCCTGTTTATGATATGCCTGAATTATGAGAGCATCAATTATGTCGTGTCCGTAGCTTTATGAAATTATGATGATGAACTCTAGTATAAATGTTTCTTACCTTTTTTGTCTGACCATCCATCATAAGTTCTTTGTCGTCTTTTTCCTATTTTATTTTCAGATGTCTGCATTCCATGCTTCTAAAGGTTTGGGGGTTTGGCCATTGACATTGGACACATTTTTTAACGTGAGTTTTATTACATAAGATGATCTATGACTTCCCTGAAAATTGGAATGCCATATTTGTTTGAAACCTGATTTTTTTTTCCTTTTTGTAGGATGAAAAATGAATTTTGTACCATCCTTTTGCTTTGAGGGATTATATTATCTGGACGAATTCTTTGTTCCATCTTGATATAGTAATCCTTGTGTGCATTTTTAAGCTTAGCATAGTTATACATGCCTTCTATGTTGTACTGTCATCAATCATTTGGTATACAATCATTTCCTTTTTATTTTTGACCTTCCATCTTAATTAATATTAACTTTCAACTAACAGGTTGAAGACTCTTAACATAATGGTGCCAGTCCAGCGCTCGGCAAGTGATTGGATTTGGATAGTATAAAATTTATGAATCCATGAGTTGTTTCAAGAGGCTTGATCAGCAGGATCACTCTGCTCTCAGGTATTGAAAGAACTTGATAACCTGCCTGGTCTTTTTGCTTGTTTTCACATTTAGTACTGGTAGGATCCACACAATACAAATGTGAATATTTGGTTAAAAAATGGGGACCTTATTCCAACCAAACGGGAGTGCTAACTGTTTTATTCTTCTAAGTGGGCCAGATCTAGCAGGGGTGCTGAATCAATTTGTCAAGTCAGCCCTGTGATTGAAGACTTCCCTCTATTCAGGAGAATTTTTTGGTTTCATGTGTTGGGTACATAGTACTAAAATGTGTTTTGTGTGTGTAAGAAGGATACACTTTCCTCCGAGTGATTCATGAGATGATAAAGTAACACCAACAAACATTTCTGACTTATTCTCTAATCTTGCTTCTGTTGACTTATTTCTGTTATCCACTTGATTTCATGTGTTGTATTATTCATTTATTCTGGTAGGTAGCTGGTATTTGATAAGTGCATAACACTGCTTTCTCTAAGAATGATGAAGGGAAATGGGTAGATACAGTATTCTATTTTCATAAATCTACCCAACATCATAGCATGTGTATTTGTGTGTATAAATGCATGGCCCCCATTCCACAATATGAATCTGGAATTTGAGAACTCTAGTATGGAATTTCATATTATGTAATAAGTTGATTTGTGACATTAGCCTCCGGGACACTGGTCTTGACATTCCAGTTAACAGTCAATCAATGAAAACTCCAGTCTTTCTTTTGGCCATTTGATTATTGTAGATAACTAAATATATATTTACTTTCTTTGTAATCATTTATATGGTGAACTATTGCATATCTTATATTAAATGAGTTAATACCTTTCTCCTTTCAGGTAATCTTGATCTTCTCCTAAGTCCATCCTTTATGCAATTGCACAACCTTTTCTTGGTTTTGTGGACTTACTTTGAAGTTGACTTGACGCGTAAAACCTTGTCGAATCTCATGAACATGAATCAATGAATGTGGAATGACGTCGTATGATCCATGTAGCCGACCCCACCTAGTGGGATAAGACTTTGTTGTTGTTGTACTTTGAAGTTGACTTGAAGACTGATGAGTTTTCCCATTATTTGGTTGTATACTAAATGGCAATGTCTTAACAAAGAGTTATCATAGGTGTTATGAAAATGTTATCAGGTTTCCTTCGGCTGAGGACACCTACTTTTCTCCTTATTTCTCAGTTGGTTATCTTATCTCTTTAGAGGTTGTTCATTATCTTCTAATAAGGTTTAGACATATAGTTTTTCCATCCTCGAGTTGAACATTGCTGCCAAAAACTAATGCTTGTTCACTTATGTTAGGATTGACTTTGTTTAGTTTGACTCTCGTTAGAGTTTACTTTGATTAGTATTCTTATTTGTTTTTTTTCTATTTATTGGTGGATTATCAAGAGTTTATATATTGATTCTATTTTGTGTGAGCTATGGCTTACAAATATGGTACGGTCATATTTGATGCATGAAGACAATCAAATTTTTAATTCTTCTATTATATTAACAATTGTGTGCCTACAAACATAAATCACCTTCTAAAATGTAATCCATTGCCCAAAGCCTGTGATGGATAAGTCAATTTAGATCAAATTAATTAAATTCTATTGTGTGATAACACAGGATAAAACAGAATTTATAACTGATGAAATGTGTTAATCACTAAAGAGTCAGCATGATTCATTGTCTGGGCTGAAATTGATGCAAGAAGTTCTAGTTTGTAAGATTTTCTCTTCCCAGAAATATTATCATTTTTTTTCTGTTTTCAACTCACTAAGATTCCTTTTTCATTTGTCTTGTGTTTTTTCAAATTTTATAAATAGGGGAATCATTTTTTTTTTACTGACATGAAAATTTTGTTTGTGTTTGAACAATCATTGCCATTTCTATGCACAAAGTGGCATTAAATTCCAGATATTATTTTTTTACAGGCCTTGTTGACCACATAATACACTCAAATGAGGGATGATATAGACATAGTAGAGTAGCTCAAACATTTGCATCCTGAGAAAACAGCTAGAATGAATCTTTTCTGCTGATTATTGAAATGCTACTCTGTCGCATTAATGTGCATCCTTGCCAGGTGATGTTAGGGATTGCCATTGTTAGAAGGAACCGATGTAGCAAGGTCTGTCTACTATTTTTTTTTTATGTGCAAAATTGTTTTAGTCGTTTGCTTATTCCCTCTCGCATTTGGTTGATGGTTTTATCTTCAGGTATTTGCTGCTGACATATTGAAATCGAAATTCCAACATGATTTGCTAAACTAGTAGGAATTTGCAGGAATTTCCTCTATGGATGTTTAGGTTTGAGAATTTGTTTTGTGCATGAATCACTTCCTGTTGCCCTGAGCATTTAGGATCAAAGGTTCCTCATAAATCATAATCTTTGTATTAGACTCAAACAGGTAATAGTTACTGGAAATACATTTAGAATTTATTTGGTTGGAGATGAAAGCAGGATAAAGGAGGGATGGGTGAAGAGAACTTCATTCTCCTCATTTCGTTGAATTTAAGTTGGAACAAAAATAAAGAGAAAATATCATCTTCTTCTTATCGCTCATTCCTTTTTCACTTTCAAAATAAAGTGAAAAGGAGAAGAAGAAAAATAATAATTATATTTTATATTTGAATCATCTATAATTAGAAAAATAAATACATATATTAATTTATAAATAAAATATTACTTAATTTTATTTTCTTCTCTTCTTTTAATTAATTCATTTAAATTAAGTGGACCTCTATTCCCTTTCTCTTTCCTCTAGTTTATCTTCTCTTTCCGGTCTCATAATAGCAATTATTATGTCACTTATGTGCCTCTTCCTACATTAGAGATTTATTCTGTCACATGATGTGCTCTACTATGACTGATCCTTTTTTTAATGCCGGCCTGAGTCCAAGGAGACTTTCAGTCGGAATGATAGAACAATAATAATTTATTTTTTTTTATCACGATTCATATTTTTTCACTTCGCTTTTATGGGTTATAAATTATCTTAGATTACTTATGTCCATTTTGTTTGATAGATTGAAATGTCCAAAGTAAGGAACGGTCACTACTCCCAAATTGGACCGGCATGTCATGGTCCCATCATTATGGTAAAGTTCTTTGGATGGCCAAAATTGAAAATACTAACAAAAATATTTTCCCATGCATTTTCTCATTAAAAAAGTATTTTGTTCCACTCATTTTTTTCGATTGTCATCAATCGTCTTAATTCAGTTGGCACTATGAGTTATACGCATTAGTCACGGATTAAAATCTCAGTCCATCATCGAATCCGATTATTCTGATCATTCCGAATAACATGCCTGATTATGATACTTTCACACCCTCACCATAAGAACATTCTGTCCAAAAGAAGTTTCGGCGCAAAAGTAGAGACCACCTAAAGACTGGTCCCAGGAAAAATTCTCGTATCATTGTTAAATTTCTTATCTTGTTCGGTGGACAAGGCAACATTTGGCTTTACTTTCAGACATAGACCCATATCTGTTTTTTTTTTCTTTGGGGGTGGGGGGTGTTAGATATTCCAGCCTCAAGGTTAAAGAAAACAAATATTCTAAAATAAAAGAAAACATCAGCATGGAAGTGGTTTCAGTTGATTTTTTTCAGATTTAAAGAAAATAAATATTCTAAAATTATATTTAGATCAATCTTTGAAGTCGTAGTTGATTTTGCAAGATTCTGCCCATGTGGTTTTGTTGGTTCCCTCCTTGGGAGGTTTTGTGCTTATTCCCTTCATTTATGGAACCAAAAGTGGTAGCATTTCACATCCTCAACTCAGCTGCCACATGAGCTCCATCAGAGGCTATGATTGAGCCATGGGGGATATTTATTTCATGCATATTGTTACCTGAGTTTAAGTTTCATGCCTTGATTTTATTTTGATGAGCATCATTTTTTTACTATTTCCATTTAGTTAACAATTTTGTTTATCCAAGTAGTTCTCAACATCCAAGGTTCAACTTGAACCCTTAAAATAAGGGTTATTTCCTTTAACCTCCAACAATATTTTTTTTTTCACATTTAGTTCTAAACTATAACTTTGTAATTTTTTTAACTTAGCCCAAATTTGACATTCAAATATTTCTCTCAAGCTTTATCTAGATTTCTGATATTTTTTTAAAATAATTGTTACATATATTTTTTGCCCTTTGTTTCTTATTAAAATAAAAACATTTTAAAATAAAAAATAATCAACATTGATAAAAGGATTATATTTATTTTTATGCAATAAGAGCAAAATCTCAACATCTTATTAATAATAAAAATAACTTAACAAAATTTTTGGATGAAAGTTAAGGGAAGAACTAAAGTTGGGGGTTAAAAATTGTAAATTTATAGTGTAGAGTTATATGTTAACAAATTTTACTGTTGAGGGGGTGTTAGAGAAAATAAGAAAAAAAATATTTTAAAAAAATTGGAACCACCGCTTAAATTTCCAATACAAAAATATTATCATTCTTACAGATGGCTGGATAATTATATTCCCATCATTTAAGAAATTTGAACATTTTTTTACTTTATAGTCATATAATGTTATATTAAAATTTTTATTGTGAACATATATATAATAACGAACATCAGCTACTTATAATAAAATATTTAATTAAAATATTATATTATATTATATTCTCCTTGAATCAAATGTGATCACTTTTTTTCATAATAAGATATGTTAAGAAAAATCCCATAGGAGATGCAACTAAACATGATAAATGAAATAAAAAGTTGATATCTTCGTAGGAAAGTTGAATATTTTCCACATTCGCTTACTCGATTTGAACTAAATGAATTAAAGATTGAAGAAAATTAACTACTAGTAGGGTTCATAGTTCAGTCGCACTGGTCCATGGACGCTAATAATTTCATATTCGAAAAGTCATTATCTTAATCATAAAATAAATCATTATTATTTTATCTTTTCGCCTTATAATTCGGACACTAACGTCAAAAATCTTTCATAGACTCAAGCGGGCACTAATTTTTTTTTAAAGAAAATAGAAGATGAAGGTACATTACTTAAATATTGCCAATATATTAATGTTTTTGTTGAAATAATGATCTATAAATTTTTAATAACATAAATTAGTATTTGGTTGATAATTAAGACATGTTCTAGCATAATTATTAATATTTTCCTTGATCGGGCTATTCTTTGTTATAATATTACTCACTCTATTTTCTATTTTTTTCGGCTATAAATTACATATGGAAAGGTGAGAACAGTTTTTGAGGTAATTTTTCAATCTAAAATGTTATTCAGTATTTTTTCGGATTAGTTTGAAAAATATCTTAAAATAATTAAAAAAAAACAAAAGCCGCCATCTTACTGATTGACTTTTTGAAATCCTATTTCAATCTGATTTTAAGAAAATAAATGACAAAATAAAATTATACATCTATTATTGGTGAAAAATAGATTTCAATACTAAAATTTTGAACGATATCAAATAAGATAATTTCAATATGTAATAGAAGAATGCTAAATTATGAAACCTATTACATGAATACTTAAAAATAATATCGCACAAAATTTTAATACAAAAAATGATCAGATTTTCTAATAATTAAATACAAATTCTTTTTTGTTTCATGTCTACACATGTTTATAAATTGATATATCTTTCGAGGATATTTTACCAAACTTTCTTTATAAGTATTTGATAGGAGGCAAAATATCGCTTGCATTTTTTGCCAAGACGAAAATATTTGATAGGAGGCAACTGATTAGTGATTATACAACTCATTAAGGGATTATTTAGCTAAGCTTAAGTGGCTTATAAGTAATTTTGAAATTTTCAAAAAGTTGATCAGCTTAATCAATAAGTGTATTATTTTGTTCTTAAAATATACATAATTTTATATATTTCTTACATTGTAATATTAATAAATTTTTTATTATTTCATAAAAATAATAACTTATATATTTTTTATTATCAAACACATAATTATTTATTTTTAAAATCAACTTTAGTCATTAAACTACTTATAAATATTTTAATTTATCAATTATTCTATATCAAACAAACTCTAAATAAACAACACTACAAATAATAAAAAATAATTATTGATAAGCATTAAGCTCACATCTCGATGTACACATAACGCATATTAGATAATCTTTGGGTTATTTCCCACAAAATGAATCACATGCTTTTTTTTTTACTCAATTGATAAACTAAAAAAAATACATACAAAAAATTTTACATCACCACATATATAGAAGACGAGTTTAAAGGAATATATTAATTATATTAGTCACTTCTCATTACAAACGTGCTGCTATCATTTTATTCTCTTTTCAAACATATTTTGTTATTTGTAATCTGGAACGTAACAGGTAATACTTAAGAAATAATGTGACAGTATAATAAATAATAAAGAATAGTTGTGTTATCATGAAAAATAATAATAATAAATAACTTTCAATTTTTTTAAAAAAGTTTCCCTCGTGTGCATTTCACACTAAGAAACTAGAGATGCTGTTAAAATGGTAGGATAATTGTTATGGATCAATATTGCAAACGGATCATGAGCCACAAAGCTTTCTTTTGTTGTTAATTTGACTATGTGTATTATTAAGTTGAACTCATAATAAAATTTAATTAATTCGATAAAATCGTTTTGCATTTAAAAGATGATAATTAAAACTGTTAATAAAATCTTTTTATATTTATAAAAACTCGAATCATGAGAAAGAATCTAAGATAATTCTTTACAGTGATTTCATCGTTGTTTTAGAAATATTAGTTTTTTTTAAGGAGTGACTGTGGATGAAATCATCGAATGATGTGAAGTGTCATGATACAAAGGTGTTCAAATACACAACTTTGATACGTCCATTTCCATCTTGTCAAATAATCCGGAAACATTAAAAAAGAAATAACGAGAGGAATCTTTATGGAAATTTGGAAGAAAGCACAACATTATTCAATATTATCATATTTCACCCTGCTCTTCATTTAATTAGTCAACCAGGTCAAGCTTTTTGACATGACGCTACAATAAAATTATAAAACACACGTATGCAACAAATTATTCTGTTTTATATATGCATGATAAGTTTGATACGTCAAATTTGGCAAACTATGGACATATTTTTTTAAACTTTTTTTCCATTGCCACCTCAATATTAGAGAAGCGACGCCGATTATGATCACGATTTAGAGTTTCGATCTATTATCGAGTTCGACTAATCTGATATCATTTTGTGTAACATGTATGATTATGACAGATGAAGTTCCTACTGAGAATTTTTTTTCTAGTTGATTATTTTTTACTATTAACATGATAGCTTGATTGAATAATGTTTTAATGAATAATTAACAGCTATATACTGCCATTTGATTTATAAATATGACAATTAAATAAATAAAAATAGTTGAGATAATTGATGATTAATGCATTTAAGATATTTGTATTTGTGAAAATTACAAATTGTACCGATATTAATTTCAGTATAATTTTATCATGAGAGAAAGAAAATAAATCAAACTAAAACATCAAATTAAATCACTTGTTTAAATTGTGAAGAAGAAAAAAAATAACATGAGTAAGAAGTGTAGTGTTAGAAATTAAAGATGATACCTGCCAATGAGAGAAAGCGACAAACATATATTATGAAATTTATTTTTTTAGAATAGAAAGTAAATAAATAAATATTTTTTTATATAAAATTATTATATGAGTTATGCAACAAATGAAAGTTAGAAAAATTTTGTAAGCAAGCAACTTCTCGTTATTATTTAAATAAGTCTAGAGTTTGATTATTGTATATATAGAAAATGTCTTACTTGAGGTGACATCAAATCTATCGCAAAGAACCAAATTATACGTCAAATCTGCCACGAATTAGTTCATAAATCTAACCAAGAGAAAAAAAAAGATATAACATGGTCTAAACTAATTATTATTATCATGAATGTAAAAATCATTTCGTTTAAAAAAAGATCTTTTATGATCACAAATATAAAAGTATCAGTTTTTTTAGACGAGGAATTTATTTAGCTTATAACAAGATTAAGTGATAATATAATATATCAATTGGCATAATCACATACTATATATTTTAATATTACTATTTATTAATTATTAATTACAAAAAAAATACTAATATATAATCATATAAATATTATGTTAATTGAGTAATATGTTATACATATTTAAATTATAAATAACAAGATCAAACTCACACAATTTTAATTATGTAGACTTTTGTAGTCATGCTTTTTTTGTAATCAAAATAAAAATGATAATTACCTGTTGTTTTTGCATTAAAGAAAGATATGTTCGATTGATTAGATTTTTTTAGGTTTCCACTTTCTTAGAATCATAATGCAATAATATATATATATATATATATATATATATATAATGTTTGAAAAAGAATAGGAGAAAAAGTTATTTCTTTAACCTTCTTCTAAACTATAACAATTTTTTTCGTCTAATTCTAAATTATAAACTTACCGTATACATCCCTCATTTTACTACGATTTCCATTTCACTCCTCTCATCTGATTATGTTAATTTTTTTCATTACTTTTTATTTATAAAAAAAACTAAAATGCCCTTCCATGAATTTTTTATTGTTAAAATAAATAAAATAAAAAATATTTTAACAAGTCAATAATATAAAACATTCTCTTTTTATAATATTTTTAGGTTTTATATTATTTATTCATACTATAATATCATTTTATTCTTTTTTAATATTAAAATAAAGAACATATCGTGGAAGGATATTTTAGTTTTTTAAAAATAAAAAATGAAAAATGAAAAAAAAATAAGAAAAAAAGTTAACAAGAATAAATGAAATGATTAAAATAAAATTTGTGATAAAATTTGGAGAGTTATATGTTAAGTTTATAGTTTAAAATTATATGCCAAAAATCGTTATAGTTAATATTCGAAAAAATAACTAAAAAAACGAAAAACATCTCTAATGCATTTCAACATTGTACAAGTACGCAACATGAATAGCAAAGTGTGACAATAAAGAGTGGAAAAGGGGAGGGGGGAAAAATAGAACGAGTCTTCCTTTTGTTCTTTCTCTTTCCTCTCTTTTTTTTTTCTGGTCCTTCTCCTTCTTCTTCTCGTCGATCTTATAGAAACCAAATCGGAAGCAGCGTCTGCCGCAGCGGCCGAATTGGGGAGGGATTCGAAAGCGGATGCTGGCGGAGAATAGAAAAGGTACTCTCTTTCTTATATATATATTTCTTCCTCTTTGTTCCGTTCATGAATGGAGATTTCGTTTTAGGCGCTCCAACTTTTGCTTTGATTTCGCCTATGATTTCAACTTTTTCGGACGATTCGTCCCCGATGCTCGTCTAAAGTCCGCATCTTGCTCGTTCACAGATCCTCCCGTCGATCGCAATCGGCAAGGCATTTCGCTGATTTGGAGGCGGACGTGGGAAATTTTGAGCTCGGGGGTTCTGTTTCCGCGGATTTCACTTCCTTTTTGCAGTTGGATTTGATCTTTGATCGTTTCGTAGCCGACGGGAGACGACGGGTGTAGCGCGTGGCGTTTCATCATCGATTCATGTGATGCGGGAGGAAATTAGTTCACTGGAATGGAGGATTTTTCTGATTTATTCTTGATCCGTCACTGTTGATCGCGTTTTGCTCCTAAAGTTCCGAAATCTATCATCGATCTCATGGAAAACACCCTGCTTTTGGTGCTGAAGTTTTTTTAATTTCTCTTAAGCTGGGAAGGTTCTAATCAGTCAGGTGGTTTCTCTTTCTAATAGATTAGCAAAGGATTAGGATATTGTGGTTTTGAACCCTGCACCACATTTAGGCCTTCGACCTGTCCTAATTACTCTTTAATTCTTTGGAGTTACAATTATGATTAAGCAGATACTGGGCCGTCTCCCTCGCAAACCTTCAAAATCATCTGAACGGGATTCGACTGCTTTAGTGCCATCTTCTTCCAGCAGTTCTAGAAGTGGCGATATATCGGGCAGTAGAACTACCAATACAAATAAAGAAGGCAATCCTGGATCAAACACTGGAGTAAACAATGCCCCCAGATATACATCAGTTGCTTACTCCAAGCTGAATGGTAGTTCAATCCCTGCATCTTATGAAGCATTTCCAAACTTCAAGGATGTCTCAAGTTCTGAGAAACAGAATCTGTTCATAAAAAAACTGAACTTGTGTTGTGTTGTCTTTGACTTCACCGATCCAACAAAAAACTTAAAGGAGAAGGACATAAAGCGACAGACATTATTAGAGCTTGTTGACTATGTTACCTCAGCTACTGGCAAGTTTCCAGAAAACGTCATGCAAGAGATCACTAAGATGGTATCTACAAATTTGTTCAGGACACTCACTTCTCCTCCTCGGGAGAACAAGGTTTTAGAAGCCTTTGATTTGGAAGAGGAGGAACCCACAATGGACCCTTCATGGCCACACTTGCAGGCTGTTTATGAATTCTTTTTAAGATTTGTTGCATCTCCTGAGACTGATGCTAAGTTGGCAAAGCGATATATAGATCATTCTTTTGTGCTTAAGTTACTTGATCTATTTGACTCTGAAGATCCTAGAGAGAGGGAATATTTGAAGACAATTCTTCATCGAATCTATGGTAAATTTATGGTGCACCGCCCATTCATCAGGAAAGCTATTAACAATATATTCTATAGATTTATCTTCGAAACAGAAAAGCACAATGGAATAGCAGAACTATTAGAAATTTTGGGTAGTATCATCAATGGGTTTGCTTTGCCCCTTAAAGAAGAGCACAAATTGTTTCTTGTCCGTTCACTAATCCCACTTCACAAGCCAAAGTGCATAGCTATGTATCACCAGCAACTATCATATTGCATCACTCAGTTTATTGAGAAGGATTGTAAGCTAGCAGATACAGTAATTAGAGGCTTGTTGAAATTCTGGCCCATCACAAATAGTTCAAAGGAAGTGATGTTCATGGGAGAGCTAGAAGAAATCTTGGAGGCCACTCAACCTGCGGAATTTCAAAGATGTATGGTCCTATTGTTCCGCCAGATCGCACGTTGTTTAAACAGCTCACATTTCCAGGTTAAGCACTTTTCAACTTTCCCTCTGATGCAGTTTTTAATCGATCATCTTGTTTTCCATTAACTTCATTCTCAGTGCTCTAGTTGCTGTTATTTTGATGTTATACTATTTATTACAAGTTCTTTTGCAGGTTTCCTGCATCTTGCTCACGACTTCCTAGTTTATCTTGTATACCTGTATCATATGTGTGATATATGGAGAATAGAGGTCATTCAAATAATAAGCATTTATTGCAGTAGGGAAAGACAATATCCATCTCTTTGGCACTCAAAGGAAAAATTAGATGCCATTGGCATATTTTTCCTAGATCGTGACAAGTCATTTCAGATATTTTGGATTGGTTGAATTCATGTGGAATAAGTCATCAGGGGAGAGAAAATTTGGAGGGATAACTTGTATTAACATAAGTTGAATCTTCAAGGAAGAAAGTAGGCTTTCTTATTGAATTTAAATATAACACTTGTGGAGCGGAAAAGAATAAGAATTTTCATAGCTGAATGATGCTAGTTTGGGTCTGCTGCAGAGTTTTTTTTAGGAGAAAATGATGAGCTGAGCTTTTTCTATTGAGTGGAAGAGTTGAGCTTGAATTGTCAGTAAATAGTGTGTTACTATGCAATTTGTCAAAATGTTCAGTTTAAAACTAGTTTATTAACAGAGAATTTGAAGGTTTTCCACCTTTCATTTGTTTTTTTACTTACGAATATATGTTTGGTGGAATCATTCATCAAATTGTTCATTTATTGTTGTTTTTTTTTTAGAGTTATTTTGGGCCTTTAAGTTATGCCCTTGAGCTATAAAATTATGCAGGAACTAGCAATATGTTCTCTTTTTTTCTGCTACAGTAAGATTTAGTCCATAAAAGCTTACTTTTACCTTTAAAACCTCATTTTCCTTTTATCCTTTGGTATTTCCTTAGTGTGTAGGAGTGATCAAAATTCTGAGTCTGTGTCCTCAATTAACAAATGCTAGCCTCCACGGTAATGGAAGAAGGTTAGTGGCAGACTGCAAATATAGACAACTATCTCCCAATGCTGAAATAAAATGCTCATCCAAAGTGACCTGTCTTAGATGCAGTACATATAGCCTAAGCAATTTTGTAATTTGGTAGAGAATACCATTATGATGGGCCAAATATGTATCTAAGCCAGTAAATACCTGATGTACTATTCATTATTAGTCTCGGAGGTACTAAGTCATAGCTGTTAGACTTCCATTCAGTTGTAGTTATAACCTTAGAAGTATAAAAGTCCCTAGGCGAGCCTTCCTTAAAATAGCATGTATCGGGAGTTGTAGAGAAACACGTGTTATTTATGACTTACTATGAGCATGAATGCATGATCTAAAAATACACAATCGTCAACTTGACATATTCTGACTTTATGGCTAGTTTAACCAAGGACTTGAAGTTGGATGATAAGGTATCCAAAATATTTTCATAATAGAGAAACTTTAATTCTCCCTTGAGAAAAAAAGGCGGACAAAGGATTTTATTACTACATGATTTCATCATTTAGTATGTAACCATTTGAATTGCCTTAGAAGTTAACTGGTTAACAGTGCTCTTGCTTGTTCTAAAAAAAAGGAAGGGGAGAGAGAGAGAGAAGAAGAAAGAGTTTTTTTCCTTGAGTACTTTTCTCTGTTTATTTATGAGAACTTTTTCTGTTTCTTTATTTTTGACATTTTCTGTTCGCGCTTTGGCTACAAGGAATCTGTAGTTGATTTATGAATTGATAATTGAGAAGGGAATAAGGAATATATGGAGACATAGCCCCTGTTTGGTTTGGAGTAAAAGGGAGTTAAAGAGGGGGAAGGGAAGGTAAAAAAGTTATTTACTTAGTTTGGATAGATTTTTTTAAGGAGCAAAATGGAGAGAAATTTCCCCTCCATTCCCCACCTATGATGGTTTTTTTTTTAAATCCCAAATTGGGTTGGGGGGAGGGACTGGAGGGTAAAGAAATATTAATTAGTTTAATAATTGAAATGATATAATTACCCTTATATATATAACTTATCATTATTAATATCCAAGGGTATAATTGTCTTACCAAATTAACACTTAAAATTTTCTCCTCCATCTAAACAAGGTAAAAAACATTCCACCCATTATCCTCCTTTCTTTTTTTGAGGATGTTATCCTCCTTTCTCTTCCCCCCTTTTTCCCTTTCCTCACAATCTCCTCCTTTCCCTTTATTGATTTTATATCCAAACCAAACCTAGGTCTCTTCTTTCCAGTCTCCACGCGCGGATCTGACGTTTCAATAATAAGTGTTGATCAATGATGTCATAATGATCATACCAAATTCTTAATACATCAGCACCCACCAACAAATTCTGATTCAATAATGGATTCGCATATATGAGGTTCTTTTCAAAATGCATATGTTAGTTGTACTCTATATTCTCCAAAAGGTTAATTTGTGTCTTGTTATGGTGTAAGCCAATTTTGTAGCTAAAAGAATCTGTTATCAATAAATTTATGCATACACTGATGCACAAATGATTCAAACATGCTCTATCTATAGTTGTATTTATTAACTGTGTAGTGTAGGATGATTTTCCTTGTACCTACATTACAACAATAACAACAACAAAGCCTTATCCCACTAGGTGGGGTCGGCTACATGGATCATACGACGCCATTCCGCTATATTCGTTGATCCATGTTCATAAGATTCGACAAGGTTTTACGCTGGCTGTTGGGGCCTAACACAACTCTCTTCCTTTATCCGGGCTTGGGACCGGCTATAAAATATAGGCGGAGTTTTCCTTGTACCTACATTATTTGGACATAATTAGAGACTTCCGTGCGATATGGCAAATGTTTTTACTCAAAGATCTGTAATTAATTTATGTTGTATGCTTTTATTGTACCTGTTGTAGGTGGCAGAAAGAGCCTTATTCTTATGGAATAATGATCATATTGAAAACTTAATAAAGCAAAATCGCAAGGTGATATTACCTATAATCTTTCCTGCCCTGGAGAGAAATTCCAAGAGTCACTGGAATCCAGCTGTTCAGAGCCTGACACTAAATGTTCGCAAGATATTCTCTGATCATGATGCCGATCACTTTACTGAGTGCTTGAAGAAATATGACGAAGATGAAGCTAAAGAGAAGGAAGTTAAATCAAAACGTGAAGCCACATGGAAACGTCTCGAAGAAATTGCTGCCTCGAAAGCTGCAAGCGGAGAGGCCGTGCTTGTTCCCTTTAGCACGCCGAATCAAGTTTCCTCCAGTTGAGAGATGCATGTTGGTTGCCCATTTTACTTTGCGGATTTGATACGAGTAAGATGAATTCTCATGAACCGACTGCTTAGCTTAATCAATCGGAGCTCATCTGGGTTGTCAAATTCCTCAGAAATCGCATAACTGTACAGGCTTGAACTGTATTTAAGAACATGCCAAGAAATGGGCAGCGGAAATTTTTTCGAAAAAAGAGAATCCGGGGATCAGTTAAAAGGGGAATCAGATGGACCAGTTCTGGCGTTTTTTTTTCTGTTGACAGGCAAAGTGATGCATGTTAAATATGCAGGTAACTGCTTTTAAGCATTGGTGTTTTTCTTGAATTTGGTTGTGATATGTCACAGTATTTTTACTGAAGGGATCCTCACTACATGTTGTGATTTGTCTTTCCTACGAACTGTTATGTTCCATTAGCCAAAACCTGATGAATCTTGAATGAATCTAATAGCCTAGAGTTTTGTCATGATTCAATGCTCTTGACCCCAGAATATGACAGAGGTTGGTCCTCGAGTTTGAATCGTGGAAATTTATCTTTTGTCCGCAAGGCAGATTCATTATAATTTGAAGGAACATGGGGTGCACAACGCTCAAATAGTAATATATTTGTTCACATAGTAACATTTGTTTAGATTTCAAGAAGCGAGGAGTGCTAATAACGTTTCATTTGTTCATGCGAAATAAATCGGCATGTGTTACCAATTATCATAAATTTTATTAGCACGAGAACAAAAATAAATTCGAGTTTAATGCTTTTGGAGAAAACGACTATCTATCGGATAAGCAGGATAATAAATGGAGATGAAATAATGTGATGGCATGTTATCAGGGAATATAAAGGTGTAAGCTCTTAAGTGTGAGAAAAGTTTCTCCTAAAAAAATATTTTTAAAAGTTTTATTTATTTTGCATTCGATGAGCTATGAATTCCGACAAAAGTTTAATAAAGAAGTCTCAGAATTTTCTTTTTGAAAGTTCAATATCTTGAAGCAGAATAATCTTTTGCGAGTAACGAAGATAATATTAGGACTAAAAAAGCTCAAAATCAAAATCAGTTGTTTTAATATTAAATAAATTTTTGTAATCTATTTTTTCTTTTGAGATAATGGAAAAAATATTTTATAGTAAAAGTTCGTTCATAAAATAACGAATACATCTGAAAAATATAAGAATATCAAAATTCCCATTGTTGTTACTACAATTTGTTAATTATCCTAAGAGGGCGTTTCTTCAGAGGTAATCTTTATAAATTATCAAGTAATGTTGTATTAAATTACCTGGTCTCATTACATTATCATGTTCACTTGTGATAAATAATGGGTAATTTGCATTGTCCAGACAATCCACATTATCTATGAAGTGGCAATGCAGATTGCCTATGAGAGGAGAGGCAATCCATATTACCACCTGAGTTACAATCTTTTCAATTTCACTTTTCACATTTGTCCTTTACTGTTTTATTTAAATAAATTATAAAACACATTAAATAAATTATAATACAATTAAATAAATTATAAAATTAATTAAATAAATATTAGTTAATTATTATGAATATATTATTATCATATTTTTAAAAAATTATTAGTTATTTTATAAATTCAATTTTATGGGTGATAATATATATTTGTGATTTAAGTTTACGAAGTTAAAATTAATTTATATATCTAAACGTAATTCTTTTGATTAGGGGTATATTAGTAAAAGTTGAATATTAACTCATAAATATTTATTTTCTTATAAATAACTAATATGAATTGCCAGATATATTACTTATGCATACTAAATAAGTTAATCTATATTACTGATAATTTTACAAGTGGTAATCTTTCTGAGAGACAATCTACATTGTTAAATAATATTGAATGACAATACAGTGAACGCACCTTAACAGAACTATGATTCGTTGTAATCCTCATTTTGTTACATTTGATTTGTTATAATAAAAATGTATCTTATAAAGCAACGTGTCTCTATTCTTCTGGCATCTCCCTGGTTCAAAGATGGCCAATTGCGTAGTTGGGAATAATATAAGAATAAAGATTTGTTCCAATTGTAGTAGTTTAATATTATAAGAATTTAGTTTTTTTTTGTCAAACATCATTATTATTTTATATTTTTTATGGAAAAAGTGAAAAAAAATAAGAACATTTTTATTCTTGATTATGATAAAAATAATTTGCACTCACTCGTTATGTTTCTAATGTAGAAATACTGAATCCTTCAACCAAACACTCCCTTAAAAAGCAATAATTCAGCACAGTGAGAGTTCACTGCAGCAAGGTTATCTTTTTATTAGTTTATATATTTGCTATGAGACAATGCTTCTCATCATCGTTTAACTTGTAGAGTTGCTTAATTAAATTTGATTGATGTAATTAATTAATAAAATTGAGTTCAAATGAATCGTGAAGAGCTAATAACTTTAAACTCGATTCTATTTTTGAGTTAATAAAATTGAGTTCAAATGATTGACATAATTAACTTTAAACTCGATTCTCAGCATGGACGGAAGGAATATCATTCTATTCTTTCATCTCGCTTTCAAATTTTTCACATCAAGAATTTGATGGCTATAAAAAAAAAGTTTGTAGAGTTACTTTTTTATAGTCAATCTGGAAGCGGTAGCGACAATTCAACCCGTGAGACGCTAAAAAGTGCAATATTCACAAGTTGAAGATCGGCCTATCATCGAACTCAAATAATTCGATTAAGCCGCTCGAATCGTATATATCACAGAAGAAATCGCTTACGACTCTATCCCAATCTTTGTTGGTGAGTTACTTAAAAAATCATCATCACAATAACACTCAGCCATCAAATCTTGATCGAGTGGTCCTGATTGTCGGATAACTGGTCCGGTTCCAAATTGACCAGCTGTTAAAGAGTCTATTCCAGTAACACACTAAAGTCTCGAACACGTATTATCCTATATGTACATTATGAATAATAAGCTTTATATCTATATGAAAAAACTTAAATCAACATTATGCCACTCACCTCCTTATACGATTTTGATTTCGACGGATTAAAAGTTATTTGCGTCTTCAACTTTCTTTCATAGTAATTAATGTATTATTTCTTTTTTTTGCACATCTTTTGATTTCTAGGAGGTACTTGTGTTCTTTTTCTGCATCAACCAAATAAAAAGAGTAATTAATTCGTCTTTTGTCTTTCAGTTATTCTTCGTATTATTCTCCTGCGATTTCGATAAATTTCAATCATTTGTGTTTCTATCATATGAGTCTCTTCTTTTTTGTGACTACTTTTCATAAAAAAAGACCAATTAAAAGGAGAGTTTTTCTTCAAACAACAAGGAGCTGACCCGAGTCATAAAATACCACTTTGAAAGAGCTAAAATTCTAACATTGTCTGTAATTCATTAGAGACTCGGAAAATAAAGAGAAGATATATACGAATGAGATATCCAGCAATAAGAAGAAGGAAAAGAATTGAATAGAGAAACTCCCGAGTATTTGTTGAGCATTTCTCCTTCTAATTCAGAATAAATATATTTTTCTATCCTTTTTTTCGGGAGTCGGTGATTATTCATAGTTATTACCTTGACACCAAAAAAAAGTTCGACCCAATACTTTATTTCTGTCCTAGTTGATTTTTTTGGAACCAGTTGAATGGGCATTATTAGTGGAGAAGAAACGAATTGATCTTGTAGAATTATCAAGAAATTCTTCATTTTTTTTCCGAAAGCGAAGGGGTTGAACACTTTTACCTTTTATAATTTTTACTGATATACCCCTAATAAAAAAAATCATGTTTACATATATAAATTATTTTTGACTTCGTAAACTTAAATCACAAATATATATTCTCACCCATAAAATTAAAATTTATAAAATAATTAATATATTTGTTAAAATATGATAATACTATATTCATAATAATTAACTAATATTTATTTGATTAACTTTATAATTTATTTAGTTAGTTTTATAATTTATTTAAATAAAATTATAAAGGATAAATTCGGAACGTAAAATTAAAAAGATTACAACTCATGTGATAATCTGGATTGTCTCCTCTTGCATGAACAATCTACATTATCACTTCATAAGGTGAATTGCCTAGACAATTTAGATTATTAAACTCATTACTTGTCACAGGTCAATAAAATAATGTGATGTGCTCAAATAATTTAACATAATATTATCTGATAATTTACAAAAAAAATATCCGTATAAAAATGCCCCCTAAATTATTTATTAAGTATTAACTAAACTTTTTATGAAAAAAAAAAAGACGCGCTAGATTCTCGTCTCTCTCGTCTCTACTTTATATGGATAGAGATAACCAAAACTCTCTCTCTCTCTCCGCCCTCAATTGTTGTAACCACCGAATAATCACACGAGGGAGAAAACTCCTCCGTGTTCTGTGTCATCAGCGCACACCTGTTGGCAAAGAAGTGAAACAGAGGGGGGATTGGAGGAGGTAGAGAATATTTTTGTGGGAGTAAACTGAGAGCAGCGACTTTTCACGACTGTGTGTGTTATCATGGTTCGGATGCTGCTGCCCCCGCATTGGAGTGAGAGACGACCCTAGGATCCGGCGTTCCGCTCACGATGAAGGACCGGAGGCGTAGGGAAGCCCCTTCGGCCGCCGGCGCCGACGTCGGAGAGGTAGGAGGAAGTAAGGGAAGGGCGAGGACCTCCGCCTCGACCTCCTTGCGGCTCCGTTCGTTCGTTCTACTGTGCTGCGCGCTCTTCTCCGGCGTTGCCTTCTCCACCTTCCGAATCTTCGGAGGTATGCTAAAGATCGGATCTTTAAAGCGTTGTTTGCGAAAAGATTGAACCTTGCGGTGCTGTTGCAGTGAACTTTAGTTGTTGAGAGAGGTGTTTTGCCTGAAGTTTCAAAGAAAACAAGAATGCGTGGATTGAGATCTGTGATGGGAAAATCCGAGAACAAGGAGAGAAGATCGCAGAGAGATTGCAGAAAAATAGAGGAGACACACGAAATTTACCCAGGTTCACCCTTGAGATGAGGGCTACGTCCTGCAAAGAGGTTCCACTATATGTTTAGGTTTACAGCCGCCACACCAAATTACATCAGAAATTAGGCTATTAATAGCCTCTCCAAACCGGGTTTAAAACCCAAACAAACAGAGAAAAAACCTAATCCGAACCACACGGGCCGGCTAAACAAAAGCCCAAAACCCGTCTAGGTTTCGGGGGCGCTGCCCCCGAACCCCCGCCCGCTCACCGGCGAGCGGGACCGCCGTCGGGGGGCGGGGCCCCCCGAACCCCCCCTTTCGTTCGTACGCCAGCAATACTGTTAATTGGGTAATACTTAGATTCCCCTAAGCTCACGTGGGCGAACCCGGTGTGAGAAACAAGGGGCCATGAAGTATTCACCAACTCTAACATTCTCCCACTTGGTGGATACTTCACACCAATGAGAGCCTTGCCAGCAACATTCTTCTTCAATCCGACAGCAGTAGAGCACCACTCAAACTTTACACCTGTAACTGCTTTAGTCAGAAAATCAGAACTATTCTCTGTTGTATCAACCTTTTCAAGCTGAACCTCTTTCTTTTCCACCTTTTCCCGAATAAAGTGGAATTGGATGTCAATATGCTTTGTGCGTGAGTGAAATGCGGGATTCTTAGCTAACTGAATAGCACCTTGATTATCACATCTCACCTCTATAGCACCTTGCTCAAATCCGAGCTCCAAGCACAATCGTCGTAGCCATATGGCCTCTTTTGCAGCTTGAGTAAGAGCCATATATTCTGCTTCTGTAGAAGAAAGTGCTACCACGCTTTGTCTCTTGCTCATCCAACTTAGTGCAGTCCCAAATAATGTAAAAACATATCCGCTAGTGGACCGTCTACTATCAATGTCTCCACCCCAATCAGCATCTACATGGCCCACAATATCAAGCATCTTTCCTTTTCCCGCACCTTCAAAGCACAAAGCAAAATCTGAAGTTCCACGAAGGTACCTGAAAACTCTCTTGATAGCATTCCAATGTTCCCTGCCTGGGTTAGACATATACCGACTCAAGACTCCCACTGCTTGGGCTATATCTGGACGCGTGCAAACCATGGCGTACATCAAGCTGCCCACTGCACTTGCATATGGCACACGGTCCATCTCTTCGGCTTCTTCATCCGTCTTCGGGCATTGCTCTGCAGAAAGTTTGGTTCCTAGAGACATAGGAGTACCCACTGGCTTGCAGTCCGACATGTTAAATTTCTTCAACACTTCTTTTATGTATTTCTCCTGTCCTAGCCACAACTTTCTCTTCTGACGATCCCTTCTAATCTGCATACCCAAAATAAAATTCGCCGGTCCCAAGTCTTTCATCTCAAACTTCTTGGCCAACAAACCCTTCACTGAATTCACCATCTTCATACTGTTTCCAATCAGCAACATGTCATCCACATACAGTGTAAGAATGACAAACTGATCTCCAACTCTCTTCACATAAACACAATGATCTGAATCTGAACGTACAAACTTGAGTTCGAGCATGTACGTATCAAACTTTTGGTACCACATCCTTGGCGACTGCTTCAATCCATACAAAGACTTCTTCAATTTGCACACCAGCTTTTCTTTACCTTGAACTTCAAAGCCTTCTGGTTGCCTCATATATATCTCTTCCTCCAAGTCCCCATGAAGGAATGTCGTCTTCACATCCATCTGCTCTACCTCAAGATTATATGCTGCTGCCAGAGATAGAACAAATCTGATTGAAGTCATTTTCGCCACGGGAGAAAAAATCTCATCATAGTCGACTCCCTCAACCTGAGAGTACCCTTTAGCTACCAGCCTCGCCTTGTACTTCTCTACAGACCCATCCGGTTTCAGCTTTCGCTTGAACACCCATTTGCAACCAATTGCCTTTCTATCCTTAGGCAATTTACACAAACTCCATGTTTCATTCTTATCCAGTGACTGCATCTCATCTGCCATAGCAAGCTCCCACTGATTTGCATCATCCATAGACCTTGCATCTTTTACAGAACTAGGTTCTTCTCCGATGATGCTCAAAGCATGAAACGAACTCAGAGCACTAAGAGAGTATCTCAAAGGTGCTCTTCTTTCTCGTGTCGATCTCCTGAGAACTGGTATGGTAGTACCAATATCCGGGTCTTCATCTGAATCTGCATCTTCAACTTCATTAACCGAGTCTTCTTGATCCGGTTCTATAACAGACTCAACTGAAGTATCTTGTGCATCCACCTCTGAAGTTTCAGAATCAGAATCTTCTTCAAGCACTACCACTTTCTTAGGTTCATCACCTTTTTGAACTTCAACTTGGGAACGTGATTCACGGAAAACAACATCCCTACTGTAAACAATAGTCCTTGACTTTGGATTCCACAGTTTGTAGCCCTTGATCCCTTCCTTGTATCCGACAAATATGTTCTTTTCAGATTTACTATCAAGCTTACCCCGCTTTTCCTTGGGTATATGAACATATGCGTCACATCCGAACACCCGAACATGAGACAAATTTGGCTTCTTCCCAAACATTGCCTCATAAGGTGTCTGATCCTTCACTGATGAGGTCGGTGAGCGGTTCTTCAGGTAGTTTGCTGTGGCTACAGCTTCTGCCCAGAATTCTTGCCCCAATTCAGCCCAACTCAGCATACATCTGGCCTTCTCTATGAGTGACCGATTTAACCTTTCAGCTACTCCATTCTGCTCAGGTGTATATGGAGTTGTCTTCTGCCTAGCAATACCATTGTCCACGCAGAACTGCTCAAACTTATCTGAACAAAATTCACCTCCATTATCTGTACGAAGAACCTTGATCTTGCAGCTCAATTGATTTTCCACCAAAACTTTAAATTCTCGAAACTTATCGAATACATCTGATTTATTCTTGATAAAATAAATCCAACTGTATCTCGAAAAATCATCTATAAAAGAAACATAGTACCTGGACCCTCCAATAGATGGAGTCGGAGTTGGTCCAAAGACATCACTATGAATCAGTTCGAGAATCTTCGTTGCTCTTGAACCTGTGTGTTGAAAACTGACTCGATTCTGTTTTCCATGGAGGCAATGTTCACAGAATCCGAAGCCCACAGAACAATCTGGAACTCCTTCTACCATCTGACTTGATGCTATAGTGGAGAGTCCTTTTTCGCTGATATGGCCTAATCTCCGATGCCACAACATAGATTTGCTGTCTTCATCTTCTTTGGCCTCTTCAGAAATAAATCCGCAGCCCACAGATATTGTCTCTCCGAGCAACTTATACAACGTGCCATAGCGAACCCCTCGTGCAATTACAATCGACCCTCTGATCATCTTGCACGAATCCTTATCGCAACTGAATATAACACCCGAGTCAGCCATTGTACCAACAGATAATAAACTCCTACTCATAAGTGGTATATGCATCACATCTGGTAGAGTCTTCACCGTGCCATCATTCATCCTCAACTTCACCCTGCCACGTCCAACAATCTGAACCGCAGTGTCATCTCCGAGCATGACATCCCCACCATTATACTCCTCATATTCACAGAACCAGTGTTTATGAGGCGTCATGTGGTACGAAGCACCAGTGTCGATAAGCCATACATCTTTATCTGACTGTGCCGTACATGCAGAAGCCACATACATATCTCCTGCCTCAGCCTCCTTTTTGTCCGAGGTTGACTCAGCTTCTTTCTTATGAACCGGCTTGTTTTTGCAATCTCGCTTCAGATGGCCCCACTCTTGACATCTCCAGCATTGCACCTTCTTATCCTTACTCTTCGAACGCCCACGAGATTTGGATCTCCCTCTCTGATTTTGATTTCTTTCTGGTTGCCTTCCTCTGGCCGCCAGCGCCTCTTTACCAGAACTTGCTGATCTCTTTCTCCGTATTTCCTCTGATAACAAGGCAGCACATACACTTTCATACGAAAGTTCTTTATCCCCGCCACCAATCACAACAATTAAATTGTCCCATGAATCCGGCAGCGAACAGAGCAACGTTATTGCCTTATCATCATCTTGAAACTTAACACCGATTGATACAAGTTGACTGATCACCGTGTTAAAGTTATAAAGATGAGTAGAAAATGAATCACCCTCCTGCATCCGAAGATTGTACAATTTCTTCCTCAGAAATAACTTGTTAACCAACGACTTACTTTGATATAGGGATTCCAACTTCCTCCACAGATCTCTGGCAGTAGGTTCGCCCATCACATTCGTAAGAATTGAATCCGCGAGACACAGCCGAATCAAACCCTTCGCCTTTCTATCGATCCGATCCCACTCTTCGATCGCCTTTGGATCTGCCTGACTGGAGGAGGCCTCGTCCGCGACCTTCGCCGCCTCCATGCCTGGTCTCTCCTTCTCGATTGCCGTCCAAAGATCTCGATCACAAAGGAGATCCTCCATCTTCATCTTCCAGAGATCAAACCGTGTTCCATCAAATTTTTCTATCTCGATTCGCGATCCTCCTGACATCTCGAATAAACCCTAATTCCTCGAACAACCTGTGCTCTGATACCAATTGATGGGAAAATCCGAGAACAAGGAGAGAAGATCGCAGAGAGATTGCAGAAAAATAGAGGAGACACACGAAATTTACCCAGGTTCACCCTTGAGATGAGGGCTACGTCCTGCAAAGAGGTTCCACTATATGTTTAGGTTTACAGCCGCCACACCAAATTACATCAGAAATTAGGCTATTAATAGCCTCTCCAAACCGGGTTTAAAACCCAAACAAACAGAGAAAAAACCTAATCCGAACCACACGGGCCGGCTAAACAAAAGCCCGTCGGGGGGCGGGGCCCCCCGAACCCCCCCTTTCGTTCGTACGCCAGCAATACTGTTAATTGGGTAATACTTAGATTCCCCTAAGCTCACGTGGGCGAACCCGGTGTGAGAAACAAGGGGCCATGAAGTATTCACCAACTCTAACAATCTGTAGCTGCTTATCTTGCGACGGATCTATCGTTTTTTTTTCTCGTCATTTAATGCTGTATGCTTGTTATGTTTGTCTTCTTCAATGTCATTCGATAGTATTTTAGCTTTTGTCGGTAGCGTGTCCTCATTCTTTGGTTTAAGCAATTTGCAGTTTGCTTCTGCAGCTCGTTCAGAATTGGAGCGTTCTACCTTCTGTTTTCCTCTAACTTTTTGTTGCAAAGTTATTGTTGTTTTTTTTATTTCATCTTAGTACTAACCTGTAATGATTAAGCTTACAGTAGTACTTGGTGTTTTTTTGTTATTGTTCTTGTTTCTCATCTTATACCAATCTTTATACTTAGATGAAATTTAGTTTCTGTTCTCGCAAGTTTCTGTAGAAGATTTG
This sequence comes from Pontederia crassipes, assembly GCA_030549335.1. Classification (NCBI taxonomy): domain Eukaryota; kingdom Viridiplantae; phylum Streptophyta; class Magnoliopsida; order Commelinales; family Pontederiaceae; genus Pontederia; species Pontederia crassipes. The sequence goes on from CM060189.1 coordinate 8,085,804, forward strand.
GTTAAATCAAAATCAACTAGCAAATGAGACTTATATTAATATGATTTGAAGTATAACACTTCGATTGATCGACACACACTAATTAAGAAGACTACTCTCTCACCTACATTACAATCACTACTTTTCTTCACACCTCACTACTCTCTCACCTACATTACAATCACTACTTTTCTTCACACCTCACACCTCACGTACACACTCAAGGAAATGAACACTCACTGCTACACCTCGCTATACTCACTTACAACACCTTGCACTCTACCTCACAGCTAGCTACTTCACTTCTGGATGGATACAATAGCATATATCTGATGGCTATTTATAGGCATTAAGGTATATGGTTTTTAAGCTAAACCATCAGCCATTGGCCAATGGATTTGGAGTGCAGCCACTAGATTTGGGCCACCTGAAAAGTTCATGAAGATAAAAATGGTGGGCAGGATTTTACACCTAGAGACTTCTAGAGATAATTAAGTTGGTGTTGCCTATCTCTTTAACACTCTCCCTCAGCACCGACTTAATTTTCTTTTATAGATACTCTTAATATCATGCCGAATTATTGTCGAAACTCTTCAAACTTGATGTTATTTAGACATTTAGTAAGTGCATCTGCAATTTGCTCTTGTATCCTCACATACGTTAACTTGATGTCATCTTGTAGTACCTTTTCTCGAAGAAAGTGATAGTGAACTTCAATATGCTTTGTGCGTGCGTGGAACATTGGATTTTCAGCTATGCGAATTGCTGACTGATTATCATAATATAACTCCACTGCTGAATCAATTGACTGATGTAAATCCTTCAGTAATTGTACTAGCCATGTGCACTCTTGGGCTGCCATGGCACCTGCTCTATATTCTGCTTCCGTACTTGATAAGGATACAGTAGGTTGCCTCTTACTGCACCATGATATAGCTCCCGATCCGAGGCTAAATATATAGTCAGTAGTAGAACGTCGTGTATCAAGATCTCCAGCATAATCGGCATCACAGAAGCCACTCAAGTTACATGCTATATTCTTCTTATAAAATATTCCATAGTCGATTGTGCCCTTGATATATCTTAATATTCGTCGAGCTACTTCAAGATGAGGCTTCCTTGGCTCTTGCATGAATCTGCTGACAACTCCAACAACATGTGTGATGTCCGGACGTGTGAGCGTGAGATATATTAGGCTTCCCACCAATTGTCTATACATGGTTACATCACTTAATTCTTTTCCCTTAGTAGAACATAACTTCGCATTTACCTCCATTGGTGTTGAGATAGGTTTGCAATCGAGCATTCCGAATTTCTCGAGTAGATCTTGAGCATACTTTTGCTGACATAAGAATAACTCTTCTTTTGTTGAATCGACTTCAAAACCAAGGAAGTGTTTTATCTCCAAGATCCTTCATTTGAAAGCGTGTAGAAAGATTGTCTCGAACTTGATAGATTTCCTTGTCATCATCTCCTGTAATAATTAAGTCGTCAACATATATTAGCATGATTGCTAACTTGCCTTCTTGAGCCTTCACGAATAGGCTGGAATCGGATGGCGCCATCGAGTAGCTACATTGCTTCAAGAACTCTGCGATCTTTCTGAACCATGCCCTTGGTGCTTGCTTGAGCCCATATAATGTCTTCTTCAATTTACATACATAACTTGGATGATTAATAAACTCGAATCCTTGAGGTTGCTCCATATAGATGTCATGATCTAACTCCTCATGCAAAAATGCATTCTTGACATCCATTTGTCATAGCTTCCATGATTTACTTGCAGCTAAAGCCAATAAGACACGTACCGTGGTGATCTTTTCTACTGGACTGAATGTCTCTTCATAATCGAAGCCATATTTCTGAGAGAATCCTCGAGCTACTAGACGAGCCTTGTACCTTTTGACGGATCCATCGGGCCTTCTCTTTAGCTTGTAAATCCATTTGCAGGATATAGGTTGCACGTCGCTTGGCTTTGGAACTAGATTCCATGTCTCGCTCTGATGTAGAGCTTGGATCTCTTCTTTCATTGCTGACATCCATTTTTGACACTTGGATGCTTCTTCGAATGTGTTAGGCTCCTTTTCTCCGACGTCTTCAATTAATGCTGCATTTGCATATTTTGGATTAGGCCTTCGTTGCCTGCTTGATCTCCTTGGGGCTGGAGAGTCTTCTTCGATCACTGGATCTTCTATCTGACTTGGCCTTTCTTCTTCAGGAGATCTTTGGTGTTCTTCAGTTTGCCACAGACTCTTCTTCTTCTTTGAGGCTTCCTTTTGTTCCTCAGTAGAATGAAGTGTTTCTTTTGTTAGCTCGTCGATTTGAACTTGAATATTTTCTTCAATATCACTTGTGTTGGGCAACGTTGCATCTTTTGAAGGCCACCAAGATGATGCTTCATCGAACACTACATTTCGAGAAATGTGAATTCGTCCGGTTGTTGGATCACAACATCTCCATCCTTTTCGTTGGCTATCATATCCAACGAATATGCAGCGTATTGCCTTCTTATCGAACTTAGTACGAAGATTATATGTAATGAAGACATAGCAAACACATCCAAAGACACGAAAATGACTCACCGTGGGTTTGGTCTTCCACAACTTATCATATGGTGAGACAAACCCAAGCTTTGCTTGAGGAAGCCTATTAATGACATGCACAACTGTCTTCATACACTCCATCCAGAATCGTGGAGGTACATTCCTTGCATGCAGCATGCTCCTGCATATCTCTGTTAGATGACGATTCTTCCTCTCGGCCACACCACTTTGTTGTGGTGTGTTAGGACAGGTGAGCTGACGGCGTATATGACATGCTCGTAGATATTCAGAGAATTCTTCTGATGTATATTCTCCTCCATTGTCTGTGAGCAAGCATTGAATCCTCCGATCGAGCTCCTTCTCGACCTTCTCTTTAAATTCTTTAAACTTCATCAGTGCTTCAGATTTTTCCTTCATGAAGTCCACCCAGACGTATCTTGAGAAGTCATCAATGAAGGTAATCATATAGCAAAATCCTCGGACAGATGGTTGCTTCACGCGACCAAATACATCAGAATGCACTAACTCCAATGGTGCTTGGCTCTGAACTTCGACTCCTCGTAAGGTAGTTGATGAGATTTACCGAATTGACAACCTGCACAGACAATATCTTCTCGAACATATAGGCAAGGAAGTCCCTTCACCATGGACTTATTCATCATTGCCTTCAGCCTTTTATAGCTAACATGTCCGAGCCTTGCATGTCAAAGATCAGCTGTCTCATTTTTTTCTTGTATTGTCTATGTATGCTTCTTGAGCAGACATTACATAGACAGACTCTAATCTTTTTCCTTCCATTATTGGTGGAGCAGTGGGCTTCAGACTCTTATAAATTTTAACGTCTTTTGGCCCAAATACTACATAATTGCCGGAAGAAGTAAGTTGAGAAACTGATAATAAGTTATTGGACATACCCGGCACATGGTAGACATGATCCAGCTCCACCTCATATGATCTAAATCAAGAAACTACTGTTGCCTTGCCGATATGAGTGATTGGCAACCGAGTGTTGTTTGTCGTTGCCACCATACGATCACCTTTATAATTCGACATGCTACGAAGCTTCTCTTCATCTTCTGTCATATGATTCGAACAACCAGAATCAACTATCCAATCATTATGATAGTTAATACCTCTATTGTTCGATGCGATGAGAGTTGCTTCTTCTTTGAAAGGCTCCTTGATACTGGTCATTGCAAGCTCCATTGCTTCCTCGGGTTCTCCTTTGTAGCTGGAGGTGATCTCTTCTATTGCAAGTGCAGCTTCGAGATCTCATTCCTCTTCACTTTCATTATCATGAGAAGTGGCTGCATTTCCTTCCTCACGCTTGTACCAACAGTCACGTGCATAGTGACATTTTTTTCCGCAATTATAGCAACGAACATCTTGCCGATGAGATTTCTTCTCCTCTTGATCTTCTTTGTGTGTGCCTCGATAAGCTCCCCCTCGTTGTGGACCTCTTCCTCGTCCACGTCTTGGCCAACCTTGTTGTCGTGCCTTATGATTTTCTCTGTTGTCGTAATTCTTTACGACTTTCTTAGGATTTGAAGACTTTTTCTTAATGAATAAAGCCTTATCATCATCCTTTATCGAGATCTTGGATATCTGAACATCCAGATCTTCTTGGTTGGACAATATGCCATCCATTTCTATGAGAGTTGGTTCTTGTGCCCAACCTCTAATAGCAGTGATGAGACTATTATATTTAGGATGCAAACCATGAATAATAATTCTACGCATTCTTGTTTCAGTAATAACATTTTGTGGGTTTAGCTTAGTAATCTCATCACATATAAATTTCACTTTGGAGAAGTATTGACTCACCGACATGTCACCTTGCTTCATATATATTAGGTCATTCTCCAAGCTCTGCAATTTTGCATCTTTTTTCTTCGTGAAGAGTGTGGCCAAAGTGTCCCAAGCATTTTTGGGTGTCTCTTTGTCTCTAATCTTCTGAAGGAAATCATCCTCCACTGAAGTCGCCAGTACGTACATGACTTTTCCGACTTTGCACTCATATTTCTTTAGCTCGTCTGAATTGGTGGCGTAGTCTCATTTCCGTGAATAATACTCCATAGATTTTGCCCTTTCAAATAATACTGCATACGAATACTCCAATTATTATAATTGTTATGGTTGAGTTTTTCTAGGGAGCTTACCGAAGATCCGAAATCTGCCATAATGACTTGGTGAACACTTCTATATCACTCAAGTAAGCGTAATCCCGGATTAGCAATATTCACAATCCCAGATTGTGCACCGGCAGAATTTCTCCTTGATTATCCTCTTTACCAATTTGCTCCGGCAGAACTTCCTCGTGGCTTCTCTTGCACCGTCTCGAACCGGCAGAGTCTCCATGTAATTTGCTTTGGCAAAACTTCGAACTGACGGAATCGTCTCACGGGCCAACCTGCTCTAATACCACTTGTAGAAGATTTTGTTAAACCAAAATCAACTAGCAAATGGAACTTATATTAATATAATTTGAAGTACAACACTTTGATTGGTGGACACACACACTAATTAAGGAGACTACTCTCTCACCTACACTACACTCACTACTTTTCTTCACAACTCACACCTCACGTACACACTCAAGGAAATGAACACTCACTGCTACACCTCACTATACTCACAACACCTTGCACTCTACCTCACAGCTAGCTACTTCACTTCTTGATGGATACAAAAGCATATATCTGATGGCTATTTATAGGCATTAAGGTACATGATTTTTAAGCTAAACCATCAGACATTGGCCAATGGATTTGGAGTGCAGCCACTAGATTTGGGCCACCTGGAAAGTTCATGAAAATAAAAATGGTGGGCAGAATTTTACACCTAGAGACTTCTAGAGATAATTAAGTTGGTGTTGCCTATCTCTTTTAACAGTTTCACAATTTTTTTTGCATCTTGATCTCTATGTTACATTTTGTTCTTATTGTTATCTTCATTCTTTTCTTCTCTAACTTGTATCCATTGTATCTGAAACTTAATCCTGTCTGGTTGCTTTGCCCTCTGAATCTGTAACAGTGCCTTCGCAACCGGTGCTGATACCTCGGCGTCAGAACCCCACCATTAATGTAATCTCCATTGAGCATCCATTCCTCCAGAGAGAAGTCACCGGCAACGGCACCACTGCAGTTGTGCCTCCTCTTCGCCTGGGAGAAGCCATATCCTTGCCTGATCAAGTGTTGGTGCTCCTGGAACCCCACGTTTGCCTTTCCAATGCAAGCCTTCTTTGCTTGTACTATTTCAACTCCTCACATGTCCCTGACCTTACTCTTGCACCAATTGCCAATCCATCCTCACGTTTTTGCTTCATCCTCTGTCCCCTCGTGCCGCACAGCTTCTCTCTGTCCCTCGGCCGGGAGCTCCCTTCCATGCGCCCCCACAGTTGGGATCATCTAGCCTATGCTGCTCTCTTTGATCCGCGGGACAACACCACTATTGTCTTTGCAAAGGGACTCAATTTGCGTCCTGCTCGGCTCGCTGTTCCCTCTCGCCATGAATGTGTCTTTGGTTGGAGCTTCTCCAATCCAAAGTATCTACTGAATTCTCCTGCTATCTCTGCTGCTCAGGAGATAATCCGCTGTCGGACCCCTCCCAATGTCATCCATCGCATCATCGAACCTGTTCAGAAGCCTCCTTTAGTTACTGTCAGGACAAAGGGCCGAGGATCGGTCACCCTTCCTACGGTTGCCCGCTTGGAGGTCCTTCCACCTTACAGAAGCAGAAAGAAGGAGCATTCAATGTGTGTATGCACAATGGTGCGCAACCAGGCACGATTCTTGCGAGAGTGGATTATTTACCATGCCCACATTGGAGTCACAAGATGGTTCATCTATGACAACAACAGCAATGATGACATTGAGCAAGTGATAGAATCAATAGTGTCAACTGGGATTTACAATGTAAGCCTCCACTCTTGGCCCTGGGTAAAGACACAAGAGGCAGGCTTTGCACACTGTGCTCTTCATGCGACAGATCATTGTGAGTGGGCTGGCTTCATCGACGTCGATGAGTTTCTGCATCTTCCCACAAATGTGACGCTCACTGATGTGCTCCAGAATTACTCGAGCATGCCATGGATCGGAGAACTTCGGACAGAATGCTATAGTTTTGGACCTTCAGGAAGAAAGTCTATTCCCACACAAGGTGTGATAATGGGATATACATGCAGGATGAATGCGCCCGAGAGGCACAAGTCCATTGTCCGGCCTGAGGCTCTGAATCCTTCATTGATTAATGTTGTGCACCATTTCCACTTGAATGAAGGAATGAGGTATGTGAACTTGGAAAAGGGAGTTATGGTCATCAATCACTACAAGTTTCAAGTCTGGGAAGTGTTCAAGGAGAAGTTTTACCGCAGGGTAGCAACTTATGTAGCTGATTGGCAGGATGAGGAGAATGTTGGATTTCAAGAAGGACCGAGCTCCTGGACTGGGGACAAAGGCAGTGGAGCCGCCCGATTGGTCTAACCGGTTCTGTGAGGTAAAAGACACAAGCCTAAGGGATTGGGTACTGGAGAACTTGATCGATGCACAAACTGGCACTCTTCCATGGTAGCAGGAAAAAATTGTATCAGATTTTTCACTTTGAACAGGGAATACTGAATAGAAAGAAACAAAAGGAAGTCAAGTATTAAATGAATCGTGATACGGCCAGTCAGTCTGATTCTTTATAGATTTTCTCCTTTTTCCCAACCTTATAGCTTTGATGTTTGAACCTTTTCATTGTAATTAGTGAAAAGAGGGAACTCATTCTTTTGTAGATAGAGAAATAATTTCTTCTTGTGTATACTTTTGACATTAGACATGATGGATCAAAGGTTTTTTTTGGATTCCTTTTACTGCTTAAAAGCATTCGTTCTATTCTACTTTTTTTCTGTAGCAATCAAATTATAGTAATGAAGTGTGAGCGATGATTTGCTCTCGATTTTTACTATCAAGAGTTATCGAATATTCTTGACAAAGATTTTATACCTTCCTTGATGTTGTCATGGGAGCATCTTGAAGACCAAAAATTAAAATCGGCTTGGTTATTTTAATTCTGCCTTTTTATTTTTGCCTTCATCTTTCCTGAGATGTCTGTTTCAGTTTTTTTAAACCGAATTTTCGTCCTTATTTCATATCGAACAATGTCTTGTTTGCATTACCGACCTCTGTTTCTTAGCTTTATCTATCCTATGTCCTCCAATTCTTCTTATCATACCACCTAATGCCTAATTGCAAATCCTGTCAACAACCCACCCATGTGCTTGCAAGGTCCTTGGATATGCGATCTAACTAAAGCTCTTGTTGCTGTTTATAAATATTTAAATGCAAATCTTATTGAGAATGTACAGTACATATCCTCACAGAGGGTCATCCTTTGCTACAGTTAAACGAATGCATTAAATAATTACAGGGTTGCAGATGGCAGCAACTGACAGGTTGCTGCTAGAAGACTAGGAAAAGAAGAAGCACCAATCCTGATGAGCTGTGCACACTGTTCACAGCTTGCTCAGAGTCACAGGTGAAGGCCATGGCCTCCTGATACCACCACGGGTGTATTGTGATGAATTATTAGGCTCGTGGGGACTTTGGAAATCTCCCATGTGAACAATTTTAGTTTGTTGCTGGTCCTGGAGGTAATGGCCAGTTGGTGCTTGGTGTTCTTGAGCAAACACTGCTGCTGCTTGCTTATTGGAATATTTACGAGAGAGAAGGAACTAAGATTTCATGCAGAACATAATACAATTCCTGTCATAGCTGACCAAGTTAAGAAGTGGGGATTTTTTTTTTCTTTTTATGTGTTATTGTCAGAAACCAAATTAGAAGCCAGATAATGAAGCTACCAAGATCATAAAACTCAGAAGGGCTTAGAGATGCTTGACAAGAGGAATTCTCTTTGGCAATATAAGATAGAATATCAAGTTCTGGACCTTTAGTTGGGAATAGAATTCGAGGTCGTATTCCTTGTTACTCTAATAAATAACATTTGAATGAGTCTAATCTAAAATTTTAAGCATAAATTGAGTCTATATTACCTAAATAACATTCTAATTTCGCTAGGTGCCATTTCTACACGTTCTCCAAAGAAATTTAAAGTTGCACTTAAAAAAATTAGATAATATAGCGCATGAGCCCATCATCTTTGTGTAAAAAGAAGCCCATGGGCTTTGTATCTGAAGCCTAATCTGCAAGTTAAACGCGTACAAGTGAGGTTATAAAATTGGGTTCCTTTAACCATCCTTAAATTATCGCGATTTTTTACATTTAACCCCAAATTACGAACTTTATTTTTTGGGTCCTTAAATTATCACGATTTTTCCATCAAATTTTTCGTTAACTTTGATTTTTCATATTTGTCAAAAGTCGAAAATGCCCTTACGCGAAAAAAAAACTTGTGGAGAGAGAGAGAAAAGGGGAGGGGGGGGGGGGGGGGTGTGTGACGCCAGACAAAAGTCGGGGGCGTCGGATGCCGGCCCTGTGCCAGCGTCTGCACAAGGAGAGGAGAGGGGGGTTGCCCCCCTCGACCTTCGTCTCGTCGGACGAAAGTTGTGGGGGAACCCCCCCTCTCCTCTCCCTATGCCGGCGTCCCTGCGCAGAGGGTCGGCCCCCCTCCTCGTGTCGGCGTCCCTGTGCACGCTGGCGCAGGGAAAAAGAGAGGCCCCCTCTTTCCTCTGTCGTCGTCGACGCAGGGGGCGGTCGACCCCCTCTTTTTTCTTTTTTTTTTAATTTTTTATATATATTATTATAAAAATGAACTAACTTAAGGAGAGGGATATAAAAGACTTTTCACAAATGTGAAAAATAAAAAAATAACGGAGAAGTGGACGGAAGGATCAAATTGAAAAAATCGTGAAAGTTTAGGGACTCAAAAAATAAAGTTCGTAGTTTGAAGTTAAACGTGAAAAATTATGATAATTTAAGAATGATTAGAGGAAATAACCCTAACAAAATAAATGATTTGACGCGGGCTATGTCTTGACGTCACTTGCGGCTCAAGGGAGAGACTAGCAAAACTACTAATGCTATTGAGTTGTCAACTTATTAATACTCGTCTTTTATTTCCATTTCTAAAACCAATTCATTATTATATTCTCATTAATTATGCATCTAAATTACACTTTCAATTTTGTGTTCCTTCTTGCATTCTGTGTATTTTATTTTTCTTTTAGCAATTGACCATTCTAAAACTAAAACTTTCTCATGCATAGGGATCTTTTATTACTTGTTTATTTAATGCATGAACTTTAATTAAAATGTAAAATATAATATTGTCTCCTTAATTTTATATTATATTTTTGTTTTAGGCCTTTGGAACCCTAGAGATAGCCCTGTATGAGATTGTTGAGTATTAATAGCCTCATACTTAATTCAGTTATGATTTATTCATATCGCTCCTTTTGAACATTGGATTAGTTGGATGTTAATAGTCTTGAACAAACTGGTGTCTTGAAAAAAAAAATAAATACTGAGCTTTTTCTACAAAGCTCATAAGTCCAAAGGTATGGATTCTGATCTTTTTTCTATTTGAATTAACTTGAGTCCGACTTAAAGAAATTTAGGTCTGGTTTGGAAAAAAAGTTAATATTAATAATTATCTTATAAAAAATTACTCAAACTAAAAAAAATTAATACTGGACCCTACTTATTTCAAGAACTATTATTTCAGTTTCATTTTTAATCGTACGTTTAAATTTATTAAAATAATAAGAGATTGTTTGAGTTATTAACTAAAAGAAGAACACTTTATGCTATAATAAGAGGTAATTTATATTTATTATTTGATGTGTTATGAAAAGATTAAATTACCCTCTTCCGATTTTTTTATATTTATTATTTGATGTGTTATGGAGAAAGAGGTAATTTAGTTTTTTTATAATGAGAAAAATAAAAAAACTAATGAAAAACATAACAAAAGTAGACAAAAAGACTGCAACAATAACAAAACTTTATCCCACTAGGTGGGTAGACTAAAAGACTAAAGTGAAAAATTCATGATTGTTTAGGGATACAAAAATAAGCCCGTAATTTGATGTTAGATGCAAAAAATCACTATAGTTCATGAAGGTTTATGAAAATAACTCGTAAATAAATAAAAGTTAGGTGTCCTTGCTCTAAGTTCAAGCTGACTCATGGCGGCAATTGTTGCTTCTTCATCGTGCACTTGAATATCTATTAAGAATTCTTATGCTTGAACAATGTTATTAGAGTCGAATCAACGTCGATCCAAATAAGTATCCGTTTCATATCGATTTGATCAGATAATAATAAAATATTATTTTTAATATATTAGATTAAATCAAGCTATTATATTTTAATTATATACCTACTTAAATGATGACAAAAATTCAATTATATATAATATTATTATTATTTTAATTATTATTATTATAAAATTAAATCTTATGTGAAATGCTATGCTAAAAGAATATATTTTATATTAAATTAGTAATGTACATCTAGTAATTTCACAACTATTACAATCAAAATTATATATATACACTTGAAAAGTTAAATTCTTATTAAATTTACTTTTTGTTACATTTTTGTGTGTTTAATATATTTGTTTTTTATGTTAAAATTAACAAAGAACTAAAATCTTCAAGGTGAAAATGTTATGATAAAATTCTATATTTTTTTATCATAAATATATAATATAATTAATGGTTAAATATTTAATTTAAACTTATTACACATTAGATTAAAGGAAATTACTATATATATATTCACATTATACATTATACCATACTATGCTATTTTCACCCCTCCTTCCATAACCAATTTATCTAATATGATAAATGTTATCTATAATATAGATAATACAATATTAATTTGTATTATATACATATATGATATCGAAACATTTAAATACAATCATAATTTAATTCATAAGATAAAACTTAGAGTTTAACAAATTCTAAACTATATAAAGAAAAAAAACAAACAAATATACACACATAGTTGTACATTGATAATAGTAAAAAAATTGAGAGTAAAGGGACAAGTATTAATTGAGAAGGAGACTAGTGAACTAGCATTTTAAAAAAAAAATTATGAGAAAAGTTCATCTTCAAAATCTTTTTCAAATTTAAAGTATTTGATCAAATAATTTTAAAAAAATTACTTGTTTGGAAAAAATTGGTTCTACCTAATTTTATTTTGTTTTGAACAATTTGGATTAGTCCAATCCGGTATGGTGCATGCCCGGTTTTAGGACATGTTATAGACCATTTTTTCATCTGCTAATCGTCACTTAAAATTGTTCTGAATGTAAAATAATTCTTCTGAATGTAAAATTTTTAGGTCGGGAATTTCACTTATCATTGTCACTGCATTGGAGCATTCGAATTCGAACGTGGTAGTGTCTCTTTCAGTTGATGCTTGGAAGTACAGAGAAGTAACTCTCAACTTTGTTATGCAACAATATTGAAGCCAATGATATTAATTAACTACTCATCCACTGATCAAAGAATCCCGAGTACTATCAATCATGAAAGCAATATTAGATATGCGCATCATGCTTTTCTGTTTCTACATTGAACATTTGGTCACATCCATGATCATTTGTCCATATAATATAGCTTTCCGAGAACTCTCTCTCTCTCTCTCTCTCTCTCTCTGCTAAAATATGTACTCAAAACATGAATGCAATTTAGGCAAAACTTTGCTGACTCAGAAATGCGTGGTTCGGTCCACCCAAATTGGACCTGTTCCAGATCCTGCCGAAGATTTCTCCATATCCAAAACACTTTGATCAAGTTGGCTGCTCGCAGAACCTCTCAGTTCCAGATCCTGATCCTACTAAAGAATTTGCAACATCCAAGTGTTAGGTCTGCTCTCTCTATCTTTCTCTCTCTTCTACAAAGAAACGACCTCTTTTTGAACTCTGATCAGTGTTCACTAAAAAATCCATCCTTTCTATTTATTAATTATCTTTTTTTCCCATCGTGCGCAGAAGAAAAAGCAAGACAAGACAGTTGGCGTCTTGGTGCGGTGCAATGTTTCAGGGTCATCGTCCTTTTGGAAGGATTCGATTTTACGCGCTTAAGGTTGACATAAATCATGCCTCACACCTTGCAATCATCGGTCTTCCCTTCTCTTTCTGCATCTACTTTGCAGGTCAATTCGTTTTCTTTTTGTCAAATTTCACTGGAGTCATATGCTTGGAACGAAACTTGATGTTGTTGGCCTCTTGTAAATCTCGTGTTTATAGTTTATTCTTATACTTCATACTTTCGCTGCCTTGGGTGCTTTAACACGATCAAGGTCCTTGCAGACGTTTGCAGGGCCGAGAGTGTTCATGAGGTTGTCCGGCATTGGATTGTAGTTGCGTTTCTATAAGCTCTGCTTCTCACAGTTTCCTACGCACTCTGTTCTTGATATGTAGATGATCCATGCTTTCGCTGTAACTGGTTTAATCTGCAATGTGCAGGTATATGTTGACGGAATGAAACCAGTGTCGACATGCCAAATGCAGGATAGCATTGGGGAGTTCTGTGGTCTGTAAAAGGGTGCTTTCTGATTGTGTTTTCATGTTAGAGTTTGGTGTCTCTCCATTGCAACTTCACATATTTTGTCAAATCAATGTTGCAGCAATCATACTTCCTTCTCTTCAGCAAATTGAGAGTAACATGATGGAAAGGAAAGAATCCAAGGAAAGAGGTCGGAGTAATTTGGACAGAGGCGATGTGGCAGTGACTTCAGAGAAGAAGATATGAGAAGTTGGCCTCCCACAGTTCCAGATACCATTTTCATGGTCTGTAATGTTGATTATGTTGTCTGATCAACAAAATGTAAGGGGTGGTGGCATGGAGACTCCATGAAAGCTGGCCATTGCTTGCAGGTTGCTGCTGGTAAGAGAAAGTTCCCTCAATCAAACACTTCAATGTTCACAATTATGCAGTAGGAAATTGAAGCATTGTAGTGCTTCCAAATAAACATTGTATGCTGACCTGCATATCTGAATGTATTGCCAATTTCTGTCAAGTCTTTTAGATAGAAAATGAAACAATAATATCTAAATGGCTTATTTTGTGCACAATCTTTCTTCTGTATTATATTCATTGAAGGCTCAGTAAATCCTAGCCCCAGGGCTAGAGAGGAGGAAGCATCTGCTTGACATGTTGCACATTGTGTTGCATAAATACAACAGTTAAAGTTTCAACATTGAATGAATGCATAAAGATATGTACTTATTTAGGTTTATAGCTAAACATGAACTTTTCGTTCGGTGGTTTTATATACCATTGGAATGCTCTTTAAATTTCAGAAGTTACCTTTAGAATGAAGGAGTAGATGGTAGCAGACATCAAACTGTTATTTTTATTAATATCACTTTTCACTTCCATATATATTCCAAATGCAAGATGTAGGTAAAAAAAGAAGCCAGTGTCATTTATGCAGGAAATATTATATATGTGGCGTTGTTTCACAAATCTTGTGTGATCAAGATCTTAGTTGGGTTAGCTATTCATGTGAAACAAAAATCATAGCAGGAGAGCTTCTAACCTGAAATCTTAGTTCTGAATTGTTACGAAAAGGAGGAGAGAGATCGAAGGAAATACAAAAAAACGTGAAGAAGAAAAAACGGCGACGGCTCTTTGTTATGGAATAATGATGATTACAAGGATGGGTCTCGATCTAAACTTCTAGGAAGTTTATATAGGCACTTCCTTTGACAGATGATAGGAATTACATACGGACTGGAACTCTAAATAAATCTCCTGAAAATAGGACACCTATCTCGTGATAAGAAAATAAATCAAATCCGAATCACATACAGAATACCCCTAAAAAATATTCGCTCAGGGGGCTCCGCCCCCTTGCAACCCTCGTAGGGGGAATCCCCTTGGATCCCCCCTTGACCCCCCACAGGCTCGCTGATCGGACAGCGAGATCCTCGTAGGGGAATTCTGCCGAAGCGTCTCATTATGTAGGGGGACCAATTGGGTTCAGATTCAATGCATTATTAACAAATTTTCAACTTGACTTGAATCATCTTCAGAGCACAAAAGCACGCCATGCCGCCGCCAGTCCCATCTTGAAACTATTATCAAGTATTTATGTTAAGTAAGTCCAAACAATGTTGGAACTTGCTATAAGGAATAGATTTGGTGAACATATCAGCTGGATTGTCTTCAGTGCCAATCTTCTTCACATTGATCATCTTCTCAGTGCGGATGAAGTGATATCTGACATCAATGTGTTTGGTTCTTTCATGATGTACTTGATCCTTGACTAAACATATTGCACTCATACTATCACAGTGCACTATAGACTGTTCCTAATGTAATCCGAGATCTCCAACTAAGCCTTTTAACCAGATGTCTTCCTTGGCAACTTCTGTCAGTGCCATGTATTCAATCTCTGTGGTGGACAATGTAACTGATGACTGAAGTGTAACCTTCCAATTAATAACTGAACTGCTCAAAGTGAAGACATAGCATGTCATAGATCGTCTTCCATCAACATCTCCAGCATAATCTGAATCTGAGTACCCTGCAACCAAACACTCTTTATTACTTCTGTAGATGATGCCAATATCAGATGTTCCTCTCAGATACCGAAAAATTCGTTTCACTGTTTGTCAGTGCTTCTTTCCTGGATCGCTCATGAATCTGCTGACAATACTGACTGCATGAGCAATGTCCGATCTTGTGCAAACCATGACATACATCAGACTTCCAACTGCACTAGCATATAAAACCCGAGACATGTACCCTTTTTCTGCTTCTGACTTTGGTGCGAAGGCAATAGAAAGATGAACATTTGCAGCTGATGGCGTATTCAAAGGCTTCGCTCCAGACATTCCAAATCTCGATAAAATCTTCTTAATATAACTTTTCTGAGATAAGAAGAGTTTGCCCTGTGCGCGATCTCTTAGAATTTCCATCCCCAGAATCTTCTGTGCTGCTCCAAGATCTTTCATGTCGAATTCTGCACTGAGGAGCTTCTTCATATTCTGAATGTCTATCATGTCTCTGGCAGCAATAAGCATATCATCAACATACAAGAGCAGATAGATGGTGGAGCCGTCCTTCACCTTCTTGTAATATACACAGCAATCATAGGGACTTCGACTGAATCCCTTACTGATCATGAAGCTGTCGAACCTCTTGTACTATTGTCTAGGAGTCTGCTTCAAACCGTACAGAGATTTATTCATACTGCAAACTTGATTCTCCTTTCTTGGAATGGAGAATCTCTCTGATTGACTCATAAGAATGTCTTCTTCAAGTTCTCCATGGAGGAAAGCAATCTTCACATCTAGTTGCTCGAGCTCTAGATTCTGATGTGCTACAAGAGCAAATAGCACACTGATAGAAGTATGTCTGACAACATGTTGACAACATGTGAGAATATCTCATTGTAGTCCACACTTTCTTTCTGACTATAACCTTTAGCAATCAGTCGTGCTTTGTATCTCGTGCCTTCAACTCCTGGAATTCTTGTTTTTTTCTTGAAGATTCATTTACAGCCAACAACATTCATGTCTTTAGGCAACTTGACCAGCTCCCACGTCTGATTCTTATGAAAAGATTACATCTCCTCACCCATAGCAGCGATCCACTGTCCAGATTCGGCACATGTGATGGCATTCCTATAAGAGGATGGCTCTAAGGACTCCACCTCTTCAGCTACCTGTAGTGCATAAGCAACCATGTCCTCGAAACTATATCGCTTAGGAGGACCCACTTCTCTACGAGGACGTCTAGCAGCAATTGACTCCTCTTCAGGTTGCTCATCAGATTCTTCACCTTCTGGTTCTGCTTCTTGATGTGATCCTTCAGCATCTTCCTCAGTTGGAGTGATTTCAACCTCCACCTGTTTACTGACACTCTCTTCAGCCTCCACATTCAACTGAAGCATTGATGCTTCATCAAAGGTCACGCTTCTGTTGTGGATGACTTTGTGTTATGAAGGAGACCAGATTCTG
Organism: Pontederia crassipes; assembly: GCA_030549335.1. NCBI lineage: Eukaryota > Viridiplantae > Streptophyta > Magnoliopsida > Commelinales > Pontederiaceae > Pontederia > Pontederia crassipes. Next base: position 8,102,255 of record CM060189.1, read on the forward strand.
TAGCCCTTCACTCCTGCACCATATCCCATGAACACCCCTTCTTTGGCCCTTGGCTCCAACTTCCCTTCACTGACGTGATAGTATGCTGGACAACTAAAAAGTTTCAGACAAGTATAATCAGCAGAATTTTCTGACCATACCTCAGTTGGAGTCTTGAGATCAATCGCAGTCGTCGGACTTCGATTCACCAAGTAGCAAGCTGTGTTAACAGCTTCAGCCCAGAATGTCCTATTCAGGCCAACGTTAGAGAGCATGCACCTTGCCCTCTCCATAAGTGTCATGTTCATTCGTTCTGCAACTCCATTCTGCTGTGGAGTATTCCTGACTGTGCGATGTCTGGCAATGTCTTCATCTTTGCAGAACTGGTCAAATTCAGCAGAATAGAACTCCAAACCATTGTCAGTGCGAAGACGCTTCACTTTCTTCGACGTCTGATTTTCCACCAGAACCTTTCACTGCTTGAAGGCCTTGAATGACTCACTCTTGTGTTTCATCATGAATACCTAAGTCATCCTCGAGTAGTCATCAATCACAGATAGAAAGTACCTCGCACCTCCTAATGATGAAACACGAGAGGGACCCCAACAATCGGCGTGGATGTAGTCAAATGTCACCTTCGTCCTGTGCACTGCCTTGCCAAACTGAGACCTTCGCTGTTTGCCGAATACGCAGTGCTTGCAGAAGTTGATTTTAGATATCTTCTTCTCTCCTAGAAGACATCGTTTGCTGAGGATATTCATCTCGTTTTGAGTCATATGCCCAAGCCGCATGTGCCACAACCTGGACCTATCTGATTCGGATGAACTAGCCACTGCAGCAACGTCAAAGACTGTCTTGCCTTGTAATACATACAAAGACTTCTGTCTGACTCTTTTCAGAATCGTAGCATCACCCTTCATGACCGTGAGGATGTTTTCAGCAGCATTGATCTGACACCCTTTAGAGTTGAGGACTTCAAGTGATATTAAATTCTTCTTCAGCTGCAGAACATGGAGGACATCTGTCAGCGTTCTCACAAGATTACCATGAGTCCTGATCTGCACAGAACCGATCCCAACTATCTGACAGGCTGCATCGTTGCCCATGATGACGTTTCCACCATCAATCTTCTGATAAGTTGAGAACCACTCTTTATTCGGAGTCATATGATAGGAACACCTCGAATCCAAAACCCAACTATCTGTCAGACATCCTTGATCAGAAGCAGCCAGAATCAAATCATCTTCGGAATTTCTAATTTCTTGTGCCACCGCAGCGACGGACAATGTATTCATTGGCAGCTTCTGTCAGTGTCATGTATTCAACCTCTGTGGTGGACAATGTAATTGATGACTGAAGTGTAGCCTTCCAACTAATAACTGAACTGTCCAAAGTGAAGACATAGCCTGTCATAGATCGTAATTCCATCAATAGAGTATTATCTGATCAAGATGATCTTTCAGAGGGGTACCTTCTTGCATGTGGAGGGTGATCAGACGTTGCTTCAACAATAACTTGCTGGTCAGAGACTTGGTCATGTAGAGACTCTCAAGTTTCGACCACAGACCGATCGTCGTTTCTTGATCAGCGACTTCGATAATCACCTCGTGCGCTAGACACAACAGGATCATAGAGTACGTTTTCTCTTCTTGTGCCGTCAAACTTGCGAGGTCGGACTCCTTTTCTTTGCCCTTCAAGTCTCCCTTCGGTTTGTTCTTCGACACGTTTACGAGCGGCGCCCATACTCCTTATTGTTTCAAAAATGCCCGCATCTTGATCTGCCAGAGACTGAAACTATTTCGTCCTATAAATTTCTCGACGTTGACGTTGCGCGATGTCATCTCTACGCTTGACGGAGGATTGATGATGAAGCATCGCTCTGATACCAGTTTGTTAGGATTTCTGCACGAGAGAAATTACGCATCGCGAGAAAACTCGAGAAATTTAAGGCGACGCAGAATTATATTAGATGGAAGAAACAGAAGATGATTACAAGATCAGATTGATCCAGGATTGTCCAGGATGGTCTTACAAGCCTTGATTACAAGTCCTTTTATAGGGCCTGGGAGAAATAACTCCTACTCTAACTTAAGGACCTAATCCTACTAGGCATGTAAGCCCCTTCTCTAGAAAAACCTCCTTGGACTAGGAGTAGAAATCTGACTTTCTGAAGACCCTTGAAGATCTCAGTCAACTTGAATTCCTTCCTGGAATCAAATTGGACCGGGCGCCCACCTGGCGCCCGCCACGCCCGGGCGTGCCCTGACTGTCAAATCCGAGTCCCACTCGAACTGGGACTCCTTCAGACGTTCCTGCTGTCTTCAAGTCTTCCTCCACGTTCAGACTCCATCTCCAAGTGCTCCTCGGTTCAGAAGGGAGCTCGGCCCTCCAAGAATCTACCATGTTCTTCTCGACATCGGAAACCGGCCGACTCTTATTCCTACTAGGAGTAGGAATCCTTCCGACCACCCTGCATTTCTCGTTCAAGCATCTCTCGAAGTCTCTCTATTACTTTTTTGAATCCAAACAGATTTTCAATTAAAATAGAATTCAAAGCATTATTTAACATGAATTATGCTGTATATTCATGCTGCTTAAAGCACTCGGCATCTTTTCAATAAATAAAATCTTCGCGGTCTCATTATATTTTTGGGTTCCATGCATTTGTTTGCCATTTGCATATTCCTGCACGTAGTGGACAGCATGCTGTACTACATTATATGTATTCAGCTTTTATGTGTCTTTCCGTGGTGGCTTTTTCCTGCTCCTGTGGACTCTTTATGATACTGAATCCAGCGATGAATGCATCACCATAGTAACAGCAATATATAGATTTGCTATCCAGGCAGGCTCATTTTAAATCTATTTGGCCGTATCATTGCTCTTCTCATATGATCATTTTGTCGATTCCTGAAGACTCGAGTAACAAATTGACTGATGGATCGCCTGATGGCATTTGAATGTACATTCTGTTCTTCGTGATGAATCATGTTGATTCTAGTCCTGTGTTATTAATCAGAGGCAAAACTACCATACTAATGAACTTAAAGGCAAAACCTAAACATTTTCTCATTATGTAACTCTCATGAATTTTAGCCGTCAGCAGCACATCAATGGTTGCCTGCAGTAAACTTGATGGAAGAACAAATCTATTTCCTCTTTTTATATATTGGATTAAGGGGTCTAACATAATGATAACGTATCATCAAATTACTGTAACACTGATGTGAAAAACAATATAAAGTTTTTCCCTTGGGGGATAAAAAAATGGTCCAGATTCAAATTTTATGTTTGAAAGTATCAATAGGGTCCATATTGCTGCCTTGGCCTGAAACTTAAAGAGCCACGCTCGTGATTCAAAATAATTGAATAAAATAAAATGTTATTTTTATAAATCATCCTTAAATTATCACTATTTTTCACGTCTAATCTCAAACTACTACGAACTTATTTATTTAGATATCTAAACTATCGAATTTTTTTCAATTTGATTCTTCCGTCGACTTTTGTCAAATTTTTCGTAAAGTTCGTTAGGAAAAGTCGAAATTACCCCTCTGCAACACAAAAAATTAAAAAAGTAGGTTTCACCAATGGCGTTGGCGCGCAGGGGGGCTCGCCCCACGCTGCGACCGATGAAGCGAAGGTCACCGGTCGCAGCAGGGGGGCTCGCCCCACGCTGCGACCGATGAAGCGAAGGTCGCCGGTCGCAGCAGGGGGTGGCTGCAATGCGATTGGCGACGGTCGAGTCGGTGCGCGTAGAGGGGTCGCCGGTTGTAGCAGAGGCCGACACCACCACCCACCCCACCTCACCCCCACCCCCCCCCCCCCCCCCCCCGTGCTGCGACGTGATCAGCCCGCCGATCACAGTTGATGTGCGAAGGGGGAATGAGGGGGAATTGACCCCTACTGCGACGCGACCAGCGACCTTCGCCGGTTGCAGCGGGCGACCCTCGCTCCTGGTTGCGTCTGGCGATCGGCGCATAGGGGATCGCCTCCCCTGTTGCAATGCCGGCGACCTTCACTAGTCGCATCAGGGGCGACTCCCCTGGTTGCGTCTGTCGATCGGCGCATAGACGCGACCGGCGCGTGTCACGGGGTCGTTTCTCGCTCGACCGACCCGTGCGGCACCTAGACGTGCCCAACGTCTAGGCAAGCTCTTTTGAGCGCTTTGCGGAAGCTTGCTTATGCCACTTTTCGTATGCCACAACTTTTGGGATGCACGGTCCCGAGCGAACGCTTCTTCGGTGGAGGCGTTTGTGAACAAACGGGCACCTCGGCGTAACGCTCGATCGCTTGGGACGCTCTTTTATGGGTTGTCATCCCACGCTTGAGGCACGATGCTAGATTTAGGGAAGCTTGAAATCTTTGTTGAGTAAATAGGAAGGATTACAACGCTTCGGGGGAGGACTAGCGGGTCTCCCCTACTATACCACCGTTTCGGGTGGTAGAATTGCGACGTGTGATGTGGAGGACCATCTCCGGGGGTGCACTTTTCAGGAGTGCAAATTACAAAACTGTCACCATCACACTTAGAAAATAAACTAAGTACAAAAGTGAGTTGAAAAGGAAAATACATGATAAGATAACTCGACGTGCCCCGGGGAGAAGCCCCCGGGACATTCTCCCCCACTCAAGTCAGCGACGTCCCTGGAGCTGTGGCTTGGAATTCTTCAATCTTCTGCTTGAACTGCCACAAGTCTTCGGCTGTCTCCCAACTTGTGTCGGCGTCCGGTCTTCCGCTCCATCGAACAAGATACTCCTTCTTCCGATTCTTCGTGCGGACGGCGAGTACTTCTTCAACTTGATCAGTAAACTGCTGACGGATGGCCGGCGGGGCGCGGTCTGAAACCCTACGCCCGGGATCTTCAGTGTCTTCAACGAAGGGCTTGAGCAGGCTGACATGAAAGACGGGGTGTTGTTGCATCTGAGGCGGGAGCTCCAACTTGTAGGCCACCTTGTCTACCTTCTTCAGGATCTTGAAGGGGCCCTCGTAACGCCTAACGAGGCCCTTGTGCAGATTCTTCCCACTTAGCCGAAGATGTTGGACCAGCTTCACCAGGACCAAGTCTCCGACTTCAAAGTTGACGTCCCGTCGGGCGGTGTCCGCCCACTTCTTCATGCGCTTCGATGTCTTGTGCAAACATGCTCTCGTCATGTCGTTTTGCTCATGACATTCCCTCGTCATGCGGTGAGCGGCGGGGACTTTGCCACCATAAGAAGTGGCGACGGCCTGGGGCGTCAGAGGTTGCTGCCCCGTCACTATCTCGAAGGGACTCCGATTGGTCGACTCGCTTCGTTGTAGATTATAGGAGAATTGCGCGATGTCGAGTAGCTTCACCCAGTCCTTCTGATTGGCACTCACATAGTGCCGCAAGTAGATCTCCAGAATACAATTCACCCTCTCAGTTTGGCCGTCGATTTGAGGATGAAGTGATGTCGAGAAATGCAGGTTGGAGCCCATCATCTTGAACAATTCCTTCCAGAAGTTGCCAACGAATCGCCCATCCCGATCGCTGACGATGCTTTGTGGTAGGCCCCAATACTTCACTACATGCTTCATGAATAATTTCGCAGCTTCAGTAGCAGGACAACTTGCGGAGCCAGCGGCGAAGATGACATACTTGGAGAACCGATCGACGACCACCATGATGGTACCTGCCCCTTCAGACTTGGGCAAGCCCGTGATGAAGTCCATGGAGACATCCTTCCATGGACGCTCTGGGATAGGCAGGGGTTCCAGAAGTCCGTCGGGCGCTTGATTGAGGTTCTTGTCTTGCTGGCAAACAAGGCATGTCTTCACGAAGGCTTCAATGTCGTCCTCCATCCTTGGCCAGAAGTAGTTGTCTTCGATGAGTGCCAAAGTGCGGCGGATGCCCGGATGTCCCGCCCACTTTGAGTCATGGCACTCTTGCATGATAGTGCGTCGCAAGTTGTCGAAGAGTGGAACGTATATGCGACGTTCCTTGGTGAAGATCAGTCCATCTTCCACCCAAAAGTGGCGTGTCTTGCCCTCCTTCGCCTGCTCGAACAAGTTCTTTGCCGTGGGATCTGACTCCAATCCCTTCTTGATCCTCTCGATGAGGTCGGCCTGAGAGGAGCTCATGGCCGCCAATTCCGCACGTCGACTGAGGGCGTCGGCAACGACATTCGTCTTGCCAGGTTTGTACTCCAGGACATAGTCGAATTCCGCCATGAAATCTTGTCATCTTGCTTGCTTCGGTGAGAGCTTCTTCTGTGTCTCGAAGTAACTTGTCGCGACATTGTCCGTCTTGATGTGAAATCGCGACCCGAGAAGGTAGTGCCGCCATGTTCTAAGGCAGTGAATCACCGCGGTCATCTCCTTCTCCTGAACGGCGTAGCGCCGCTCCGTGTCGTTGAGTTTGCGACTCTCGAACGCCATGGGATGCCCCTCCTGCATAAGAACTCCTCCAATGGCATAGTCAGAAGCATCTGTCTGTACCTCGTAGGACTTGGTGTGGTCTGGCAGGACGAGCACCGGTTCCTCCGTCATGGCCCTCTTGAGGGTGTCGAACGCTTCCTGGCATGTCGGCGTCCACTCCCACTTTACATTCTTCCGGAGGAGATTCGTCAAAGGGGTCGTCACATGTGAATACCCTTTGACGAACCGCCTATAGTAGTTCGTCAGGCCAAGGAACGAACGCATGTCGGGAACCCGCTTGGGCGGTTCTCACTCCACGATGGCCCGAATCTTCGCGCCATCCATCTTCAACTTCCCACTTCCGATGACATGTCCCAAGAAGTGTACTTCCGGTTGAGCGAAAGCACACTTCTCCCGCTTGACGTAGAGCTCGTTCTGCCGCAACACCTCGAACACTTGCCGAATGTGCTCGATATACTCCTCCAAGGTGCGGCTGTAGATCATGATGTCGTCGAGGTACACAACCACGAACCTGTCAAGGAATGGCTGCAATACCTTATTCATGAGAGTGCAGAAGGTCGCCGGGGCGTTGGTGAGGCCGAATGGCATCACGAGGAACTCGTAGGAGCCATATCTTGTGACGCGCGCCGTCTTCTGCACATCCTCCTCCGCGATTCGGACTTGCCAATAGCCCGAACGAAGGTCCAACTTGGTAAACCATCTTGCGCCGTCAAGTTGGTCGAACAAATCCGCCACCAAGGGGATGGGGTACTTGTTCTTCACCGTAAGCTTGTTGAGCGTCCGGTAGTCGATGCACATCCGGAGGAAACCGTCATGCTTCTTCTGGAAGAGAACCGGGGCGCCATATGGAGATTTTGAAGGCCGAACATATCCTGCATCCAATAGTTCGGTGAGTTGCTTACGGAGTTCTGCGAGTTCCGGAGGGGCGAGCCGATAAGGGACTCCATGTGGGGCTTTAGATCCTGGGACCAAGTCGATGACATGGTCCACTTCACGCTTCGGAGGCAACCGCTTTGGGAGTTCCGGGGGCATGACATCCGCAAAATCCTCAAGGGTTTCAAGGACTTTGGGAGGTGTTGGAGTGGAGGGCCCCGGATCTTCCAAGATGGCGGTCGCCAGGAAGGTGTGCTCCTGTTTGCGCAACCCCTTCGCCACTTGCATGGCGGAGAGGGTCTTCTGTTTGAGGTCTCCGCCTGACCTCACAGGGACGTTGTAAGGTCCCTTGGGATCGAAGATAACCATCGAATTGGTGAGCGGGATGACACATGCGGCAATGTGTCGCAGAAAAGAGATGTCCGTCACCACTTCGTAGTCATCCACTGGTGCCACCGTCACGTCGAAGCTTCCCGACCACTTGCCGATGCGAACCTTCACTCCAGGAGAAATTCCTATGGTCGAGATAGACTTCGCGTTCATCGTCTTGAACGTGGCGTTAGTCTTCTGGAGTGGCAGCTTTAGCTTCTTGGCGGCCACTTCTGACACGAACAACTCCGATGCTCCCGTGTCAATGAGGGCGTTGAAGACTTGCCCGTTCAACTCGATATCCGCATAAAGTCGCGCAGCTGATGAAGGGAGGGGTTGATGGCGCTGAGGACGTGCATCGAGCTGAGACACGCCTCCTCCTTCTCTTTTTCCTTCTCGTCGGGGCAATACATTGCGTTGACTGTCGCCTTTTGCGGACAATCGCTCGTCCAATGTGGACCCTTGCAAATGTAGCAAGGCTTTGGCGGCTTCCCGTCCCTTTTGAATCTTCCATTGTTGGACTTCCCGTCTTGGTGTCCCTTGCCTTTGTCCTGATAGTGCGGCTTGCCTCCTTGTGACTTGGACTTCTCTCCCCCACCATTGCCCTTGCCCGAGGGCTTTGGTGGTGGAGTGCTCGCTTTGGCGTACTCCACGAGCGATTCAGCAGCGACGACTAACGAGCGGAGGTTGGGGCAATCTCGTCGCTCCAACTCCGTCCTAGCCCATGGCTTCAAACCCTTCACAAAGACCGCCAACAACGTGTCTTCGTGCACTTGGGAATTTTGTAGGCGGAGCTCGGTGAACTCTTTCACGTACTCCTTCAACGTGCCCTTCTGGCAAATGTTGAACAACGCAATCTTGGCCTCCAGTCCCGACTTGGCAGGGCAGAAGTAGTTGATAAGCTGCCTCTTGAAGTCGTCCCACCTCTCAATGGGACTCACAATGCCACGCTCCACATCGTCGCAATGGCACCGCCACCATAGACTCGCCGCATCTTGCAAGTAGAAGGATGCAGTCTTCACCATCCTTACTTCGGACGTCACGTCCAAGGCCTTCATGTACCTTCGGACGTTCCACAGGAAGTCGTTGATCTCCCTTGCCGACCGCTCGCCTTTGTAGGACCTCGGCTTTGATACATCAATTCTTGTCTCATGCGGGGCGGGCGCCTCGGGGCGCCGCCCGTCTCCATAGCGTCGCTTGAGCTCCTCCCGGAAGGTCTGGAACTCTTGCTCCATTTCGAATCGCATGTTTGAGAAACCATTGTCCAAGGTCTCCCGCATGTCCATGATTGTCGCTTCCATGGACTCGAGACGCGTATACAACGACGTCATCTCTTCCCGCACCGTGGCAAGATCCACGGTCTTCTCCAACTCTCGCTCGTGCGTTGCGAGTTGGTCTTGCATCTCGCCCACGTCCAATTGGAATTGGCCGAGGCGTTGCTCGAAGGCGGACATGGTGTCCTTCGAGCGGGCGCGCCCTCGATCCTGGCGGCCCTTCTCCGGTGCAACGGGTTCATTCGTCATCTCCGAGTTCGACGTCATTTCACCTTGATCGCCGAACGCCAACTTGAGCGGTCCCATAAACGCTGCTCTGATACCAACTTGTCACGGGGTCGTTTTTCGCTCGACCGACCCGTGCGGCACCTAGACGTGCCCAACGTCTAGGCAAGCTCTTTTGAGCGCTTTGCGGAAGCTTGCTTATGCCACTTTTCGTATGCCACAACTTTTGGGACGCACGGTCCCGAGCGGACGCTTCTTCGGTGGAGGCGTTTGTGAACAAACGGGCACCTCGGCGTAACGCTCGATCGCTTGGGACGCTCTTTTGTGGATTGCCACCCCACGCTTGAGGCGCGATGCTAGATTTAGGGAAGCTTGAAATCTTTGTTGAGTAAATAGGAAGGATTACAACGCTTCGGGGGAGGACTAGCGGGTCTCCCCTACTATACCACCGTTTCGGGTGATAGAATTGCGACGTGTGATGTGGAGGACCATCTCCGGGGGTGCACTTTTCAGGAGTGCAAATTACAAAACTGCCACCATCACACTTAGAAAATAAACTAAGTACAAAAGTGAGTTGAAAAGGAAAATACATGTTAAGATAACTCGACGTGCCCCGGGAAGAAGCCCCCGGGACACGCGGCGGGGAAAGAGGGGGGATCTCCCCACTGCTGCGACCGGCGAAAGTGGTCAGCGTCGCAACAGGGGGCGACCTCCTTGCGCGCGCCGGCTGCGACCGGCGACGTCGCCGGTCCTGAAAGGGAGAGGGAGTTCAAGAGTAATATTGATCTTTCATAAATGAAAAATCGAACGTAATAAAAAAAATGAATGAAAGAATCAAATTGAAAAAATCATAATAATTTAAAAAATTTTAAAAAATAAGTTCAATTTAAAAATTCGTGACAATTTAAGATTAATATATGAAAATAATCCTAAAATAAATGCCTGTCTAAAAGAAAAAAACATTAATCGATAATTCCATCATTTCAAGTAATGTTTAATTCTAGATTTTGTTAAGCCCCGTAATCCAAAGTAGAGAGAAAAAAAAAAGACAAAAATATTGAAGTAGGTGGAGGTGGTAGGCATGTGCAATTCCGATCATTTTGCCTCCTCTCATATTTTGGCACATAAAACGAGGTCACATGACTCATCATCGTTGCATGGTCGCCACCTCTCAGCGCCTCCACCTTCGAGAAAGCTGAAGAAGGAAATGTAGTGCTGCTTTTGCATTTTGGTCTGGATATGCATTTAATATATATTTAATGCTTTGGCATATTCCACGATATTATATAATATATATATATATTGCTTTTCTTGTCTTTTGTTATATGCTTTTTATGTGCTAACATTTTTTTAAAAATTTTAACTTACTAAAAATAATATAAATAATTTTATATTTTTAACAATTTTGATTTAATTTAGTATATCACATAATTAATAATTAAAATAGAAAAAAATTGTTAATGAAAAAAATTGACAAAGTTTGAACTAATTCAGTTCACGTAGAAATATTTTTTTATTAAAGACAACATGAGATTTGAATTCTTTATTTCTAAATTTGATATCTATTGAAATTTGATGTGTTAATTATTATTTTTTTGAAAAAAAAATAATTAAAGAAGAGTAATGTCAATACTTTTATATTCTTAATAATGTTTTAGACATCGGAGGTCCCCGAAGGTATTTAAAAAACTAATAGTACGGCACATTACACTGCCGAGTTTAAAATTATTTAATACTCATACAAGTGCAGATGTGCCACTAAAATATAAAGCATTAAATAAATGTGCACCATGTTCTTTCTTTTACGCTCTATTTTTTTTTTTTAAAAGTTGGACGGATACCAAAAGTACAGTATAAAAATAAAGTTCAAACCACGGAGTTTAATTTATTTTCATTGAACATTTGAGCCTAATTGCTTATGCATATCTTTTTTTTTTCAAAAGGATATAACTTTTGGAACTATAATTCAAGATGTTTCATATTGATCTCGTTATGATAAAGATAAAAGTTCCATCGATAGCATTGTTTTGATTTTTATTGTCAAATATTAAATTTTACTCACCACATTCAAATTTAATATGATATTAGAATCAGATGCTAATAGTTTAAACCTCGTTAAATTTTATTAAAAAGTAATTTTCTTTATGTCTTAAATTTGGATTAGATTAAAAATTATCAATTGTTCACACGTAAAAAAAGTGTTAAAAATATAAAATTAATGATGTTATTCTTTTTAATGATCAGTCTATCAAACTTAATAAAAAAATACTCACAAATGGGCAATTGAGAATTGGCCATTCTTTTATCCTTATCTTAATGGCAAATTCATCTTATAATCTTTAGACTAATAATATTTATCAGAGTTGAGCCAGTGATCACGGTTTTCTTGCAATTATAAAAGCAAAGGCATGTGAAACCTCAAATCCATGAGAGTGGTCTTCTTTTTGTAGTTGCTTTAATTATTCAAAAAAAGTTGGAAGCTCACAATTGACAAATCATTCATCTCTCGGATTATTAGGTCTCTAATTTCAAATATTTAGCGTGCAAGAAAATTAATATGACATCGGAACATGACGGGAAAAAACTCTCACACAAACCAAAGTTATTATTACTCCCTCCTATCGGCTTAATTAAAAAAAAAAAAGATAATTCCATTTTGGATTATAAACGAAAAAAAGTATTTACATGACACGAATGATTTATATAAAAAGGAGGAAAAATGTATATGTAGAGCATTTGATTTAGAACGGATGTAGAATATTAGTTTTATTTATTAAATTAATAAAATAATTATATATTAATTTAAATTATATGGTTAATAGTAAAGGTAATTAAAATTAGGATCATCAGATTATTCGATCATCATGATCAAGTTATGTTAACAAATATGACTAATTCAACGGTTGTAATTTAATATGACTAATTTAATATTATGTTAAGATAAGATTAGGAATGACCATATACGTGAACGAGTCGGAGTGGCTCCTATTAGTGAGAAAATGATAGAAAATCGTTTGAGATGATTTGGTCATGTTCAGAGAAGACCATTAGATGCACCAGTAAGAAGAGTAGATCAAATAATCTGGAATCCGATTAAAAGAGGGAGAGGGAGGCCAAGGCGGATACTTGGCGAACTAATAGAGCAAGATCTATTGGTGAATGATATACCGAAAGATTTGGTTACTAATAGAGCGGAATGGTGTCTATGATCCATGTAGCCAACCTCACCTAGTGGGATAAGGCTTTGTTGTTGTTGTATTCTTATTATTAAATTAGTTAAATAAATATATATTATTTTATATAAGAAATATATAATTAATTTAATAATAAATTAGAATCATTAAATTAATTAAATGATAAAAAATAATTGCTCTACACGGCGGGATGCTCTACATACTCATTAATCTTCATAAAAAAATGTCTCACATTTATTTGGAAAGAAGCAACAATCAATAAGACTAACTGATAAAATTAATGTTTCATGATTTTAGGCACATTTGATGGTTTGAATAAATCCATTTTCAACGAATAATATATCACTTTGAAATTTACTCCCGTATTATAAAATCAATTTGGATAAGTTACTTGTGATGGAAGGAGATTTTGACAAATAAATTGCTGACAACATAATAAAGTTCCATTGATATATTTGCAGTCGAAATTGGATGTCGATCTGAAATTACTAATATGACCAGTTATTTATCAAAACAACAGCTCCTCCATGGTCCATGCCACAGGATATTTTTACTGTAGTGACAAAAAAAACATTTTACCAACAACAATAAATAAGAAATAAATAATGCATATTATGCTTAACATGACACGCAGATTTAAGAGTTTCTATTCGGTTGGGACGATAAATGTCTAAATTGAATATGCACAGGATCGAGTTAATTGTGATGGAATATTATTAGTCTATTTCCATTTTCTTGATATACTTTATTATTATTTTATTATTTATTTATTAAAAATCTCGTATGTTACTTTTAAATACATGATACAAAATTATATTATCAGATTAGTTGATCACGATGATGAGCCAACTTGTCGGTGATAAGAACATGTTCTACATTTACTGACCATTTATTTAGTTGTTCCAGAATAAAGATTTTAATTGATCCAACATGCACAACAAGATATTTTTCTGTTTTTTTTTTGTTAATGTAAAATATTTTTAGGTGACAGCGAAGGTTATAATAATTGTTTGTGGTACAAAAAAAAAACGGAAACATAAAGACAAATCGTCTGTTTCAAGAAATAACGATCAGATCATATAAAAAAGTAGATATGAACAATCAAGTGGATATGTTAAGGTTCTAACTAGTTGCTAACATTCATATATAAAAAATACAAATGTATCCGTTTTTTATTTTTAATATTAATAAATTAATTCCAACTAAACTTTTATAAATTAATCGTTTAAATAAACTATATAAATATATATTGGAAATTTAAAAAAAATCAATTCTAGCGCGAACTATCTGAAGCGATAAAGTATTAATTCTCTGCTTTTTTCCTACAATATATGTCGGGTTAAATGTATTTTATGTCGTCTCCTATTTAATTTTCTCTGCTTTTTTCCTACAATATAATACCTTCAACTCTTAAAATATCATTTCAACTTTAAGATTGAATTTAATTTGGACTTCGCAGTGAGAATCTGGATGTTTTTATTTATGAAATGAAATGGCAATTTAGATTGTCATGTCATCTTTTAGATGTCGTCGCTTGATATTTTCACAATTAATCTTTCAAAACCATATATTCAAATCAAGACATTAAGTAATATTACAGTTAATGATGCATTAATTTCTGTAATGTTTTTCATTAATAGTTCATTGATTATTAATTTGATATACTATCATTAATTTTTCTGGACCATGTTAGTGATTATTATGTTATTGTAAATCATGTTATCGAGATTATTGATAGCTATTATTAATTATCGTAATTAATGTCATTTAGATTAAGGGCATCTTATTAGTAGTATATCAATTTTATTCTCTATTATATACATACATGACCCTGAAAAACCATGGCAAATAAAAATCTGAGGTAGGGGTGTAATTCCACGAATCCAAAAAAAACTCTAGCAAAGTCGAAAATTTTAAAATTTAAAAGTCCGAATATAATTTAAAGTAGTCTTCTTTAATGGCAAGGTTCGTAAAGCTTATTTTTATTTATTAATATTTACTTGTATAATTAATGTTTATTATTGGTATAATATTTTTTTCATAAAATTTAATGTGTTCCGATCGAAACTCTAATTAAGTAATTTTAATGTTATATATTATATTTAGTTATAAAATTAAATTAATTAATTTAATCATGATTATTATGTATTTTAAATGATATTCCACTAAAATACCGAAATTTCATTCGGAAAATTGATATATTAAAAAATAATTTTTCAGAACTGCTTTATGATAATTCTTATAATTTAAAAAATCCGATAAAAAAAATAACGAACAATTCTTTTATATCGAAAAATTGGTCCGACTTGAACCATTTTTTCACCCACCTACATGGAGGGCTTCCCGGCGCCGCGGGCACGAAGTCTGATGCAAACCACTTACCACCCCCACGTTTTCGCCGCTAAAACTAAAAACCACACACAAACCGCCTCCGACCAGACCGATAACAGTGGCCCGGGCCGAACCCCATTCTGTGAGCTGCCCTTTGGTTTCTCCGGTCCAACTCTCCATATATACCGACTCCATCCCCATTCTCCTCTCTGCTATCTGCGCCGCTTCTCTCGTCTCATCTCCGCTTCCCTTCAAATCTTCGCGGAGCTCTTCACCAACCGATCGAAGATGACTGCTTACTGCGGAAAGTACCATGGTATATCTTCTCTCTCTTTTTCTTCCGTTTTTTTTTTGCTTACTGCTTTCTGATTCGGTAAAGGTGGCTGTTTTAGTTGCTTTTCGGCTTTCAGATGTGATGCTGTGTGTGTGAATTCTTTGTTCTTGTCAATTTGTGGTTGATGGGGATGGTGTTTGTAGATTTGGAATTAGTGAATCTGTGCGGATGTGTGCTCACCCTGTTCTTTTTTTTTTACCGAGATTTAAGCGTCTAAACTTTTATTCCCCTGCGAGATATTTATCTACGATTTGAATCTTAGTATGCACTCCTGGATCTACAGTGGATCTCTTCCATTACTCGCTGGATTGTGCTGCAGACGAATCTATAGAGTTGTCCTTACAGTTCGATACAGGATTTTTGTTTTTTTCACTTCTGAGGAAAAAAATTGTTGTTGCTCTGTGCGGCTTCTGTTGAAGTCGGTTTATTATAAGAACTAGAGCTAACAGTTCACGATACGGGTGTGTTTAATTCACTACCTCTTAGTAGTTCATAGATCTAAGAATTGAGATTGAAAAGGGTTAAGACGTAGCATGCTTCCTGTTTCTATGATCGTTGCAGAGCACCGTTAATTATATTTTGTTGCCGGTAGTTTGGTCACCTGTCTCGCTTGTTTTGTTTTCTGTTACTATTTTTTCGGATACGTTCGGATTGTTTTTGTTTGGTTTGCATTCATGATATTGCAGGTATGAAAATTTTGGAAACACATTGTGTGTTATTCATGTCGATACTGAGATATTTTCAAGTATGAGCATCTTTCGCAATTTGCTTTCATGTTTATGTTATCGATTCATCTTATATCACGATTCTACAGTAAAAGAACAGTTTTTAAAGTTGTGCGATGAGTTCTACACCTGTTCTTCTATTTTGAAGGGAATATAATGGTCTTTGGTTATTCTTCACGGAAAAGTTTACTGATCTGATATATGTGCAGATGAGCTCATTGCCAATGCTGCCTACATCGGTACTCCTGGTAAGGGTATCCTCGCGGCCGACGAGTCCACCGGCACCATAGGCAAACGTCTGTCCAGCATCAACGTGGAGAACGTCGAGGAAAACCGTCGCGCCCTCCGCGAGCTCCTCTTCTGCGCCCCCGGTGCCCTTCAGTACCTCAGTGGTGTCATCCTCTTCGAGGAGACCCTCTACCAGAAGACCAAGGACGGAAAGCCCTTCGTCGATGTCCTCAAGGAGGGCGGGGTCCTCCCTGGCATCAAGGTGGACAAGGGCACCGTCGAGCTCGCCGGCACCAACGGCGAGACCACCACCCAGGGCCACGACGATCTCGGCAAGCGGTGCGCCAAGTACTACCAGGCCGGCGCTCGCTTCGCCAAGTGGCGCGCCGTCCTCAAGATCGGCCCGAACGAGCCGTCCCAGCTGTCCATCGACGCCAACGCCCAGGGGCTGGCGCGCTACGCCATCATCTGCCAGGAGAACGGCCTCGTCCCCATTGTCGAACCCGAGATCCTCGTGGACGGGCCGCACGACATCAAGAAGTGCGCCGAGGTCACCGAGCGCGTGCTCGCCGCCTGCTACAAGGCGCTCAACGACCAGCACGTCCTTCTCGAAGGGTCCCTTCTGAAGCCCAACATGGTGACGCCGGGGTCGGACTCCGCCAAGGTGTCGCCCCAGGTCGTGGCAGAGTACACCGTGCGAGCTCTGCAGCGGACCGTGCCCGCCGCTGTCCCGGCCATCGTCTTCCTCTCCGGCGGGCAGAGCGAGGAAGAGGCTACCTTGAACTTGAACGCAATGAACCAGCTGAAGACCAAGAAGTTCTGGTCGCTCTCCTTCTCATTCGGTCGTGCCCTGCAGCAGAGCACCCTCAAGGCCTGGGCTGGAAAGGAGGAGAACATTGAGAAGGCAAGGGCTGCCTTCCTCAAGAGGTGCAAGGCGAACTCGGAGGCGACACTTGGAACTTACAAGGGAGATGCTGCCGGCGGTGAAGGCGTCTCCGAGAGCCTCCACGTCAAGGATTACAAGTACTAAAGGACTCTCAAGCTTTGTATTGGAGGAGGGGAGAGGGAACACTCTGTGGCTTCCGGAACTATAGGGTTTTTGCTTCTTTCACAGCTTCTTCTGTTTGTCAATAAGATGGGAAGGCGTAGATGTTGCCTTCGTTGTTATCTTAGGCGTTTTGTTATCTCTATTCTCTTGACCTGTTTTGTCTGCTAAACCAGTCTTTATTAGTTGATTGATATGGATGGCCCAATGAGATGAAATTGATTTGCCAGAATCATATCAGAGTATTATGTTGTGTTACTTGGTAACAGCCAACTTCTGCAGTTCGTTCTTTGGAAAAAAAATGTGTCACAAGCCACGTTTTGTTGTTATGCTCTACATTTACAACTGATAAAAGATGCCGCAAAATAAAGAACTAACCACAACAAGAAAAGTCGTGACAATTTCTGTTGATATGTTTCTACTTCATTTCTAATATTAGGCAGCAAGTTCAGGAAAGTCTCAGGTGGCCATGGAGAAAATGGCGGAAGGACGTTTAAAGTAGTACCTAGAAGAAGTTGTTCTCCCGGAACAAAAAATTGTCATGAACAATATGAAGGTATGTTCGACTTCTTGAATGCACGGCTTCTATAACATCATTTCACATGGTTAAGCTGTATTACAAGTTAGTCACCTGTGTTCTGCGAGATGCACATTAGGTGCTACTGTGAGTTATTATCTACTCAAGATCAATAGTATGCCATTTGACAAATCTGCCTTCTGTTACTGTGGCTTTGTCTGCAGTCTGTGCTGAATGATCTTTCAGAAACAAGTGGGTTCAAGTGTGAAAATTGTCGAATTCTTTAGAATCGAAGTTGGAGTATGAACTGGTTATTTGTGAAGAAAACTGACATATCTTTTGTACTACATGTTGACTGCTACAGATGAACAAGGAGTCCTAATATAAATGATTGCCATGCTGGTGATCACTGGTTACCTGTGACTTGCTTAGCCACATAGGCTTGGGAGCACTGAAAGATAACACTACCTTGTCTAATTTGACATCAACAAACTTCTCCGCTCTTGAGACTTCCACATGAATACTTCCTGAATGTGAGTTGGTTAAAGAAAAGAATGTTTTTTTTAACGCAGGGGGAAAACTTCCGAGGCATATGATGCTATGGCCCATTCAGCATAGTTTGGAGTCTTTGGATATCTGTAGTGTATGTGAAATTATTTTTGGATGGCAGGAGACTGTCAAAGTCCTGCATATCTTCATCTTTTGGTGGATATCTTGGTATCACCATCAATTTTCTCGTTAGGTTCAACTTATATTCAACAAGACGAGATGTAGTCATCTTTCCATTACCTCAGGTGACCATAATTGCATAACATTAAAATGTCATGTGTAACGAACAGAATTTTCAGAAAATAAACAAAATGATATTTTATTCTTAAAACATGAATTTGGAATCATTCTATATTTTATTAAAATTATTTAATTCTGAAATTAGAGAGAAATTAGAGGACTTGGATGAGATAAGATGGAATTTGAGTGGAAGTAAATTTGTTATAAGTATGGTTACAGGATTGTTAGTTAAATTTGAGTTTTATGAGAAGAAAAATAATGACGGATGCATCATTAAATCATAACTAGTGTGATGGCCTGCGCGATGCACGGAATGCAAAATTAGATTAACCATATGTTTATAAAATTATTACATATCAGTTTTATATATTTTAATATTATTTAAATATAATGATTATAAAATAGAGAAATAATCTATTGCCTATCTAATTCCCTTTGTATTCCATTTATTTTCTTCTCTTTTTAAAAAAATAATGTTATCATTTAAGTTTGAGATATTGATTTATTAATCTATTTCATATATATATATATATATATATATATATATTAATTTCATGATATATATATAAACATATATTATACCTGCTTTTATTCTACTCTAATTATCTAGAAATATGTTAAAATGGGCATACATGATGAATACTTGACAATAGATTCATGCAAATGTTGAATTAACCTTATTTCTTTTATCAATGCTTATATGTTGTTTTGTGTTTAACATATCATATATAGTTCTGCGTTACAAACAAATTATATTTCTAAAATTGTTCATGTTGCTTGAATTTTGAAGTCATGCATGCAACTATATTTTGATAATAGAAAATATTGAACTTGGCATGTATAGAAAAGAATTATGCAATAACATTTTTGGATATTGATGTAGGGATAAACACCAACCATTAGTCATGAGACCACAATCACTACAACAGTATGCAAAACATATCAATAATCTAAATTCATAATTTCTTCATGGCTAAGATAAAAAAAAGGTTTCACTCTTATTTAAAATTAAAAATAAATACATTTAGAGAAAATTTTAAATAGATATTTTTTTATCTATGAAATATAGTATCATTAAAATAAAATATTAGTAATCAATTTTTAAAAATTAAAACGTGTTATGTTTTGATATCATATAACTCAATTATTTAAAAAAACAATCATGTCACATGTATCCCACATCATCAAAGAACTTGCCTATGATAATTTCATGAATGAAACATATTAGAAATATATGTATTACTCTCATGCTATAAGAGTTTGCATGGAACATGTGTTATATACATAGATAACACCATTTTTTATTTATAATAATAGAATAGTTGAAAGACTTATAAAAAGATGACATAAATTCAACATTGAAGAAAAAAATAATATAGTACAAAATCTTCCACCCTTCTACATTAACAATATTTTAAGAAGAAATAAAATAATATAAGAAATTACAGAAATAAATATCATATTTATCAAAGGCAAATAAAAAAATATTATTCATAATAAAGAAAAAAGGGATAGTAATAACAATATTCTAAAACAAAATAAAAGGAATCAAATTATCACATAATTTTAAATGAATTATCTTATAGAACATAAATATGATTATAAAAATATTTTATGGAATAATGACAGTATTCTAAAACGAATTAAAATGAATTCAAGTATCACATGAACAAAAGGGACTATTTAATAGTACAAAAAATCATGGTATTCATATGGAAAATATAATTTAAAAAATAATAATATAATAAAATAGCTCATATGAGGGTATCATTATAGAAATGTTATTATAAATTAAATCATTAAATAAAAACTTATTATAGAGATAAATGAAATATTTTATATATTTTATTAAAACAAATTTTCACATAATAATTAGTCACTAATGAAATATTTAGTATTAACTAAATATCTTATTTTGATTGATTAATATTATTTATGCCTATTAACCTCGTTATTGTAGTTATTTTATTAAGATAAATTTTCAGTTATTTTAATGTTCCCATAAAAATTTAATAGTTATATATGTCTACAATCCACATATGAATTATTATCCTTTTAAATTATATTTTTTAAAATTAGTGATATATAAAGATATTTTCTATAACATGGTTCAAAAGTATTTTTTAACAATATCATGTATTAAAAAATAAACTTATTCACTTTATTTTATTTATGTTAATTTGGTCATTTATTAATTTCTTCTCATTGCACATTAGTCTTTTAATTATATATAGATACTTGATTGAATGTGAATATTATCAAGTTATCATTATATCCGTTGGATATTGAATTAATTAATTAGGTAAATTGTAATATTTTATTTTTTTATAATTATTTACCTTATTGCCTGGACACCTATGAAACAAATGAAATAAATGTAAGAAAACTTAAGAGTATATTAAACTAATAATAACATATAGAGAAATTATATTACTTTTTACATAATTTGATTGTTAATTATTAAAAAATAACATTTCTTTTCTATCTAGAATAAATATTTATGCTTATATAATACTATGCATAATAGTAAAACTCTGTTAAAATAATTTGTTCGTCATCAAATTCTATATTTTCTATCAAATGGTTAAGCGTAATTGTTATCCAATACTCATCAATTAAAATAATTACATATTTAATGTTGTTTTATAACTTTCATAATTAATCACTTCATAATGTTTAATTACAAACTAATGTCCCATCATCATGTTAATCACTATTTTAATTAATTATAAAATGTTAGAGGACATTGACTGATTCATGTATTTGTCAAAATTGTATTAAATTTCGGGGAGGGGGAGGGGCGGATGGGGTATGGGTGCCAAAGAAAAATACTCTCATCAAGAGAAAATTATGGAGTTTATTGTAGGTAACTATAAGATGGCATTATATTAAAAAAATGACACGGTTATTAAATGAGATAACTACCATCAAGGAACTAATTTAATACTCGTCCACAAAAACATATCATGTATTAATTTCTAATTAGTTATACCATGTTAACTAATTTTAATTCTAATTATATGAAAAGTGAAAACATGATAAATTTTAATTAAAATACTACACCAAAAAATATTGTGGAGTTAACTAACTTTATAATATGGAAATATCTCCATATCCCAAATTATATAATTAAGGTGATTTCTATTTATCGTATTTTCACATACAGCTGTCAAATATTTTTCCATAAATAAGATATAAACTAATATTGTAATTAGTTATTTGTATATGATTTAAAAAGTAACTATCAAATAAACTTTTTTCATCTAGAATTATAGACCATCGCACACTACCTCGTATAATTGAATTTCACACATTACTTTCATATTAATGCATAATGCCTTTTATAATATTTCATTTAAGTTTTAATTTTTTTTCTATGCCATATATATATATAAAAACAAATTGAACTTAAATATAATAATTATAAGGTTGAATGTGATAATGCGATATAAGATTCAATAGCAAAGTAAACATACTATGAAGGTATATAAAGATATAGAAATTGATTATGAAGTCAATTATAATTGTATAACAAAATTAACTCAAATGAATTAGATTATCAGAAATATCATTTTAAGACCCATAACATAATAGTTATATATATTATGCGTAATATATGATTAATATTTCTTAATTTCAAATTAATGAATTCTAGACACAAAAACATGGAACCTTGGCTATTCACCTCGTGTAATCATTTCGTAGAAGATAAATTTCCCACGATCTAATATACTTTAAAATGACACTAATTAATTTATATTATGATAATAATAAGAAGAAGAATTAATTGTCATAATGTATTGCATGAATAATGCCAAAATTTCGTAAAAATATCAACAAAAAATCACTTATTCGAGACAATTAATAATATATGTCTACCATCGAAACATATTAAAAGAGAAAGAAGCTTTACGGTCCTGAAGCACTTGTTTTTTTGTTATGTTGCCATGTCCATCTATGAAATTTCACCTGCATGTTAGTTTTCAATAGGCCATTTTAAAAAATTTTAAAATAATCTTAACAAACAATTTTTACGCGTAAACTTCAAAATAATTTTCCATTTAAAAAATATACAAAATGAAGAGTTGGCCACAATCACAACAACAATTCTGTACAACCTACAAACACTCATGTATGAACACATTTACACCTCCACTCCCTTTGCACATATTTATAGGGTGAAATGGAGGTGGTATAAGTGACTTCTAACCGCTTTAACACGTGAACGGTTATAATACCTCACTTATATTTATTTATTTTGCAATATAAAAATATAAATATAAATGATAGTTATAGTGACATAATGTTGGAGATAACTACTGATTAATTGACCCTTTTTATTTATTAACTGTCCACTCTTCTTTTTCATATAGACTATATAAATAAAATTTTGTGGAACGAATATGGATAATTATTATCCACTATTTCAATACGGTTATGCAATTACATAATTAATGAATTTCGTAATTAATCCTCATATATTAGTAATTAAAAACATTTTACATATTAATCTTGCAACTAACTCTCATATTGATTATTAATAAACTTTATACATAACATTTTTAGGACACGTCTTGATTTGCTTATGCCAAGTGTCAACTCCTCCTTGCATACTATCTTCCTTTTAATATAACTAGTATGATATCCCGCGCGATGTGTGGAGGGCACAAAAACTTATATATGTAAAAATTGTGATTCTAAAATAAGAAATTTTATTTTGATATAAAATTTATAGACTATCTAATCATTTTATATATGTTAATATGTTATAATAATTTTATATATGTTAATGTGTTATAATAAATTAATTTTGTTTGAAATTATTTTTTAAAAATCTATTACATTATATTTCATTTTTAATTATCTTTTTACTCTATCTTTGCCCCATTTAACTTCGTTAACATCTATTACTTAAAATTTTTATTTTATTTATGTTAATTTACATATGACAATATAGAAACACCATGATTTTTCCTTTCAAACTATACATCTTTCTAATTTTGATATAATATAGATATAAATAGCAATTGATATATAATATATATATATATATAACAAAATCATATGTTAGAATTAAGTAAATACTATTAATTTTAATATTTTTAACTACATCTATTATTTTGCTTTTTTATTTTATATGTTTCATTGTCTATGTGACAATATAAAAATGTCATATTTGACATGCTATATGTATTTAAAAATATATATCATAAATAAATTAAATTATTATATAGACTTTTAAAATTATTTAAATATTTTAAGTCTTATATGTGACTTAATGAAATAGTGCCAAAGGTCAACTTCTACCTTTCCATTTAATTATATATGCATAATATATAGAGAGAGAGCTTGACGATGAAATGACAAAGATGATAATGATATGTAAATTCTTTTATTACTTATATTTTTTTATAATTTATAGTTAATTATATTTTGTCGATTATTTTTTTGAAAATGTCCACCACAATGCATTCACTTATTAATTAAGTATATTTCATAATGATTTATTTTAAAATATATACTTAATAGTTATAACTTTCTTCCAATAATCTATACAAACAATTATATTTTTTCATTCTTAAAAATTAATTGATATTATTTTTTATCATACATGATCTAACTTTAAAAAATAAATTATCTAGATCATATTACATGACTTCATGATAGGGTTACATTCAACTTTTAACTCTCTTTAAGGTGTGTGTATATATCCATGTTATGTATGTATTAGATATAAATAATTATTAAAGTTAAACATTTTATCTAATATAACTAAAAGTGTATATTTGGTGTTGATAACATTTATTTTAATAAGAAATATAATTAATATATATTTAATATTATTATTTGAGTATGAATGGAAAATTTTTAAGTTGATCATAAGTTAATTCCATGCAAATCCTCACCTTGGTTATATTCTTTTATAATATTTTACTTTTTAATGTTTGATAATATTTACATGATGAACTAAAAGAATATATGATATATTTACATAAATTAATATTTAGTTTATTCATGTTGTCATTATATATATGCATAATGGAAAAAATGAAGGTGTCCCCTATTTAAAGGAGGAACACCATGTCTCCCGATTTATTTTAAAATTTTTATTTAAAAATACTCATGTGTAGACCAAATTCATTTTATTTAAATAAACATACTTACTCTTTCATTTAATAAATTTAAAAGTGAAAATAAATAAGTAATATATCTCTGAAATATATATATACATATATAATCACATAGATATATACAATATTCTATTTAATAATATATTAAAAAATTAATTTGAATATAACATGTTGCTTCATTATCTTAATACAACTAAAATTATATATTTAATGTTAATAACATTCATTTTAATAGTTAAAACAAATAATTGATTAAAATATGTTTTAATATTGTCATTAAATTAGTCATAAATAATTCTTAATAAAATTCTAAGTGTTCTCTTTAACTTTTTTTTAAGATTTAGCAAGTTTTGAATGTGGGACTAAAAATTTTGATCCAATAATTCATATTGGTTGTGTCATCAAATCAAAATAATGTCAATTTGATGGCCTAAAATGTGCAATCATATATTATGATTGCACCCTAATTTAACTCGTATTATAATATGTAAATTTATTCATTTTATGCATCATTTAAAAAAGATATGAAATATATATTATAATATGTGAATGTTTTTTGTTCCTTCTAATACAATATAGATATGAAATATAAGGATTATATTTAGTTTATATATACCTGAGTATTAAAACTTATTTACTTTTTTTTTTATTATCAATCACATGTCTCTGACTTAAGTTCTAATTATTGATATTGATTTGACTTAATACAAATAGATAACTACCATATTTGTAAATCTACACCTTTTTATAATCTATTCCATCTCTTTTCATATTATAAGCTTTAAATGTCGGACTAAATTAAACAACTCCAATTATCCTTATTCAAGTTATAATTAATTTTGAACCAATTACTTTTCATTGTTTATTTTAATAATATACTTCATTATTCATCATATCAAAACTAATTATTAAGTTCGATTGACTATTTTGTTATTAGGTGATTACGTATTCGATATCAATTTTATAGCGAACTATGCCATATAAATTTACATATAATAAATTAACAAATTGTTAATAATATAATATAGTGATTAAGTTTGATTTATTATTTTGTTATTAGTTCGTTACATATCTTATATGGATTTATAACAAATTATTCAATAATACTAAAATACTTAAGACTCATAGTTGTTAACTGATTGATATACATAAGTATTATATCTCCTTCATAGAATAACAATATTATAACAATACAAAATAATTGTATACAACTAAAACTTATTAGTAGAAATAATATATTGTTTATGAATATTATTAACACCATATTTTTTATATACATATAATAATAAGTTAACTATTAATAGTAATAACGAAATGATTAAGTTTTGTTGACTATTTTATTATTAGGTGATTACATATTTATAAGGAACTATAACATATAGATATACATATAATAATAAATTAAAAAATATTAATATTAATAACATAATGATTAAACTTGGTTTTAGTTGATTACATATCCGATATCGGTTCATAACAAACTATCCAATATAAAATATTTGATATAGATAAACTTTCTATCCCCTTCACACAATAATAACATGGTTATAACAAAAAATAACTATATACAACTAAAAAAATTATTAGTGAAAATAATATGACTATAAATAACACAAAAAGTATATAATTTATTTCATATATTTTTTGTTATAGAAAAAATGCTTAATTTATAGTAGTTGAATAATGACTTTAACTTGTGTTTATATTCATTAGAGTATGAAATTCATATTATTAACTCCAACTTCATATCATGGCATAATATTTTGGTCCGTGTATACTCTTTACTTTCAAAGAGGACGTCGAGTATGCAAATAAAAACTGAAAGCCCTTACGCCATTTAACATTTTTTCTTAGACAAAAATAAATTACATATAAATAATTTTTCTTATAACATTTTTTTGGATGAAAAGAAATTATATATAAGTAATTTTTTTTATCACGCACAGACCTATATTTGTAGGTCCGCACGTATTCTTTGCTTTCAAAGAAGGCGTTGAGTATGCAAATGAATATTGAAAGTCCCTTTATTTATAGTTACAAATATAGAATTTTAAATTATAAATATTAACATTGTATATTTTTAATAACTAACTTTTAAGTATCCATATTTATATAATAAAAAATTATCATTTTATATGTTCAATTTATAAGAGCTTGACACGTGGCACTTTCGACCTCTGCTTTTATATATAGATATAGGTTAGTCCAAGACTCAATAGAAGTTCAAATCATAACCTACAACTATAAACAAGTATTAAGAGGTGAATGAAAACCTTTATCAGCCTCTACAAAAATTCTCCACACGAGCTTCCACTTTTTCACTTTATTTGCATGTGAATCGAGACTTTTCAAAGAGAAATGATTGATTTTAATGTCCCCAAATAAGAGATCATTATCCAAGTGATCGGCGCGAGTTTCAGGACTTCATAAAAAAATAATTGCCAAACAAAGTTCGGCATTTGTGCAACTTACCAATAACAGGAACTAGGATCTCAATATTGATAGTTTTGATTAATATGGAACCTAGACTCATGCCTTTTTTACAGAGATTTCACTGATATAGTTTTTATGACAATTTGACATTGTATGATATTGATTCAACACCCAGAAAATTATGTCGAAAACACTTCATGACGGTGGCATAATCCACCTTGAGTTTTGTTCTGTCCAACTCGAGTTCAATGAAATCAAGTGTGAGTCAGAGCTGATAGAGGTGAGTTCATGTAAACTTTAACTCGAATTGTAGTATAGCCCGACCCATATTCTACAACCCGAAAGTGAGTAGAAAATGTACAGTGTCGATCCGACTTAGATTTCTAGTACACCTGACACAGGTTGTTGTGATCGAAAATTGCGAGATGTGAACCAACCAACCCGACCCAAGTTCACATCATACCCGGCTCGAATTTCACCTATATGAAGGTATTACAGACATTCCGAAATAGAAATGAGTTCTTATTGATGCGGGCCAAATTTTGAGAGCAGAAAACCTATTTTTCTATAATAAATTATAATTAACTGAATTGTTACTATTATTGATTATTTATGATTATATTATTATCATATCTGGTCTCATTATTAATTATAGTATTGATCCAATAGTCTTTATGATTCTGTCTTGTTTAATCTAAATTAAATAGACGTCTTAGGTAAATAAGATAAAAGCTGAAAACTACTAAATCTCTATACTTCTCATTACCTCTAAGCTGGGACTTATTGTTGTCGTATCCTTTGCAAATAGTGAACCTAGACACATCAACATTTAAGAGAAGTTATGATCTTGTGTTTGACCTTATTCTCCATCATTCACGATCATCATTATTATTATTATTGGTTTGTCGTGGACTTGATCCCTCATTGACCTGCATAAAAGTAATATAGAAACTTTCTTAATTGACCGAACACTCCATATTGTATTAGATAAAATCAAACATTGAAATCGAATTGAATTAAATAGAATATAATCGAATTGAATAAATCTTAGTCATTTTGACATATTGAAATTGACAATCGTTATTGTCCTATTGAATTGAACTATTATTGGTCAATGATAATTGATTATCGAATTAGAAATTGCTAATTGAATATTGATTATTATTTAGGTTATTATTAATTACTACTTGAAAGTCATTATTATATTGTAATATTGACATAAGCATGAAATTATTATATTGATAAATTGATTATTGTATTGATCGTTAAATCATTCTTTTATTGATTCTATCATTTGAGCATTATTAATTATGTTTAAATCATACCTACTAATATTTTTATACTCATAAATTTTTCTTGTATCTAGCTTCATGCAAGTGAGAGAGTTAGTGGTTCAACTCGGTGATAGACAAATGTTGCACATGCTTTAGATTAAGTCTACTAGTTTTATTATTTCGTACTTTTAGAATTGTGAACTTATTTTTTATATTATGATTTGTTAGATATTATTATTGTAAAAGTCTTCTGTATTTTATTATTTTTAAAAATTATTTTATAAAAATTATGTAACATCTCTGGAACGAGTCTAAGCACATAATCATCACGTAAGTGGCATTACATCATCGAAGTATTTGGCATACTTTATGTTCTTGAAAGTTAATAGTGGAAATGTTGTAAGCTCAAAATTGAACTCCTTCCTTTGCTTGTATGTCCTTTGCATAAGTAATACATATTTTCTAAGAACTATTTTATGTTAGAATACAATTTTTATGTCATATAATAGAGTTATACATTTAAAATATGAAAAAGATCAATTCATTTATGCATTAATTTTTTTAGCCAATGTTTGAATATCTTTCGTTTATATTTCGAGTAACATGTGAATGTGAAACTTGCAAATATTCTAATTAGTTTTTTTAGCAAATTTAAAAAATATTAATCCCATTAATTGTATAAAAAATATATATAAAAAATGTAAGTCTATCAATCTATTAATAGAAGTAGCGAACGACCACTCTGCGAATGAAAATTTTGAACAATGTGAGTTTGCCTTGCATTGAATCTTCGATGGTCTTCCTGTGTGCTCTCTTTTTTAATTTTATTATATTTGTTATTTGTGGTTCCATTTTAAATTTGATTAATCAATTTTAAACTTTTTGAAATCTAATTTATAACACTTGTAAATTGAATTTTCCTCGGCAATTGAACGAGTTTGTTGCATTTCCCGTTCCCTAACTAATGTTCTTCCGAGTTACGTGTCCTATAAACAAACTCCCAACTTCTAGAGGTCACGTGAACTTAAAACATCATGGTTGCATTTGAAAATGGAATCATTATCCATGAATAGTTGAATTCGAAGATTAGTTAGTTCGAGGTGTGTTTAAATGTAGTGGAACGTAATGACGAGGAATGAGTTGATGTGATAAGCAAAAGTAAATATGATGGATTAATTTTATTGAGTGTTTGAATAAAAAATAGGCATTGTAAATAGAAAAATGGAAATTAAAATATAAATTAATTTTTTTATGAAAACATTTCTTAAAATATATTATTTGAATATAAAAATCTGATGCGTAAAATGATATAGCAAAATAAAATCACTAGCAAGTGCACTAGTCGCTCAAGTAATATAAAAAGTATGAGTAAGAGTGTCGAACCCACGAGGAATATTATTAATAAAATATCTGAATTTATAAATTAATAAGAGAGGAAAAACATGGATTTTGAAAATGGGTTTATGAAATAAAATAAAGAAAATAAGATAATGGTGTTGAAGTTGGTCTTAGGATGATAATAATTTAAGGATAAATATGTGAACCAAAAAAGATAAATTAAATTTTTTAAAATGGATTAGAAATTTTCCCAAGTTATTAATTTACAAGATTAACATCATAGAGTCCACAAACTGATAATTCTGCTATTTAATTCGGTAAACCAAAATATCTTAAATTCAATCAAATCTGAAGTCCCACAAACTGGTATTCGTCAGATGAGATTAAAATTAAGATGCATTAATATAAAAATCCTAAACTATTAATCACTCCACAAACTGGTATAGATTAACAGACCACACAGATCTAATTCTCCACACACTAGTTATTAGACCT
This sequence comes from Pontederia crassipes, assembly GCA_030549335.1. NCBI lineage: Eukaryota > Viridiplantae > Streptophyta > Magnoliopsida > Commelinales > Pontederiaceae > Pontederia > Pontederia crassipes. Next base: position 8,132,209 of record CM060189.1, read on the forward strand.
ATGTCAATTTTTAATTTCACAATAAATTATTCAATTTAATTAAATAAAATCTAAAATCACGTAGTTCACAAACTGGTAATTACTTAACTCAGAAATTTAAATAATTAAATCAAAAGCATAAACACAATTAAAAATTGATCAAAAGAATTTTAATAATAATAAAATCAGAGTTCACAAAATTTCCCTTCAATAATAATCTCCTAAAATTAAATTCACTAAAACATGGAGTTCATTTTAGAATTTTTGGAGAGATAATAAAACAATAATAAAAATTGGAAGAATTACACCCAAATAATAAAAGTAGAGATCTCGAATCTGGGCAGACAATCGGCAGCCTCTCGAACTTGAGCAGAGTCGCGCAGCCTCTCGGACTTGAGCAGAGTCGCGATCAACCTTCAATCGTCGCACCTCTCTCCTCTCGGTCGTAGTCGGCGAAGCTCATGACTCACTGTTGAAGAAAACCAAACTTCAAAGCACCCATTGGGACGATGGTATCTTCCTCTATTTGTAGGTGAGGACGAGTCTTCGGGTTGATTACGAGCATAAATCGTACATCTGGATTTAAGTCGATAAGGTCTTGGCCAAAAAGATAAGTTCTTTTAACTATTACGCCCAAAAAGATGAGTTCTTCAATTTTGGCCAAAACGATAGACTTTTCTTATCTTTACCCCCTTCTTGGAATCTCGACCAAAATGATAAACAATTCTTATCTTTACTTCTTTTCATTACGCCCAAAACAATGAGTTCTTCAATTTTGGCCAAAACGATGAGTTCTTATCATTACGCCCAAAACGGTAGAGACTTCTTATCTTTACCCCTTCTTCGAATCTCGACCAAAATGATGAATCCTTTAATCATTACATCCAAAATGATAAATCCTTTCTTCAAATCTCGGCCAAAATGATGAATCATTTCTGCAAATCTCGGCCAAAACGACGACTCATTTCATCTTTATGTCATTTCTTTTACCCCCAAAAGAAGTCAGACATATTACTTTTATGCCCTGGCTGGCTGTCATCATCTCGACCAAATAATATAGTTTACGGCCGATCCATCCGTTAATTCGGCTTGCCTACAAAATAATTATAAAAAGTAAGTAAATCCATCCACAATTAAAATATTTAGAGAATTAATAATTAAAATTGATAAATCCGGAATTATGAATAAAAATTGTCTAAAATGATGCATGCCATTATCAAATTACATAAAAATTAAGTGTATTTTGCATCATCAAAATCATTTAAAATTAATTATATTTAATGAAATATTAAAATTTTTAATCAAATGATAAGTAATAAATAATGTTATATGAATCCTTTATTATAACTATTTAATATTTAATAATAAAATATTTTATATAAACAAGGCAAAAAGGAAAAAATGGTAAAAGAGAAAAAAAATGAAAAGAAAAAAGTTGTCAAATAAATAAATAACATTCGCCTAACCGAGGAGGTGGAATTAAGGTCACGTGACCCGAATTTCACCCCATTTATGATGGTCTGGTTTCACCTCGAAAATTAGGTCATCATCTCTATTTGGGAAACTAGGCTGGAACCGGTCCATGATTTCAGTTTAATTTTATTACCAAATAGGGCCCATAAATATGTTGTGACAAGTTAGGTGGTGTTGCCGCCCATGCTTATCGACTTGCGATGTAATGTTTCTTTCTTCCACCATCGTAAACAAAGTGCACATGCATGCATCCAATTCGCTTGTGGAGCTAATAATATTGTTTGGAGTTGTGTTGTGTAACTTCTGGAGATTTTTTTTCTTTACCTGCCCAGAAGGCTTTATTCTTTTTTTTTTACTTTAATCAATTAACAAATTAGCTTACATCAACGAAAGGCTAATTTACAATGTTCTTTCACAATAACGAAAGTAATTCTATACAATGTCTAATGACATGTGGGTTAGGATTTATACTATACAATAAATGTCTTATATCTATGTGCATGTCACCCGACAGAGGAGCTATCATCCATCTCATCATCATCTCATCCTGCACGGATTCAGTATATAGGGTTTGCTAAATCTCAATATAACAATCAAAATAACAAGGGAACAATTGATCCATATGACCAAGGTAGTCAAGATCGGGATCTTATGTAAGATCGGAAGGGGTCCGTAAGATCGAAAATCGTAAGATCGGATCGAGGATCGTAAGATCCTACCTATATATTAAAATAATAGTTGAATATATAAAATTATGTAAAATAATATTTTTAAATAAATTTGTAATATTTTAAATTATAAATAATGTTATCTTGAGTACTATCCTATTAAGACTTGTTACAAATGATATATATACTATTTATATAATAATAATAATTTAATATAGATTGACAAAAAATGGCAATAATATGGTGAATATGAAATAGCATTATATAATAATTCTTAATATATATTTATAATAGAGTTATTTTGTGCAAAAAATATTTTTAAAATTTTAATTATAACCAATAACCTTTTTCTTAATTTTATTTCTCAAAAAAATCATGTTGCAATTGGTGAAAATTAAAAAAAACTGGATTAGTAGGATCGGTAGGATCTTAACGATCTTACGATCCTACCGATCCTACAAAAACGATCTCAAAGTTGAGATCGAGATCGTCGACTCTAGGTAGGATCGTAAGATCGTACGATCTTACGATTAAGATCGCGATTTTGATAACCTTGCATATGACAATGAACCAATATAATAATGGATTCAATAGATCAACATAGCAATAGTTTGATGTGACAATGGATCAATATGATAATAAATCAACATGATTAATTAGGCTAAGTTCGGAAGACCAATAAATATCAATATCAATTTATGAATATGATCAATAGATCAATAATGTTCAAGATAGAACCAACAAATCAATTAAACAAATGAACAATATGATATAGTGATCAATGGATCAATAAACAATGAATCAATATAATTATAAATCAATATCGATGGAACAATAGATCATTATGATGAATCAAGCTAAGATCATAAGATCGATCAATAACGATAATAATGATAAATAAACAATTTAATAATGAGCCTTATTCTTGATAAATTATTCTTAATCTCCTTTACTTCATTAATATTTGTTAAAATAATTAGCTAATTTCTTCATTACCCCTATTAAAATCTTGTGTTACTTGTTGCTTTGGCTTGCTTCCATGTGGGGTCTCGAACATGTGATCATTTTTGTGCCAACATGTTACTTCATCCCCCACTTATTATCTGTATTTTCAATAATCTCTTAGTTTCTATGCCAAGTCAACTTCATTCACCCGGCTTCATCTCGGTTTCGCGCCGCATCAGAACTCAGCTTGAGTTGTGTCAAACTGTGGTCGAGATCTGGTCGTGTGACAGAAACACATCAACAATTTTTAATCTTTCTCCATGTGCTTATTATGAAATAAATAAGTCTAAAGTTGACAGGAGATTGTCGATTTGATGAACAATTTTTATGTTATTTTATCTTTATCAAAACTTATGCTTTTAACGATTTTCTCATCACATGAAAGAAGTTTGATCACTCTTTCTCTAATCCGAGTTGGAAGCATTAATTTTTAACATCCTGTTTTGGTTTTTTTTTCTATTTTTCACTAAACTAAATTCAGTAATAACTGGTGGAATTAACAAATGATAAGAGATTAATTCTCAATTGATAAATATTTTTTACTGAGAATTGTTACTCGATTCAGACTTAATATTCACATTCACAATTTTTCGCACTCTTACTTGACATTAAAGAAAAGAAACCTTGACGACCCATTACAATCCTATTCTTATCGATAAATTTATAACCTTTTGTTAGGATTTTTGTACAACACATATTATGTATCGAACAAGCGCATGAGAATTTTAAGACAACACATCATTTTATTAGATGAAAATAGGATTATAAATCAAATTATTTTTTTGGTCGAACTCGTGTAGTTTATATAAGCACGCTCTTTTTCAAATTATGTGGAGGAGAAAAATGACTCATTTATACGGGTCATCATTGGATCGTAATTTGACGATTCACAAATAAGTACCATATTTATGGATTCACAAGATGTTTACAAAAGTATCTATTTATGAATCGTCAGATCACAATCCAACGATGATCCACATATATGAGTCACTTTTTTCAGCACAATCCTTATCCGCTAATAAGAATTATAAATCGATTTGAACTCTGAATTAATTTTTTAAAATTATGACACATATATCATAATAAAAAAAATAAATCAATTCTGAATCACAAACAAAAATCACCTTAATATTTTGACTCGAGAGCCTTTACCTCTCACGTCTTTCGATAGAAAGATCCTTCGTTATCACTCATATACTTGTTGATCGAGTAACAAAACCCCGTAGTGTAAGAGGACCTTTCACTTTAATGCGTTTGAAGGTCAAATAAATTTTCAATTAGAGTAGGATTGAAAATTTTATTAACGTACTTAAAATTTGATGCAATTTGATTTCAATTCATCAAATATTTACATTTAATAATAGTAAAAAAAACTAGCGACAAAGTGTAAAATACGCTCACACGTGAAATTTTCCTACCAATTGAAAAACGGGTGCAAGAAAGGTAAAATCGTCCGCTAAATTCGCCACGCAGAAAACTTAAAACGTCGAACACATGTTGGGCACACGCGACTGCAAAATTAGTTCATTTGTCTGACCTCCACGACGACCGCGCCACAAAATGGAAGAATCCAGAACAAAATCGTCCTCTAGTTCCACCCGCCGCGCGCCACGTCGGTGGCCATCGCCCGTGGACCCACTCGTGCCACGCTTGTTCATTTCCAACCCCCTCCGCATCGCGACCGCCTCCGTCGTCCTTTTTCTTCTCCCTTACGGGTCTCTGCAACCCCCCGCCACCCTCTTTCTCTCTCTCTCCCCGCTTCGTCTCCGACTCCCCCACCGATGGCCACCGCGAGAGTTCTCCTCCGTCGGGGTACCGCCACCTTCTCCGGCGCCCGCGGACTCCTCCCGACCCACCGCCCGGCGTCGCGCCTGGTCCAGACTCACGCCACCTCCTCCCAGACGGACGCCTCGGCGATGCCCCGGCGAGTGAAGACGTTCTCGATCTACCGGTGGAACCCGGACCGGCAGGAGAAGCCGCAGCTCCGTAGCTACGAGGTCGACCTCAACGAGTGCGGGCCCATGGTGCTCGACGCCCTCATCAAGATCAAGAACGAGATGGACCCGACGCTCACGTTCCGTCGGTCGTGCCGCGAGGGCATATGCGGCTCCTGCGCCATGAACATCGACGGCGACAACGGCCTCGCGTGCCTCACGAAGATCCCGTCCTCGGACGGGCCGTCGGCCGGAGCCATGACCATCACGCCGCTGCCGCACATGTTCGTGATCAAGGACCTGGTGGTGGACATGACCAACTTCTACAGCCAGTACAAGAGCGTGGAGCCCTGGCTCAAGCGCAAGGACCCGCCGCCGACCCCGGGTAAGGAGATCCCACAGAGCAAGAAGGACCGGGCGAAACTGGACGGCATGTACGAGTGCATCCTCTGCGCCTGCTGCAGCACCTCCTGCCCCAGCTACTGGTGGAACCCCGAGAGCTATCTCGGCCCCGCCGCCCTGCTCCACGCCCACAGGTGAAGAACAAGACACTTTTCCTTCTTTAATCTGTTCAGCATTTTTTCGACTCATTTCGATGGTTGGTCAGTGTTGATGAATGCGGCTTGTCGGATTCTGCTGAGGTTTTGACCTGTGCTGCATATTTTAAGCTTTCATTTGAACATTTTTTACCAATTAATTCTCCTTTTGTTTCTGATGACAGCAGTTCTGGCATGCGTTGTTACTTCTATACGTTTAGTATTCATCTGAAGTTAATAGACCATCTTCTGTTCTGTAATAGTTTCTTTTTTGTTTACTTTGCACCATAATATATCTGTCTTATCCTGTAAAATGTGTTCATATATCTTACGATATTACTGAGATCATATCTTCTTTAGCTAGAAGTTCAGTTCCTTATTGTCTGGAATAGACATCCATGGATTGGCAGTGTATATGGAGTTTAAATATGCTGTTGGTTATTATGATGGGATGTCTTTAGGCATACAAGCAGCATTTGCTTAGGTTGAATGCTATTAAAATATGATACGCTTCCTCCAGCAATTTTGGGCTTGCATGATTAGGTACTTCCACACATCCCTTATCGTTGCAATCATCTTAACCAGATAATCCCCAGCAGGTGCAATGTTTTGTGCTTTAGCTTAATTTAGCAATGCTAGGTTCAGATAGCAATAATCATGTATCTGGCCCTGAAAACAGTTAGGTCAGGAAATATATCTCATACTACTTATCATTATATATTGAGTTAGATTGGATTTAGAGATGTAAAGTAAATAAAGTTATTTCCTTTTTTTCTGGTTGTCATGTGATGTGTATCAAAACGAGATCAGATTCGGAATTTTGAATGTTGTTAGGAATAGCGCCGAATGGACATTGATTTCTTAGAGGGGGAAGTGAACTCAATATGAGTATTATATGCCTTTGTTATCAAATGCCATTCAAATAGTAAGAAACCAAAAGTAGAATTGTTTCACTTGCTTGATTATCATACTGAGGTTCTATAAAGTGGTGCATCATATTTAATTCAAAACCAGGTAGAGGTGATTTATTTGAAGCCCAAATGGAAGTTTTTGACAATAAAATGTAGGTTTGCTTACGTAGTTGAGGTTGTTTGACCATCCATGATCCGAAGGCCATATGTGTTCTATTTTTGTTTCCGGCTGCAAGTCCAATTTGTGCTGCATAAGCAACAGCAAGCTTTCTTTTCTTTTGATTTCTTTGTTTCCTTCATTCTCTCTGTATACTTGGTGCCAAAAACCAAAAGGTCATAGTAGGCGTGTTTATTCTTGGTGACATCTCTCATATTACCAGGCCGAAGCACCCTTAAATCTTCCCAACAAGTTGTTGAGACTTGAGATATGGTCCTAAGGAAGATGGAACAGTTGTAACGCCATATTAGTTTCTATTGGTTTTCCGAAACTCCAATGCCTTGAGAACCATTAATGTAGCAACCGGAGCCGTGACAAAAAGGAAGATATTAGCAATACTTAGTGAAATTGGTTAGATATATTTTGCACAACCCTCAGTAGCCAATATGCCATCTAGAACCTTTAAACACATGGCATTTTATTTCTTTTAATTGCCATTCGATGACAGAAACTTAATCTGTTCTTGCTTGATTTGTTTAGTATAGTATTTTTGTGCTCTCTTTATAAAAATCATATATTGACATGCGCGATTGTATTTTCTGAATTAAGTCCTTATAGACCAAGGTTTTTCTTATATGGTGTAGGTGGATCCAAGACAGTAGGGATCAATACACAAAGGAACGTTTGGATGCAGTAAATGATGAGTTCAAGTTATATCGCTGCCACACCATTATGAACTGTGCCCATGCGTGCCCCAAAGGATTGAATCCTGCAAAGCAGATCGAGTCTATAAAAAAGATGCAGCTTCAATAATTCTTCAACCGTCAAATGAATTCTATGTGACAGATGACTCTAATTTTCTGTAATAGATGTGGACTTTGTGTTACTGCCATCTGTTAATAACTTGTGACTTTTCTATATAATAAAAGCGTGGAGGAGCTCTGTTTCAGGTAGATATGATGTAAAGTCCGGTTTCTTTTTTCAATGTATTTGTGTACTTATTTCATAGTGTGTGCTAATGAGCCTCATTGCACTCGATTTGTTTTTGTTATATATTATTGCTCACAGGCCCAAGGGAGGAGTTTTGATTGTATTTCTTTGCCAATACGAGAACTGCGAAGACACAAAGGAATCACTATTTGGTATGAAAACAGATTTTCAGTACTTTCGGAGGTTGTTCTCACGTTTAGGGTCTGTTTGGGAGCAACGTAAAATCAAAGAAAAGGATAAAAAATTGTGATAACATTTTTCATCCCTGGCTATCAATTTCATCAGCTTAAAACGTAGTAAAAAAAAAAAGTAGAAGGTGCGAGTTCGAAATTATTTTCTATCAATGGCTAAAAAACAATGCACGCGCCTAAGAAAAAAAAAGTAAAGCCTCATTTCATTTTTTTATTTTTTTCCTATAGTCTCTCGATCCACCCAAACACTCCATCGAGTGCAGTATGTCACTTTTCAAAAAATACTATACTAGAATCTTACATCCTATGACTAAAAATAATTTTTACCCAATTAGGTCCTTAGCACTCAGCAAGAGTAGTATTCAAGCTAGGAATTAATGCAAGAATAAGAGCCCCTTAATTAAATAAAATATGACAATTATTAGCGTTAAAGCTAATTGTTTACTATAATTAAAATTTTTTTCTCTGAGATTTATTTTCAGTTTCCATATAATGTATGAGTTAAAAAAATATTTGACAAGGATAAATCAATTTCATCTTGCCAGTTATTCTAATTTGTGTATTAGTGTGAATACGTGATAACATTTTTGCCTATACAAGAAGCCGTTGCAACGTCCACATGTTATAACATAATTATGGTTCAATGTTTCCTATAAACAATTATGAGAAGCTGAAAAGTTATTTTAAATAACTATAAAAATGAAATGATACTTCCTCGTTACATTTTATTTTTTATGACTACTTTATTATTTCTCAAAATTTTTATTTGATTGGTGATAAGCATACTTTTTTCTCACCAATGATAAATAACTAATTTATTAAACCAGTTAAAGCTAAATTCACCAAATTTTATTTGTTTTCATTGCTTTTTCTTCGTTATTACTTTATAGATTAAATTCAGTGTAAGGAGAAATAATTCAATATTTACTCAACTATAACCCAAAGAATAAGTAATACAAGATTATTTGGTTATACAAAAATAGTGATAACCTAAAGAATAAGTTATATTGATTAATATTGAAGATATGAAAAATAGTGGTACATTTCTCTTACTAAAAAAATATGTCTATTACTTAAATAAGATATCTTTTAAAATCAATAAAAAAATAAGTTATGGTATACATGAAATGGATAGTAAATTATTTTGTATACATATTTAAAGGGAGACGTTTCATCTTCTTGTATTCTATATTATATAAAGTAGAGGGTATAATGGGTAAGAAGGAGTGACATTTAAGATTATAAAAAGTGCAATAAAGACACCACATAACTAAATGAGAGATAAAGGCATCCGTTTTGGAAATAAAGGGCACAATATCACAATATTATTGGAATATAGACAAACATCACATAAATTAAATATAAATCGGTCAAACTTTTTAAAACTATATTAAAAAACACTAAATCTTTTTTTTAAATCCAAGAGTCATAACACATATATTCTTTCATATTCTCACCTTTTTAACATTTTTCAATCTTATTTTATTTTGTACTATTTATTCATACATTATTGTATTATTATTTTTATAATAATAAAAAGTGTCAACTATTTGTAATAAAATATTTTACATATAAAGTATCATATTTTTAATTTATATTCTCTTCAAATTAAACACGAAAAAAAGAATATACTTATTTTTTTTTTCAAAATACAATATTGTTTTATTTTATTTTATTAAAAATATCCTCCAACAAAACGCCAATCATACCCTTTATTTGTTGTAACAGTCTCGCTATATTTATCCCACCAACCATGTGAGCTCCTGGACTAGCAAGCCTTTTTCATTGAAAAGAAATGTTTAACCTCTAGCCCTAATAATAATATCAAGGATTAATAATTTATTGGAATTAGCAAGCCCTTATTTATTCCGATAAGCATACGCTTACGTTGTCCGACCTTCGCATATGAGTTCGTTTACGTAGTGCGTGCGAATAGGATCAGATTTTTTAATCAGCCCCTTAATCCTTCTATGAGGCGCAATGTATTTTAAAAAAGAAATGTCCACATGGTTTATTTTTTTATTCTCGAATTAACTCGAATAGTGCATGAATCAAACCCAAATAATTATTTGACAACAATTTCGACCAATTATTTGTGACACAAGTGGAAAAAAAAGATTGATAACTTCCCTTTTTTTCTTTAGAAATATATAAATTAAATGAGTATTACAAGTAGTTGGAAAAATCTATCCATTCGTCTCGTACCACGCCAGTCGCATGTACGCGTTATATGGAATGGAAGCCGTGCTCTCTCTCTCTCACACACACTCTCACTATATATATATATATATATATATATATATATATAGGAAGTGAATAATATAAATATAAAAACGGGTGGAGTGGGGGCAAAAGCTCCCCATCCCAAAATCCCAACCGCCTCCGAACCGTCTCCCTTCAATCCTCCTCCCTCCTCCTCGCCTGCTCCGCCATGGACCGCGCCGACGCCAACGGCCTCTTCTCGTCCCCCGTCTCCGACGGCGGCAGCGCCGGCGGAGGAAGACCCGTGCTCTTCCCCCTCTCCTCCTCCGCCCCCGCCGTCGAGCACCACGCGGCGGCCGGTACCGGTTTCCGACGGAAGCGCGGGAGGCCGAGGAAGTACGGGACCGCGCCCTCTTCGTCGTCCTCCGCCGCATCCGCCGCTCCCGTCATGAAGGCGCTGTCTCATCTGTTGTCCCCTCGGCAGCAGGCGCCGGCGCCGCCGCCGCCATCGTCATCTGGTCGCTCAAGGAAGGACGGCGCTTTCACGTCGTCGGCGTCGTCTTCTTCGTCCAGGAAAGCGCAGCTCGCGGCGCTCGGTCTGAGCTCCTCCTCTTTCTTTCTTGGTATCGTCGTTCTTTAGTGAAGCCCAGCACTCTGGTCTTCGAGTATCATCCTAATGAGGTCTAGCTCGAGCGTCACAACATGCATATTACCTTTTAAAGAAGCTTCATTAATCGTAACATTTCAAGGAGTTTTACGTGTAGCCTTCGAAATGCCATAAGAACTGCGGATAACATGTTGAATTCGTCAAGGAGCGGTCGGCCTATCATATTTGCTCGAATAGTCGTCCTTAATTTCGTGTGATGTGTTGGGCCTTCATGTCCATGTTCACTGTTCAGTCTTCATTTCCTTTTCTGTTGTGTTCCTTTTGTGGCCTCTTTTACTTGCATATGAATATATATATGCACTTGTTGACATTTGGGCTTTGTTGTATCAAGACGTTTCAAAGTCGAGTTCCAAAATGCTCCAGCAAGGGGTCATATTTCCATATCGGATTAATCATTATCCATTGAGTTCGGCATATAAGGATTTAGTATTGTATTTTTTTCCTCAAAGGGTTTTGCTTCATGGAAACTTTTCAAATCTTTACATATTTGTCTGATTCTGGTTACAATAATATCATGTGTTTCTCTCTGTATCAAATCTTCACACATTATTCTGATTCCGATTAACACAAATATCAAACTGTTGAATGTTAGTGACATGCATGCATATGATGATTTTTATAATAAAAACATACCACTGGAGAAAGAAGGGAGATATTATTTTAAACATTTAAAACAAGCTGCCAGCTGTGGTTATAGGAAGAGGTCAAGTAAAATTGTCATTCTATAGCAAGAAGTTAAGTAAATCTGATAGGATCATGATATTTGCCAACTAAAATGAACAAAATTTGCTACATTTTGATTTGACAGAGAACGATAATCAGCCTTTGTACTCTTGTACTGGTCTAATTACAGGTTTGCCCTTTGGTCTGTTTTCAGGAACTGCAGGGCAAGGGTTTAGACCACTTGTGATTACAGTTGCTGCTGGAGAGGTAATTTTCTGTTAGTTTGCTAATTAAACTAAAACGTCACCATAAGTATGTCCTATATCCTCTCCATTATGTAACTATGTGTGATTTCAGATTTATATTCCAAGAATCTTGTTAATCCTTACTTGTGATCTTGATTAATAATGGCGCCTCATCAATATTATCGTGTAGCCTCAATAAGTATGGATGACTATGGACCTTGATTAGTCATTCTTAACAATATCATCTAGTTTTTTTCTTGAAGAAAACATTATGTGATTTTTCAAATAAAATTATGGTTTATTATTATTATCCTAAATAATACTTTTTCATTATTACCAATACTTGGTGCATAGCTGGTACTAGGTCTGCATTCCCTATTAGCTGTTACTGATTCTGCATAAACATAAGCATTGGTATTTTTTTCATAATTTTGGTGTTCCAGCCGACCCCACCTAGTGGGATAAGGCTTTGTTGTTGTTGTTGTTTTGGTGTTCCAGCTTTTTGTCCACTTATCCCCAAGCACCACATTCATTTTGGACTTTGTCGATTTACATACATCAATGTTGTCTTAGCTCCTAAATCCTAATCAACTGTTGTTTCGTGAAAAAGTACCACTTAGAAGGCTTCAACTTCTTAAGTAGCTATAGTTGAGAAATATACTGAAATTTGATACAGCAGCATGAATTTTTTTTTGAAGTATCTGTTACATACATTTTTTCCCAGATTCTCAAATTTCATCTGGTATGTCAGTTTTTTTCATGGCATTTCATCAGGTTCCGTTATACTTGTTGTGTTAGTATTTCACACGTTCCTCAAGGTGATGTTTGGTAAAAAAAAAAAATCTAATACTTACAATAGGTATAGTTATCCTCTGGGGATAGTTGTACCCAAGGGAAAAAATGGGGATAAATAGTTCTTCCCTCACCCAATGAACTGTTTGTCCCCATTTCTATCCAAATTAAGGATACCATTTTTTTCTTTTTGTTGTGAGAGAAGGATACCATTTTTTCATGACAAACTTGGGATATAAAAGAATTCTTTACAGTAGCAAAGTCACTTTCCACCATCGGTAATTTTTCGTGTGTTTCAGTTGAAGCTTAGATTTCTTATAACTAAGGTTGAAAAAGTAGTTTTGAACTTTCTAACTTTATGTTTACGACTTTTGTGAAGGACATTACACAAAGAATAACATCATCTACACAGCAGCATAAGCATGCATTTTGTATTCTGTCAGCATCAGGATCTATTTCCAGTGCATCTCTTTGTCAACCAGAAGTTGGAGGATGTGTTACCTATGAGGCAAGCAATACTCAGACCTTTTGTTTATCCTGTTACTTTTAAAGTTTCCAATGGGTCTCCACCCAAACTAGCTTTTGCTTTCGAAAGTCTCAGCCTTGTTCATGATTATATTCTTCTTGAAGTCTATGGATGATATGTCTTCAATCTTTTTGAGGCAGTGCAAGGGTGTGCATCACTTGAAGCCTCACTTTTGTGTGAGTGTGCAAGGCTTTGTGTGTGGCCTCTAAGGCCTAATGGTTTTGATCAGGACTTCATCTTACTCTCACTTATAATGGTCATAACTTCTGGAGCTGCACGGATGAGAACCACAACTTGGTGATCATTCTTTTTCTCCTCAAAAGAAAAAAAAACTTCTTAAGCTACTTATATTTTTGGGATAAAATATCATAACTATTATAGCTCATGAAAATAACAAGATAAAGGAAATGATTATGCCATATATAAACTGTAGAGTGGTATACCATACCTGATAAGATACCACTTTGTATTAGATAGTGACTGGTTAATCAAAAAGTGGGTAGTTAGAAGATACCACCTTGTACTAGTTAGTGGCTGGTTAAGAAATTAGTGGGTAGTTAGTTATATTTGTAGTTTTGTTATAGTTATTGTAACTATCTTTGCATGTTATAAATATATGCATGGGTTTTAAATTTAGGGGAGCCTTTGAAAATGTGTTGATGAGTTATGTAATTGAAGATTGGTCTACTCCATACGGACTTATGGAGATTTGTCATTTCGAATTGACAAGTTATTACTAGTAATTGTGTTTAAGATTCTTGCACTTTTACTATTAATAATAGTTATCCTAGTTTTATTTTAGTTGTATTTTCAATTTGTATCAATCGGTGTCAGAGCCTCAAAGATCCTAGTAGCAAAGCACAAAGAAGCAACATTCATTCATGAGAAATCAGCTTTACATATTACAAGTGAGCTTATTTCATAAAAAGAAAACTTGGAAGTTCATATTGGTTAAAAAATTTCTCTCTTGACCAAAGATGGAGTTAATCAAGTTTGGAGGCTTCAACTACACTTGAAGAATGTTATTATTAATTTTCTTTTCTCTGCCTTGAGGATAAGGCGAAATTTTAGGAGGGTGTATTGATAAGATACCACTTTGTATCATATAGTGACTAGTTAATGAAAAAGTGGGTAGTTAGAAGATACCACTTTGTACTAGTTAGTGGCTGGTTAAGAAAGTAGTGGGTAGTTAGTTATATTTGTAGTTTTGTTATAGTTATTGTAACTACCTTTGCATGTTATAAATACATGCATGAGTTTTAGATTTGAGGGAGCCTTTGAAAATGTGTTGATGAGTTATGTAATTGGAGATTGGTCCACTCCATACGGACTTATGGAGATTTGTCATCTCGAATTGACAAGTTATTACTAGTAATTGTGTTTAAGATTCTTGCACTTTTACTATTAATAATAGTTATCCTACTTTTATTTTAGTTGTATTTTCAGTTTGTATCAATCGATGTCAAGGCCTCGAAGATCCTAGTAGCAAAGCACAAAGAAGCAGCATTCATTCATGAGAAATCAGCTTTACATATTACAAGTGAGCTCATTTCATAAAAAGAAAACCTAGAAGTTCATATTGGTTCAAAAAATTTTCTCTTGGCCAAAGATGAAGTTAATCAAATTTGGAGGCTTCAACTACACCTGAAGAATGTTATTATTAATTTTCCTTTCTCCGCCTTGAGGACAAGGCAAAATTTTAGGAGGGATGTACCAATAAGATACCACTTTGTATTAGATAGTGATTGATTAATAAAAAAGTGGGTAGTTAGAAGATACCACTTTGTACTAGTTAGTGGCCGATTAAGAAAGTAATGAGTAGTTAGTTATATTTGTAGTTTTGTTATAGTTATTGTAACTACCTTTGCATGTTATAAATACATGCATGAGTTTTAGATTTAGGGGAGTTTTTGAAAATGTGTTGATGAGTTATGTAATTGGAGATTGGTCCACTCCATACGAACTTGTGGAGATTTGTCATCTCGAATTAACAAGTTATTACTAGTAATTGTGTTTAAAATTCTTGCACTTTTATTATTAATAATAGTTATCCTAGTTTTATTTTAGTTGTATTTTCAATTTGTATCAATACCCCTGGAAGCAAAATTTATATGATTATATATTCGACATAATAGAAAAGGAACTTTGCTCTTTTCCCACTGTGCAACGAATTTGGGAGTTATTGTTGAAAATATAATAATAAAGAGACAGAATGAAACCAGCTTATTGTTCTCAGCTCCTCTTAGCCATGTTTGGAACATTGAAGTGGGTATTTCAGTATCATTATGCTACGTTTACGAAATAGTGCATCCATATAATTATTTGGTGCTTCTTCTAGTCATGTTTTCATTAGCACGGTGTTTATAAAACAGCATAAAAATGATGTACTTTATTGTGCCAAGGCGAAGTACCATATGACTTAAGGGAAAGTCGCTCGACCTAGAAACATGGGTAATTTTTTCCAGCGTAAACTCTGGTTTGAGGACAACTAGCCTTTAGGATATGGTTTAAGGCAAAGAGCGTAAAGGTTTAAATTTCTCCCAACAGTGATAACTGTGGGATTTATCCTAGAACCTTTTCCACCCGTTAATCAGTCACACTCACCAGCTCTTGGCAGGAACATGGATAATTTGTTCAATTAGCGTCTTTGCATAGATCAAGAAGATCGCCAAAGAGCTATCTGTACTTTGTGCTTGATTTGTTCTACGATTATTGTACATTAGGAGAGGTAGACTGTAAAAGATTGCTTGAATTAGTGGATATATATATATATATATATATTGGTAAACAATTTAGATGAGGTATTTGTTGAAACTTCAGGGTTCTAATTTGAAACTTTTCTTGATTAACCTTTTTGTTATTACTGTAGTACAAATTATTGATCAAATATCCTTCACCCCATCAAATTGCTATCGTCTTCTTTCGCTTATTTCTCAAGGCTTTTCATAATATCTTCCAGGGTATATTTGAAATTATTTCACTTTCTGGGTCTTTTCTACATACTGAAACTGGCGGAGCGCCATCAAGGATAGGTGGGTTAAGTATATGCCTTTCTGGTGCTGATGGTCGTGTTGTAGGCGGTGGAGTCGGTGGCCCATTATTGGCTTTTGGGCCTGTTCAGGTGAACTTTGGCATTTATGGTGCATGTTTGATTTTTTTTATTTTTAAAGACTATCCCTGGATAAAAATGTATCTTTTATTGATGGAATGTAGGTGATTGCTGGATCCTTTGTAGTTGATATTGATAGTACCAAACCAACAGATGACTCTATCAGCAACTTGTCGACTTCATCACAGTTTGGAACTAACTTGCTTACATCGGTTACACTCAATTTCACATCAGAATCTGCAGGACTAATTTCAAGTAGTGGAAATGATAATAACCATAATTTTACTGGAAGTCAAAACTATTACATGGTCCAACATCCCATGCATTTGTTGCCACCAAGGTCATCCATAGATTGGAGAGGTAGGTATCCTGAACTTATACCAATTATTCTTTGTTTGATTTTAAAGTGTGATTGTTTGGTTATCATGTTAAGCTTTATCAAGCATAAGACCCTTTTATTTTTGTCAAATTAAGTTTAAGCCTTTTGATGCAATGCAAAGAATACAAATAAGAAAAAAGATACAAATAATGATTAGCACTATATTTCGGTAAATGCACTAACTGGCTCTTGCTAGTGTTTAGTCCCAACCCAACTTAACGTAGAAAATGTCTATCTCAACTACAACAACAACAACAACAACAAAGCCTTATTCCACTAGGTGGGGTCGGCTACATAGATCATACGACGACATTCCGCTCATATTCGTTGATTCATGTTCATAAGATTCGACAGGGTTTTACGCTGGCTGTCGGGGCCTAACACAACCCTCCTCCTTTATCCGGGCTTGGGATTGGCTATAAAACATAGGCGGAGTTCAGTAAGACAAAAAAAAATATCATATAAATGACCTCATTCAAAATTAATTGACCAGGAAGGATCTAGAAATAAAAAATTAGATATCACGACTCATCATAGAAGGTTCATGTACCTAGTAATTCTTACCTTGTATTCAGGGTTATCTCTTTTGCGTAAAAGTTCCATACCAAAAGCCTTCTCATAGAAAATGTCTATCTCAACTCTCCAAAAAAAAATGTCTATATCAACGAACCCATTCTGAGATGGATTAAGGCTGTGTTGGTGTCACCAAGTTTTAATCTTTTATTACATAGAAATATAATTGTTGGAAAGATAAGATTTTTTTTCTTTTGATGGAAAAGATAAGATGTTAATATGAAAATGATTCTTTATTACATAGGATATTCAGCCAAAGAAGCAAAAAGATTGCTCTCAACTTTTAACCCCTGAGCTATGAGCTCGAGACAGTTTCCCCCAAACTATGAAACTGTGCACTTATCCCTCTTTGAACCATACTATTTTGTCACTTTATTAAGCACCACCACTACATTATTTCTCCCATTTTTCCCAAATAAAATGATTGTTTTACCCTTGGAAGTTAGAAGTAAGAAAAAAAAAGAAAAAACACGCTGGATACTGGCTGCATCCTCTCTCTCAGTCTGCCCTGCTTCACAGTGGGGGGCAAAAGTCAGGATAATGGTCGATTCCAGGATTTAACTATGAAAAAAAATTGGGATGTGCATGCACATAACAAAAAAAAGTGAGGGGAATACTGCTGTTAAGGGGCAAATACATTTTGAAACTTCCATGCATTGATCTTGACTAATGATTGTGTATAAATAAATATAAGGCTCTATAACTTAAGACTTTTTTTGAAGCAAGGATGACTAGGTTATCTATAACTCAGACTTGGACGAGGGCAATCTTAATGAATTTTTTTTTTCACTGTTTTCTTGCGTTCTTCTCCAAAAGAAATGCAATCTATATAATCAAGGGAGTGCACATGTTTTTATCTTTCTTTAACTGTTTCTTCAACAATGAATCATCTCATCTCACTGCCCAACAGATGACGACGAAAATATTGACGGTTAGCTGCTGATGAATATAACTTTACAGTGATGACAATCAATTTTATCATCCAAGCTGCTTGGCGCCACAACCAATCTTTGTGTACACAACTGTTACCTTAAATAGGATGTGATTCTTCTCTTTACTTTGGTCAATATTAATCTAATTGCATTATATCTTAGGCATGAAGATCATCCTTCATGCATGCTACGCTCACATTATTTGCACGACAAGTTAGATTACGTCTAGCGGATTCTTTCTCAGGTTGAGCTCCAAAGTGAGGCTCGTTCTTGTTTCCATGCTCTACATGCATATTTGATACAAGGAAGCCCAGGATAAAAAAGAGGGATCTCTTAGAAGTAAGAATTGTGTCTATGACTTAATTGTAAATGATACTTTATTCTTAGATGTCAGTGAAATGTCCCTTCTGAGGATTGAGAATGCAAATGTGCTAAGGAAGCAATGGCAAAAGCCTTTGACAGCTCCTTTGGATCTGCCATTTCGAGGCAGTCATCTTCAAAACCCCAAGCTTCAGTGATCGGTTTTCACATATAACTATTGAAACAATATTCTCCTGCTGTTGATGTTCATAAATTTTTAAGTAAATTCAGATGTGTTCTATTTTTTCAAAGTAACAATCGTGCTGTGCTGCCACTGTTTAGCTTGTCAACTGTATCTCTATCGTAATTGTATTTAGCAGCATTCGTTGATGGATCTAATAGACGTATATTTGTTTTAAACTGATCAAATTGGATGATCAAGGGAAACAACAGCGGAAATATGATATGGAACTGAGGATTTATATCTTTACTAGTCTTGTCCCACAACCCAAATATAACAGTCTCATGCATATACGAATCCGTCTCAGGTATGCTTTACAAAGATTCTTATGAATTTAAGCAAGGCACCATTATTACCATATACTATTGTTATTCTATTGTCACCATTACTAGCATTTTCAACACTTAATTTTGAAATCACAATAGTGATAGCCCTTTAACGTCCTAATTAACTTGTGTGCAAAGACAGTACAAGTCTATGTGCACTTATTGGAACTAGAGGCCCTTTTTTTTCGAAAGGAGTAGAGAGGAATGAGGATATATATGTAAGTGCATGAATGGTGTACCCGGATGAAGGATCAGTCCACTCCGAATCTAACGGCTCGTTTCCTCAGCCATGCCTTTGCAGCTTTTGACAGCTTGCTCTCCTCTACCATGATGTGATTCAGGCGAGACGCGTTCAGAACAAGAGTCTCGACGGCAGAGACACCGATCACGGGGCACCGAGCAATGTCCACGACCTCTATCCTGCAGCCGCAGTGCTTGATCATGGGCGCAATGAAGGATCCTGTCAGACTCCCGCACCCTCGAAGTCTGATCTCCACCAGGTTCTTACAGGACGGCAGCATTGCGCCCACCTCCTCAGCCGTCAGGACGTCGTTGTAAGACAAATCCAGCCTCCGCAGCCGGGGCATGCTCTGGGCGAGCAAGAGCAGCAGTCCGGCCTCTCGCTCCACCGCGTTGCAGTTCACCAAGGCGAGCTCCTCGATGGCTGCGCCTGCAGGACCTTCCATGAGGGGCCGCAACCCGTCCCCGGTGACGAGGCAACTGCTCTCCAGTCGCAGGGCCACCAGGTTGCCGTGCCCGCCAACGAGCTTATAAGGGCCGCCCTCGGCGCCGGCGATGGCGAGGAGGTGGCCGTTCTGGAGGTCGAGAGGCAGGCGGAGATCGAGAGTGTGGAGAAAGGCCCCGCGCCGGTGGAGGAAGTATCTGACGGCGTCGCCGCCGGCGCCGTCGTAGAGGAGGAGAGAAGCCAGGCGGTGGCAGCGGTCCGCCGCGGCGCGCAAGACCCTGTTGGCGATGGCGTTGCAGGTTCGCAGCTCGAGGCCGAGAAGGCCATCGTGAAGGCAGTGCACGAAGGACCCGTACTCGGAGGAGTCGCCGTCGCCGGTGCCTTCACATGCGCGTAGCTGGAGCCAGCGGAGGTTGCCGCAGCGGTGCCACAGCCAAGAGAACCCAACGTCAGCCGCGCGGATTCCAGTCAAGGACAGTCTCTCGAGCGGCAACGCGGGTTGCACCCGATCGTCGCTGTCATCATCCTCATCGTTGGCACGGTCGGTCTCGCCGTCCGGAGCAGCAGGGGTGCATAAGGTATCGTCGTCGGACTTTCGGAGGACGAAGATGAGGGAGAGGGACTTAAGGGAGGGCAAGGCGGCGAGCCAGCAGAGGGATGGCCGGCGGTATGAGCGAAGAGAGGTGAGCTGGAGGGAAACGATGCGCGGGAAGGATGAGGCGCATGAGAGGAGCGCGGCGGAGGAGAGCGGGGCGTCCGGGACAGGGCAGAGGCAGGCACCGCAGGGAGCGGCAGAAGACGACGTCCGCCGGAAGCCGTTGGAGACGTCGAGGGTGAGATCGGAGAGGAAAGGATAGTGGGAGAGGAGGGAAGAAAGGCAAACGACGTCTGCGGAGGGAACGCGGACGCGGAGGGAGGAGATGGAGGAGCGGAGGGCGGCGAGCCAGCGCTTGCAAACGAGGGCGACGGAGGGGTAGGAGTAGGGAGGCAGGCGGCGGATGACCTCTCGGAGCAGGTCGTCGCACAGATCTGCCTCCATGCCACGGCGTAGCATGGTGCGGCGCTGTGGTCGCGGCTGGAGAGAGGAGAGAGAGAACGAAGCGGCTCTCTTTGGCGTTGAGAGCCGGAGAACGGGGGAAAATGAAGTGTTCTTGGTGGTGCACGGGTCTATTAGTTTCGCCGTAGAGGACAACGACTGCTCTGTCCTGCGCTGCGTCTCTGCGTCGCGACCATGAAGAAGAAAGAGAAGATAAACAAAAGCGAAGGAAATTGGAAATTTTGGGAACTGAAGACGAGGACGGCCACCAAGTAAATATATGTATATATATTTTTATATATAACTTGAGTTATTAAAACAATTTAAATTTTAAAGTTTCGTACCTTTGTGTGTGTGTGTGTGTTTTTTTTTAAAAAAAGAATGTTCTATTTTAGATTTCACGGTCGAGGAGGTGCCGTCCGTGGACTATTCGGGTGTGTGGGTTCGGTCGGGCTGGAGGAATGTTGACCAATTTGTGTTTTTACCTTTATATATAAGTAACCTATATTTTGTATCTTGTTTTTTAAACTCTTTTAATTAATCTCTACAGTCTAAAATATTCTACGAAATATGAGGCTTAAACTTTACTGCTTTCGTTATTTTTCAGCATGATCAAGTAAATAATATTTCTGTTTTCGGATAAAATGTATTAATAGTTAATTAGTTACAAGTATAATAGGAGCATAAATGTAATTTGCTAATCTTTCTTGTATATTTTCCATCTCGAGGGTTTTCTTGTATCTTGTCTCAAGACAATTATTGCTATTTCCGTAGATGAATGCACTTCTTTCGTTAATACAAGACCCTTATGATTCATGTAAATTTTGTGAGTATATATTCACTGCAAAAATGAAAATACCGAAAATCATCTGTATCGTAAAATTTATTTATCACTGCAACTAATATTAATTATATATACATGTATTATGAATATGTCAATTAAATTTTGTGTGGAATTCGTGCTAAGCGACTTTACGCATGTGTTCAATTTTAATTTACAATTTAGGAAGTGCTAGACGATGCTACAAAGAGTGATCAGATAATCAATAATATCTATATTTCTTTTCCTTTTTTTTTTGGAAAGTTCTGGTCATTATTAAACTTTTTGCAATAAATATGATCTCACGAAAAGCCCTCAACATATTCATTAAATGTTTTCACGTTTGTCTATATTAAGTAATCAACATTTACCAAATAAATATATAAGTATACAAAATTCAACAAATGATATACAACAACACAATATATTCGTTGATCCATATTCATGAGATTCAACAGGATTTTACTTGGCTGTCAGAACCTAACACAATCCTCATCCTTTATCCGGACTTGGGATCGACTATGAAATATATGCGGAGTTATTCAACAAATGATATAACCAAGAAAAATGTGATCATCGAGGAACTTGAAGTACAATAAAGGAAAATGGATCAATTAGAAATAGATGATGATAAAATAAAATAACGACAACAATGGTTAGTGTTTTTTCATCTGTTTCATATTACTCTTTTAAAAAATAAAATTTCCTCACTCTTTATGTTAACTTATTATTATATATATTATGAGATAATATGTTATTTTCTTATATATGCTAAGAATTACTATCTCCGTACTTTTTCAATCTACAACATTGAAATTAATCTTCTTATACTCTTGGAAATTAAAATTAATTTTTCTCATCCAAACTCAATGCACTTTTCCATTGAACTAGCTCACCTTTACTATCTCCATAATATTTTTTAATGTTCCTGGTACCATTGAGTGAGTAGCAAGACGCTACCCTATTGTTGTCATCGCACGCTCAAAGATCCACGGGTGGAGAATGGGCGCGCGGTTCATTGGATTCTTCAGCCGGTCTAGGCGATATTTTGGCCGGTCCAAATTATTCGTTAACTGGTCCGGTTCACGTGCTATCCAATCATCGTATTGGATGACTCTCCTTCTGCGAGGACAACGATCGCCTGGTTGTTGAACAATTCTCATGCCACCGAACGCGCTCTCGCCGCCACTTCGATGGAGAAGTCTCCTGCTCATCGTCGTAGGACTCTTGCGTTGTCAAAGGAATGCACTTGCCGCTGGACTCTCGTGCCTCCGAAGGACAAATCGTGAGATTAATGACTGCTAAGAGTCTCACCGTCGAATAGCCTGGCGTCGAGCTAACCGAGGTTCGCTATCGAAGGAACGTGCTCGCCGCCCAATGGTTTGTTCTTCTTTCACGATGACAAAGGAGATCAGCGGGGATGAGGGAGATCGACGAAGATGATGGATATGCAACGGCCCCAAGGGACGAGGGATATCAACGATGATGAGGGCTCCGAGGGATGAGAGAGGTCGACGACAATGATGAGGGAGCTGAGAGACACCTAGGGTACTATAGAATGAACTGCTCAGCTTGACACAGGTGAAATTCGATTCGCGACCTCAAAATGGTCCACAGTAGATCCCCCATCCGACAATGTCGGATGCGGGGAGCACCATGCTACCCATTCAAATGGGTATCATGCCCATTAAAATACATAACAACAACATAAAAAATTACATACGTGACATTCACTTCTGGCTACAAATATTTTTCTCAAATAATTCTCAAGTAGATAACGCACCAAAACAAACATCTTTATGCTTTTTCATCCAAACATTCATTCTTTTCTATCCACAATGGTCATGATGGTTTTAAGTGATTTTATCTTGTGTCACTAGGAACATAGATTTCATTTGGGTACAAATACAATAGTTTAGTTCGAGAATAGATGATGAACAAGATCACTCCACTTTTATCTTATTCTTTTGAGTTTCGACCATTCAATACAAGAAAAACATACATTTTCTCTTTGAGGATCTGTTTGAAAATGAACTTTTTGACAGGAACATTTGAAAAATATTCATCGCAAATTTTTTTCGTCGGGCGAAACGAATTGACTTTCGATAGTAGAAATTCGTCGGAACTTCCGAAATTAACACCCGTCAATAAATTTGATGGATGCCTCTTCGTCGGAAGTTTTGACGGGTGCTTACTACAAATTTAAAGATTCGTAGAAAATTTAGTATAAAATAAAAACTAAAAAGCTTTTAAAAGTGAAAATTACAAAAAAAATACAATAAATTTTAAAAATTAAGTAGAAAATTATCGAAATTTCAAAATTTTAAGAGAATTTAATTTGGAAATATTTTATTACATAATTTCCTAAATATTTTAGATATTGTTAAGACTGTTTGATTGAAAATTTGATAAGATAACATTGTTTACACTATAATCTCAAATTAAACAGACCATTTAACTATTGGAGAAACTTTGTGTTAAAAAATATAATCCAGACACATTCTGTAACGCCCCCAAATCGCACCCCGTTACGTGGCAGAATACGATTCGAGAACGCTACGGGCAATCCTTACGTGTACATCATATTAACCAAAAGCAAGACTTTGACTGGTCAACTCGACATTGATAAAAGCGGAAGACTAATCATCATTAAATAATAAAAGAGTGTGACATCATAATATGCGAAAAAACTGATAAAGAACTTCATGTGAGTCCAAAAGAAAGCTAGTACATCAAACTAAATGACTCAAGATACACATGTGCAGTCACCTACGAGCTCGATCTGTCACCGTTGGCCACTTTCATCATTAAGATCTGGTTCTGCATTTAAGAACATGTAGGGGAGAAGCCTCCTTATGAATTTTGCAACTCAGTATGGAAGTAAGATAAATATTATCATAACATCATGATAATAGATAAGAATAATAAGAATATCATCATCATATAGAAAGAAAATAGACATCCTCATCATATGAGTAAAAGAAGTCATATAACTTAGCATATGAATAGGGAATTTATAAATCATCATCTTCTTAAGATCGTAAGATCGACGATCATGATAGATCATGATAAAACATCATAAAAGTGGAAAAAGCTGATCATTATGATTTTGAGATCATCATCATAATAAGAATCACGAGGAATCATTGTATGAACATGGATAATCATGTAATAAATCATCTTTATTGAACATATTAATAACTGAACAAAAGATCATGAAAAGATCATCATACAAGCAGCAAGAGCCAATAATCATCATAATGAGATTTTGTTATTAATATGCTTCATCTTCTTCATCATCTTATTATTCATCTTTGACTTATAATGGGATATATTTCAACCAACGGGGAGGGTTGTCTCAACCCGTCCATCATCATCATTATAACTGACAGAGTCAGCCCATAACTGATCGAAGCCATCCCATAACCTAGTCGTCACCAGTCAATCATAAAAGAGCTCTCCATTTAACATTTTTCATCTTTTATCTTGCAACTTTTAATTTATCTTTATTAAGACATAAGGATCATGATTAAAAATTAATCATCTTAAGAAAGGATTAACAATTCATACTGATCAAGAGTCCTAATCATCATCATCATCATCATTATTTAACACTTATTCAGAGCTACAAGATAGGATTATGGAGAGATAAACATCTTAATCGTCATCATAAATAGATCAACATTGATGAATATGAATCAGTGTCATCATCGGAATGATTGGATCTAAATTAAGTAATCATGATTAAATCTTAAGATCATGAGTCCTGTTGGACATCATAAAAGGCATAAATAACATAATCATCATCATGACTTAGATTAGAATTAAGCACATAACTCAAGGGTTTAAACATCATAAAATCATCATAATTCGTATCGGAATTCGAGCCGAGTAGAAGTGGAAACTGGGCCGAGTTCATAGAACATCATTCGCGAAATTTGGATCAAAGCCGGGCCGAGTTCGGGTTACACCCGGGCCGGGTCGGATCGTCGTCGAGTCGGGGCGGCCGTCGCGCCCGACATCTTCGTCTTGTGTGGAGCTCGGGCCGGGTCATCATCAACCCGGACCAGGTTCGTCCTATTGCAGAGCTCGGAGAGCACGACAATGGCGGATCCGGGCCGAGTTCCTACGAACTCGGTCCGGCGAAGGACTTGTCCGGACCGGGTTCTTCTTATGTAGAAATTGCGTAGACGCGCAGTTCGTATTCCGTTCGATTTTTTCGACGATGACCAGCATCAATCATCATCACAGAATATTATTTTACACTAGGCATAAACTAGAGCATGCATCAAGTTTAAAATCAAGATTCTACGATAAATTTACCCTAGTTCCATATCTTATTAGTTTCTATCCAGAAACTAATTATGCAGTATTCTTTTTCCTCTTCCTCTTCTTCCTCTGTCCGCACCTCTCAATTCAGGTATACGATCGGCGACGTCCACGTTCTCCCACATGTCCCTTGTTGACGGTGACTGATCAGGGACGAAAGGAGATGAAAGGGGTGCACGAAAGGAGAGAAAACTAGAGCCAGCTCGTGGAAGAAATAAAGAGGCTGATTTGTTTGGTTTAGCCTCTTATTTATAGGGAGAGAATAAGTGTTTTAATCTGAAACAAACATCTCCCTAGTTTGTTTTAGATTTTATCTTTTCCTTTTTTTCTCATCTTTATTTTCTTTTCTTTTTTCTCATTTTCTTCCTTTCCTAATTCTCGGGCATTACACATTCAATAATTTTTTTTAAAAAATATCCTATGCAATCGCGTCATATACAAACATTTGTGCTGGAAAGGAATTTCACTTATTTCAATTCGTTTTTGAAGTCTTGTAGCAAAACAAGTTCCTTTTAGATAATATAATATAATAATAAGACATACTAGAGTGCAGTCATGCACTTTGCAATCTTATAATTCTGTATGTATCATTTTAAACAAGTGACCCAAATTGCTTGTGTTTTGAATCGTCAGATTAAAATAATGTTAATTTTATGATTCAAAATTACGAAGTTACACGATGTAAATGCACTCCAATATATATATATATATATATATATAACTTCCAATATAATCTTTGATGTATGCATCGAAGAGGCTCACGTTGCAGCATTAGGTTTTGATCATTTTTTTTCAAGTGCTCATCTTTTTTGTTTTTTATTTGTTGCGTAACTTCTATCCCTTCATCAATTCCACGAATTTTTCTTAACTCTCGTGTATCATTTTTTCTTGTAGGACTCAGCATTAACTGTCGTGTAACTTCCCCTCCACTAATTCCCACCTGACCTTAATGTACACATTTTTTAAAGATGTTTCCTCTCAGAAGAGTGAACAATAATTACTGAGGAGTCATCTGAGTAATTTTTTCCCATCCCACTATCACTATAAGAAAATCACGATTTTTCGACGGTTTTAAATCCGTCGCAATTTGCGACGGATTTTTCGACGGTTCCGTTTTCGACAGATTTTTCGACGATTATGACCGTCGGAAATAATTTATATTATTATTTAATTTTTCTACGATTAGGAACGTCGATATTTTCGACGGATATCCATCCGTCACAATTTCCGACGACTTTTTCGACGGTTACGACCGTCGGAAATAAAAAAAATTAAATTATATATTTTTAATATTATTATTAAATTTTTTTGACGGATTTTCCAACGGTCACGACCGTCAGAAATAAAAAAATTAATTATATAATTTATTATATTATTATTTAATTTTTTGACGATTAGGAACGTCGATATTTCCGACGGATATCCATCCGTCGTAAAATCCGTCGTAATTTTCGAAGGTCGTAACCGTCGGTAAATGTATAATAATATCATATATAAGAGTATTTTATTAATATAACTAGCGACGGTCCAAACCGTCGCAATTACCGACGGTTTTGACCGTCGGTAAAGATTACCGACGGTTCAAACCGACGGTAAAATAAAAAATAAATATTATATATAACTAAATAAAATAAAAATATTTATTATTTACGTTTTCGACGGCCGAAATCGTCGGTAATTAAAATGTCGTTATCCCGCTTTTTTTCCCTTTTCTCACTTTCTTTTCACTTTTTTCCTTTATATATTTTCCCTCCTCCCTCTTCTCTCTCCCTCCCCCCTCCACTCCTCTCTCTCTCCCTCCTCTCCTCTCTCCCTCTCCCGGTCGCGAGCACCGGATCGGCCTCTCCCGCGCGCCGGACGCCGACGACCCTCCCACGCCGGACACCGGCGACCCTCTCCCGCACCGGCGACCCTCTCCCGCGCCGGTGTATCTCTCTCTCCCGCTCCGCGCCGGCATCTCTCTCTCTGCTGTCGGCCGGATCCGACCGGCAAACTGTCGGATCCGGCCTCCAGCGGCCGGATCGGCCGCCAGGCGGGCCGGATCTGGCCTCCTGGCGCCGGATCCGGCCGCCAGGCGGCGGATCCGGCCTCCTGGCGCCGGATCCGGCCGCCAGGCGGCGGATCCGGCCTCCTGGCGACGGATTCGGCCTCCAGCGGCCGGATCCGAACGCCAGGCGGTCGGATCGGGCCGCTAATTTTTTTATATTTAAAAAATTATTTGCGATGGTCGTGACCGTCAAAAGATCGACGGTTGCGACGCCCGTCTAAAGTTTCGACAGTTGGGACCGTCGAAAAGTTGCGACGGCTCGGACCGCCGGCTTTTCCGGCGGTTGCAACCGTCGAAAATATCGACGGCTCGAACCGTCGGCCTTTTCCGGCGGTTGCAACCGTCGGCCTTTTCCGGCGGTTGCAACCGTCGGAAATATCGACGGTTCGGACCGCCGGCCTTTTCCGGCGGTTGGAACCGTCGGAAATATCAACGGTTCGAATCGCCGGGGACTTTTCCGGCGATTGCAATCGTCGAAAAATTTCGACGGGGACTGTTCCGACGGTCAGAACCGTCAATATTTTCGACGAATTTTTTCAACCGTCGCAAATCCGTTTGCGACGAGCGTTTTTCCGACGAATCGATTCCGACTGAAAAACCGTCGGTAATTGCGTTACCGACGATTTTCGGGCTGATTACCGACGGAGTGTATCTCAATATTAAATCTCACTCACTATCTCATAAATTTCATTATTTCATAAATCTCTCCTTCTTCCTCATTTTCCACTGCCATTGTTGCCTGCTTTTTTATCTCCCTTCTTCATCAGATTTTGATCACTTTCTCCGGCTCGTCTCAAATCTAGGGAATGGTTCTTGGGTTTGGATCTAGATCCATAGCGGAAATGGTAAGTTTGTGCTCGCCATTAGCTCTACAAGATTCGACCTTTTTCTAACCATTTCATGGCTTCATGCGCGTGCATGCTTAAGAGATCTTTGTTGTGTGTTTGAGGCTCGTGGCGGGTTTGGGAATCCGGACGTTCCTGCTATCGCGTGAAATCTGAAGAATTTTTTTCCATGTAAGGAATACTTACTACTTATTAAGGAAGAATTTTTTTTCCATGTAAAGAATTTTTTTTCCATGTAAGGAATACTTAAACTCCGCCTATATTTTATAGTCGATCCCAAGCTCGGATAAAGGAGGAGGGTTGTGTTAGGCCCCGACAGCCAGCGTAAAACCCTGTCGAATCTCATGAACATGAATCAACGAGAGCAGAATGACGTCGTATGATCCATGTAGCCGATCCCACTTAGTAGGATAAGACTTTGTTGTTATTGTTGTAAGGAATACTTACTACTTATTAATGTGCCTGGTCGATAGAACATGCTGCAGTCGTTTCCATTGTTTTTTTTCCATTCAAGGTGGCGGCAGATGTTTTATTATCCATCTTGTGTCTATGGGTTTGTATACATTGCCAAAGTAATAAAACAATGCTAAATTGCAACGGATCGGCACAACCACAAGCTTTTGTTTAAAGAGGCGTTCGAGTCCAACATCACCGCCATCGCCCCCTCGTACTCCCGTTCTCCGAGCAGCTCTTCTTCTTCTTCTTCTTCTTCACCCTGGTCGGGCGCAGGCTCATCACCCCCAAGTGGAAGCCCTACATCCCAAAATTCAAGCAGGCGTTCAAGCACTTCTGCATCCACACTGGCAGGCGCATCGTGATCGACGAGCTGAAGAAGAACCACGTACGTACGCCAACCACGACATACGTATGCATGCAGCAGCAATATACGCCAAGCACGTACATACGTATGTATGCGGCAAACTCCATGGCATGCATCGAGTGAGGTGTGATAAATCAAAATTAGAATCCAAGAATGGTACGTATGAGCTTTATCAATCAGTTATTATAAATAAGTAGCTACAAGTCTAAACTTGATACATATAAATATATGTACCATTTTCATCACCTTCAAATCTATTATTTCCTTCTTCCTTCTGAGTGATATATATATATATATATATATATATATATATATATATATGCTTTGTTCTGTTTGGCAAGAAATTAACCTTTTGCAGTTGTAGCATACAAACAATAGGTCCCTTCGGTTACAAAGGAGCCCCAAAAGCCTGATAAAAAAATAGGCAAGACATAATTTTTATCATGAAATTTGAACTTGAAAAAGAGATTCCTTCTCAAGTTTAGTTTTAAACATGCATGTTGGAGTTTGTGCACGTGTGTGCATAATTAATATGTATATATATGTTTTTTTCCTGTTTACCATCTCAGACGATTTGCTATTCTTTGAATATTAACATATGGTTTATTGCATTGTGTGTGTATATATATACAATCATTCGTAGCCCCGACATACTAGAACTAGGATCATATATATAATCATCAATGATCAAACTATATACAAGAACTAGGATCATATATATTACATTAAATTTAAACCGACATTTCTTTCTATTGACATCTTTATATTACATTAAATTTTTTTACTTATAATAACAAATAAAAATACATGAAGGCATCCTCAATCAATGTGTTCATAAAATACAAGTTGACTTTTTATGTGCCATTATATTTTTACTCATAAAAATACTAATATATATATATATATACATATATATATATATATATATATGCATTTTTGTATGTATTAAAACATAAATGGGGTGTTTCCTTATGAGGTATGCTACATAATTTTATTTGTACTATATTTCATCTATACATGTCTACTTCTATTTCACTTTCTGACTTTGTTTTATCATGTTATTTTACCAATAATGCTTCTGGTCTGGTGAACCTGATGCACAGCCAAACAAGGAGTCCAAGTCGAGGATGTACTAGAATTGCTACCACCACACCGTCGGGAGGGCAATAATCGTTTGTGACATATGCATGTATCATTTTTCAAATTGTTTAAAGAGGAAGATATAGTTTAATGGGTTGGGCATTATAAATATGATATATTAATATTCATGTATTTACAATTAATATATGCAACCAACTAATTAGAAGTTTTATTATTTCTCCTTTATGTTGCTTCTTAGATATTCCATGATTATTTGCTTTTATCTATAGTTCATTATATGAAAATAATTAATTAGAAGTTCTGCTTATTTCTTCTTTATATTTTCCTCTCTCCTATATATTCTCTTATACATAAGAGGTAACTTTTGAAGAGAAGAAAATATTTCAAATTTTATCCATCTTTTACTTGATCCACATAAAAAATAGGACCAATCACACTTCTATGGTCAAGTTTGAAAGGAAAAAACATTCTATTAGTATAATTTGTAGCTATTTATTCTTAGTTGTTATACTTCTTCTAATATCATAAAATAAAAATAACTTCATAGGTTAGTTATTGAATTTATGAATAATTTTTTTATAGTTTTATCTTTTATATATAGATATATACACTATGCACAAATGTTACCATAATATATTTATTTTAATATTTGTCTCTTTCTAAAAAAAACATTATGTAGTTATGCAATCATGGATACATTATGTACTTATTTTATTAATATTTAATCTATTTTTAAAAATAAGTTTCAAACTATTTTTCAAAGACTAATTGACATATTTGTTATATAAAAATATTTTAAAAACTAATATATTATGGAGAATTTTATTTAAATTATTTTTAATCGCGCATCGTGCGATTGGGTAGTTATATAATAATTATAATCACGTAACTGGACCCGTCAATGCGACAACGAATGCGAGTTTCCCTTTAAACCGGACCGTGAATTGTCCGGCTTGAAACCTACTTGGCTTCAAAGGATTTCCAAGCCGGTTCACTTCTGCAAGCTTTCACCCTGACCGGCTAAAACCCTAAAACCCTCACCGTTGCCGCCACCGTCCTCTCCTGCGCCCTTCTCCGTCCCCGAAGACGCCGACTGCAACAGTACTTCGGCCCCTACCTCTCCACCACGCCGCACTCACCATCGACCTCGCTCTAGGAATCCGGTCCCCCTCGCTGCTACCGGTCTTCTTCCACGGCCGTTCTTTCGGTGCCGCTCAAGGTCTGCGTCATTCTCCTACCCATCGACGACTCCCCATACCTTGAGGACGGTCGCACCGCAACCACTGCCACGACAGTTCGCCTCCGGATGGGGATTTTCGAGCCTTATCGTGCCATTGGATATATCACCGCCGGTGGTGTCCCCTTCTCCGTCCAGAGGCTTGGCACGGAGACGTTTGTGACCGTCAGCACAGGCAAATCTTGGCAAATTTATGATGTGAGTTTCGTGATTTATTCTTTCTTAGAGATCATTTTATTCTCTATACTTGACGCTTTCTTATTCTCTTACGTCTAGTTTGCACCTGATATATCAAGTTCCAGCGAATGCACGATCAGCCTTTGTTCGTGATATTTTTGTACTTGAATTTGATGTTCTTTTGTTCCTTAATTGAGTCTTATACACGTCGCATATGTATGAAATCAGCTCCAAATTTGATGATTTTTAAACTAATTTATGTGTTTAATGATCGCATCTAAGGCAAAGTTGAAGTTCACGACGACTCTTAATTTAAGTATTTATCTCTGATCATACCTTCGGTGTAGACATATTTATAACAATAAGCTATAGCTATAAACATTCCTTAGAAAACTCGTAGTTTGTATTTCCTGATTTACTTATGACCAGATAGTCAGATTTTGTTCTACCCTAATTTGTGATATGTTTTTCTTTTGTGCCATTGAGTTTTTTTAATGCAATGTTTCCTCTTTCTTTTACAGTGTGCAAAGCTGAATTTAGTCTTATCAGGTATGTTTTTTTTTTATCATATTCTTCTTTATCCTTTTGTGTGGATAAAGTTCTGGTTGTTATAGTCAATTGTTAACATAATTGGGATTTGAGGAACATTCAACACTGTTGCTTTATAGGTTTCACTGTATATACTGTTGCTTGACAGTCTTCACTGCATTGATATATGCTTATCCACACTTTGGTCGATTTTCTTGTGATTTTTTGTGATTTTTTCCATTGGTTTAGAGGAAAGTCATCTGAATCTCTTGTAAAGAAAAGAAAGTAATATGATTCTTCTTCCCTACGGCACAACTTGAGCTCTGATTTCATTCTGGATCTCGCATTCTCTTTAATTTTTTATTTGCATTTTTCTGTTGGATTATGAAACTCCGCCTATATTTTATAGCCGGTCCCAAGCCCGGATAAAGGAGGAGGGTTGTGTTAGGCCCCGACAGCCAGCATAAAATCCTGTTGAATCTTATGAACATGGATCAACGAATATAGGTTACTAATAGAGCGGAATGGCGTCGTATGATCCATGTAGCCGACCCCACCTAGTGGGATAAGGCTTTGTTGTTGTTGTTGTTTTCTGTTGGTATTATGAGCATCGTCCTCATAATATGTTGTTGTCCACCATATCTGTTAAATCCGAGATTTATGCCTCTGGAATGCGTCCTTTATATGAACAACTATGAGAATGAAGCTTAAATTTAAGACATGTTATTGTATTTTCATTTGCATCATCACTAATTTGGCATACCAAATTGGCTACTTATTTGAATCAAATTTGACTCTTTTCTTGACATCCCAAAAGATTAATGTAATATAAACTTTTTTCTGACCATGATTCAAATATTCTAGTTGTCAGTGTGTTGCTTCTTGGGGGATTAGTGCTAGGTTTAATATTTCATCCTCAACCAAGTTTCTCATGTAAATCTCCTAAAAAAAAGTTTCTCATGTAAAGGAGCAAGAAAGGATCCAACACATACAGTTCCGTAATGAACTATGTTAGATAAGTCTAGGTTATCAACTACAACTATACCTTCGTATTGCACTTTTTTCAAAGAGTTGTGTGTATTCCATTGTATACAAAAGTAATAGATAGTGTGAACATTTCATAAATTTATTGGTTGTCGTCCTGTTTTTCTCTCATACGAGAACAATGGATCTATAGTGGTACTATCTATGATACATTCCTCTAAAAAAATCTCTGACACGTGTACCAAAACTTTTGAAGAATTTTAAGGTGCTTATTTTCTCTCTTGAAACAAAGACATTCTCAGAAAAAAAATCTCGATACCCTAGACACTGTTGATATCTTTAAAAGAAATGAAAATATCATTATCCAGTTTGAACTTCTTCTAGCTAGTCAACTTGGAATTTTAATTAGGCTCATGGGAGTCCACTTGGGATCTTCTGGATTATGGAGATGTTTTCAAATTGAATTATAATCATTGTGTTTTTATTGAGAATCAAGATTTGATTTTGAATAATTAGGGAAAAAGGTTGGACCATCTTTTTATGATACCCAAAATTCTTTGTTTAATAAATCTCTTAACTCTCCCTCTATAAATATCTATGTTGATGATGTCATCGATTTTCAATAAAATATTATTGCAGGACCCCAATTACCAAAGAAGATTCGAGCTCTTGCATCATTCAAGGACTATACTTTTGCTGCTTATGCAACTGAGATTGGAGTTTTCAAGCGCGCCCATCAGGTTTTTTTTTTGGCATGAGTTAATAGCTTTTAGTTTGAATAATTCAGCACTTGGTAAATCATCATAACATTCTTGGAATGAATGACTTTTGGCCTCTATATTCATTATGGTATTGTTTAGATGTTTGTGGATCTATTGTTGTCATTATCTATGCAGATGTCACTAAAATATTATTTGTGCCAGAATCATGATGTAAACTACAATCAGTTTCGAATGATGTTTGTGGTTCTATTTTTCCTCTAAAAAAAGAACATTCATGTTACACTAATATCTGTGATAACTTTGTCATCAATCCTTCAGTGAAACCAAAGAAACACGATTAACAAGAGTTCAATTTGTGGTTATCTTAGTTGATGAATTATCTTTTTTCAACCATGGGCTATGTTGCAACGTTTTTCCTTTCATTAAGAATAGAGACAAAAACCATGCATATCCAGTCAAGGGTATTTGATATTCTTTCTAGAAAAACAGGAGTATTTGATAATGCCAAAAATAGAGGAGTATTTTAGAAATATGATGTCCCATGAACCATTCTAGAAGGCTGCATTTCCTGAGCTAAATGGCATGGAAGATCATTGTATCATCATCCAAATGGCGGGACTTGTGTGACCCTATATTTTGTGTTAAATGTTCAAGATTATTAAGGACAAAGTTTTACGCCCCCCTGCATTTTACATTTTGATGGGGACTGGCTTGAGTATTGTTAAAGGGAATAATAATTTTCCAGGAATACTCCCTCAAAAGGAAATGCCAGGAATAATCTCTTCCTTCTTCTTACGGTTGTTGGACAGATTTCCTTTGGTTTCCATTCCTCTGATTTCAACTCTTGATTGATAAATGAACACACCTTTCTCTTGTATATAAATAGTTGCTTTTCTCTTATACTTGTTACTTGATTTTCCTAGAAAATACTTGTTATTTGACTAGTCTTACATGACACTCTAATCAGGTAGCTACATGGAAGAAACATGAAGAAAAAATTAAGTTGTTACTCGTGTTTGGAGACCATCTCTTAAGTGTTGATATCAAAGGAAATATGTTCATGTGGACATTCAAGGGGGTTGAACTACAACTTGAACCAATAGGACATGTTCAATTTGATGACAACTTTACCCCAAGTTGCATAGTCCATCCTGATACTTACCTCAACAAGGTTGCTGTCAACTTTCTCTATTTTCTTTTAAATGTGTTTGTTTTGACCATAATACTATTAAATTAGATTGACAAAATATGTTAATGATCATTCTTGCACCAGATTCTAATAGGCAGCCAAGAGGGTCGGTTGCAGTTATGGAACATTAGCACAAATAGAAAGCTGTATGACTTCAAAGGCTGGAATTCATCCATTTCTTGTTGTGTTGCCTCACCTGCACTTGATGTAGTTGCAATTGGCTGCTCTGATGGAATGATTCATGTTCACAACATACGTTATGATGAAGAATTAGTTTCATTTACTCATTCTTCCCGTGGTGCTGTTACAGCCTTATCATTCAGAACAGGTATATGCCTCTAGCTGATGTGTTTCTAAAAGGATCTCTGACTGCCATTTGTACAATAAAACTTTGAAACTATTTTTTATTTTTATTTCCACAATTCTTGTATATTTGACATTAGTTAATGTGGAAAAATCCACAGGAGTTGCCTTATCTTTGTCTCAACAGAAATATTCATTCATAAACCTCTATGTTTTCTATGTACTATGCTAAATGAAAAACACAAACACTCTTTTGTGTATAAGTCATACTCATTTCATCCAATAAAGTAAAGTTATTCCTGCTGGTTATTGATTTAATAGCTTCATGTGTGGTGAAGATGCTTTTGATCAAAAGTTCCTATTGATTAATTCACTGAAAAAAATCTTATCAAGCAATATACTTTTTCATCATTCAGTGCATCTTTGCAACTTTATTCAAATGGTTCTCCTTAAAAAAAAATTTATTCAAATGCTTGTGCTAGTTGTTGCTTGTGCTAGTGAAATTTTTGCTTTTGTTGTGGCAGTAGAAAATCTGTTTAGTGGGTCAACCTTGTTATTATATTGATCTTTTCTTATATTTAGTTACTCTGTTTTGTTAGATGGCCAACCTCTTCTGGCATCTGGAGATTCATCTGGTGTTATAAGCATATGGAACTTGGAAAAGAGAAGACTTCAATCAGTCATTAGAGAAGCTCACGATGGATCAATAATATCACTCCACTATTTTGCTAATGAACCTGTCCTTATGAGCTCAGCAGCAGATAATTCAGTAAAGGTAGACTTACATTGCATATATTCCTGACATTTCATGTTTATCTTATATCATAGTAAAAGCATTCTTTTATGGACTGCCAAGTTGATTCTCCTTCTCAGCTGGAAGATTTGAAATAATTGAGATAGTTGAATTGTATAGTTTTGAGTCTCTTTGCAACTGAAAGAATTGAGGTACTTGACTTATATATCTGAGTCGACTTATACGGCTTGTTGGTTCCAATTATCTGTTGATTTTTCTTGTCAATCTTTCTTAATTTACTTACAAGTAAATAGATTGCTTGAAGAATTTGTTTATGTTTATTTCTTCCTTTATCATTCTGTACATTTGTCATTCATATTTTAGTTCCCTCTTGCATGTAGAACTAAAAGAGCTTCTATTCTAAATTTTCTTTTTTATAAATTTCCAAAATTTGGTCTAACAACTAAGTCTCAAATTACAATTATCCAAATGTGCATAAAGTACTTTTTATAATCTACTTTCTTTTCCTAATTTATTCTAAAACATAATTTCTTAGAACTTTCCTTTACTTTGGTTTTTATTCTAGTTTGCTTTGTGAATCAATCTTCCTATTATCAAATTTGATATTTATACTGCCAATTATTTAGTAGAACTGCATATGAAGCATGCATACTTGCTTGCTTCAGCTGATGTTTGGGAGAGGCATTTCACATTTCTAGTTTTTTTAGAGTTTTTTCCATCAACCTCCCTTGAACTATTAGCTATTGAACCCACTCCTAAACTCTAAACTATTGAAATACCTACCTAGTTTCCCTCATATATTGAAACTTTTCTACTTTAGCTCAATATCGAAATTTTCTGTTAACATCGATATTTTTTATTTATCAAATTACACTTTTAACCTTTATTTGATTTTAGAAAAAGAATAAGATTTTAACGGTATCCAATATGATCTTTTAATCAGTTTAGTTTTTCTAATCTCAGCTATATTTTTATTTCCAAATAATCATAAATGGTGGAGTTGCAATATGATAAATAAAAATATGGAACTTAACAGAAAAAGTAGAACTTTACAGAAAAGTGACGGATGGTCAAAATGGAAGTTCAATGGAGTTAAATGGATATTTTTACATTTAAGGGATGAAAATAGAACTTATAATTTAGGGGAGGAAAACATAACCAAATTTTTTATGTATATATTTTAAAATTTCCTAAAATGTAGCTGCTGCTAATTGCTTATTGGCAGCTAGAATGTTATTTGCTTTATCATTAAATCTTTTGGTCTGCAGTCAGAATGCCTAACATCTATGTATTTGTGGTAGATGTGGATTTTTGATACAACTGACGGAGATGGTCGTCTTTTACGATTTCGAAGCGGGCATAGTGCTCCTCCTCTATGCTTAAGGTGATATGCTGTACCTGCTTGTTTTCATCAGTTGAAAACTGATTATTTACATATTTCACCAGTAAAACTCCCAAACCTTGGCTTTACAATTAAGTTGGATTTTCAGCTTTCCAAGAGGTTATGAGTTTGGTTATGGCAGCTGCTTCTGCACGAAAGCGGAAAGAAGGCTGTTTTGTGCTAGTGTTTTGCCTTCTTATTCATACATAAAAAAATACCACTGCCATATTTCTATCTTTTGGTGGATGAATCTCCTAAAAGAAAAATCCTTTGGTGGATGAAGTGTTTTGTATTTTATATCTCTATAACTCATGCAGATCTTGTAGTTTTAATATTACATGCGGTCATAAAGTTTATTTGGGTAGCAAGTAACTTGGAAAACTAGTATACTCAGCCATTTAGCTGTTTGTTTTGTTTCTTTGGTTTATTTTTGAGGGGATTGTTTCTTTGGTTTATGTTTTGTGGAATGTTTTTTTTTTCATTTTACTCCTTTATTTCTTGTTTCTAAAACTGCCTTCTTCCTTTTGAGGAGAATTTATTTAATTATTTCTTTAGTGCCCAAATAAACTCGAGGAACAATGATTAGGATCTTTTATAATCCTACTTTTAAGTTTTATAATCCCATTTGGCTCCAGCGCAATTAGATCATTTTTGGTGGGAAAAGATGTCAGGCGGATATTATTGTACACCACATCTCTTTTATTATTCGGGAGTAGGGTTTTGAGTAGCATTCTCTCCTTCATTTTTGCCGCTCCCTTACATAGAGTGCCTTACTTGTACATGTTGATAAGTTATATCGCTCGATATACCTGGATGACAACAGTAAATTCTGGTTGTCATCCTTTGCCTTCTAAAAAAAACTTTTGACCTAGATTTTGTTCTATTTATCATGATCTCAGATTTTATGGAAATGGAAGATGCATCCTTTCAGCTGGTCAAGATCGTGCGTTCCGTCTTTTCTCCATTGTCCAGGTTTGCCACTTTTGTGATTCCTTCTTGTTGATGCTTTTGTTTTCTCTGTTGTGATTGTGATCGCTGAGTTCTCTGTTTTCTGTATATTGTTTATAATGTCTGCTTGAGACCTTAAATGGCTATCTTATGAAATAAATTCATTCTTCAGTTCAGCTTTGGGAAGCTATAATTTCAGTTCACAGATTTCCATTATCTTAAAAAAAATATTTTTCTTGGTGTAATAAAACATCATCCTATGTGTATGATGATAGGAAATGATATGATAGAGTAGTTGATATAACAAAATGAAAGATATTGTGTTCTTGAAAGTCATATTTCCTCTTGTCAAGATGAATAATGTTTTTGTTTATGTAACTCGGTAGATTTTTGTTTTAGTAGAATCAAGATAATAGATTTTTTTTGAGAGGAATGGAGGTAATAAGTAAGGAATAAAATGAAGGCGATACTCTTTCTGCTCTGTTAAATCCCAATAGGGATTCAAGGTTTTTAGTCATTTGAAGGGGAGTGAAGGTCGATTTTCATTTTTTCCATTCCTCTATGTAATTTGCCATCCAAACAAAATCATAATATCTGAGCCCTATTTGGATAAGAGTTAGAGGATGGAGGGAAACATGTAATGGGGTCAGAATGAAGTGGAACTCTTTCCCCGCTGTTCAACCTCCAACAACAACAACAACAACAACAAAGCCTTATCCCACTAGGTGGGGTCGGCTACATGGATCATACGACGCCATTCGTTGATCCATGTTCATGAAATTCGACAGGGTTTTACGCTGGCTGTCGGGGCCTAACACAACCCTCTTCCTTTATCCGGGCTTGGGACCATTTTATTTCCTTAATTCAAACGTAATTATTAAAAAGTAGCATGTTTTAAGGAAATAACAAATATTAAATCCCTGTTCAGATAAACTTTTAAAAAAAAGGATGACAACTTGTTGCATACTGAGAAAATAAATACAAAGGATGGCAAGAAGGGGGTTATGACCAGGATGGGATAAAACCTGATATAATTGTGGTCCATTGTCATCATACCCAGCAATTAGCAGAGAAACTCCAAATGGCCTCACACCACCCGATTGTTGGGATTTAATGTTGTTTAGTCTGCAGTGAAGGGTAAATTTTCCTTTTCTCCATTTCATTTTATGAACATCGGTGTCCAAGCTTTCTTAAAAAATATCTATCCAAACCACAGGAAATATTATCTTCACTTTTCTTTCTGAGAGATGTTATGTTCCCTTTCAATCCTCATTCTCCACCCTCGAAAGCGGATGTTGTCAACAATTGTTATATTTTCCTCTCAAGCAGGATCAACAAAGCAAAGAACTTTCTCAGAGACATGTGACTAAAAGGGCGAAGAAACTTAGGGTGAAGGTACGAAGGGGTTTCTTTATAAGAATTATGCGTTATCTTTGTATTTATCATCACATTGAAGATGCTCACAACTTAGCAACATATTATTTTTGTTATTTTTCAGGAGGAAGAGATCAAGTTAAAACCTGTAATAGCCTTTGATTGTGGTATGAAGTTTATATCAAGCTATTGGTTTGATACACATAATTTGTCTATCTAAACTGATATACCTAGAATTATTTGTTTGTGAGGTCATTCATTCTTCTTATCATCCTTTGGAGCACAATAGATATGCGTGCTGTAAAATGCGCATGTCAACGAGAAATTGAACACTAATATAGATTTTATGTTTTAGCAGATCATACTAATAGTTTTATATATCAATATTTCTTCACATAACTGTCAATTATGGAAGTGAAATTTTTTTTCCCAACATCCTCATAGCATGATATGTTATTTTGGGATACTTACGTTTTTATAAGCATAACAACTGTAAGTTTCATTTTATAAGCATAACAACTGTAAGTTTCATTTTATAAGCATAACAACTGTAAGATACATAGAAATTGAGACATTTTGGCACGCACTCTGCGCTCAAGCTAGTCAGCGGCTGACATGGCGTGTCATGTTGGCATCCTTTTTGGCCGGTGCCTGGGTCATTTGGCTTCAACGCAACCGGATCATTTTTTGCGAGGAGCAAATTCTCATTGATAATATTGTATTTCATGCTTCCTTTCTTCTCCGGGAGTGGGGTTTCGGTTAGCTATTGTACACCCCGCTCGTGTTGGCGCTCTCTTCTTGAGAGCTCATTTTTGTACACGACAGTTGCTCTTATAGTTATATGCATACATGGATGACAACCACAATGGGAGTCATCCTTTCCCCTCTCAGAAAAAAAAAACAACTGTAAGTTACAGGAAAAGACCTAATCCAGCTTCTAACAAAATCTTCAACGGAGCTAAGTTCTCTTAAGGTGTCTAAATTAAACAGACTAATATTTGTTATACACTGGTTCATGCTTACATATTTATTTTCCCTTCCCAGATATGGAACATGATACTCTTTACACTAGAAAGTTAACAAACTTTTGATATGTTAACCAATTGTAGCTGAAATCCGTGAACGAGATTGGTGTAATGTTGTGACTTGTCATATGGATACTCCACGGGCATATGTGTGGCGTCTTCAAAACTTTGTTCTTGGTGAGCATATCCTAACGCCATCTGCAAATATTCAAGCACCAGTTAAGGTAAGCCCTAGACATTTCTAGTTAATTAGATCTGCTAATTTGCTGATCCCTAGTATTTCATTTTGAGAAAGGATCCCTGGTATTTTTCTTTCAATAAAAATACATTTTTTGAAGTTGGTGACATAACTGGGTGGAGTTATTGATGTCATTACATATTTGGCATATAACAGGCATGTGTGATAAGTGCATGTGGTAATTTTGCCATACTCGGGACACAGAATGGATGGATTGAGAGATTTAATCTGCAATCTGGAATTAGCCGAGGCAGTTATGTTGATATTACTGTGCCAAAACAGTTTGGACACGAAAGCGAAGTGGTTGGAGTTGCCTGCGATGCTACCAATAGT
This sequence comes from Pontederia crassipes, assembly GCA_030549335.1. Taxonomy (NCBI): domain Eukaryota; kingdom Viridiplantae; phylum Streptophyta; class Magnoliopsida; order Commelinales; family Pontederiaceae; genus Pontederia; species Pontederia crassipes. Next base: position 8,173,884 of record CM060189.1, read on the forward strand.
ATGATGATAAGTGCAGGATATCAGGGAGACATCAAGGTATTGCTTTTGTTTTTCGCTTTGTTCTTTTTTTGGTTTGTTTTTCTGGAGGCAAGGAGGATGTTAGACAATGTCTATTGTTTTTCTCTCTGACATCTGAGTAAATATATATATGGCTACATGGATATTGGTTTGTAGGTTAAGGGTTATGAATTCTCAAAAGAAACTTGATCTTCATTAATATATATATTTATGTATATATATTCTGAGTGATCGTCATTATAACTAACATAAGGAGATTTCTCCATGCTTAGTACATTGATTTCCAACATGCCCATAATTGCATGGGGAACAATACAAAGACTTCTAGGGGGAAGAGAGCCTTCATGACGACCTTCCCATCATTTGATTCAAGACCGCAATTCTCTGTATCCAGATTCTTCTTTCTGTTCTTAATTAATGATATTTCTTTGTAAGCAATGTAAAGATTCGTTATGTCTTCTAGTAACTTTTGGGGGACAAGTTATCAATGAAACTTTTGGATGACTACCATCTTTCTAGTCATCCTTTCTCGTTTTTTAAAAAAAAACTTTTTAGGGAAGAAGCTCGTGTTTTTTCCAAAAGAAAGCCAATTATTTATCCTGTTAGATTATGTTCTATGACCTTGAATCATGGATTCATGCCAGCCCAACAACAACAAAGCCTTATTCCACTAGATGGGGTCGGCTACATGGATCATACGACGCCAATATTCGTTGATCCATGTTCATGAGATTCGACAGGGTTTTACGTTGGCTGTCGGGGCCTAACACAACCCTCCTCCTTTATCCGGGCTTGGGACCGGCTACATGGATTCATGCCAACCCATGGACTGAAAATCTAGAGCAGGTTTGAAATACTAATGAATGATGCCAATCAATGGTCAAGATGCATGATATAATGCTGACATAGTCGCCTTACCCTCTAGTGATTACACTGAGAGAAAAATGCAAACATGAAATGACTGGTAAATAGAGAACTAGTCTAAAAAAATAGTGGTACTCGTGACTACTGTGCCCTCTAAAATATACTTTTCACCTAGCTTTTCTTTTGTTTTGAACACTTGTAAATCACCTGCTTTTATAGTTCGTAATGCAATGGGATGATTACCTAAGCTCGTTAGTCATCCTTTTACTCAAAAAAAAAAGAAGAAAGAAAGGACGGAGAGCTCAGTAGAAAAAATAGTTTGACTGATGGAATGCTTCACGATCAGAAGTTTGTGATGAAAGGTGCTCAGGTTGTAGCTAGTTGCATGAGTCTTCCATTTCATCTGTTTGCATCTGAAAAGTAGAATCTTTTCAATGCGGAGAAATAAAAAGTAGAATGTTTTATAAGAAAGATGTTAAATAGTTTGGTATAACATGAGTATGCCATTGCATGGGTTGTCACCAAGTAAACTGTTCATGACTCCAGGATGGACTTTTGTTTAGAAACCCATTTTAGTTCTTGGGGAACAAGGGTGTGGTGCAGTGGCACACTCCTTGACTTGTCCAAGTGGTCTCGAGTTCAAATCCCACCCGTGGAAGTTATGTGCCCCATTTAGACACTTCCAAAGGGATATGATGTCAACGGCAGCACTGTTGGCAACTATGGTTACAAAACAACTGTTCCATTTAGGAAGAAAGATGTTTTTTTAGCTAGGAAAGGATGCCTACCAAATTATGATAGCGTCTGAAACTCTATTGAGATTGAGAGATTTAAAAAATGTACAAAGATATGATCTATGTGGGGAGTAAGGCCCCACTCTTGTATAAAAGATGAAGCATGCTCTAGAACGTTCTTGATATGGCATCTCATGATAGAAAACTTCATGGCTGCACTGCAGCCATATGGCCCAAGCAATTGCTAAACAACCAGCTGATGGAGCTCTCCAACTCTTTCCACCATGCCTGCCAAAAGCCCCTATATTGTCTGCTACAAGTTAGTCATTGCCGAGATTTAGGTAGCACCTGTTGCCACATCCCTGGGATACTGAACAACTGAAGAAGAGGTGTGCAATATCCTCCTCAACTATGCCGTGATTGTTACGTGGACAACGTTGCACATCACTCATTTCTTTTAGCACGGAGTGTGAGTCTTAGTGTGAATCAATTGCAAAAACACCATTTCCCTCTTTTGTCTTCGTTTGCCTTTTGTTTTCTCCTTACACGTGTAGATTCTAAATTTTCTCATTAACACAAATAGATGTCTGCTCAAGCTTTGCAGCCATTGTTTCTTTCTTAAGAAAAAGATGAATATTCCATTAAATGCTCAGCATGGTCTCTCTAAAAAAAAGGATTGTCTGCATTGTGATATTATCTGTCAGTTTATTCTTTGATCTACTTTATCTTTTTGCTTTCACTGTGTTTATTCCTTCATTTAGGATATTCTTATCTGATGTTTCATGTTCTTCTAATTATGCAATTCCTTAACATTTGCAGATCTGGGATTTCAAAGGTCGGAAATTGAGATCTAGACTGGAAGTCGGACACTGTGTAAATAAGTTTGTATATCACAGAACAAATGGTAATATCTTGCTCATATTAATTTTCCTGGAGCAGGACATGTTTTATTGATTCTAAATGTTGTGTTACTTATTTTTTTATTTATTTCTGCATCAAGGTTTGCTGGCAACTGTAGCTGATGATATGATTCTTCGTCTGTTTGATGTTGTGGCACTACGGTTGGTTCGGAAGTTTGAAGGTCATACAGATCGCATAACTGATTTGTGCTTTAGTGATGATGGAAAATGGCTTTTATCTGCAAGTATGGATGGGAGTCTTAGAATATGGGATATCATATTGGCAAGACAAATAGATGCTATACAGGTTGATGTCTCTATAACAGCATTGTCTTTGTCACCATCAATGGATATCTTGGCAACTTCTCATGTTGATCAAAATGGTGTATACCTTTGGTGAGTATGAATGTTTTTTTTTTCATTTATCATCATGACATTGGTTTGAGTTTCTAGATAATCATGGCTTTCCTAATCAAAAGATAAAATAAATCAGGCCGAGAACTTGTAAACTGAATTTAACCCCTAAATTCAGTAGAAAAACCCTAAATTAGAGGAATGTTTGGATTTTGGGCTATGGATCCCTAGCAATATCATGGGTGCTTTCTGAAAAAAAGCAAAGAAAAAAAAAGTACAAAATGCATTGGATCAATGAATATATAATGTTGCCTTTATAGCATGACATATAGTTATTTTTTGAAGAGAGAGCATGCTATATTCCTTCTCAAATTTCAACTCCCAAGACATCTTTCTGCACGACCATATTTATGACTACATTGTTCTTGTGCATGTTTTCTCAGGCCAAGAAACTTCTTTTTTGTATTTTTGAACAGGGTTAACCAATCTATGTTCTCGGGATCCTCTAAAGTAGATTCATACGCGAGTGGAAGCCATGTTAGAAGTGTCCAACTGCCATCTGTCTCTTCAAGGGAAGGATCTGAGGGAAAAGAACCCACTACTGCCACAACAGATCATCATGACATACAAAATGAATTCTCTTTCACGGACCTTAGTTTCCAGATACCCGATATGGTCACGCTTTCTTTGCTTCCAAGGAGTCAGTGGCAAAGTCTGACCAATTTAGATATTATAAAGGTTAGGCTGAATTCATTATTGAATATGGCATGTCATTTCATCAAGGAATCTTTATTTTAATACAGCATTAACTGATTCATGTTATTTGCTTTTATTTTACTGACTTAAATCCACCTTCTTATATATGTGCACACACCCTTTTTTGTGTTTAGGTTCGGAATAAGCCAGTTGATCCACCAAAAAAGCCAGAAAAAGCACCTTTTTTCTTGCCATCAGTTCCTTCCTTGTCTGGAGATATAGTATTTCAGTCCAACTCTGAAGTTACTGAAGAAAACAATGGAACAAAGATGACAAGTGCCAAGACGTTAGATTTATCTTCGCATTTTGTTCGCCTATTGCAAGCTTGTAACGAAACAAATAATTGTAAGTCCCACTGTTTTCATTTCTTTTCTTAGTGGATGATGGGATATTCTGAAGAATGCTAATGATATAATAAGAAAACATTTCATTGCGATGAACCTATTCTAGTTACCACTTATGTTTCAATAGTTTTTTCGATCTCCGTTTTTTTTTCTGATAATGTGTTAGTCATCAGTTCAGGTGTGGTACTGTTTCTCTAAAAAAAAATGTGGTACTGTTCCATTAATCTTTTGTACCATGATAGGTCCAATACCGATTCATTAATGGAACTTTTGGATGTCTACCTTCTTGCTAGTCGTCCTTTCTCGTTTCAAAAAAATACCGATTCATTAATCTTTTGTACCATAATTCATTCTCCAGGACTAAGACAGGAATTGAGTTCCTTGTTAGCATCTAATTTCTTATCCTCACCAAGAATCATTCCCAGTGCTTGTGTAATCCAATGGATATGCATAGTTAATTGTTTCCCTTTTCCTGTTTTTCTTTGATGGTTCTCAGACACTGCTGCCTTGATCATTGTCCATATATATTCATGTTCTTGGGAGAAATAGAGTAAACAAATAGCAAGATTTGTAGTAGAATAAAATGAGACATTTAATAGGAAAACAAAATGGCATTTCAAGAAAAGGAAAGAAAGTGGCATGGATGAAAATAGATTAATTGTTTTTTTTTTGTCTTCAAGTTATATCAAGGGTTAACACCATATCATCTATGCATGTGGCTTGAGACTGTTATGTGAATACCATAGTGGCAAGGTTTTTGGCAGCTGCATGCTGATGAGTGGTGCAGGATGTTATGTTGACTGCTCAAAAGGCAGAAAGAAACAGAAAATGAACTTTGAAGCAGCCTCCCAAAAATAGTGAGGGGAGATTGAAACCGAAAACAGCTGAGGGCAGAATGAAATTACCATGTTATTGAGACATAGGTGGTTTCCTGGGTGATCTGTTGGACGTCACCGGGGAGTGCCATGCTAGAGTTGATTGTGTAGACCCGTGGAAGTGTCCACCCCCTTAAAGCATATCCCAACTGATTTGAACTTCACAATTTATTTTACATTGCAATGTCATTCATATCACACAGAAATATCATATTTTGCGAGCATATAAAATGCCAGCTTCACTGGGTGTAGCTTTACTAAATATTTTCTTTACATGGTTTTACAAACTTGTTCTGGCTCTATTTGGTTTGAAATAACGTTGTTATCTGATCCAATCCCTAGTTTTTGTGTACTCCTTTTCAGACACCAAGAATCTGTATAATCGCTTGTCAAATGTTTTAAGTTTTAACTCTGCTTATTTTGACATTTGAAATTGATTTTCCTCTATATGGATGTTTTATGTTTCAATATCATGATATATTTGTTGAGGCATTTAAATTTATTCCAATTTCAATTGCAGTTTCAGCATTCACAGACTATATCAAAGGTCTGTCCCCATCAAATCTTGATATGGAACTCCGCATGCTACAGATTGTAGATGATGAAGATATAGAAGTTGCTGCTCTGAAGCCAGAGCTGCTTTCTATAGGGATGCTATTGGACTATTTCATTCATCAACTTTCATGCAAAAGCAACTTTGAATTTATTCAAGCAGTGATAAAATTGTTTCTCAAGGTATGCTCTTTGATGCAACTACAAAAGTCATTATTGGGCGTTTTGATTATAATTGCTGCATTCGGATATGAAGTGGTATTTTATTTTATTTTCTTTTCACCTGTAGGACCTGATCTAATTTTTTTTTTGTTTCTAACTTTGTTGTTTCTATGGTTAGCCGACCCCACCTAGTGGGATAAGGCTTTGTTGTTGTTGTTGTTGTTGTTTATTGTTGTTTCTATGGTTATGTATCTTTAGAAAGCTTTTCTAAAATTATTTGGGCGATAGAAATAATTTGTATTATATTAATACTTAAGGGGCAGACAAAGGACCTGCGGATTTTCATTTTTATTAAAGTATGTGTGAAGATAAACCCCACCTAGTGGGATAAGGCTTTGTTGTTGTTGTATGTGTGAAGATAAATGAAAGACGTTCAAATTTTTTTTTTTAGATTCTCTTAAAAAAAAGAACTCCGCCTATATTTTATAGCCGGTCCCAAGTCCGGATAAAGGAGGAGGGTTGTGTTAGGCCCCGACAGCCAGCGTAAAATCCTGTCGAATCTTATGAACATGGATCAACGAATGAATGGCGTCGTATGATCCATGTAGCCGACCCCACCTAGTGGGATAAGGTTTTGTTGTTGTTGTTGTTGTTGTCTCTTAAAAAAAAAGATGTTCAGAATTCATTCATACTATTAGAGTACTGATCTTAACTGAGAAAAATAAGATAAAATATATTCATTCATACTATTTGTGATATCGATCTACCATCTTTCTCTAAAAAAAGTCCATCTACCATCTTATTATAACCTTGCATTTGCGAAGGCTTGGATATGCGGTAATAACTGTTTTATATTTCTGCTAACCAGATACACGGTGAGACAGTGCAGAGTCATGCAACATTACAGGAGAAGGCAAAGAAGCTTCTGGAAGTCCAAAGCTTGGTCTGGCAGAGAGTAGATAAAATGTTTCAGAGTACTAGATGCATGGTTACATTTCTCAGCAATTCACCATTCTGACTTGCAGGTACCATATGCTACGTTGCTTCATATATTGCCATGCTTAGCTTTAGGGACTTGTGAAACTGTATTCTTTCTGATAATGGATATGCAAAAGTACAATTTACTTGGAGGGGCATACATAAAATAGCTGCTCCATAACAGGAGTTTTTCACTTTTTCTCTTTGAGGAACTTAAACCATGAAGAGTTAGATGAGTGACACACACTTGATGTTCACATCATCTTCATGTCAATATTCTCGTGTTGAATATAAGTTCAAACCTGAAATCAGAGTATTCCCATTATTAATGCACTATGTTATATGCATTGTAACAGCGAAATTTTAATCATCATACTCAAGCTCGGCATGTGATCAATAAAGCTTTAAAGGCTATGGGTGAACTGTGCTTAAACTCTTGAGATATTCCTCACTCAAATTAGACATGGATCTTGTGTGCGATATTATTGCCATCACTTTCATCTTACATGCACTTGCTTCTTTTTATGTTAGTTTGTGATGAATACGTGTTCTTTGTTGCTGTTGCCCCAACTTGGTCGGCGCCTGCCCAATTTGATATGCATAACTTAGTCATAGATTTACAATGTAAGGCCAAGGGTCTGACACTCTTATGTTTGGATGTTTGCCTTGTTCAGGGTTTAGGATCATGATTAAGAAGTTTTATGGACCTCAAAGTGATTTATATCATTAACCAGAGCTCTGCGGAAGCAAATTATGTTGTTTATTTGTTCAAATCCCAGAAGCTAATTGGTCGTGATTAAAACTATTGGCAGAAAGTTCATCCACATGTTGAAGATGCATTTTCGAAGGGGTAAGACGGAAAGGCATTATTTTAGGGCGTAGGACAAAAAGGTGGAGCAGCAACCAAATTGAGTTCAAGATGGTCATTTTTTCGTTCACACAATATCTGACCTATGTACATGGTTTGTTTGTATGTCCTCAAGCTCTCCATGAACTCTTAAATTCCAATATCCGGCAGAAATGCACATTTTGCAGATTCTTGAGACTTCACTGTTGCTTAGGTTCTTCATGCCAATGACAGAGGGATCGAGGCTTTGAGCAAAGAGCATCTTAAGCTATGGTATTGTGCCAACTGAAGCTTTTGTCTTGGGTTGTTTTGACTCTTCCCATGGCAAATATGATAACTTATTTCTACTTACAAGTGTAGTTTTAATAGTTCAAGAGGTTTCTCAATCCCTGAATAGTTTCATCTCAACTGACTCTTGTATCTGACGATCGTACAATTTATTTCCCTTGTATAATTTGTTACAAGGTTATAATGTGTAGTTTGTGTCGTAAATTTGACTGTTACGTAAGAAACATCATTAGACTTGCGTAACGTTAGAGTGCAATTGAGACCCAGAAAAGGAATCGATTTGAGTTGTATCACCGAGAAGGAAGTGCACTTAGAATGGTCAATAACAGGATGAATAATGGTGTTTTTACATACTAACTCAAATATATGGATTTAAATGGTCATTTGCCTCTTCCACGGACGAAATACCTTAATGGTTTAAAGATGTATTTTTTTTGTTCTGAATTATGTTTTTAACTTGTCTTAGAATAGTCGATGATATTGCTTACCGTCCGATCATATGTATACATTTCGAACCAAGTAGTGATTAATTTCTTCTCCGCTAGAATGTGGCTTGAATCACATGCTGATTTTGGTTTGTCTGGTCTGATGTCTTAATAATCTTTCTTTAGCACCGGATCAGTATCTTTTTCCAATTTAATTAGATATAAGTTATTGACGCAAAATTCCTAATCTAGTCGATGATATTTTAAATTGTTTGAACTTTAGCTTACATTAAATATGTACTCAACCATCATTGGTTGGCTTAATTGGTAAGATGGTTGAGTCTTAAGCCATTATGTTCATTGAGAATAAATTATTCGAGTCTTGGAGTTATTATGTTCATTGAGAATAAATTATTTTTACTCTATATTCGAATTTAGAATTATTAACTCTGTAACCCGGAGGGCGATGAAAAAAAAAAACATTTTCAGAATTTGGTCCTGGGACAAGATTCAAAACATGATCTAAAAAAAATAACAAAGAAACATTACCATCTGATTTGTAGTGGTTTAAAAATAATAATAAAAATTTTAGAGTAGCTATCTCCTCTCACAATGATTTTCTTTTCTGTACCTGGATCACTAAATTAAATCTTTAGGAGCGAAAATTTTAAAATCATTGACAACAATAGTAATATATCATTTGTATTAAAGATACTTCTAAGTAATCCATCTATTATATTATCATTCATAATACGATAATATTATTATGATGAATAATACTATACTACTGGTGGTTAATTATCGTAATTTTTGCGAACATCGCAAATAATAAATAATATATTATTGTCATCTTTTGTTTAAAGAATTATACTCATTAGTTATAAACAAATTTAGTCGATATAACATGAAATTATAATTTGAGTTACAAATTACAAGTACCTCTTTAATTATACAAGGCTTTTAAACTGACAATTTCTTTGTGACGGATATTTCAATAAAAAAAAACATATATATGATTTGATAAATTTTTTTTGTTATATTACTTAACAAATAATACTTGTTTATGCAATACACAATTACACGTTACTAATAAGTTATAAATAATAATTATTTTAGTGTCTTACCAATTAGTGTTTCTTTTCACTCTAGATCATGTTGAACGTTATTAGCCTAATCAACAGTTAATAATTTGTTGGTAATCACCAATCCAGTTATTTAAACATTAAAAATAAGTAATTCATTAATCAACTTGCTGCGTTTATTTTATTTTATTGTTTTCCGCTGGCTCTGCTGCGATTTCAAACCCTCCCCTTTGCTTTCCGTCTTCCTCTCCGTTTTCCATTCCTCCGAATTTATTCCCGCCGCCACCGCCGTCGTCCTCGTCCTTCTCCTCCTCCTCCTGCTCCACCACCTCCTCATCCTAATCGCTTTGGTTTCGAAGCTGAGATGGAGCTGGATCTGTGGATCTCCAAGGTGAAGGCAGGCGACCACCTCCAGGAGGACGAGCTCCAGCTGCTATGCGAATACGTATGCGCGTTTCTCTACCCCTCTTGAACTTTCGCTCGCTCCCGTTGGAGCTCGATTAGGGTTTTAACTTTTAACTGGATGTTATCGTTCCATAATTTAATCCTGGTTCTCGAATCGATGAACCAGCTTCGTCTGTTTGGGCTTCGCCTCCGACATTGTTGTGTAGTATGGAGCCATTCATCAGGACTAAACAAATGCATCTGAAGGAAAACTGGGAACTCGGTGTCTTTATCTCCTAATTGTGGATCATCCATAAAAATGGAATTAATGTAACCGAAGAAAAAAAATAGGAAAGTTGGATTTTTCTCTCGTAATTGCGGATACGGGTGTAAACTGTCTTTTCCACGATGACCTAGAAATAAATGAATTAATATGGTGTTGATGAAAATGTGGTGCAACATCCAAACTTTTTTGCGAACGTCAAAACTCTCTAAAATACGCATTTTGAAAAGAGAAAGTGAATATATTAACAAATTATATGTAGTATGTAAGATAACTTGGATTCTAGGATACAATTCTGATCTGAACTTGAAAGATTGCATATGATAACAGGTGAAAGAATTAACTTACTCAAACCTTACCAGGTGAAAGAAATTCTTATCGAGGAGTCAAATGTCCAGCCTGTAAACAGCCCTGTGACTGTTTGTGGTGACATACATGGACAGTTTCATGATCTGATGAAACTCTTTCAAACTGGAGGTCATGTTCCTGAGACAAATTACATTTTCATGGTGAGTTCGGCAACCTCATTAAATAAATCCTCTATTTTTTTATGTTCGTGATTATGATGTTATTATAACAATTCTTGCCAGGGTGATTTTGTAGATCGTGGCTACAACAGTTTGGAAGTTTTCACAATCCTTTTGCTTCTTAAAGCCAGGTATACAACATATGAGAATGTATTTGGTGACTGATCGAATTTATAAATATAAGAATGCCTAATTAGTTAAAAAACAAAACAAAAAAAAATCTGAACTTCAAATTCATGATTTGACATTGTCAAGAAAGTGTGAGGAAATTACATTTCTTTTTATCCTATTCCTTTGTCCATTTCCATTGTATTGTCCAATCCAAGTATCTTATGCTATCATTCAATAACTTTTTGCTGTTGTTCTTGTAGCCACATGCATAATTCAGAACCTGAAACCAAGGAACTGTAAACTCTTATTATTTGCAAATCTCTGTTGAAGAGCTGACATATCTGAAACAAAAAATATCAGATTACTTCTTTCTTGTAAAGCATATTATTTTCTAGGTGAGCCAAGGCATATTATTAAAATCCTATTGTTTACACCTCTATTTTTGTTGGATTGCTATGTAAAGTGGTGGTGTTTTTTATCTGGCTCTCTTGAGAAAAGACATGTAAATAATATGAGCACCATATAAGTGCCTTTCTCCTTGTTTGTTTATTTCAACAATGAGGTGTATCTGTGTCTCTTTTTTTCTTAAAAAGAAAGGTATTTTAATGTCTCATTTAGGATCATTTGTATGAGAATCAGAAATATTAGGTTAATTCTCACACCTAAGGAGCCATATTTGTCCACTTTTAGCCATTTCCATTTGAGTTTTAGATTTAGGATTATATAAGAATGATGCTTCGCACATCAAGTCATTAAGATTGCTGTTGTTCAATACTATTCTATCTTGTGGTGGTCGATGCCTTGTTTTTTGTTTTGCGAAAAACATTATTAAATCTAGCTTTTGCACATAATCTTGAGCTATATTGGTACAAAAATGCAATAAGCCCGTGTGAATTATCAACTTTGCTAATGTGAACTTCAAAGTGTAACAATCTCACACATGTAAGGTCAACCTCTTGATATTCTTTTTTTTTTTTTGCCTTTTGGACAAATTTGCTATACTCATTGTGTATCAGTTCTGATATGATATTTACTGTTTATGTTAATGAAGTTTCTTAAATGATCTTTTTTTAATGGGCTTCATCTACTTCATTAAAAATGCTATTTTACTTTGTTTTATTGAGTAGTCATTTGCTATCCTTGTCCTCAAGCTGTTGTTGCATCTACATCTCTTTTTTTTCATTCTCTTCCGCATGTTCATCTTATTAATGTCATCCATTCTTGGATGTTTTCCTGTCAGATATCCTGCAAATATCACCCTATTGCGTGGTAACCATGAAAGCAGACAATTGACTCAGGTATGTGATTATTCACTTGACACATACTTTCTGATGATAGTTGCAACTTGGATGCTGAAGTTTGAAGTATTATTTGATTCGAATTTACATGAGAATTGCCACATCTTTAATTTCATTCCAGTATCTGTTGCAGATTTCTTTGTTATTTGTCTTACCGAAGACCTCAGTCCTTGAACTGGGTTTCTAGTTGGAAAAATGGTAGTGTATGTCCGCCAATTATTTATTTGCTTAATTAGTGATCACCTTTTAGTCTTTTTTAACTTGAAGTTTATCTTTGACTTGTCTGTCCTTGAAATATTAAGCTGGACTTTGGTAGATAATTTTGTGTTAGATCTTGAAACCAAAATATGAATGGATATGCATTCTCTTAGTCCAACTGAACTTTCTTTTGGTTCATACTATGTGAACCAGTGTTTGAATTTCAACTTATTGTTTCTTTTAGGTGTATTTCATACTATGTTTCTCTCAACAATAAAATATCCATTAACGAGAAATGTCGCAAGAGTGGTAAACGCATTGCATTTTATGCCATTGAATGCCGGGATTCTTGTGGTGAAATCTTTGTTGATTTGCAGAATTATACATACATAAAGGTAATCTTGCTACATATCTTCGTGTTTACAATTTTTTTTTGCTACTGTTGGTCATGTTCCTTCACCGTGTCAGTGATTTTTTCTTCCATGTTATGATCTAAGAAAAAGCATCTTTCATCATAACTTTTCGAAGTGCATAAAAAAATGTATGCGTTATGGAGTTGTGATTTAACCTTATTTTTTAGGTTATTAATTAAATCGATAGATTTTCTTGTTAAACACATGAAAGTGTGTTCTTAATTATTCCTTAAATGATGAGGATGAGCATCATGGCATGAATATATATCACTGTGGCTTTCCCTCTACTGGATTACTACGATGGTCTGCTATGTAGGTTCAGAATTGAATGCAATTAGAATGAGTGAAAGGTAAAGAAGCTGGATCCATTCCGGACTTGCTATTACTGATGTGGTATTGTCCTAAAAAAATACTAAAAAAAAAATTACTGATGTGTATGTTGTAGGTTTTTTTGGGGGTGAGAAACATAATTAGTAGATTTGCCTCTCAAAAGAAAAAAAATAAGCGGTAGGTTTAACTACTTTTGGGGATAAACCATTCTTAAGATGATTCTTTCAATGGAAACCAAATTCCAATACTGTAACACCCCAATCATGTTTTCTCTTTTTCATCCCTTTTAGAATATAGCCCTAAATGTAACTTTGATCTTACACCTACTCTCGTACTAGAGCCTAATGGGTAATTGTTCCTACTATAATGCTATTCCATTATATTTATTGATCATAAAATTGCTACTTTTTGAATCTTTTCAATGTTTTTGGATTTTCATTGTCTTGTATGGTGCTTAGGGCATGTTGAGGTTGGTTCACCAAGTCAACAACTGTTGTAATAATGAAATAAAGGGAAGGAGAACTGTGTACACAGTTGGTTCTCTTTATTTTTGACAATGTTTTAGAGACTTATATTTAATCTTTTTGGTTTCTTTTCCTATTCCTTTTCCTTGAACTTTCAACTTCTTTATGGTGCTTATTTGACAGATCCTTATGTGCAATGATACTGCAAACTATTGCTACGAAAATATTTTTAATGTGCTGACTTAAGAATAGAAGCGGGTTAGCTGTAGATAGTGCAAACTGCATATGCCTCGAGAATCTCACATGGAATGCTAAACTTCTTTGGAAATGGAGGAGTTAAAATTTGTGTATGACTTGTGTTTGTTAAGGATATAAAATATATGATGTTGCTTTTCTTAATGATTTAAGCTTTTAGAAAAATTAGTTAGCACATCAAATTTAATATGAACCAAAGATCAAAAGCTCAAACCTCATTAAGCTCTTATTAAAAATGTATTTTCCTCTCTTTGTTGTCCACGTGGTTGGCTACGCTAGATCAAAGTTGTTAGCAGCCCACACATGACGGAGAATGTTAAGAATATAAAATATATGATAGTTGCTCTTCCTAACTCCGCCTATATTTTATAGCCGGTCCCAAGCCCGGATAAAGGAGGAGGGTTGTGTTAGGCCCCGACAGCCAGCATAAAATTCTGTCGAATCTTATGAACATGGATTAACGAATTGGCGTCGTATGATCCATGTAGCCGACCCCACCTAGTGGGATAAGGCTTTGTTGTTGTTGTTGTTGTTGTTTCTTTTAGGTGTATGTCTGTTTCCTTGTGCAATGCTATTGAGGTCCCTTGTATTATGATTTCAGTGCCTTTCTGTTTTTTTCCTGAAATGTGCAACACCTCAATCATTCTAAGACATTCAATAGTGTTCTAGAAATATGTTACATGGTAAGACCTGATGCTTTAGAATTATTCAATCACTCAGGAGAAATTAGTCCACATTGTCTTTGATTGAGACATGGTTGTTTCTTTTTTCAATTGTAGTTTTAGTGCAATGAAATTGACTCAGATTGTAGCCTTTCAAATCAATTATATAGTATTATCATGAACCTCACATGGACATTGGTATAACAAGTCATAATTTTCAACACCTGTCATATTTGTTTGTTTTCTAAATATCTGCAGTGTTCGATTAGACATGTTGTGTTTGACCTGAGGCGTGTAAGGCATTCTGAGTTTCTAACTCTGATGTTAGCTACGTCCTATCCCTTATTTAGTTAGGCAAGCCCTTGAGATAAGCTGTGACCTGAGTGCCAGAAATATGCGCCAATCTTTCTATTTCTATGTCCTTGTGTAACATGCTTTTTCTTTCTGTCCAGTAATTACAACCATTAATTTGAAAAGGTGTTTGGCTAAGTTTATAAACAAGTTAAAATGGTTTATAAATTAATATAAAATTTTCTGTGTTTGGTAAGGTAGAAAGTTCTTATTTTGCAACTTTTTTTTTGAGGAAATATTTCTTTTTTGCAACTTATAAGTAAAAAGAAAAAGAGGGCTCCGGCTTGTATTTTTCTTGGCTTATAAGTCATATTGTCAAAAGATAATCTATCTTCTCTTCCTTTTTTACTTTATTTAATTAAAATACTTTATATTAATATTAAAAAATATATAGTAAATCATATCATTACAATTTTATTTCTATATTATGTTTTTTTGCATTACATATTTCAAGGGCATTTTAGTCGTTTAATTATAAAACTAACTTATTAATCATGTTATTACCATATGATACGCAACTTATTATTATCAGTATATTTATCCAAACATGTAATTATTTATTTTTTTAAAATTGACGTCATCATTTAAAGTGCTTACTAACACTATAATGTATCAGCATTTTCTTATCAGTTAAGACAAATGGATCCTCAATGATACTCATGTAAACTAATTGGAAAATTGTGTGGCTCTTTCAGGTTTATGGTTTTTACGATGAGTGCCAGAGGAAGTATGGAAATGCTAATGCATGGCGGTATTGCACTGATGTATTTGACTATCTTACCCTGTCAGCAATTATAGATGGGACTGTGAGCTACCTTTCTTTGTACAATGATGATTTTTTATTTTAATTTAGTTGTGATACTAACAAGACAAATTTTGGAAAACTTTTAGGTGCTTTGTGTTCATGGTGGTCTTTCACCAGATATCCGAACTATCGATCAGGTGTTTCTTCGTTGACTTTGTTGTTCTTCCTGTCTATGATTGTTCCGAAATTGCCATACTGTTGCTAATTTTAGATTGCTAATATATTATATATTGCTATCAATGGCCTTCACATTTGCAAATCTAAGAATTTGACCATGTATGTTATTTGTATTTGGGGAGTTTTAGATGTTATTATGCCCTGATATCAGTGTCTCAATTAAAAAAATAACCATAATAATTATTGGGCATTGTAATAGTTTTTTGAAGTACCCGTTTCAAAAAAATAGTTTTTTGAAGTAAAGATGAGGTAAACTTTTTCCACAACCTCTGTGGCAACTCATAAAAATCAAAGGATTCAATTTTCTTTGTCCCAGTTTCCGAGTGCTTCAACATAATTTTCAACATGAAATAAGTGAATGTTGAACCTACACTTGTGCTGTTTTGGTGGTGTATGCTTATCCTGTTGTGCATGGAAACGGGACATAATGTGGGATATGAACCAGCATTTCCAACTCTTGACATGGCAAGATGAAACAATCAAACACAACAATAGTTAGGTTTAATTCTGACATCTTCAACTATCACGATCCAATTGGATTCTGTTGTAGAACTGGTGCATTGAATAAAAAATCACCCCTCCTGGTGTACTTATAGCTATAATGCAATATTTGGCTCGTACTAATGGTGACTATAGGCTACAATGCTGTGGGGAGCATTGTCTCTATCTCATGATGGCCTGTGTGATGTTCTCGAAGCTGGCTGTTCCTATTTTTATGTGATATCAATTGTAACCTTAGGATTTGCTGTATCTTCTCTCAAAAGAAAAAAAAAGGTTTGCCTGTCTCTTTCTTATGAAATTTCTTTCATTTCTCATATGTAGATAAGGGTGATTGATCGCAACAGTGAGATTCCTCATGAAGGTCCCTTCTGTGATCTCATGTGGAGTGACCCAGAAGAGATAGAAACTTGGGCTATCAGTCCACGTGGTGCAGGTTGGTTGTTTGGTTCCAGAGTGACCTCAGAGGTGCATGAACCTTTTAACTTCCTTAATATTGCCTGTGTTTTGGCTATTTGAAGAAATCTGAATGCTTGAATGTCCATTTAACAGTTCAATCATATAAACAATCTTGATCTCGTCTGTCGGGCACACCAGCTAGTCCAGGAAGGTCTCAAATACATGTTTCAGGACAAAGGGCTTGTAACAGTGAGTTATAGGCATATTTCAGGCATTCCTGAATCCTGATTATTGTGTTGACCCATCAAGCTAGTTCAATTTTAGTTGCTCTTATTTTCCATTTAATTCTTGAATCTTGTTGTACACCTGCTTTCTCAGGTATGGTCTGCTCCTAATTATTGTTATAGATGTGGGAACGTTGCTTCGATATTGAGCTTCAATGAAAATATGGTAAGCTGCAGTTTGCTACTCTAATATCTTAGCAACCTTAAATGAGAGGTTTGAAAACAGTAGTATTATTGTTGCGGGAAAAACAAATCAGCTGGTTGTTCTCGGTAATCATAGCCATTGTTCTTTTAATTGAACTGGTTATATGTTGATAATGACAGGAGAGAGAGGTGAAGTTCTTCACAGAAACGGAGGAAAATAATCAAATGCGGGGGCCAAGATCAGGCGTTCCCTACTTTTTGTGAAGAAGGTGATAACTGTTTCTTCGACTCTGTTTCTGCTTAGAACTTGTTTACGTTGTCCAGTCATGCGAAGATTCATCAATGTCCATCGAAAGGATAACATAGTGAGATGAATGAGAAATGGCTGTACATGTTAACACGTTCTGGATCTTCACTTGCTTGAGATAAATGCAGATGTTGGAAATTTTCTGTATATTATGATTTAAGTGAAAATAGCTGCCGTCTTATTCTTTTGTCATTGTATGGCTTCCTAGTTATGTGGGACCTATTCTTTTCTAATATTTTTTTTCACATTGTTGATGTTGGGGGTTTGACTTGGTGCAGGAAGAAACTTTGTCTAATAACGTAACTTTTGATCATCCTTGTTTTTAGTTCTAGAAATATCATTTGCATGTATTGCAGCTGTGCCGAAACTAGTCGGTCTCAATGAAATTGTCATCCCGTTCAACTGCTTGAGGATAACAATACATTAGAAAAAAAAAACTAATAGTTACCATAAAAATCTAGTGCATTTTAGAACGATACAAAATAGACAGTGTTTTATAAATTTGTGGTGTACTATTAAGATATACTCTATCAAGATGTTATCAATGGGTAAACTCGATTAGTTGCTGAAAAATATAAAACAAACTTCCCTTGTGATTAGGGACCGTTTGATATGAGGTAATGAAAATTCTTCTCAAAAAATGAGACAATATAGATATATTATCGATTATTTTATTTAGATATATTGTCATATCATATTGTCTCGTTTTAATTATCAATTGAAATATATTTTGAATTTTAAATATTTTATTAATAAATAAATATCATTTAACTTCATTTTCTTTATCATTTGAATTTTTTTCAAACAACTCTTAATTTTAGTTCATCTTTTTTATCTATATTCATTTTTTTATTTTTGCTTTGTTTAGTTATAAAAATATATGATTAAAATTTGAAATAATTTTTAAGAATATTTTGATAATTTGTTCTCTAACTGTTTTGACCATTATTTAAATTATCATTACTTATCAAATATTGTAACGTGATATTGTTGATAATTTAAGCAGGTGATAATCTATTTAAATGAATGATCTCAATTATTAGTTAATTAAATCGGTAATGTACTAACAACCTTCTTAGATTTCTATTTATTTTTATATGTATACTATAAAATATAATACTAAATGAATGTGTAAAAAATAATAAAAACAATTGAATAATATCCTTTTAGTTGACATTAAATAAATAAATAGTAATAAAATGTTTTATTTTTTAAGTAATAATATTTGTAGTAATTTTAACTTTAAAAATTTCTTGTTTAAAAATATTTTATAACAGTTTTTCCATTTTAAATTTTATCCCTTACCTTTTTCCCCTGTCTTTCGTCTACGCATTTCAAATTAATTTTCCTCAATTGACTTTCCATATGCATATCACTGATTTCCTATTCTAATTCACCAATAATTTAAATTAACCTTCCTTATTAGTAATTTACTATTATAAATTCATCTTTCATAATACATTTCTTTCCTATTTTCTCCCATTTCAATCCTGCATCTTTCTTCCTTAATTATATTTTTCTTATTTTCTATTATTTTTCATATTTTCACGATATTTAAACCCACAAAACCCCAGATCGAATCATATTTCTTTTTCAACCCGGTTTTGATTTTGAATTTTTTTTAAAATTAATTTTCTTGCTAAATTAAACCCGATCATGTCACGGGACGTTTTTCGTGACACGAAACGTGAAGCCTCGCGGCACCAGTGCCGCTCAACTTATAGCCCTCGGCCGCTTAGCGTCGAAAACATGGAACACATGCAGCCGTCCCGCATTGCGTAATATTGTGGAGTACCCAGTTATCCGTCCTTAGGGCATTTATCTTGTAAGGCCGTCCTTATGAATGGCCAAGTAGGTGACGTTCCTGTAGGGTACGTCTTTTGCATCTTCAATATGTAACAAGACTCCTATACCTATGGTACACTGGGAGGAGTTCACTAGTGCCTTCCGAGGTCCAATTGTATGTTATGTTTAATCATATTTAATACAAGTAAGCTTTTCTTTAATTCTAGTGTCATGACCTTGAGCGTGGGGTGACAACCCACATCGGTGTTCCTTCGTGTCGTCCCGTGGTCCCTTCGTCGCCCCTTCGGACTTTAAGCGCCCAAGCGCATACATTAGTGTCGCAACGCGCTAATGCCATGGTCTCGTGACGAGTAGTCCAACACTCTAGTCATGTCCGTGATTGAATGCCTATAAGAGCAACTCTCGGCATAGTCGTCTCGACCATAAAACTTTCGCTGCAAAATCAAAACAGGCTTGGCTAGGTGCCTATCCGCCTAGTCGCCGCACATGGTCTAGTGTCCGAGAATGACCTCGTGACAAGTGGCATCAGAGCAGTTCTTCTTGCTCGGATTACCCAGCGATGATGACTCGCTTGTGTCGTCGCAACGTGCCCTGACGTAGGAAACGTGCTTCCGCTCAAATACTCCATCACGTCCAGGCGCACTAGCCCCATGGTCTTTGATCGTGGACGCCAACGAGGAATGCATGGCAAGCCTCCTCGCCGCACGCCCAGTCGTGCCCCGCAACATGTTCCTCATACACCCGTGTCGTGTCAAGGAACGTCCGTCATGCATCATGATGGCGGATTGATTGCCCCGCCTAACCGGGATGATCATGCGTCGCTCACTCGAACAGATCAACCACCCTAGGTATACAGTCGGGAATCCTGAAGTGTCGCGCTGCGTCAAAAAGTGGCCATATGCTCCGCATGATGATCTTGCGCTGCTCATATCATGAGATCGCTTACACGAGCGTCGTGTAACTCGGAGGACCCGTGTCACATTCAGGGACTGTCGGTCATGCACTATCATGGTGACCTGACGCTGCTTGGTATTTCGTGACGTCGCATCGCATGCCCAGTCATGCAACGTGAAGTGCACAACCACTTCACGAGAAAAATTGGCTTAAAGACAAATATCAAGGTTCATGGTCCCTTTTTGGCCAGAGAATATCATCTTTTCGGCCAAGGAGCATCAATCACAAGCATCCTGTCGTGTCGCAGCATCGCCTGCCACGCCACGATAACTTTCAGGAATGAAGCAAAGCGTTGATTACTTGCAAACACTCGCGGACGAGCTGTCACCCTTGCCTGCCTCGTCAAGTGTCGCCCCGCAAGCGGCGCGATGTCATCCATCAAGGAGTGTGACTAACCTGATACATGACAACGCAAATCGACGCATCAACTCAGCGACCAATTTGGCAAATAGTCTGAGCGTCGAGCATCGGCGAACCTTGGCATGCTGCTGTCAAGCGTTCTGCCACCAACCGAAGGAAGGAGTGCCCTTTCCTTTCGGACATCGACTCGAGTAATCGAAGCGGTCTCCAAGGATCGCAATGCGAAGGTTTTGAAGGACACATTGACGATGTCGTCCCTTCGAATGGAGATGGAGGTAATGTTGGGAGCTCATGCCACGAGTTCACCAACCGCAGTCCGCTTATCTAAGCGAAACGTCTTCACAAGCATCCGCACGGATCAGTGAAGGCCCGGAACGGCTACTCTTTCATAAGGGTCAAGCCGCCCGGTGGACGAGTATGTCAAAGGTGTATGATCTAGGATGACAAGCACAGTGTCATTACTTTGTCCAAGGTGCGGACGGACGAGCATCTAAGGTGCATCCTCTTCGTGAACGAGTACAACGATCTCGCCCCGTTCATACCCCAAAGGGATTGTCAAAGCTTCAAAGGAGGTCCCAGGATCGGAAGAAGGCATATTCCAAGAACCCTGCAAGATGTGACAAACTCAGGATGGCGTTGCCATCGCGATAATGTAGAATGTGACAAACATGCATCCCAGACATGAGACAGAAGAAGTGACAGTTCATCAATTATGCAAGCCCTGACAAGTTGGGACTGGAGGTCAAGATCGCATTGTTCAACATCGGCCGGATGGACATGTAGAAGGAGGAAGTGAAAGGAATCACCGAGCTCCGCCTACAGTGTTCTCAGGAGGATGAAGACCCAGTGTTGGTGCTCTTCAAGCAGAGGGGTTAGAAGCTTTGGACTAGGAATGAGTTGGAACGACCGGATTGTCCAACATCCGTTCACTAGTCGACGCTGTCAAGTCAATTCGGACAAGTCCCATACCACCAAAGCCCTTGGGCAAGGGCAATGGTGGGGGAGAGAAGCTCAAGTCGCAAGGAGGAAGCTACTTATGCCGAAGACAAAGATCGCCCATCGAAGTAGAAGAAGCGAGTCGAACCACAGGCACATGTGGGGAGACCCTCATCGTCGCTCACTATAGCGACTGTGAGTGGACAAGGTGCGAAATGTTATACCAAAGAACCTTGCTCTACCTTAAACCGTCGAGATATCTCTTGTCCACCAAGGATAAGGTGGAGCTGTTCTCAACGCTCGGCGGACGAATGACTCAATATTGCAGACATCTGCAACTTGGAGATAGCGAGTTGAACCACAAGGAAATGTGGGGGGACTCTCGTCGCCCATTATGGCGACTTGGATGGACAAGGCGTGGATTGTCAAATCAAGGAACCTTGTCCCGCCTCAAGACTGTCAAACATCAGGTGATCACCAAGGAGGAGGTGGTCCTGCACTTTTCGTTCGGCAGAGGTATGGAAGACTCTACGTTGCAATTATTTGCAACATAGAGACGTTGAGTCAAGCCCACAAAGAGACCTGAAGCGTCCCAAGGTATCCGTGGGAAGACTCTCGTCGCTCATCATAGCGAACCCAGACACTCGAAGCAGACAAGCTACAAGCACCGACATCGGAAAGCTTGTGCTGTTTCAAGCCGTCGAAATTCAGGAATGATCATCGAGGGTGAGATGGTCCCGTACTTCGCATTCGACGGAAGGGAGACCTTATGCTGCGGCCATCCGCAACATGAAGCATCGAGTCAAGTCATGCATGTCGAATGACGAGACTCTTCATCGTGTTCTACACGACCCTGAAACAACTCTTCTCCGCGCTATTCCTGAAGGCATACAAGAGTTGTTTCACCTCCAAAAAAGCCAAACCACACAAGTTGACGCTGCGCAAGTCGAAGAGAAGTGAAGCCAACAGAGACTTGATGGACGGATAGTTGCTTGATGAAATCAGACCGCACATGGCGGATTCCACTGGCGCTGCACAAGTGATGATCCCGGATTAGACGATCAGCGAGCGAAGCAGGCCTGAGGGAGGAGTCCTCAGCGAGACCCCAAGGAGCGGGCATTCCTGACGTTGCGTGATGCTGGTGAAGTCGAAGTCAAGGCAAAGAAGGCAGAATTGAACGAGACAAGCGAAGTCAAGACTCAAGAAGAAG
This sequence comes from Pontederia crassipes, assembly GCA_030549335.1. Lineage (NCBI taxonomy): Eukaryota > Viridiplantae > Streptophyta > Magnoliopsida > Commelinales > Pontederiaceae > Pontederia > Pontederia crassipes. The sequence continues at coordinate 8,196,218 of CM060189.1, forward strand.
GCCCCGAGGAAGCCCGGACAACAGCGTCGGGGGCGTCGCCGACTTTGGTGGGGGAGAATGTCACGGGGCGTTTTTCGTGACACGAAGCGTAAAGCCTCGCGACACCAATGCCGCTCAACTTATAGCCCTCGGTCGCTTAGTGCCAAAAACATGGAACACATGCAGCCGCCCCGCAATATGTAATATTGCGGAGTACCCAGTTATCCGCCCTTAGGGCATTTATCTTGTAAGGTCGTCCTTATGAATGGCCAAGTAGGTGACGTTCCCGTAGGGTACGTCTTTTGCATCTTCAATATGTAACAAGACTCCTATACCTATGGTACACTGGGAGGAGTTCACTAGTGTCTTCCGAGGCCCAATTGTATATTATGTTTCATCATATTTAATACAAGTAAACTTTCCTTTAATTCTAGTGTCATGGCCTTGAGCGTGGGGTGGCAACCCACATCGGTGTCCCTTCGTGGCGTCCCGTGGTCCCTTCGTCGCCCCTTCGGACTTTAAGCGCTCAAGCGCCTACATTAATGCCGCAATGCACTAATGCCACGGTCTCGTGACGAGTAGTCCAACACTCTAGTCATGTCCGTGATTGAATGACTATAAGAGCGACTCTCGGCATAGTCGTCTCGACCATAAAACTTCCGCTGCAAACTCAAAACAGGCTTGGTTAGGTGCCTATCCGCCTAATCGCCGCACGTGGTCTAGTGTCCGAGAATGATCCCGTGACAATCACACCAACTACTCTATTTTAAAATTACCTAAAAACATGGCTTTTGGAATGAAAATTTTTCTCTCTACTATTTCTTTTTTTTTCTTTATCTTTCATCCACCTATTTCAAATTAATTTTCCTACTCAATTTCTAATTGACTTTTTTCATATCACTAAATTTCTATTCTAATTTATCACTAATTCAAATTAACCTTCCTTATTACTAATTCCGTATTATAAATTCACCTTTCATTGTATTTTTTTTATTTCTTTCTTATTTCTCTCCCATTTCAACTTGCTACCTTAATTATACTTTTCTATTATGTTCATATTTTCACTATATTTATTTATTTTCACTATATTTATTTATTTTCGGCTCAATCTGATTTGCTCGGATTGATCTGATTTTTAAAGATGATTTCTTATTAAATCAAACCTTTTGAAATTACTGATAAAAATATGCGTTTTTGTTGATGTATGCAACTATGCATGTCACTTTTCCTTCTACAGTCCCTATAATCGTTTTACCGTGCAAATTAAAAGATGTACGGTCTTAAAAAGAATCTTTGGGAGCCAGTAAATAAATATACTTTGCAAATTAATTAAGGTTATTGTCAATGAATAAGTCTTCAAATTACTTGTTTATATTCATCAAATCACCACCACTAAATATAAATACTTGATTTTAAAAAGCCATGGGAAAAAAACATTAAAAAAAAATTGCATGTTCTGCATGCAAGGGTGGTTATGTGCTCTACAAGATCAAATCCGGCATCAAATCAATTAAACGAGAACTAATAAAATTATCTCTCTGATTTCATATACCACTCGACGATGTATCATATCTTACGTGCATGGACGCACGTACACCCGCGAGAAGTGCGATCTTTTTTTAAGTATGCATGCAACAGCAGCCATGCATGGACAAGAATAGCTAAAAGTTTCACGTAGATAAACTAGTCTTAAATATGCATTGTAATGCAAACATGACCAATAAGTTTTCACTAACATAGAATCAACAGCAAGTAGAAAATTAGGTGAATAACCACCTACACAAACTACTAGATCTATAGTTTGTATATGAGAGAGAGAGGGGGATAACTAAGAGAAGTATCATGCCGGTGATACTTTAGGACATTAGAAAGATTGTTCATAATAGTAGATTCTCTTCTTCAGCCCATCACACTGCCTACGAACTCACTTGCTTGCATGCTCCTCCTTGTTCCCCTTGGAAAGCAGATCCTTATTCTTGGACACATCATAAAATCCCTACACAGCATAAGAAATCAGTTACACATTTGATAATTGATTTGGAGGTACTAACTACTAAGGATGAGATTGCATGGGGCAAGTCGACAGGGCTTACCATGTCATCCAACTCCTCGAGGAGGAGATCCCATTCTGTAAAACAGCAGAGATCATCCACAGATCGTTCAATGTCGTAATCATTTAGCTCGAGAACCTTCTTGTTCAGCTTAATCTGCTCAAATCCCATGTCTTCAAGCTCCTTCAGCAGAGTATTCTCCACTTGTTCGAAAGCTTCAGCTCTGGAGACTGGTGGCTCAACAGATGTTAACGTTGCTCCAGGTGTAGGTATAGGCTTTGAAGAAGCCATTTTGGTATCAGGATCTGCAATATGATCATGTGACATCTCATTGTCAAATGCCTCAACATCTCCCCTGTCGGCTTGGACCTCATCGCCGAATGGCTCAACGTTTGCTTCACCATCAGTTACTTGATTGTCAAATGCCTCAACATCTCCGGTGCAGGCTTGGACCTGTTCGTCCAATGGTTCAGCATTCGCATTACCAACTTGATTGTCAAATGGTTCAATATCTCCGGTGCCGGCTTGGACCTGATCGTCGAATGGCTCAACGTTCGCATTGCCATCAATGGTTTGATTGTCAAATGGATCAACATCTCCGGTGCCGGCTTGAACCTGATCGTCGAATGGCTCATGGACATTCACATTACCATCAGTGACTTGTTTGTCAAATTCTTCAACATTTTCATCAAGGGGTTCAGCATCCGCATCTATGACTCCGAGGTCATCAGTAAAGCTGCCTTCAGGTGGTAGATTCAAATTGATATCGCAAAGAGAAGAATATGGGATGTCAACCTATCAAAATGTATTGACATATGACAAAAGGTATTGAGGATTCATGATTTTTTTTTGCAAAACAAAAAGAAAACGAGAAAGAGATATAAAATGATATGGCGAAATTAATCACTTCAATATAGTTCAAGAGAGACCTGGATGAGAACCCGAATTCGCTGACCAAATTGTTTCCCAAAAGGCGAGGCCAATTTCCAGACTGAGAGATACCTACCAGGATCTGCCGGGGAGACAAAATCCACGGCAATGTCGATTTCCTCGTTAGCTTGCAAGCCTACCAGAGGAATCTGCAGAAGAAAATTTGTTTAAAGCTCCACATTACAAGTTTATGAATAAACCCGTCTACTGATAAATTTGTGATCATCATTGCATTTAACTCTTTTCAAGTTAAAGGGCAAAAATGCCAAGTTTAACCTGCAACCGAGCTGGGCGTCTCTTCATAATTCGATCTCCTCCAACCCATACAAGTTGTGTGCCACAGGGCCATGCGACATAACCATTGTTTCGCATCCTCCATATCTTAGTGAATGGAGTCGAAGGAGGCATTACAGTGTCATCGAAGACAGTGACATCTCTGATAAAGCAACTTTCAAGCCGCATATATTTGCACAGTATGGGCTCAAGATTGTGGAGGGGTGAAGACATCTTCTGCCCAAAACTCTGGTCCTGTAAGAAGCAAAAGTTGTGACAATATACAGATGGATAGAAATAGTTTTGAGTCACATTGATGAGAACAATTCAGTATTGGAACCTACGTAATGTTTTCCCTTGATGTCGGCATAAGAAACTTCATCAGACGTCATAGAGAAGCAAGTGCTACACAAAACGCGGTCAGCATTCCTGCAAAGAAGATGATAAGATGAGCTGAGGCAATTGTGAAACATTGCGATTGTTCTACGAATTTCAGCGCTTACATTGGAGACTTAGATTTTGGCCCAGTGATTGGGAACATTCCACAGCCATCACACGAATAAGTCCGGTGCAACCAGTCATTGTAAACTTTAAGTCTTCCAGCAAGAGTAGCAGCAACATCATCTGTGTTATCGGAGGCCACAGTACTTCTATTGCTACCCCAGGCATATGGCAGTTTGCCGGCGCCGTCAGGTGAATACCCTAATGAATTTGACAGGGCAGGAGATTTCAAAGCAACTAAATTCATCAGGCCGGCTCCATCACGGCCGGCGTTCAAAAACCTCAACTGCCTCCCAAGGCGAGATCTTGAAGGCCTCAGTTCCTCTCTTGCATTAGCACGGCCTGGAGATGCCCCACCACCTGCTGCGCAGTCACTGGGGGGAAGCACTCTGGCAGGGGATATTGCTTCCGGAACAGGAACACGAAGTGGAGCAGCAGTAAGCGGAGCATGCGATGGTGGTGCCGGTCGAGGAGCATTCGAGTAGAGACCGGCCGCAGGGTACTGCCTCAATCCAGGCGCTGGAGGTGGCAGATCCTTGAGAAATCCATAAAAGGTGCTGGCCTTCCAGGGACTCATCAGTGCTGCATCTGTTGTAATTGGCTTGATATGATCTGGCTGCTGTGGTGCTGCCCTTGGGAGGCTGAGTAAATCAAGCACGGCGGCAGCATCTGTGGCAATGTCGTCTCTCAGCTGAACATTAATTCTGAGAGGATTCAGATTCTGGGTAACGACGGCATCCAGCAGCTCAGAATCATCGTCCAGCGATACCAAGTCTCCATCTTCGTCCACATAGCCGAGGGTCAGATCGGCATTGATCCTGAACTTGAAGAGAATGATGATCGTTCTTCTGAGGACACGCAGGTCGAGGACACGGGCGCGAAATCTCTTCAGCACGTCGCCATACTTCACCTGAAAAGATCGAGAGGATGCAATCAGAGCAACGATCGAAAGCAGGGTGCGTCCGGGGACACATAGATAGCTATTTCGATCAAAATCCAGAGAGGAAAACTTGAAACTCAATTCGAATCTATATGCAACAAAAACAGCAGAGAAAGATTACAACTTTTTTCGCAAGGTCTACAAAAAAAAATCTCTATTCGCCATCGCGAGCGCCAAAAAAAAAAAAGGCCATGAAGAATTCAATAGAACCTTTTAATAAAAAGAAATCAAGAGTTTAGTTCTCCTCTATAACGAAAACTTTAAGATGGACTTGAATGCTTATATAAAAATAATATTATGTTGATCGAAAGAAGAGGATCTGAGTTTATTCTTATGTACTTTTTTTGTACCAGTTCGATGAATCTTTCAGTTCATTGATGAGATTTTACTCCCAACAGCTACACAACGCTATCTCAAATTATTCGGGTCACGTAAAACACCAAGAATCGATCCGATACAGTTATACCTTTGCAATAAAAAATAACGAAACTTGCATGTGAGATACGAAGACCAAAATCAATTTTTGTTTGAAAGAACTGAGAAGAGTATAAACAAATATATGAACGAACACTAAATCATCCTGAGAATTCCGCTCAAGATAGATTGGCAATGATCCATCAAAAAGAATAAAATTCGTGCGATACCTTAACCACCACGACTGATGACTCCATGTCCATGGAAGCGAACTAGAACGCAGAACGTAGAACTCGCAGCGGTCAGCGCTTATGGGGGGAGAAGTGAACTTTAATATAGTTATGTTTGTTAAAAGGCATTAGTTTGTTTCTATGCCAAACAAACCCTAATAACATATTTTCAAAAAATAATATATTCTAATAATGAATAAAAAAATAATATGTTTATTTATTTAATCATATATTCTGATCATTTTTATATCATATATATATATCTGTATTTCTTCAAAATGGCTTGTTTATTGTAACAAATTATTTTCATCTTATTTTTTATTTGCTCACAAAAAGCTGTTAGTCTTTTTTGATTTGAAGTTGTTCTTAACTTGTATAAAGATTAAAATTTATATAATTTTCTATTTGAACAATTAAAAATTCATTAGGTCTTTTTTTCTTATACCAAAAAAATGATAATGATAAAATCACTTAATTTCATATTAGTTTTCACTAAAAATAACAAAAGTTCTTCATTTTTTTTCTAAAGTGAATATTTTAAGATACTTTTTTTCTCTTTCAAAGTTGTGTAAAGCAAAATATATTTTGAAGAAAAAACCTTATTTTTAAATGTTACACAAACTAGAAAAAAATGTAGCAAATATTGTAAATCATAAAAAACAATTTTGACATATATTCAAAATATAATGGACCAAATCCAAAATTCTCATTGATTTGGTTGTTATGGAAAAATAACAAATCATTAAAATTAATCAAAATAAATAATATAAATAGTTTTTTAGATTCTTTGTTGAATTGATTATGATATATAATCAGTTAACAAAATAATTGCTATCTGAATTCCGCAAAAAAAATATTAAAACAAAATTTCCAACAAATTATCATCATATAAACAAGAAACAAAGAAAATATTTCATTCCAAAATTTTATTGTATTCCCTTTCCTTTTATATTTACCTTTTCTTTTATTATCTTCTTTTTCATTAAACATAACAAAAGTTCTTTATTTTTTTGCTAAAGTGAATATTTTAAGATACATTTTTTCTCTTTTAAAGTTGTCTAATATTTATATAGTAAAGAAAAATATATTTTGAAGAAAAAAACTTATTTTTAAATGTTACACAAACTAGAAAAAATGTAGAAAACATTGTAAATCATAAAAAAACAATTTTGACATATATTCAAAATATAATGGACCCATAATATTGAATCAAATTCAACTCCGATTCTCATTGATTTGGTTGTTATGGAAAAAAGTAACAAATCATTCAAATTAATCAAAATAAATAATATAAATAGTTTTTGAGATTCTTTGTTGAATTGATTATGATATATAATCAGTCAACAAAATAATTGCTATCTGAATTCCACAAAAAAAAATATTAAAACAAAATTTCCAACAAATTATCATCATATAAACAAGAAACAAAGAAAATATTTCATTCCAAAATTTTATTGTATTCCCTTTCCTTTTATATTTACCTTTTCTTTTATTATCTTCTTTTTCATTAAACATAACAAAAGTTTTTCATTTTTTTGCTAAAGTGAATATTTTAAGATACTTTTTTTTCTCTTTTAAAGTTGTCTAATATTTATATAGTAAAGCAAAATATATTTTGAAGAAAAAAACTTATTTTTAAATGTTACACAAACTAGAAAAAATGTAGCAAACATTGTAAATCATAAAAATCAATTTTGACATATATTCAAAATATAATGGACCCATAATATTGAATCAAATCCAACTCCGATTCTCATTGATTTGGTTGTTATGGAAAAAAGTAACAAATCATTCAAATTAATCAAAATAAATAATATAAATAGTTTTTGAGATTCTTTGTTGAATTGATTATGATATATAATCAGTCAACAAAATAATTGCTATCTGAATTCCACAAAAAAAATATTTAAACAAAATTTCCAACAAATTATCATCATATAAACAAGAAACAAAGAAAATATTTCATTCCAAAATTTTATTGTATTCTCTTTCCTTTTATATTTACCTTTTCTTTTATTATCTTCTTTTTCATTAAACATAACAAAAGTTCTTCATTTTCTTGCTAAAGTGAATATTTTAAGATACTTCTTTTCTCTTTTAAAGTTGTCTAATATTTATAGAGTAAAGCAAAATATATCTTGAAGAAAAAACCTTATTTTTAAATGTTATACAAACTAGAAAAAATGTAGCAAATATTGTAAATCATAATAAACAATTTTGACATATATTCAAAATATAATGGACCCATCATATTGAATCAAATCCAACTCCAATTCTCATCGATTTAGGTGTTATGGAAAAAGTAACAAATCATTCAAATTAATCAAAACAAACAATATAAATAATTTTTTAGATGATTTGGTGAATTGATTATGATATTAATCAGTCAAGAAAATAATTGTTAATTGAATTTCAAAAAAATATTAAAATAAAATTTCCATCAAATTATCATCATATAAACAAGAAACAAAGAAACTATTTTTTCATTATTTCCTTTTATATTTACCTTTCCTTTTATTATCTTCTTTTTCATTAAAAATAAAAAAAAAGTGCTTCATTTTTTTTGCTAAAGTGAATATGTTAAAATATTTTTTTCTCTTTTAAAGTTGTCTAATATTTATAGGGTAAAGAAAAATATATTTTGAAGGAAAAACCTATTTTTAAATGTTATACAAACTAGAAAAAAATGTAGCAAATATTGTAAATCATAAAAAAAACAATTTTGACATATATTCAAAATATAATGGATCCATTATATGGCATCGAATCCATTTCTCATCGATTTGGATGTTATGGAAAAAGTAACAAATCATTCAAATTAATCAAAATAAATAATATAAATAGTTTGCGAATTAGTTATGATATGTAATGAGTCAAGAAAATAATTGCTAACTGAATTCGCAAAAAAATATTAAGATATAATTTCCATCAAATTATCATCATATAAATAAGAAACAAAGAAACTATTTGCTTCCAAAATTTCATTGTCTTCCCTCCCCTTTCCTTTTATATTTATATTTTCTTTTATTATCTTCTTTTTCATTAAAAATAAAAAAAGTTCTTTTTTTGCTCAAGTGAATATTTTAAGATATTTTTTTTATCTTTTAAAGTTGTATAATATTTATAGAGTAAAGCAAAATATATTTTGAAGAAAAAACCTTATTTTTAAATGTTATACAAACTAAAAAATATAGCAAATATTGTAAATTATAAAAAACAATTTTGACATATATTCAAAATATAATGGACCCACAATCAAATCCAACTCTGATTCTCATCGATTTGGGTGTTATGGAAAAAGTAACAAATCATTCAAATTAATCAAAATAAACAATATAAATAATTTTTGAGATTCTTTGGTGAATTGATTATGATATATACTCAATCAAGAAAATAATTGCTAACTGAATTCCGCAAAAAATATTAAAATAAAATTTCCATCAAATTATCATCATATAAACAACAAACAAAGAAAATATTTGATTCCAAAATTTCATTGTGTTCCCTTTCCTTTTATATTTACCTTTTCTTTTATTATCTTCTTAATACATGTCATTTTTTCCATTTCCTCACATTGATGCCCTTCCATATATTTTCTACATTTAAATTCTTTCCTTTTACATATCCTTTATCACTTTCTTGTTCCATTATACAATATCCCATTATTTTTATTGACAATCCAATTCTTGAACGAAATGGTTGAAAAAAAAGACTAAGTACAATCAAAATGGTTAATATGAAAGTAAAATAAATTTTAGTTGGATGTAGATAAATGGAAAAAGTTGAAACCATAAAATTGTTCTGGTTTTATTTTAAAAAATATAGTTTTTATAGATATGGTGGTTATTGAAATATTTTTGAAAAATATAATTTTTTATATCAAATATCATAACTTTCTAACAATAATTTTATCTGTACATAAATTAGTTATGTTTAAATCATCATACACACACCGAGTCATATAAGTGGTTTACTGAACATAACATAAACCTCGAAACAATACGTACAAGGATGTTAATATTGATATAAATAAATAAATATATATCTACTTTATTTAATTTCATTTTATTACTTTAACTATCAAATATACAATTTACATTTTAAAACAATGTGCATTTTACATTTTACTAGTATATTGATTTGGTAGTGACGCATGATTAGGCCAAATATTGATTTGCACATTGTTGAACAAAGTGTTCAGATTCTACCCCTTTTTTCATGGATTTCAAAAGAGTTAAGTTTTTTTGGTTTAATCCCCACAAATATATGGAACTCGTAAGCCAAATGATAAATTCTTACCAAATTTATGATTTCATAAATTGAATGTGGAACTAAGAAACACCCTAATCAATTATGCTAATTTGATTCGCAAAAGAGTGCATTTGATCAAAAGAATATAAAAAGTATGTCGGCAATGATTCGTGGCATTAACATCCTCGTAAATCAGATTAATTTAGATGATATTATCATCAAAATCGAATGAAAAAAAAATTTGACCATTTATATAATTATTAAAGAGAACCAATAAATTGACCAGACTTAGTTGCTAACGGGTCGTTTATTTGACTTGGTTCTAATTTCCTTTTTAATAATAATAATAATAATAATAATAATAATAATAATAATAATAATAATAATAATAATAATAATAATAATAATAATAATAATAATAATAATAATAATAATAATAATAATAATAATAATAATAAGCTTATGGAACACTCCAATGAAATGTGACCAAGTCAAAGGTGAAAATTTAGAAAAAGAAAAATCTAGACAACTTTTTCCATATTTCTATTTTGTTTTACTTTCAGTGAGAGAAGTGGGGGAGACTTTGACTTGGGCTATGGAAATTTCATAATTTAATTTTCATAAGGAAACGAGAAAAAAATTTTAGAAAAGAGGAGAAATTAATGAAGACATCAGGGTTCATAAATGAAATTAAATAATAATAATAATAATATCAAATTGTTTATAGAAAGAAATGATATGGTGGTGGACTCTACTTGGACTGGACTGCGCATTTGTATCCTTCTTCCTTCCTTCCTTCCTTCCTTCTCGATCTCGATCTCGATCTCGATTTCGATCTCGATCTCTTCCTTCTTCAGTCGAATCTACAACTCCATTTCTGTGCTGCTTTCAATTCTTCGGAGAATTCGACCTGCGCCCCCATTGGAATCGCTCGCTTCTTCTCAGTCTCACTGTGCGCGGTGGTGGTGGTGGTGTCGAACTGCTGATGATAAGGAGAAGAGTGACGCTTGGAGAGGGGATTCTGACATACGGGGCGTGCAGGTGAGAGAGGGGAGGACCTCTCTCTTGCTGCAGTAACTAAATCACGGCGCTTGCTAGCTCAACTGGTTCCTCCTGCTCGGGGGAGAGCGCTGCGCTCTGAAAACAGCAGCAGGGAGCCACCGGGAGGTCTGCAGCAGAGGGGTCGCTCTTGCGCGTCTTTCCGTAGATTGATAGAGAATTGATGGATGCGCGTGCGGTCAGATGTTAGATCACTGCATCGATGGAATCGAGCAATATGTTCTTTGCTGTCGACGAGGCGGCCTCTTTAGATCCGAAGTGGCTTATTGATCCGAAGTTGCTGTTCGTCGGACCCAAGATCGGGGAGGGCGCCCACGCCAAAGTCTACGAGGGGAAGTAAGCGCCTTCCTTTTGCATCTGTGAATCCACTCCATGTTTGTTCTATCATTTTTTTTAATCTGTTTTCTTTCATGATGCGGTCGACAGGTACAAGAATCAAAATGTTGCGATTAAGATTGTGCACAAGGGGGACAACCCTGAGGACAAGGCCAAGAGGGAGGGGAGGTTCATGAGGGAGGTCAGCATGCTCGCACGCGTTCAGCACAAGAATCTCGTCAAGGTCGAAGCTTGATAACCAATCCTGAAGTAGTTTCTACCTCTTTTGTTCATCTTTTAGACTTCGCGTTTGTGATGGTCTGTTTGTGCTTCCGTGCCTCATGAATTTTCAGTTCATTGGGGCTTGTAAGGATCCTGTGATGGTGGTTGTCACTGAGCTTCTGCTGGGGGGTTCGCTGAGGAAATACTTACTGAGCTTGAGGCCACAGAGCTTGGAGCCTCGTGTCGCCGTCGGGTTTGCTCTGGACATAGCTCGAGCTATGGAGTGCTTGCACTCGCATGGGATCATTCATCGTGATCTGAAGCCAGGTACTGAAATCTTCCACCAATTTTGATGGGTTCATATTACAAAAGTTCATTATGCGTGCAAATCCTATACCATAAATTTGGCTGATACTATCAGATGCAGGTATTCATTGTCTTCCTCGGTAGTTATAGCCTGCTGAGTCATCTGAGTACTTAAACATGAATCTCGCTAGCAGTTTCCTTGAGAGTGCAAAGCATTTTTTTTGCGTGTGAAAAACATTAGTATTTCACGTTTGTTTATTCACAAGAACATTTTAATGCATCTGGCTTCTTAGTACTCTTGGAAAAACATGCTATTTTATTTATTCAATGTAAAATTATTGATACTTTCTTTTATTCTTTTGAGTTATATTTTGCAGTTTGATTGTCAAAGTGGAAATCCAATTCATTTTAGCAGTTGTTTTGTTTGAATTCAAAATCATGCAATTGTATTTTCTAACAATACATGCAAACTCATCCATGCATTAGATAACATGTTTCTAATTTGGTTTCTATTTGAAAACTAACTCATGCATTTGGCTCACTCAATGGATATAGAAAGAATCATATTTCCAAAATACAAAGTTCATTTTTCATGCAACCAGTTTTCTGCGGACCAGTGAATGCATGCAACATAATGTATGCATTGAAAACAAACAGATGCTTTTATAAATGCATGTACTTTATTGAAATGCATGACCATTAGTACAAACCAATCAACACTTCTGTGTGTGATACTTGCTGCAATCTCTTTTAATTTTATACTATTTATGAATTTAGTTAGTTTACCTTCCATGTGTGGGCGGTGATGTAAATACTTGATGAAATCCCAAATTATCTGTTTGAAAGAAATTGTCAATGGAATTATATTTGTCTTCAATCCTTGCCTGGGAAAATGTTTGTACTCAGTGGAGTCTCCACGAATGCATTTAAATTAAGTTCTCATGTTTTTTCACAAATCAACTCCGCCTATGTTTTATAGGCGGTCCCAAGCCCGGATAAAGGAGGAGGGTTGTGTTAGGCCCCGACAGCCAACGTAAAATCCTGTCGAATCTTATGAACATGGATCAACGAATATGGCATCGTATGATCCATGTAGCCGACCTCACCTAGTGGGATAAGGCTTTGTTGTTGTTGTTGTTGTTGTTGTTTTTTCACAAATCATAGCCGAATTTACCAATAAATCCTTCCATAGAGATTTGTGTTTCTGGATGGTAATGTTCAAATCAAAGTATTATTACTTTTTGCCCTACTTTATCATAGTAAAACATTATCGTTTTGCTTCTTATGCTTTTTTCGACAATGGCAGCTCGAATGTGGTGATACAGGGGAAAAATGACTTGTTTGAGTGTTTGCCTCAAGACTAGTTTGCACTAGATTATCTTACCCTTTAATTTATATATGCTATTTTCCCTGAACAAGTAAACATTTAGGTTCAGTTTACTTCATGAAATATTTTCCTTTGTTGAGTGTGGAGTTGAGATTTCTAGGCTGCATAAAACATGTCCTCCATTCTTTTAGGTATAGAAATTATCGTGTTCCAACTAAATTCTGCTTGCCTCATGTTTGTTGCATCTAACTTCAAGAATGAAGACCATAATACCAGTATTTCCAAAGGTAGGATAAAGAAACGATTAGTTTAAGTACTCAAATTTATGGAAAGGCTGAATCCAAAAGGTTACCAATCCGTTTGCTGAATGAAATACAATTTGGAAGTTCCCTTATAGACAAAAGAATATTAAATTTACAAATATATAACTGATCAATGATTATGATATTCTTTTAATTCACAAATCGAATGCATCACCAGTCACCAGGGTGAAAAATGACCAGTTGACCATGATAGTTTAACCAGGTCAACTGGAAGGAGCATCTTCCTTCCTATTTGGTAAAGTCATTTTCTGCAAAGATCTGCCAGTCATTAAGACCCCTTTGCCCTTATTATATCTTAGAACTCAGTCCCCTGAAGTGGATTAATCAGGAACTGCTGGATTTTTGGACACACAAAGTTCACACTAAAAATCTCTTTACCCTTTTATTCTCATGTATAGTGGTTCCATCCATTTTTAACTCGTCAGTGTGTATCTGCACATGCAACTTTCATATTTTCAGCTTGTCCACCACTGATAGTGCCTTCCCCAAATTTCGTTAATCACCCATGTTTCTTGTTCTAGATTTTGTTTCAATTTCTTCACCAAGTGGCATCTGTGTTGTTGTGTGATGAGCCGTAAATTTATTCCCAAAACTCACACACCATGTCCTTTGACTTTTCTTGAAAACTCTTCACTTATTTCTCTGCAGAGAATATGCTGTTGACTGCCGATCAAAGAACAGTAAAACTTGTGGACCTTGGTTTGGCTAGGGAAGAGACATTAACAGAGATGATGACTGCTGAAACAGGGACTTACCGTTGGATGGCCCCAGAGGTAGTTTCGATTCTCGTGTGTTTGAATTGAAAGCTCTGATTGATCACACTATTTTCATTGGCAATAAAGTGAAAATTATCTGCAGTTGTACAGCACTGTCACACTAAGGCATGGGGAGAAGAAACATTATAATCACAAGGTTGACGTTTACAGTTTTGCAATTGTGTTATGGGAACTGTTACACAACCGTCTTCCATTTGAAGGAATGTCAAATCTACAAGCAGCATATGCAGCTGCTTTCAAGGTAATCTCTTGCAAGAGGGTTCTTAGGTTATTAATTTGTTGAAAGAAAGAAAAAAAATATAACTTTTGTTGCACTTTTTCTTAGAATGTGAGGCCCAGCGCTGATGAACTTCCCGAGGAGCTTGCTGTAATCTTAACATCTTGTTGGAACGAGGATCCGAATTCCCGACCCAACTTCAGTCAAATTGTTCAGATGCTTCTGCAATATCTTTCCACTCTTTCGGCCCCTGAACATATGGTTCCACCTCGTGTATTTGGTTCAGAGAACATGGTATTACCGCCCGAATCTCCTGGGACAAGCTCTTTGATGGCGGTTAGAGATGACATGGGCGACACCCCGAAGGCAAACATGGAAGGCACGGAGAGGAGTTTCTTTTGCTGCTTCAGCTAGTGCTACTCTGATTGCTGCATCGGAGCCCAGGGCTATTCCTGGCAAAGAACAATTGGTTCGAGTCGTCAAGTCGGTAAAAGAAGATTTCCGGTTAAGGCAACCCCTATACGCCGCAAATCACGAGCTTACGAGGCAAATCATCTACTTTCCTACACAGGAACAATGGCTTGTGTATAACGGCCAACATTACTTGATGGAATAAGCCTGCTCTTTCGCATTGTCGGACGAAACTGGTGGAATCGCTGGAATAAGCCTTCTCTTTCTAAGATGGATGATCTTTGCGGGTCATCAGATCCTGTCGTATGTATGCACCCTTCTGTTGGCTTCGGATGTGGACCATGTTTTATTCTTGCGGTCTTATCTTTTTTTTTTTTGCACGAAAATTTCTGTTAGAACCTTCATTCTTAATTAATCAAAAGGATGCCGAAGAGCTCATTGTGCTACAGCCGAGGTCAAAGGTGAGTTTGTAGTTCAAAGTTGACACAGATGTCTTGGGGTGCGTCGACACATGAATCATACTAGAAATCCCAAAGAATGCTTGCCGTGTTAATTCGTTTTATCCTATTGGAAAGGAAGGTCCATGTTGACTCAGAATATCAAACTCCATTTTTTAATTAAGAATCAAAAGAATTTGTGACAAAGCCTTTTCTTTAAGTTTTCATGTAACCTTAAAAATTCAATATATACATTCGTCCGATGATAAGTTAACCAATTCTCCTTAAAAAAATTGTACACTCACAGCAAGTTCGGACCTTTCTTGTTTGAAACGGTCATATAATTATTTGACCTTAGACAAATATGATAATATTATTCTTAATGAAATACTTTTTTGAAAAAAAAATAATTAACACATTTATTTTTATATGATATCAAAAGACAGATATTCTAATTTAAAATTTCGCACGTGAAAAAGAATGTTAAAACTATAAAGTAATAACATTTTACTCTTTTTATCGACTTATTATTTTAAAAAAATAGCACATATGAAATATTTTCATGCAAACTACTAAAGAATAGGAGGAATTCCCCAATAAAAAGCATCAACAATTCCTCAATAAAGCAGCGATGCAGCCTTTCCAGAGAAACATAACTTCTACTATACATATACTCCATAACAGTACCATGGTTCCATGGGGTGACCAATTCGAAATATTTACGCGATATGAAAAAAATTATATCCGAATATAATTTAAGATATTTTTTTAATAATTTGAATTAACACGTTGAAATTAGGGATCCATCCGAAAAAAATTTGTTATGTTACGTAGGAATTCAAACGTCGATATTTTTCTAAAATAAGTTGGGCAATTGCTATGTTATGTAGGACCATCCTATTGATGTTTTTTTTCTGCTCAACAAACTTACAGTTGAATAATATTGAACATGTTCTAGAAATTAGGAGGATTTTGAGAAAGTGGATCGACCCGGTGAACTCGAGTATTCAACCCGATTCGACCCCTTTTGGGTCGGGTCGGGTCGGACGACCCGACCCGACCCGACCCGACCCCGACCCAAAGGGGTCGGATCGGGTTGGAGGTCGAGTCGGACCCGATCCGACCCGACCCGACCCGACCCGCGGGTCGGATTCGGGTTAGATTTTTCCAACCCGATTTGACTCGACCCGACCCGTCAATCCGACCTTTTATTTTATTTTTTTTAATTTTAAATGATTTTTTTATTTATTTTAAGCATTTTATACCATCTAAAATATTAAAAATATATAAAATAATGTATTTTAAATAGAGAATAATATGTGGATATTTAAAAGAATATTTTTTATGTTAAAAATACTTTATTTTATATTTAAAATAAACTAGTAAAGATTTTTTTTATATTAAAAATTAAAAAGAAAAATAAAAAAAAAGAAAAAAGGTGGTCGAGTAACCCGACCCAACTCGACCCCTCGGGTCCAGCCTAAAAAAAAATTGAAACCCGACTCAACCCGATCCGACCAAACTCGGTCGGGTTGGGTCGGGTTTGTTCACCCTAGTTAATTTTCTAAAAGATTTTACATGTATCCTAAATTTATTCAATGAAAAAGTATTATCAGTTACCAACAATTGAAATTTTAACAATTTTCTTTTAGCTATGCTGCTATATCTATTATGCACGTGTGCTAATACAAAAATATGTTGTTTTTTTTTCTGTGCTTAGTTGTGTCGAAAGTAACTTTACGAATATAAATACGTAATTATTTGTCTGATATAATATCCATGCATAGCACGCAAGTGTCTGAGCAATTATGCTTCTATAATCTTACACGAGTACTTTTTTATGCATTAAAAAAAATTATTTTCTGCTGATAACATTCTAGATTTAACTCCGCTTATGTTTTATAGCCGATCTCAAGTCCGAATAAAAGAGGAGGGTTGTGTTAGGCCCCGACAGTCAGCGTAAAATCTTGTCGAATCTCATGAACATAGATCAACGAATTTACTAATAAAGCGGAATGATGTCGTTTGATCCATGTAGCCGATCTCACTTAGTGGGATAAGGCTTTATTGTTATTGTTGATAACATTCTAGATTTCTTAATTGCTAAACGTAGAAAAATGAAATAAAAAAGGTCTTCTAGCCAAGAACAAAGAAAATGAACAAACGAAATCCGAGCTCTCTTGTGATCTCAATAATATTCACATGTTCGATAATGTTAATAAAAATCAAGTAAACCAAATCGATCCAACCATGTACTCAAACTCAAGAAATTCTGCTTAAGTTCTGGTGTACACTTGATACTTATTTGTCCAGATATTTCATTAGGATTAGGGTACCTAATCAATTGGGAGAACAATGGTGTAGTATAGTGATACATATTATCACTTGAAAATTAAAAGGTTACGAGTTTAAATTTCATTAGTTAGACATATGTGAACAATGAGAAAAAAAAAGAACGAACATCCTATTAGCTAATTAAAGTGGATATGAATTTTATCTTAACGCATGAACATTGATGTTTTTCAACGAGTTCTGATTAGCAATAGTAAAAGAACTCATACATTGCATGCAATCTTCATTCCTCAACTCCGTGGGGATGATGAGAGAGAGAGAGAGAGAGAGAGGTACATGCATGCACACGGTTGAAGCAGCTGGAAGGCAGCGTGGAGTGCTTCCTTGGCGACAGGCCATGCAGCTGGACTTGCCCATCAATGTAGAAAGGACATGTAACAAGACAATACAGTACTGATACACGTATGCATGTATGTATATGAACTGGCTCAAACAAAGAAGCCAGCAGAAGGAAACACATCCATTTACGTCTCTCTCTCTCTCTCTCTCTCTCTATATATATATATATATATATATATATATAAGTAGACAACTAAAAAACTTAGATCTCAATTATTTTTAAAGACAATATATACATATGAACCATTTTTATTAGCTACAGTGGTGTTTGTCCTTTCTGCTGTTGCATATATACGTGCCTCGATCAAGTTCGACCCTCTTTCTCTCTCATTCATGCATGCATGCATGTGATCCATTCATTAATTATCTATGCATCATTATTATGAATATTGTATCATTATGATCTGACAACTCGGTAATAAGTGTATTTTTGTTTGTTAGGTATGCCGGAGCAAAAAGGTCCTCAAGGCAACAACTCCTATATACTGTCGGTATGTATATCGTACTCTCTCTCTCTCTCTCTCTCTCTCACACACACACACACACACACATCGTGACTCGAGAGCAATCACAGCAACATGAACTCTGGTGCTTTGTGAGACAGGACCCAACTGTGTGAGTATGATCAAAATTAATTATAATTGGGACCTCATGACCACTTAATTGATGGATCATGAGTTCGCCACCGACCCAATTAACCTTTTTGAGGGCACGGCAAAACTATATTGCATTCTAGCTAATCTGCTCTCCATCTTCTAAGAGATCTTAATTTAATCTTTTGGGAGATTGAGGCAAATATATATATGTTCATAGCCATACCTACTTTATGGTACCGCTGGATATCAATAACAAGTATCGTAATCTATATATATGTGTCCTCCCTCCTTGAAGGAAGCCCATTCAACTTTTCAAATCATGAATGCTAATCAATCAGATGACATGCAGTCGGTTCAAATTCATGTTCAAATTCATTTTTTTCCAAGTGCTAAAGACAAAAAAACGTAGAATTTATATACATAATATATATATCACTATTTTGGAGAAATGTTAATGACTCAATTAATTACTAAGACATAAGAATTGTGTGAAGAAAAAAATGACTATATATATGAATAACCGTTGAATCGTGATATGTCAGTTTACAAATATGTACTTATTTGTATATATTCTTAATTATACTATTTGTGAATTATCAAATTATAATTCAACAATGATTCATATATGGATCAATTTTTGTCTTACATAATCCTTATTCTCTAATTACTAGCAACGGAGAGTAAACACACACTTATCAGAATCACTAGGTGTTCTAGTTAATTATTCTAGTTAATTAACAAAACAAAATCGATCGAATCGAATACGTACCTATACGTACGTGGGTTCCATATTCCCTTTTAACTAATTTAACCTCACTTAATCATGTGAACCCATCATTTGGAAGTCCTTTTGCGGGCTATTGCACTGCACCTTTCCATGTAGCATAAATGCATAGTTCAGGTCGATGCTGCTGCACGGCTATTGAAGCTGGTCATCACCTAAACAAATTGATCAGGATTTGAAGAAACACTTGGGAGGAAATTTTAGGAGGATACATAATTTTCCTTATACAAAATGTCGTAACATATAGCTGCGGATGATTTTGTATATCTTATTTGTTTCCTGTTTCCTTTTTTTTTTTTTTTCTGAATGAGAACAAAAGTAGTCTGATTGACAGCAATATCAATCACCTAAAGCTGCTTTGGGCTAAAGCTAGAAAACCAGAACACATGCATCAGCTTTTCTGGTAGGGGAAAGGAATGGACAGCAAAGAAAGGGGCAAATTAATTGCATCTTGTCTTGTGTGCTCAGTGCGGTGTTAGTGTCCAATAATCTTGTACTAAAGGGTGGTTGGCTTTTCATCCGTCTGGTACTTATATATCAAGATATATGTCGATCGATTCACATTTTCATAGTTCTTAATTCATAAGAAGTAGAGTGTTAATTCTTGCAAACACTATGAACACTACAATAATGACCTTAATTTCAAATTTGATCTTATGTCCTAACCAAACCGGGCTTGGAGACTACTTTGTGGAGTTGCGATGCTTAATTAAAGCTATAACTTTTGGCATTGGAAGGACATGGATTAATTAAGTAGCGGATTTAGAAGTTAAGAACGAGAAGAGGGTGGTGAGTGGGGAACATTGTGCTGGTTTTGGTTCCCTTGGTGGCCAACAGTTGAAGACAACCGACTGCCAGCAACTCATGGCCTGAGCTTGAAGATTAGATAGATCAGGTGTCAGCATGGCATAGATATGAAAGTAACGCATGTGCTACCAATTTTTCACGGTACTTATAGATATAAGGTTGACGTTCTTTCCTCATATATTCTCAAACTTTCGAGTACCCTCTAAATTCTTAGGCACCGTTTGGATTGTGGGGTTGACAGGAATAATTCAATATTTCGACCATTAAGTTTATTGATGAGAGAAAATTATGTTCTTATCATCACGTTTATATGAGTTGGGATTGAACTTGTGTAAAATGACAATCGAACCCCTTGGGTAATGTGTTTTCCATACATAAATAGTAAAACTATAACGCCCCCAAAATTAGTCCTCCTACCACGCTGACAGTCAGATTGATCAAGGGAGCGTCACACTGTCTACTACTTCTTTGACTTTGATCAGTCAATATATGACACACGTGACAATAGAAATGATAAAAAAATAAAGGAATGAAAGAAAATTACGGAAGAAATATCATTAGAAGTTCAAAGGATGTCACATTAATGAAATAGTTCAAGGAAAAAGGAAATTCAGATAATTCAAATAATTAAGCAAATATTTACATAAGTAGGGTTAAAAGCGAAAATTCAGATGTCTTTGGAATACAATATTTTAGATATGCAATTAAAGAAAATAAAAGAGCGGAAAGTTTATGGGTTCTTTGCAAGTCATGTGCTGCTATCCAGAAGCTTTGCATTATCCACTTCCTCCCTAAGTAGGGTTCTCACTTGCAAAATCTCAATACAGGAGCATAGAATGCCCGTGAACTAACGCCCAGTACACATAGATACGTAGACGATAAAATGATAATCAGCTTTAGATCAATAATAATAATAATGGATGATCAATAGGACACTTGTTCTTTTAACATTAGTCTCAATACTTTGATCACAATGGGCCATGGACAATACTTATCCATGTCTATACTTTGTTCATTACCATATCAATACATTGCTCTGTTCTGTACTGTGACGATACTATATTATGTACTTTACTTTAACCATGCTTTGTCTCCATTATACCATGCTCTGTACTTTGCCATATATTACTCTGCCATGTTTTATCATACTTTGCACTACAATATTTTATCGTGTTATACTTTATTTTACCATACTGTACTTTGTTGTACATTATCATGCTTTGCTTTATTCTGTGCGAGACTACATCTTTTGCATTACTATAAAGTTCTTGAAGTTCGTTATCCTATGCGAGCTCGATTTGATTAGGTTGGGAAGTTAAATGTGCATCTATACAATATGTTGTCAAGATGCCCGTGAAAGGAAAGATGTATGCTAAAACATACTCTTTTTGAAATACATGTAGGAGATGACCTGCACCCTAGGAACAATGGTCGTTGCGGACCCGTAGGTTCACTGTTTCCTCAGCTGAGTTACCTGTTCCTCTGACACTATACTTTGTAATCCATATGTTTCCCCCGTGGGGGAAGAGTGCGTCATCTCGTCACCCTTATCCGGAGCACATGTGGGAGAGGGTCTGTGGTCCAGGAGCAGTGGTTGTTAATACCAGTTTGTGCACTGTCTCCACAGTACAACTACATGCCCCTCTCTATACCATACATTGATATCTGTAATATCGTCATAGTGGGGTTATTAATACCCACCTAATGACATTGATCGTGGTAGGGCTATTAATACCCATATGTTGGCCTCTATACTCTGGGCGGCACATAGCTATCCCGTTATTTTATCTTTACTTTACTTATCTTCTTTATCATCTGTGGGGCTTGGAATCATAGTTCAGAAAAAGGGTAAGATCGGAACCAATTTCTGTGGAAAAGGCCCATTACATATCTATTATATTGAACATGGCCTTATGCGGGCTAGTCAAGACTTGGGTCTGATTATAGAGGTTATGGCCACTTAAGGGCATTTTAGTCTTTTTCATTAGGGGTCTGAAATTCCTCTTATCATTGGACCGGTCGACCATTCCTAGATGATCGGTCGACCGATATTGTTGGACCGGTCGATCGATCGTAAGCTCGGCCGATTGTTCCCTCGTGCCGAATCGGTCGACCATTCACCTTGAATCGGTCGGCCGATCGTTGTGCGTCAGAAGGCCGCGGGATCCTTGTGCGAGTGGTCTGGCGACTTTCGCCGGATCGGTCGACCGATCATGTCGAGTCGGTCGACCGGTCTTATGGCTGTCCTTGGCCTATGCGGATCGGTCGACCATTCGCTCGAAACCGGTCGACTGATTTTCGCGAGCAAAATAGAACGCCGGTCGTCTTCCTCAATTTCGGCCGACCTCCGACTATTCGATCTCGATACGCACAATACGAAAAATACTTCCATGGGTCTCTATGTCATAATGGAATTGAAATGCACGATAATTGATCTACATTTTATCGTCTAGGGGATTTTACATCTACGTGTTTGATCGTTTTCCGATTGTCGGAGTCACTGTGGTCAATCTGGTCGACTTTCGGTCATCCTTGGCTGACGGAAATGCATGTGTGATCTTTACGTACGCTTCACGGAAAGGCCGCGGTGCGTTGGCTTCATCGCCCGTGCTCGCGTCGCTCGTTGGTGTCCGTTCGTCGTTCGTCGTTCGCCGAAGCCGGAGAAAAAATGCAGAAGAGGGAGGGTGGAGCTGTAGTGGCCATGGGGGAGTCCCTTCACTCCCTTTTATAGCCCCTACCGCCCTCTCTCTCTCTTGAGAAGAAGTCATGGGAGAGTGGGGGAGAGAAGGGGGGAAGGGGAAGAGAGAGTCATAGGGGAGTGGGTGAGAGAATTGGGCGGAGAGGGGTGTGATCGATTCTCTCGTCCACTTCCCTTTTTTTTTTGAAAGAGCAGGTCGTTACAAAAACTATGTCAATACCCTCAGCAACATTAGAGAATATAACATATTATATAGATTTCGAAGAATACGTCAATCCGAAAAATGACCTCCCCACAAGATTAAATACATCTTGAATTCCATGACGATCATGTCGTCCTTCATTCCTATCCCTCGCGATCTTTGGCAACATTTCGTCAAATAATCTCTTATTCGGTCGTATAACCCAAATTAAAGCGACGTCTATTTTGAGAGATAGCATCGTTAACCATTTGATACGACATTGACGATGAATTAAAAATAGTATTCAAATTAATAGAGCGTTTAATCATACTATTTTTAAAATAACACAAACGTTAAATCTTTTTCTAAAATTAGGACTCCTATATTATATTGTAAATATATTTTAAAATTATGTACACTCTTATATTTTTTTATAAATTGTATATGAGTACGTAAAGTATTTCTCATTTTGTATAATAAAAAAATTATATGTATGAAATAATTTGCTAAACTAATCTCTTACTGGTTAAAGTTGAAATTCTCACTCTCTTACTTCATATTTTTATTATATTAAGGTAATATATTAGATATTTTTTTAATATATCTTATTCAAGTGCATAATTATGAGTAAATTAACAATTTTGTAGTTGAATTTATTTGATGCATAAACTATAAGAATTTACGGGATGAAAAATAAGTTTTACACTTAACAACCTTACTTTCACACACATAAATTATTAATCGATTACAATTCATAAAGTGGATAATTAAGATTGAAAATATCTCCTTTAGTAAGAGTTATCTAATCCACTATGATAATCCTGTACTAAATTAAATATGACAAATTTTATATCTACAATCTTCATATCCTAGATCTATCGCCTTAATGCAGAGAGCAGCTATTGTCCATCAATTGATGTCCTCTGGATCAATAGAAAAGAAGATATTTTACTAGGGCACACTAGTATTTTAGAAATAAAATAAAATAAAATATATTTATTTTATTCCAGAAAGAAGAATTAAACAGGAAATAATAGAAGAAAAAAAAAGAGAGAGAAGGATATTAGAATAAGTTGTCTTTGTCATTTGATAATTGCAAGAGCAAAACAGAATAAGATTCAATTAAGGTAGAGGTAAGACCAAGGTCAATTCACTTCCTAATACTCGCTAAGATGCCCCAACCTTAGATTTTAAAGAAGGGACTTTTGATCAGAATTAAGAGTTTCATGTGGGAATTGATCAAAATTTAAATCAAAATTTTATTTCTATAAATAGAGACCCACTCCATTGAGTCCTTCCCTATTCACATTGACTTTGAATTGATATAAAAATTTATTTTATCCACTCCATTGAGTTTCAGGTTTTGATAACTCGTGCTCGACGACTTTGAATTTGGCCAAAGTTTTGATCAATTAACCCAAGTTCTATCAATAGATATTGGGATAGTGGACCAACAATGATCTAGTCCGAGTTTTGAACAATTTGATCCAAGTTCCTCCGGTCGAGAGTTCAATGATAAAAAAGGGAACACATCCCAAGTTCCTCATAGCACGAGCCGTGTTCCACCAAAATTTATAAAGTATTTTTAAGATACAAATTATGTCTAATTATTATATTGATTACATCTGATTCATCACTATGATTGATTTACTATTATGTGATTGATTTTGTTACACAGAAATAAAAAGGTTAAAATAAACGTTCTAAGTCAATAAAATAAAATAACTAAAAGTTATCGGTTACTATGTTTATTGATTTCTCATGGTGTTAATAGATAATTGTTAATGAATTGAATGAGACATATATGTAATTTATGGAGTGCACACCAACATCCAACAAAAAGCACAACAACTAATTTACAATGAATTCTATTAGTCTTGAAAAGAGATTTTCTTTTTATTTCTAGTGGAGACCATTAGCCATTTTTCATGAAAACAGTATGATGTTCAATTAAATCTTCCCATTGAATTTAGTATATCAAAGAAGTTAAGAACACTATCCTTTATATTGAATTGATGTAGAATTAATAACTGATATGAACAAATTAGAATCGATAACAAAAATTACTAATTGATAATTAATCAGATCTCATTGATAACTTTTAATAGATATTGACAGTTGTCTGATAATTAATATTCATTAATGAATTTAATATTTCTGCTACTCCTTTTAAGGGTAGTACAATCAGACACCTATTAGTCGTCATTCGATTCATAATTAATTGAACATTTTTTTTGATTCATCGTTCGTCATGAATTGAATGTTGATTAATAGACGATGGTGCTACTCCTTAAAAGTAGTTGCACAATCATTTTTTTCATTATTAATCATTCATATGATTTATATCTACTTATTTGATTTTATTATTGACTCATTTTTAATTGAACATTTGATCATTTTTTAATCATACACATTTATTATTTTATAGGCACAATTTTTTACTTGAATTTGTGCAAGTAAGGAAGTACCATCGACCATAGTGTAACATGAGTGTTTTCGTGATAAACGACTTTGCATTTGGACATAGGGTGATTTTTACTCAGTTGATTTTTGTTTAGTTTTATTTATGTTGGATCCCAAAGAGCACCAAGAGGGGGGGGGGGGAATTGGTGTTTAACAAAAAATATCGATTTCACTAAATTCATAGCGGAAGCACACCGATTCTTAAAACCTTTGTAATTCAAATTATAAACACAATATGAACGGAGAAAGAGAGAAAATCAAACACAAAGACATGGTGGTTGTTGACGAGGTTCGGCCACACCTTGGCCTACGTTCCCGTTCTGACTTCTCGACCTCGAGACCGTCGGAGATTCCACTAGCACTTCCTTTATTCCAAATGGGGCAAGAAAGAAAGCCCTTTACACCACCGCCTTTTTCTCCGCTTTGAGAGGCAAGGCAACCTCTCCTCCTAAGCAGCTAATCTATTTCTCTCGCTCAAGAGGTAAGATTTAGAACCTCTTTTACACAAGAGCTCTCTTTAATTTTTTTGAACAAAAGTGTTTTTCTCTTTTACAAAACTAAGCTCACAAGAGAAGAAGAGTGAAAGAATGAGAAAGCTATAAAATGAAAACTTCAAAAAATGATCTCTCTTTGACAATTTGAAGCTTTTCTTCAATGAGTGAATTGGTGCTTTTGCCTCTGGCTTTGACACTCCTTTTATAACCTTCAATGTATAAAAAATTCATCCAGAAATCATTCCATAAATTTCTCCTTCAAATTTGACCGTTACTGTTCATTTGACTCAGAGACCGGTCGACCGCACTTCTGGACCGGTCGATCGGTCTATGTCACCGTTGTGCGTTTTCTTCAATTTATGCGCTTGTTCGGTCGACCGGTTCGTCGACCGGTGTCTCGACCGATACAGTCTCACAGTTTTGATTTATAGCAGTTGAGCTGATCGGTCGACCGCTGCATCAACAGGTCTGTCGACCAGTATAGTCTCGCAGTTTTCATTTGAGAAGTTTATGATTTGATCGGTTGACCGATTTCTCAGATCGGTCGATCGGACTATCTCGACCGGCCTTTTTTGCTTCGACCAGCAGTTTGATCGACCTGCACTATTTTGATCATAACTTTCTGCACAGTTATCCAAATTAGATGATCTTAGAGTCTATGAAAAGCTAACAGAATTCTCTACATTTATCTAGCTTATCTACAGGTTCAAATTCAAATTTGATCTCTTTATTTTTTTTGTTTTATTCGCTCATTGCGGGACTTAACCCAACACCTTACGGCACGAGCTGACGACAGCCATGCACCACCTGTGTCCGCGTTCCCGAAGGCACCCATTTGTTGGTAACTTGGAGGATTACAAACATGACTATTGTTTTCCAATTAGCTATTTTTGCATCGTAAATAACCAAATTCCAATTGAAATAAAATCTTTAGGAGGAATCAATGAAACGATAACGAAATCTTTTTCCTTGAAGACACGTGCTATAAGGATCGCCCAATTTATAGCCCCTTTTCATCAATGGACTCCTGACACTCGGATAAACGCAGTAGCTTGTGAGACTAGGGTATTGTATAGTTATAGTAAATTCCCGTAGGAATCAATAGAAAAGGCAAATCCCCCTCCACCATCACGAACTCCGGTTAGATTCAGGCATGATACACTTTTTATTTTGAAGACACATGCTATAAGGATCGCCCAATTTATGAAGATTCTTCTTTAGGGGTTGGTTTACAGGTACAACTTTTGTAACTTTATGGTATACCCATGGATTGGCTAGTTCCTATTTGGAAGGTTGTAATTTCTTAACTGTTGTCATTCCACTTTTCTCCAAAACTAATTAGATCGGTGATAATTATTTAATCAAAGCGTAATGCATAAAGTTATCCATTTTTTTAATTTTTTTTGCATTTCAACTTTAATCTTTCGAGATTTGTTTCATCAAAATATAATTTTATATGCCGTCAAAACTTTGACCCAACAATTTAATGGATAAACTCGTAGATAGTTTATTTTGATACTAAATGCTATTAATATTGTTTATAAGTAAAAAAAGTTCATTAAACTGGGTAACATATAGGGTGAACAAACCCGGTCCGGGAACGAGTTTCGGCCGATCCGGTCCCGACCCGATTTGCTTCGGATTTCCGAAAATGAAGACCCGATCCTGGTTCCGGACCCGGTCTTGGTCGGGTTCGAGATCCGGACGTCCCGGTCAAACCAGGACAAATAAAATAGTAAAAAATTATTATTATTATATAAATATGATAATTATTAATTAAATTATATATATGATAATATAATATAATGTATATTTAAGATATAATAACTCGGACCTGGTCCCGACCGGATCTAAGGAAATGAGATACGGTCCTGACCCGGTTGGTAATCGGGTCGGGAAAAATTTCAAAAAATTTGGGCTGGGTCGAGCCGGGGCGACCGGGTCGTCCTAGCTCACGCTCACCCATAGTAACAGAGTACATGTTTGTCCATTTAAGGGTTACATTTACCTTATTTGCAATGTTGTTAAAATCGGAGCGGACCGGCCAGTTCAACCGATTCAATTACGAATTGATCGATGATCCTGTCCGGTTAGGTGTTCAAATCATTTTTGATATTGAACCGAAAAAAATCGATTGAACCAGTTCAACATGGTTTAATGTATATTTTGAAAAAAAAATTTAAAAATTGATAAAAATAGGAAGGTTAAATGAGGAAAAAAGAAAAGGAATGTTAAAAAGGAGGGAATATCATATGTATACAACTAAATAGGAATTGAAATAAAAAGGTAAGTATTTAAAATTGAATAATATTAAAATGGAAAATTGTCAAAGGGCATAACATGAAGGAAATAAAAAGGAAAGTGTTAAAAAATAAATAAGAATAATTTAAGATAAAATTGATTAATATAACATCTATCATCATTAAATAATAGATATTAAATCAATAATAATATATTTATATTATCATTATAGAACCTTAATAAATAAAAAATATGTTATATTATTTTTTAATATTTTTAATAAGTTATTAGTACAATATTCATATATCATATTATATAACTTATTCTATATCTTTATAATTATTGTAAATAATGTTATTTTAATGAAATATGATTCAATCCTATCGAACTTCTCGGACCGATCCAATCGTGATCGATGAGTCCGATCTGATCACTGATCCGATTTTGAAAATATTACTTATTTCCTACCAACACATTCGTTATTGTATCATATTTGTATTAGGATGGGTGTGGAGTGTTCTCTTTGTTTAAGGGGAAGGTGTTGATTAACGAGAGAAGATTTTATTGAATCATTTGTCATGGACGCCATAATTTGTGAATCATGTACATAATTGCTAGGATCGTGCGAATTGTAACGTTGACGTTATTTTCAGAAACCAGGGACTTGCTACCCAAAAACAAGTTTACCTTATGACTTCATCAATTATAATTACCATCAGACGATGTTCCGATTTCAGTTTTTTAATCTTTGATGAAGCTCGCAATTTATTTTTTCTTAGGCTTGTTTGGCAGCAGAACTTTGCCCACACAATAAGAACTTTCGAAATTCTCGTCACATGACACATTTGCCGAGCTTTTTTTTTCAAAATTCTTGAAAAAATGTTCTCACCAATCGTGAGAACTTTGCAGCCAACATAAACTTACCCATTTTTCTCTCTCCTCTCTCTCCCTCGTCTCTACCTTCGACTACTTTTCTTGCCATCTCCGCCCCCATCATCTCCACTACCGCTGTCATCCGCTACCGCCGCTGCTCTGCCGCCGCTGCCACCGCCGTTGTTGTCGTCGCTGTTGTTGCTGTCGCCGTTGTTGCCGTCGCTGCTGCTGCTGTTGTCATCGCCGCTGCTCTGTCGCCGTCGCCGCTGCCGCTGTTGCCGTCGCCGCTGCTTTGCTGCCGCTGCCGTCGCCACTGCCGTTGTCGTCACCGCTGCCGCTGCCGTCGCCACTGCCGCCACTACTGTCGCTATTTGACTGAGATGATGGGGATTCCAATAAAAGGTTGCCGAGCGTCATCCATTCATCGTCGCCTGCCATAGACGCCCACTGATTTTCAACCAATCCAAGTTCTACTTGGACAAGAATTTGATCCATGGACGAACCTAGAAAAAAATCAACAGGGGGCCAAAATATATTTAAATAATATTAATTATTAAAATATATATTATAAATAATAAATATATTAAATAATATGCTCTTTAAGTGACATTTAATTTAATTTTGGGGGGGGGGGGGCTATGGTAGCCTTAAATTTTCCACTCGTGATGATCTTGTGTTACTTTGCTGAAAGATTAACTGAGTCATCATTGTTGGCAAGAAAAAAAAAGGCACTGATTATTGCTATAAGGAAAATTATCAAAGCATCTGATCTGATTACAACTGCATGATGAACAAAAAGAACATTGCTGATATTCTGTACAGAAACAAATATGATGTTGGATTGTGATGATTGATACAGGTTTTTATTTCCGACTGGTTGAGCCTTCTCTCCTTCAGCCTAAGCGTTGTAGTGTTTGATTTCAAAGGTACGGAACTGGTGCGCAGGAGGAATCCAACGCCAGCTCGCAGCAAGGACTTGGCCTTCAATGGCTTTCAGTTAGACTTCTGTTCACGGTCCACAGTTTGCTGAGCATCCTCTTGGGCTTGTTAGGAAGGGAGCACAGCGCTTTGAACCTTGAGGAAGAGCTCCTCAGAAGGACTTCTCGAGGGATCACGTCGTCGACGCCATCGTCGTCCTCCGCGAGCTTCATCTTGAGCGTTGAGAGCTTGGTCGACGGGGAATTCAGGCCTGAGATGCTCCAGCAGTCCTCCATCGGAGTTGCGGAGCCGATGCGGTGCAACTTCAGCGCTTCTTTATCTCCTGCTCCTTGAGCGGTCCTGACCAGCAGCGCCCTGATGTTACTCGGCAGCTCGGCCACCTGACCGCCAGCCATGGCGGTGCGCGACTGCTCGAAGAACAGGACCTGCACGACCACCCTCAGAGGGAGCAGCTCGTTCTGCGAAGCATGCATGCAGACTTCCACGGACAGCTTCTTGCAGTCCAGGATGCGACACAGTCTCTTCCTTCCGTTCTTGTCGAGATTAGGATGTGCCTGCCAGAGAATTGGAAAAAAGACTCGATCTTGGTGGTTGAAAAATGGATATCGAAGACCTGATAAAAGATCTAAGAGTTGGAGCACGTAGGATTACCCTGAGGTACGTGTCGATGGTCCTGTAGAGGTCATCATGGTCGATCCTCGCAAAGTCCGGAACAGCCTCTGCAAGAGCAATCAACTTCTCCACTGGCAAGTTGGGATCTTGAGCAATCTCTTGCAGGTAGCCATCGATGAGCTTGGCCACCCTCAGCTTCGAGCTGTGAGACGCCGAGGATGATCGCCGGCTGTTATCCTGCAGCTCAAACTCGACGTTTTCCGCGGACCGCGACCGCCTCCGTTCGCACCGGAGCCTGTCCCTCGGAGGGCTCGTCGGGGGGCTCTGTGCTTGGAGCATGAACTCTTCCATTATTGTCGACACTATGTCGACATCATAGAGCATCTGGTCGGAGTGTGACACGGATGGTATGAGGAGATCATCCACGGACGCCTCCTCCAGTTGCAGACCGATTCGGCGCGCCAATTCCATCTTTGAGGCCGCTGAAGCATTTAGAATGTTTGCAGCCTTCTGAAGTTTGAGCAGGAAACTGCAGGAAACAGAACCCTTCTCCGCTGGTATCAAGCTCACCAACTTCTCCAACAGCAGCCTATGCTTCGTTGTTAATTCCTTGAGAGTCTCTGAGCAAGAGCCATCAGCTGCTGGATCTATCTGGTGTTCGTGTTTCGCCGCATTCGGCAGCCACCGGCTGGCGTAAACACGCATGGCCTCGCCGGCGAGCTTGTTGGACACAATTCCTGCAGACTTGACAGCAACCATTATTCTCCAGTAGTGGTCTATGCTCAGCTCTGCAATGTCCTCAGCCCACCAGTCCCTTGAGGTTGCCTTGTAGCTGCTAGTGGTACTGGACGGGCTCAGCTTCGAAGGACGCCCTATGATACTCTTGGCGACCGCGTCGATGCACTGGCCGGTGATGCCGATCTCTTCGCACTGGAGAGCAAACTGTTTGGTGCTCTGCAGAGTGATCAGCGTGTCCTTCCACCTGCGCAGGATGCAGGACTTGAAGAACACCTCGAGCTTTCCGATGAGGTTGCTCTGATCGACGCCGTCTGTCATCTGAAGATACTCGGCGGCGCATCGGACCGGCACGATATTGAGGGCGCTGAGGGTGACGGTGATGCCGTAACAGAACTTGGCACAGAGCTCGAAGGCCTCGGCGCCGCCTGGTATGTCCGGAAGTTGGATCACAGCCTTCTCTGATGAGCCCTTCAGCTCGGAGCAGAGCTTCCGGAGGAGCATGCACTTGGACAGTAGCGGAAACTGCACCCACACCGAGACGAAAAGGACATTCAATCGACTAAAAGAACTGGAAAACTTATCAGAATTTGTTCATAGATCGGCAGGAGCTGATCAATCACGCTAGCATTACCAAAAAAAGAACAGATCAAAATAAATCGCTAACCTTGTGGAGATGATACACGCTGTTCTGAACCTCGATGATGAGGTCAGTGGACACCTCGGAGGAAACGGACCTGCACACGCCAAGATTTCAGAACATGGTGTTTAAGATATGAGCAAATTAACAGGGCGTTGGAAGCCCAGGCCAGGGTCGACAGAAGAAGAGCATTAGAGCCTCACCGTACGGCTTCTTTGGTGACGAAGGCGTCAGGCCTGGTTCCAAGCTTCATGAACTTCATCTTCGGACGTCCCAACGGCGAACTTAGTTCAGCCACCAGCATGCAACTTTCAGCAACGGAGTACGTGCTCCGGATCAAGCGCAGGGAGGACCGAGTTTTAAAGGCGTAGGTGCATTTGACACTTGACAGCTGCCAAAAAGGAGCGAGGCAGCGTGTCTCTTTAACTGCCTGCTTCCGTTTCCAAGAGCATGCAGCAGCATGTTGTCTTCGTTTGTCTGCGCTCTCTTTTTTCCCTGTGTCCGTTCTTCTGTCAATCACTTTCCCTTTGGATTACTTTGAGCCAGCAAGTTTCTGGGTACAGGGTAGACAAAGTGAGGAGGGTAGTTGACTAGAAAGCAATGTGTGTGTATGAGAGAGAGAGAGAGAGAGAGAGAGAGAGAGAGAGAGAGAGAGAGAGAGAGAGAGAGAGAGAGAGAGAGAGAGAGAGAGAGAGAGAGAGAGAGAGAGAGAGAGAGAGAGAGAGAGAGAGAGCAATAGGAAGTGGAGCTCTGGCTGGCTGAGGAATTGCAATTCCAGGGCTTTCATTTAATGCCAATGGTTGCGAATCAAGAGATGTCAGGGGGACCAGTACATATAGTAATAGTAGTGTTTGTTTGATGAAAATTTGGTATTAATTTAACTCAGTTTGGTAAGCCAATTAAGTTAAGAAAAAAAGAAAAAAAACAGGAAATAATAATCTCAACCTCAAATAAGTTGATCTAGTATTCTACACATTCAATTGGATTAGTCAAATATTGACTACCGCACAACAAAAACAATTTTTTTTTATAACAATGGCACGCATTTACTAGCAAGTAATTGCTGCATGATGCCACTAACCATATTGGATGCGTCCGTACTTACCATATGATTTGATTTTGTGCAATATAAGCTTAAACAAAATGCACGGTTCCAAAAATATGCGTTTCACCCTTTCCCACGGATAAAGGACAACTATGATATTAATGGATTATTTGAATAAACCTTTTCTAAATTATTTACTAATATCAAATTACGAATTTATTTTTTTATCCTTAAACTAGGGTGACTTTTTCACTTTAGTCCTCTTCTCCATTTTTGTTACGTTTTTTCGTTACTTTTACTTTTGTCTATTTATGAAAAGACTAAATTATTCTTTCCTTCAGAAAAATATGAAATAATAAATATAAAAAATAAAAAAATCATTGAAAGAATTAAAGTGGTAATAAAAAATTATCATTTATGAAAAAGATTAAATTGCCCTTCTCTGATTTTGTTTTCATTTTTTATTTTTTATATTTATTATTTGATGTGTCGAACGGAGAGGTAATTTAATATTTTCATAAATGGAAAAATAATAAACTAACGACAAACGTAACAGAAGTAGACTAAATGA
The DNA here is from genome assembly GCA_030549335.1 of Pontederia crassipes. Lineage (NCBI taxonomy): Eukaryota > Viridiplantae > Streptophyta > Magnoliopsida > Commelinales > Pontederiaceae > Pontederia > Pontederia crassipes. The sequence continues at coordinate 8,229,550 of CM060189.1, forward strand.
CTAAAGTAAAAAAATTGTGATAATTTAGAGATAAAAAAAATAAATTCATAGTTTGAAATTAGGTGCGAAAAATCATGATAGAGGAGGTTTATGAAAATACATCATATATCACACATATATATATATATATATAGTAATGGAGAGATTCTCATATTCTGAATGTGCTCTTGGAATAAGTTAATATCACATCATGAGCTTCGATTTGGTGCTCTGTCCTCGTTTCTATTGGTGAGCAAGCAAGAGAGTCAATTATATTTGTGCTAGGAAGCTAATATTTATTAGACACTTAGGCTTATGTAAGCTTAAAAATGTTATGGTGTCATGATCCACATTGATCGTGATCAGCATGTGAGGATAGCCTCATATGGCATGTAGTTTACACAAACATGTACTCTCAAGTACAGTATGGGTTTTAAAAAAAGGACGACAGGGTTATTTTTAAAGAATATGCGATCCAAAGCTGAAGTCGAAACACAGCTCACCTTTGTGGAGCAATCATGCCGTAGCTGATCAAGTGATCTTACAGGTCAATAGCTAATGGGAATAACAACCCATATGACAAAGAACAACGTAGATGCATGCATTGTTATCATCACAATCACATACTGTTCTATTTTGTTACTGGGAACATGAATTTTAAAACTTTGGAGCCATCATGGCAATATAAACAGCCCATCACTAGTAAGGTCCAGGATATGACTGGTTCAGAATTGGATCCAAAGGCAGCAAGAAAGAGTGAGATGAGAGAGGGGTAAATTACACTATTACTTTTTTAACTTTGAGTCGATTTTAAATGGGTACTCCAATTTTAATTTGTAACTAGAACGTTCAATCATCTTAGATTTTCTTACACAATTAGTCTCTTTGACCGGTGATAGTAGATTTCTCAGTTGTCTTGTGTACGTTACCGTCATGTGAATCATTTCTCTTTCATCCATGTCATTCAAGTGATCCACGTCATTTAACGCTACTAAATCAAGTAAATTACATGGATCGTCCTCAACTTTGAATTGATTTTTAAAGGTTATGTTTGGATGGAGATTTGCACTCAGAACTTGCCCAAATTCTCCCAAACACCAACCAAAATTCTCATGGGACTCACGAGAACTTTGGTCCTGGTCAAACCGATATAATCACCAAAGTTCTCGCGAAAAAGTTTCGCCCATCCCCTTGCTCTAACACTTTGTCCCTCTTTTTCTCTCTCCCTCGCCTCTCTCACATTTCCTCGAAATTTTAATGCACTCAACCAAACACATGTGAGAACTATTCAGAACTAAAACGTCCTGTCACCGGCTTAAGTTCTGATGCCATCATAATTTTGTCCAAACACGGAGAACTTTCGTGTCACATCTTAAAACTTCCGGGAACTACAATTCTCGAGTTCTCATCCATCCAAACACTGCCAAAAAGTCCCCCAACTTCAATTTGTAAATAGAACATCCCACAACTTTAATTTTATTGCATGCTTCAAGCAGTCTTCCGATTACCTTATTGACACGATGTAATAAAATATAACAAAAAAAATTTACTTGCTAACATGGCATAATAAAAAATAAAATATTATAAAAACTAATTAAAAATAAAAAATGATAGAGTCGACGAGCTCGAGGGGGTTTGTGCCTCGTAGATGGGGGCGTCATCCCTCCTTTTGCTCCTCGCCGCGCACGAGGAAGAAAAGGGGGGCCGATGCCCTCCTCTACTAGCTCGCCCGTTGGCAAACTGGCATATGGGGGCGTCGACCCTCCTTTTGCTCCTCACCGCATGTGAGGATGAAAAGGGGGGTCGGTGAGGGCGAGCTTGCGCAGGGTTAGAAGACTAATCGACTCAAAGTTAGAAGAAGAAAAGGGGGGCCTACGCAAAATCTTGCATTAAAAACAAACCCATCGATGGTCATAGAAATATTACAACAACGCAAAAATGAAGATCACAAGCAATTTGCATCTGTTCAAAGGCGCAAATTAAAGCATAACATCTCAAAAGATGCAAGAGCCACCAGCTGACTCAAAATTGGGCTCTTCATGAACACTTCAAAGGAAGAAACGGCACAGATTAGAATCTATCTAACCAACTCAATATGCTGTCCTGAGAGCCGAATTGTAAGTCCTGCATATCAAAATAAAACATTAGAGAACATTTGCAAAAACATCAAAGGAGTAACAACAGAGTACTGGATCTTACAGAAAGCTGGAAATCCGGCAGTGTATCAGTGAATACGTTATCAAGGTCGGAGAATCCGCTTGCTGTGTGGTTAGTTGCAAGAGTTTCGTCCCTGCTAGTATCCAAGTTTGAGCAGTTAAGGCGGAGAGATGATTCTTCAAAAGGATGGAAGTAGTCGAGGACCTCATGACATAACAACGACTCATGCAACTTGCTTGGCTCTGGATCATTGACAGGCTGAGACTCACCTGCCCACCATGCAGGAGTGTCTTCGTCTTTCAAACTGACAATGGGCAATGATGAAAAAGGAGTCTCAGTCTCCTCCTGAAAGTTTTCAGACATATAATCATTCAACAAAACAATACTTAAAGAAAAGAACATTTCAAAATGATTAAGATAAAAGTAAACTAATTTAACAATGTTGCCAAAACTCAGTTTTTTTTAGAGGACAAAGGAATTATTAACATAAAAGTAAACATCCCGTAATTTAACAATGTTGCCAAAACTCAGTTATATTTTTTTTTTGAAAGGACAAATGCTCCTTATGTTCAGAAATTCATGTTCAGAATAGCAACAAAAAACATGGCAACAGGAATATCGTTCAAACTTCACTCTAAAATAAAGGTGGAACTTCCTCTAAAACGGAGAGAATCTGAAAAAATGGAACCCAGAATTGAAGAGAGTGGAAGTACCAACATCCTCAATAGCCTTGGTCATGCACAAACCTTAGGAACCATGTCAACGAAATTTATTATCATTCGGATAGCATGTTTTTCACAATTTTTCACCATTTTATAGAGAATCACATTGTTTGACTGAAAATGAATTATAATCCCAAGCAAACCAACAAAATTAAGCTACCTGTTCAGGCAGCAAATGATGATTGTGCTCATTCATTTCAATTGGAGAACTCTCTTTATCTCGTGGAGGCTGTGGTGTACTGGTTTGGGGGGTTCTTGGACCAACCTTTGCAGTAAATATGTCATGTTCCTCACTAGGTGGATCCATCTCACTCTTAAGTAGATTTGTTTGTTGTTGGAAGAAAATCTTAGAAACTACTAATTCACCATCCTTCTCATCTTCTTCAGGCCCAAGATGGTATTGATGCATCACCCAGTTGGCTTTACCAGGTTTGGAAGTCATTGCAGAGCTCGTATAAAGAACCATTATCTTCTTCCAACCTTTAAAGGCACCGTTCTGAAGAACAGATTTAGTTTTTCCAGTCTTGTGCCACCTCACACGTGCCTCAGAAATTCCACTTGATTGTATCTTCCTCCGCTTGCGTTGTCCCAATCCATATGCATTAGATATAGTGTGAAAGAAATGGACACTGCTTCCATCTTTCTTGACACCTAATTTGTAAATTACAATGTAAATGTCAAAGTTCAAAGAAAGAAAAGATATTGTCATGGACAAGGTTTACCAGGGAGGTTTTCAGGATGAGTATAACAAATCCCTTCATCTTCAGTTAGAGTTGGAATGAACTCATCGATAAACATATGAGGCTTTGAATTTCCTAGCCCAATTTTTTCTGTTAAATGTTCCAGAAGCTCGACATCTGATGGATCAAACTTAACACCAGCAGGAAGTCCAGGCCATTCAAGTGTAACCTACAAAATTAGATTATCTTTTCATGTTTAGGTTCAGGTTCACATGGTGCAGCTCTTAATAGAGCATAATGACTAGACCAGCAGTGGACATTGTATATAATCCACATTATATGAACATAAACACTTTTTTTAAAAAAATGTATTTTCTTGACTAAATTATTCCCAAAAGCATTGCTGTTAAGCATGTACTCAGTCAATATTAAATCGGCTTACACACAGTTTTAGCATGACATGTCACTAAAAATTGTTGATAGAAGGTAAAACGAACAGAAACATGGAAAGGTGAATATGATTCATGCTAAACTTACATCGCTGTTATCAATGAGGTGATTGCAATTAGGGCACTCCCGCTTCGCATCTACTCCGACATCTCTAATTTGATAATTAGCAAACCTGTTGGCATTCTTGACTTTTTTTGCGAGTCCTCTGCTAGTGATGAGCCATGATCTAGAACAAGAATCACAATGTGATGCATCTTGCAGACAATAAAAGAACAATGTAACACATGCATACATCAACATCTTTCTTCATTTTTTTATGCTTTTGTGATAAAAGCTTAAGCTTGGAGGTGACATCACTGTACAAAAATCACCATTAGAAAATTCATCATATAGCACCAATGCTATTACTATTAGATATATATGAACACACACAAAAGAGAACAAAAAGGACAGACAAACTAAGTGTCAACTCGGAAAGCATGAAAAGCACAATCCCGTGAAAGAGGAGTTTGGTATTAGAATGAATGGGTGAATAAAGCCTTATCCATCCATTTAAATCGAAACACCCAAAAAAAAATGTTGACAGAATCCAATGCAGTCAACATTTTGGAAAATGTCTTAACCTAGTTTTATTATTCCATTTAAGAAGGGGAATTGGTGTTCTCTTTTTTTTAAATTTTTGCTCTCTTTTCGTTCCTATTTAGCATCATTTCTGTTGGTAACCAAACACAACAACAACAACAAAGCCTTATCCCACTAGGTGGGGTCGGCTACATGGATCATACGACGCATGTTCATAAGATTCGACGGGGCCTAACACAAACACAAGTAAGAATAAATATTTCTAAGAATAATAGTCCCATTATATTCATGTTGTTTATCCTTAGAATAATAATATTTAAAACAAACAGATGTGTAAATTATCATCCAAAACTAAAACCAGAAAGCACATATGCTCGAATTACAAATAGAAATCTCAACCTGCAGCAAATAGCAACAGCAGCAGCATCTACCGTGTGAAAATGTCGATTATACAATTAAGATTGTTAAAAGAAAATTGCACTTTTTGACCGAAAAAATGCACCTTTTTCTAACTCTATACTACAGTGTAAGAAAGAAAATGCATAAGTATATGAATCAAACCTGCAAATGCGCATCTTAAAAGGTTAGCGGAAACAAAACGCACGTCTGACTGATTGGTCAGCTAGGGATTAATAAGAAAAGAAATATCAATACAAATGCCAAAAGAAAAAAAAAAGACTTTGATACGTTAATCCGTTCAAAAGTTCTAAAACCACCCCAAACCCTAAATATAACCGAGGAGGCCGGGAATGGCAGACGCGATTTCAGAACCCCCTCTACATTTAACAGGAACAAAGAAGAATCCACTCATTAATGAGACGATCAACACATACCTTGCCATTCCTTCGGCCTCCCTCCAGCAGCCTTCAGACTCCCAATGAGCGAGACGAGTGGAGGAGTGCACCCTTTAGTACGGAAGCGGCGGCATTGTCCTCCTCTGCTAACTACGAGCTCCGTCTTCCGCAGTCGTTGCCCACCGTGCGAAGCAAGCGACCTTGGGGGTGGGCGGGAAGCGTATGATGGCTCTGTTGTGCTCTCGGCTCTCGCACGTTATATGCTCGAGGCGTTGGAGTCAGGCTCGGTGTTATTGAGCTCTGGCGATTCGCTTCGCTTTCTTGCGTGGCACGCCAATGGCTTTTTTTTAATTTCTTATATTCGAAATTTTAGATTAATAGGAAATACGCCGACGAAGTGACGAATCTAAAATTTAGACAATACGAATAGAGGGTAAATTACATCGTCCTTCAACTTTACTCATCGATATCTTTTGACTTAATTTTGTAACATCAATGTCCTTTATCTTTAAAATTAGTGCATAAAATATCCTCCCGATTAAAAAGAGAGAAAATGATTTTTTAATATTTTATTATTATTTTAATATTCGATCAAAGAGAGAGGAAATGACTTTTATAATATTTTATTATTATTATTTTAATAGTTTAATATTATTTATTATTAATTTGCTAATGTGGCGGTGCCACGTCAAATGTTCTCTTGCGTGACGGAGAGAGTGCATCGCCACGTCAGTAGACCGACCGGAAAATCGAGAGAGCATTCCATACAACAAGTTTGAAGATGGAGGACATCGCCGTTATAAAGTAAAATTGGTGAGCGAGCAAACTTGAAAGTTGGAGGACATTTAGTATAATTTATTTTATGAATAGAGAATTAATAATCTCGCATGTAATGTTTGAAATTTTCAATGTAGTCTAAATTTAAATGGAAATACATGCACGTCATTATAAGCTGAATTTGTTGGGGCGTTATCTCGGATTCATTTAACTTAATTGATAGAAAATAGATTATAAATTTAAAATATTGATAAGCAATTTAATAACTAAAATTAGTTTTAAAAAATAAATAGTTATGTATTTGATTATAAAGATTTATAAATTATTATTTTAATCAAATAATTAACAAGTTTTAATATTATAATAAAAAATGTAAAAAATTATATATATTTTAAGGACAAAATAATGCATTCGTTAATCAACTGATTAATTTTTTCTCTTACAAAAAAATAAGAAAAAAATAAATTCTCTCATAACTTTTTTTATTTATAAGCAACTAAAATAATGCTTATCAATTTTCTTCTTTAATCATCAAACAGAAAGATAATTTTAAAATTACTTATAAATCATTTTAACTGATTTAAAACTATGTCATCATCATTTCTCAAGATATGATTGGCCTAGTTGGAGAAATCAATCCATATTAACAAAGTAAATGGATTCATCTACCTAATATTTTTGTATCTTCTTTCTTGTTTTCTTTTTTAGAGTCTGGAAACGAACCATGGTTACTCCTAAATTCTCAGTTTTTTTGTTTTCTTTTTTGAGAGATTAGAAATGGAATCGCGATTTCTCCTGAATTCTAAGTGCATAATGAATTAACATATGGTTGATGTGATAGAATAAAATAGATGTGATGGATGAATTTTTAGTAGATCTTGAATTAAAAATAATTAGTATAATTATAAAGTATAATTTTATTATTAATTAAAATAACATTATGAAATAAAAATTTAATGGAAAAAATGTTGAAAAATATATTATTTAAATATAAAAAGAAACATTTTTTAAATCAATTATATTTAATGAAATATTAAATTTTTTAATGAAATAATAAATAATATTATAGTAATCTCTTATTAAAATTATTTTATGTTTATTAAATGATTTATTTTATGAAAGATATGGTGTAAGAGAAAAGAGAAAGAAAAAAAATGATTTTTTTAAAAAAAAGCAAAACGTCGCATAAAAAAGGCCAACGACTCCCTGTTCTACAAAAAAAAAAAAAAAGGCGGAATCGGGTGAAATAAGGACCCGATTCTGTTTCGTACACAAATGCCGCCGAAGAGTTAACGAAAGAAAAAAAAAATCGTTACATAGTTTCTGTTACGTTTTCATTGTCTCATTTTGTGCTATGTAACGAAAGAAAGAAAGAAGGCTGCAGCATCGCTCACACTGACACAGGTTTCCATTTGAAAGTTGAACCTTTTTCTCTGCTGGGATCTGCAGGGGATATGCAAAAACTTCCTGCTTAGTGCACCTGCCTCGCTCGTGTTTCGACGAAGTTTAATCCTACTTGTTGGTTGCACTTCCGGAGAACTAGAAGGACCAACGACGGCAACTTGAAGCGCAATGCAATTGCAGTACGTAGTATCTCAGGAAACTTTTTTTTTTCAAAAAGAAATTATCTATTGATGGATAAAGCAGGGAGACCTATGGGTTTCCTTTCAAAAAATGTTTGAATCCAAAATGTGGCCTAGACGAGATAAAAAAAAATTAACAGCTTGATTACATTCGTGATAAATGTGTAGAGGGATCTAAGGAAACTTCACATAGGAATACGAGATGTGTTCTACGTTATATGGCTTCTTTAACACAAAAGGGTGTTATGCGCATAAGGCTTTTCATTCCAGTTTCAAATCATATCTAGCAATGTCTGTACTCTGTACTGTATCCTCCCTAGGGTTGACGTTCATCTTCTCTGTTATTAATCACTTAATCAGTGATTGGGCAGAAGAAGACCATGAGTGTCTAATAATTTTCTCTTTGAATGCTTTCCCATTTTGGTCTACCTCTGTATATATTAAAAAGTTCGAGATGAAAAATTATAAAAACCCATTTTTAGAGTCTTTTTTTTTATCGAGTCCAGGTGATTCATGTCAAGCATACCCACGATTCTCAGTGGTAAATAGAACTCTATGTTTAATTTAACTATCATTCATTACTCAGTAGGAATACTCCAATGGAGATGCTTACTGCCCTCTTGAGAAGCTTATGAATGAATGCCTTCACCTTGCCTTGAAAACTGTTAGATAAATCAACAAAGCTAGCTAGATCAACTAATCCCCACCCAACCCCACCAAAAAAAATTTGGAGGCAATCTGATAAAGAGACACAGAAATACGAAGCTTTTGACGTGTGTAAAATGTGCGTACTTTACAATGAAGAATTTTATAATGTATATACCGCTATAGTGTACTCATTAAACTCATTTGAAAAGAATCTAATGGGGGGATTAAAACCCCAAATAATCTTATACCTTTTAGCATTATATGTATAGTTAATTCGATGGCTGCAACTGTTTTTTATTTCTACTTTTTTCAACTAAGGTTACACCAAACATTTTTATCATAATACGAAGGGTAACAATGGAGCCGTCCTATCCTCGCGAATAAACTTGCTGCCAAGTAACTCCTGATCCATGTTAAAATGAAAGAAACTACATCACAGAATTGTTTCTAAGCATTAAGAAGGCAAAACTAAATCAATTGATGCTAATCAGTGAGTTCCAGAATCTATAACCTTACAACAAAGCAAAGCACATTAATATTTCTGAAGTTACAACTTAGAAAATTTCTGAGATATGCAAAGAAATGCACTCACTATCACAGGAAATATGACAGCACTGAAACAAATAAGATGACTTCAGAAATGAGGTACCAAGTAGAGAACTTGTTGTAGTCTCATAACTTGCGACAACATAAGGAGACTGCTAGAGTAGTCTTAAACTGACTTATTGTAACTGCAATTGTTAAATAGCTCAAGATGATTTTGTATAGATTCTGACAGCAACAGCCAAACCCAAGATCGCCAGGGGAACCAAAAACTGGAGAAGCTTGATGATAAATTCAGATGTTTTGTCCTGGTTATAGTGAGGCTGCTTTGGAGGGGTGTATTTGACTTTGGCAGGAATAGTTGCCGCATCAACATCCCCGACGTAGTACTCATCCATCATTGCTCGGGCAGTAGTACTATGTCCAACGTCTTCGAAATCATCAGTTGCATCCTTGCCTGAAGGTGAAAATGGATTCATGTCAGAGATAGCATGCATTAGATAAGTGATGGCCTAGAATTAAGTTCAGTTTGTTCGAGCTCATCTACCTGTTGAGGACAACAAAACCTCATCTCCACCAGGATGGTCTTCCAGAAATTTGGTAACATCATAAACCTGCACAAAACAGTGTAAACAAGCTACTACTCTATATCATGTATGATTTATGATTGAACTTGATTATCTGGATTGAGTATGCACTCGATGTATGGACACTCATACATATGACTGATTCTATTTTGAGAGAAACATGTGACAGATTCTTAGTAAACCTAGAATAACATTCAATGATATTCAAAGATATTATGGACTGCAATAAAGAAGACAAGGAACATAGCAGTTGCCCTCTAAGTTTCAACTTTGTTCTCTACACCCCTCACATTTGCCTCTCCCCTGTACCTACCTACCTACGCTAAACTCATCCATTGAATGTTCCTCTAGACACCTTCAAGATTAATTTTGATATTCGCATGGCGGATAAAGGATGTATATTAACGCATTCATACATTCTGGTGGCAATGGCCATGACAAAGTAGGGCGCAGCAGTGTCAACTTAGTGATGTCTATGTGGGTGAAAGTGGGTAAACCAAAAAATCATTTATGATTTATGGACCACTTGCTTTTACACTAAATTGCAGTATTTAGCATCAAATTATGATAGTTGCTCCTATCATGCATTGAATCTCGTAGCTGCTGATGTGGGTAGCATGGTAGGAGCTTCTTTTCCTTTTGATCAATGACCTTAGGACTTAGTACTCAGAGTGTAGCTATCATCGAAACCAAAATATCATTGCATTTGCAGTCATTTTGGAATCACTTCAACTGAAAAACCAAATATTTTATATAAAAAAGACTTAAACGGCAGCAAAGGATTGTAAAAATTATAAAATGTAAATTCAGACGTTTGAAAGTTCCTTGCTGCATTCAATTACGCCAATGAGAAGTGACATGCAATCAGATCAAAAAATAATAATAAATTAAGACAACATGTAGCTAACAGCCTAACACAATGCCTGACACAAGCAAACATTATTGGTTATAAAAAGTGAAAAACAATCCATGCCCAAGCCAGTAAATCAAATGCAAGAATTATGATTCTTTCTCCTCAAAAAAAAAAGGAAGAAGAATTATGATTCTTAAGCGAGAGAAAGATGTCTATTTGCCGGTAAAGACAATGTGCCCAAAACGGTTGCAACCAGACACAGAAGAAAAGATGCTGACTAAATCTCCTTGAAAAATGTTTTGAGGAATGCTGAAATCGCTTTATGTGATGACGGAGATATTATCCGCATAAATAGATCGCAAATCATCTGTTTAATAGATCGTGAAGGGCTCAAGCATCTGCAAAACAAAGAACGGGCTTAAGTCGATTGAACACCGAGAAGTGATGCCCCGTCCTCTGTCATCAAACCCAAAAATCTCCTTTTGGCAATCGTCCTCAGAGCACTGGATCAGACCATGTTCACACGCTTCCTAAACTTCTCCACGACAAAAGCAATCCAAAGATGTTGGAGTACGATATCAAACAACGAAAGGAGGAAATGCGTATCTTCCTCCACATCCACAGGATCAAGATCCATCCATCTTTAGGATCACGAATTAAAAAAAAAAGACCTTTTTTTTGTTACTTAGTAAAGAGTAACGGCTTGAAACCGTGAAAGCGAATAACACTGACGAATCAACAAGAGAAACCTACAAGATCCAGGAAGGCAAATATCTTGAAATCAGAAAGGAAAACAACAGGGAAAAAAAAAGGAGAGATGAACGACCTTGCCACTGATGATGAGCCAACAGTCCTTGGAGGTGTTGTGCTGTGAAACCTCCGCCAAAGTGTAAACTTTTCCCATCTATATCTTTCTCTCTCCTCCTCCTCTTTGGCAGATCCCGCAAGAATAAAATGGGCGAGAGAACGGAGAAGGAGAGAGACTGACTAGGACGGATCCAAAGGCGGAGGAGGAGGAGGGATTAGAAAAGCTTGGTGCTTGGTGAAGGGAACAAGGGGGGAGATGGGAAGGGTAGGTAGGTAAGAAAGTATCCGCCCTTCCTCCATTAATTTATAACCAAGTGTCACATATGGAGGTTTTTTTAGTTGTACCTGACACTTATTATTATTATTATTATTATTATTATTATTATTATTATTATTATTATTTTCTTTTGACATATTTTTCGAAAAGAAATATGAGTTTCAATTATTTTATCATAATATCAATAAACAATAATTAATGACGAGTAAATTTCGTGATCATCCAATTTCTACTTCAACCATTTCAATATCTTAATCTAATAGTTCCTTTGACTAGCTATTGTCTGCCACCATAATTCCATAATTAATAAAGGGAAAAAATGTTTTGAACTGATTCAAATACAAACTGGTTAAACAAATAGAAGGTTATTTCGAAATAACTGGTGTTAGGATTTATGCAGAGGATAAATTATGAGTTCAAGAATGAATCAAGAAAATCCAAATTTTTATTAGATGAAAATAAAAATAATTTAGATTATTTTTTGTTTGAATTCTTAGAGAATTTTTGTAGGCAAGACTTTAAATTAATTTTTAAAGATAAGATACTTATCTCGTAATAAAAAATAATTATAAATAAAATTCATCGTAATATTTTAACTCCCCTCTCACATTCTTGACAGAAGAAATTCATGGGACATCTAGATTCTCGTAATGCTAAAAAGCATCTTTTATTTTGAAATGTTTTATGGACTAATGAAACATTTTTTACGTGAAAAAAAAACCAGCTTTAGAAACTATGTGAACTTTTTTATATTTTGGTTATAATATTATGGGATTAATGTATATCCATAACACCTTCCACTCTAAAAGAATGTTGAACGCATATCAAATGAATCCATAAATTTGATCAAAAGTAATTAAATCTCATCATTTAAAAATATTAATTATCGTAATCGTTGATATTAATAATTGAGACGCGTTCAACATCCATTCAGAACGGAAGGTGCTAAGAACATACATTAATTTCTAATATTATGCGCTTGAATAGAGAAAAAGAAGACATAAAAAACCATCGTGATTTCTTGGTCGGAATTATTTTTTTCAGACGGAAAACACTAGATCTACGAGGAAGAATATATATAGAATAAGTATATTTTACGGAAACGAAACAATACTGTCACACGTAATTTAGGCTAACACGTGTATTGTGTGAGTGGCCGGTGGGTTCGAAAAAACGACCACAAAGCAACACCAGCAATTGGAGACGTGCGGCCACCTCACGGCCCTCCTTCCGACTTGGTTGGCCTGCCCAAAGTGCCCATGTCCTTTTTGTGGTCGCTCCCTTAATTAATTAATTATGCTCATTAACAACCAATTAAAATTTATTTCTAATCGCCAACAAATTTAATTAATTTAATATTTATTTCGAATCCCCCACATCTATAATTATAATTATGATAGATGGAATTTTCAATAAAAACTATTTCCACACATGAAATTTTTTTTAATTGACAATAAAACACACAATAATTTTTTAATTGACAATAGAGACATCCACCATCTAGAAATAAAAAAATAAAAAATTAAGCCTTCTTTAAGTAAAATTATATATAAAAAATAGTGCTTAATTAATCACACAAATATCGTGCCTTGAATGCCTAGAACTACAAAAGAATTTTTCTCTTGTCTCTTTTTTCTGAGATGTATACTTCGTAGAAAGTAATAATAGTTAAAGAAATCATCACGCAAACAAGCGCTATTTTCACATTTGTGTTCGATACATGTACGCATCAACGGTGTGCCCCATAATGTATAGAAAGGTATTCCTGTTGAAATAAAGTTGCCATTTTATAATATTCAAATTTTAGATTGAACGAGTCAAAAATCAAAGTATATTTTCTCGGTGGAAAAAATCACTCATACGCAAAGGATGTCATGTGCATTGATAAAAAGAGAAAAAAAAGTTAGCTGATTTTTTATTTAATCTCAACTAAAAAGGTTGTTGTAGCCCTACTTTAATCTCAACTAAAATTAGTTGATTTTTGAACCAAGGAAAGTGAAGTCACAACAAATAAGTGAACCTTTTCTAAGTGGATTTATAAAAAAAAAAAAGTGTCCACAAATTTAATTCCTTAGGCGAAATCCGGTTACCGCAAAACAAATAGATAGTTTTGATTTAGTCGTGAATCCTTTCAATATATGCTAACGTCGTGTTAATTTGGCATCTTTGGTTATATGATTTGGTACTAGGTAGTTGACAGACTTATTATTTTTTTTTTCTTCTTCTAACTAGTAGAGGTTATGGTTCGGTCATTTACTTCTTCCTTTTTTTTTTTGAGAAGAAGTTAATTAAGTATTATAAAGTGTTGGGGGTACAAAACAATGTGGAGTATCCTCCTAAAAAATATCGTCTTGCGATCTACGACCAAAATTGGCTAAAAATTAACCTCTCTATTTGCAAAATGACTGATGTAAGTACATTTAAAGTGAAGAAAAGTATCAATTGCAGCTTTAATATCACAAAATATATTCTTCAAGCGCCAGGTGCGTAACACTTTGTTGTTGATGATAGAGGTTGCCATCGAGGAGTCGATTTCTACAATGAGTTTTGAGATACCACGTCGAATGCAATGAAAAAACCCACATCGTATTGTCCACAATTTTGCTGCCAACGCTCATGAGAAGAGCGACAACGATGTGCCTGCATAAATAAAATAGGAAGATGAGTCTTTGACCACATAGCCTACTCCCTCACCTCAGAGCTCAAGGATGAGCCGTCCGCGTTCAGTTTGAAGCAGGACAGGATGGGGGCTCCCATGAAACCATGGTTCGATTGGAAAGTTCCCTCAAAATCGGGGTGAGAATTGAGTTCATGATAGTGGACTAAAATCCGCAACTATTTACTTCTTCCTTATATTCACATAACATTTATTTCAAAATGTTTACCAATTACCCATATTTTTTTTTATCACCAAACTTGAAGACTTATTTAAATGTTATTGTGCAAAGATGTAGGCACTACTACTGCCTGCCAAACTTCTTTGATTGAATAGGCCGACTCGAGAGAATAGGAGACCTGAAGCAATTGTACTTCTTATTAATATTTTATAATAAATTAATTTATGGAGCCAACAACTATAAACATATTTTTATATGTAATAGTTATGAGAAAAATTAGTTTGGATATTGTTCTTGTTGAAAGAAAGTGTATAAAATTTAAGAAAAGCTGTAGATTGATTAATGTAAAATGCATAAAAATGAGTAAATAATAATAGAATTTAAAATGAAAATATGCACCATAAATTGACTATTAATAACTTAATAGCATTATTACTAATTAAATAATTTAAACTCAACTATATATAATGTTCTTTTTCAAGCTATTTATAATAAGTAATTATTTATTGAGGGGCCTTAAATTTTGGTGGGCCTCAAGCCTAGGCCTGAGTAGCCTTACTCTTGGGCCGGCCTGGTCATAAGGCAAGAGCAGCCGGAGATCTTTCTCATTCAAGAGCCCTGAATCAGTGGCACTCGAGCGACTAAGGTCTGCCAAAAGTTTCGCAGCTTCCAAGTCGCAAGGGTCGAAACTCGTGGATTTTCCGGAGGCATTTGGATTTTCTGGAAAGCCCCCAAAATCAATGTAACAGTGATAAGACAACATGATCAAGCTCTTCACTGCAGAGTGGATGATGGCACAACTTCTTGGTATCTATCAGCGATCTATGGTATCCCGCAGGAAACCCGAAGACAAGAACTCTGGGTTGAATTAATTGATTTCTGCCACTCTGTCGCAAACCTCCCGTGGATGCTACTTGGCGACTTCAACCAAATCCTCGAAGAGTCAGAGAAGGCTGGTGGGGGACCTTTCAATCATCAATCAGCAGCTCGTTTCCATGAAGTTCTCTCTTGCTGTGAACTTTTGGACATCAAAAGCTCTAGGCCGAAGTACACCTGGCGTGGTCCCCCGCACCCTGTCGGCGAATCTTTGGAAGATTAGATCGGGCTGTCTGTAATACAAGTTGGAGAACTGCCTTCACAAAAGCACATCTTCGAGTCCTTCCCCGTATATACTCGAACCATCATCCATTGCTATTAAAGCTCATATCCTCTCCGAATTCCTCCGCTGGCAGGATTCCATTCCGTTACCTGGCAGCCTAGCACTTACATGAGGACTTCAATAACTTCATCAATTCTGTTTGGTCGCCCCAAGCTCCACTACCACATAATCTTTCTTTCTTCAGTACAAAAGTTAAGGAGTGGAACCTTCGAACATTTGGTCATATATTTAATAGAAAGAAGCGTATCTTGGCACCGCTTGAAGGAATTCAGACTTACTTGCAGAAACATCATAGCAACTTTTTAAAGAAACTTCACAATCAGTTAAGAGCAGATCTCCAAGTTACTCTGGCACATGAGGAACTACTTTGGTTTCAGAAAGCAAGGTGCGAATGGATTCAAGCTGGAGATCGCAACACCAATTTCTTCCACGCGAAAGCCATCATCAATCGAAATCGAATTTCAATTAAAACTCTAAAAGACTGCCACGGCAATTGGATTTCTGATGAAGACAAGCTAAGGGATCTATCAGTCCAACATTTCATCAATCTCTATGCTGAGGAGTCTCATACTGCCGCGCCCTTCATCAATCATCCATTCCCGCCTGACTCCCTCCAAAAATTGAAATGCTTAGCTGACAAACTTATGCCGCATGAAGTAAAACAAGCCATCTTCAATATGAAACCATACAAAGCACCACGTCCAGATGGGTTTCAAGCAATATTTTACCATCAAAATTGGGAGATCATTCAGCAATCTCTTTGGACCTTTGCCCATGGAATCTTTGAAGAAGGTAGGTCTGTGCAGGAAGTTAATAAAACTTTCATAGCCTTGATTCCAAAGGTTGCCCAACCGGAGTCTCTCCACCAGTTTCGACCTATTGGCTTATGCAACATCACTTACAAAATCATTACAAAAATCATCGCTACTCGGCTTCAAAAACACTTGGATGATCTCATTTCACCCTTCCAATCAAGCTTTATTCCAAAAAGAAGTATACATGACAATATTGTTATCGCTCAAGAGCTTGTACATAGCATGAGCAAAATGAAGGGGCGGCAACAATTTATGTCTATTAAAATTGACCTTGAAAAAGCTTTCGACAAGCTACGCTGGAGTTTTATCTTAGAAACAATTCAGCTAGTGGGAATCCCTCACAAAATATGCAATATCATAATGGATTGCCTAACAACATCCACTTTACAGGTCCTATGGAATGGACGAGCAACAACTCATTTCACTATGGAGAGAGGAATTCGACAAGGATGCCCACTCTCACCATATATATTCATCCTCTGTGTGGAGAGACTCAGTCACCTCATAATAGATGCAGTAGACATTGGAGATTGGAAGCTTATCCGTGTTGGTAGATCAGGCCCTCCAATTTCTCATCTCATGTTTGCATACGACATCTTTCTCTTTGCGGAAGCTTCTGAAGCGCAACTGGATATCATTCTTTCTATTCTCCAACGATTCTGTGACTATGCTGGACAAAGAATCAATCCAGACAAATCTTCTATTTTCTTTTCCAAGCGAGTACCGCAATGCACCAGAGATCGGATCGCTAAAAAAAGCACCTTCAAGGCATCATCCTCCATTGGCAGATATCTAGGGGTGCCCATAATTCATGGACGGATCAAGAAAAGCTACTTTACGCAACTTGTGGACAACATTCGCTCACGCCTTGAAGGGTGGGCAGCTAATACGTTAACGCTCGCAGGTAGAGTGACACTTGCTCAAATCGTAATCCAAGCCATGCCTACCTACGCCATGCACACTCTCAAGATTTCGAAGGTTGTTTGCAACGAAATTAATCAAATCACAAGGAACTTCATATGGGGACACACAACTGAACAACGTAAAGTCCATCTTCTCAATTGGAACCTTATTGCACAGCCAAAGGTAAATGGAGGTTTAGGCCTGAAACGCCTGGACCTACTTAATAAAGCATTGCTCGCTAAAACTCGGCTGGGGGTTCATTGCTCAACAAGATCGGCTCTGGGTTCGTGTCCTAGCCGATAAGTACAACAATAGATCGGGACCACATGGTCGTCTTAAATGTGCTGCAGGTGACTCTTTGTTATGGAAGGCGTTGAGCTCATCCTGGAACTCATTATCACATGTCGCCAAGCGAAGAATTGGTAATGGATCTACCACTAGCTTTTGGTGGGATGCATGGCTGCCAAACAGCGGTCCCTTGGCAACTGATGCAGTGGTGCCAATCCCAGCATGTTCTAACTCGGCCTAGCATCAGGGACATGGTCAATATCACTGGGGGTTGGAAACTCCACCTTATTGTTGATATCGTCCCATATAAAAGTCTCCTAAAAATTGCTAGCTCACCTGTGCCTTCTGAGCATGCTTCACATGATCAATATTATTGACCAATCGAAGCCACGGGAATCTTCACAGCACGCTCTGCATATCACTACCTCCTTACACCAACTCTTAGTCATTGTTGCGCTCTTTGGCGGTCAATATGGCGTTGGAATGGTCCTCAAAATGTTCGAGCTTTCCTTTGGTTATCTGGACATGATCGTCTCATGACTAACGAACAACGTTTCCGAAGACATCTTACTTCCTCTAGAACATGTACTCGATGTGGTGCTACTCTTGAAACCACACTGCACGTTCTAAGAGATTGTCCATGGACGATCAATATATGGAGGAAACTGGTGCCAAGACCCTTTCAATCTACCTTCTTTAGCTTACCACTCTCTAACTGGCTCTACATCAACTTGCAGGCACAACTAGAAACACGAAGTGGCACCTGCTGGTCATTATTTTTTGGCGCAGCCTGTTGGTACTTTTGAAAATGGAGAAATGAACTCGTCTTTAATCAGGACACTCAACTACCACTCAACGCTCCAAAGATTATCATACAAGCAGCTTCCCAATATCAACTAGCAGCACTGTGGCATCAAAGAACTAGTTCCCCTATGTCAAGTGATGTCTGCTGGAAAAAACCCCATTTGGTTGGGTGAAATGCAATGTTGACGGACCAGCAACCCAGGATGCTCGCATTAGTTTAGGTGGTCTCCTGCGGGATCACAATGGACAATGGATCTTGGGCTTTACATAGTTCTTAGGCAACAACCCATCATAACTGCAGAACTTGTAGCCATCCGCACTGGATTGGAGCAAGCTTGGCGCCAAGGATTAACGAAAATCATCCTTGAGTTTGACTCACTGGAGGCCGTCCAACTTGTCAATCACTGTTCCAGAGCAGCTCCTCACATAGCTGAGCTTGTTGAATCAATCCACAAGCTCTTGGCTCAAGAGTGGGAAGTCACTGTGCAACACATCTATCGTAAAGCAAACCAAGCAGCTGATTGGCTTGCCAAACACTCATTCACCCGTACAATGGGTTTGAAGCTTATCCAGTTTCCACCATTATCAATGGGAAATGTTCTTTTTGGTGATATTATTGGAGTTACTGTGCCCCAAAACCTCTTTTAGTATGTTGTTTACTTAGTCTTTCCCGAGCTTTGCCCTTACCTTCATCGAAAAGAAAAAAAATTACTACGGGCTGTTTGGCAACAGGAATGGAGTTCTACTAAGTTCTCGTGAATAGTTGAGTTGATATATTAGTTCGGGTTGTGTTTCGATGGAGTAGAATTTGATGATGATAAATAATGTACTTGATGTGATAGGAAAAAAGTAGATGTGATGGATTAATTTTAGTGGATGATTGAATTAAAAATATGTATTATAAATATAAATTATAAAATTGTTAAAAAAATAAAATACATAATATATATAAGTTATCTCAACAAATTTGTTAAAAAATATATAGTATTTATATATAAAAACCATTTTTTAATAATTTATATTTAATAAAATATTACAATTTTATAATGAAATAATAAATAATATTATATTACTCATTTATTATTTATATTTTATAGATAATAAATAAATTATCTTATATAAGAAATGTTGTAAAAAAATGATAAAGAAAAAAAAAGGTGGAAAAAAAAGCAAAACGTCATGTCAAAAAAACCCGTCAAAAACAAAAAAAATAGCACCCCTCTCGGTTCCACCGAAATGATAGAATCGAGATGTTGGAATAGATCATGTGCGTGCCTAGTTCTAATATCTCGATTCCACTCGTGTTTGGGAACCGAGTGAAACCAAGGGAATTATTCCACCTGGTTCCACTTTTCAAACATAGCCGCAAGTTTAAAATAAAGTAGTAAGCATGTTGTTCTCATGAAACATATCTTTCAAAATATTTTTATTAAAAGTCACATGTATTATACTTAGCCATTCAACGTAACGACCCAAAAAACATCTCCCAAAATGCATCAAAGTAGGATTAGTATTTTTTTTTCTCTTCATATTACTTTTCTAATTATATTCATATTTGTTTTCAAATTCTCCTTTTTTAATCTCTTATTGAAATCGTAGGGTGTCCATCTTGTCTCCAATGGTCGTTCTCCTAGTCAGGCAAATATCTTGTCTTGATATGTATAGGAGTACGCTGCTGCTATCCTTCTAGTCGAGCATATAAAAGATTATGGCTGCCCTTGGAAGTGCTGTGGAACACATGCTTTTATTGACAGATAAGTTGTTTTTTGGTAAATTAGTGTTTGGTGAAAAAAAATAAAGTTACTTTCTTGGGAAGTTGTCTCTATGACACAACAAATGTAATACCCCAAGATTTTCTTGAATTAAATAATTAGATAATTTATTTATTTATTTATTTTAAAGGAAAAGATAAAAGTTCATAAGTTTAAGATGAAATTTGTATATAGATAAGACTTTGAGAAGAAGAAAAAAAAAAGAAAGGAAAAGAAAATAGATAAAGTATTTAAAATGTATTATTAATTAAGATTATAGATAAGGTTCAGAATTAGAGTTTGGAGAGTTAAAATATTAAATTCCGAATTAAATTTTTAACCGTCAAAGTCTCATCCCCTATAAATAAGTCATTTTCATCCTTCAGCATCCTTGTCAGAAAATATATTTTTCTCCCTACTTTGAGCCCTTGTTTCTTCCTCCTCAGTGTGCATGCGTGAGTGCTTCGGCCGGCCATCTGATCTCCAGTCAACCCTCTATCATAGGACGCCAGACTTCTCACTGGGATCCTCTCCTTCGTCTAGAAAATCACGTCAAAATTTAGGCTATTCAGGTAGTTCTGTCTGGACAAGGTACGTGGAATTCTGGATTTACCTTTGAATGTGATTTCTTGATAGATTAATTAATAACTCGAAAGATTAAAACATAGTTATTGTTCTCTATTTATCCAAGAATATATTCCTTTTTATTTCACGTTGAAAGCATATCTAGATTAGTCAAAAAGTTTGATCAAAGTTTCGATTTCTGACACCGAAGTTCTGAAGGAACCCAGTCCGAGTTGGAAAGACCAGGCCCAGGTTCTTCATGTTTTGAGTCGAACTCGGACCGCAAAGTTCGAATCCGACCTAGATTCAGACGGAGCTCAGCCTGGATTTGCAAGACCTGACCCAAGTTCCTTGTTGGCGATCTCACGGTCTCGATTTCTATTTTACAAAACCCGGCCCGAGTTCCAGTATACCCGACCCGGTCTTGGAGGTAGGAAGAAACAAAGTCAAAGTGTTTGGCCCCGACCGAGTCTCTATGACCCGACTCAGATTAGCCCAATTGTCGCATGTCGGGAGGGCGATACAACAAATCTCTGGCTTTTTTTTGGAAAGCTTGGCACTTCTCTTATCAACAAAAGCTAGCTTTTATCAAACTATGCTGTGAGGTAAAGGCATCCCAAACGCAGCCTATGTCTTTTTTTACATAAGTCTAAGGCGGCACATAGTACGCTTCATCCTGTCAATATGTCTTTTCATAATATCGTATCACTACGAGAAATTTGTCGAAACGACAATTAGCGTCTCAAACATCGCAACGTCGTGTCGACGTCAAATACGTTGACGCAGTGTCACATGAGAGCAAAATCAGGTTCTCGACCCGGTTTATGTCAGGTTTCAAAAAAATTTAAATCGATACTGGTCCACTCCCGGTCCCAGCCGGTATCGGACCGAGTCGGATCCGAAAAACTAGGAATAAGACTGGAATGAAACCAAAAATTAATTAAAAATAAATAATTTAATATTAATACAATTATATCAGATTTTAGATAATTTAATATATAATTATAATTTAGTTGTGAACTAGGAATTGAATCGGGAATGGACTGAATTTAAATAAATCATATTAGGATATTCTAAGATTATATGGTTTTATTTTAATCGGACAGGGTTCTAGGTTAGGAATTTTAGTGTTGGATCTGTTTTTGACCCTAAACCGACTGAGTTTTCTCCAGCTTGGAATCGATTCCAAACGAGTTATACACCGAGTCGGGAATATTTCTCAGGAATTCGGATCGGTCCGGTCCGGTCCGGATCGACCCGAACCACGCTGACCCCTAGTCACATGTCATCGACGCCAGTTGTCTCACAACAATCTCAACTTAGCATCATCATAACATTATAAGAAGTCAACACTAAATCAGGCGCCTTCTTGATGCTATAGTGTCACCAATATTGCGCAGATGAGGACCAACACATAAAATATAGTGCTATGGTGGCGTTGCACAACGGTGACACTAAACTTATTGATATGGCATCCCTAGGTTTGCCAAATATAGTGTAGCATGCCGTCGACTGTTGGCGGTGCTAAAATTTCTGCGTCGATTCCTTACAACACTAGAGCGACATCAAATTGGGATGAAACATTTGTTGATGCCATTGTATCGCTAATGAGACGCCAAAGTGAAAATGTAAATATATATCTTTTACATATTAAAACTTAATTGATTTCATATTTATTATAATTATATTTGTATATGTATATGAATACAAAAACACATATATGTATATAAATACAAAGACACACACACATATATGTAAATAGATACAAACATAATGTGTGTGTGTGTGTGTATATATATATATATATATATATATATATATATATATATATATATATATATATATATATATATATATGATTTAATAGGGGTCATATGACCCTCGTATGCCGCTTCCCCACTGTCCGATCTAATCGGACAGTGCGCCGCCCCTAGCCACTTTCCTCACCTCTGCGATCGCTCGACCACTTCTCTCACCTCTGCAATCGCCCGGCCAAGCTCAGTCTCTCCGACGAAATGCCTCGCCACTTTGAGAGAGCCTGCTTGCCGTCGATGGATGCGCAGGCGGCCACCAGTGTCCGTTCGCATCTCTGTCGATGGCTGCGCGAGGATGGTTAGCATCTCTCCGCATAAAAGTCATCTATGAATCCTCCGCTAAATCCCGAGCTCAGTTTGGTCTCCCATGGTCAAGATCTGCGGCCGTAAGCGACCAAGACCTAGCTTTGACCCTTCCATGGCGGCTGCAGCGAAAATGGATGACCTTTGTCCTCCTCCTTCCCCGCCTCCTCGTCATCCCCTTCGTCTCCGGTGACTCTACTGCCGAGGATCCCGTCTCTGCCCTCGACCGACAGGAGGCCCATTTTCAGCACCTCGAGGCCCTTGTCACGTCCCTCTCCACCTCCGTGGCTGCACTCGAGTCCTCCGTCGCCACTTGCTCCGCCACCCGATCCGAACCCCACCACATCCTTCTCCTGCCCGATCTTGAGACCTTCACCATGCCCATCCCTGCGATTCCCTAGTCGGTGGTTGAGGCGACGTCCGGGACTGTCTCAATCGGGGCAAGAGCGGAGGGGGTGCCGGGGTGGCTTTGACCAAGCACCGAACATCGTTGTCGGAGCGATTCCAGTTCGTGTCAGCAGCGCTCTATCACCCACCATCCCATTAGATCTGACGGCGGGCGGGCAGTGTATGAGGTATGACCCCATTAAATTCATATATATATATATATATATATATATATATATATATATATATATATATATATATATATATTAATATTAATTTCATATATACATATTTGTCAATTAATAATATAAACAATATAACATAGATGATATAATTATTATACCTACTATCGATTGTATGTATACATACTAGATAAATTATATACACAACGTATATGTACAATATCTATAAATAATTTTATTTATCATAAATCATACAATGTCAATGAGAATATGGATTAAGTTATATGATTTTTATTAATAGTTTAACTAAAAAGGTTAGACATCTATATATGAACATAGACATATTTCTTGAACCGGGTTTATTTGTTGAACGGGAAACAAGCAAAACAGTTTTCTTTTTAATCAAGTTTATTGCTTGAATCAAATAGATATTAAATCTCAACCGTTATAATAAAAACAGTTTTAATCTGATGAAGTGTTTGCACTTGTACTAAATGTGTATGCACCTTAATATTCCTCGTATATATATATATAATTTGGCGTTTTATTCACCTGGTTCCTGAGTTATCCATCTCGTTTTATTCATTGATGGATAGTAAGAAAACGATCAAATGAGTTTCGTTAAAAACAAAAGGCAGTTCCACCAATACATACATATATTCAGATACATATTTTCCTTATCATTTGTCATGAGAGACGAACGGAGACATAAAAAAGCTTATTTATTTTGTGAACGATAAATAATTAGAAAAAAATAACAACCCTTTGATAAAAAAAAGACTGAAGACACACATTTTCCCATCTGGGTGATTTTTAGTGAGCATGAGTGCAGATGCATATTTCATGTGTTTTATCCTCATATTTACTATGTTCGTTTTATTATCTAACTTTTTAGTTTGATTTCCGTGTTCTTGGTGATTCCATTTTGTTTTATCATTTCTCTGGAACAGACGAAAAGCTGAGTTTCCATGAAAGCCAGAAGTTTTGGAGTGGGAATGCGAAATTTCCGATACCACAGTACAAAATGATCAGACCCAGATTGTATTACGACAGAAAACAAGCAATCAAACGTTTTTTTTTACTAGGTATTTCCAAGTGTATTACGACGTGTACTTGTATAAAACAAAATGAGACTTAAAAGTACAATCCCATCAAACTGATATTGTGTTAAAACTTTATATATCAAATTAAAGTCATTAAAAAAATTTGCAAAATTGAATATCTTGATAAATATTTATCCTTGGACTAAGGGAGAGGAAGGGAAGGTAAAGAGTAAGAGTAAGAGTAAGAAGGGAAATGATGGGAAAGGTACGTAAGAGAACGAAGATGAATAATTAGTTTGGTTGATATCATTAAAGGAAAAGGAAAAGAATGAATATTAAATGATTAATTTATTTAGACGATTTTATCCTTTATATATATAGTTATATGTTTAATTTATTTGGTCAAAATTGGAAACACGTACTAAATATATCTTTCATTTTCTTTCCACACCGATTTGGAGAGGAAAGAAAAATAAAACATTGGAGAGAAATAGAAGAGAAAGAAAGAGACTTTCCCCTTCATTCCCCTCCAACTTAAACTCAATCAAACAAGGAGAATGAATTCTCCTTTTTTCCCTTCCCCTTCTTTACCGTCCTTTTACTCCCAACTAAACAGATCTTAAGAGAAATGAAAATCCTTTTCTTTGGGTAAGAAAATGTACTCAGATTCTAAATTAATTAATTATATAAATAAAATATTTATTTATTTACAAAAATTGTGATTAAAAGTAAAAGCTAAAGTTAAGAAGTTAAAGGAAGAGGTTATGTATAGATAAGGCTTTGAGAAGAAGAAAAGAAAGCAAATAGATAAATTATTTAAATTGAATGGTTAGTTATAATTATGGATAAGATTCAGAGTGAGATTTGGAGGTTATTAAGAACTTAATTCGGATTGAGTTTTTAAACCACTGACTCAAAGTCCTTTGCCCCTGTAACACCAAGCCATCAGTCTCCTCCTTATGAGAAAACATATTTTTCTCTCAGAACGTTTCTTTCTTTCTTCTCAGTGCGCATGCACGAGAGTTCCATCCGACCATCTAATATCGGATCAATCTTCTGTCAAAGGATGTCGGACTTCTCGATGGGAGCCTCTCCACCATCTCGAAAATCATCCTAAATTAATGGTTCCAGGTAATTCTATTTGGAGAGGTACACAAAATTTTGGATACGATTTCTTAATGAAATATATAAGATGATTGATGAATTAGAATTAATTTATGTTCTCTTATAATGTATGAATTCTTCTATATAGTTTTGTGCCGAATGAAAAAGTGTATCGTAAATTATAGCATATTAAAGTCTCGAAAAAACACTGGAGTTTCGGCAGTTGAAACTCGGCATGTGTAAAAATGAATCAGGCCCGGATTCATCCGTAAAGTTTAAACCCAGTGCAATGTCTCTTCGAATATGATCCGGATTGAGAATAAACCCAACCAAGGCTCCAGGCAATCTGACTCGAGCTCTGTCACAATGCTTCGGGCCTGGCCATGTATACTCGGCTCACGCAATCTTATGTCATGCTCAGGAAGATGATGTCAGTAACCTTGACCCAAGCCACCATCGAATTTGGCTCAGGTTCTGCCAACAACGAAGTTGATTTGATGCCGAACTCGACCCGAGCTTAACCGAGCACGATCCATGCTCAATACAAATTTGACCCAAGTTTACATGTACCCGACCCGGATTTTGTTTAACAGATCAGAGTTTTTATGTTATTTAATTGTTTATTATGATCTAATTATTTGTCTTCATGGTAATTATGTTAAATAGAGAGTAATAAGAATGTTAATTAGGTCAATAGATAAAAAAATATAAAATGGAGCCTTTTATGTACACTGATTGTCAATGGAATGGGATAAAAATATTGAAGGTGGATATTAATAGCCCTATCATTCTAATGGAATAGAAAAATTGAAGATGGATATTAATAGCCCCATCACCATTGAGATTTAAATAAATGGATTTCACTTTTTATTGGGCCCGTCATTGCTCTATTTTGACCCTGATTTAATCCACTTTGACCCACATGAAAGTGTCATAAATATCTATAATAAAAGAAGTCGAGCCCGCATTAGGATGATATATATAGTCTAGAAATTATTTAAAGTAAAAGATGTAGTGAAAATAAAAAAATAGAATGGAATAGACAAAAAAGAGAAACAATAGAAAAGAAACGATAGAAGCATTTTTTTCATACTGCAGCTTTGCCTATTTTTATTAAAAAAAATTATCCATTTATATTATCTTAAGTACTGAGTATTTTATAATCATAAATATTTTATGTCCTTGTGTTTGAACATCATAAATAATTGAACAAACAAGTATGACGTGTACAACTAGAGAAGTTATATAATTGCACATGAGATAGATATTTAGATTATGTTATTTTATTATATTTTAGTTGCTACTCTCATGTAATAGAATGGATAAAATGATCATTTGAAAATAATTGATATGATAGTTTTCGTACTCTTATATTATTGATAATTAATTTTTAGTTTTTTTATGAATATGTGAAAGTCTAATGAAAAAAGATGAATAATAATTAACACCGACTCAAAAAAAAAAAGTCAAATTGTCATGTGACAAGGGAAGTAAAATTTGGGATTGTTATAAGTATTCGGAAAGAAACGTTTTTCAACTCCATAGTTCTTTCCAACTTAATACAGATGAAATAATAGTGTTATGTGTCCTACAAATTATTCCAAAAGTTATTTGGATGGAAATTTGAGAACAACAAAATATTTCAGCCTTTATTCAGATGCCAAATGGAGAATTGTTTGATAGCATACTATAATTGATATGCTTTTAGAAATTGTCAAACAATTGGAGACGTGCGGCCACCTCACGGCCCTCCTTCCGACTTTGGTTGGCCTGCCCAAGTGCCCATGTCCTTTTTGTGGTCGCTCCCTCCATGATTAATTAATTAATTAATTATACACATTAAAAACGAATTAAAATTTATTTCGAATCGCCATCAAATTTAATTAATTTCATATTTATTTCCTACCCCCCACATCTATAATTATAATTCTGATGGATGGAATTTTCAATAAATACTATTTCCACACATGAAAAAATTTTTAATTGACAATAAAAAACACATTATTTTTAATTGACAATAAAAAATAAAAAAAATTCAATAAGCCTTCTTAATTAGAATTATATATAAAAAATAGTGCTTAATTAATCGCACAAATATCGTGCCTTGAATGCCTAGAACTACAAAAGAGTTTTTCTTTGTCTCTTTTTTCTAAGGATGTATACTTCGTAGAAAGTAATAATAGTTAAAGAAATCATGACGCAAACAAGCGCTATTTTCACATTTGTGTTCGATACATGTACGCATCAACAGTGTGCCCCATAATGTATAGAAAGGTATTCCTGTTGAAATAAAGTTACCATTTTATAATGTTCAAATTTTAGATTGAACGAGTCAAAAATCAAAGTATATTTTCTCGATGGAAAAAATCACTCATACGCAAAGGATGTCATGTGCATAGAGAAAAAGAAAAAAAAAGTTAGCTGATTTTTTATTTAATCTCAACTAAAAAGGTTGTTGTAGCCCTACTTTAATCTCAACTAAAATTAGTTGATTTTTGAACGAAGGAAAGTGAAGTCACAACAAATAAGTGAACCTTTTCTAAGTGGATTTATAAAAAAAAAAAAGTGTCCACAAATTTAATTCCTTAGGCGAAATCCGGTTACCGCAAAACAAATAGATAGTTTTGATTTAGTCGTGAATCCTTTCAATATATGCTAACGTCGTGTTAATTTGGCATCTTTGGTTATATGATTTGGTACTAGGTAGTTGACAGACTTATTAATGTTTTTTTTTTTCTTCTTCTAACTAGTAGAGGTTATGGTTCGGTCATTTACTTCTTCCCCTTTTTTTTTTTGAGAAAAAAGTTAATTAAGTATTATAAAGTGTTTGGGGAACAAAATAATGGGGATCCCGGGGTGGAATGTCCTCTAAAAAAAGATCGCCTTGCGATCTAAAAAAAGGCTAAAAAATCAATCTCTGTATTTGCAAGACGACATATGTAAGTATATTTAAACTGAAGAAAAGTATCAATTGCAGCTTTAATGTCACAAAACATGATCTTCAAGTGTCAGGTGCATAACGCTTTGTTGTTAATGATAGAAGCTGCCACCGAAAAATCGGTTTCTACAATGAGTTTTGAGATACCACGTCGAATGCAATGAAAGAGTCACATCGTATTGCCCACAATTCTGCTACCAACGACGATGAAAAGAGCGACAACAACGTACCTGCACAAACAAAATAGGAAGATGGGTCTTTGACCACGTAGCCTATTCCCCCACCCTAGAGCTCAAGAATGAGCCGTTGACGTTCAGTTTGAAGCAGGATATGGGTGGAGGCTCCCAAGGAACCATGGCTCGATTGGGAAGTTCCCTCAAAATCAGGGTGAGAATTGAATTCATGATAGTGGACTAAAATCCGCGACCATTTACTTCTTCCTTATATTCACATAACATTTATTTGAAAATGTTTACCAATTACCCATATTTTTTTATCACCAAACTTGAAGACATATTTAAATGTTAATGTGCAAAGATGTAGGTACTACTACTGCCTGCCAAACTTCATTGATTGAAAAGGTAGCTTAAGGTCATAAGCAGGCCGAATCAAGAGAATAGGAGATCTGAAGCAATTTGTACTTCGTATTAATATTTTATAATAAATTAATTTATGGAGCCAACAACTATAAAACATATTTTTATAGGTAATAGTTATGAGAAAAGTTAGTTTGAATATTGTTATTGTTGAAAGAAAGTGTATAAAATTTAAGAAAAGCTGTAGATTGATTAATGTAAAATGCATAAAATGAGTAAATGATAATAGAATTTAAAATAAAAATATGCGCCATAAATTGACTATTAATAACTCAATAGCATTATTATTAATTAATAAAAAATTTACAAAAAATCATAAATTAAATAATTTAAGCTCAACTATATATAATGTTCTTTTTCAAGCTATTTATAATAAGTAATTATTTATTGAGGGGCCTTAAATTTTGGTGGGCCTCAAGCCTAGGCTTGAGTGGCCTTACTCTTGGGCCGGCCTGGTCATAAGGAAAGATAATAATCTCAATTTTTTTTGTTTTTTTGTTTTTTTGGGTAACGAAGCTTGTTTAGTTGATGAGGAGCATGTAGTGGTTTTGCCAAGACACATGAATCAATTCCATATTTCTAATATTAAAAGAGTCACCATTAAATCTTTATATTTTGCCAGGAGAGAAATTAGCACTTGACTATGTATGAATTACAACCCGTGTGCACTCTCAACTAATATAATCTTTATATATATAATAAGGATTTAATTCACCTGTTTTAAAGGGATGCGATGCGCTCAACATTCCTTCAAATAGATCCGGAGGTGAAGGAAATCAAAGCTTCTAATGCCCATCATGTCCTGAGGATGAATAGAAATGAAGATATTTTTTCATCTAAGAAAATAAAAAAAAAGATTAGAAGTCTGAATATAACTTGGAATAGTTTTTAATTATATATTAAAATTCATCCGCTAAAATTAAGGCTCCACTCAAAAAGGCATGCCGAGTCCATTTTCTATTTAAGAATTTTTTATTTATGTAATTTATTCATAAGTTAACATTTTTATTATATATAATAATTTTGTATATAATTATATTTAATTATAATGTTAAATATGTTTATATTAATTTTATATTTTATGTATTTTTTAAAATATAATTACACAAAAATAGAACCACCAAAAAATCAATGGTTAGGTGATTTTTATCTCTTTAAATTATTTTAGAATGTTTTTTAAATTTAAGAAATTGACGTGAAAAATAATGGATAATTTTTTAATCAAATCGATCATTGCTACTTTCGCTCCTATATATCCAAAATCAAAGTCATCAATAAATTTCTAGAAAAATGAATATCTTTACAAATTAGAAATATTTGTCCTTGGACTAAGAGAAAAGTAAAAATCCGTTAGGTTTAGATGACAACTTTTGTCCAGAACTTAAGAAAGTTCTGTTCTTGCTGAAAAGCAAGGACTCAGTTTTTTTTATTCCTTTCACATAAGTTTAAAAGTAGTTGGACCTACATTTAAAACTATATATCTGGATTATAATATTAATATAAGTATATTTATTTTATTTATTATACATTATAATCGGGATATAATAATAAATCATTAAATTTCTTTTAAAGTTTTCTATTTGATAGTTTTGTAATAATTATATCCTAACCAGTACTTATTATTATGCATTAGATTTTATAAATAAAATATACTAAATTAACTGAATTAATGTAAACATTATAATTGTATTTACTATTTTATAATATTGGCTAAACAAAATTAATGTAAAATCTTATGTATAATATTTTATTTTTTATAATAGGATTTTATTAATTAAAATTTTGAGTTGTTTCTAGGAAAATTATAAATAAACTATTTTATATTATATTTGGATCTTA
Source organism: Pontederia crassipes (assembly GCA_030549335.1). Lineage (NCBI taxonomy): Eukaryota > Viridiplantae > Streptophyta > Magnoliopsida > Commelinales > Pontederiaceae > Pontederia > Pontederia crassipes. The sequence continues at coordinate 8,260,316 of CM060189.1, forward strand.
AGATATTATTTATGTAAATTATAATATTAATAGCATATTATGACACAAATATGGGTGAAAGTAGTTTGGGTCGGGTCAGATTTTAGGGCCAAAAAAATCATTTGGTACTTTTCGAGGCAGTTTTTAAAATTTAAAAAAGTCATCCTGAAACTATTTAAAAAACAAAATAAAAAGCACCTTCTATTGGTCAATTTTTTCGGATAATTTTTTCGGAGTCCCACTTTTATATAATAATATTTTAAAATGTATAATAAATTAATTATATAAAATATAAATTATACTACTAAAATTTTGAAGTTGTTAAATTATAGTTTGATAATGTGATATATCTATAATAAAAGAATTGATAATATATGGATTAATTATATAAATAAAAAATGGGCTCCACGTGCTCTACAATTTTTTCGGGTGGGGCTCTAATTTTAGCGGATGAATTTTAATTTACTAAAAATCATTCTAAATCATATTCGACCCCTAATTTTTTATTTTTTTCAAAACGAGTAAATTTTTCGAATTGGTCAAGTTTTCATACACCCCAGACACAACTTATTTTTTAATATATTTTAAATTAATATTTATGTATAATAATTTTTATATGCTAATAATTAATATTTTAAATAAATAAACACATAATATTTTTATTTAGTATAATTTGTAATTTATAAAATAATAATTATATTCTCAATTCTTACTTTTTATTCAAACATTCACTAAAATTTATCTATCAATTCAATTTTTAAATTTCCATTATTATATTTTTTCATCCAAACACAAAACATAAATTTTTGTATGTAATCAATTAGTTCTCGAAAATTAATGAGAACTTAAGTTCTACTATCCAAACACATTCTTAAAAAAATACAAGACCAAAAATTGCTGTAGGAGTAAAGAAAGTTCTTGTTTCACTGATAAATCTATAATTCATGACACTGGTAAGTCTACATAATAAAAGGCTTTCACATTTTTTAATTGACAATAGAGACATCCACCATCTAGAATAAAAAATAAAAAAAATCAATAAGCCTTCTTAAGTAAAATTATATATAAAAAAATAGTGCTTAATTAATCACACAAATATCATGTCTTGAATGCCTAGAACTACAAAAGAGTTTTTCTCCGTCTCTTTTTTTCTAAGGATGTATACTTCGTAGAAAGTAATAATAGTTAAAGAAATCATGACGCAAACAAGCGCTATTTTCACATTTGTGTTTGACACATGTACGCATCAACAGTGTGCCCCCATAATGTCATTTTATAAATGACTCAGAAGTTAAATTATGTATAAAAAGGTATTCCTGTTGAAATAAAGTTGTCATTTTATAATATTCAAATTTTAGATTGAACGAGTCAAAAATCAAAATAATACTCATACGCAAAGGATGTGCATAGAGAACAAAAAAAAGTTAGTTGATTTTTTATTTAATCTCAACTAAAAAGGTTGTTGTAGCCTTACTTTAATCTCAACTAAAACTTAGTTGATTTTTGAACCAATGAAAGTGAAGCTACGACAAATATGAAATATGAGTTCATCATCAAAGACAATTAATTTAGTTCCACGCCCTATATTTCTTATATATTCTCAATAAAATTTTCTACATTTATAGATCTTGAACTCAAGATGTTACTTACACGAGAAGAAGCCACTTCGCATTTCATCTTTTTAAACCGCACTTTATATACACATCCATGCTATGGAAAATAATACATTGATCCATCTACGGTGTAAATAAATTTTTCGTATATGGTAAGTTGATCAACTATTGTAATATCTCTGTAATTTGAAGTTCATGTTTACGTTTTTATTTGGTCGTGAATATTTTAATATGTGCTAACATCGTGTTAATTTGGCATCTTCGGTTATATGATTCGGTACTAGGTAGTTGACCAGCTTAGTAGTGCTTTTTTTTTCTCTTCTTCTTCTTCTTCTTCTAACTAGTAGTGGTTATGGTTAAGTCATTTACTTCCTCCTTATATTCACATAACATTTATTTGATAATGATTACCAATTGCCCATACTTTTTTTATCACCAAACTTAAAGACTGATTTAAATGTTAGCCCACAGGTTAGTTGTGCAAAGATGTAGGCACTTTAAAGGAAAGAAAATAATCTCAATTTATTTTTGGGGATTTGGAGTCATGTATCAAATTCCATATTTCGGATTTAAAAGAGTCGCCATTAAATTTGAACTAGAATTTCATGATTCTAGCTCTCCGTTGGACTAACAATAAACCTAGAATATAATACAGCAAACGAGAGGCGGAGAGAAATCAGCACTTGACTAGGTATGAATTGCAACCCGAGTGCACTCTCAAATAATATAATATTTATATCTATAATTAGGATTTAATTCACCTTCGATCATGCCCGGAGAATAAATAGAAATGAAGATATTTTTTCATCTAAGAAAATAAAAAAATTAAAAAATTAAGGAATCCGAATATGATTTAGAATAATTTTTAATTATTTGTTGAAATTCATCTGCTAAAATTAACTCCACTCGAAAAGGCCCGTGGAGTCCATTTTCTATTTAAGAATTTTTTATTTATATAATTAATTCATAAGTCCATTTTCTTCAAGAATATTTCCATTGAAAGTCGTGTATCTTATAATTAGACATGCGACGTAACAATCCAAAAACTATTTCTCAAAATGCATCGAAGTTGGATTAGTAATTTTTTTTCTCTTCATATTACTTTTCTAATTATATTCATATTTCTTTTTAAATTCTCCCTAAATTCCTTTTAATCTCGTATTGAAATCGTAGGGTGTCCATCTTCTCACCAATAGTCGTTCTCCAAAGAGCCAGGCAAATACCTTGATATGTATAGGACCACACTGCTGCTATCCTTCTAGTCAAGCAGATAAAAGATTTTCTTTTTTTACATAAATCTAAGGAGGCACGCAGCAAGCTTCATCCTGTCAACATGTCTTTTCATAATATCGTATTACTATAAGAAATTTGTCGAAACGATAATTAGCATCTCAAACGTGAAAAACGTCGACGCAACGTCACATGTATGGGAGAGCAAATCGGGTTCTCGACCCAGTTTATGTCAAGTTTAAAAAAATTGAAATCGGTCCTGGTCCCGGTCGGTACCGAACCGAGTCGAACACAAAAAATTGGAAATAAGATTGAGAAAGAAATAAAAAATTAATTAAAAATAATAATTTAATATTAATACAATTAAATCAGATTTTAAATAATTTAATGTATTATTATAATTATAATTTAATTGTGAATTGAACTGAGAATGGAGCGAGAATGGATTGAATTTAGATAAATCATATTAGGATATTCTAAGATTATACGAGTTTAATATATTATTATAATTATATTTTTATTTTAATCGGACAAGGTTTTAGGTCGAGAATTTTAGTGTTGGACCCGATCCTGATCTGGAACTGGCTAAGTTTTCTCCAGCTTAGAACCGATTCCAAACAATTTATACATCGAGTCAAGAATATTTCTCGAGAATTAGAATCGGACCCGAGTCCATCTAGACCGTGCTCACCCTAGTCACATGTCGTCGTCGCCGATTGTCTCACAACGATCTCAACTTAGCGTCATCATAACGTTATAAGAAGTCAACACTAAATCAGGCACCTTCGATGCTATAGTGTCATCAATATTGCGCAAATGACGACCAACATATAAAATATAGCGTTATGGTGGCGTTGCACAATGGTGACACTAAACTTTTTGATATAGTGTCCCTATGGGTTTGTCAAATATAGCGGCATGCCGTCAACCGTTGGCGGTGCTTGGATTTCTGCGCCGATTCCTTACGACGCTAGAGTGATGCCAAATTGGCATGAAACATTTGTTGATGCCATTGTATCACTAATGAGACACCAAAGTGAAAATATAAATATATATCTTTTATATATTAAAACTTAATTAATTAATTGATTGCATATTAATTATAATTATATTGGTATATGTATATGAAAACAAAAACACACACACACACACACACACACATATATATATATATATATATATATATATATATATATATATATATATATATATATATAAAGAGAGACTCACACACACACATGGGGGTGTTCAAGGGTCGGGTTTGACTCGACCCGACCTTGGACCCGACCCGACCCGCCCGATTTTGGGAGGATAGATCCGATCCTAACCCGACTCGGTTTGGGTCGGGTTGGATCGGGTCGGTTGGTCGGGTTACCCGACCACCATTTTTTATTTTTTTAAATTTTTTCTTATATTTTTCTATTATTTAATATAATATAATATAATATTTCTTTTAAAAGCATAAAATAATTTGTTAAGCATTTATATAATATTTTACACATCTAAAATGTCTTATTTTAATATTTTTTTATTTTTTAGTACAAAATATAGGCTGAAAAATTAAAAAAATAAAAAAATAAAAAGGTCGGGTCTTTCGGGTCGGGTCAAGTCGGGTCAAAAAATTCCGACCCGTACCCGACCCGAACCGGGGTCGAGTTGAGGTCGAATCGGGTCGGATCCAACCGGACCACGGACCCGACGTCAGGTCGGGTCATCGAGTTCGCGGGTCGACTCGACCCGCTGAACACCCCTACACACATATATGTAGATACGAATAAATATAATATATATACATATATTTATTTAAATAGATATTAATGTTATTTTCATATTTACATATTTGTCAATTAATAATATAAATAATATAGATGATCTAATTATTATACTTGTTGGACCAAAATTTTAATGCCATATAAAATTATATTTTGATGATACAAAGCTCGAAAGATTAAAGTTAAATGCTGAAAAAAGTTTAAATAAAAATGGACAACTTTATGCACTAAACTTTGATTAAATAATTGACTATGTTGAATAAATGATGAATATCAAAGTTGTAGAGAATCTTATTAGCTATTCATAGAATTCAAGATTATCTAATTTGGATACTGCGCAAAAAGTTATGCTCAAAATAGTGCAGGCCGATCAACCTGTCGGTCGAAGCAAAGAAGGCCAATCGAGGCTATACTGGTCAATTGATCCGAGATATCGGTCAACCGATCGATGTAGGTGCTGCCCAAATTCATGTCAAGACTATACCGGTCGACGTCGAGACTATACCAATCGACGTACCGATCGATATCGAGACTATATCGGTTGACTGATCGTTGATAGTCCGATCGACTTATCAAGCGCAGAAGCTGAAGAAATGTGGAATAAATTATGGACGAATTTTTCACATGCTAAAGCCTATAGAAGGAGTTCCAAAGACAGAAGTAAAGACATTCATTCAAGCATTGATGAAAACTTCAAGTTTTTAAAAGAAGACATTTTTCTTGAAGTTATCATTTTAGTTTTTCTCTTCTTTATCTCTTCTATTCTTATGAGCATTATATTATAAAAGAGAGAAACAATCATTCAAAAAAATTGAGAGAGATCCTATGTAAAAGAGGTTCAATATCTTATCTCGAGTGAGAGAAAAGATTAGCTTCCTAAGAGGAGAAAATGTGGTCGATGTAAAGAGCTTTTCTTCCTTATCTCATTTGGAACAAACGAAGAGTTCTAATGGAATCTTCGGCGGTCTCGAGATCGAGAAGTCAGAGCGGAGACGTAGACTAAGATATGGTCGAACCTCGTCAACAACCATCTTGTCCATCGTATTTGATTTCATTCTCTCTCTTTCTCGTATTGTGTTTTGTGGTATGATCTGAATTGCATTTATTTAAAAGGTTTAAAGAATCGATTTTAAGTTTTCACGACGTATTTTGTGAAATCGATACTTTTATTTTTAAACACCAATTCACCCTCTCTCTTGATGTCCTTTGGTATCCAACAATACCTACATTGATTATATGTATACATAGTAGATAAATTATATACAAAACGTATATGTAAAATATCTATTGAAGGAATTAGTTATAATATAAATTGAAATAATACGAAATACCTCACAGCGAAAGAACGGATCATCAGAGATTTTTTTACGTTGCTCTGTGTTCATTGTCAGGAGCTCGATTACTAATGGAAAGAGAACACTGTTTCACAATTCAAGAACTACGAAACCACGTCGGAATCATGACGAACTCTTATTCGTTGAACTACTGATCAAGTACGAAGTGGAAGGGACATCACTCTTTGAACTCCATATTTTCATACACCAAATGAATGGCCGGACACTTCTTTTTATAGTACATAATGAAGGCAGTACATTTAACTTCAATGGTTGCAGTTTTGTCAACCGCATGTGTGGTTCGTCTACATCCCATTAAGAGTATAATCTCCTACTCACACTTAATGGATCATATCTATATTTGATTTCAATAAATATCCGTTATGATAAAAAAAATATGAGGTTTGTGTCTATAAATTTTTTTATGACAATTTAAAAGACAACAGTAACTTATGTATCATTGAACTAATGCTACTTTTAATTTTTTTTATTCTTTACTTTGTCAAAATTTTGGTGCACCCAAACAGTATAATGTAAAATTTATTATGAATTTTTTTACATGAAGTAATACACTTTTCAAAAAGTGTTTTATTTGAATATTTGTGTCCTATTATCGCTGAATGCTAATAATTTTAAATTCGATTATCAAAATCATCACTTTAATAAAGATTAATCAGATAAGTGTCTCAACCGAAAAAAACTAAAGTGAGATCAGGACTAAGTTTGAGGGCTACTCAATTTACTGCTCTCTAGGTAAAGTGATTCTTTCAGGTTGTGGCTCTTCTTTTGTTTCTTCTATTTTTTTTTTTTTTTTTGTTGATTTGTTTACTGGCTTGCCACCGCCACATGCCATTTCTGCTCCTGTTGCTGCTGAGGTGGATGCTATGGACAACTCAGTTTGTGGATAATTCTTAAGAAAGAAAGAAAGAAGAGTATGCCATTACTGCTCTCCTGTTGCTGCTCCGTTTAGTGTACGACACGAGTCGAAGGATTAACATCATCTTATTGAATAATTTCATATGGTCAAAATAGAGAGATGGTCATATAGCTATTCCCTTCACCTATTACGATGTATATTCAAAGCGAATAATATTTTAATTGTGACAGAAGTGTTATAAAATAGTATCAAAACCGATCTCACGTGCTCACTTCAGCCACATGAGAAACACGAGTCATGAGCCAACACATAACACAGACTAATTCGGTTCCCGCACAATGAGGACGTTGAGCCATTTATGAAAAAAATTATAACGACATGAGGTCTAAGGATCAAAATGGTATTATTGAATAGTTTAACATGAGCAAAATATAAAGGTAATCATGGATTTATATGTAGCTAGCTTCTTCATTTATCAAAATACGTTTTAAATTCGTACGAATCAATTGTCCAAAGTAAATAATATATTAATTGGATCGGAAGTGTTACAAGTAACCTCCTGTTTATAAAAGTGCCACTTAAGAATTAATTGCATACGGTGGTTGGCAATTTGCTTGACAATCCAGCAAAAAAGCAAAAGAAGAGTCACATCTAATAAAATAAAATAAAGATGCAATGAAAAATAAAGAATGCAAAAATTACACATGACACATTTTAGTATTATTTTTTTTTAAAAAAATTAATTTTCAATTATTGATGACTTTGGTAACTGACCAAAGTTTATGATTTTAATCGATCCAATATATTCGATAAAATAATCAATCATGCCCATTTCCACGGACGGAGCTAGGGGGTCTAGGGGGGCCTTGGCCCCCCGTAAAATTTTTAGTATACTATATAATCATTAAGAATACAAAGAAAAATTTTAAACATATATAGAAATATATAAGCTTGTCCCCCCTCACATTTGTGTCCTGGCTCCGTTACTGTTTCTTACCCAGATCGGAGCCAGTTGCAATAAGTATAATATCTTTAGAATTTAGTCCCAAAGTGAAGGATTTAAAATCACTAGAGGTTTGAAATGAAGTAGTAAGCATGTTGTTCTCACGAAACATATCTTGCAGAATATTTTTTTTATTAAATGTGGCATCTCTTATAATTAGACATCCAACGTAAAGACCCAAAAAGTATCTCCCAAAATGCATCAAAGTAGGATTAGTAATTTTTTTTTCTCTTCATGTTACTTTTCTAATTATATTCATATTTCTTTTCAAATTCTCCCTTTTTAATCTCTTATTGAAATCGTAGGGTGTCCATCTTGTCTCCAATGATCATTCTCCTAGTCAGGCAAATATTTTGATATGTATAGAACTTAGGGATGATAATATCTCCCGCCTTCTGCGGGCTCCGCGGGAAATCCCCGATCATCTTGTCTCCAATGGTCATTCTCCTATGTCATTATGTATTAGAAGGATGGATGCATTAACAGTTCCTTTTATTTCTGAAATATGTATCGTCGGAATCATTGCCTCGGTTTTAGTTATTAAAAGTTTCTTTTGTTTTAGTTATCAAGTGTAAAACTTTGATGTTTTAGTTATTTGGGTTGTAATTCCTATTGTTCAAACTTGTGGCACTCCATCTCTGCGATATGCGGCTGCGATAAAACTCTTCATGTTCGGCGATATTCGGCTGCGATAAAACTCTTCATGTTCGGCGATATTCGGCTGCGATAAAACTCTTCATGTTCTTTTGCGGCTGCGATAAAACTCTTCATGTTCTGCGATAAAACTATAACAGGAGGTTAATTCCGTGACAATTACTGAACCTCCACCTTCTTCGTCTTGGCCAGCTGACTAAATCTCTGCATGCTTCATTTTTTTTCTCTGTTGCTTCTTATGACTCTTCTTATTTTATCGGCTACAGTTGTGTTTCAGAATCCAGAATGTGTTTCATTATCATCACTGATTTGCAGAATGTCAACAAGCTAGATTGGAGTCACTGATTACAGAACCCGCATTAATCCGAGTAGAAGAGAAAATCTAGAAGGCAGTCCTTGAAAAAGATTGAATAATTGCCAACTAACCAAATAGCAAGTCACAAGACAAAAGGAATGCGCCAAAGTAATAATCAACCAACCAACATACCATTCATATTCATAACAGTGATATCAACACCATCACCAAAGTAATACTAGGACCAACCAACACATCATTCATATTCATAACAGTTTCATACATTGTGTTACAGTTCCATAAATCATTTTGAGAAGCTGGAAACTGGTCTTCAATTACACAAAGTTCCATAAATCACAAAATAGTCCAATTCATTGGCACTGGAATGGATCCTGAGAGGTGCTGCAAAATACCAAAAACAAAAAAAAAAATATCACCATCAATGTGCCTGCTTATGTGTTAACATGAAAATTTGCAAGACAGTTGTAAATGTACCATTTTTCATGATGCAAACGTAGTACTTTGGCTGCAAAATGACAGGATCTTCTACTGAAAAAATACCAAAAATATAATAATCAGCATGAAACAAATAGAGTGAGAATGATATGAGACCACGTCCATGTGATACCTATGGAGACGTGCATGAGAATGATATGTTTTCTTCCAATCGTGTACAAAAAACCTGCAATAAAATACTTACTAGTCGCGAAATCAATGGGTAGAAATAAAATACTTGTTATTGCATAGAAAACCTTGCGTGATGACTCCTTTTGTTGCTTTAACTTTTTGCCATTTTCTTCTTGGTTTGTGACATTGAAATCTCAATACTAAATTTAATTCTATTTGTTTTTTGGGCCTTCCTTTTGATTCCGCACGAGGAGGATCATGTATAAAAATATCTACTTCTTGTGAACTAATTGCTTTGGCTAATGGCGTGTCTATGAAATTATTAGGAGCTGCGTTAGTAACTGATAGTTTTTTGACAAACTCTTCAACAAATACAGAAGCAACATCAAAGTGCTGAGGTGACCGCAAGCCCATTTCAGTAGTCATCCTCATATTATATTTGTAATCTAATTTCCGAATTGGAGTAATAATGCATTGTCCATTACATATTTCATAGGAATTGCAGTTAATTGCCCGCGCCTTTGAGTATTTAGCATTCAATGTCCAACGTATAAGGATGTACTATTCTGGAATCCTTACAACCTTCTCATTGTTCATAACACATAAGATGTGAGAACAAAATATTCCATCTCGCTCGTACATTTTGCAAGTGCAACTGACTGAAAAACTCGGATCATCATTGTATACAACAATGTTCTTCTTTTTATCTTCTGTCCCTCCCAAATACACTGAATAGACAATTAAGGGTGACATATCCTCAATTTTAGTAGAATGAAAATCAAACATGTGCAAGAATTGATTTTGGAACAAGGAAAAGTTTTTTTTAGTGCAGACTGAGCCCACATGTAATTCTAACTGATTTCTTGTAATTAAAACAGCCTGACTATTCATACACTTGAAGTCTTCTCGCTCTTCCGCCTCACGACGAGAACAAACTACCTTATCGTATTGGTGTACAAAATCAGTTAAGGTTGTATTAGAATTTACATACCCATCAAAAAAAGCGTTAGTACTTTCGGATCTCTGAGTTGTGCGCATGCCTGCTGCAAATACATCCTTCAAGTAAGTTGAAGCCCAATGACGACGCTTTTCATACATAATAGCAAGTCAATGACCATTCTGAATGTCATATTTTTCCTTCAAATATAATCACTTTTCAACGAATTCTTCAGTACTCGAAGAACCATGAATCCACTTCTAGTAATCTGATTCGAAGCCATCCTTAGCATATAAATCATGAAGATTGATCATGGCATTCTTTTGAATATGTCATATACAATACATGTGACGTGTGTTTGGAAAGACTTTTCGGATTGCGTTGCCCATAGCAATATCTTGGTTTGTGATAATACATATAGGGTGTTTTCCAAACATGCATTTTAACAATGTTTTAAATAGCCAAACAAATGTGCCTTCAGTTTCATCAGCTAATAAGGCACAGCCAAACAAAATTGATTGTCTATGGTGACTTACACCTGTAAAAGGGGCGAACGACATACATAATTTGTTCGTTCTATAAGTTGTATCAAAACTTACAACATCTCCAAAGGTGCAATAACTATCTCTTGACCTTGAATCTGTCCAGAAGACACTTCTTGCCATGCTATTTTTGTCCACTTCTCACTCAAAAATAAATCCTTCATCGTCAGTCATTTTACTTTAGAAATATTTAATGACACCCAAAACATTCTTCACCGACATTATTCTTCCTTTTTTCTTCACATGATCCATTACATTTTGAGTAGTAATCGATGGTTCTCCAGAATAATTAAGAACTTTAGCAATTTTACTTGGCCCCATTCCAGCATCATGTAAGTTTGACATTACTTCCTTGGAAGAGTCCACAATTGTGTTGTGTGAGTGTAGCCTTCTAACCTTTGTCGGTGTAGCAAGAAGATGGGTGTGCTCTTCTTTAAATTTTTTTACCTCCCACATTCCATCTGTTCTTTTTGCAACTTGTAAGTGAGCCTCACAACCAAAACGAACATCTCTCCTCCTTTTCACTTATCTTTTAATGTCCTTCTTAGTAATTTCCTTGTGCCCTTCTTTTGAGCATACTAGTAATCTACTAACAATTTTTTTTGTCTTCTTATTCTTTCCAGTAAATTATTTTCTCACAGAGAACCCAACAAGCTTAGCATAACGATTGTAGAACTCATATGTTTCATTTTGACTATCAAAGGCCATACCTAAGCATGGTTTTATATTATCATTTGCAAACGTTGCTCCTTCATTCATATTATTGTTTGTACCAATATGTTTATTACGTTGAACAAGTGAAGAAAGATCTATATAAAAATTCAGATATCATTGCAACTAGTCCAAATACAATACACCAATCATTGTAAGTAAAATAAAAAACACATGAACTACATCATTCATTGCAAATAAAAGAAGATAGAATTTGAGCATTTATAATGATGAAGTCTCGGAACTACACCAATATAAAGATGATTAGATGTTGCTCAATTTTTACAAGTGTCCATGAGCTTTAAGAGATGATCCAAGAAAAGGAATAATTCTAAAAATTTTATGACATGCTGCACGAAGAGAAAAAAAACTAAAGCAGGAAGGTCTAAGGCACAAGAGCAAAAACCTCTGTTCCAAAGAAGACCGAAGAAGCATCTAAGGGAACAATGTCTTCACGGAAAATGTCTGCAGATGCCTCCATTTCACATCAGCGTCGATGTTCAGAGCAGCCCCTGCCTATCGCCAGCAATGACTCGAGTTTCGGGGCGTTGAGGTCCAAGGCGGGCTGTCGGTCCGGGGCGGCTATGTCCAAGGCAAGCTGTTGGGGTCTAAGGCATCGTCGGCGAAAGCGGAGAGCGTATAGAAGCAGGCAGCGAACGGAGGGCCTGCGTCGCATGGGATCCGAGTTCGGAGATGCGCCGTCGAAAGCGGGCAGCAAAGTCAGGGGTTTCCGGGGAGGTCAGTGTCATCGTCGCCGAAGCCCTAGATCTCGCACGGAACGGGGGGGGGGGGGGGGGGGGGGGGGGGTCGTCGAAGGCGAACGTCGATGCCCAGGAACCCGCCGCCGCCGATGCCCTGGATCTCGCACGAAACGGGAGGCCAGCGGCGGCCGGAGTCAGGAACCGCCGGCCGCCGATGCCCTAGACATGACGCGAGGGAAAATGGAGCGCGACCTGGTGGGGGTAGATGATGAACCGAACCGGGCATCGTTCCCATACATGAACCGTGCGACGTGAAGCTTGAACCCATACGAGGACCGCGCAAAATGATCCCACCGTCGGATCGTAGATCAACAATGGACCACAGTTGGGGATCCATTTAGGGTCCACAGGATCCTTTTTCCCATCCTTTTTCCCAAAAGATTATGGCTGCGCTATGGAACACATGCTTTGATAGATAACTTGCTTTTTGTATATTAGTGTTTGGTAAAAAAAAATTAAAGTTGCTTTCTTGGGAAGATGTCTCTATCCGCACAACAAATCTTTGGCTTTTTTTAGAAAGCTCATACACTTCTATTGTCAATGACATCCCAAACGCAGCCTGTCTTTTTTTACCTAAGTCTAAGGAGGCATGCAGTACACTTCATCCTGTCACTTTTCATAATATCGTATCACTATGAGAAATTTGTAGAAACGACAATTAGCATCTCAAACATCACGACGCTGTGTCAACGTCAAATACGTTGACGCAGTGTCACATGAGAGCAAAATCAGGTTCTCGACCCGATTTATGTCGGGTTTAAAAAAATTGAAACCAGTACCAGTCTCGGTCTGAGTCGGTATCGGGTTGGGTCGGTTTCGAAAATTTGAGATTAACACTTGAATGAAACCAGAAATTAATTAAAAATAAATAATTTAATATCAATACAATTATATCAGATTTTAGATAATTTAATATATTATTATAATTATAATTTAGTTGTGAACTGGGAATAGAATCGGGAATGGACTGAATTTAAATAAATCATATTAGGATATTCCAAGATTATATAAGTTTAATATATTATTATAATTATAGTTTTATTTTAATCGGATTGCGTTCTAGGTCGAGAATTTTAGTGTTGGATCCGTTCTTGACCCTAAACCGACTGAGTTTTCTCTAGCTTAGAACCGGTTCCAAACGAGTTATACACCGAGTCAGGAATATTTCTCAGGAATTCGGATCGGTCCGAGTCGACCAGGACCGCGCTGACCCCTAGTCACATGTCATCGATGCCGATTGTCTCACAACGATCTCAACTTAGCGTCATCATAACGTTATAAGAAGTCAACACTAAATCAGGTGCCTTCTCGATGCTATAGTGTCACCAATATTGCACATATGACGACCAACACATAAAATATAGTGCTATGGTGGCATTGCACAACGGTGACACTAAACTTATTGATATGGTGTCCCTGGGTTTGCCAAATATAGCGCAGCATGCCGTCGACCGTTGGCAGTGCTAAAGTTTCTATGTCGATTCCTTACAACGCTAGAGCGATGCCAAATTGAGATGAAACATTTGTTGATGCCATTGTATCGCAAATGAGACACCAAAATGAAAATGTAAATATATATCTATTATATATTAAAACTTATTTAATTAATTGATTACATATTTATTATAATTATATTTGTATATGTATATGAATACAAAAACACATATATGTATATAAATACAAAGACACACACATATATATGTATATAGATACAAATACATATAATATATATATATATAGGATTTAATAGGAGTCATACGCCGTTGTCCGAGTTAATCAGACGGTGCGCTTTCCCTGGCTACTTTCCTCACCTCTGCGATCTCTCGACCACTTCTCTCACCTCTGCGATCGCCCGACCAAGCTCAGCCTCTCCGACAGAATGCCTCGCCACTTCGAGTGAGACTGCTCAACATCGACAGATGTGCAGGCGGCCACCAGCGTCCGTTTGCATCTCCGTCGATGGCCGCGCGCGGATGGTCTGCATCTCTCTGCATCAAAGTCATCTTCGAATCCTCCGCTAAATCCCGAGCTTGATTTGGTCTCCCATGGTCAAGATCTGAGGCCGTAAGCGACCAAGACCTAGATTTGACCCTTCCATGGCGGCCACGGCTAAAATGGACGACCTTTGCCCTCCTTCTCCGTCTCCTCGCCATCCCCTTCGTCTCCAGTGACTCTGCCACCGAGGATCCCGTCTCTGCCCTCGACCGACAAGAGGCCCATCTCCAATGCCTTGAGGCCCGCGTCACGTCCCTCTCCACCTCCGTGGCCGCACTCGATCCTCCATCGTCGTCTGCTTTGCCGCTCGATCCAAACTCTACCACATCCTCATCCCGCCTGATCTCGAGACCTTCACCATGCCCATCCTCGCGATTCCTAGTCGGAGGTTGAGGCGGCATCCGGGACCATCCCGATCGAGGCAAGAGGGGAGGGGCGCTGGGGTGGCTTTGACCAACCGTCCAGTTAGATCGGACGGTGGGCGGGCGGTGTATGAGGTATGACCCCATTAAATCCATATATATTGATTTAAATAGATATTAATATCAATTTTGTATATACATAGTTGTCAATTAATAATATAACATAGATGATCTAATTATTATACCTACTATCGATAGTATGTATACATACTAGATAAATTATATACACAACGTATATGTACAATATCTATAAATAATTTTATTTATCATAAATCATACAATGTTAATGAGAATATGGATTAAGTTATATAAATTTTCTTAATAGTTTAATTAAAAAGGTTAGACATCTATATATGGACATAAACATATTTATTGAACCGGGTTTATTTGTTGAACGAGAAGCTAGCAAAACAGTTTTCTTTTTAATCAAACACTATTTAGAATAACAATTTTCATTATTACTAGAATAACATTTTAACAATCAAATTCATTTAAAATACCTATAAAAATAGAGAAAAATTAGGGTTTCACCCTCAAATTTTTTAATCTCAGACATTATAATGCCAAAATCTTCATTCAACGTTCCATATAGATCCCACCACCATCTAAACTGGTCATTAAAAAAATAAGTTCCATCAAACCCAATCAAGTGGCGAGTGTCGGGCGTGGGGCAGGCAGCACGCATGTCACCCGACGTCAATGAGGTCGAGGTCCCCAATGTTTGGCGAGGCATCAACGAGGTCGAGATTGTCTACGTCGCCCGAGTTCGAGGTCAGGACATCGGGCGATGTCGAGTCTTTGACGTTGAGTAGGTGAGGTTGAGTCGTCAGCATCGAGAGGGTGAGGTCGTCAGCATCGAGCGGGCGAGGTCGCCGGATGATCTCGAGTGTGTGTCGGGCGAGACGTCAACGAGGTCGAAGTCGCCGGCATCGAGCAAGGTCGCAGTTGCGGCATTGGGCGAGGTCGAGTCGCCGGCGTCAATCGGGTGAGACCGCCAACATTAAGTGGGCGAGGTCGTCGGACGATCTGCAACGGGCGTCGGGCGAGGCGTCAATGAGGTCGATATCGCCGACGTCGGATGAGGTCGAACATCAGGCGAGGTTGAGTCGTCGATGTTGAGCAGTTAGATCGTTGGACAATCTCAAACGTATATCGAACGAGATCGCTTGGCATCAAGCCAATGAGATCATCGGGAGTCGAGCAGATGAGGTCATCGTCGGGTGAGGTCACCATCGGATGAGGTCAGCTGGCATTTAGCGGGAGGTCGGAGGTGCTAGGGGTGCTTCACCGGAGAAGACAAATGGACGATGCTGACTCTGCTGGCTGCTTCACTAGAGAGGGTGAGGAGGGCACTGGGGAAGGTAGGGAGATCAGTTGGGGGGAGGCAAGGAGATTGATTTTTGGGGGCAGGAAGATCGGCTGAGGTGAGATGGGGGTGAACTTGGTTTTTTTTCATCTAAACTGATTCGGTTGAGATATCCCAATCGACACGATCTTGGTCGTTGATCCAATGCGCCTTAAGTTATAACGGACAAGATTCGAAGATTTCAAGGTCTCACCCTAATTTTCCTCATAAAAATATTATATTTAACAGAATATAATCCATTTTTTCGTTCATCTATATTATTGAGTCAAGTGGCCTAAAGGTTAAGCTATGTTGGTCCGACAACATTTATGGTTGCAATAAGAAAAAAAGATGAAATTGGTGAGTTGGTACTAGTGAGTTCCCTTTGGACATAAGAACACAATGCGTTCCGTATGGAGACTAAAGTGGAATCACACACCGATTCCACTTAATTCTGTCAAACGCGATGCCTTGTCGTTCGGCCTATTTGCGGAACAAAAAATTGGAATCTGACCATGTCTTATGGAATCATTTTTTTTGCTTGATGCGACAACTTTGTTTTTTTCGCTTTTCTTTTTATTTTCTCTCACACATTTCTCTTATAAAATATATTATTTAATAAATGTAAAATATTTATAATAAATTAATAATATAATATTATTTGTTGCTTATTATTACATTAAAAATTTTAATATTTCATAAAATAAAATTAATTTAAAAATTATTTTTTATATTTAAATAATTTTAACAAATTTTTCATAGAATTTTTTATTTTTTATTTTTATTAATGATAAAATTATACCTTATATTTATAATAACTATTTTTTAAGAGTAAAATATAGTAACCAAGCGGGGTGAACTTTTCTAATTTACTTTCACTATATTTTTAAAATGAAAACCTTTGATTATGTAGTGTTATTAGTGTCGTGATGCATTAGTATAATGATAGATTTGCTGGTAAAATTGGAACTTCGAAAGTAGAATTGGAAGTTTTAATCATACAACAATTTGTGATCTTATCTTTTCTTTATTGTTTAATATAAGAATAAAGCAAAAACAAGTGTCTTATTCTTACTCTTCCATTCAAACACTCTTGAGATTATGATATACTACAAGAAAAAAGTCATTTTCTGATGCTTGATTTCCGATAAATGAAATATTAATTTTTAATGAAATGATAAGTAATAAATTATATTATATTAATCTTTTATAATTAATAGTTTATATATAATAAATAAATTATTTTATATAGGAAAGGTAAAGAAAAAGAAAATGATATTAGAAAAAAAAGTTGAAAAAAACATCAATAAAAAAATGTAAAGCAAAAGAAAAAAAGATAACTATCATGGTTCTATAAAAAAGGTGAAACATCACGTGACCCTGATTCCAATAAAAAAGGGACTTCTTCGAGAACTAAACCCCATAAAATGTTTGATGAGAGGACTGATTCCAACTAATTTCATTGGGCAAACATTACTCCCTAAATGAATTTGGGGCTTGAACGTTTAATTTAAAATGCTATAAGATCTCGCAAATAAAATAATAGTCCGTCCAGGAGTGAAAAACCTAAATTTAAGATTAATGATCTTTACCAGCTATCACTTCAAAGTGGAAATCATCTTCACTGAACTCCAACCTAAAAGAATTTCGCCCCTTTCAAAAAAAAAAAGTGTTAGATGGAGAGTAAAAATTAAGCACAATGTGGGACGTAGAACGATCTCCTCGAAGTCGAAACGCACAGCCACAAGACCTACGGATATCACTAAACTTACCCGTTTGGCTGCAAAAATGGCCTATTCGAATGGTGAGTTTTGGATCGTTGGAATATAATAAAAAAAAGAGTGTTTTCTTTCTCGATTCGCCACCCACTTTTTTTCTTTCTCGCTTGCATGTTCCGGACATCTTCCCGTGTGCTACAAAAGCGGGATTGTAACACCTGGCAAGTTGAGGAAAGAAATAAAATAAAGAGGGGAAATGACATGCGGCATCACTCCATTCTGTCCCAAAATCTACGAATGTTCTTCCCACTTGGTATATAAGCCAACCCAGTCCCATTTTTCTTTCTCCATTCCAACAAATTTATGCCTTAGCTAAGAACCCTAGGAGCTCCATTCCGGGATTCAACTGAAGTTCATCTTCTTCTTGACAACAGATCAACAAGGAGATAGGGTTTTGGAGCAAGAGCAAGAGGGTGTTGGACTTAGCTGGTAAAGAAGTGGAAGAGAGGGAGAGGAAGAGGAAGAAATCAACCTTGAAGAAGGAAGTTTTTGTGCTAAGCAAATATGTATGTAAGGTGGATCCCTATCTTGGTTGTAGATCCGAGCCCTTTCGACGGTTTTTGGTAGATTTTATTTCTACCTTAAACTTATTTTTATTATGTAGAATAGATTTGTGAACAAAATCTAGAAGCATGTCTAGGATCATGAAAACCGATGCTTTTGTATGCTAGGAATGGTCTAATTGTATCATGATTAGTCTTGTTTGAGTGTCTTCATGCTATTGTGATGATGCATTGAAATGAAAAACATAATGAAAATTCTTAGTTTCTCACTCTGTCGGAATGGACCGATTGATTGCTCGCTGTGACTTGTCGACCGATATTATATTGAAACATATCGTACGATATGGACCGGTCGATCGTTACAAGTGGTCGGTCGACTGGTAAGGAGTCAATTAAAAATAATGTCGAGACCATGTCGATCGATCGGTCGACCAGTGGTATGGACAAATGACGCGATCGTGCTAGTCGATCTTGATCGTGTCGGTCGATCGTCCATCGACCATTGAGAGCCGATCGACAGTTTATGGCAACCGGTCAACCACTCCAGCACAGTAATAGAATTGTTTTTTATTTTTTTATAGACTTTGATTGATAACATAGATGATATCAAATTGCATGCTCAGCCGTAAATAGAATCGGTTAATGTATTGATGTATTGATTGATTGAATGAACTCGTCGGAGGAATGTAACTGATATATAATGCATTGTTCATATTAAATATTAGTGAGCTTCAAGATTAATTAAATTGATAGAATCTAGGTTAAACAACGCCTAGACATTGTATTGGATTGTATAGTTATCGCTTATTGTTAACTACTGTCCATCTTATCATGTTAAGTCATATTATGATAATTACTCATATTATGGCTTGAGCCTTACATATTCTAATGGAATGTATTTTTCTTGCACGGGATCCTGCAGAAAATTAAGGCTAAGGCGTTGTTGCTCATGACTAACAAGGGTTGCATATGGCATGGCATGTTAAGTCTCTTTTGTTTATGGCCAATTAGTAGGCCTTATGTATTTTCTTAGAACCTAGTTTAGTATGTTGCATCATGCTGCCCATGTTGGGGTTTGCATCTAAATGTGACTTATGAATGTAACTTGAATGTTTGAATTTCATTCAAATTATATATGGTGCTGGCTATGTACAATTATGAAGTTTTATCGAAAATTTGAATATCATATTATGTGATCATTTCATTTGTCCTCATGCATTGTACATCGTGTTTTCGCTACATACATATTATTGATTTATCGCAAGCATTGTGACGTCGCCGGCGGGCCGACCTCGCCACGCGTCGAATTATGATTCGACGGCGCAGGAGGTGCTACCCAGAAGAC
Source organism: Pontederia crassipes (assembly GCA_030549335.1). Classification (NCBI taxonomy): domain Eukaryota; kingdom Viridiplantae; phylum Streptophyta; class Magnoliopsida; order Commelinales; family Pontederiaceae; genus Pontederia; species Pontederia crassipes. The sequence continues at coordinate 8,280,039 of CM060189.1, forward strand.
AGGGATCCTCATCCTCGCTGCCACCGTTGAGAAGGCGAGCTACGTCGGAAGCAAGGCGAAGCATGTCGGAGGCAAGATCGGCAACTCCGCTGACATCTGAGCTTTTTGCCATCCATCCCCATCTGACTACCTCCCTCTTCCGTCTGAGCTCATCCCAGTAGCCTCAGCGAGAACGATTCGACGATCACGGTCAGGTACTACGCCTAACAATGTTGTAAGATCCGACCCGGCCTTCGACCCGGATTGCTCTACGGGTCGGGTCGGACCTGATCGGAACAAAGGTCGAACCAAATTATAATAAATTAATATAAATAATAAAAATGCGTGCTCAGGACTAGCCAAGGCACGGCGCGGCCATGGCTGGCCAAGGGGGATGACACTGGGGTGTACACCAATGGCGCTCACCGCATGAAGCAGGAATTGGATCTCTGATCCTGAAGCACAGACACGAGAATAAAAACACATCGACAACACAATTGAGAAGAAAAGGAAATCGAGCAATGTTGCCAGCTTTAAGGGTGGAAGCTGAACCATGAGGGATTCGACGAGGAGAACCATCTCGGCCAGGTTCCTGAAGAGGACCTTATCTCGGCGAGGGATTGATTGGTCGCAAGCGAGATGCGTGCTGCCTGCACCAGATCTGCAGTGGTCGCCGAAGTCTGAGCCACCAAATCTGTCGCTGCCGTCGTCATCGAACAGCCACAGCACCGCCGGAGGATTGAAGGAGATCGCTTGCGTTAGAAGAATTGAGGCGGCTCTAGTTTGCCAAAACGTTAACATATTATTTTGGAAAAATAAACCAGTCAGCCAGGTCGCGAGAATCTGACGGGTCAAGTGGTCAAACTCAATTTTGACAGGTTCAACACGGGTCGGGAAGCCGAGTTTGAGTCGACCTATGACCTTTTTTATTGGCCGGACACCGATCCGATCCGACCGGACCGGGTCGGGTCTTACAACCTTGGCGCCTAGTTGACGAATTCGGAAGCCAAGTGTTTGTGGCCTAGCTGGACGCGTGCAACGGCAGACCGAAGGATACGCTCGTCCGCGCCAGCGTCCAACTCACCAAAGCGGCAGCAAAAACAATATTACCCAATAATTTTTTTTTTGAGAAAAAAAGACGTGGACGGCAGGATTCGAACCTGCGCGGGCAGAGCCCACATGATTTCTAGTCATGCCCGATAACCACTCCGGCACGTCCACGTTGTTACAATATTAATTAATTAGTAAAATATATTTAAATAGTTAATTAATAATTTTTTACTTCGGAAAGAAAAATATGAATGGTCAGTTGTTATGATTCGAGGGAAAATAGTAGGTAAAGATATCAAATTTTGAAAAGTGAATTCCTAAAGAAATTTTAAATTTATGTCTTATTTTCAAATGTTATTCAGAATGAAATAACAGGATATAAAACACATTATATATATATATATATGGAGGTGTCCCCCTCTAAAAAGGGGACACCATGTCCCCTTTGAAGCTTAACCATTAGATTTAAATTGTGCATTAGATTAATATGTAGTTATTGATTGATTGAGCATGCTGGTTCAAAAAAAATCGAGCGTCCTGGCTAAAAAAAGAAGACCCAAACAAAAAAAAAACCCGATCCATATTTATCGAACATCTTTCTCTCTCATGAATCTCGTGTAATGTTGTCTCTTCCCCTCCCCCATCTCTTGCAACAATGATGGCATTTTCTTGTCCTTTGGTCTGTCGATGCCCTGCACTGCCGCCGCAGTCCTTTATTGATGTTCTGCACCACCAGCCGCTGTCTGCACGGCAGTCCTTTATTGATGTTCTGCACCACCAGCCGCTGTCTGCACCATGAAAAGATAGCGGAAAAAGTTGTTGTAATGACAGCAGTGAAAATCCAACTTAAACAACATTCTTTCATGATCCAACTTAAACAACATTCTTTCATGGTGATGGTGTATCATGCTCTGATACATTCCCTCGCTTGTCAAGGCAATTGAATTCAAATATTCAATTAAGGAATTCATCGAGAATATTTTAGCTCAAGGCAAACTAATGAGTCTTGATTTTCAATGCGTGAGAGATGGCAATTCACTTCTTCATTTCAGTACAGAAGCATCATTGCTAAATGGTTTCATATAAATGCAAAGCATGGCAATTCACTTCTTCATTTCAGCACCGGCGAGGCGTGGAGACCGGGGGGGGGGGGGGGTACACCCGCGTGTAAAATAATAGAGCGATTTTTAAACCATTGCAAAATTACATTACCATAATCTTTGTGATTATAGAGCATAGAAATTGGCAAAAGCAACTACGACGATAGTAAAACAATATATTACGATAATGTTGTGATTATAGAGTTATTGTGCAGGAAACCGCGCACATAAGGCACGACGACTAGGACAATATAAGTTCGCATAATGGAAATGGAAGCAGACAGATAGCCCGGGGGGCATCAATCATCATATCATTGACCACCGCGGAGACGAAGCACCAGGTGGAGAGTGGACTCTTTCTGAATGTTGTAATCCGCCAAGGTGCGTCCATCCTCGAGCTGCTTCCCGGCGAAGATGAGCCTCTGCTGGTCCGGTGGGATCCCCTCCTTGTCTTGGATTTTCGCCTTGACGTTATCAATGGTGTCGGAGCTCTCCACCTCCAGGGTAATTGTCTTACCAGTGAGGGTCTTGACGAAGATCTGCATCCCACCCCTGAGCCTCAGAACCAGGTGGAGAGTCGATTCCTTCTGGATGTTGTAGTCGGCGAGGGTGCGCCCGTCCTCGAGCTGCTTACCGGCGAAGATGAGCCTCTGCTGATCGGGAGGAATGCCTTCCTTATCCTGAATCTTCGCCTTGACATTGTCGATTGTATCCGAGCTCTCAACTTCCAGGGTAATCGTCTTGCCAGTCAGGGTCTTGACAAAGATCTGCATGCCACCACGAAGGCGGAGGACGAGGTGGAGAGTCGATTCCTTCTGGATATTGTAGTCGGCAAGGGTGCGGCCATCCTCCAACTGCTTGCCTGCAAAGATGAGTCTTTGCTGGTCCGGGGGTATGCCCTCCTTGTCCTGGATCTTGGCCTTCACATTGTCGATTGTATCGGAGCTCTCGACCTCGAGGGTTATGGTTTTTCCAGTCAGAGTCTTCACGAAAATCTGCATACCACCGCGGAGACGGAGCACGAGATGCAGAGTGGATTCCTTCTGGATGTTGTAGTCGGCGAGAGTGCGGCCGTCCTCTAGCTGCTTGCCAGCAAAGATGAGCCTTTGCTGGTCGGGGGGATGCCCTCCTTGTCCTGGATCTTCGCCTTGACGTTGTCGATGGTGTCAGAGGACTCCACCTCGAGGGTGATCGTCTTGCCTGTGAGGGTCTTAACGAAGATCTGCATCTGTAAGGGGAACAGAAGAACCATGTTAATAAGTTTAACAAGAAACAATGAGGATCCATACATTAGAAATTGATGTAGTAAAAGATAGAAGTCCCGTTTAATCACATAAAAACATGGACTCCAGAAAATTTTTTTCTACTCTCATGCATGAGCGTCCAATAAAAGAGGACATAAACCAGTCAAAAGGGATTCACACAATCGCATCAAAGCATAAGCAACATATGAGATCGTGAAGAAGAAAACTACAACGATCAATACCTAAACGTGATTAATTTTCTTTGGCAGTTAATAGATCGGCTAACATCCTATGACTACGGCACAGAAACCCTAAATTTATAGGCGTAAACTCCTAATAGATCGTTCAGGAAGAGATCCTTGAACTCTTCAGGAATTATATCATGACATACAAATATCAACATGGAAAATCAAATGGAAGAAGGGATCAAAACTAGTAACTAAAAAAAATTTCAAAAAAGAACTGAAATCAAATCGCGAATAAACCACGATAACTGCCATGATAAAAAAAAGGGAAAAAAGTAAAATAATCAATACACCTTAAGATCTGGAAAAAAAATCCCAAGGAAGAAAAAAGATAGAGAGAAACACACCTTGAAATTGGAGGGGGGAAAACTCTAATCGGCTTTTGTGGAACAGGAAAAGGAGCACACGATGAAACGAACCGGGAATGGGGAAAGGGATGAGAGGAGGGCGTATTTATAGCTGGCGATGGACTCCATGATGACATGTGTGCGATGACGTGTTCAGTGTGATTACCGCCAAAGGTGCGTCTCTCTCTCATCTGGTGGTTGGTTTTCGGAAGGTTCGAGAGTTGAAGACGCACAGGCAAATTTGACTGGCGAAGGTTCCCGAGCCAACGCCGGTAATTGGGGGCGATCGCATAATTGGAAATTTCTGAAAACGGACAGCCTAAAACAAAGATTTAGAATTGAATTAATTTTTTAAACATCCTCACGTATAGGCATTTATTGGATCGGTGTCTGTCAGTTGCTCCACCCGATAACATATCGGTTAGTTCGTCCAAGTTCAGATTCGGAATCATCCAATTTTTTAATGGACTCGGGCTTATATCAAATTGGACAAGATCATTCATCCGTTTATCGGACACCGATAATCCGATATTCACCCAATATCTATTCGATAATTTAGAAGTCGTCCATTAGTCCGTCCGTAATCGTTAATAGATTAAACTTATTAAAATAATATAAAATATTATTGTACAAATTTATTTTAATTCATTCATGTTTGGCTAATGTTAATTGATTATGCAAAATGTATCATTCTAATTTTTATTCTTCTATAAATGGTATGATCATATCTTTTTAATTTTACTTTAATGACATGAAAATAAGTTTGTTGAATTTTAAGTTGACGTGAGAATAGTCCACCCATAATTATTGTATGCAAATATGAAAAACTCTACTATTCCTCCACGTGTCTTATAGTCAAGGAGTCAAGGTGCACTCCAACAAAAAAATGGCGTTTGAACTTTGAATGCTAATACCTTGAATAACATGGTGTTATTTTACTACATATTATAGGATATATAATTTTCAAGATATTATAAAAAAATTAAAAAATATTAATGGACTAGTCCGACTCGTTTAATTGTCGGCCCGACCGTTAAGATATGATAACACTTATTGGGCAATCTGGTGTCCGTCCAATAAAATAATGGGTCGGCCATGTTAGTCCGATATCCGATCAATGTTCGATTGATCAAATCTATTAGAGCCCGTCCGATCCGTTAAGTACCTTTATCCTCATGCAATTTTTCGTATTTGCTCATAATATATAAATTTATCTTACAATATTTCAATGATTTTCAATTTAATTTATCAGTATAATTCTATTAAATTGTTCATTTTTTCGATTTTTCATATTTATAAAAAGACTAAACAACCCATCCATGAGTTTTCTTTTAAAATATTTAAATAATATATAATATAAAACTAAAAATATTAAAAAATAGGAGGCATTTGTCTTTTTTTTCTTATTTATTATTATTTTATTCTTTTTGAAAATATTAAAAATAAGCATATTCATGCAAGGACAGTTTAGTCTTTTCATAAATAAAAAATTTTAAAAAAATGAAAAAGAAATAGGATCTAATGGATGGACCAAAGTGAAAAGAGCTATATAATTTAGAGACGTCCAGTGATAAATTTTAGACGCGAATAAACACTCTAATTTAGAAAAAAAACTTAAGGAATTAACCTTTAAAATTATTTAAACTCAACAATAATCAATTTATCACTTTTGTACAATAATACAAAAAAAAATCTATTGTACCATGAAGTGTGATCAAGAAAAAAATGAATTTTTTTTAATTTATATGAGCAGGTTCCTATGAGCAACTATGGTGAATACCAACCCTTTACATCTTGGCATTCATAAATGAAATTGAACTCTCCTACCATGCCGAATTAGAGTAATTTTCAACATTGGTATCCCAACTTTAATGTTAATCTCAAATTGGTACCCAACTTTATAAAGTAACAAATTAAATCCACCAACTATTTAAACATTTCAAAATTAGTTTCTTCCATATATTAATTATTTTTAATACATATCAGATAATAACTTCAAATCATAAATGATAATTTAATATTTATTGTGATAGAATAAAAAATAACCTATATCTGCATTTACATACTATATTAAAATGAAAATTTAATATTACTATGTAATATGTTATTAAATTTTAAATTATAATTAATACTCATTATGACAGAATAATAAATCATTTATATGTATATTTATATGTTCTACCTAAAATATATTAAATCGAAAGTATTTTCATGGCACATGACATTCTCTCATATTTTTAAGAAAAAATTTACATAGACAATTATTTTTCAATTAACAAATATGTATTCATATTATTAAAATATATGAGATAATGGCATGTGACAGGAACATTTTAATATAGTATATGAATGTAGATATATGCTATTTATTACTCCATCACAATAAATATTAAATCATCATTTATGATTTTAAGTTATTATTTAATATGTATTAAAAATAATTAATATGTGAAATGGATTAACTTGAAATCTTTAAGCATTTGAGGGACTAATTTGTTACTTTACAAAGTTAGGGTTCCAACTTGAGATCAACATTAAAATTGGAGTACCAATGTTAAATATTACTCGGTCGAATTATGGACTCGTGTTAGATCAGTATGGGTCGTGTTGGGTCAATACGGTCCAAGTTCTGGACACAAAATGTGCAAAATAATAGTTTAGGTGTAGGCATTGCTTTTGCAAAGACTGAAGGCAGTAAATCATATTCTGACTAATAATGAACAGTGTAGGTCTAAAATTTGTTCTTGTACGTAAAAATTCAGAATTGACACATATCCAAAAATACAATCAAACACGTATGAATCAAGATATGCACATACACACAAAAACTCCTTAAAATTGAGAATAAAAAATCACGTGGTCTAATCAATTTAAAGTTCTACTATGTAAAATATTCTTTCACCATAAATATTTTACACAAAGTTTAACTTCTGTCATATACTAATGTATCAAGATGAAAATTGAATGTTGAGAACTTGAAGCAATTATTAAGCATTCTCTTTTTCTTTCTATTTTTTTCCATCAAGAATACACAATGAACATCATTATTCTTTATTTTCTTTTTTCAAATGAGCAACAATAAATTATGAAGAAAATGAAACAGCCCTAAAAGGCTAAAACGTAGTAACAATCTTTTTGTGAATGAGAAAGATAAATCGATCAATCATAGTAGTGAAACTCAAAGTAAATTTGGTGACAGGTATTGGCTCTAGGAGAATCACTTTGATCATGACCATAAACTTCAAACTCAATTGTTAACATTTAAACTATAGAAGCCAGCCGAGGAGCAAAGCTTTTTTTTTTTTTTTTGGGACGTAACTTTTACTTTGAGAAGAGGTACACGAGTAACTACACAAGTTTTGCAATAGATAAAAAGTGGAAGCAAGAATACAATCAAGAGTTTGAAAGAAAACAAAGGCAACTGTCTGAACTAAGCTAGATGAGATTGATTTCGTGCCAAACACGTACGGCACACCACTACACCAGAAAACAAAAGCAATATGATTTACTGGCAGTTGCCTCCCCTAACTAGTGAACTGATTAGAAGTTTACTTATGTAAAGTATGCATTTTTTCGGAGTCCCAGGAGTAGAAGCGAACTTGGTTAACACAGAAGTGACACTGGTTAGCGAAGTGGACTTTCCTGCCAGTTCTGCACAGAAGTGCCATGAAGCTATTTTCGAAGCCAAGGGAAGGATAGATCCCCTATGGGTACATATTGGACCAATACAGATCAATTTATTACAATATGTTTTTTTTCTTTTGCAGTAAGTATTACAATACTCGGCACGGCATAGTGTTGTGCCAAAGCACTTTGATTCTGGGGCTTGTGTCAGTTGATATGCTATTGACTAGAGTAATGGATCAACAGATTAAAGATATATAGCCCAAAGACCAACAGAAGCATGATCTATCATGAAGAAAGAAATAACTGAACTGCATGAGATGCTAAAATACATATTGAAACGGAAGAGCAGAACAAGAGAAGATGACAATGTAGTTGAACTAAGCAAAAAATTGACATGAAATCACATAAATCCATTGTTTGATAGTCTGCAGAGCAACAATTTAAACACAAACACATATCACTATGACTAAGGAGAAACGAAAAAGGAAAAAAGGGAACTAAAACTCGTAACAAGGATCAACAGTTCTGAATCCTTAAGACTTAAATTCGTAGCACAGATACCTTCGATCTACAATCTGCAAGATTTGATTAGGCCGTTACCCTGTTATGCAGCGAGGCAGCCCCTGCAAAGCATTGGAAAAAAAATTTGTTCTTTTGAACATAATTACTCAACGATGGACTGGATGACTCCGGCACCTACAGTCTTGCCTCCCTCCCTGATTGCAAACCGCATGCCCTGCTCACAGGCAACAGGCATAATGAGCTCGACGACCATCTTGACTCGATCCCCAGGCATCACCATCTTCGACTCTTCATCCTTGTCGTTCATGATAGACAAGACTTTGCCGGTGACATCGGTGGTCCTCATGTAGAATTGGGGCCTGTAGCCGGCAAAGAAGGGTGAGTGCCTCCCGCCCTCCTCCTTCTTGAGGACATAGACGATGGCCTCGAACTTGGTGTGGGGAGTGATGGTGGCAGGCTTGGCGAGCACCATTCCTCGCTGGATATCGACCTTCTGGATACCACGAAGGAGAAGCCCGACGTTATCACCCGCCATGGCGTCGTCCATCGTCTTCTGGAACATCTCAACTCCAGTGACTGTGGTGGTGCGCGTCTCCCTCAGACCGACGAGCTCTACGGTATCTCCGATTTTGACGGTGCCACGCTCAATTCTGCCAGTGGCGACGGTGCCACGTCCCGTGATGGAGAAGACGTCTTCGACCGCGAGGAGGAAAGGGAGGTCGGTCTGGCGCTGGGGAATGGGGATGTAACTGTCGACTGAGTCCATGAGCTCGAAGATCTTGTCGACCCAAGGGTCCTCCCCTCGTTTGATGGCGGGATTGGCCATGAGGGCCTCGAGGGCGAGGAGGGCGGAACCGGAGATGATGGGGATGTCGTCTCCGGGGAACTCGTAGGAGGTGAGGAGGTCACGGACCTCGAGCTCGACGAGCTGTAGGAGCTCCTCGTCATCGACCTGGTCCTGCTTGTTGAGGAAGACGACCATATTAGGTACGCCGACCTGCTTGGCGAGAAGGATGTGCTCCTTGGTCTGGGGCATGGGGCCGTCGGCTCCGGAGACGACGAGGATGGCACCGTCCATTTGGGCGGCGCCGGTGATCATGTTCTTGACGTAGTCGGCGTGGCCGGGACAGTCGACGTGGGCGTAATGCCGGTTCTGGGTCTCGTACTCGACGGTGGCGGTGTTGATGGTGATGCCGCGGGCGCGCTCCTCGGGGGCGGCGTCGATTTCGTCGTACTTCTTGGGGGCGGAGCCGCCCACGGCCGCGAGGGCCATTGTGAGGGCGGCCGTGAGGGTGGTCTTGCCGTGGTCGACGTGGCCGATGGTGCCGATGTTAACGTGCGGCTTCTTCCGCTCGAACTTGCCGCGCGCGGCGCGGACGACCAAGAGGCCTCCGCCGTGGCGGCGGCGGCCACCGTGGATGCTGCCCGGGGCGGCGGTGCCGGCGCAGAAGCCGGTGGCGGCGGAGATGGAGAAGGATGAAGAGAGGAGCCTGGAGGAGGCAGGGATATTGGAAGGGGATTTGAGGAGGGTTTTGGTGGGCTTCTGCACTCCCAACAAGGAAGAGGCGGCGGCGGCGGCGGCGGATGCGATGGAAGAGGACGCCATGGGGAAAGCGGAGGGGGGGTCGAAGGAGGGAGCTCGAGTGTTGAGACGCTGAGAAAGAGTAGAGCAAAGAGGCGTCGGGAAGTCTTATCGGTTATCTATTTGGGGATGAAGCGTGACCTCTTATATGGTTTTTAAATAAATTTGCATAAACGAATAGATAACTAGCCAAAAGGTATATATATGCATACATATACATAAATAGAGAGCAAAATTGTTATGCAAAAAACATTATAAGAAAATCATTTGAATTAATCAAATTTAAAATCATTTAACATTCTGATTATAATCGGCCATTAAAATTGAATAAGCTTTAAAGCAAAATTATGAATAAAGTATTTAAAATAATTTACTTATGCAGAGCAAAATTTTATACATGTGATTGATGAGGCGTGGAGGGGGTTCTGGGTCGGTGGTTCAGGGTTTGGAAGCCTGGCCGCTTGGTGGCTCCAGGGAATTGTGGCTTGCACCACGCTCTCAAGTCACAGGAAGGGAGATCGAGTTGGCCTCTTCCAGATTAACTTTGATTATTCTCTTGAAACTTCAATATTTGCAGGAAAAAAATACTAATCGATTTTAGCTGTTTCGATTCAAGAAATTAGCAAAAGTTAAAAACAATTGTAAAGTAATATTTTGTTCAAGTTTAAAACTAACAAAGCTTTAAAATAATTTTCTATTGTGAAAATGATTGAGTGCGGCAAATCAAGGAAATGAGCCATATCTGCTGCTTACTTCAACTGTGCTTAATTATTTACATCCAACAACCCCGGTCACCACACGTAAAACTGATGCTCATATTATACTATAATAATATATTATCATACATGTGCAGCAAGTACATGGTGAGCATCAGCCGAAGTTAGAAGGAAAAACACTATAGTACATATTATTAGATTATGCTAAATAAGGAGCCTAAGAACACAACATATTCTGGTGATCCATGTAATCTGGAAAGCCTGCATCGTTTTTATTTCAACTGCGATGTCCTTCTGGAAGTGGAACCACCCTGTAGAACGGTACATTTCGTTTTGGTAAATTTCCATCTTCTTCGTCATCATCGAACTCCAGAAGGTAACTGGAGTGGAGAAGGCAAAATAATAGTTAAATCTCCCCTTCCTTCTTACTTCAAACAATAGAGAAAGAGGATCAATAAAAAAAGACGATTTTCATTACATATAGCACATTGAGCGATCTTGAACATAGGCTCAAAACATACTGATTATCAGGAATAATTGAGCCAGTGACAAATTTGAATCGTTCTATGCATGATATAAAGATTTTTTAGATCTTTTCAGATGTTTATAACTAAAATAATAATGCAAGATTTATATCAACTACCACCTTTCAAACAGATGCTTTATGTAATTGTTTAGTTTTTATAAGCATTTGTGGGATTGTATAAGGCCTCTGCATGAATCAGATAGTGTGGTGTTAAACAGAACGAGAGTACACGGTTGAGATAATTGATGATAAGAAAAGGAGCAGAAACTAGACACAGATTTCAGATTTGATGGCCATTTTCATATTGAGAGCAAAAACTACACAAATGAAACTACTGAGAGTTTCTTAGTAAATATGCCTTTTTTCATAGGGTCAATTTAATACATTACTTTAATGCGAAAAGCTATGAATTACAGTTTTCATCATAGATTTCAACGATTCTTATGTGCCTAAGTTAATCTGTTGAAGTGGCAGCGTACAACAATCATAATCATGGAACATGTGAAAGAAGTAGCTATCAGGATAAATGACTTACTCATCAGATTTTTTCTGGAGTTTTTGTAACCAGGAAGAAACATAAGAGGAGAGAAACAAGTCAGTAGCGAGCATGAAAAATCAAAGATACTAGATAAATAACAAAGCAAGCTATGATTTAACCAGAAAGTTAAGGAGCTCACAATACACAAGTGGAAAGAGAATATAATTGAATTGATGTCAGTATACAAAAATAATGCATTACCTAGGAAATTGAAGATTGTAAATGGGCTAAAAGAGTTGAACTTGACAACCAATAATGAACTATAGGTAAAAAAAGATTATAGCAAATTGTAAGCAATACAGATTCCATACTCAAATTTCAGCTGAATTGTAATGATCATTATCAGTGACACAACCTTATAATAATCAGAAGTTAGAGAAGATCATTTACTTTGAGAGTAGCAATGAACTGATTTTGGATAACTTCTCAATCTGACATCTTTTTTTTAGAAGAAAAAGGATGACTGCTGGTAGTCATCCAGCAATGTATAAAATTATGGAGAAATGTACAGGTGTAGGCTCTCACGGAGTGCAGAGAAAGGTGACCAAGGTCACGAAAAGAAAAAGCTAGCCAAAACCCCACTTCCTAATAAGAAAGGAGATGTGGTGTACAACGCTCCCCACAAAAAATGATCCGGTTGCACTGTAGCCAAATGGCCCGAGCACCGGCCAAAAAGATCATCAATGGCACTCACCAACTCTGCCTCCGACGCAACATGCACCTGAGGGTCTGCCACATGTCCTGGGATGTGTGGCAATCGAAAAAGAGGTGGGTGATGTCCTTAGGAGACTCGCTGCATAGAACGCATGAAGTATCACTGTGTGGTGCCCATCGTGCCCCTGTAGGTCTTGGTAAGAAACCGTCCGCGCTATAAAAGCCAAGCAAACATCTTGACCTTTAACGGAACCCGGGTACGCCAGATGAGTGTACAATCCATCCTGAAATCCTCTGGTAGTGTATCAGTGGGAAGGAAGCGAATGTAGAGGCTACGTGCCGAGAAAGACTCTGATAGCCAAACCCATACATCCGACCTGGACCGGTCCAAGTGTATACCAGCCAAACGCTGATGAAGGGCCAGGAGCTATGTGAAGAGGAGCTATGTGAAGCGCTGATGTGACAGGTGTGCTCTGAATGGGGGAGACCAGGTGGCAGAATCCGACTCTCCCTCCACGGACCAAGTGTCCGCAACCGTCGCCTCTGGCACAACCTTCGCCTCTGGGAAAGTCGAGAGGGCCCATAGGCGGGGAAATGCCGCTGCCAGTGAGCCACTAGCGGTCCAGCCGTGCCGCCAGAAGGAGAAATCTGCCCCTGAGCCAAGGGACGGAACCATAAGGGTGCGGACCCGCGGCGCCATGGCATCTACACCCCGCCAGAAGGAAGATGCCCCTCGGGATAAAATGAATCTCGACTCCCAAGACAGATCCCGACCATAGCACTTTGTGTTCAATGAGTCTCATGGCATCCTTGTATTCTTTATCCATATAAATAAAGTTGGATAACTGCCCAATCTGGTAGCCATCCTTTCATTCTCTCTCTCTCCCCCCAAAAGAAAGAAGGAAAAAAACTCGAATGTTGCATCATATTTGCAGGTTGCAAGGCTCTACTTACCATACTAATCATAAATTAGTTCGGTAAAAAGTTTAATATTTTTAATTGAGCGGAATGGCGTCGTATGATCCATGTAGCCGACCCCACCTAGTGGGATAAGGCTTTGTTGTTGTTGTTGTATTTTTAATTGATAACAAAACAGTTGCAAAAAAATTATCACTAAAAAACCAGAGAATTCACTTGCACTTTTGGAATTTTCAGTGCAATGTCTACACCAATCAATATTAAGAATAATGTGGGTATATTACTGAAAAGATCCAAATTAGGTCCATTTCAGTTTGGTCCAGATATGGAAACTATCATAGCAGGTTGCAAACTTCATTAAGTTTCCAATTCAATCTCCAACAAAAAATCATGCAAAACAATACTCAAGACATGGACAATCCAACAGACTTCTGTTTTTGTTAATAAATTACATGTAATGTAGCACTTTTAAATGCTTTTCCCCTGCATTTGTCTTTTTTGTTCCAAGTACACAATTAAATATAGAAACAGAGGGAGAAATAAAAGAAAGCAAATTAATTATTGCACTAAAGTTGGCAGGAATAAGAGATGGTGCATGTCTTCCCCTGATTCAACAGAGGGTTTATTTCCATTTTCCATGTTTCAATGATATGATCTCTCAGTAACCAAAGAATCAACTTATCAATGCACAAAAACTCACCTTTTGAAAATTTAAAAAAAAAAAAACATTAAGGAACTTGCATTGTTTTCTTGCTTGAGAAAGACAAAGTAAAAAGGAAAACAATTTTGAAGTAGTCATATCAAACTCTGTCAACTTTTATTGGCCATTTTGGACAAGTCTTTAATAGATATTAAATTTGGGTGACCACAAAGCTTGTGAGAATTTTAGCCAAATAAGATTACAAAGATGAGGGGTCCATTTTCTGAAAGATCCTGGCTTTCGTGCTTTGGTGAGTCGTCCGAGATCCTTTCGATGACCTATGTTGCGTTGAAGGGACTTTTATCCTTTGAGCAACGGCCCTTCCACTCGGCACCGTCGGATCACTAAGGCCGACTTTCGTCCCTGCTCGACGGGTGGGTCTTGCAGTAGGTTAATTAAGCATGTAGGATCTTACAACTAAAGATGCCAATTGAGAAAAAACTTCTTTCAAATGTATGTTTTCAAATACTATCTTCTTATTTTATTCGGAATTTTCGGTCTTCACTTAAATACACATCCTACCTTTGCCCCTAAGACGGTGGTGGTCTGTGCATGTGTGGATTCAAAAGTAAAATAAGAAATATATCTACTTTTTCATCTTTTTTTATATTCAATCAAATCCCTCCCAAGATTTTGCAAGACATTCAAATAATGAACAATTCTGGTGACATTTGAATTCCGGTCATATCTGCATCCTATGGATACTTCTTTAATCATGGGACATGAGGACAGTGGTTCCACACGGTTTTCATCATTCAGGGGGTAGATTCGGTCAGACCCAATCAAACCAACTTTGATCAAGTCAAGTTGAGCCTATTTTCTTGCTCAAATCCAATCCAACCCGGTCACTTTTTCTTCTTCTTTTTCCTTTTTTCATTACTCAATATGAAAAATTCTATTGAATATTTCATTTCAAAGCATCAAATAGGCTTTTAAAATAATTAAATATCATTTCTACATTCGAACTTATTTATTTTCACAAACTTTTATAAAAATAAAATTCATAAATTTTAAATTAAACACAACCTCTAAACTATATCAAAATGGTTTACTTCTAAATAAAAGGGTCACCCAAACCCATACTCAACCCAAACATTGGTCGGGTAGGGTCTGACCCAACTAGAGACCCGAATCAACTTCAAAGTAAAGAATAGGAGGAAACAGAAACAAAAATAATCGAGAAATGAAACTAGAATAAACTTGACATTCAAGCTGGAGCATTTAAAGCAACAAATCATAAAATGTAAGGTATTTTTTTCTAAAGTAAAAAATGCCAATTACTAATGAAGATTTGCAGTTTAAACAATAAATACATAAAAGCTGATGGTTGAGAAAGTAAAAATTGAGGAAACTGACAATGGATGATGATAAACAGAATAATTGATCAGTATTTCAGTTGGAAAATAATAAATTGGATATTGCACAATCTGAAACAAAGTTAACAATACCTTACGAGTATTGACAACCGTTGCTTTATACAATGCTGTTGTTCCTGGATAAACAGCCAAGACATGTCTGCCATGGGGGAAATCTGGGGCACTAGAAGGATCATTCTTCTTTGGGAATGGAATAATGCGTGACATAGGGAGCTTGTATTTTCTGGATTTGTTAAAAAAAGAGTATTAGGCGAAAAAAGTGACAAAACAGTTTTTTTTTACGGAGACAAGAAATATTGATTCATATGGCAAAAAAATACACAACATAAAGGTTTTCAAACTTTTGAAAACTGCCTCAATGTCATAATACCTTATAATTCATTACCTTTCTAATTCAATATTCACAATGGTAAATGCAGAAGACCTTTAATCTCACAATTGTCTTTATTGAATACGTACATATTTTATGCACAGCAACCATACATCATATTACGACAATAAGACAACACAGTTATTCAATTTGGTGCAATCAATTAAGTTTGAACTTAAATAACATGTTCATGACAGCTAAAAATCATAGAACATTAACTTGAGATGTGTTGGGAATGAAACACCGAGGATCGATGAACAATGAAAACAACGTAAGAAAAGAGAAGATGAACACAGAGATTTAACGTGATAAAACCCTCTTGATCAATGTGAACAAGAGAGAAAACATTCACGGACAAAAGAGGCCGCCGCTAGAAGAATTTCACGATGAGCCAAAAAAGAGTACATCATATAAAACCCTAACCCTAACGGCCCAAGCCCTCCGCTTCCGCCACAGATCCTCATTTTTCTTTCTCATTTTTTTTTCTTTCATAATTTTGGTACAGGGTATATAATTCAAGGCACATCAACAAGATGCATTTTGAGCATCCATTTAATTAAATTCAAATAAAAACTATGCAGGATTTTTTATGATACACAGAAAAAATGCAAGAGTAGCTGTAGCGAAGTTGTACTAAAACCATTTAGGGAATGCAGATCACTTGGGAAGATAAATTATCGTAATCATGTAATCCACAATCCGAGAGAGTTTTATTTGTTTGACACAAGCACAATGGTCCGGAGGCCAAGCTGAGAAAGAAACAAAGTTCAAGAAGCAAGGAGGACAAGATCAAGATGCATGAGATCTTTTCAGAATGTTATGGCATGGAAAGTTATTTATATATCAGTTTGTCTAGAAGCACAGACATCACATAGTAAGAGTGGTCAGTTAATATTTTCATATCCAGAGGAGCAACTGGGTTGCCTTAAGAATAGATAGAGGTATCTTAAAATAAATATTACAGACATATTAGCTCTGGCCATATATATACAATATGATTGTTTTAGGGTCAATCAAGCTAAAATTCCTTCTTTAAAAAAAAGTTTCCATAATAGTGTTAAAAAACATAATTTTCACTTGTTTTAAAACACAGTAGAATACAAATAGAATCTGCTGTCATTAGGACAAAAGTGTCGACTACCGTTGTGCAGTTTCTTCATCATCACCAGGTTCCTCGTCAAATACTTCAAATCTGCACATTTCATCAAGATACCAAAATGAATTATGAACGTGCCATAATTATATCGGATACTCTTTTGAGAAAATGAAATTTTTCATGTATGCCACTCAAATAGTACCCAGTCAGAAGAAACGTTTTATAATCTTACTGCAGAAACAACTGGAATTACTAACTACACCTAATGTGTCGTTCTAAAGGAAACAAGTTATAGGCAAGTTTTTTGCATACGAATGCATTTGTAGAAACCTAATGGATGCCTACTCGAATAACATAATTGAATACAACAATGTAAAGAACAAGAGTGAATAAAAAGCAAAACTTTCATCTGGAAAATTTATAACAAAATAACCTTAAAAGGACGAAAATAACCCTAAGGAAACTTGTAGGAAAAGAAGATAGCTGGCATGCTGCTATATAGTGAAGCCTACTACTCCCACAAATTATCCATAATAAGTGTTCCTAAGAATACAAGGAAATGGAGCATGAATTGAGAGAGAAGAAATGCAAATGAGGTAAAACCGTAAGACTTAAAATTGACAATTGAAATTATCTTGTCAAGAAAAAAAAAAGCCATAGCTTGTAGTTTGATTTTGCAAGTACCAGAAGAAGGGAACAAAAGTCCAATTTGAACAATAAAAGTAAACTCATTGACACAAACTGAAAATACAACTACATATATGACTGAAAATAAAAATAGGACAACTATTATTAGTAGTAAAAGTGCAAGAATCTTAAACACAATCACTACTAATAACTTGTCTATTCGAGATGACAAATCTCCATAATAAAATGGTATGTATGGAGTGGACCAAACTCCAATTACATAACTGATCAACACATTTCAAAAGGCTAGCCTAAATCTAAAACCTATACATGTATTTATAACATGCAAAGGTAGTTACTATAAGTCTATAACTATAACAAAACTACTAATATAACTAACTACCTACTACTTTCTTAACCAATCACTAACTAATACAAAGTGGTATCTTACCAATGCAGCATGTGCATTTTCATTTAATCATTTGAAGAACCAGTGATGTGTAAACTCCAACTATTGCCTTTCCTCGGCGTTCAAAGGGAAACGTATAAATATGGTTCTACAAAACTACAAACCAGGGCTATTTTCTTATTTATGAAGGCTTATTGAATTTTCATCCATTTTCTTGGTGGAAAATGGGGTGATGGCAAAGAAATGTTTATATTGAGCAACAGCGGAGCACAGAGACCACCTATTTCATCCATATTTGTATTTAGTATCATCTAAACAGATAGGATATTAGTGTGCCATCTAACAGCAGAAGGCATTGACATAAAGTCACACCCAATAATTAATTTAAATAAAAGTAAAACTAAATATTCAGATGGCCAATGTCTTACTCCTTTGTATCCTTGTCAAAATGTAAAACTTTCACAACAAACCAATCATCTTTGTCAGCATCTTCAGAGTCAACCCTAGCTGCAACCTGAAAAGGGTACACATAATGGAGAAAATTCACATTTGAGTATTCATTTCATAATCAAAACGTGACCAATCAAGGGTGGCAATTTAACAGCATGCGTGGTGAAATATATCAACACTGTCTTTTTTTTAGGAGAAAAAGGATGACCACCAGAGTTGTGGTTGTCATCATCTATATATATAACTGTGAACTGGAAATCAACACTGTCTTAGAGATGGAGGACCATAGATTCCAACATTTGGTTACAACTGAAACACTAGATACAACTGTAATATTTAATCACAGCTTCAAGAGCTTTGAAAGCTACAAAAGGGCATAATAATCCATATATTTGATTCTTCCCTACTCGGCTAACCATTGAAGGGCTTCATAGCCTTCCTCAAATTTCTGTTGAGTTTGGGTATAGCGAGGTCAAGTTCCATAGAAATAAAAATTACATGAAGCTTGAATTGCTGGAAGTGGAGTTTTAAACCCATTTGTTCGGGTGAGAAAACTGGAGCTACTTAAAGTGCAATTTTAATGCTTGAATTGATGTAAATATTAGCTTTTATAATTTAATTAGTGGGATCTAGCTGACATGGTATCTCATGAGTCATCCTATGTTAGGTTCACCTATCAATATGGTGTCATGTCATAATATTTTCTGTTTGCATCCAGAAATTTTCAACTTCCAAAAGAAGTGATGCGAAGTTTCCCAGAACGAAGAGGACACATCAGTTCCTGCTCAAGTCGGTCCAGACACTAACCCCCCTAAACTCACCACCTCTGGACCCAATCAGGATGTACCTGAATGGAATCTTGCAGCGCTCGAACCATGTCATGCCAGAATCCACGACAATGCTAGGGGAGCGACACAGACCCACTTCTGGATACAACCTACCTTTATCACCATCCTCTCTCTCTCTCTCTCCCGCTGCCAATCCTCGCACGCGCACGATCCTCCTCGACATGGCCTAGCCGATGACACACCATCAACAATCAGCTCCAGGATCCAGTGGCACGAGTTGTTGGGACTGCCAGCATATGATTACACAGGGCAGCCGTTCCTGAACCCAGGGCCCTCGTTGTGCCCCGCTCAGTCCGACAGCCTTCGTAGTGCTGCTCAGTCCGAGATTAGGGCTAAGAGCCTCCATTGGACGTGTTTTGTCTGTTCTCCCTCGACCATTTTGAGGCTGCATCCCTGTTAGCCAATGCCAATGCCATGGTTTCTGATGGATTGAGCCATGTGCGGATAAGGAAAACGTCTCTTCTGTGACCCATCAGACCATTTTTTGCATCACTTCCTGCATAAACATCTTGTTCATTCCTTTTCGAATGGCTGAGGATGAGGCCGCATCATGTGTTGTGGAGTTGCAAACATCTGTTACCACCTCATGTATTTGGGCTACCCCGTCTGTGGAGTTCAATCATCTTCGCATGTTGTGACAGAAATTATTCTGGAACTACCGCACACAGTTGATCCAGGGTGCCTCACTTTTGGCATGGTATCTCTAAGATCCTCCCCCTCGATGTCGTCAAACTTGTAAATCGGACTTGACATGAAAAGGTCAAGTATACACATAAATCATGAGATTGTAACACAGACGATTCAACCAATTTTTTATTTTGATATATGTGTATATTCTAACTTGTATAATATTAAAAAATATTGAAAATATCAATATATTAAACTTTTAAAAACCAAATAAACAATAATTGGATATTTGGCATTCATAAAACATAACAATCTAAAATACTAAACTCTAAATGAAAATCATACAATACAAAACAAACTTAACACATTATAGATGGAGCAAACTAAAAAACTAGAAAAAGACTCCCCACGACCCCAGCACACAAACAGGGGCAATTTGATAGCCAAGAGGACTACCATGAGGATGGACACAAAATCCCAAGCAAACACAAAAAGGAGCCATCACATGTAACTCATAAGCAAAGTTTGACACATGAACACAAGCTTAGCCAACACAAAAACCAACCCGTGCATCTTGTCCGCAGCGATCCCCTCTTATGCTCTCAAGGCCAATGGAGGAGGGAGGATGATGCAGCGACAGTACAGAATTTTAAATAAGATAAAAGCTAACCCTAGGCACAATGAACGGTGTTCTATTACACCATGCAGCAAGTAAGCCTCTGTTACGCTTGAAAGAACTACAGAAATCAGATGTCGACGTCGCCGGTTCAAGCGGACGATAATCGACAAATAAACTAGCAAGAATCCACCAGCACCTTAGAAGAAATCCAAGGTCAAGATCGTGCGCACACAAACTCAGAAATTCAGAAAAACTCTGAACTAAAATTTTAATTAAAGAGATCGAGATGTTTTTAACTCTTACAAGTCAGACCAATATATAGGGACTCACAACTTGCAATACTATTAGCACTAGGACTCCTATAGCAAAAGGAAAACACAATCCCATCAGCATTAAGACTCTTATAACCTAACAGAATAAACTAAAAGGAAATTACACTCCTAAGAGCATTAGGACTCCTAACAGAAATAACTAAAAAGAAAATAAAATCCTAACAGCAGTAGGACTCCCAACATATTCTTCAAATCTGAAACTAGATCAAAGTAGATCCTTGGCCATCAAAATTCTGTACAGAATTCTTGTGAACAAGATCTACATCAGAGGAGACAATCAGTGAGGCAGCGACACATCCGTGGCTAATTAACGACAGTAGTGGCGAACAACAGCCACGGCAATGAAATGCAGCTGATGATGAACAGCAATGGCAAATGCTCTAGTGCAGCAGCAAACAATGCACATTGAAGGACCGCATTTAAATTTGGGGCTTGAGAAATTGATTAGGGCAGCATGTGATTCTTTCGCGTGCTAGATCCAAAATGAGTTTTCTTGTGAGCTGAATAGCTTTCCTCCGGTGAGGTCGTAGAATCGCACGATTCTATGGATCAACTCACAATTTTGACAACATTGCTCCCCCTTGTGCGATAATTATTCACTGTCTCCCTCGACTTTGGGGTGGCATTCTTATTTTGAAGACACGAGCAGACTACGTGTGGCACAGTGGCTGAGGCATATCCCAGATTGGCTCCCCAATCGACTGACCCAAATGGCAATTGTTGCAAATTGGTAGACAAGAGGCTCTTAGACACCTTTTTTTTCAAGAAATCGGCCTCCCTGATTGCTAATTGTTTTAACACCTCACCATATTAAATAGAGTTGCAATGTACCATCCCAATGGAGCCTCAGACGATGATTGGACATGGTTTGCAAGCCACTTATCTGTAATGTCGGTTTATTTGCACCTGCTACCTGAATGCACGATATCGGATTAGCACATTTGGTGATCTCGCATGCCCCTCAATTTTTCTTTTGGGTTTTCAAGCACAACTGGATTCTCACACGTGAATACATAGTGAGGTGGGCATCGACAGCAGATACTAATTGTGTCAACTCTTCTGTAGCTGTCCCATTACCTGCAAGGTGTGACAGATGGTGTGACGAGCATTGGACATACTTTAACAATCACAATGGGAGACCCACTTAAGGTGGGCCAAGGTGTGAGATACCCATGGTTGACAGCAATGAGATTACGTGGGCCATCGAAACTACACACTTTTCAGAGGGGAGCATTGCTACAAATATTATACAGCCTCACATTTTTTTATGAGTGGGCAAATGGAAAGTTCCTTTTTGTGGATCCATTTCCATTTATTTTCTGCTTTTTTTTAGGGAATTTTTTCTGCTTTGTGATGGTTTTTTGGATTCTCTTACACATCTGAATTTCCATATTTCACATTCTAATATATCACGGATGGCAACCAAAGTTTTGTAGCCATCCTTTCACCTAAAAAAAGAATAAAAGGAAAAACAAAGCTTCTAAGCTGTTGAATCTGAAGTAACAGCCAATTGTGGAACAGCACGACACAATAAACTCAAAAAATAAGTACAAGATGTGTGGGCTAGAGAGGGCAACCTTACCTATCCATGTATATCTCCCCAAAGCCAATTATAACATGACTTTTTCAATAGGTAGCGTATCAAAACTGCAAAACTACTTAAGGTGAATACTTACAGTACAACATATTTGCTACACCCTACCTGAGTATGAGTAGGGTTGATATCAATCCCCAAAGTTTGGGGATCCTAGCATTGAATGGACCGCATCTTCGGGAAAATTTTCCCTCCATGGGCATAGTCCCCAACACCCTAATTGGGGATCAGGCAGGGAATATTGCCCCCCAATTTCCGCACGCATGCATTATGTCATGGTATTTATTTTTGAATTAATTTTATCAATCTTGCAATATTTAAATATATAAGTATTCATCCTTAAATAAATATCGCGTCGGTGGCTGAGTGTTGGTCTGAGAGTGGTGGACCGGGCACCAGCTCCTGGACCCCCCTCTTCGGATTGCCACTATCTGATCAGTGTTTCTCTGAGTTATTGGAGCTCCATCGGCGGCTGGCCCCCTTCCGTCCAGACCCGACGCGGTCGGATGGTTGGATCTGGGCATCTGACTCTTTCTCGGCGCGCAGACTCTACCTTCACTTTCTCCCAGACTCCACAACTTCAGAGGACTTCAGAGCGGACTGCAGGCTCATCTGGCGCTCTCGGGTGCCGCTGAAAGTCAAGATCCTGGCTTGGCTTCTGCGACATGAGCGGATCCTCACTCGGGTCTATAGAGCGAGATGGGCACCCCATGCGGATACCTCTTGCATCTTGTGCGGGGAGATGAAGGAGGATGTGATACACCTTTTCTTCAGTTGTCGGGTTTCCCAGGAGGTGTGGACTCGGACGAGCTTTACATGTGATATTCCCTTGACGGCAAGGGAGTTCTGGCAGGCTATGAGGAGGCTTGGTACACTTAGACAGAGCTGGCGCATACCTTTTGCGACTTTTTTGGCCGGTGCCTGGGCTATTTGGCTTCAGTGCAACCGAGTCATTTTTTATGGGGAGAGATGTCAGGCGAGTAATATTGTACACCACATTTTTTGTCTTCTTCGGGAGTGGGGTATTGTTTAGTCATCTTTCTCTCCTTTTTGCCGCTCTCCACTGGAGAGCTTTACACATATGTACATGACGTTTTGTTTCAGTGATATATATACCCGGATGGCAACCTATCCTCTCAAAAAAAAATAATAAATAAATATCGCAATGTCTCAAAAATATGTATAATGTGAATACTTTTATAATATTATTTATTCTGTAACTTTATTGTATATGAAAAGATATATTTTTGTCGGTGTCATTTTTGGTGTGTAGCCTCTACATTCGCTTCTTTCTCGTCACAAGAGGATTTCAGGACTGACTCATTTCGCGAGTTTGATGCCGTCGAAAGTCAAGATTTTCACTTGGCTCATGTCCCGTGGCTGGCTTCTCACCTAGAGGTACAGGGCGAGATGGGCGCCCCCACATATCCTGCGTGTTGTGTGGCGGGGCAGAGGAGGACATCACCAATTTATTCTTTGAGTGCTCGATATCCCGTGGCATATGGCAGCAAACGAGCATTGCGAGCTTGTTCTCAGCCGACTCGGAGACCATGTGGAAGTCCCAGGTTTGGCCTGACAGAGACAGAGGTAGAAAACAACATTGGTGACCTTTTTGGCCGGTGCCTGTGCCATTTGGGGAGAGATGTCAAGTGAAGCGTATTGTAGCCCACATTTTTTTCCTCATTCAAGAGTGGGGTTTTGGTTAGCCGAAATACTTTCCATTTTTTTTGTCACGCTCTCTCTTCGAAAGCATACACTTATACATGACTTTCATTTTGCAGTTATATATATAGATGAATGACAACTACAACCCTGATAGTCATCCTTTTTCTCCTAAAAAATTATATTTTTGTGTCAAACCTCGGGGATCCGCAGGGACAGGGGCGAGAAATTGAATTTTCCTACCCCAGGAATTGTGGATCTGTGGGGGGTGGTGGTGGTGGTGGTGGAGATGGTTGCAGTTGCGCCCCGAATATGATAGGATGCTAACCCTAAATATGAATGTAGGATTATGCTTTGGCTAAACCCTACCTCCACCTATTTGTTGTACGTAATTCTGTAATCATATTGTTACTGTCCATGGATAATTGATGTCATAGCAATACCATGTTCAATCAGATAATGTATTAGATAGATATGCACTAAGAGTCCCACAATGCCAACCCCCACCCCACCCAGGGAAAAAAAAAAGAAAATAGACCAGAGCATGCCTACTTACATCATGACAAGTGCTATGAAAGTTGCAAAGACATTTCTAAAAGACAACATGCCAAAGAAGTTTCTCAAAGACAGTAAAATTCCCTACATAACTCCCTTAAACTTATAGTTTTGCTTTGCCAATAATTTTAACCTCAATTTCATTTTCTCACTAGCATGTTTTTCTCCATATCTTACCTTTATTTCATTCAGTATCCAAAGTTTTCATGTCTTTTTTTTTTCATTCCACATGCATAAGCAAGTAGGCATTAATAAAAAATCATCACAAAGAATTCAATTTCTAGTAGAGCTCTTATAAACTTCAATGAGAAACAAAAGTATTGGAAAAAAAAAGCAGAAATTATTATTATCCCGAGAGAGAGTACTTGAATTTACTATTACTATTCTTAACTGTTGGAGAAAAAAGAAGAAAAATTATCATTTTTTTTTCAAGAGAATGTATTTGAAATTACTACTATTATTCTTATTATTGTAGAACATTCCTGCAGACCAATGCAATCCACAATTAATTCCATACCTCCTCGCCTTTGAGATTAGCGGCATGCTCAAGTTGACTTCTCATGGATGCAACTGGTGGAAACCGAGCAAGATCAGATTCAGACTTCATCCGCTTTTTCCTTTGGTCGTTAACTTCTGAAATAAATCACAGAACAAATTGAGTCAGTTACCTTCAGAAATGCATAGTCTGCACATCACATATGTTAGGAACTTCATAGTATCTATGGGGTATCTTTGGCTCTGCTTTTTGGCATAAATAGAAGTGGGAGACAGCCCATTTTGGGAATAAATGGTTATTCCTTGGGAAAGCACCAAAATATGTTCTCCCATGGCACTGATATACACATCAAAACATTCAGAATCAAATTTGAGTCATTTTCAGATGCATAATTATAAAACAAAATGATACAACTACAACAATTTAAAAGAAGAACAACCAATATGATGCTAAGTGATTATATGAAAAATCCATATTATTGACTAACAATCAATCAACAAAATATGAACACAAAAGAAAACAAATTGATGCAACAAGATTTCATTTTAGGCAAAACATCCATATGAAACCTGTAATCCCTAGAAGACCCCACAATCAAGTCAGATATTGACAACCAAAACAGAAAATCATAATAAAGAAGTGGACAAACCTGTCTTCTTTTTTGGTGCAGCAGACTGTCCAGATAGCAATAAGGCATCCAACTGACTCAACACCACAGATGAAGTACTAAAATCAAGTTGATTTAAGTGTTAGGCAGAGGACAATAGGACATATTCCACGACAGTAAAACCAAGAGTTATAATACTAAAATTATTAAAGAAAATTGAGAGGAATATTATTAACAAATATCAAATGTCATAATACTCTAATAAATTGTAGTAGGTTGGGAGTAAGGATATATAGAAAGTGATGTCCTATAAAGAACCAGAAAAAGAACAGAATGAAGAAAGCCCATCCAAATCCACTTTAATTAGGGTCTCAAGGCCCAACTCATCATATAGCTAGGAGTATCTTCTCATTCCAGTAGAATTTTTAAAACATTGATATGATACTCTTAGTTCAAACACTCCATATGATGGCAAGTGGCTGAGGACGTGTTTCTTTATAAACTTTTTTTTTAGGAGATAAAGAACTATTTTTCAATAAATTTCCTAAAGACATATAGGAAAGAAAGACCAGAACAACATGTGCAGAAACAAATGGACTACACAAGTTTAACAAACTCAATGATGTACATAATTTCCTTCTGGCATCTGTGGTTCCGTAGATTCTTTCTTTTATCTCAGAAGATATTTTTAGAATTTAAAATACATGAATCAGCAGGTCACTGTCATTTGAAATCTTCTGAGGCAGAAAGTTAGAGAACGGATGTCTATAGTTCTAAAACTTTTCAGTAGATAAAATTGGACTCAGATTATCTACTCTAGTATTTAATAGTTAAATCAGTCCTCATGGACAAACAGACTCAAACAATATAATCAACATTTGCACATCATCAATGTATTTGTGATCAATTATATATTCACTAATAGCACCAAGCAACTAAAGGAAACAAAACAAGTAAAGGGATCCAATACCAATTGTTTCTTGGTTATGAAAAATAAAATTAATGTTTTATGTGAAAATAAAAATGGCCGTTTGAAGAGTACCACAATAGACATTCAGAATAAAGAACAGAACGCAAGATCATATGTGAAGAAATGAGCTTGAAGGAAGATAACACCAACGACCATTACATTATGTTCTGATTTTTTTTTGGGCTGTGTGAGAGAGAAATGATGTCTTAATTGTTACCCAAGTACTAGCACGTTAATACAAAAAAAAAGTGCTATCATAAAGTCTGCAATCAAGTAAAATGTGCATTTAAATTGTTTACCAACAAACTTTGCATATCAATAATAACCACATGCACAACCTACATGATTCAAGAACTGGATCTTCCCTATTGCATACCTTACTTCAGTTTCAGAAAGATCTTTTGCACGTGTATACAACAACCGAAGCTTGTTTAAAATGGTCTCCCCTGATTTCTCAACTATTTCTGGTGCTAGCCACATAAAAGAACAAAAAAGTTAATTCATAAAGTAGCAACAAATTTAGCAAGTGGAGTTAGCAATAAGAAAGCATCTAGTTGGTATCATCATTCATCATCCCTCACAGTTATAGTAGAATGAACTTTACTAACTCCTACCACACTTGTCATTGGACATTTGCAATGTTCTGAAATGATGCATTCACGTCAAGTATTTAAATCCTAACCACACTCAACAAAGTGATCAAACTAATAAAGCATTTTCGTCTTGCATGTATCCTATTTTAGATACATACAAAACTAGTATACAGGGACTACATATAACAGTTCTCTCACCAACCACCAAATAGATCAGGTCGCAACAACATAACCAGGAGGTTTCCGTTTTCAGAGGGACCCAGAATAAATTCTTCATTCCATCACCATATATTAATGGAAACTATCATAGATGACATGAATACAACAACAACAACAAAGCCTTATCCCACTAGGTGGGGTCGGCTACATGGATCATATGACATATATTCGTTGATCCATTTCATGAAATTTGACAAGGTTTTACGCTGGCTGTCGGGGCCTAACACAACCCTCCTCCTAGGCTTGGGACCGGCTATAAAACATAGGCAGAGTTATAGATGACATGAATACGACAAAAAAATAAGGGAATCAGCGATCAACATCATTACCGAGTTAATATTATCACTACTAACAGCATTAATTGGGCGAAATAATGAGCGGGCATGGAAACGGAACTTAAAAAAAAAACATTAGAGCACAACAAGGCACGCATCAAGTCGGTACAGCACGGGATCAGTGATCATGGCTATCGCCACCGATTTCGTATTATCCACTACTGCATAAACAGGAACGGGAAAAAGGAAGAAGCATCATATTTTTGCGATGAGGTCAAGAAATTACTGGACTGGAGCTTCTTGTGGATCTTGTTGATCTCCTGCATGACCTCCTCCAGGTCCTTGCGCAGCTGATCGAGTTCCTTGGATTTCTCCAGCAATGCGCCGATATCCACAGCAGCCATCTTTTCTCCCTTCTTCCGCTTCCCTTGTCCCACGTCCCTTTTCCTCCTTGCCCTGATTCCTTTCTCGCTTGCTTATTGTTACATATTCCACATCATTGGCAGCAATTTGAAAACCCTAACAGCAAACCAAATAAGGAATTCAAATTCAAAAATTCTGCTCCGATCGATCATCACGCTATTTCACGTACTAACAAGAGCTACATCAACTTACAAATTAACAGAAAAATCTACAGAAGGGAAAGCAAAAAAGGAAGAAGGCATTTTGACTACCTCGCGATCCCTCTCTCATTCAACGCCGATCTCGCCGTCGACGCCAAACTCTTAACAGCCAACAGTTGCCTCCACTGTCGGAGGACAGAGAGATAGAAAGAGAGAGAGAGGGAGAGAGATAGAAAGAGATGGAAAGACAAAAGGGCCATTAATTTTCAGCTTTGTCGTTTGTTTGTTGTATTTTATCTGTTAAAGATCATTTCCGAAATAATAGGTAAATTGTATTATACTTTTCAAGTTTCATAAGTAAAAATATCATAATTATAGATCTTTTAAAAGAAATTAAAATGTGTATTCAAATGCGTTAACATATAACATAAGTAAATGAAAAGTTTGTTTTTTTTAATTGAAAACGTAAAGGCACTAATCAAAATATTATTGTAATTATTTAATAAATGTTTTTTATAAAATAATATTTAGAAGGTTGAACACAAAATACTATAAGTTACTATCACTAACTTATAGAATATAGAAATAACGATTCTATATTATATTTCTATTATATTCTCAATTTTTTAAAATAAAAAACTATAATTAATTATTAAACATTATATATTATTCTTTATTTTAATATATCACATTTTTAATTTTAGTTATAAATTCAAAAGCGTTTTTATTTCGTTACATTTTAAAAAATATTACTGTTTATAAGAAAATATTAAAAAATAATTATTATGAATATAATGTATAAAAATAATCGTAAATAATATCCTGTGTACATTTTTCTCATTGTATATAGTACACTAATTTAATTATTTTACTTACTAAACAGTTTTTATTAAATTTATAAATAAATCATTATATGTTAATGATTAATTATAATTCTCTAATCAAATTATTATACTCTAAACAAATTATTATCTCTTAATTAAATCGCTAAGTTTGTCAAATAAAACCTAAATATATTTTCTAATTTATCACCATAGTTTTTTTAAGGAAAAAAATTGAAAACTCCTTTCATTTTCCCCTTGTTATTTTTTTTCCTTCAGAAAGGGCGCATTTATTTCTGTTATTATTGAATTGTTTTTTTAACATGTGTCGCAGTTACATTAAAATTAATTTATTATGTCTTTACGCTAACTTATTATTAAACTACTCTTGGTACGAAGACAAATATAAATATAGTTTCCACTGGCGTAAGAAAAACCGCTGCTCGACTTGAAAAAATGAAAATGAGGACATGAATAAGATTTAAGACGATTTTTAAATAGAGCAAAATCGATCCACCTAAATTAGGACTTCATCTGGAAAAAAATTATAGGCCGTGGAACTTATTTTTATTTATTAATTTTTATTTATATAATTAATTTAGATGTGATCAATTATTTTATTACTAGCATAATATTTTTTATATAACTTAATATATTCCTATCAAACTCTAATTTAATAGTTCTAACATTATATCATATATTTAATAATAAAATTAAATAATTTAATATTAATTGTCATTTATTATATTTTTTGAAAATATTATTTATTAATGAGTTGGAAAAAATCATCCAAAAAAATCTACCCACTAGAGACTGATTTTTTTTCTTAAATGGTCTTAGGACGGTTTTTATGATTTAAAAAATTGATTCAAAAAATAATGAATAATTTTTTTTATTGAAAAATCGACCCGGCCCGAATTATTTTCACCCCTAGTTTTCAGTAAATTTTAAAGGTTTAATTTTATTATCTTCATTAATGTTCATTTGGCTGGTAAATAGTTTACAGGTTGACCCTGCCCAAAAAATAAAACAAACAAATTCGTGATTGGGAATTTTGTTCCATTTTCCTTGTTGTTTTGTGTTGATTTCAATATAAAAAAGGTTGTTCCCCCTTGTCTCTTTTGCTTACCGAGTATAATGATAAAACCAAATTGATGTTAAAGTAATTTATAACTGGTACGTGTATTTATATATGTAACTAATATATGGGAAATTGAACACAATTGCTTTTTAGAATCGACCATAAATCACCCATTACGGCAATCCATAGGTTTTTTTTTCTATTTAAAGGAAACTTTAAAAAAAAAAAGATTAATGTACCTACAAAGCACCTTCCGTTTTGTAAGGATATGATCGTATTTCAATTTTTGATCCATTGATCAATGATTGAGATAATTGATATTTTTAAATCATGAGATTTAATCATTTATGAATAAATTCTTTGATGAGTGGATCAATCGTTGAGATTTGCGCTCAACATCTCTCAAAGCGAAACTTTGTAAGTACATTAATCCCATTAAAAAAACCATTACTGCTTTCTTTAGTAGGCTGCAACTATAACCTGTCATCATCTAAGTAAGCATAAGTTTAGTGGTAAAATAATAACTTTTGATGATCTGTTTAACTCAATTTTTTATCTTATTCTGTTATTTAGTGAAATCAAATATATGTTTCACTTAATCATTTAAGATTCATTTAGTTAAGCTTATAAACTAATCAAAATGACTTATAATCAGTTTTAAAATTATTTTCTTATTTGGTAGTCGAATTTTTTTTACAAGTACTTATTTTACTTTCTTTTTCGAACTCAACTTATTTTATGTGAAAATATTGATCAATTTATTATTTTACCCTTAGAATATATGTTTTCCACATATTTTTTATTATAATACTAAATTATTTTTGTCATTTATTAAAATATCTTATAATTTTTTTATTACCAATCACATAATTGCAACCATAATCATATTATCAGTCAAACGAGCCTTAATCATATGCTTAAAACGACAATATTTCCCCGAAAATATTAGCTAAGTTTGGTTCATGAGGCATGATCCAATATTAATGGCCAACACCAACCAAATTATTGAATCTAATAATCCTATAAAACTAAATAGCAGTCGTTCAAATGCTCTTTAGCGCAATCCAAACAAATAATTTCTTTTTTAAGCTCATAAGATTATCTTTTTTTTTCCCATACTTTTGCATCACCACTTAGATATACATTGGGCACAAATGATAAGTATATAATAATCGCAATGGTAAAAATTAAACTTGGAAGTTGGAACATGCTTCAAAGTTCACAATCTCGAACCTTTCTGTGGAGAAAATTGTTCATTGAGAATATATCGCATTTTCTCCTTTCATTATGTCGTCATGGTTGTAGAAAAAAAATAAATTTATATTTTCTACTCTTTTTACATAATCGAAAACACAAAACATAAATAAATGAGTCAGTTCGTTAAAAAGAAACGCTTAGTTGGGTCAGGAGGGTCTCTTAACATCTTATTTTTTCTTCTCATTTCAGATATTTCACAAAAATTTGCCATGGTAAGGGAGGGAGAGAAAGGAGAGACAAGCATGCTTGAATAGCGCAGCACCTGTGTTGGTAGGTGCGATGATTTACTTCACGGGCGAGATTAGTTGCCAGGTAAAAGAATAGAAGAAGACTCTTTCATGCATACTCCACTTGACCCTGAAGATATAGCTCAGTTGATAGAGTTTCACATTTTCAAGGAAACAAACAAAGATGATTTTAGAATATAGTATAATTTCAGCATTATGTTATTTGATCTTTTTCTCCCCCTTCCATCTCCATTTCCTATTTGCAGCAACAAAAGCATAGGAACCACTGCACATTTATTTGATTTCTATAGTTATCAATTTGTCACTTCAACAGTTTGTATTGCTTTGTTTGGGATATTGGTTATTTCCTGTTCCTGCAACCATGTCAAGTAGCATGTACTGCTTAATATAATAAGCTCGATGTACCTGATCAGTAGTAAAAAGGATATTCTAATTCTAGCTAAAAGCAGGAATAATAGATCTTGAACATGACATCATTTGAACTATTCTTATGTTTTAGTGTGTTCATAGAAAATAATTAATGCAACTAAGGTATAAAGCACATGCCTGGGATTCTATTTTCTATATTCTTCAGTGAGTAATTGCATCACAAGCACAGTCGACCTTTCACTTGTATGAAACAGCTGGGGCTCAATGAGCAATTAGTTATTGTGATTTAGATTCCATTTCTGTTCAAATAAGATGATGTTGCCTTTTACGGGAAAGCAAGATCTTACTTAGATCTAATAATTTACAAACAGAGAAATTGATGTAGTATAAGAATAAAATTAGTAACAAAAGCAAAAAATTATATATATATATATATATATATATATATATATATATATATATATCTCCTCGAATCCAATGAAGAATCTTCATGCCATAAAATCAATTATTAATAAAATGATTTTTTTTTTCAATTGCCACCTCATTGTCTGACCCACGTGGCGCTAAGGAGCGTACTAATCACATATTAGAGGATCGATCCATCGTCGAGCCCGACTAATTTAATGACGCTTCCAACGAAAATCTTCTACATTCATAAATATTCGAACTCGAGTCTTTGCTTAAGTAGTTACATTCCAACTCCCATTGATGAGAATTTATCTTAAAATTTCATTTTTCGGAATCCAATTAGGAGAAGTTATGATACTAAAACTGCACCAAAATAAATGAAGAAGAGAGATTTTTTTTTCTAAGCAGGCAATCATGAACTAGAGAGAAAATTCACCTCTGGGTTCATGGATTAAAAAAAATCAATTGGATCATTAAATTTTGAAGTACCCATTTACGTTTCAACTGTCTGTTCTTATACTAATTTCATAACCTCCTCTTGATATAAAAAAAAAAAGGAAAAAGAGTATGATATCAATGCCACAGAAACCCCACGAAGAGAAAAAAACAGTCAAGTTTGATTTCAAATAAGAATTTATATAGTTGGGAAACTCCTTTTTCAAGACAAATATAAAACACGAGAATGACTGTAACCATCGACTGCGAGTTTTATGCATCATAGCAAAACTTGTGATCATATTGCCCAGCCATAAATAAATATATGCTGGTCGTTTGTCCCAAGACTACCACTACACCAGTTCATCCATGCAGAGTTGCTGCCGGATGAAGGGAAGCAACACAAATTATTCAATTAACCCTTTCAACCCAGTCCAGGATATTAAATTTCGATTGGCAGGCAAATTGAGTTGATTATTATGTGCACCACTACGCATTCGCATTTATATGATTTTATGATGATCTCATTTTTAACCACGTGTTGTTCTTCAGGCATAACATAAATTAGTAAACTATTCGAAAAGAATACGACGCACGCTTGATTGCGACTCAGGAAGATTGCATAAACTCACCAATGAAGTCAATGAGGAGTTCCGTCGGAGTATCTTCCGACGTCCCAAAGAAGGTGTAACACTCGAAAAAAAATAAATAAATAAATAAATGGATAAGATCAAATAGAATGAACAACTACGAATGAATAAGGCTCTAAATAAGGGTATTAAAAAGGGGCAAATTGGGAACTTACTCCCACCACAACCCTTATAAGAAGGGCATCCTCCTTGGACAGCCACCTTCCATTCTTTTTGCCGCCTTACCATGACACATGCTACTGTAGAGGGGAGGAGATCTCTCCTTTGTGCCATCCAAGATCATAGTAATAAGGGTTTCTTCGTTTCTGCACTCTTTTTTATTTTCAAACGCCATCCCCTTACCTTCTTCTTCAACCGGATTGTCTCATAGGTGGGGAACGACAAGGGGAGGACGACCGTCGGTGATCGGAAGAATTTCATGCAAGGATCGACCAAGAAAAAAAAGGTGGGTGAATCTGAAATCTCATTGCATAACCTAAATAGGATTAGGCTAGAATGGTATGCTTATGGCCGAATGGAAAGATTGAAGAAAATAAATTATTTGATTGTATCCTTGTTGTTTGATCTCTGATTCATGATTGATTGCTGTTAAGTAGATGTTTCCCTTCATGATTTCGTGTCTGGATGACTGTTTAGAAGTGTTCATCTCATCTAGGATCGAAAAACCCTGAAAATATGATGTCTGTTTGAATCTGTTTTTACGCCGACTGGTCGACCGATCCAAAGATATCGGTCAACCGGTGAGTTCCACTCCAGCTATCTGTGGAAATCGGTCGGTCGACCGATCATTCCTTCAGGGCTGCACAATTCGACCGACCGACCGACCTAGGCCCATTGTACAGACCCAACACCATCGGTCGACTGATCTAGAGATATCGGTCGACTGATGCCAAGTAATCGATCGACCGATTAGGGAGAACAGGTCGACCGAACCTTAAGTTAGATTTCATTTTGTTTGTTAATTGATCTAGATTCTTTTCATGATTATGATATGTTATTCTTTACTGATTGAATTGTTATATGACTGAATCATTTGTCTTGTTATTAATCTGTTCAATGATCCAATCCTTCTTGTAGAACAAAAGAATGACATGGTGATAAAGAGGTAATAAAGAAAGGTTAAAAGATAAAGAGAGGGTGGTCAGCCTATGCTAAGTACTATAGTAAAAGGTCGCTCCCTTAGCCATGGCAAAACGAACCAATTCTACTCTTCCTATTGCTTCTTCCTCGCCGGCAAGGGATTTAGTCCTTTCTCCCAATTGCGGAAGGTGACACGATCAGTTCAAGCATCTATTCCTTCATCGCTATCGGCCAGAAAAGGGACAACTTCCAAATTCGAAAGAAAAAAGAGGGGCACTCTTCATTCTTCATTCGAAACTCATGAATGTCGGGTCGGAGGTTTCTGTCTTGCTATCAAAAAGGGGAGTTGCGAAAACCGCCACTTTTTGGAAATCTGCCTCCAAGCCTCTTTCATTCACTTGCCTTCATCCGGCTCGCTCTCGGCTAGTGTCCTTTGGACCAAAAGCCCGCTTAGGTAGGAGTGGATTCGAACCACTGACACACCCACTTGAGATATCACATTGAGGCAACTTCCTCTAACTTACCAGGATTGTCCCAAAAGTTAAAGGACCTAAAATCACTTATGTTAAGAAAAAGGTTCAAGAGTAAAGAGAATGTATGAATGGTATGAGTATGATGGTAAGTGATGTAAGATTGTTAATCCAGAATGATAACTGCATCCTTTTCATGGCTATCAGATTGATATATAATTTTTGTCCTCTTTCATCCATCGATATCTCTAATCAAATGATCTTAATGACTTTGATACAAGTGATCACTGCATTCTGACTAATTCTGTTTATTAGTTATGCATTGAGTGCTATATTGATTCCCCACTAGGTTGTATAGCTTATGGGAGGACCTCATCCTCTGTGTTGATTTTCACAGGGTCAGGTTAGTGATGATGTTAAGATCGTGTGCCGCAACCTGCTCGAGCGATAATAAAGCACATGAACCGAAAAAAGGCCTAATTATCATTTTTTCTATTTTTCCGCATTTATGAACTTAGATGTAATTCACTTTCGCTATTTTGATATTCTATGGTTCCTCTTTATTGCTATTGCTAATCTATCACTATTTTATAATGGAGTTTTGATCAATCTTTAATCAAAATTATAATTTTTCGTAAAGCCTTCAGAGAGATCATCGCCATATGGCGTTGATCGATTTGAGGACATTACATAAGGTCATGCCGTTCAAGGGTAGAGCAGCCCGGAAAGCTGCCCACAGCCCTCCGGCGCGGGTGTTGGAGTCGCAGAAGTTGAAGATGGCAGGGAAAGCACAGGGAGATGACCCGGAGGCTGCAGTCTCCAGTGCCAGCAGTAGAAGAGTGCTAGATAATGAGATGCATATGTCGATATTGCTCGAGACCATTCCTATCCGCAGTTGCTACTAGTACTATTCTGAAGTTTGTGTAGATGAGACAAAGAGACTTAGAGAGATAAGTGGGGGGAGAGAAAGATGAAGTGGGCAACTGGTGGAAGGACATCAATTGCGTGAGTGAAAATGGACGAAAGAATTAATAGTTACTGAAAAAGGAAAACAAAGGCAATTAATGGCGCTTGAGCGCACACACAAAGCTTTACGTTACCTGGTACCTACATAATTATCTGAAATTTTAATGATAAATTACAAAGAACAAAATCGAGGAACATATTGTGTGGCCACAATCATGCTTTCAGTGACACCATCCGAAATCTAAATTTAGAATTAATTCCTTAAATAATTCTGTGATGTTGTAAGAATTGGCATTTCCACATCAATGGCTTTTTCTCATTCTCATGGAAGACGGCCACAAGGATGGCAATGGAAGACCGGTATAATGCTAGGCAACGTTTCAGAAATTCTTTGGGTCTAAAATGAACGTCCGGATAATTGCATTTGGGACCAAGCTTCAAGGCTACATGTGTAATTACAGAAGAACCACATGACCAAGGGTGGTCTAAGGCAGTGCTGCTCAGTAACAATTCCACAAGGACTTAACATTTTGAAATCTAAGAATGTGATTCAGAGACTTCTCTTCTTGCCGTCTCCATCAATACCAACAAGAACCTGGCAGGATCACTAGTATGAGGATTGGGCAGGGCTGCGTGTGCCAGAAAAGGCAGCTTTCTTAATGCTCTACCGCTTAGACCCTGGGACACATTGCAAATGGCAGTTGGAATATGTCAATGTTAAAAAGATAACCAAAGAAGTATGCTTCCAAATCTTAATTTAGTAATGTGCAACAAAAACTTTAATTTCACTTCAGAATTACCTGGCACGCTTCTGCAGCTTCGAGCAGCAATCGGGAAAGATGAAGTGAACCCTGAAGCTCCATGCCAGATGAATCCAGTTTCTCTTTCAAGGTCATGTAGCTTGGAAGTGAGAAATTGCCATCACCCTGACATTTTAAATACTCAGAAATCATCTGAGGTTGCAAATTCTACCTAACTTCTACAATTTATTCAAAAGTTTGTTAGCATGTCATAACACAAACTTTAACAATGTAGTTGCCATGTGTTGCAAGACGAGTTATAAAAAATGTAAAACTTCTAAGAGAACCAGAGATTTGAATGATATGTCTCCATACAGTATAAAGCATTCAAATGTCTGCTCTACATGCATTCATTCAGCATGAGGAAAGATATACCTTGGGATATTTAAGAATTCCAGCACGCATAAGTTCGTGTAAACATGACCTCAATATCTCATATCGTGCTTGAAGAGTAGGTGGTCCAACATATGCTTTGATATCTGCCCGATCAACAAAAGCAATATCTGCAATCTAAACAAAAGTGAGTTTATATGTTGCAGCAAGAAAACATACAAAGATTAGGAAAACATATGGTTCAACAAAGACTGGACTAACTTGCCAGTAAATCAAAATTAGTGCAAACATAATGCAATAAGTATAATGAGTTGCAAGAACTAAATGAAGAAGCATACAGTTATAAGGCTATGAGTCAATCAGATAATAATATTTCAAATATTTTATTGGTTGATAGAGCGGAATGGCGGAATGGCGTCGTATGATCCATGTAGCCGACCCCACCTAGTGGGATAAGGCTTTGTTGTTGTTGTTGTTGTTTATTGGTTGATAATTTACATGTTTTAAAATGTGAATTTTTGAAGAAAGATTAAAAGAAAAATGGCTGTCTTCTCTGGGTTTCCTGTTCTAATTAACTGAGCATTTTTTTCTGAGCCATAATTTGCTGCCAGCAACACTGGGCGTTGCACAATCTCTCTTGGAGCACATTTTATTGCACTGAGCCATTTTGTGAAGGAATAGGTATTTTAATTTTTAAGAAGGGAATTGATAACTTCTCTGGTGTCATGCAATGGATGGCATATTTAACTTGCTAATGATTCTAGTACAGATGATATTTATTTTAAGTATGAAATACTGTAATTAGGGATATAATTGTTAGTTACTAACTTTGCCATTAGAACTTGTGGCAACAACTACTACAAATTTTGAACTATTATCTCAAATAGTATTGAGCTCGTAGATAATAAACCCCAAGCACAGAAGGATTCCAACAACAGCACTTTGCAGTATTGTTACATAACAAGAAAATCTTGTTCCAGAAAATGCAGTATTACAAATTTCCGGGTGGAAAAAATCTAGTGCAAATAATGGCACTTAGATGTATATACTACAGTACTGAAGGCATACAACTCATTCAAACAATGGTTACACAAAATTTATACAATAAGGAAAGAGTGGACATTCCAAACAATATAATTATTCCTCTCAAAAAAACAATATAATTATTGGGTAGGAAGAAACCTGTGGTTTTTTTTAAAGAGAATCTAGTACAAGTTTATATTCATGTACCCAGAAAAAAAAAATCTCTTTTTTTATAGAGAATTAACAGATCAGCAAGGCAAGTCATCCAACACCACTTGTGTGAAATAGAATTAGATTCAAAATACACAGTGATAATATGGCGTACCCTCAGCAAAATTTGATATCATTATGCTATATAAGAAGCATGATTAAGCAGTTAAAATTTTTGTGGTAATAATAATCGATGGCATAAAAATCACAAGCACTAAGCTATTTATAGGACAAAATGGGAAAATGCTGAATATAATTTGCCATTAGAGAACATAAGAACAATTACCAATGGCCGCCGTTATATTTGATGTAGTGAGAATTACAACATTAGGCCAAGATTTCAATTTATCCATCTGAGTAAGCAATGCGTTCACAACCTGAGAGATAGAAAAAACAGTGCAATGAGGAAAGCACGTGAAAAATTGCATTGCAGAGAACAGATGTAACAAAAAAGAACTCAACAATTTTTCATCCAAGAATAATGAAAAGATACAGAATTTGTTTACATTGTCAAAAAGCATGTAGCCGACCCCACCTAGTGGGATAAGGCTTTGTTGTTGTTGTTGTTGTTGTCAAAAAGCAATAGCAATATCCATGACTAGTGTAACTACAGAGTCAGAAATCATACCCGAATCGAATCTGATGGCTCAGAACCAGACAAGGCAGCTTGTCTTGCAGCGGCAAGGCTTTCAACCTCATCTTCAAAGGAAAAAGATTAAAAAAAAGAGTGAGGAATGCATACAAGACAAAGGAAACAATATATAGGAAGAAAGCTCGTAATCAAGTTCTATAAACAGGAATTCATTGTTATATTAATCACCATATCAAATTATATGACAGCAAAAATGATACTGGAGAACTTATAGAATGCCTTTGATATGATTAGTTTTCAGCTCATCATGTTTTTTGAAAAAAGACAAGTTGATGCCACAGCTGATTGTAAAATAATATGAGTCAATTGAAAGAACTGGATGGAAAGATGAGAAAGTGTTAAATGATTTTAACAGAAAGATGTGCCTGAGAATATGTGAAAACACAAAAAACAACATTAAATATTGAACATTTATGAAACTCTGGCGGCCTTTTGACACTGAAATAACTTTTTTTTTAAGAGAGACGCCGAAATAACTAAAGTACGGTGGCTAACAGCTACTCAGTCAGAAAATAGAGTAATAATTATGAAGTTCACAATCACTTTGTGAAGACCTATTAGGTGCAGTGCTGGCATAGGGAAAGGAATCTAGCCATCGCGATCCAAAATCCAAGTGTCATAGACAAGATTTCACCATTCTAACTGAATGCAAAAGGCTGAAAGTAGAATGTGGCAGTGTACACAAAATACAGAAATAAAGAAAACTGCATGAGTCATTTCATAAAGCTGTCTTAATTATAAGGTTGTGAACTGGTCCTGTAAAAAAATGAACCAACTAAGTAGACAAAGACCATAGATGACCTTAATGAAAATTCTTATATCTACCATCCCAAATGACAGAGAACAAACAGCAACCATTGTGGATCCTTGAAATTGGGATGTTTCTGATTAATAAACTATGATGTTAAAGTAACTTAAAGGTAAAGAACATTAAAAAAGGACAAAAATTAAGACTGTGAAAACTTGTAATTGTTAGTTGATTCGATTCCAAATGTATGAAAAAAAAATATTCATTTGACCATTTCAAAGGCTCAAGTCATAAACCATAACTATTGTCAAAATGACTAGACATAATTTTATGAAGAAGAACAATGAAGATTATTCTGTTTGGAAACCCGGGTAAAAGAGACTTAACAGCATTTGCATGAACAATGAATTCAAATTTTTTCATCGGAAACTTCATTAGACAAGAATCAAATAAGTGGACCCAAAAAGTATTATATCAGAAGGCAGAACATAAAGGCACTGAAACTATTTGACAAAAGTACTAACCAATCAAAACAAATACAAGGCTATTTTCTTCTTCCACCATCTCGTGAATCTTCTGAAAGAGTTTGGCAACCTGACAGTGCACTTATGAGGATTAGGGATAGAAATGTTGCATACAAGCTATCTCTAATAAGTGTGTTGTATAATTTTCATAACTTGAAGGCATCAGGAATAGAAGAGCAATCTTCAAAAAATGGAATAAAAGAGAGAACTTATTCATAAGCCTCTAGGAAAAACATGAAATA
This sequence comes from Pontederia crassipes, assembly GCA_030549335.1. NCBI lineage: Eukaryota > Viridiplantae > Streptophyta > Magnoliopsida > Commelinales > Pontederiaceae > Pontederia > Pontederia crassipes. The sequence goes on from CM060189.1 coordinate 8,320,392, forward strand.
AATGATTCCACATATTCTGAACAAATTTCTTCATAAAACTTTGCAATAATATTTTATGGGAAAAAAGAAACAAAAGCAAAAATGAATATTTAGGCTAGAATATAGCAGCACAATTTACAAAATATATATAGAAATTTTGCACGAAAAGCATACCAGTTTTCCACTTTCAGAGAACCATTTGCTGAATAAAGAATGAGCGTTAACTTCCACTAACTGGCTCTGTGGATATCTACTCCGTAATTATGAAAGTTATCTGAGACGTCCAATGAGAATGATAAAAAGGATATGTAAAAATTGTTTGCTGAAAACCTTGATTTGAAGCGTATGGAAAGCTTTTGAGCCAATGCTTTACACAATGATGTTTTTCCCGTTCCTGGAGGGCCGTGTAAAAGTATTATCCTGCAGAAGTAATCAGATATCATCAAAATGACTGTTCATAATTCTCCACAAGTCTTACAGTGATATATATACATGGATGGCAGCCACAACTCTTGGCGGTCATCTTTTTTTCCAACAAAATAATTTTTCACAAGTGCACAATTTGTTTCATGTGCACACCTTCAGAAACTAATTTTAGCAAATGAATGTGTTATTGACCTATGTATAATAATATATTAGTCGCAAATATTGTGCAAATGTATATTATCTATTGAGTTGACAACAAACTGTCTGAATATTTGATGGATCAAAGAGACAGCAAATATGGTGCTGATGAAAAATGTCTGTTCAGAACTACAAAGCTAGTTGACAGAAGGACAAAAAATATGGATTAATAAATTTGCAGTGCTGCATGGAAATAGTTTAGGAATAGTTGATGCGGTTAGGGTTGTTCACCAATCGGACCCAACCTGACATGTTGTGATCAGGTCGGGTTGAGTGGAATCAAACCCAACCGATCCCAAACGGGTTGGGTACTTAGATTACCCAATCTTTTTTTTTTGCACTTCGCAAAGAGCAGGGGGGAGGCAGTTTGCGAGGGCAAGGTGACTTCTTCAGGGCGTCCATGAGGTGCAGAGGGCAGTTCGCGAAGTGCAGCAAGGCAGGAGAGTGGATGGTTCGCGAAGCACAGGAAGGACAGTTCGCAAAGTGCAGGAAGTGGCAGCGGCGGCAAGGGGGTTTCTGCAAAGTGTAGGAATCGGGGGACAGTGGGGCGAAGTGCAGCAAGGGGTGGGGTGGGGGTGGGGGGGTTTGGGGTTCGCAGGCGGCTTCTTCAATGGAGACGACATTGGGACAAGGGTGGGGCATTCGCAGGCGGCTTCTTCAATGGAGACGACATTGGGACAAGGGTGGGGCAATGGCAGCTTCTTCGACGAGGAGGAGAGGCTGAGGCCAACAACAAGGATCGCCTTTCACTTTTCAGCGTTGAGGATGTACGAAGATGTCTCCCGTCATCGCTCTTGGTGCTTCGCCCGTTCATTTTGCCTATTGTGCGACTGTGAAGCACAGATTGATCAAGTTCGACTGTGGACTGATCGCTTGACACCTTGACTCGCTTCACATCTGAGTGTGGGTCGGCCCGGGCTGAGACATCGGGTGAGGGGGACGGGCCGGTTCATCTTGGGTTAGAAAAACCTGAACCTGTAACCGACCCGCAACTGTTCATGTTAGCTTCGGTTCCGGTCGAGTTCGCATGGACCCGACCCAAAACTGTTTGGGTCAAGTCGGCTCATCAGGTTCATTAGGTTGATCCGATCCAGTGAACAACCCTAGATGCGGTGTAACAATCAATATGCATTCTCACAAAAAAATAAGCACAAAATTTTGCATGCATCGGGCGAGAAGGGGGGCAATGGCGGCTTCTTCAACGGGGAGGGAAAGCTGAGGCCAACAACGACAAGGTTCGCCTTTTGCTCTTTCAGCGTTGAGGATGTACGAAGACGACTCCCTTCATCGGTCTCGATGCTTCGCCAGCCCGTTTTGCCCTATTGTTCGACTGTGGATCGCGGATTTGTCGAGTTCGACAAAGACAAGTTCGACTATGGACAGATAGCTTGACACCTTGACTCGCTTCACATCCGAGTGTGGGCCGGCCCGGGCTGAGACATCGAATGAGGGGGTCGGGTCGATTAGTCGGGTCGGTTCATCTCGGGTTTAGAACAACCTGAACCCGTACCCGACCTACAACTCTTCGTGTTTACTTCGGTTCGGGCCGAGTTCGCATGGACCTGACCCAAAATTGTTTTGGCCGGGTCGGGTCCTCGGGATCACTGGGTCGACCCGATCTGGTGAACAGCCCAAGATGCGGTGTAACAATCAATATGCATTCTCACAAAAAACAACAACAACAACAACAACAAAGCCTTATCCCACTAGGTGAGGTCGGCTACATGGATCATACGACGCTATTCGTTGATCCATGTTCATAAGATTCGACAGGATTTTATGCTGGCTGTCGGGGCCTAACACAACCCTCCTCCTTTATCCGGGCTTGGGACCGGCTATAAAATATAGGCGGAGTTCTCCCATTCTCACAAAAAAAATAAGCACAAAATTTTTTTATGAGAATGCATATTGATTGTTACACCGCATCTAGGGTTTTGCATGCAAAAATGCATTGGTGGAGGTTGAACCTTTCAACTGAATTTAGGGTCTCTTCTTCGGATGTGAATTTCTAACTATAGTTAGAAGAATGAAGAAATAATTGTTACATGTGACATGACCCTCAAAATACTTGATATGATAAGAGAAAATCACCAGAAAAAGTTCTTACTGAATTTATGATTTAGTTCTCCTTCCATGTGAATTTGTTGTTCCATGTGCAGAAGAATTTTTCTATTCATACAAGAGATATTGAGAGAAAAAATTCTCACTGTTAATTAGATTCATGGATCACGTTCAATTCAGTCAGACTTCTCACTCAATACTTTCCTGCCAAGAACATATTCTGAAACTCTTTGATCCCCAAATTTGGAGTATTTAACTTTCTCACAATTCATAAGGTTCAAGAAACAATTAATTATTTCACATGGCTAGTTCTTACTTGCTGTCTTGGGCACATTGAATATTAAATGAGAATAGCCACAAAAAAAATGCAAATCATTGCTTATGTCAGAATTCGGTATTTGATGTCAATTTTCAGTATAAGGTTACATGATATCTTAGCATTTCCATTATTCCCTCAAAACAACTAGGACAGTATTAGGTTTTATATTCCATGCACTACTTTTACACAAAACTAAGTTGTTTGTACTTGTGGTAGACATATATCAATAGTTACATTGCAGTCATTCCTGCACTTTTTTTCTAAGACAACCATATTGTCATATTGCAAAATGGTGGTTCCCAAATATTGATTCCAAAGTGCAAGTGCCTTCAAATGAGTAAAGGGGATCACAATATGTGTTTCCATTTATGTTTGTTATTTCAAATCATGAAGAATTTTTTACCTGTTCCAAGAAACAAGACAAGGGTCCACGCATTTCTCAGTGAACAGAAGAGCACTGGCAGCATAGCGCAACAATCGTTGTTTGAGACCAGTTTCATAAATTAAGCTGTAAAAGCAAGATGCATGTTCACTAAGATTCTTTCAGGACAAATAAAAAAATCTACCCCGGAGGACCCATCAAACCTTTCCCACATTCCATCAAATTCTCGAGCAGGGAGAATCCATTCATTGAAGCTAGAAAGTGTATCATCATCACTCGGTTCCTCTCCTGGACCATCTTCACTGAGCTGGGACATGAAAACTTATAGTCAGAATATCTTATTTATAAGCATTTAGATCAAGATATAGGCTTAATATTTTATTTCTGTAAGTTTTCAAAGAATGTTTATCAAAGTCAATTCTCTGTATCCATACAACTCCAAAGTGTCAAGCTCAAAAATCTCAACTGGATGAGATTGATATTCTATATAATTTACGATGTTGTACAAACATTAATTGCTATTACATAAACTGTTGATGTGCCTTGAATTATGTACCATGTACCCAAAATTATGAAAGAAAAAAATGAAAAAGGAGGAAAAATGAGAATGCGGAAGCGAAGGGGTTGGGCCGTTAGGCCCAAGCCCGTAGCCCGTCACTGATTCTCGTGGGGGGTGCGGGGGGCGACGCCCCCCGCGGTATGGACCTTTATATATGAGGGTTAGGGTTTTATATGATGTACATTCTTTTTTGGCTCATAAAATAAATTTCTGGCGGCGACCTCCTTTGCCCGTGGATGTTTCTCTCTTGTTCACATTGATCAAGAGAGTTTTACCACGTTAAATCTCTGTGTTCATCTTCTCTTTCTTTCGTTGTTTTGATTATTCATCGATTCTCGGTGTTCTATTCGCAACATAAACATTAGTATAAAATTTGGTCTAACAAGTTTATTCATTGTTAGAATATTATTTAAAAAAGCAATATATGAATATCCTAACCTGTTTATTATGGATTCACAAAAAGTACAACCAGGTAGATCAAATTTCAGTTTAAATGGTATCTGGGGACATCAAATAATATAGGAAATTGAAATCTTCAATGTTGTGAGTGATTATATCAATACAAGCAAAACAATTTGTTTTTCATTAAACTATCATGAGAAAATCTACTGTCAATAAAATAAATGGTCGTTTCAAAATAAAATAAAATAAATGGTAAAATCATGAATACCTGAAATACATGAACTACAGGCTTCACTTGCCAGAAGAGTAACACCTTTTGATTGTCCAACCACTCATCTAGGTAGAGTAAAATGCAAAAGTGCATCAACAAAATAGCACATGCCCTTCCCTTTTTTGAGAAAACGATTTTGTTGCTGAATGCAAAGAAAATGGGGACAGTTGAAACCTGTGTCACAAATCATGATCCTTTTGACATGTTCATGAAGAAAAGCATTATCAGCAGGCACTGGAACCGGACCATCAACGTAGCTCAAGCTTCTATGCTCAAACATCCTAAAAGAGTTTAAGATTAAAGATAATATCAACTTAATTAAGTTCATTGTGCTAAAAAAGTAGGTCGAAAATTAGCAGCACTATAGTACTAACAAAGTATTTCTTCTTCTTTTGAAAAAACAATCTAAGAACAACAGCTAGTCAAATACAAATGATACCACGTAAACTTGTTGTGAGATATATAATAGAATAGCAAGAGCAATCAACTTGTTGTTCCCCTTGAATGTACCACCCAAAGTTCTGACGCTTTTATTTTCCCATGTAACAATAGTGACACCAATATTTGCAACAAAATAAAAATACAAGGATGCATAGTTTAAGAGATTGAATGGAATTATATAATTACAAAAAGAAGCATTGCCTAACCCTCCCTCTATGTGATCATTTACTGAGCCAGCATCAACTATAGCTATTGAACGAGAATACCCCTTCACAAAAGGAGCAGCGCAAAATATATTTGCTGATCAAATCAAAGGTTTTCAATGTCCGTGTTGGTACTACACATCTGAAGTTCACAGGCAGGAGATCATTGTCAACAAAGTCTCGACCCCTTCTCAAAGAAAAAAGACAAAGTCTTGCACCTTATTGACTTGAACAAAGTAGATATCCTCAAATTTATACTATTTCATATAACCAGCTACTACAAAAATATATTGGCTCCATAGCAGACGTCCTCTGAAAGGAACAAAAGAAAGAGTTTCAACAAGAATACGAATCACCGAATTCGAACACATCCGGCAGTTTTCACCATAATTGTTAACATTTCACTTGAGGAAGAAAAGCAGCAGAAAGCAGCAAAAACACGAACCTTTCAACGGCAACACGCACATCTTCGTGGCGAGCTGTACTCGAGCATTTCAAGCAGACTTCGACTGCAGACATTCCCAATAAGAAAAAAACAAAAAAAAAACGACAATAATCACAATAACAACAACAAGCTATCTCCTCGAAAAACAATAAAAAAAACTAAACAAACTCAAAGATAGTCTATAATAAAGAAATCAAAACGAACAAGAAGAAACAAAAAATGTAGCGGCATCTTCTGTGGTACCCGAGACGAAAACTTTGTCATCCGGAGCTGGAACTGCAACAGGAGAGGGCAAGGAGACGACATCCTGCTGTGGCTCGACAGCGGAAACCCCGCCTTCAGCTCCTCCTACGTGACCTTCGCCATTGGCCATCGAGACCTCCATCGGAGAACTCATCGACGTTCTCTAAATTCTTAAAAACCCTAGTCGCTCTTCACCGGATTCGGGGGGAAGAAAAGGAACCCTTTTGGTTTCCCTCCCATTTTCGAACCTTTTCTAAACGGCAAACGAGGACGAACGTCTACGTTGGACTTGGGCCCCCATAACGTTCTCGCTTTGAGGCCCGATATCCATTTCTTAAAACGTGCTTGCGGTACAACGTATCTGCAGAAATACCCGGGAAGAGCCGTTGCTCCGGCCAAATGGCCGTCGCTCCGCCCAACTCCACCCTCCAACCCCTACCTCAACCTCTTCTCCTCCCCATCGTCAACCCCAAGCCCGTCCTCCTGCAGCAATGCCGCACGCTCCGCGACCTCCGCCAGGTCCACGCCCACCTCCTCAAGACCGGCGCCGCCGCCCGCCCTCCGGTAACGGAGTCGCTCCTGGAGTGCTCGGCCCTCATCTTGCCCGACGCCCTCCCTTACGCCCTCAAGGTATTCCGCGCCGCCCGGCAGCGGCAGCCGCACACGCAGGCCTACAACATCCTCATCCGCGCCTTCATCCGTCGCAACTCTCCGCAGGATGCCATGTCCCTCTTCTTACGCATGCTCGCGGACGCTGTTCCCCCTGACAAGCACACCATCTCCTGCGTCCTCAAGGCCTGCTCGCGCCTCAGGTCGGTCGACGCCGGCGAGCAGGTGCACGCCCATGTCCTCAAGTGTGGTTTCGGCCTGGAGGACTTCGTTATCAATAGCCTGATTCATATGTACGCTAGTTGTGGAGAGGTAGCGGTTGCTCGCAAGCTGTTCGACGGGGCTACAGTGAAGAGCGTGGTTACCTGGAACGCGATGATAGCAGGGTACTTCAAGGCTGGAGCGTGGAACGAAGTCATTGAACTGTTTCGCGGCATGTTGGAAGAGGAAATCGCTTTCGACGAAGTTACACTCATCAGCGTTCTGACTGCATGCGCACGGTTGGGGGTTTTAGACTTAGGGCAGTGGATAGGGGAATATATAGAAGCTAATGGGCTTAAGCAGAATCAAAATTTGGTCACAGCATTAGTTGATATGTATGCAAAGTGCGGTCAGGTGGATAAGGCGCGCAGACTGTTTGACGAAATGTCGTCTCGGGATGTCGTCGCGTGGAGTGCAATGATTTCTGGTTACAGTCAGGCGAACCAGAATAAAGAAGCTCTTGAGCTTTTCCATGAGATGCAAATGGCAAACGTGGAACCCAATGAAGTTACTATGGTCAGCGTTCTGGCTTCCTGTGCTGATCTTGGAGCTCTTGAAATAGGCAAGTGGGTGCATTCTTATGTAAAGAGAAAGCAATTTCATGTCACGGTAAATCTTGGCACGGCCCTGGTGGACTTCTATGCGAAGTGCGGATGCATCGAGAATGCATATGAAGCATTTGAACATATGCCAAAGAAGAATGCTTGGTCTTGGTCCGTGCTAATTCAGGGTCTGGCGAGTAATGGGAAGGGAAGGGAGGCTCTTCAAGCATTTGCCTCCATGCTAGAAGCAAAATTTCAGCCTACTGACGTGACCTTTATTGGAGTGCTCTCTGCTTGCAGTCATGCAGGTTTGGTCGATGAGGGTCGAAAATTTTTTGATAGTATGACTCGAGATTTCCATATCGAGCCAAAGATTGAACACTATGGTTGCATGGTCGATCTTCTAGGGCGAGCAGGTTTAATTGACGAGGCTTATCAATTCGCCAAAAACATGCCTACTGAACCCAATGCCATCATATGGAGGACATTGCTGGCATCTTGTAAGGTTCACAAGAATGTGGATATTGGCGAAAAATCGCTCCAAGAAATCATTAGGTTGGAGCCTAAACATAGTGGTGACTATATACTGCTCTCGAGCATTTATGCATCCGTGGGTAGATGGAAAGATGCAATGAGTGTGAGGAACCAGATGAAAGAAAAGGGGATTAAGAAAATTCCAGGGTGCAGTTTGATTGAGTTGGATGGTGTGATCTTTGAGTTCTTCGCCGAAGACAACTATAATCCTGAATCAAAGGAGATATACGAGAAGGTGGATGAAATAATCATGAAGATTAAATTGGCTGGGTATGTGCCCAACATTTCCGAGGCACGACTAGATGCAGAGGAGGACGAGAAGGAAGTTTCTGTTGCCCATCACAGTGAGAAGTTGGCCATTGCCTTTGGGCTCATGAAATCTCCTCCTGGTGCTGTCATTAGGGTGTCAAAGAATCTTAGAGTCTGCACAGATTGCCATTCGGCTACCAAGTTGATCTCAAAGGTCTACGAAACAGAAATCGTAGTGAGAGATCGCAACAGATTCCACCATTTCAAAGATGGCATTTGCTCGTGCAATGATTTTTGGTAATTATTATCTGAATTAGAGACCACAATTCTTGGTGAGAAATGAAAAGCATTTCAGTATTTCAAATCCCCGGTCCTGCATGCAATTAATATCTGAATTGTCGACTGCCTGTATGTGCCAGAAGATTTGCTTGTTGTATTACGAAACACAGTTAATTCACGAAAAATAGGATTTTATTCGGTTCTTGTGAACATAAGACTTTGAATTCGTAAGCTGCATTACCGAATCTCCTGTAGACCATCATATTATATATGACAATAATTGTGAGCTTCAGAAAAAGAAATACTCGAGTATAATCTGTTGAAAGATTGTCTACAGGCGGCGGCCCTTTTTTTTATTTTTCATAACATGCTGACAGATGAAGCTCATTATTTGCAAGCTCCCAGAGGCAGGAGGACAAATCCAATTCCAATAACCGGAATCTGAGAAGCCAAGCATCAAGAAATAGGGGTGTGTTCACGGATCGGATTTGACCCGACCCATGATCCAACCCGGTCGAGTTTGGTCGGGTCGGGTTGGGTCGGGTTTCAAATTTTTTTATCAAAGGACCCGACCCGGCACGGGCCGGGTTGGGTCGGGTGGTCGGGTTACCCGACCACCCCTTTTCTTTTTTTTTATTTTTCTTTTTAATTTTTAATACAAAAAAGCAATTACTAATTTACTTTAAATATAAAATAAAGTATTTTTAAGCATAAAAAATATTGTTTTAAATATTTACATATTATTCTCTATTTAAAATACATTATTTTATATTTTTTTTAATTTTAGATGGTATACACTACTTAAATTGAATAAAAAATATTTAAAATTCAAAAAAAATTAAAAAAATCGGGTTGATGGGTCGGGTCGGGTCAAATCGGATTGGAAAAATCCAACCCGAATCCGACCCGACCCTAGGTCGGGTTGGGGTCGGGTCGGACACCCTAACCAACTCGACCCGACCTAAAAGGGTTCGGGCCGGATTAGGTACTCAGGTTCACCGAGTCGAACCGACCCAGTGAACACCCCTGTCAAGAAATGCACAAGTAAGAAAACCCCAAATCATCCACTTGATAATTCCTGACAATCTGAAGATGGATGCCGAAGCCCTCTGGCTGTAATCAGCGTTAGCCGTTCATTGAAGTGCAATGCAGAGGCAAAGGCTGTGTCATTAGAGCTTGGCAGAGTGAATGACTGTAGAACTGACCGGTCTGATCCCTCCTCCCAAGGTATCCGGGTAAAATATGCAAAACTTTACTCTCCTGTTTTCGTCTTCCAGTTCATCTTTCTTTCCCGCCAATCTAACCATGGGATACTTTGAGTTGCTCTACGTATAACGTATATATGTAGTTACATTTTCACTACGCAATTATGATTTTTTCTTAATACTCACCCGATACTCGCAGTAATTATATAAGGCTGACTAATAAAAAATTATTTTGGTTGACTCCACGGTGAATGGATTTGAGAACAAAATATAATGTGAACTATATATTATGGTATAAGAGATCAATTAATTTTGAAGGTAATGGGGATGGGAACCTATTACGAAGTGCATGTACGTTGATATATATGATATGCACGGAAAGTAAAATTTAAAATTATTATAGGAAGTCAAATGTTAGAGGTACATACACCCATCCATGTGCATGCTACGAGCCTTGAACTTTCTTAACAGTGACGTTCTACCTTTTTTTTCTTCAAAATTTAATCCGCGAGATATTTCAATGTACAATTGAAAACCTTTAAGAATAAAGTTCTATTATGGAGTTCTTTTTCCAAATTCAATATTTTAGTTAGGATTTAATGAGGTGCTCCCAAATTTTTGGTCGCCGAATCATTTATGATTGAAATCTTGCGCGATTTCTCAGTCGTACGATCTATAATCTCTCAAGCCTCTGTCAAATCTCTAACTGGCAAGCTCTATCTCGCGGCAAAGGAATGGAGCTTTGGCGAACGAGGTGGTGGCAACGTGCGGCGCGAAGAATGCGATGGCGGCGAGGGTGACCGCTCGTTGAGGATGCGGCGGTGGCGAGGGCTCGTGGAGGAAAGGAGGAGGGCTCGCGACGGACAACGATGACTCACAAAGGCGGCGGCGAACACGGCAGCGACGAGTAGCAGCAACGACGAGGAGCACGATTGAAGCAGTTCAGCGGTCGCATAAGGGGCTTCGGCGAACGGGGCGGTGGCGACGACTCGCGAACGCGGCAGTGACGAGGAGCGGCAGCGAACGCTCGCGCACGGTCGAGAACGCTCTCAAGAGAAAAGAAAAAGGAAAATCCAATGGACGAATATGCAACGTCACTCGAAGATCCAACGACTGAAAATCCTGCGCGATTCCAATCATGGATAGCAGATCTAATGGCTAAAAACTTAGTAGCAGGGTGCCCCAATTAAGTCCTTTTAGTTAATTGAATGTTTAGTGACGAGCATCTTTTTTTAAAAAATAAAAAAGCAATACAGGAACCAGTTGTTGATTACGCCTGCACAGGGTTATGGTCTCTCTCTCTCTCTCTCTCTCTCTCTCTCTCTCTCTCTCTCTCTCTCTCTCTCTCTCTCTCTCTCTCTCTCTCTCTGAATGACCCATCGGCAGCTAATGCCAGCGCACTCATACGTCAAGTAGCAGGAGCACAATATTTGTTTTTGGTCAGGACCCAATGTTCACTACTTCACTCTTCCTCTTTCTTCTTAGACGAGTCTTAGGCCAAAAAAAAAATTTTTTGTTTGAAACAATCAAGAAGTTTTTAAGCACAATTATCGTGAATGCAAATTTTAAAAAAATGAACCTCTTGTGGGACTTCATCAACTCAATAATTTCTGCACTTTGGACAACTTTAGGGACTTTATCATTGGAAATGAATGAGCAGCGTCCTTCCTCTAAAAAAAAGATAAAATACCTTATTGACTTACTTAAAACAAGGATAAAAATATTGATTTAATAGTTGACTTTCTCGTCGCACTTACTATTGAATGTGCTTGCTTGCCAATCAGATTTCATTTTAATTAATTGTGGCCTTAATTTCTGAAAAAAAATACATACGTTTTTTTATGTTAGATCCACGATTTTTTTTTTAAATGTAAGCCTCTATTTGACAACTCTAAATCCAATGTTTGAGGTAATGTTTTGGCAATTCATGCGTTATTTTTTTAGTAAATGACATAAACAAATAAAATTTAACATTTTGAATGAAAATATTGAAAATTATTTTTACTAATATTTAGTGATCAGAGGTTAGAATTTTTTTTCCCAATTTTATATTATTCCTTTCTCAACTTATCTTACTCTTTTCTCGAGTTTATTTTATTATCATTCAACTATAGTTTTTTTATTATTCATGCTTAATTAAATTATAAATTATTTTATTTGTTAACCATTAATAAAAAATAATTTAATAATTAATGTATTGATATCATGTATGCACTACATAAAATTTATTTGTCAATACAAAATCTTCATATATTTTAATAAAAATGGTTGTAATAGTTGAGATATAAATAATTTTATTTATTACATTACGATACATTTTGTATAGTGCTTGAGTAAAATTTTTTATTATATGTCTAATTATATTATTTCGTATTCATCAACTAATTCTACTGATAAGTTGACCTAATATTTTATTATATGCATAATTATATCATTTTTTTTTATGTCCTGGGACTTTTCTGAGGCCACCGAGTTATCTTACCTTTTTGTTTTTTTTTCTTTTTTAGTCCACTTTGTAACTTAATCTTATTTTATAGTGTGATGACAATTTTGTAATATGCGTTGCAGAAAAGTGCACCCCTTAATTTATTTTTCACATCACATATCACAAAGTTACATTTCGAAATGGTGGTATATTAGGGAAGACCCACTAATCTTCCCTAAAGCCTTTTTTGTAATAGTTATATTTACTCAACAAAAATTTCTATGATTTTCAAAATTTAACATCGAGCTTCAAATGTGATGTCACAGTATATTCACGAACGTCTCAGTCGAAGTAAGCATTCCAAAATTGTGCGTTAAGAAAGTGACACAAGAAAACTTTCTCAAATTGCACAAAAGACACGAATCGATGGGATGAAAAATGACCCTGCGACATGTCCATCATCCTACATTTTTTTAGTCCTAAGTGTTTGTAAAGTAGAAATTCTTTTGAATTATAAGTGAATAATTTAGTTCGCTTTTAGATAAAAGTGAAATGTAATACAACAACAACAACAAAGCCTTATTCCACTAGGTGGGGTCGGCTACATGGATCATACGACGTCATTCCGCTCTATTAGTAACCAAACCTTTCGATATATTATTCACCAATAGATCTTGCTCTATTAGTTTGCCAAGTGTCCGCCTTGGCCTCCCTCTCCCTCTTTTAATCGGACTCCAGATTATTTGATATACTTTTCTTACTGACGCATCTAATGGTCTTCTCTGAATATGACCAAATCATCTCAAACGATTCTCTACCATTTTCTCACTAATAGGAGCCACTCCGACTCGTTCACGCATATGGTCATTCCTAATCTTATCTAATCTTGTATGACCACACATCCATCTCAACATTCTCATTTCGGCTACCCCCACTTTACGTTCATGTTGTCCCTTCATAGTCCAACATTCACTACCATATAACACTGCTGGTCTTATAGCAGTACGATAAAATTTTCCTTTAACTTTATTGGATATTTTTCTATCACAAAGAACTCCAGTGGCTTTCCTCCACTTACACCAACCAGCTTGAATTCTATGATTAACATCGTCATCAATCTCACCATCTTGTCTTACAATTGATCCTAAATATTTAAACTTTGTCACTTGAGGAATTATATCCTCCCCTAGCCTAACTTTCAAATCGTCTCTAAGTTGTTTATTTGTGAAATTGCTATGCATATATTCTGTTTTATTCCTACTTAAACGAAAACCTTTTGACTCCAACGTATTTCTCCATATTTCCAATTTTGTATTAATCTCTTCTCTTGAATCCGCTAAAAGTACTATATCATCCGCAAATAGCATGCACTTAGGTACCTCATCTGTGATACTCTCGGTTATAGCATCGATAACTAAGTTAAATAGATACGAGCTTAAAGCTGATCCTTAATGTAGGCCAATTCCTATAGGAAATTCATTTGTCTCACCTCCGGGTGTCCTAACCCTAGTCAATGCCACATCGTACATATATTGTATTACCTTAATGTAGGCAACATTCACCCTCTTCTTTTGCAAGGCTTTCCAAAGTACATCCATTGGTACCCGATCATACGCCTTCTCTAAGTCAATGAAAGTCATATGTAAGTCTCTTCTCCTACTTCGATACTTCTCCATCATCCCCCTTAGTAAATAAATCGCCTCTGTAGTGGATCTTCCTGGCATGAACCCAAATTGTCTCTCAGAAATACTAGTCTTCATTCTCAATCTATGCTCAATCACTTTTTCCCATAATTTCATAGTGTGATTCATAAGTTTAATCCCTCTATAATTTGCACAATTCTGAATATCCCCTTTATTTTTGTAAATAGGAACTAATGTACTTAATCTCCAATCATCAGACATCTTTTTCGACCGTAAAATCTCATTAAATAGTTTACATAATCACAACACACATTTTTCTCCTAAACATTTCCAAACTTCAATCGGTATACCATCCGGTCCAACGGCTTTACCATTCTCCATTTTCTTAAGAGCTTCGCTAACCTCCGAGACTCTAATTCTACGATAAAATGACCTATTAAGCTCACATTCGCTAACTGTCCTCCAAATCACAACGGGAACCTTCACATCCATCATTAAATAGCTTATAGAAATACTAAAAGTGAAATGTAATAATGAGAAATAAAAAAATAACGTGATTTGAAAAATTGATATAATAGAATAATTTTGGTGAGTGTTTAAATAAAATATAAAAGTTGTAAATGTAAAATATATTTTAATAATTAATAAATGAGATTACCTTTTATTTTGGAAGGATGTTGTTATATTTTTCAAATGATGAGATTTAATCACTTCTGATCAAATTTATTGGAATATTGAGATACGCTAATCCCTTAATAAATATTTATTATAAATTAAAATTTATGTTATTTAAAAAACATTATTTTTTATTATTTAAGAGAATTTTTATAATATAATAAATATAAATATAAAATGACAAAAGTAATCCTACTAGTACTTAGGGTGAAAATATTTGGGGCTAGAAAAAGGACTAAAAAACACATTATAAATATCTAATTCTAACTATTAAATCTAGAATTTATGTTTGTCGTAAGTTAAAATTATATACATAAATGTTATACTATTCATATATGAAAGTGGACTTATAACATAGTAGAAGCATAAAATTTAATTTTCATAATTAAAACTAAGTTTTGAATCTTATCGATAAGAGTTTCATGTGTAAATTTAAATAATCATACGATAACAAAAAGTGCACAATGAAATCGTCAACAATTATTATATTCAGTATTTTTAAAGTTTTACGAATTTATGCATATTATTTTCTTTTCACAATAAATACATAATTATTTTCTATAATTTATTATGCTATAAAATATTTTTTATTATAAATGATCTTCTAAATTATTGATAAATAAAAAATATATGTATAAAATCGTTTGACAGGCATATTAAATCCTATCAATAAAATGATGTATGATATGAGAAAGGAGCATCATAATACATTCCGTGTGGACATATTCAATAAAAAATTCTTTGGGTTTAAAAAATAAGACATAGAATAATATTTTTTATATTATATTATATTATTCAAACACGTTATGGTGTGACATTATGATCACGAGTTTAATCCGATGATGAGGCCCATAATATAGATTAAATAATTTCACTTTATCTGTACTATTATCTATTCCTTTTAAAATGACTTGGTAAGTTAGTAAATCCATATTATTGTAACTAAACTCTTTACTTATCCAAAAAAATGACTTAACTGTTTTCATGAGAATTAAACACTCTTCTATCCATACAATAATAATAAATATTATACAATAATAATTTATATTAATCAGATAATGTAATTTTTCACCGTAATAAGAGGCCTCTAAATTTTAACGGAAATTAATATCTAAAAGTTTGGGTGGAGTTGGATTTTTATTTAGTAAAGTTTAAAATGCTAGGTTTACTCAATTTAAATCATTTACACACGCCTATATCGGATCAAACGTAGCCTAATTTTAATTAAAAAATATTAATTTATGATTGAGAATTAATAATTAAAATTTATTTACATAAGAATTATATCGTCCATATACGGAGATACGATTAAGATTATAGTGTAAATAAATAGTGCATTCACGAACTATTTATATTGTACATTTGAAATATGAAAACGGATCTGTCCGCATGATATCAAATTTGTGCCGCATATTATTTTGCCTTATTAGTATTTGCGTATTATTAGGTATTATATTTTCCTTATTAGTATTACATTATTTATCATTTAGTTAAAATATTATAAAAAGTTTAAAACTTGGTGTTTGTTTGTGCCTGTCGTCTCTCTCTCTCATGGTGACTCGCAATATTACAAATACTCACATTTAGATGATGGATACTCTACACATGTGCACAGGGAGGAGAGAGACGCGAGAGATGAACAGATAACATTGCTGCAGCAGTAGCCGTAGTAATAACAGGGAAGGTGGTGGCTGTGCTGTCTGCTTGTTTGGTTGGTCTAAACTGAACTAGCAGCCAACACAAACCCAACGCCACCATCGCCATCAACTGCTCCGGGAAGGAGGAGGAGGAGGAGCGACGGAGGAAGAGGACGAGGGGAGAGAGGTCCAAATCTTGCTATCATGTCGGTTCTCCTTCTGTATTTGCAATATTTAGGGGGAATCGATCGAGAGAGAGAGAGAGAGAGATAGGGAGGGAGAAAAGGAGGAGAGGAGAAGGGGTTGGCGGGAGATCGCCGGCGGGCGGCGGGTTCTCGATCGTCTGCCGCACCTGGGAGTGCAGGCTGTTAGGGATCGTCTCTTCTTTATATATTATTTTTTTATTTTGTTTTTTTATTTTTTTGCGCCGCGCCCCGGCAGACTCGCGGGTGGAGAGAGGGAGGTTGTGGTTGTGGTTGTGGTGGTTGTTGTTGTAGCTGGGGGGAGTGGAGTCGAGGTGCCGAAGAATGAGGGAGGCGGCGTACTATTGCTCCAAGAAGACGGATGACATCTGCGATGGCGTCTGCGGCGAGGTAAATTGATGGATGACATCTCTTCCTTTCGTCGCGTTAACACATCCTGTTTTTTTTTCCTCTGCAGATCTGATTTTTTTTCGTCCTAGGGTTTCAGATTTATGGAGTCCTGCGTTCTTCTCGTTTTTTTTCCTGTTATAATAAATGCGGCATTTTTGTGTTCTTCTTGGATGAATTTGGACAATGTGGATGATAATTTCTGTTGTTTTCGTGGATTTCCCCGAAATCGGGTTGGAGGCGTAGTCGACTTACGCGGGATTTACGTTCTGATCTTTATGTTGCTCTGGGTTTTTTTCGCAGCAGGCTGTTTCCAGGGCGGGGCTGATGAGCATGTCCAGGCTGCGATGCGCCCTCCGGGGATTCGATCTCAAGACGTTGCTGCTGCTCTTCGTCGCCCTTCCCTGCCTCGTCTTCTTCATTTACGCTCACGGCCAGAAGATCACCTACTTCCTCCGCCCCCTTTGGGAGTCTCCACCAAAGCCCTTCAGGGTCATCCCGCATTACTACCACCCCAATGTATCCATGGAGAACCTCTGCAGGCTCCATGGCTGGGGCATCCGGGACACTCCTAGGCGCGTCTTTGATGCCGTCCTCTTCAACAATGAGCTGGATATTCTCGAAATCCGCTGGAACGAGCTGAGCCCCTATGTCTCTGAATTTGTGCTCCTCGAGTCCAATTCTACTTTCACAGGACTGATAAAGCCCCTTTACTTCGCTGGGAACAGGAGCCGGTTCCGGTTTGCAGAATCGCGACTGACATATGGAACTGTAGGAGGTCGATTTGTGAAGGGGGAGAATCCTTTTGTGGAGGAGTCATATCAGCGAGTGGCTTTGGACCAGCTCATCAGGATTGCCGGGATTGGGGATGATGATTTGCTGATCATGTCTGATGTAGATGAAATCCCAAGCGCCCACACTATCAATCTCCTCAGATGGTGCGATGAAATTCCAGAGAAACTTCATTTGCAATTGAGGAACTATCTATATTCCTTTGAGTTCTATCTGGATGATGAGAGTTGGAGGGCCTCAGTGCACAGGTACCGAACAGGGAAGACCAGATATGCTCACTTCCGCCAAACTGATGATTTGTTGGCTGATTCGGGGTGGCATTGCAGCTTTTGTTTCCGTCATATTAATGAATTTATCTTTAAAATGAAAGCATACAGTCATGTTGACCGTGTGAGATTCGCGTACTACCTGAATCCAGCACGGATTCAGGATGTAATCTGCCAAGGAGCAGACCTATTTGACATGTTGCCAGAAGAATACACGTTCAGGGAGATCATTGCTAAGATGGGGCCTATTCCTCACTCATATTCTGCAGTCCATCTTCCAGGTTTCTTACTTCAGAATGTTGAGCAATACAGATACCTCCTACCAGGAAATTGCAAGAGAGAGCGTGGCTGATTTTGCTTTACCATAGTGGGATACTGCTGCTTATGCTATAGAGGTCTTACTGCGAAAGCTGATGACTGTAGCACATTGCTTGAGATGAGTATCTTACATAGTTGATTATCCTTCTCACAGGGTACTCAATGGATGAATTTGTGCTTTATATGCACTAGTCAGACACAAACCTGATAGTACCCAGGCATAGTTGCCTAAGGCTCATTTATATGCCAAAGGAGCTGACTGGGCTGTACTTAGTGTAGGAGGCTGTTCTCCTTGCCATCTCGGTATGTCATGACATTGTTGTCGAATCAAAATTTAAGTGACGTTTTGAAAAGGAAAACAAGGAATACTTTTCCCTCTTTCAAAGAAATTTATTCATGTACTTCTTAACCTTCATCTCTCGAGACCTTATTATTGTGTCATCAGATTTGTTTGAAAATTTCATCCAGTGATACTTTTCGATGGACTTCTTGTTCATTTCGCTGTTGAACTATGCCATGCTCATTCACAATTCAGTTAATTTCATTTTTGGAAGGCATTTGAGCACTGCATATCAGGCTTATTTTCAGATTATTTCATCCATTGAATGGAATGATTTTGTTGGTTTCAGTGTTATAACCTATCTTTCAATTATTCATGTGTTATGTCATGTTGAATTATCAAGGAGGTGTTTTTGTTCTTGCTTCCTTATACTAGGTGTAGAGATTGCATTCCATATTTAATTCTAGCTTTTCATCTATTATAAGTTTACAAGAATGTACTGGATGACATTTCTTTGATGGAAGTTTCATGACCATTCACTTCTGCAAGAATTGATTGGGCCACATTATTCATAAACCTTACCTTTACAGTGATGGATACTCCTTTAAGCACTGTTCAGGCATTTATATGTTATTGCTTCTTTCAACTGACTATTGTCGTAAACAAATTTACTCCACATAGATTGTTATTGTCAAATTGTTGATGCTGCTATTGTTGTTTTCATGAAAATATTACAGTTGCATTTATTCAGCATATTGACAGTTGAAGATACCTTTGTCGATTTACTATGATGCTTAGTATCTACTTTCGAAAGTCAGTAAGATCTGCCTGAAGTTTTTTGAGTGCTGGAAGAACTTTTTTTTATTCTTTATAGATTCAAATATTCAATACCTTGATAACTCATTAACTCTCTTCCTTTCGCTTTCAACGAAAACAAAAAAAGTTTCTTCCTTTCCATGATGTTTTATGCATAGTGTGGAGATAAAAGTTCTGCAAGCTGAATCGTCAAATCCTTTACCTAGGAGTACCCATCTTTGAATATATTTAGCTTCTCTGTATGCGAAAATTCTGATCCAATAGGCTTATCAAAGATATACATGTTCATTATTTATGACATCTGTTAGCCCTTCCAAAACTTTTGAGGGCTACAATTTACCGTTTTGTAATCTTATCTGATCGATGAAAGTAAATCAAAACGAGTACTACTAGTAACACTGTTTTTTTTATCAAATATATAGAAGAGACTTATTTACTCTTCTTTTTTTTTTTGGTCTTATACATCATCAAATTTGGCATCCATATAATACTAAATTCATCGTGAAGTTGGATAATTATATTAAACTGCTTCTTTTAATAGAGCATAAAAACTAATCTAGGTGGCAGATATAAATATTGGATGCTCACTTAGTAGTCGTAATTTGGACACATCTCAGCAATGTTGCAGAGAAAACTTTTTGAAATGTTTATGCATGTTAAATTGAAACATTCCACAAAACTCTGGACGTGCCTAGAAATAAATTCAAGGATGTTTCCTCACTGAATAGAAAGTCATAATTGGAGCATATAATTCACTAGCTCTTATTCAGTTGTAATTTGATTAGTTAATTATTTTTGCACTGAAAGTGACAGGAATAGGCAAGGAAAACTATGTAGTCAATGTAAAGATTTTATGTGGCTCTTGGTTGCCATCTGATTGAGTATTCATCTTTGGCCTTTTTGTCTGAAAATTTTCTGTAATAGGAATACTTTCGATGTGATACATAAATGATAAAACCGACTTCACAGTGACAGTCTGAACGAATAACGTTGTCAGTCTGTCAGTATCTTCCTGATTCCAGCACATCGAGTTCAACATAGCTTTGGAAAATCAAATTTGTCAATTTCCATCACCTTTATCAATTTCCAAGTGATTCCTTTTTCATTTCAAAACCAGTTGCCTATATGGCTGAACTACTAACGTGAAAATTTGAGTGTTCAAGTTACTATCATATTTCCATCAGCATTTGCTCTGTTAATTGGTGCGCTGTTTGGATTAAGAATATTGGTGAATGGAATAAGTGGATGTATTCTAAGTAATATGATATTCTATGCAGTTAAACTTATTTGTGTTTGATTGTTAAAATCTGATTAAAATTATTATTATGACAGTTTTTAGTTTGACAGAAAGAAATAAAAAATAAAATTAATAAAATGATCTGCACACCCTTGTTCTATAAATAATGTCTTAGAACGATCAGTTTTTAAATCAAATGCACAATAAAATTACTTCATTGATCTTTAAAATGGAGATGGAATATCTTACATTCCATCATTTTGATGGAACATGTTGTTAATAGTGGACGACAAGTTTAAACATTCATCATATTTTGTGCAATTCTTTTTTGCTTTATCCTTAATCACACTTCTGTTTGACATTATTCCGATGAATAATTATATATTCCGCTCTCTATTTTACAACCAAACGAGACTGACCCATATCTCTTGTTAGCAACACTCACTGGATTTCTGCAAGGACTGATCTGTTGAAAATTCTTCCTGAACGTGCAGGAACAGTATGAGCCTTCATCATACAACACAATGTGCAAGGAACTATCCTTGGCTTTAAATAACGTGTGTTTCTTTCCGTCGTTGTCGTAGGTTTCTTTTGCACGCAATAGTACCTTTTCTGAGAACTGATTTTTTTTTTCTTTTCAGTCAAAAGATAACTGAAATTTCGTGGCATGTAATAGTAAGTCCACTTGAGTTTCCAAGTCTTGGACTAGTAAATCAATTTAGTCATTAAAGTGTCAACTTTCAATGGATCGCACAGGTATGGACAGATCCTGATCGTCAATATATACGGCTATCTTGGGAGTGGAGACAGGTACAGAAATATCAGGATAAAAGAGAAATAAACAGTGGTTATATCTGTGCCTGTGAATGTAATTGATCTATTTGAGAGTTCACTCTTTTAATTTAATGGTTGGATCTTGGACACAGGAATCATGAGAAGAAAAGGCCTTCGGAGACACGGTCGAACACGTTTGGATAAAACTCTCGGTACAACTTATAGAACCTCCACTCGGCATATACTTTGGGCACTAGAACTGGATGTCACATGGGATGTCCGCGGCCATAAGATGATGGATGGAGACCACATGGGGGATGAAGTGACATGGTGCGTGTGTTTGTGTGTGTGTGTGAGAGAGAGAGAGTTCGGTTAAGCTACCATGCTTTCATTCATTCTGTCCACCTTTTATGTCATTAGACCAAGAGGTAATCTAAAGATTCCAAGTGTCAGGCATGTTGTCTACCATTTTAATCATTATTTATTCAGGTTTTGACATTGATTAGGCTGCCATCCGTGAGGCTTTTTCACAGTCGACTGTGTTTTGCTGATTGTGAGCACAGCACCCAAAGTCCAGGGTTCAATCTCTCGCAGAGTGTGCTGAGCAGGGCATTTTCATGTAATACGTAATATATTTTCCTTTAAAAAAAAAGGGGCATTTTCATGTCCTTGAAGTGCACAATAAGCCAATATCGAGGGACATGTCACTTGCAACCGTTTATTAAAGACATTAAAAGTGGCATATTCCTGTCAGGACTCATTCCGAGGACATGCTTGCACATGCCTCCCCTGCTCCTCCTCCTCACCAGATCCTATTCGGAGGGAGGACTGCGATGTTCATCATGCCCCCTCCTCATCAATCCCCGCCATCTAGGGGGCAATTTAATTCTTAGTTTCATTTTTTTTAATCAAAATTCGATTCTTTGAATTTTAAAATATTTTTAAATATAAATATTTAATTTTTGTTTAATACGTATTTAAAAATACAGAAATAATAATTTCTATTAACAAAAAAATAATGAAAACAAGAATATTTGTCAAAAAATTGAAAAAGTAGATCTTATGCAAAACATTTCAATTTTTTTTTAAAAAAAAGTGTGAGCATTTGCCCTTAATAAAGAAGACGAGGAGGAGGGGCAACGGTGCCCTCCCCTCTACAGCAAGAAAGGAGTGGTGGCCTTCCCTTGTGCATATGGGGAGGGCGGCGTCCTCTCCTCTATGTAAAAATTGTGATAAATTTGGTGATTATTTATGTAAAAATTAGTGATAAAATATTACAAAATTAGTGATGCTTCGGAGAAAATTAATGTTACGAAGGGTTGCTGAGCGTATCTCAATTATTGATGTATCAATAGTTGAGATGATATTTACATGATGGAGTTTAATCACTTATGATCATATTTATGATATTTTATTTTGTGGTGATTTCCTTTATCATTTTTCTTTCAAGGAATTATCATTTTTTTTTCAAGGACCAATGGATGGGAATTCCTGGGTTCCGAGTAAAGTTAATATATTATGTAGACCATATAAATGTGGTTTTACAAAGTTTAAGATGTTATTAAAAAAAAAATGAGCAAGTTAACCCTATTATGTGAATGAGAATAATTTTATATTCTCCTAAGCTGTTTGGCATTTCGTTATTATTTACAGAAATAAAAAATTTATTTATTTCAAGTAATCATTAATATGACAATTTCAATAATACGCAGGAATAAAATTTATTTGAAATTTTACTGCTCACAGAAAAGTATATTTTTTAAACCTTAAAGTTGCCCTTCATTTAAGAATGGGTGGGAATAAAGTCATATTCCGAACTTGATCTCATCCCAAAATGGTAAATTTTATTTGACAGTAAATTTTGATGTAAAATGGTGACCTTTTTTACATAACATAAAAACTACAATGTTAGGGTTATTTTCATAAATCACTGCTAAATTATCACGATTTTTTATATTTAATTTCAAATTATAACGACTTTTCAATTTAGTCCTTTCGTTAACTTTTGTCATATTTACTGTTAATTTTATTTTTTCCACTTATGAAAAGTCGAAATTACCCTTAATAACACATCAAATAACAAATAAAAAAAACTGATCATCTCCCTCCTCCGTCAACCCTCCCTGTTAATTAATTAAGATATACATGCCAATATGCAAAAAAAAATTTTTAAATAAAGAAGCCCGAGCTTGGGGTTATATAAAATCTTTCGTGAGTATGTTAGTTGCGTAATAATAATAAAATGGTGGTGGCATGTACCCGTGTAGCTATTTTGCTATGTGACAAGTTCAAAGTTCCATGAATAGACGCATAGGTTTGTGCATGTAAATGATTAGTTTATCATTAGAGGGATTAATCATATTTTATGTATAATGAAGATACACTTTTATTATTTTTTTAATAGTATGAACATCAAAGCAATATTTTTTTTCATTACAAACCATTTTATTTACTGCTAACTCCAAGATTTTTGCATAATTTTCAGAATTTCTCTTTACTATATTAATTAATCTCATTTCATGTTTTCATTATCCACGACCTTAATTAAGAATTAGCTTTTTTAAGTTTGTGTGTTTATGCTCTCTAACTAAATAACAATTATCAAATTATAATTTGGCATCAGTTTAACCAAAAGCGTAGTATGTACGAAAAATTACATTTGAAAGTGCAGTTTCATCATTACAAGTCTTCCTATCCAAATAATTTTCCCAAATCACATTCCCGCGACTCACCGTAATTATTCCATTATATGGAATAGATTTCTAATTTAGTCTTTTGCATTAAAAAATTATCGAATAGACTTTTAGTTGTTATTTTTTTCACTTCATCTTATAATTATTTTCATGGATTCTACATATCTAACATAAATCTCGAGTATAATAAAAAGTTTCAGAAAATAATTAAATATAACATACATGCAACATTATTACATATTGGAAATTAAACAAGCAAATTTTATTTTATTATTGAAGATAAAATTATTATGATTTCTGTGATAAATATTACATTTTGATCTCATATATTCATCTATGATCATAATTCTAATATATTCGTGATGCAAATTAAGCAATGTTATAAACTAATTATAATGGTGGTGATGAATCAAACCCAACTCCCAATCCCATGATTCAATGAATCAACCTCTGGGTGTATGTCTAAAGCGATGGGTCTAAGGATTAAATATGATATAAAAATGTTGAAATAAAATATATAAAAAAAGTTATTTATCTCCATAATAATTTTGAATGGAATGATTAATCGGTATAGAGGTGGAATGTTCCTGCGTGATACTAAAATGACTTAAAACTGTATGTATATATTTTCAAAATAGAAACATATGTTAGTGTAATAACAATCTTTATTATAGTATCTTATATTTATACCTATATACTATTTAGAGATACTATAATAAAGAGAGAATGATGCTTGGCAAAAGTTTAAGATATCATATGTCATAAATAAATAAATATTTAATTTATACGATAATTAAAAATTTTATAGTAATTTAAAAGTCGTACCAGAATTTTATTTTAGGTTATAAAATACTTTTAATAAATTTTTAACTATTCTTATAAAATGTTTTACCAGCTAAAATATTTGTGGGTAATGTTGAGCTACAAAGATATTATTTTGTATAAATTTGAAATAAAAAATATATTCTTAAGATAAAATTTTCTATTGTATATATTATTATTAATCAAATACAGATGAAAATATATTTAGATAATAGATAATAGATATTGACGTTATAAATAGTTAAATAATACATGTTTAGCTAATAACTACAAATTGGGATAATTAGAAAAGGCAATTATAAACTAATATATTTATGATGCAAATTAAATAATGTTAACAACTAATTATAATGGTGGTGATGAATCAAACCCAACCCCCAATCCCATGATTTAATGCCATGGTCTCTAAGTGTATGCCTAAGATAAAGCGACAGGTTTAAGAATTAAATATGATAAAATATTGAAATAAAATTTCAAGGATACTATAATAAAGAGAGATGATGCTTGGCAAAAGTATAAGATGTCATATGTCATAACTAACTAAAATTTTTAATTTATAAGCTAATTGAAAAGTTTTGTTGTAATTTAAAAGTCTTATACATTTTTTTCTTTTGGTTAATACAATACTTTTTAATAAATTTTAAGCTATTCTTATAATATGAGAATGTTTTTACCAGCTAAAATATTTTAGGATAATGTTGAGCTACTAAGATATTATTTTGTAAAAATTGAAATAAAATGATATTTTAAGATAATTTTTGCTATTGTACATAGTATTATAAATAAGATATATATGAAAATATATTTAGATAATAGATATTGGCATTAAAAATAGTTAAATAACATATGTTTAGCTAATAACTGCAAATTCAGATCATTGGAAAAGATAATTATAAATAACCATATAGTAACACAATTAGATAATGTTAAACTGTCGTATGCTAGAAAAATATAATAATAATTTGTTGTTTAATAAATTATCAAAATAATTAATTTGAACAATACTAATAGAAAATAGCATTATGCATCATTAAATTAAAATAAATAAAATTTAAAGGGATAATAATTCATATGTGGATTAATGGCATCCATAACTATTAAATAGAATTAAAATTATTTGTATAATAATTGAAATTTTATTTTAATAGAATAACTATAATAATGACGTCAATAGACATATATAATATTAACTAATCAAAATAATGAAATTTATCTGGCTACTAACAAATATTCTATTAAGGATTAAATATGATATGAAAAATGTTGAAATATAATATAAAAAAACTAACAAGAGTTCCCCCATCCCACTGACCAAAGCTCCAATGCGCTCCCCCCATTCCACCATCCCCCCTGGCGAACTTTCCTCGGAGGAAGCTGACCTGCTCGATCGTAGCGTCAAGCGGCCGAGAGCTCCCTCAGACAACGCCAGCTCTCAGCCAATGGCTTGGAAAGGAAGAATGTCATTCTCTCAGGTTCTCAGGTCCCCCCACGGCGAAATAGGCGGAGCTTCCGCCCCTCACTCCCACCGAGAAGTCACTCCCCCCCCGGTGGACGTCTCTGTGATTGATGACCCTGAGTTTCCCTCTGAAACAATGGTCGACCTCATGAATCGAAGGAAACCCCATGTCCTCATCACAGTAGAGGAACTGAATGTTTGCAGTGCGGAATGGGCCTCTTCCCTCATCGTCAAGCTTCTTGGCCGGCCGATAAGCCCGGCAAACCTCCGCAGCCGCCTCACGCAACTCTGGACCTGTAAAGGAGAGCTTTATCTGGTGGATCTGCCAAATGGATTCTTCATCGCTCATTTCGAAACTGCAAAAGACAGAGAATGGGCGCTAGCTGGTGGTCTCTAGAGTATCCTTGGCCACTACCTGTCCATACGCACTTGGGTTCCGAACTTCAATCCCTGGGACGAGAGTATCTCGAAGGTCGCGGTCTGGGCTTGCATAATGGAACTCCCTGTTGAGCTTCACAATCGCATTGTCCTCCGACGTGTCGACCACTACATCGGCAAGCTGATCAAAATTGATGCCGCTGCTGGGACCAGAGGGAACTTCGCTAACTTCGCTCGCATCTGTGTTGAATTGAATACACAAGACCCCATAGTGCTAGAGATTGAGATTCTCAATCGTAGCTACACCATTGAGTATGAGGGACTTGGTCTCGTCTGCTTTCACTGCGGACGCATTGGTCACTTAAAGGACGGCTGCCTGAAGACCCCTGCACCGGAGATGAACAACCAGGAGGCTGGTGTGCAGAGCGACGATATCCGCCATCTCGACCAAACACGCTTCCCCAGAGGTTCTCCAACGGTTGAGTCTCCGTACGGGCCGTGGGTTATGGTTCAACGGAGAAGAAGGATGTCACGTCCCCCACGTGCGCCGGCGGGGGCACCAACGGCTCCCACTCACACTGCCTCGGGTGAGGCCACACGGAGAGCCCCTGGATTTGATGTCACCTCAGCGGGATTCAGGGCTGAAGCGGGACGCAAAAACCCTAGCGGAGCTCACCAACCCCACCCCCCAACCCCCCGCACATTGAGAGAATCATATTCGTCGGAGCACCACCGCTGAAGACTCAGCGACTGGAGCATCAACAGCTATTGGAACTAATGCCCGGGCATCTCCTCGTGCCACACCCCATACGCGGTGTACGAACTCGGCCATAAACTCCATTTCCTCTGTCTCCGTAGCTGCGCAGACCTCTCCACTCCTGCCAGGTGGGACCACCCCACCCCAAATCCCTATGGACCCCATGGCAGGCGTGATACTTCCCCCGCCACACGACTCAATGTTGGACCCTGTTGTGGTCGTGGCACATCCCCTGCCACATGACTTAGTACTGGGAGCTCCCTCGGTGCATGGCACGGAAATGGATATGGACCTCGGCCTCGCCGGCAACGCTGAGGACACTAGCCACGTGCCCATGGACACGTCGGCAACTCCTCGGGTTCACTAGCGATTGTCGCTACCATATTGCACAATTAATCATGTTAAATAAAATCTTTTGCTGGAATGTCCGCGGTGCTGGCAATCCCCGCTTCATGGACGCTATAAAAGAATACATCGGACGTCATCGACCGGAGATAATCATCATCCTTGAGCCCCGTATCAGTGGCAGACGAGTGGATTCTGTCTATCGCCGCTTCAAAAACCTCTCTTGGCATCGTGTAGAGGCCGTTGGATTCTCTAGGGGAATCTGGATCCTATGGAACTCTAGGGAAATCACTCTCAATATCACCTCACGACATGAGCAAGCAATCCACTCTGAGGTCACAACCCCAGTGGCCCGTGGTACCTCTCGACTATTTATGGTAACCCTGTAGAACATAGGAGGCAGGCTTTCTGGTCCAACTTCCTCGACTTCCACCACTCCATCCACTCACATCCTTGGCTCCTGGCTGGAGATTTCAACCAACTTGCTCATCCGTCAAACAAATTGGGTGGTGGATCCTTCAACCATGGTGCTGCTAGCAGATTCTGCGATGTCCTTTCTCGTTGCAATCTCCTTGACCTTGGCAGTGTAGGTCCCAAGTTCACCTGGCGGGGGCCCTCTCTCCACGGTGCTCCACCTATGTTTTAGAGACTAGATCGCGCCCTCTGCAATGCTGCCTGGCGAACAACCTTTGATGACACCCTTGTCCGCGTCCTGCCCATAACATACTCCGACCACCACCCCTACTAATTGACCTCTTTCCTTCTCCGTCACAATCTCGGAGCCAACCTCCCTTCTGATACATCGCCGATTGGCACTCCCACCCCAACTTCAACGACTTCATCTGATCTGTTTGGGCTAATCAAGCGCCGCTCACACACAACCTCCATCACTTTAGCAGCAAAGCTCGCGAATGGAATCGCTCTGTCTTTGGCAATATAGACAGGAGGAAAAGGTGCCTTTCTGCCCGTCTTTCCGGAATCCAAGTCGTCCTCCAGAACCACCATAGCAGGAACCTTGAAGCTCTTGAAACAAAACTGAGATTAGAGCTTGAAGCTACCCTTGCCCAGGAGGAATTACTATGGTTCCAGTAATCCAGATGTGATTGGTTACAGGCTGGTGATCACAACACCAAATTTTTCCACACCAAAGCAATCAACAACAACAAAAATAACAATAACAAAGCCTTATCCCACTAGGTAGGGTCGGCTACATAGATCATACGACGTCTATATTCGTTGATCCATGTTCATAAGATTCGACAAAATTTTATGCTGGCTGTCGGGGCCTAACACAACCCTCCTCCTTTATCCGGGCTTGGGACCGGCTATAAAATATAGGCGGAGTTCCACACCAAAGCAATCATCAATCGGAAAAGGATCGACATCCATTCCCTAAAAAATAGTGATGGCCACTGGATCTCGAACGACAAAGACCTCCAATCCATGGGTGTACAACATTTCTCTAATGTTTATAAGGATCAGCACGACACCCCCGTGACTCCCCTTCCCAACCTCTTTTCGGCCCACGGCTCCTCTGAGCTCTCCTCCCTTGCCTTTGCTCTTTCCCCGGAGTAACTTAAGCAAGCACTCTTCAGCATGAATGCATTCAAAGCACCCGGGCTGGACGGTTTTCAAGTTATCTTCTACCAGCACAATTGGCCTCTGATCAGACGTGCAGTTTGGAATCACGTAAGAAGCATTCTTGACGACGGCATCTCAGTGGCGCCCTGCAACCAAACCTACATCGTTTTAATCCCCGAAACAGAGAGCCCCGACTCCCTCCATAGTTTCAGGCCAATCAGTTTATGCAACATTTCTTACAAGTTAGTCACAAAGATCATCGCATCCCGCCTACAACTTCATCTAGAAAGCCTCATCTCACCTTTCCAAACAAGCTTCATAAAAAATCGCAACATCCACAACAATGTCATCATCGCCAGGAGCTCGTCCACACTATGTCCATGATGAAAGGCAGATGCCAATTTATGTCCATCAAGATTGATCTTGAAAAAGCCTTCGATCGCCTTCGATGGTCCTTTATCTTGGACACTCTTCGTTGTGCCGGATTTCCCCCTAAAACCTATAACACCATCATGGATTGTCTCACTACCGCCTCATTGCAGGTTCTCTGGAATGGCATACCAACTGACACATTCCATATGGAGCGCGGTATCCGGCAAGGTTGCCCTCTTTCGCCGTACATCTTTGTCCTTTGCGTGGAGCGCCTGAGTCATCTCATCTCCGCCGTAGTCCACTCCGGCGATTGGGTTCCCATCAAGGCAGACAGGGCAGGAACACCTATATCGCACCTTATGTTCGCCGATGACATCTTCCTCTTCACCGAGGCCAGTGTCAACCAAATGGGAACCATAATGTCCATCCTGGACACTTTCTGTGCAACTGCCGGTCTGCGCATCAATCCTGCAAAATCTGTGATTTTCTTCTCTAGGCGAGTTCCTCCCGCCATCAGAGAGCGAATCACTAGCATCAACTCCTTTCAAGCAGCCGCCTCCATCGGCCGCTATCTTGGGGTCCCCATCATACATGGGCGTGTAACGAAGAACTATTTCAACCATATCGTCAACAAAGTGCGAGCCAGAATTGATGGTTGGGCAGGTTCCATGCTATCCTTGGCTGGTCATATCACCCTCGCCCAGTTGGTCATCCAAGCCATTCCATCCTATGCCATGCACACCACCCGGATCCCGCGATCCACATGTAACGAAATCCAGCGCCTGACTAGGAACTTCGTATGGGGCCACACCTCTGCACAAAGGCGCGTGCACTTGATCAATTGGGAATCTATCACGTTGAACCATGGATATGGGTGGCCTCAATATCCGTCGCCTTCCATAGCTCAACGACGTCCTCCTTGGCAAGCTCGGTTGGGCCCTTTCCACTCAATAGAATATTCTTTGGGTGAGGGTCCTCACAGGGAAATACCCCAGCAGAATTAACGGCCGCCGACAACTTCGGGCTTCCTCCTCTGACTCTTGGCTCTGGAAAGCCATTTGTCGCTCCCGGGAACCCCTTGCCCAGGTCGGGCGTTGGAAGATCGGTGATGGCTCGTCAGTCTCCTTCTCGATGGATAGCTAGCTCCCTTCTGGCGCTGCACTACTGACCACTGCTACCTCTTCCCCTCAGCCACACCTCCTGAACATCAAAGTGGGTGATATGGTCGATCACCTTGGTCGTTGGTCCCTCCTCCCTATCCAACAATTCCTCTCGGCACAGTCCCTAATCCAGATTGTGGCCTATGCACCTCCCGCACCGGAGAGAGGCCCAAATCATTTGTACTGACCACTGGAACTTGACGGCATATACTCCGTCCGCTCGGCCTATCAACACCTCACCGTTGATCAACCTAGCGCTAGAAACCTCCTCTGGAAGGCGATCTGGCGCTGGAATGGGCCGCAGAGAATCCGGGTATTCCTCTGGACTGTGGCGCATGATAGAATCCTAACCAACATCTAGCAACAACACAGAGGTTTCTCTCTTTCGAACATTTGTGCTAGATGCAACCGTGCTAGCGAGACCACCCTCTATGCCCTGAGGGACTGTTCGCGGGTCTCTCATATCTGGAGGAAACTAATCCCCTGCTCCCTAACTCTTATTTTTTTCTCTAGCTCCCTTACTAACTAGCTCTCTTTCAATTTGCAGGCCTGCCTTGTGAGTCCTAGGGGAATCAACTGGCCAACTATCTTCGGTACAACTTGTTTGCTCATGTGGAAGTGGCGCAGTGCTTTCATCTTTAATCAATCCGCGTTGCCAACCGACCCTGCTGGCGAAATCACTCTCTCTGTAGCTTTCTCCACCCTGGCATGTCAACTTCTCCTGCCTGCGACACCATCTGAGACACCTGTCAAATGGACCAAGCCACCAACTGGTTGGCTTAAGTGTAACGTCGATGGTGCTGCCTCATCCTCTAGCTCTCTTAGCGACTGCGGTGGCATCATACGCGACCAATCTAGGCAATGGCTCTCTGGTTTCTTGGAACACCTGGGCCCCGGCACAACCATTGTCGCGGAGCTCTCCGCCATTTGTAGAGGTCTACTCATGCTCTGGAATAGCAATAGTAGACATGCAATCGTCGAATCTGACTCTATCACAGCAATACATCTTGCTCTCAATCACATGACCGTGGCCCCTCACATTGCTGAGTTAGTCGAATAAATCCATCGGCTCCTGGCTCGCAAATGGGACATCATTCTCCTTTATGTGCCACGTATTGCTAATCAAGCGGCCGACTGGCTCGCGAAGAAAGCGCTCACGCCACGACGGGAAGTGGTCCTACTCACCTTCCCCCCAATCCCTTGGAAGCATCCTTTTTGGCAACATCATCGGGGCACCCTTACCTGACATTTCATCTTTTAGTTTAATTACTTAGTGTACTCGGGCTTCGGACATTATCCCCATCGAAAAAAAAACACATTTATCTCCATAATCATTTTGAATGTAATGATTTAATTGCACATAGAGGTGGCATTTTCTTGCATGATGGTAAAATGGATTAAAACTTTAGGTATATATTTTCAAAGTAGAAAACTATGTTAGTGTAATATTTATCTATCTTATATTTTATTAATATTAAATATACACATGAATCTAGATGTTATATTTAATAAATATATTTTTAATATGATTTTAAATATATCTGCACAAATACACATATATAAGTAGAGGTTAAAATTGCCACATATAAAGATACATTTTAAATTTCTTCATAGACAATTTTCAATAATAGCATCAAATGCAATAATCATTAATAATATCTCACGTTGAATCCCATGTTTTGATGATAACAAATCAAATTGGACATAAAAGGTACTAAGCTATGCTCAAGTGATGATATGCAGGTGTAGAATTGATATGATCTCAGTTGTAGAAGAAATTGCCGATCGAAATAGCAAAAATGAAATTTCAGCATACGACCGATCGACTGATCGGTCGACCGATTATGAAGACCGGTCGATTGATATCAAGCGGAAGAAATGTCGAGACTGTACCGGTTGATAATTCGGTCACTACATCAGTCGACCGAACATCATAGGGATGAAAACAGAAAAAGTCGAGACTATACCGGTCGATATTTCGATTGTTGCACCGATCGGCCGAACAGTAAAGAACGAATTCCAAAAAAAATCGAGACTATACCAGTCGACGTTTCGGCCGAAGGACAGGTCGATCAGACAGCTTAGAAAGGTAACAAATATGCTGCAACGGTCATATTGACCGGTCGACCGACCCATTAATGCGGTCGACCGGTCACAGTGCCAGATGAACAGTAACAGCTATTTTTCGAGGAGAAAATCATAGAAATCTATCTATACGAAATTCTCACATGTACATCACTATAAAAGGAGTGCCAAAGCTTGAAGAAAACTTATCAAAGCAAGCAAGATTATTCAAAAGAGCATTTCAAGTTCTTGAGCCCAAATTTGCAAATTCTTCCCTTTTCTCTTCCAAACTTTGAGTGTGAAAAATCTTGTAAAAGAAGAGAGTTAGAGGGAATATTTATTCTCTGATCTGGTGAAGATTCAAAGCTCGTTGTAAAAGATGAGTGCCTTACCTCTTGAGCGGAGAAGAAGGCGTGTGGTGTAGAAAGGGTTGTTCTCTCCCTACAAGAAAAGAGAATATAGTGGATCTCCGACGACCTCGAAGTCGAGAAGTCGGAGCGGGGACGTAGGCCAAAGAGTTGGGGCCGAACCTCGTCAACACATCGTGTCTCATTGTGTTTCTTCTCTTGTTCTCTTTTTAATATTTGCTTGTGATCATTTTTAGTGATTTTCCAAAAGCGAGTTTCAGAAAAGATTTTTAAAACACCAATTCACCACCCCCCCTCTTGGTGCTTTCGATCCTACAATTGGTATCAGAACATGTTGCTCTTGTTATTAAGATTTAAAAATTCTTTTAGAGCTATGGCATCAAGAGGATTCAGTTTTTCTGGAGGTCAATCGATTAATCGTCCTTCGCTTTTTAATGCATCTAATTTTGCATATTGGAAAATTAGGATCCAAGCATATGTATACTCCATCGATATTGATATGTGGGATATCGTTCAAAATGGTTTTGATCTACGTGAAAAATCTCCTTTGGAATATACCGAAGGAGAAAGGTTTTTGATAAAACTTGATTGGAAGGCTAAAAACATTTTTTATTGTGCTTTCGATCCTACGGAGTTTAATTTGGTTTCTAGTTGTTCAATTGCTAATGAAATTTGGAAGAAACTTATTATCACTCATGAAGGAACCGACAAAGTTAAGGAATCTAGATTGAACATTCTAAATCACCAATACGGTTCTTTCAAAATGCATGAAAATGAATCTATAAATGAGATGGTTGTCTGTTTTAATGATATTGTGAATGGCTTAGCCCCTTTGGACGAGCCAAGAACTAACTCTCAAAAGGTAAAAAAGTTTCTCAGGTCCCTCTCCTCCAGATGGCATACAAAAAGGACCGTGATCGAAGAGAAGAATTTGAACAAGTTAGATTTCGACAATCATATAGGTTCACCCTTGACATATGAGATCGGAATCAAGGATGATGAAGAAGCAAATGCTCCAAAGAGAAAAACTCTGGTATTGGAAGTAAGTAAAGATGAGGAAGACATAAGTGCGGAAGATGAAGATCTTGATGACAAGAAACTTGCCATATATGCAAAGAAGTTTGACAAATATCTCAAGTTTGCAAAGCAAAAGAAGAGAAATGACTTTACCAAAAAAAGATCATCATCAAGTAAGAATCAAATAACTTACTTTGAATGCAAAAAAGGTTCGACATTATAAATATGAATGCCCAAATTTGATCAAAAAGGAAAAAGATGGAGAAAATTCAAAAAGGAAAAAAAAGCTCTTCAAGCAACTTGGGATGAGAGCGAAGATAAAGAAAATGATTTCAACACCTTCTCAAGTGATGATGAAGAAGCTTACATATGTCTAATGGCTAATAACCACGAGATATCATCTAATTCATCTAGCTCTAGTGATAGTGAATCTTTTAATGTGCATAATGAGTTTAGAATTCTTGCCAATAAATATGGATGCCTAAAAAAGAAATATGATAATTTAAAAATAGAATTTGAGAATAAGCAAAAGAAAGATAAAGATGTTAGAACATGTGAAAAGTGTGACATATTAAGTGAAGAAAACGCTAGTTTTGAATTATTAATTGAAGAATTTAAAATGGAAAATAGTAGACTTAGATCATCATGTGAAAAATGTGCATGTTTGAAAAACGAAATCAAGAATCTAAAAGATGAAATTAAAAAATTTTCTAATGGAAGCAAGATGTTAGATATCATGCTTAGCGAATCTAGAATGCCTTCAAATAAAAAGGGACTTGGTTTTAACTCTTTTGAAAAGAAAATTGACAAAAAAAATTTATTTGTTAAAGCATCACATAGTAATGAAGAATCATATATTACTTGTTTTCACTGTGGATATGAAGGACATTATTCATATGATTGCAAAGTTAGAAAAGGAATAAATAAAGGGATGAAGAAAATTTGGGTCCCGAAAAGGATCATTTCTAACCAAGATGGACCAAAGTGGGTACCAAAAAGATGAGATTTTCAATTTCGTTCTTGTATGGAGCTGCAAAGCTTAATGATGGTAAATGATATTTGAATAGTGGGTGCTCAAGACACATGACCGGCGATGCATCAAATTTCATCATCTTGGAAAAGAAAAATTGAGATAAAGTCACTTTTGAAGACAATAGCAAAGGAAGAGTAATATACATAGGTAATATTGGTAAGAATAACAAAATGTATTTGAAAAATGTAAGGCTAGTTGAAAATCTAAAACACAATCTTATTAGTATAAGTCAACTATGTGATAAAAACTATTTAGTTAAATTTGAAAAAAACAAATGTTTGATATTAAATGAAAATAATGAAGTTTTACATATGGGCTTTAGATACAATAATGTGTACAAAATTGATTTTGATAACTTGAAAAATGAAAAATGTCTTAGTGCTATACATGATGTTATAAATTTATGGCATAGAATATTAGGACATGCAACTATAAATTACCAAATAAATTTTTAAATCATGAATTGATTAAGGTTTGCCTAAGGTTAAATTTGAAAAAAATAATCTTTGTGATTAATCATGCCTTAAAGGAAAACAAACCAAAAGATCATTTAAATTAAAAGGAGTCATTAGTACACATAGACCTTTGAAATTTTTGCATCCTGACTTATTTAGACCAATTGATGTAGTAAGTTTAGGAGGAAAAAGATATATTTTTGTAATTATTGATGATTTCTCTCGTTTCACTTGAATTATTTTTCTTACAAGTAAAGATGAAACAATTAACATGTTTTCAAAATTTGCAAAGAAAATTCAAAATGAATTCGAACAAAAGATTTCAAAACTTAGAAGTAATCATGGAGGAGAATTCGAAAATCACAAATTTAAATTATTTTGTGAAGAAAATGGAATTACTCATAACTTTTACACTCCTAGGACATATCAACAAAATGGAGTAGTAGAAAGAAAAAATAGAACTATACAAGAAATTGATTGAACAATTTTAAATGAAAGTAAATTGCCAAAGTATTTTTGGAACGAGGCAGTAAATACATCATACTATGTTCTTAATAGGATTCTACTTAGACCTCTTGAGAAGAAAACTTGTTTTAAAGTGTTGTATGGAAAGAAACTAAATATATCTTATTTCAAAATTTTTGGTTGCAAATGCTATATTTTGAATATCAAATACAAAGTTGGAAAATTTGATGCAAAATGTGATGATGGTATATTTCTTGGTTAATCAACCACAAGTAAAACATATAGAGTGTATAACAAAAGAACGTTAATTGTTGAAGAGTCTATTAATGTTAAATTCAATGAGATTAATGAATTTTTGATGAGCAAGCAATCACATGATGAAGAGGAAGAAATAGTTAAAGTGCAAAAACAACTTGATGATGTGTAACATCAGGACTCAGAAGAAGCTAAAGTTGATACTCCAAATGTGGGAGAAATGGAAGAACCTCGAATTGAGTAATTCCAAATTATTCCAAGAAACTGGAGACATGCCTCATCACATGCAGTTGAACAAATTATAGGTGATATAAATGAAAGTATAAAAACTAAAAACTCCTTGAAAAATTTATGTGCTTTTTCGACTTTTCTTGCTAACTTTGAACCCAGCAATATAGATGAAGCACTTGAAGATTCAAATTGGATAAATGCAATGCATGAGGAATTAAATAATTTTGAAGGAAATCAAGTATGTAAACTTGTGAAAAGACCTAAGGACCATTTCATTATTGGAACCAAATGGGTCTTTCAAAATAAGTTAGATGAAAATGGTGTCATGGTGAGAAATAAGACTAGATTAGTGGACAAGGGTTACTCACAAATTAAAGGAATTAATTTTGATGAAACTTTTGCTTCCGTTGCTAGACTTGAGGCAATTAGAATGCTTTGGGTTTTTGCATATTATAAAGGTTTCAAACTTTTTCAAATTGATGTTACATCAGCCTTCTTGAATGGTTTTATAAATGAGAAAGTTTATGTTGAACAACCTCAAGGATTTGAAAATCCAGATTTTTCCCATAATGTTTTTAAATTTTCAAAAGCTCTTTATGGATTGAAACAAGCCCCTCGAGCTTGGTATGAAAGATTGAGTTCATTTTTAATTAAAAATGATTTTCAAAAAGGGAAAGTAGACACCACATTGTTCCTAAAACATTTTTAAAATGATATTTTAATAATTCACATTTACGTTGATGACATTGTTTATGGTGCTACTAATGAATGTCTATGCAAAGAGTTTGAAACTCTTATGGAAAAAGAATTTGAGATGAGTTTTGTGGGAAAGTTTACCTTATTTCTAGGTCTACAAGTGAAACAATTCAAGGAAGGGATTTTTCTCAATCAAGAAAAATATACAAGGGAGTTGCTTAAAAAATTCGAGATGAACGACTACAAGCCAAGCACAACCCTTATGAGCACTACCACAAAATTGGATAAAGATAAAAAAGGCAAGTCCATCAAAAAAGGTAGAGAGGTATGATCGGTAGTTTGTTCTATTTAACGGCATCTAGGCCAGATATAATGTTTAGTGTATATTCGTGTGCTATGTTCTAATCCGCTCCCAAAGGATCGCATTTAATCGCAGTAAAAAGGATAATGCGCTATTTAAAGCATACATATGAATTAGGCATTTGGTACGATAGAAATTTCCTATTTGAATTACATGCCTACACCGATGCGGATTTTATCGGGTGTAAAGTTGATAGAAAAAGCACTAGTGTGATGTGTTATTTTCTTGGTAGCTCCCTCATTTCATGGGCTAGTAAAAAATAAAACTCTATCCCACTTTCTACCGCCGATGTCGAATATATAGCCGCCGGCAGTTGTTGTGCACAAATACTATGGGTAAAACAACAATTGTTAGACTATGGTGTAAATTGTTCCAATATACCCATGAAATGCGATAACACAAGTGCTATAGAAATGACTAAAAATCCAATTCAACACTCTAGGGGACGAGGATCTACACTTTGTCCAGACAGCCTATTGACTTGCGATATCATTTAATTAGAGAACATATGACCCTTAAGGACATTACCTTTGAACATGTCTCCACTGAAGTTCAACTTGCAGACATATTTACAAAACACTTGAGTGAAAAACGGTTCTGCATGCTTATAAGGGAATTATGAATGATTACATCTTGATTACACATCAATTCTAAGTAAAAGTGACTTGATTTTGCAAAATCACTTTTGACATGAATTGAACATTAAAAGTGTTGCACAGCACTTACATTTGTATGATATCTCTGAAATATAATTTTTGTTCTTGATATTTTAATGGCATAAATTTTGAAAAAATGCAAGAATCAGTCGACCGAATGGAAGGACCGGTCGACCGATGTAAAACTAGCAATTGCGCTTACAACGATCGGTCGACCGATATGATACATCGGTCGATCGGAATATGAATACGTCCAGCTGACACAGATCAACCGATGGTGATTTATTTGGAAAAGAATTGTCCAGTTGGCCACTAGGCAGAATCGGTTGACCGGTCTATGTCAAAATCGCGAGATATAAGAAATCGATCGATCAAATCGGTTGACCAAATCCCACTTTCCACGCGACTGCTGCTCCTACCAACTCTCTCCCTTCGACGACCGACGACCAAACTTCGGCCAACTGACCAACCTTCCTCCTCTAACGAACCCTACGATCGTCGGTCACTCCAGCGGCCGGCCGCCCCCTTTTTTCTTCGACTTCAGCGCTCGATCATCATCGTTCGTCACTGCTCTCCGACAGAACTCTCTCTGACCGGCCGCCCTTTCTCTCTCCTCTCTTCTCTTTATCGATTGCCTTCTCTGCTATCCGGTAGACTTCTCTCTCTCTCTCTCCTCTCTCACCGTCCGTCCCTCGTCTCCGGCAACACCTCTCCGTCGGCCGTCTCTCTCGTCCGATTACCCTTTCTTTCTCTCATCTCCATCAAACTCCAGCGACCTTCGTCGTCCACCGCTGCTAACCAGCTGCCTCGATCTCCGTTTCTCTCTCTCTCCCTCTCTCTCATCTCCATCACCTTCGGCACCCCTTCTGTTATTTTCGGACATTCGCCCCTCTTCGTCTCGAACATCAGTTCCAACATTCTGTTCACTTCATATCACCATTGTTGAATCCACATGTTCGGATGGTCTTTTAGTGTCATCATCACTTTCCTTGTTCCGGTGGTACGATTCATATCCTCCTATCAGAACCTGAACCAGAACCCAAACTCGAGCCCATCCGACGAGGACGTACTCGTTTTCTCCCGAGCTCGCTGATTTGGATAGCCAACTTTTTGTCACAATGGACGTCTCTGCTAGTTTTGATGCTTGTACGCCTCTTGTGACGTCTGACGTGCCTACACTGTTGACTGGGACGCTCTGAACATTCTCGATGTTCAGAAGATGTTCGTAACCATCGGTTGACTGTCATTGCTTTCCCTCACTGAGCATGTGTATCCTCGTATTGTTCGTCATTTCTATGTGAACATGACAATCACTCGGGAGGCCATCATCTTATATGTTCTTGGTGTACCCATTCATTTTGAGCCTAACCATATTTGTCACATCTTTGGTGTTGCATGCCCATTACCAGGTCTCTATGCATTTGTTACTCATGGGTGGCCTTCTAATTATCTTCCGATCGCGGATGGCATTCGTACGATCTTTACTGGACAGGACGTCTAATATACCGTCGAAACTGCCTATCGACATATTCATCCCCTCATAAAAATGGCACATCATCTCCTTAACCGCATGATTACTCATCGAGCCGGGTACTATACAGAGGTCACTCACTTTGATCTCTTCTTTCTTCACTGTCTCTGCATCTATGATGTCTCGTTTCTTCATTTCGGTCATTATGTCTTCTATCACATGGACTACACCTTCCAGAAGATCTCCTCTGCTGCTCGTGGTCGGCACCACTTATATTTTGGTGCTTGGATCACGAAGATTTTACTCCACTTTGGTGTCGAGATCCCTGCTGACGAGGAGTACATTCGACCTCGTCCCACTGACGTCATTGGTTCTAGGACTTTACACCGGAAAGGTCTTAGGTGTAGTGAGCAGGCAGTGTCAGATTCTGACAATAAAGATGATGCCACAGATGGAGAGTCAGCGCCGATGGACACTCAGGATGCACCAGAGGCCGGTCCTAGCTTTCCTCCTTCCTCGGCGCCCTCTGAGCATATTGGCTCTTTCCAGCACGCTCCCTCGGACTCTTATGGCACATATGATGTCACAGTCTTATCACAACAGGTGGTTGTCATAGATCATCGCGTGACCCAAATGGATCGTCATCTTCGACGGATGGAGCGTGATTCTCATTATCTTGTTGGGTCGCTACAAGCTTACTATGTAGCATTGGGATTCGTTCCGCTAGTAGCTCGAGATGATGATAGTCTCGATGAGTTGTAGGTGTCTTGCCTCCCTCTTTGATGATGTCAAAAGGGAGAGAAGTTTGATTAGGATGGGACGATGTTTGATGTTGTATTGGTATTAGTGTACTGGGGTCATGCACCATTTTGTCGTGATAACTTGTTAGTGCATGAACATATGATGTGCTATTGACTATGGATGTAATGTGATAACTTGCTTATTTATGCCTTATTTGAATTCCATGTCTATGTTGTTCTTTATTTGACGTTATAATGTTCATATTGCTTCATATTATTATAACGATATAAATGCCAACTATTTATGGGGAGAAAATGTGAAATATGCATGAATGTAGGGGGAGCATGCTCATTACTTTCTTAACCTACATTTTATTTATTTTCTCTTTTTATCGTCCAATTAGTTTGTCATCATAAAAAATGGGGAGATTGTTAAATCACATGTTTTGATGATAACAAATCAAATTGGGCATAAAATGTACTAATCTATGCACAAGTGATGATATGCAGGTGTAGAATTGATATGATCTCAGTTGCAGAAAAATCGCCGATCGAAACAACAAAAATGAAATTTCAGCATACGACCGGTCGACTGATCGATCAACCGACTATGAAGATCAATCGATTGATATCAAACGGAAATGTCGAGACTGTACCGGTTGATGATCCGGTCGCAACACCGGTCGACCGAACAACACATGGATGAAATCAGAAAAAGTCGAGACTATACCGGTCGATGTTCGGGTCATTGCACCGGTCGGTCGAACAGTAAAGGATGAATTCTAAAAAAAGTTGAGACTATACCGGTCGACGTTTCGGCCGAAGGACCGGTCGATCGGATAGCTTAGAAAGGTAACAAATATGCTGCAACGGTCATCTTGACCGGTCGATCAGCCCATTAATGTGGTCGACCGGTTACAGTGCCAGATGAACAGTAACGTCTATTTTTTGAGGAGAAAATCATGGAAATCCATCTGGACGAAATTCTCACATGTACGAGACTATAAAAGGAGTGTCAAAGCTTGAAGAAAACTTATCCAAGCAAGCAAGATTATTCAAAAGAGCATTTCAAGTTCTTGATCCCAAATTTGCAAATTCTTCCATTTTCTCTTCCAAACTTTGAGTGTGAAAAATCTTGTAAAATAAGAGAGTTAGAGAAAATATTTATTCTCTGATCTAGTGAAGATTGAAAGCTCATTGTAAAAGAGAAGTGTCTTACCTCTTGAGCGGAGAAGAAGGCGTGTGGTGTAGAAATGATTATTCTCTCCCTACAAGAAAAGAGAAAGATAGTGGATCTCCGGCGGTCTCGAGGTCGAGAAGTCGGAGCGGGGACGTAGGCCAAAGAGTTGGGACCGAACCTCGTCAACACATCGTGTCTCACTGTGTTTGTTCTCTTGTTCTCTTTTTATTATTTGCTTGTGATCGTTTTTAGTGATTTTCCGAAAGCGAGTTTTCGAAAAGATTTTTAAAACACCAATTCACCCTCCCTCTTGGTGCTTTCGATCATATGTCTCCTGTGAGGTTATTTTCAATAAATCAATATTAATGTTTATATCTATTTCACAGATGACAAATAGAAAAAAAAATAGCGTATATTGATATTAAACAAATAACAAATAAGATCAGAAATGTGGTATACAATTTTTTTTTCAAAATTAATAGTGAGTCATCTTAATATTTTTCCCTTCATTTATTATGCTTTGTTTGTTTATAATTGCGTTATTTTTGTATATACATAATATAAATTTTAAATTTTAGTATAATATTATTATTATCATTACAAAAATTACTATGTTAACTTCATCACATGAATTTTGGACATTTTGACCCAAAAATAAAATAAATGATAATCATGTACCTTTAGGTAGCAACAAATGTCAT
The DNA here is from genome assembly GCA_030549335.1 of Pontederia crassipes. Lineage (NCBI taxonomy): Eukaryota > Viridiplantae > Streptophyta > Magnoliopsida > Commelinales > Pontederiaceae > Pontederia > Pontederia crassipes. The sequence goes on from CM060189.1 coordinate 8,362,710, forward strand.
GTTAAATTTTATATAATCAATTTCTGATGCCCCGTGCATCGCACGGGTCCTTACAATCTATATTATATTAAAGAGAGAGTACTTTGAGAACTTGACATTTGACATAACTATATATTGACAAGTGTCCTTACAATCTCTAATTATAAAAAAATAATTAATTAGTTATGCTAATAAAAATATGATAACTATTATATAGCATCAGTTATGTCAGTAAAAAATATGTTAGTATTTCATAGCAGAATTAATCTATGTATTATTTAATTATTAACAAGGAGTGTCAGTTACGAGATTCATTTACAATGGTTGAAAATTAATTAATTATTAAAGATAATTGTATTGGAGTAGTGGGTCAGTTATCCATAATAGTTGAACATAATAGTATTTAATTATGAGTGAATTTAATATTTAGCTTTGAAGACGTAAAAGTGAGATATTAATCATATGAAATAATTTAAGAAATAGTGGGGGCATGAAATTAAAAAAATTAATGGTAGGATGAGACATTGGTCACACATCCTTACTAGATATTTAATATGCATACAATTATCTTTTAAATTTCCTAAGATCACAATAATATAATAACAAAAATATTAACACTAATATAATTACAATTTTTATGTTCGGAACTTTGTTATTAATAAATTATCATATCATATAAATCCGAAATTAAAAAATTATTACTGATGACATCACAAAAAAATCTAAATATATGAATATTATATCATAATAATTAAAATATTAACTGATTGTCATAATATTTGGATGGATGTCTTTATTTATATGTATTGCCACCTAATCTATTTGTTTGCTCTTTATTAGCAATCGTGTCCATCTTATTAGCAATCATTTTCACTTCTTATTCACAAGTATCTCCGTGTAACCTACCGTGCAAAAAAATGAAATATTATAAATATTAAAATTAAATTGATAAATATAGCAGTTAAAAATCAGTTACCAAACATGTAGCAACTGTTTACATAGTATGCGTCAAGTGTCCTCCTATAAATATCTACAATGAGGAAGCACATCCCAATTGTGATGCTTTCTATATGCCATTTTTTGTTATTGCATTTTACTATTTGGCTCATAGTTAACTTTTAATTAGATTTTTTTCTTTGATTGAAATTATTATTTTATTTTTTTCGCGATGCTAACAAATATCATGTCAAGGGTTACTTGGTATTCAAATTATGCATTCAAATGTTATCCGAATCTAAGTGGTAATCAATTCTTCACTGAGTTTTATTTAAGATTGACATATTGTGTTATTTATTTTTTTTATGTGATAAATGCATTGTTAAATGGTTTAGGTAATAAGCTTCTCCCATCGAAAAACTATCTGAATAAGTCTTTTTTGTTCATTTCCCCTCCTATATTTTCAATTTTTGTGCAACACATTATTACTTCAACCATGAATGCCATTAGTGATGTTAATAAATCTAAGATACAGTAAAATATTTATTAATTAAGATATGTGTGTCTCATTCATATGTCACATTGTTATGATGACATAAGTCCTATGGAATTTATAACTAATTAAAATATTGCATGATCTTTTATAAACTTTTGAGTTTATAGTTATTTAGAAATTTAAACAGTTAATTATTAATCATTTTATTTCTTAGGAATTGTAGAATTTATGAATAATTAAACTATTTTATAATATATTATATATTTTGAGTTCATGGTTAATTAGTAATATGAATGGTGAATGGTTAATTAGTATTTGCTCTCTTTCTTATTTATATATCACTTTATAAATAGCAGGAAGAAGCCAAGTCACTTCGTATCTTCTCTCTTTTTTCATATCTTTTCCTGTTATTGTAGAGAGTTAGCTTTGTTGCAGGGTTAGTTCTTTTTTTCTAATTGATGTAAAACCAATTTTAATTTAAATTATATTATTTATATGGAAACTATTTTAAAGTCGATTTATGGTTTTTTTAATAAAATATTTTGGAATCGTTTCCTACCAATAGAGTCCTCAATTGAAATCAATTTTTGCAAATATTTTGGAATAATCTCTCTCTCTCTATATATATAAACATTTAAATAATTCACTTTGAAATATAAAGAAGCATAAGTGGAAAATTTACAAAAATATCATTGGAGATACGTCATCATCTATATTATGCATAAAGTTTGTTCTTATCATAAAATAATTAACCATTTTAACTATCTTCTTTTTCCCTTTAGATATTTATAATAGTGTATTAAGCAATGTGCTTAATTTCTCATTTCAAGATGGCAGATGTATTGAAAATGAAAATTTAAGATTATATAAAGGCCATTTAGTCTAAAAATGTATATAATAGCATTATTTTTTAAAATGTTTTATTCCTATTTTGTTTTATATTATTTAAAAGAACATTATAATTTTAGATTTTTCTAAAAAATAAAAAAATAAAAAATGATAGTTATAGATGTTTAACATGTATAAATGTAATTTAAAGGTAGAGTATCAATAAGGATTTGAAATTTCTTGTGGGCAATAAAAGAAATCTGGATGCTATTATATTAATTTTAGCATCTAGAATTTATCAGTATAAATAATTATATATGTATATATATACACATATCAATTAGAGAATCATCTACTCCACCACTAATCTAACGAGATTTATATTATAATGAATAGAAAAATTTATCACATGCCCCACTTAAAATGTTAAAAAATTATCTTATTTCTTTTTGCAATTGTTCTCTTCTCTAATTTATATATTTTTATATACTGTAAATATGAATAAAAAATGGGTAATAGCCATTGATTAAATATTATATATAATAAATTTAATATATATAATAATATTAAAAATTATATAAAAAGTTTCATTCTCAGTGTGATTTAAAAGAACTTATTCTACAATTATTTTGAAGGCAAATAAAAATACATATTTAAATACTAACTTTGGTCAATGTGTTAGTTTTATGTATGATTAGATAAGAAGCAAGGTTGTTACTTAAAAAAAAGTCATGAAAAAATAAATATTTAGTTATCATATTGTAGTTTATTTTTCAGGCGATCGCTTTTTATTAGACTATTAATTACGAAAGATAATTAAAAGATTTTAGTACTATAGAACAATTATATAATTTCAAAGATGTTCCTTCATAAAATATTCTTTTATGTTTGGTATATTTTCATTTCTTGACATTTCAGACCAATTTTTTTATGATCATAATTATGTTCATAGAATTAGAAATATTTTCATGATCATATATCTATTTTTTTATAATCAACATGTAATTTATGTTAAGATTTTGTAGGAAGCACAATGAAAATAATGAGACCAATATTTTTTAAAAATAATTTTAGCTAATATAAGAAATAACAATAAATGTTAGAAAGAGACTTAGGTGTCTTCTTATCCAAAATCAGAAATATATATTTTTTCCTTCATAAAAAAATGAACTCTATAAAAAGAGTTATAATATAAATATATATATGTATATATGTCATCTTTAATATAATTTTAAAGTTATATTTCTTTCGCGGACAAAGCTAAAAATAATCAGAAAAAATGTCGGCAAACAAAATTGTTTACTTTGGACATTGAAATCTATTGAAAATAAAAAAAAAACTACAATTGGTGGCATGTACCTGAAATATCCTGTATAAAATTGTGGTTTACCCTTATATTCTTCACAACTTTAATAAATTGTTTTTACTCTATTTATTTCAAGTCATGGTATCATTTTTAAAATATTTTAACTTCATATGTTTATTCCCTCTCTAAAGAGAATAAAACAATAAAACATCAAAATAAGATAGTACTAACGGACATTTTCGATGTACACGCATGATATTATTATAACTAAACAAATATTAGACTAAATGATTATTAAAAATTAATTATTAACTGAAATTTAGTGAATACTTAATTATGATAGTATTATTTTCAACCAATGGGATCTAAGCTATTAAGAAAGATAACTAAAAGTTAAAAACAAGTATTATATATTAAAGAAAGTTCATTTACTTCTTATTTTTAAAAATAATTCTTAAAATACAAATGAAAATTTAAAATTACATTATTTTACGATACATTGTGTGTTACGTCATCCCTACATCGTGCGGTTCATATTACAAAACCCGAGTTTTTACACTAGATATTATGCTTGCATTCAATGCTGAAAATGTATATATACAATGTTTGGTTTAAAAAAAGAACACATTTGTTGCATAAATGTAAAACTAACTATAAATTTACAAAAAATAAAAATGTATTTAAATCATTTTAAAAAGAAAAAAATAATTAATATATGTTAGTATGTTACAAAATTATTTAACTATATATAGTCTTTAACAAAGTTTAACTAATTTTATGTTCTTTTATAAAATAAAAATAATAAGAAATTAATCTTTGTGTTATTTCAATCAAAGGGACCTAAGATATTAAATAAAAGGAACTAAAATTTTAAAATAGTTATTATACATATTTAAGAAAGTATTAAATAGACTAACAAATTATATATATTTAATAAAGTGTTAAATTAATATTTATTTATTTTATAAACATTATTTCTTTAATTTTATACTATCCGCGCATCGCGCAGATCATCACACTAGCGATTTATGAATAACCTTATATGTTATTATTGATATTAATATAATCATTATAAAAATGCTACATGTTGTTATGTTATTTGTAACACTTTCAAAGCTATAACATCATCAGGCCGATCGGAACAATTTAGAAACTGACCGACATGCGAAAAAAGAAAAAAGAAAAAAAAGGAAATACTGGAATAGGGAAAGGTGAAGAGCTCGAACTTGAACACAAGTCGAACCTTCCGGAGAGGCCTCGGCCCAAACAGGTGTGGCCGAAGGGTTTAAGGACCAGATCCCCGAACCGTCTCCCAAACCCCCGCGCTGTTTCTCCATCTCAGCCATGGCCACGGTGGCGCCGGTGAGGCTCCGCGTGGTCTTCGACGACCGTCGCCTCCTCACCAAGTCCCAGCGTTTCGACGCCCTCCGTCGCTGCTGGCTCCTCCTCCGCCCGGAGCTCTCCACCGTGTCCGACCTCGCCGCTCACCTAGCCGACGCCTTCGCGCTCCACCGCTCCTGCCCCCATGGCCTCCTCCTCTTCGTAAGCGTCTCGGATCGCCTGCAAGAGCTTTCGTTTCCAAGCTCTCCCTCTCCCTCTTCTTGTTCTTATGTTGTTTTGTCCCCAGATGGACGGGTTCGTGTTGCCGCCGTTCGAGTCGACCGACGTATTTATGGACAAGGACGTTGTCAGGTGAATGTTTCGCATTCTTAGTGTTTGCAAGAAATCCACAGAAGCTAATTTGTGTCTATAGTTTATTGCCTCTATTAACTTCATGTTTATGCACTAAATTGAGTGTATAAAGGGCTCGTGAGTAATCCCCCATTTGAGACATTTTGTTGAACAACTACTACTATCTTCTTTGATAATCTTTACGTGAAACTGGACTTATAACTATGCTTATAATCTTGGTAAGTTACATTTGAAGTGGGTTATTTGTTTCGAATTCTATTCGGTCCAAATTTCACAACGTTCTCGAAGGAGTGCATTTTGAAGCTCGCGATGAGCAGTTTCTTGTTCAACGTGGAAGTAGACAGTGGTCAGAGCATGCTATTCAGCTAGCGATTCGACCTTGGTGGAATTTTCTTTTGAGGAGACCTTGGTGGAATTAGCATGACTTTTGTATTATCATTGTATCTCACAAGGCTTAGACAGTAGTATTTTTTCATAGGGACTTTTGACGTTTCAATTGCAGGGTGAAAAAGAAGGTTGTGAAGTCGAAGAAGCTTCTTGCCTTACCTGCTGCTCCTACTTGCCTTCATGAGTCTCCGGTTATAGAAAATGGACATGTTCTCTGTAATCAGACAGTAACCAGTACTCCTGAGTTAACCAAAATCAGGGAGGATGAGAGTGCGGATCAGGAAGATGAACTTGATACATCAGACCCAAAAAAGGAGGTTCTAAGCTTGAAGAGGAAAAGAAGAACATCAGATAAGCTTCCAGAGACAAAGTATTCTCTCTTCTTGCATATATCTATATATTCATGATGATTATGTCGTATCACATTTAAAATTCACTAACAATCTCATTGGTTCATTTAGCGAATAGCAGATAAGCTGTTGTACTTGATAAGATGTTTTACATTATATCTTTCCTTTGTTTTATTTGGTTTTGTTATGAAAGCCACTAGAAATGGTTTGGTTTTGAGATCCTGAGTTGCGTCTCTTGCATGACATGTGAAAGTTTGGGCCCTTACTTCAGAATCCTTCATTGCCTGCCTCAACAACAACAACAACAACAACAAAGCCTTATCCCACTAGGTGGGGTCGGCTACATGGATCATACGACGCCATTCCGATTCGTTGATCTATGTTCATAAGATTCGACAGGATTTTACGTTGGCTGTCGGGGCCTAACACAACCCTCCTCCTTTATCCGGACTTGGGACCGGCTATAAAATATAGGCGGAGTTATTGAATAGAGTATAAACAAACAAAAATAAACAGTGCTGGAGAAATCTAACAGTAAATAAAGGATGATTTGGAAAATAGAGTGATGCCTGCAACAGGCTAAAACTACATAACAGCACCTATAATGATTCAAATCATTCAGAGTCCAAATTTATTATGACTAGCTTGGGGAAACTGGAAAGCAATACAATTTTCTGCTTCACAGCATTCAAATAGTAACCCGGAAACAAATTCAAATAAAAAATACTATGATTAACTTGAGGAAACTTCAAAGCAATTAAATTTTCTGCATTGCCAGCAGAAAACATCAATGGTTTCATTTAATATTACACCAGATCCTAGTTCAGATGAGGAAGAGTTTTTTAAGGGAAATTTGAGAAAAGGTTTTAAATGAAAGGGTTGCATCTGATTAAGAAACCAAATGATTACTTGTGGCCCTTGCATTCTTCCAGATAACCAACGATGAATGCCAGTTTCGTTAAAACATACTGAATGATGCCTTCAAAAAAAAAAAATATATTGAATGATAAAACTAGGGAAAACAATGGTCACCCCATCTGCATGACCTAGTTTTGTCAGGTCATGTATAACCAAGATTGCCTGCCTCAACATGTATGCAAAAAAGTCGATAAATAATTAGGTCTTAGATGGACTGCCCACTTGTTTTGCTAGTGCCCAGTTGCTGCTGAAGTTTGATGGCAAGAGAACATCCCTGGGATTGATACATCATCAGTGGAGGTCTTCTGTGGCTCTCTCCAAGCCTAGGAGGTGACTGCCACTCTGGATTGGACCTGCTCTATCGTGCTCACTAATGGTTGTGTGGTGTAATTGGCTCCATTGTAACAACACCATCTTTGGATGATGGAGATGGTACAGCAACGACATTCTACAACACATTTATTTTCTTACCAGGGACTGGATGATTGGATAAGGGGAACTCTTTTCCTTTTGGCTTTACAAACCAGTACATCTTGACTTTGAGATTTAGCAATATCTGGATGGTGTACCATCCTTTCTGCTATCAAAGAACAAAACAGAAGTGTGCAAAAAAAAAAAAAAAAGAAAGAACAAATTTGCGAGGTATCTAATTGTAGACTTACTTTTTTTCTTCACAATAGTTGATTGTTTTATTACTGAAATTTTAGTTTTTTTGTAATTGGAAATTTTAGTTACTACAAATGATCTTTTGTTGTGTGATACTTAAGCTTTTGTCATGTGAAGAACTGGTTGGTCAAATTGGCAAACTCATTAGATCAGACACATCATATTAATTGGTTAAATGGGGGGTGGGGGGCAGGATTAGGGACTATATTAAAGGCAGAGGCTTAATATTTGGATTCATGTCATTCTGTTTCAGATGAGTCAATTTTTTTTAAATTAGTCTCTTCAAGAAAGCCTTTGGATTAGTTAGTTATCTAGAAGTTCAAGCTTATATGAGTCAAAATTTTTTTACTATGAAATAACGTTTCAGATGACATTCTTCATTTTCGTCAGTTTCCTAGTCTGTTGTAACTCGCATCTATTGTAATATGTTACTCCTCCACTTGACTTTTGTATTGCATTTCACTGCTTTGATGAAGGAAGAAGAAAAGAAGGTCAACTGATCCCGAGAGGAATATTACAACTACTGAAGAGAATGTTCACTTCAAACCAAATAAAAAGCGTTATCGTAAGATGAGCAGCTTGAGCGAACTTGAAGCAGAAAAGCCCTGTGATGATGTTGAAATAGACGTACGTGATGTTAATAAAGCTAATTCTACCTTGATAGATGAGGGGTAAGTTTGGCAGACTGATGTTAGTTTATTAGAATCAGAAGATTACAGAAGCAATAGACTATTTCATGTTTCTTTCGTTTTGTTGTTTTAGCTTCTGGTCTCATGTCATATAGTTCACCTTAGGATGTTTTAATAATTAATGTGTACACCTTTCTTGGCAGTCTATTTATTGTTCATTTAAAGGTGAAGGGTTGACAATTACCATAAATGTTAATGATCTGATCCAGGGAGGTTAAAGAAGGTGGTCTAGCAGAGCAAAATAAAGTGTTTTATTCTCTTCAGACAATGTATTTCATGGCGGAAAAGCATGCATAGATAGTTATTTGCTAGTTTCACACAAGAAAGATCATCAATAAAAATATTTCATATTAATCTTTAATGAAAACTTATGCTTTCGAGGGTCAGTATGTAAATTCCTTTATTCTCTTTAGTTGCTTGGTAGTTTTGAGCTTTTATGCTCAAATTACCTGTAATTTCATCTACACCACTACTCTTAATTCTGCAACTAACATCCTTCTTTTATGACAAAAGAAAGGATGTCCGCAAAGGTTGTGTAGTCACCCTGTTTGTAAAGCTTTTTAAAACACAATATGCAACTGACTTTTCCTATAGCAAACCAATTCATCAAGGGCAATAAAGAGGTTGGTTACTGAATGCTTTGAGAGCCATAATTCAACTATGTGATTGCTAATTGCTCTTTCTGAAATAATTTTTAGCTTAAAATTCACCGGTCCTTTTCATTCTGTTTATACAAATCAATGCATCGACATTTACAGCAAATGCTGCAAAACAGGAGGCCCATATTCAGTTTTCACTGATAGTTGGTTCTAACTTGAATCTAATCCATTGTTGTACATTTGAAGTTTCACAAGGACTTTGTTTTCCACTTTATATAAATGTTTGAATGTCTAACATGCACTTTCTGGTGCAGACATGACAATATTGACAATCATGGAACTCCGGGTGAGCCACTTCCTACTAGCGCCAATAAAAAGGTTGGAGCACTTTATTTTTTTGTATGTTTTTTTTTGTAGTTATACTCCCTGGACTTCTGTTGATGACTTTTGGTCATTTGATGGAGTACCGGCACTCGTAAACTACATGTTTGGATTTCAGATTTGACATTTGAACATTCTTCAGTGGAGCGGCTAGCATGGTGTATTTAATATTCATAATACCAGTCTCAGTGCATTTATTATTCTTTTCGATTGCCCTATGGAGCTAGGGATGGCTATTGCATTGAACTTTTTGTGGCTTTCTTTGAACTTGTAATATCAATGCATATTCAACATTTATGTAGCAGTTTCCTAGTAGAAGTGCTTGCCGCAAGAAGGCTCGAAGGAGATGGCGACGAGAAGCAGCTAATCACAATGTAAAAGAACTGATCTTTCTTCCGGGAGAGGTTTCTTTTGGTTCTGTAGTGCATTCTTTGTTATTTCAAGATTTGATTAAATTTCTTGAAAACAGTTGATGAAGACTAGTGTTTTTTTTTTTACTGAAGATGCATAATGAAGTTCCATCAAATGATGTGAAGGACTTATCATCTGGAGAGCAAGCAGTTGATCAGAATATTGACGGGGAGGAAGATATTTTTCCTATCATTGTTCGACCTGGTCATATTCGTTTTGAATCTGTAGGTAATTTTCTGAAGCCTGATTCCTTCGTTCTTTCCATGTGCATTGAAATGGTGATGCATTTGAATGCTTTCCACTACTTGGAGTATGTTGTTTTCATCTCATTACATAGCAGCCAAATTCTGTCTAAATGTGGATTCCTGGAACTCCATAATCTTTTGCTATGTACTTGTACCACATTGGTACATCTTCTCTTCCTAGAGATATGATATATATGATTTCTTCTTTAATTGTCAAAATATTAAGTTATTTGGGATTCCGGATCTGGAGGGAGATCAGCCCTTCCTTGAGGAGGACATCCACATGCTCATTTGTGTAAAATGTGAAATCAACTCACCATTAGTGGAAAATGGCACAGTGGCGGACTTGCAGCATTGACAGAAGCCATTTTCTGAAGAGGGAGATTAGTCATCTTAACTTAGCGGGAAAATGAGAGAATTGGGGTGCGGGCAAAGGGCAACTCAGTGGCTGAAGTGAGAAAAGGGTGAGGGGACAGTTACTTTGTTGTCTAATCTTGAGATAGGAAAACCCTCTTCTCCCTTTTTGCAATTCTAGGAAGATCCCTAGGCTGAATCAAATAATAAAAAGTAAATAATGTCAAACCTACAAAAACTAATCTACCTTATCTTTTATTTTAAATTAGTTTAATGAGAAAATTGGATAAGATTTGTTGTAAAAAGTAAAAATAGAAATATTAAATTGATCCAATCAAAAGTCAGAAAAAAACAGATAAAAGATGTTTAGATAAGATAAATGATATGGTGTAACTAATCTCTTGTTATCATTTTGAATATAAGAATTAAAAACATATCCAAACTAGATGACCTAACTACTTTCTTTAAAAATTAGATAGAGATAGTTCAATCGAATCAATTTCCAATTAGTTCTAGATATGATGCATTAAGGATGCATTCCTATCTTAAAAATACACGAATTAATTAATGATCCACTCATCCGCACATCTCTAAATCTTAACCAAGTAGGTAGAAAATAGGATAAGAAATGTTAATCAATACATGAAGCTCAATCAACTAAGAGTCCAGAATCAAATTTCAGAGTACAGATTGGTTAAAATGAAGATAAGATTGATTAAAAGTACTCAGGAGATAACATTGAACACAACATTCATACAATAAAATTTATTCAAATATCTAACAAGGTTCAACAAAGCTAACCCTAACTAGGAGAGATAAAAGAAGGTGTAAAAGATAAGAAACAAAAAACAAACTTCAAAACTCTGAACTCTCTGGGCGACTCTCCACTGAGTAGACGACCAAAGCCTTTCCTTCAACCTTTACCACGAACCTCTGAACTCGAGAGTTGGATGGTAGAAAAATGGTGGTATGCGGTTCTATTTGTAGGGAAACACAGACTCTTGGGGTTGGTACTATACAGTCAAATGTTTCCTTGCGAGGTAGGCAATTACTCTGTTTGTAGGTGCGGTGTTATCGATTTTCGGGAAACGATCCGGGCTGTTTTCCCATGGACATAACTTAGTATTGCATGACAATGCAACTTCTGAATATGTCAGTTGTCTGCCATGTGGAAGACACGTCTTGTTTTGATGCTGACATGGACCGTGTTGTTTGTTGCCTTCAAAATGGGATTCTCTGTGTTGTCAACACAGTCTGTGTTATGAAAACAGTCCATGTTGCATGCTGATTTTCTGTTTTAGTCCACTTTCAGTCCTAATTTTTATCTTATCCTTTTCAGCTGACCACAGCTCCGAATATGATACTCATGATAAAACTGAGGAAAAATGGGTAGATACTGATTCAAAAGAATTTATATAAATTGAAAGACTAAATTATATGCATGTGATGAACAAATTGTGAAAAGTAAACCGAATATGATGCAATAGATTATACAAAATGGCATGCAACATTAATATCTCACATCCCAAACCATTCCTGTATGTATTGTCATGATAGGGGACAACCACCACTTTGGTGATATTCAAACTTTTTTGCTGCAAGGCACAGTTGTGATGGTCCTTTTTTTGGCTGTCACTTTAATATTCTGTTGCTTATGAAAATATCATAACCCTTATTTCCTTTGTTAGAGTATTCTTCATCCTTTTTCCAGTTCACATTAAGATCCTCTCTTTAAATAATTGCTTTAGAGTGATCTATTTGGTACTCTTACTTTCTGGATTGTTTGTCTGTATTTTAGATTTGTGAAATTAATAGCTGGTTTCCTTTGGAATCTATTAATTCTTTTATTTCAAAGATAATACTTTTAGTATGTATGTGATATATTTGCTACACTTATCAACAGATGAAGAAGGCACCAAGCAATCAGATGGAACATTTGTTTGTTCTAGTGGTGGACATGTAAGTTCATCATGCTTTAATTACTATCTTTTAAGGTTGTGAGTATACCTGTAATTATTCTGTGATTATAGTTTTACCCTCTTCTGTGTCTAGAAATATTTTGTTCTGTTGAAAGAGGAATAAATTGATGTGGGACAAATTTTGTTCTCCTTAAGCCTAATACTCTTCACTTCCATTAGGGTGTTTATTCTGTTCAGTGATTATTGTTTTGTTTGCTTAAATGCAATTGCTAAATATTAGCTAATTGCATCTAAGAAAAATATTTGCTAGTATCCTAGGAATATGAATCTTCTGGATGATGCTGTCTACAAATTCAACCTTGGACATAAAAGTATACACAAGCACTTCATCAATGTTCAATATTTCAAAATTACTACAGTCCATAAGTTTTTGAGGAAAACTACACTCCAGAAATTAGATAGTGTACAGGTTATACTGTGCTGAAACATCCTAGAAGGAAAAGTTGAATCTGGGAACAGAGAATAACATAACTCAAAATATTTTCACTAGTATTAGTTGACACCTAGTGTTTCCTTATTACAATAAGTACACCCAATTGTTGCCCCGTTCTTGTATCCAAAAAAGGTACACCTCTTGTTGATATATGTCAGGGCTAGTAAATATCCATCTGAATAATTCTACAATTGTTTGGAAGTCCATATTTCATTATATTCCATATCCGTTCAAGATTGTTTATTCGATGAATCATTCGTTGATGTTCAACCTAATGGTTGACTGCTATTGATTTGATGACGTTCAATTAAGCTATCATAATAATAAGAAAGAAGATATGGAGTGCATATCACATGTATGATCTGCAGGAAACACTGCTATGGAATGGGACTACTAATAAGAAGAAAGGTCAGAAGTGGGGTAGGGAGAAAAACTTGAGCAGGACATATGAAGATGCCGTTTATAATGAAACAACCGGTGAAAAAATGATTATTGAAGAAGGGAAGGTTGACAATGACCAAATAAACTTCGAGAGTCTTTGCCCATTAAGTCGCTTACCACAGGTATGTCTGTCATGTCAGAATCACTGAAGTCTTTTGTGCTTATTCAATATCTTCGCTGACTTTAGCTCCCTTGTTAAATTAATTATTCTTTTGTATAGAATAGGCTTAATGGCACAACATATAGCATCTGAAATTGTATCAGATAATTAATCTTACCATTGACGAGGCTCATAGTACTAGAGTTCTTTGATGTCATTTTGCAGGAAGGTGATGTGGTTGTGTATCGTCTCCTTGAATTATCCTCATCTTGGTGCCCCGAGATATCTCCTTTTAGGGTATGAAGTCTAAAATTGTAATAGGGACAAATTTTGATCTGGCTGTCAATTGATTTAGTTAAGATTGCTTATGTGATTCTAGCAATTCTATTTGATTTTAGGTTGGCAAGGTTTCCTCATTTGATCCAATATCTATGAAAATTATTCTGGTACAAGACCTGGAGTACCCCATTTTTGCAGATGAGAAGAAAGATGAGGAATCTGAACAGCAACCTGACACTTCATTGTATAAGGATGATGGTTCTCTGGAGGTAAATTGCTTCTTTGACTTGCCCACAAAAAAGGAAAATGTCACTTTTACTGTATCCGTCATTATGTTTGTTTTTCTCCAAAGAAGTCAAGACTTTCGTATCTCCTTTGTGAATTCAGATTGATTATTCTTCCCTCATTGATGTTCGCCTGTTCAAGGATTCTGTATCTAAAAATGTGGTCATCAATAATAACAAGAAGGATAAAAATAATGAAACGGCAACGCCCAGTAATTTGGAATTAGCTGCAGTAGTTACCAGTCCTAAACAGCATGCCCCTACCCCATCAGGTATCGTCCCATCTTTAATCCAGTATCAATTTAGTAATTTTCTAATTGTCCACAAAGAGAAATTCGTGTCATCTTTCTTTGTAGAAGAAAGCTCAATGATGTGCTGGGAGCAGATTGACCAGGCTTTAAAAGAAAAAAAAGCTCATCTTGAGAAGAATCAAAGTTGTGGCAATCAGACTCCAAGTAAGAACACCCGGTCATACAAGAAGGGATTGAGGGGGAGTGGGCTTGGGCATACTCTTGCATTCTTAAGAAGAACTAGTGATCATCAAGCTGATTGCTCTGCCTAAGGTGCTATCCTTGTCAAGAATACTGCTAGCATTTTTGGCAGAGCATACTGAAGAAGTAGCAACTCTTTTGGTAAAACAACGTGATGATTCCAAGCCGCTCTATTAACATTCCTGCGTTGCAACGTGGAATTAAAATTTTCTAACTGTTCAGCAGAACGACCGGCAACTTTAATACTATATTTATATTACATATTCTTTCGGGTTATGTCACAAGCTGCATTTATTGACCAAGTTGCAGTGATTAATTGGAGCTTGCATTGGACCAGTTTGAATCAGTCTAACATCAGATCCCGAAGTTGTTGCAATCCATTATCCTAAAGGAGGCCCCATGATACCTTTGCTAATATTCCAAGGCTGGAGCCATCAAATTGATGTGACGCGTAGTTCGCAGTTCTATTGCCAATTTATACTTGGCACTCTTTTGTGGTGATGAAGGGTTGTTCGGTAAATTGCATCTTAGGATTACTTTTTGATCAAGCAAACAATACGTCGTGAGAAACAAAAAGTGTGCCGGTTAATTTGACCATTTTTTAGTACTACAAAATTGCTTCTACTCTTCCAATTTAGTTTCAACTGTCTCGAGTTAAATGTTATAATTTGGTGGTGGTCTTCTTTTTTACTTGTTCAACCATGCCCCTTTGCCCTAATATAATATATTTTTGCATATTTACAGTATTGCCTCTAAGTCGAATTTTACATGCCGAGTACTAGCAGGACTTCAAATCCTATAAACCCAACAAAAGAAATATAAGCCTCCTCTTAAATGTTCTGGGCCGATTCGAGAGCAAAACGCATTTCTTGGTCATGTCGCCCGTGTGATCCTCCTGGTTTCAACGTCTTCTCAGCAATTGTAGCAGCGTGAGAAAAAAATGGGAAAGTGAGGGTAAATTACACCGAATGCTTTTTAATTTTGACGTTTGCTCAGCGATGTTTTTCAATTTTTTTTCGTAACACGAATGTCCTTTATCTTTTAACTTGTTTCATTTGATACCTTTCTTACTTATAATCGGTAAAAAAGCAAAGCAAAAGGGGCAAAAGGGGGGGGGGGGGGGGGGGGGGGGGGCGAGGCTCTCACCCCGTTGTAAGCGATGCCCCTCCTTTGTGTTGTTCGCCGGCTAGCATCAAAGCAAAAGGGGCGTCCCTCCTTTGTTGTTCACCGGCGAGCAGCAAAGCAAAAGGGGGGGCGAGGCTCCCACCCCGTTGGAGCGGAAGCTCGCCCTCCCCCTCTCGTTGATGTGACTTTTTTTTATTTTTTTAATTTTTAAATATTTCCATGTCACTACATGTTAACGTGGAAAGGAGAGAGTCAGCGTCACGTCAACTTCGTGACCGGGTAACCACCGATTGTAGGTAAGAAGGATATCGAGTGAAACGAGTTAAAAGATGGAGGACATTCGTGTTACAAAGTAAAGTTGAAGGGCATAACTAAGCAAACGTTAAAATTGGAGGGCATTTAGTGTAATTTACCCGGAAAAGTGAAGAGAAAAGGACATAATACGCGCCGAGTGCTTATAAAAAGGAAAACATACTTGAGAGAGGTCATGCACAAATATTATATCCGAAGGACCACCCTGTAAAAGAACATTATCTATATCATAAACCGTCTATTATTTTAATCATTTATTTATTTTCTAAAATTTTAACTTCATCATTCTTTGCGCCCGTGAATCTTTTTCTAAAGCAAAAAAAAAAACAGCAACAAAATCGCCCTAATGTAAACCCCGACTTTTTTAAAAAAATAAAATTAATTTTCGAAATTGAAATAAATATAAAATTTAAGATTTGTTAAAAAAAAGATAAAGATTGAAAAGAAATAAAAGATAGTTAGAGTGAGGATTAAAAAAAAAGGAAAAGATAAGATAATACAAATTTGAATGAGAATAAAAGTATTATAGGTAGAAAAAGAGGATTCTTAATTAGATTAGGAGTTGAAGTTACGAATTCAAAATTAGATTTGAATATAACTATGAGTTTATGATATAAAAAATTCCCAACGAGAGTTAATATAATAGTTTTATGTTTAAAAATATTTAAAAGATACAATAATATTATTTTATTTCAAAAATTAAAAGATAGGAATAGTAATTATTTATTTAATTTCAAATTCAGGAATAATTATATTTAAGAGAGATACAATAAATAAAAGACAGTTGGAAAGTGATTAGGGATAAAGTTTGTTGAAGAATTGAATTAGTACTCATAACGAGGTTAAAATTGGGAATTTTGAGGATAAAAATATTTAGAAAATAAAATAATAATAAAATACTATTTTAATTCAAAATCAAGAGATGTTATTATTAATTATTTACTTAAATCCAAAAATTCGAGAAAAATAAAAGATGAATATGGATAGAAAGTATGAATATGATTCCTAACTAGATTAGCACTTGTGATCCTTTCTTTATAAATAGGATTCCAAAGAGTTTCCTTCAACACATTTTTCTCTTCTTCTCTACTTGAGTCTTTCCTCCATCTTTGTGCTATGTTTTCTTTTTTCTCGGTGCGCATGCGTGAGAGTTCTGATCGGCCATCCAATCGTAGATTTACCTTCTGTCCAAGGATGCTGGCCTCATGGTTAGTCGTTGAATTTCGTCGAAAAATGCATCTAAAGTCTCGAAATTCAAGTAGTCTGAAACAAGTACGTATAATTTTGGATTCACTTTTGGATATGATTTTTTAATGGAATAGATAAGATAATGGATGAATTAAGATTGTATTATGTTCTTCTATAATGCATGAATAGTTCTAGATCATTTTTGTGCCGAAAAGATAGTGTACAAAAAGATGTTACATGTTAAAGTCTCAAAAAAACACCATTGAAATTTCGGCAGCTAGAACCCGGCCCGCGTACAGATGAACATGACCCGAGTTCATCTGTAAAGTTCAAACCTGGCACGAGGCTTCTCCAAATTCGACCTATATTTGGATAAACCCGACCCGGGCTCTAGGCAACCTGACCCAAGTTCTGTCGAGATTGCGAGTGTTGGATTCACTTTTTCGATAACCCGACCCAAGGTGTTCATACTCGGCTCGGACAACATTATATCCCGACCAAAATGTTGATGTCAACAAACCGGCCCGAGCCGCCCTCGAACCCTGACTTTTGCCAACAGAGAAGTAAATCTCCGCGTCAAACTCGGCTTGAGCTCAATTGAGCATCGTCCGAGCTCAGTCAAAAATTGGCACGGGTTTACATGTACCCAATTCGGATTCTATTGGACACATTAAAGTTTTCTTCTGTTGTTTGGTTATTGAATTATGATTTGATTATGTTTTTCTTCATACTAAACAGAGAACAGTAAGAATGTTAAATAGGTCAATAGATAAAAGATGTAAAACGAAACTTTATGTGCACTGATTGTCAATGAAATGAAATAAAAAATTGAAGGTGAGTATTAATAGTCCCACCGCCCTAGTGGAATAAAATAGAAGATGGATATTAATAGTCCCATCACCTCTAAGATTTAAATAAACATATTTCACTCTTTATTCGGTTCGTTATTGCCCCACTTTTGGTCCTGATTTGATCTACCTTGACAGTATATGAAAGTGCCATAAATGCTCATAATAAAAGAAGTCGAGTTCGCATTAGGATAACACATATAAATGTCTTAGAAGTTATTTAAAGTAAAATGTATAGTGAAAAGAAAAAAAAACAATAGAAAAGGATAAAAAATAACAGAACGAAACAAAATAAAAAAAATGAAAGAACAGAAAGAATTGAAAGGAAAGTACGTAAGTGTTTCTCATATTGAAAACTTATCTATTTTTATTAAGTCTTCTTATGGATTTATATTATTTTATGTATTGAGTATTTTATACGTATGGATATTCTATGTTCCTATGTTTGAATTTCACATATAACTAAACTAATAAGAATGGTGGTGTGTTCAAGATGTTCGTGGTAATGCGAGTGCGCATGAGATTGATATTTACTCTATGTTATTTTATTTTTATTTTAATTGCTACTCTAATGTAATAGAATGGATGGGAGGACCAATTGAGAGTAATCGATATGTTAGTTTTCGCACTTTATATTATTGATTAATAATAATTAATTATTAGTTCATTAGTTTTTTTTAAATATGTGAATGCCCAATGAACTGGGATGGATAATAGTTAATGGCAACCTAAAATAAGCCCAATTTTTAGGTGACCCTCTAAAATTTGAGGAAGTTACACCTAAGCTCAAGATTACATTGTTTATCACAAAAAAAGGGTGAGGTCTATATCAAAATGTGACGGAGGAAGTAAAATAATAAATATTTGTTTCTTTTCATTAATTTCAAACTTGAATTACGACCCCCTTGATTTGCTTGGCTTCTCAAATGAGCTGATTTATGCTAATTATTAATATAATAATTAAATATCAATATTACTAATGTTTCACACTATTTCGTCCTCGACCCTTTTCCCATAGCCGACAACCCTTTTGACCGTCCCACCTCCAGTCCGTCTCCATTCTCCTCTCTCTCTCTCTCTCTCTCTCTCTCTCTCATCCCCATTTCTCTATTGTTGTGGACTTGTGGGCAGTAACTGATCCATCCATTACTAGAAACTACCCAAAGTCCCATCCGGCCATCCCTCCCCCCTCCGCTGCTCGCCGGACCCCTTCTGCCCTCACAACCAAACTCCCCCATCTCCGCTACCTTCCCCTCCGACCATGGACGGCGAAGAACCTTCCACCTCCTCCCCCGCCGCCGCCGGTGGCGAGGGAGGCACTCCCCGGAAGTCCTTCCTCCTCCGCTCCGCCACATGGACCGCCCGCTCCTCACCTCGCTCCGATAACTCCAATCCCAAACCGCCCCAGCAGGCCTGCGCGAACCGCCCCCCTAAACCGGGCCGGCTCGCCATCCCCGCCATCGGGCCTATCTCCGACTGGCCCCGCCCCGCTTCCGACGACTCCGGCGTACACCGCCCCAGCATCCATCCGCCGTCAACCCCTTCCACGGTCCGTCGCGCCGCCAACGGGGACGGCGACATCTCCCGCGTCGACGACCACCTCTACCTCGGAAGCGAGGCAGCCGCCCGCGACCGCGCCGCCCTCCGCCGCCACGGCATCACCCACGTCCTCAACTGCGTGGGGACCGTCTGCCCAGAGTACTTCCGCGGAGAAGGCATCGCCTACTTGACGCTGTGGCTCCACGACTCCCTATCCGAGGATATCACGTCCGTCCTCTACGATGCCTTCGACTACATCGAGGCCGCCCGCCGCGATTCCGGCCGCGTCCTCGTGCACTGCGTCCGCGGTGCCTCCCGCTCCGCCACCATCGTCACCGCCTATATCATGTGGCGCCACGGGTTGGGCTACGAGGACGCGCTGCGGGCGGTACAAGCTGCGCGATCCGTCGCCGACCCTAACCTCGGATTCGCCGCTCAGCTGGTCCAGTGCCAGCGCCGCCTGCTCGTTCGATCCCCCTCAGACTCCGCGGTCAGCACGCCTGGCGCCTCCGGATTGCGCGTCTATCGCATGGCGCCGCACTCCCCTTACGACCCCCTCCACCTCGTTCCCAAATCTGTCGACCCGAGGGCCGTCCCCGATTTTGGCTTCCTCGATTCTCGTGGTGCATTCGTCCTCCACCACGTGTCCTCCAACATCTACGTTTGGCTTGGCCGCGCCTGCGAACCCACCATGGCCAACGCGGCCGCCGCAGCCGCAGACCAGATCGTGCGCTACGAGCATGTTACGGGCAGCATAGTCACCATTAACGAGGGTTCAGAGCCCGCCGAATTCTGGGAGGCCATCCGCGGTGATAAACCCACGGAGTCCAATGACCTTCGAGGTGTTGCGGAGAAGAGAAGAGTGGAACATTATGATCTCGATTATGAGATCTTCCGGAGGGCTCTCAAGGGTGGGGTGGTGCCACCGGCGTCAGGGACTGGCGCCGAGGTGGCTGTACCGGCGACGGAGAGTGGTTGGTTCTTTTTGAGGGATAAGTTCTTTAGCGGTGGGGTCAAGGAGCTCCGGACGAAACTGGCGGAGTGCGGGAATCTGGAAGATGAGGAGCCATTAATGGAGGCAAACGAAGCCTTGCTGTCTCCAAGGTCATTCTCGGGTGAGACGAGCAGGACCCCGTCCCCGTCATCCATCGATTACTCGTTCACCATGTCCACTTTCTCGCCAAACTCATCGTCATCTTCAGATTGGTACCATTTATCCCCTCCGAGGGCGGAGACATACATGGACCAGAATGCTTCTAAGATGAGAACTATAGCTGAACGTAGGGGAAGCAATGCACCGCCCCTAATTTTATTACCGACACTTGATGACAAGAGCAAGAAGCTCTCACCATATGATATAGTGAGGGATTGGTGTCTCTCACCTCCCTTCATTCCGGACGTGGAAGATGAGCATGAGGCAATCAATTTTGAGCGTCTTTCGCTGGACCCTACCGAGCCTCAGGAAATTGAAGAAGATGAAAATTGGGATAGTAGCAAACTCAGTGTTTTGATTCATCCCACGCTTTTCACGTTGCCTAGCATGGATGAAGTTGAACAAATTCATCCTGGGGTCCTTGAATCGAAATTGTTGTTTCTGTTGCTAGCACCAGATCCAAGATGGGGCATGAGAAGGCCCAAGGCAAGCACCATATATTTGTGGGTAGGAAGGGATAGTGGGTACAATATGATTGCCGAAAAGGAGATCGACTCTTATCTGGACACAGTTGGAGCTGAGCGTTTGGAGGCCATGCAACTTCCGACCAATATTCCTGTACAGGTACGAATATGATAATTTATACGTTGTAAACTGCACCTTTCTCTTTCAGGAAAAAAAACGATGAAGAAGAAAAAAAACTGCACCTTTCTACATTAGTTTTCCAGGAAAGTTGTTTGCCAAGAAATTCTGATGCTTCTCCCTTTTACAGAGGTCCATATCCATTTTGTTATGAGATGTTACAGATTCTCTGCAAACACTTTTTCTAGGAAAACTAATTGAGAAGGATGCAATTGATGATGAGCTTTAAACTATTTTTTCCCGTGGATACTAAGAAATAATTGGAACCTAATTCACCAATTAGTGTCATAAGTTCTCTTGACATGGTTTATGTTTATGCCATTTGGTGGATTGGACAGTAGTTGAATTACTTTATCAAGAGAAAAGTATATTCTTTCCATCTTGCATCAATCGACCAAAATTATTTTTGTGCATTAGTGTGACAACAGAAGATTAACAATTCCAAGTAGCAAAACCGTGAGGTACAAAAGAGTACTCATGGTACAGGCTGTGAAAAATCTTGGTGGAAAACATTTCTTCTACTTTGATGTTCGAAATGGATCTTTTATCATATTTTTAGGTTCTTGATCGATAGGCCTTTCTTGATTTCACAATGTTTGACAACTGTTCATAGGTCAATTTCTTGGTTTAATTGAAATGATTTGTGTGGAACTGACAGAATTTGTTTTTGACCAAGCATTGTGAAATCTTAGGAATCTTCTATGGGAAAATTTAAAACCTCTTCTGTCTCCAACAGTGGATAAATGCAAATTAGGAAGTGACATCCAGATTCCTAAGTCATGTCAACCCATAAGAATCCAACCACTTACTGTACCTCTCCGGAAACCATGAATCCAAAGAAAAAAAATGATCAATGTCTTCCTCCAAATACCCACACTACTAAACGGGTGAAGAGGGAAGCACTACTAAATCTCCTCTCCACAATTACGAGCATCCATGAGAGGTGGCCGTCCTCAATCTCAAGTTCTTAGATATGACCATAGCTAGCAAATATGACTATTGACGACAGGTCTTATGCTTGTCAATTATACAACAAGACCACTTTGCAAGCAGTTCCTTATTGGTTTGGCTTAGCTGCTTAGCACATGTACACCAAAGCGCAGATGTAGGACAGGCACACATTAGGTCGCGCAGCAATATGTACTTCACGGTCCGAGTTGCCAGATTGACACTATATGAACTTGTTGAAATGAGTCAATACACCTTGCCACACATTATAGTATCTGGAAGTTTCGACTTGTAATAAATAGGAACGGAACATAAAACTGACCATAGAAGAATCAGTCTTCCACCTCTAGAAAGAAGTTGGACTCCATCCTTCAAAGTGTTTCTCCTCACATTTAATCATCAGGATTCAATCGCGGGCTAAAATTCATCTGTATGCAAGAGGGACCAGATATGGAAGAGGAAGTTTGCATATGCCAGTCTGAAGCTCCATGGAGCATTTGCTTGTTGTCTCCATGCTTCTTCATCCAATCCGGTAGAGTTGGTCCACTGGAGTGCCATGCGATATGAAATCAAATCTTTTAGCATGTAATCACATTCCTTACCCTAATGTCTTTGGGTAAATAAGAATATCGACGTATTTTTGTTTTGCTCTAGGCGTCGTATGATCCATGTAGCCGACCCCACCTAGTGGGATAAGGCTTTGTTGTTGTTGTTGTTTTGTTTTGCTCTAGGTTGTGTCAATAAAAAAAATACTCCCATCCAAATTATTCCATCACCTAATATGTTGTTTTGATCATTACTGTTTCCCAATCCAAATTATGTTGTTTTATGTCCCTAGCTGTGTAGATGTCTAAATTGACACTCTTGAGAGTAAATTGTTTATTAGCATGCCCAGTAACCCAGTTATTGAAATTCTCTGGAATTAAGATGTTCTCAGCTGAAACCTTTCAATCTTTGCTCACAAACAAATTATTTGCCTACTTGAGCTTGCTCTAAAATTGGCAGCTTACCTCTATGGACTAGTGATACAGTATTCATTTCTGAATGTGCTAGGAAATATACTAATGTAATGATGTGTATCAACATTCTCTTGAGCTATGTTCCATTCCTCGAGCAAATATAATGTCTATTAGAATTTTACTATTCAGCTATTTTTTGATCTTTCTCACACACATTGTATCCATTAGAGAAAAGAAGGTTGATTCCTACCGAAAAGACAAAAATGGATAGCTCCTTCCACTTTATGGTCTTTTTTTCCCTTTTTTGCAGTTTACTGTTAGTTATCTTTTCCCGTATATGACATTTCATTTACTTTCCTCTCTATCTTGTTTTTGTTGGTTGTGCTCAATAGATAATCAGAGAGGGCCAAGAACCGGAAGAATTCTTGAATCACCTCTTCTCGTTCCAACATGCAAAGAAGAGCAGCAACTGAGGAAGTGAACAAGACGGCCTTTTCACTTGCCCTCTTTGCCCCTTTCTGTCAATAGGTGAGGCGGTTATGGCAACCTCTGAAGGTATAACCTTATTTCTGTTTTCTTTTTTTTTTTTCAAATAGAACATGTGCAAAGTTTTTTGCAAAACTGATTTATACAAAGAGAAATAGTGCAATGATAGTAAACAGAGATGTAGAGGAGCAGCGTAACACAAAAGTACCTGTGTGCTGACAAATTGGGCAAATAGATAGCAACACATGTTACTTGACATTTCAAATCTCGTGCAGCCTATCTCATGGTAGCAGGTGGGTTGTCACAAAAAGATTAAAAGAATTGCGGTTCCAAGTCGCTCAAATCTCCCCCAAGTCCTAACCTTGTTTTTTTCACGTCCCATCATTTATAGCTTTTGCATCCTTTTAGTGCCCGAGATGTCCCACCACTATAATGAGTTTATCTCATGCTCATACCCTATTTTATATATGCTCGAGATTAGTAGAAGGTTTTAAGCATTACATGTGGAGTTTACGGTTAAAAGTCCACTGTTGTCATATTATTGTTACTTTTCATATTTTGATTAAAGTTAATTTCAGAAATCAAATTGGGACAATAATTTTAATTATGTGATCCAAATTTCAAGTTATCAATTGATTGATCTAAACAGATGATTAAATGTTAATTTTTTAAGTGGAATGGCACCTTTGTTCACCAAGGCCTTATTTGGTACGCAGATAATGCATGAGAATAAGGACTTATTCTCACTTTTATTGTCAAACATCAATTCTGTACACGAGTATAAAAAAAAGTAGAGATGAATTTGTTCTTGTTAACAAAGTGAAAATAAATGTATATTATTTTAGAACTCATTAACTTTTTATCTAACAGGACTTATGCTATCTCGTGAAACTCGGACAGGTTAGACCGAGATCTAGGTTCAAATCCAATTCATGAGCCACACTCAATCACCCTCTTGATTTGATTTGAAGTAGCCAAATTTTCACTAACCAAACGGTGCGATTACAATGAGCCAACCCACATTGGAATATTCAAAACTAAGTGATTGTTTAATGCGTTATTAATTTAATTAATCAATAATTTAGATCTTCATTTAAATATATTATCACTATTTAAATTAACAGTAATATGGCATAGAATGTTTGACAAGTATTGGTAATATAAATAATTATTAAAATAATTACAGATAAAATTATCAAAATATTTTTAAAAATTATTTTACATTTTCATATCATAAAAATTATTTTACATTTTCATATCATAAATAAACAAGTAACAAATAAAAAAGTGAATATAAATAAAATGAGATAAAATTAAGAATTATTTGAAAAAAGTTTTAAATAAAATTAAAGAACTTGAAATGTATATTTTTGTTAAAATGTATGTAAACCAATTCGCTAAAAAGTGATCACTCTGCATGCTATTTGGATTATTAGTGTAATAATAATTAAGATTAATAGAGCAATTAAAATGATCTATAATTAGTGTAATGCTGATTTATATATTTATACTTAATTTTTTATATTAATGTATAATAATATTTATTTTATTTATTTTTATTTTACATATATACCATGTTATTTTTGTTAATTTATTGTTAACCGGTTTGAGTATCCGGTTAACGGATTGATCTCTGGTCCAGTAAGTACAATTTTTCTGACATCCTTCTTTAATTATTTTAACAAAAAGTGAGCACTTTCGTTATGCCAGAAATGTTAACATCCATATTTATAATGATTTTTGAATAATTATAAGGTACCTATAAATATTGAATAAATAGTCCAAGCTGCCAACTGTTGCTAATTTTGGTCGTGTGCCCATGCCTCTAACTCGGATCGTATACTTGTTTATTAGCAGGTGTTTTAAATAAATTGGTGTAAAAAAACAAGCAGGATGCAACGAGGTTCTGTAGAAGAAAGTTTGAGGGCCAAAATTGCTGAGACACGGGGCAAGAGGGCAGTAACATGAAATTTGACTGCAAAAAGATACAAATTTAACTTCATAATTAAAATTACACGTAATGCGCTAACAACAACTGGCCGTTGTCAAGAAGTCCCCTGAATTGAATACATATATACAGTTTGCAGCATGTGTAGTGTGCATCAAGAAATTTGTATGGTAATGCATCGTTCATCAGGTTCTGGTAAAGAACGGATGCATGAGAGCTTCTCGAGCCACGAGTCTATAAGCAGGGTCGTACTTCAGAAGGCCTTGTAAAAGATCAATGAAGTCACCAGCCGAATGGTCCACATGGTCCATTACCAAATTCTGTAATGATTGAAGAAAATTAAAGCATGAGCTACTTTGTTCCAAGACTGTTCAAAGCAAGAAATGACACAGCAAAACAAGACTTCTTACCTGAAGTCTAGGTAGTTTGCTCACAGCTTCTAAACTCTTCCTTGATGATGCTCCCTCGGGCCAGTTCAATCGATTCTTTCTAATGTACTTCTCGGCATGTCGACTAAAAAATAAATTAACCATAGAAAACGTGAGTTCCGATTCAGCTAAAGAGGAAATTCGCTTGTCAGGTCAGACTGATGGAGAGAGGGAATAATAGATATCATTGGCTGAACTTACTCTGCCTTTCTCAACATGTGATATGGCAGAGGACCTAACACTCTCTCCATCATTGCCAAGTGTTCCAAGTTTTCATGGGTCTGAAACAATGCTTCACCCTACAAGAAACCCCATGCACTCTCAAGTGATCTAGAAACCTCATTTCATCAGAAGTAATAACGATGTTTTCGTCTCAGGAAGACGCACCGAGCAAAGTTCCACAAGGATACAACCAACACTCCATATGTCACAAGGATAGCTCCATCCCAGTCCTGAAGGAAAATAAACGTAGCACATAACATGGTCAACCAAATTGGTCTGGACAGATTTTAGAAGAAAAGATACAAGGAATTTCTTTAATTACCTAATATAACCTCAGGAGCCCTATAGTGCCTTGTAGAGACTACATAACTTTGGTCTGGGCAATCATATATCGTGCTCCCAAAATCAATTACCTTAATGGCGCTGGATTTTGGCAACCTTTTGAAATAGGAACCCTCTTTAAAGGGGCGTGATGAAACCTGTAAGTATAATAACAAATGAAAAATTAATATATTGATCTACGAAAACATGCATTTCAACTCAAAACAGCAGCAGCAGTATGTTCAGTCACAAATAGAAAACTATAAACATGAAGGCATAAAAGTAATACTTTGAAGTCAGGTACTTTAATGTCCTCCGAGGAAACAAGAAGAACATTCTCAGGCTTTAAATCAGTGTGAATGAACTGCAAGTCATGCATAACTGCGAACAAGGGAATTAAAATGTAACAAATTGTAGTGAGTATTAACTTATAGAATAGACCCTGTTAGCAACTCAACCCACTACAGATAATAAGAACCGTACATAAAAAGCTATACTACAAACTATTCCACAACATAATCAAGCCGACACGAGGCAAGATCATAGATGGAAATAACTTGTATCAATTTCATGCCTAGCTGAAGATCAATTGATAAAGATATGTGAGAGTAATGTTCACACACATGCTACAGATTCCAATAGTTGCTTGGCAAGCTCTCGAACTAGATGAATTGGAAATGGGCGATAGCCATTTTTGCGTAGGTAATCGTATAAACTTGGTCCAAGCTTCTCAAATACCTGTTGGAATCATTTAGTTCACAACACATCCCCCAATGATATTCGGGAAAGCTGGTGAAACCTCACAGATTAATTATATATATACTTACAATACATATATGATTACGATAGGCAAACCAGTCCCGGATTTGCACACAACTGCAAAAATCACCAACCTCTCATATATTGATTATCTTAAACCTACAAATAATAGCAATATGGCAAAAGAAACTGACATAGAAGACTTACCGACTTGCATTTTCATCATACTTGCCAAGTTGCTGAAGCACATCAATCTCAATCATAGCAGCATCTCGATACTTATTAATGCCACGGACAATTTTTATTGCTACCATTTCATTTCGCTCCCTATCCCAGCATTCCAGAACCCGACCGAATGTACCTGAGAGAGACAAAACACGGATTCCAAATGGGAAATCTGAGTAAGATGTCCCCTAAAAATAAACAAAAGATTTAAAGAACTCCAATCTTACCTTCACCCATCTTGCTGTGAATCCGATCTGGCAAAAAGACCAAAGAAAAGAGTTATGAAATGCCTGGAAAGCAGCAAAATGTGGCACTCCCAAAGATGCCATAATTCAGAACTAACAGTTCACAAGTATGGTACTTCTTTACAAGTCAAACCATATAAACAATTGAAATACCGAAATTGCCAAGATAATGATGCTAAAATGAGTGATGAAATTGCACAAATTGATCATAATGCATTATGCAACTACAGTAAGGGAACGGATAACATAATAGTTAGCATTTTTTAAAAAGTGATCCCAACAGACACTAAACAAAAAAATGATGAAGCCTGCTACATTTGTGTCTAGCTCACACGTACTTAGATCCTTGAATCTGAATCCCTAACAATTAGAATGCAACAATGTGAAAGACTAACAGATAAAAGAAAATTTGGGAAGTCATGGTAAGTATAATTACAGCGAGAGGTTAAATTCTCTCCAACTGCAAACACATAATGTCCATCCTTATCATCTTCTCTCTGAGGGGGTGAAGCATATCTCTCCACATCTTTAGCATATTTACTGTATTCCGAAGAAGCCCCAGAAGAAGATAACAAGCTTGTGGCACCTCCAACTTCTCGTCCACATAGCATACCTATTTGAGCCTACACATAACCATCCACTTATTGTCCCACTCATCAAACAAAATCATTTCATACCTCAGTTGCTCCCTTAAATTTTTGCTCAGCTAAGGGCATAGATCGCAAAGTAGTCAACACCTCAGAAGAAGAAACAAAAGAAAAAAAAGGCAGGCATTATGCATGTACAAACAAAACACTTGTCTAGTAATGTAAGAAAATAAATTCATTAACCGGGATCTAATGTCACGGATCAAGAGCAATTCGTGTCAATACTAAAAAAATTCAGCTCTAAACTCCAATTTTCTGCTCATACCACAAACGTCATTGTATGCGTGAGAAAGAACAAGATTAAAGAACTACAATTAGAGCAATATATCATCATTCAGTTGGAGTTAAAAGATGACAAACCTCAGGAAGTTGACCAAGCAACTACCATTAAATTATACAAACCAATAAAATAGCGAAATTCACCTTGATCACGAAAAAAATTCTGCAGCATATCTTCGATTAGGTTATAACAATAAAATCTCACATATTTTTTCTCAATATGAAGAAGAAATCTGGCATGCAAAACATATCTTTGAATATCCTAGCAATTCAAAAAGACTAAGTTTACGAAATTTAACAACCCATTGAATCAATATAAATACACGGGTAAGGAACAAAAAGGAGAATATTGAACTACAAGAAAAACCTCAATAGAGATAAATCTAATCACGACCAAATAAACATGATTAAAAGAAAATTAATCATGCTGAGTAAGAAAAAATCGATAGTAAAATTATATAAACACCCCAAACATTACAACAACATATGTCAGAGACATCGTGTGCCCGATCAAAAGTAAAAACGATACGTTGTTACTAATAACACGATGCGAAATCCGATCTTTAAGCCCCTAATTAACATAAATAGCACGCATATCTTGCAGATCCATTATAAAGCCTCAATTAAAAGAGGCAAAGTTAGACAATGATTCATTAACAAAAGGCGACACGATTCAACCAGATCCAAGTAAGTTTCCATCAGAACTGTCGATTAGTTACAAGGAGCGTAGAAGCAATTTACAGAAAGAAATCTGAAGGAAGAAGAGGCAATACCATGGCGATCTCAGGGCCGATGTCCCACCCGACGACACGCCGACGCTTCCTTGGACGGGGATCAATATGGATCTGCTGCGGCATCTCCGCCAGGCACTCTTTCTCCATGACCGAAACTTGTGATCTAAAAAGAAGAGAAATCACGAACGAAGATGAAATAGAAGAGATTTTTCTTTTGGTCGATTCCCTCTGCTTCGGCCGCACGAATAAATAGGAACGCAATTCCAACCCTAATCGGAATAATTTTGAGGGGATTTGGTGTCCGTATTGATGTTGGAGAGAGAACAAACTGCCTGCGTTCCGAAACACTCCTTTTTCCTGGACCGATTCCATGGGCCTAATTACGGATTCAAATCGGCCCATATAAACTTTTTCTTTGCTTTTCCTTTTTCTGGTGTGTGTGATTTTCGCTATTATTTTTAATTTTGTTTTTTTTTTATATAAAACCATATATATATAGAGAGACTAAGGGTGAACTGTTTCACAGCCCAAAAAATTATGTCGAATATGTTTTTGAATGTCTTTTCAATCTGGAAAAAGTTTTATGATTTTTTTATAAATACTTATTGTACGCTCGGTATTTTTTTTATCAAATGTTTTTCTAGGAAGTCATCTAGTCATTTTGTGCCTCCACGAGTCAATATATCACAAAACTAAAAATAAATAAATTGTAACATAAGAGTTAACATAAACAGTTATTTTTTTATGAAATTCAACATGTCAAATATATTTTGGTCATATTCCCTTTATTTTCAATGCATTTTAGAATAATTCTAGAATATTTTTTAAGGGAATATTTTCTAAGTTGTTACTATTCAGGATTAAATTAATGGATTTAATGGGCATCATACGCCTCCTCAGGCGTATGATGGCCATACGCCTCATCCCCACCGTCCGATTAGATCGGACGGTGTGTAGGATCGAAAAGTCGATATTACATTCATTTAAAAAAGTTTAAATTATTTAAAACAAGCAAAAGTTAAGAGCATTCTAATACTCTCAAGTCTAACAACGTAGGCAAAAGTTTCTTCAAAATCAATTTCTTCTACTTGTGAATAACCTTGTGCTACAAGTCTTGCTTTATTTCTTATTATGATGCTATTGTCATTTAGTTTATTTTTAAACACCCATTTTATACCAATTATTAGATAGTCTTTTGGTCTTTCTACTAGTTTCCAAACTTGATTCCTTTCAAAATTATTTAATTCTTCATGCATAGTGTTTTATCCAATTTGAATCATTCAAAGCATCATCAATGTTACTAGGTTCAAATTGAGCAAGAAATGCCGAAAAAACACATAAATTTTTCAAAGAATTTCTAGTCCTTACACCTTCATTTATGTTACATATAACTTGATCCAGTGGATGTGATGATGCATGTTTCCAATTTCTTGGAATGATTTGATTATCCTTCACTTGTGGTTCTTCCATTTGTTCCACATTTGAATTATTCATTCTCTTTTTTTCCAATTCTTCATTTTGAATTTGTATGTCTTCAAGGTGTCGTTCCACTTCAACTATTTCTTCTTCATCATTCACTTGCTTGTTCATAAAAAAATTATTAGTTTCATTGAATTTAACATTAATAGATTCTTCAACAACTAACGTCCTTTAGTTATATACTCTATATGCTTTACTAGTACTAAAGTATTCAAGAAATACATCATCATCACATTTTGCATCAAATTTGTCTAATTTATCTTTAATATTCAAGATATAACATTTACAACTAAACACCTTGAAGTAAGAAATATTTGACCTTTTCCATATAAGATTTCAAAATACGTTTTCTTTTCAAGGGGTTTAAGTAAGATTCTATTTAAACCATAACATGATGTGTTTACGGCTTTCGTCCAAAAATACTTAGGGAACTTACTTTCATTTAAAATTGTCCTAGCCATTTCTTGAATAGTTCTATTTTTTCTTTCTACTACTCTATTTTGTTGAGACGTTATAGGTGTAGAAAAATTACATGTAATTCCATTTTCTTCACAAAACAATTCAAATTTGTAGTTTTAAATTCACCTCCACGATCACTTCTAATTTTTGCAATTCTCAACTCAAGTTCATTTTGTACTCTTTTTGCAAATTTAAAAAACATGCTTATAATTTCATCTTTACTTGTAAGAAAAATAGTCCAAGCAAAATGAGAGAAGTCATCAACAATCACAAATAGATATTTCTTTCCACCTAAACTTACAACATCAATAGGTCCAAATAAGTTAAGATGTAAAAGTTCTAAGGACCTATGTGTACTAATAACATTTTTTAATTTGAAAGAGCTTTTGATTTGTTTACCTTTAAGACATGAATTACAAAAATTATTTTTTTCAAATTTAATTTTAGGTAAACCTCTAACTAATTCATGACATGAAAATTTATTTAACAACTTAAAGTTTACATGTCCTAATCTTTTATGTCAAAAATTTATATCATAATGTATAACACTAAGACATTTTTCACTTTTCCAATTTTCAAAGTCAATCTTGTATACATTATTATATCTAAAACACATATGTAAAACTTTTTTGCTTTCATCTAAAATTAAACATTTGTCCTTTTCGAAATTCACTAAGTAGTTTTTATCACACAAAAGTTATGTTTTAAATTTTCAATTAGCCAAACATTTTCTAAATATATTTTGTCATTCTTACCAACATTACCTATGACAATTACTCTACCTTTGCTATTATATCCAAAGGTGACTCTTCTTCCATTTTTCTTTTCCAATATAATGAAGTTTGATGGGTCACCCGTTATATGTCTTGAGCATCCATTATCTAAATACCATTTGCCTTCAATTTTCTTTGGAGCTCCCTACAAGAAAGTCATTAAGATTCTCATTTTTTTGGTACCCAAATTTGCTTGGGTCCAATTTGGTTAGTGATGATTCTTTTAGAGACCCAAATCTTCTTCAAACAATTATTTAATCACATTCTAACTTTGCATTCATAAGAGTAATGCCCTTGATAGCCACAATGAAAATAAGTAATATGTGATTTCGTATGAAGATTTTGTGATGCTTTAACAAATAGAATCCTTTTATCCTTCTTAGTATCAAATGAGCTAAAACCAAGTCCATTTTTGTTGAAAGGTCTTCTTTGTGTTGATAGCATTGCATCTAGCATTTTTTCAC
The DNA here is from genome assembly GCA_030549335.1 of Pontederia crassipes. Classification (NCBI taxonomy): domain Eukaryota; kingdom Viridiplantae; phylum Streptophyta; class Magnoliopsida; order Commelinales; family Pontederiaceae; genus Pontederia; species Pontederia crassipes. Next base: position 8,395,137 of record CM060189.1, read on the forward strand.
TATTTGTAAATTTTTTAAGGTTACCTTTTAAAATACTATTCTCATTTTTCAAAGTTTCAACACTACAAGTTTATTTTTCATAAGATAATTTTAAGGTATTATTTTTCATTTTTAAAGCTTCAATCATAAATTTCAAACTAGAATTCTCATCACTTAATAAATTACAATTTTCACAAACTCTAGTATCATGTTTATTTTTCAGATTTTTTAATTCTATTTTCAAATCATCATGCTTCTTTTTAAGACATCTATATTTATCTATAAGAATTCTAAACTCATTATGCATATCAAAAGATTCGCTATCACTAGATTCGGATGAGTTAGATAATACCTCATAGCTATTTGTCATTAGACATATGTATGTTTCTTCATCATCACTTGAGGAGATATTTGAGTCATTTTTTTCATCTTCACTTTCATCCCAAGTGGTTTGAAGAGTTTTCTTTTTGTTCTTCAAATTTTCTCCTTCTTTTTCCTTCTTAGCTAGATTTGGATACTCATTCTTATAATGTCCAACCTTTTTGCATTCAAAGTAAGTCACTTGATTTTTACTTGATGATCTCCTTTTATAAAAGTCACCTTTTTCTTTTGCTTGGCAAATGTAAGATATTTGTCAAGCTTTTTTGCATACAATGCTAGCTTCTTCTCATCTAGAATTTCATCTTCTTCACTTGTTTCACTTTCATCCATCTTTGCTTTCAACGTCAAGTTTTTCATTTTAAAAATATTGTTTCTTCATCTTCCTTGACTCTAATCTCATAAGTCAAAAGTGATCCTATGTGATCATCAAAATTTAACTTGTTTAAATTCTTCTCTTCAATCACGGTTCGTTTTATATGCCACTTGGAGGAAAGGGACCTGAGAAATTTCTTCACTTTTTGAGAGTTAGTCCGTGGCTCGCCCAAAGAGGTTAAGCCATTCACAATATCATTAAAACACACAACCATTTCATTTATAGACTCATTTTCATTCATCTTAAAAGAGTCATATTGATGATTCAAAATATTAAGTCTAGACTCTTTAACCTTATCGGTACATTCATGTGTAATGATAAATTTTCTCCAAATCTTATAAGCACTTTGACAATTTGAAACACGATTAAATTCCGTTGCATCTAAGGCACAAAAGAGATGATTTTTTGCTTTCCAATCTAATTTCACAAGTAGTCTTTCGCCTTCGGTGTATTCCAAAGGCGACTTTCCATGCAAATCAAAACCATTTTCAATTATATCCCAAATATCAATATCAATAGAGCATACATAAGCTTGCATTCTAATTTTTTAATAAGCAAAATTTGAAGCATTAAAAAGTGAAGGGCGATTTGTGGATTGACCTTCACCCAAGGTAAAACCATTTAATGCTATAGCTCAAAAGATGTTTAAATCTTTAAAACACGAGCAACAAGGCTCTGATACCAATTGTAGAATCGAAAGCACCAAGAGGGGGGGGGGGTGAATTGGTGTATAAATAATTTAAAATCGAAAAAGACGTAGAAGCAAATTTATAGCGAATGTGATTACAAGTAAATAAATGATAAGTAATAAAAGCAAGAGAAGAGAAAAACGCGATATGTTAACGAGATTCGACCCAACTACTTGGCTTACGTCTTCGCTCCGACTTTCCAACCTTGAGACCGTCGGAGATCCACTAGCCTTCTCTTTTCTTATAAGGAGAGAAAAATCCTTTCTACACCACAATGCCTACTTCTTCATTCAAGAGGTAAGACACACCTCTTCTTACAAGGAGCGCTCAAAATTATCTAAACAAGAATTTCCTCCAAGGCTCTCTTTTTACAAAGAATAATCTCACTAAGAAACTAGAAGAGGGAATGAATGATTTGCAACTTTGGCTCAAGAAAAATGCGTTGGATGTGAAGGGAGCTCTAGAATAATTTGCTTTATTTGAATGATCTTCAGTCAATCTTTTGAATCTCTTTTATAAGATTCTCTTGAAAATTTGGCCGTTGTAAAGTAATTAAAAAAGATTGCGCTGTCAACTTTGAATCAGTCGACCGTTTTAATAACAGTCATCCGTTTTGCACAGTAACTAGCCGTTATCCGGTCTATCACATCTTCACCGGTCGCCCATTACAAAATTGATCGTCCATTTAATACAAAATTATATCCGTTATTTTATCTTTTCTATACAGTTTACCATTGATCGTAAGTCGTAAAAGAATTATAGTCGTTCTTGCTTCCATAACGGTCGTCCGAAAGTGAATCGATCGACCGATGTTGAAGTCCAATACATTCTGTGATTAGCGATCGATCCAATCTTCCATTTCGATTGTCCTATCTTCATAACGGTCGACCGATAATAGATCAGTCGCCTGTTTTTCAAGTTTGATCCTTTCTGTGATTAGCGGACGTTCCATCTTGTATTTCGGTCGTCCATTGTCCTCAATAACGATCGACCGGTTATAAATCGGTCGCCCATTTTTTATAGTTTCTTCCTTTATGTGATTAGCGATCGTTCCATCATCGATTTCGGTCATCTATTATCTGTCATAACAGTCGACCGATATAGTATCGGTTGCCCGTTTTTACAACAGAAAAAACTTCGGCTATTTTTCTTCGAAAAATATTAAACATGTTCACACTATCACTTCAAGCATCATTAGTACATCATCTTTCTTCTTTGTTATCATTAAAATACATAGAATATGGTCTTGAGACCAACACGGTGGGCGCTTAAGGTGGAGCGGTGGCGACGAGATGACAGTGGGCGACGAGATGACCGTGGACGATGAAGCGATGATTGCGGCGAGGCGCGAGCGGTGACGGCGACGACGATGAGGCGAGGCCGGCCGATTGCACGAGATCCGATGAGGCGAGGGCTGCAATCGACTATCCCCCTTTCTCTCTGATCGATGGCAAGGGCGACAATCGCAGGCTGCAACTCGATCGTGCACGCAGAGGTCGTCATCGTCGTCGACTTGGCCGACGATCATAGGGGACGCTCGCTGGTGGCAGGCTCGGAGGAGGTTAGAGCGCCGGCGGCGATGATGACGTTCAGAGATGGGGACGGCGGCAACGGCGGCGACGACGGCAGTGCTTGGAGGAGAGAAGGGGAGATGCATCAGCCGTCGTCGCCTCGTCGCCGTCGTCGGATCGGGGTATAAGGAGAGAGATTGGGTCGCCTCGTATCTCCGTCGTCGTCGCTCGTGCCTCGCTGTCGTCGCCGCTCGCGCCTCGTAGGGGACGCTCGCTGGTGGCAGGCTCGGAGGAGTCGTTGCCGCTCGCGCCTCGTAGGGGACGCTCGCTGGTGGTAGGCTCAGAGGAGGTTAGAGCGCCGGCGGCGATGATGACGTTCAGAGATGGGGACGGCGGCAACGGCGGCGGCGATGGCGGTGCTTGGAGGAGAGATGGGGAGATGCATCGGCCGCCGTCGCCTCGTCGCCGTCGTCAGATCGGGGAGAAAGGAGAGAGATTGGGTCGCCTCGTAATGATTTGGAATATATTTGATTAGAGTGTTGTTAAAGAAGAAGGAATATAATAGATGGAAAGGCAAAGTAGATGAAAAATAAAGGAAAATGAACATGAAGGATGACTTTTTAAAGCAAAGATGTATCTTCTATGGATTCTTTCCTAGGAGACGATCTCATAATTGAGCTAGTTGAATAGGAGGATCATTATAATTATAACCTTTCATAATTTTTTGTCAAAGAAGATTCGGTGCCCTATCATTAAGGGTGCTTGAAGGAATGAATGATTCTCCAAAATATTCATAGTGATTAAGACGAACTATAGGGGTGATGGTGAATAAACAATTTTCATATAAAAAATTACTACAACATTCTTATGCATTATGAACTTCTCAAAAACCTTATTGCTCTCATAAAAAAACTTTGTTTCATATAAAATCCGTCCAAAATTTGAATCCGGGCTTCATCCGTTTGTTACATGATTTTAACGGTCTAAACAGTGTCTGAATCATCTTAGGAATGAGTTTTCACGGCTCGTGAGAGGTTTTTCACGGCCCTTACGGTGTAGAAAATATAAACTTCACAGCCATGACCCGGGACAACTTCCTGGCTAAAAAATTGTATTTTAACGGCTGAAAATGAGTTTCACGACACTGTTTCACAGTTCGTGAAATGCTCTTCACGACCCGTAACAGCCAAATTCCAACATTGCGCAGCTTCCTTGTTTTTACTTTCTGACTCCGTTTGAACTTTGGTTTTGAGCGCGATTTTTTTTATTGGCTTTGTAGTTCAGTTTCTTGCTTCCTAAACAATAAAATATAACGTTTGGATAGATTTTTATTTTTGTAAAATTAATGTAAATAAGCCCATAAAATGATGCACGCTATTAGAAATTGATTCAAAATGAGATTAAATGTATTACTAAATATATGTTGTGTTTTGTCCGCATCAAATGCTTTATTTTTTGGTACTGGACAAATATTTTTGTAACATATGAATGGGCTATAGATAAGCTTGGCATTTTTCTTTTCATCCTGGATCCATATCTTTCTTTTTGTGAGGGATAAAGTGGGTAGACATAAATTTAAAATATCTCGTCTCTTTTGGATCCATACCTTATAACGCCTCAAAATTCGATCTCTCGCGTGATAAAATCTTCTTTCGGTCACTACTTTCTTTGACATTTTTTTACTCTTTCATTGACATAAATAGTTAACAAAAGTGACACGTAAGCGGAAAACTTAATAAATAAAATAATATAACAAATAAATAAAATGTGAAAGCTAAATAGATAAAAGTATATCCACGTATAAAAATTTATGTCATAAGTACAACTCTATAGGTTCAATCCAAATAGAAATACAACTCGATATAATAAAAGGAAAAGACTCCATAACTACTCTAGATAATCATGTGCACACGTCACCAAGTTGTAGTTGTCACACACACCAACTCAACTAGCAATTCAATCATGTATATATGGGGATCATACAAACTTGCTTGGTGTTAAGCACCACAAATACACCTTTCAGAAACTACAAAGTCAGACTATATATGATGTTTATCAGGTCAATAACTACAAAGTATTGAAATTCTTGCGTTTGGCTGTGGCGAAGCATTAGAAAATCAGTCCTCCCAACATGACAGATGGAGATGGACAAAGCATGACAACAAGATCGAAGGGGGTGCCGGTGGAGAACAAATGAAGAGAGAGAAAAACAATGCCTACCTCTCGTTGACTCGCTGAACCAATTTGCTTAAACCATTCTTCTTCGTTTGTTTCATTTGAAGAGGGCCCTTGATCTCCACATCAACGATGCCTCAGTTGTGGAGTAAAACAGCCTCCATAGGCTAAACCCCTTTTTATATACCTTATATATATAACTTTATACATCTTTGGTATATGTACGTTATTTAACCTTTTGATATATACATTTTTTGCTCTCTACACATATAATTCCATATATTTTTATTTCATATTAATTAATATGTCCATAAATACTTTGATCACTTTATTTGTGTCTTAATATATTTTGACAATCCTTAATTATATAATTATTTTTATATTAAACCCAATGTCAAAATTATGTTTCAATAATTACTATTTTAAAAGAGTAGTATCATTATAATTTCATTCAGCATGGTTAGATTCATAATAAATGATGAATCTATTTTTTTTTTCGATTCGAATTTAGTGATGATGGACGAAGGTCTGATGCCACTTAAAAGTGGCATTGAACCCTAAAAACAAAGTAATCAAATTATTGACAATTAAAAAACAGCTATTTCTTATAAAAAGAAACAACAGTCGCATGCTTTCAAGGGAAACGTTACAGAAAATTCGTAGACATTTTTTGTTTTTTTTTGTTTTCCTTCTCGAGTACAAGATGCAATGTTAACTAATTGCTAAACCCAAGAGGAGCTGCATGCATGCATTGCTTACGTGTGTAAACAGATCAACATTGCCCGTGATCAGTTGTTGCAGCAGCGGTAGAGGACGAACTCCTCCATGGGGCGCCTGCACTCGGCGCAGACCACCTTCTCCTTGATCCTGCCGGTGTCCCCCGGCAGGATGAGGCGGGTGCAGTGCTCTGTTGTGTGGAAGGGAGCCAGCGCGTCCGTGAGCGCGGCCACGAAGCCCACGGCCTCCGCGTTCGTCTTCCAGTCGCCGAACTGCATCAGGCAGTCGAACATCTTCCTGCCGTCGGCCTTCACCATCTCGACGGAGCCCCTGCTGATGAGCGCCCACCCCTCATCGCCGCCGTCGAAGGTGAGCATGGTCATGACCTCCTGCATGATGGGGTCCTCCTCGATGGTCCACCCGTGCTGCATCTTGGAGCGTCACATGCTCTCCAGGCGCGACCAGAAGAACCACATCATCACCGGGTCTTGCCAGTAGCCGCTCAGTTTCTCCTCCGCGATCACGCTGATGGCTTTCTTCACGCGTCTGGGGTCACTCTTACCCACGTACACCATCTCCAGGGGGAACCCGGCCTCCTGCGACACGCGTCTAAGGAGCGCCGTAAATCTCCTGATCCACTCGATGTTCTCTCCGCCGTACAGGCAAACGTGCCGACCTTCTTTTGCCTTATAAATCAAAACAGGAAATTTGATGAGCGAGGAAGCCAGTCACCGTTAGATATGCAAAATCTTGTACGTGCGTAAACGTACCCATGTAAGGATCGCAGGATCTATTCTGTCCACCAAGAAGTCGAGCCGCCAGGTCTCTTCTTTCCAGAGCGCCTCCTCCTTGTTGTTGGTGAAAGGGAAGGCGAGGCTCCCCCATATCCACATCATGTGCAGGGCATTGGGGCATGCCACCTTGCCCTGAGGGTCCAAGACCACCAGCATGGGCTTCTTGTCGAAGTGCCAGACGTCCCGGATGTACTTGCTCACCGGCGGTGCGACCAGCGCATGGTTGTGCGGCGAGTACCAGGGCATTGCGGAGGCCAAGCGGTTGAAGGCCTCTTCCCTGGCCGGCAGCCACGGGACGTGCCTGTCGATGATGGGCAGCCATACGACCTCGTAGCTCCTCGCGACCTTCCCCTGGTGCGTGTCATTGTATATCTGGATCAGGACCCACAGCTCCTCGTGGGTGATGTCCAGATCAGATATGAACAGCATCACGATCTTCCTCCTCAGCACGTCGACGCCGACCCGCCTCTTGGTCGATCCGTCTATCAGGGGGAGATCGTCCATGGATTGCATGAGTGCCTTGAGTATTTTCATGTTGTCAAGGTGAATTGCCTCGAACAGGTGCACCAATATCTGATACGCGTCAACGTTTTTCCTCTCATCTGCACCAACAGGAACATACAGCATTACTAGCTAGTAGCTACATATAAGATCACATATATAAATGCTTCAAAAATATCGATTACGAGAGTGCCAGTTTTAGCACGGAATCAACTGACCGATGTGTCGATAGCACAAGTCAAGTTGCTTCGTGAGGTGCCCATGGATGTTATTGAGCTTGTGCGCTAAACTTGAAAGCTCCCACACTTCAGTAGTAGAGCTAATATGCCTGCAGCGATGAGAAATCGATCTGAAATTAGGAACCGCATGTCTGTGGATGTGAATTGCTTAAATGAAAGGCAATGGCTGGGCTTACTCGTGGCCTAAGCCTATAAGAGCAAAGGTCTGCGAAGCACAGGCGATCATGCTGCGAACTATCCAGTAAACGGCGTTGGGGATGTGGTCCATGGCCATGGCCATGGCCATGTCAGGGGTGTCAGGCGAAATGTACTCGGAAGGGAGCTCCCTGAACTCAATGATGCACTTGGTGACATCCAGCACTGCCTTGATCAGGTGGTTGATGGCGTCGAACCGGGGCTTGAGGACGTCAGTGTGCTCAAGGATGTCAGGGAGCTGCTTGAGGAGCGCCACTGACTTTGCCAAGGGATTCACAGTGTGGAGCTGCGCAGTGAGCCAAAACTCTCCATAGCTCACAGAGAATGCTGCTAGTGCTAACACCAGCTTTGCATCCCAGGTGTAGTTTGATAACGTGTGGAATAAGGCCAGTGTCGTCGCATGAGCATCTGATCCACCACTGCAACAACAACAACAACAAAGTCTTATCCCACTAGGTGGGGTCGGCTACATGGATCATACGACGCCTATTCGTTGATCCATGTTCATAAGATTCGACATGATTTTATGTTGACTGTCGGGGCCTAACACAGCAACAACACCATAATAATGATCTGATCCACCACTGCACTTGCAAATAATCTGAAACAACACCAGACGACATAATTGCTTAATCTGATCAGATGCCACACAGCAACAAGAAAGCATTCCTGTAATTAGAGACTATAATGATGATGATGATGATGATTATTCAGATGACATTTCGGTAATTAGAGACTATAATGATGATGATGATTCAGACTGAATTCTGTCACTCAATACCACTGGAAGGATGACAATGAATGAAGAATAAATTTAAGTAATCATAGAACCATGCTTAATACCTCGTAAGAAAGTTTGTGGATGCATGTCAGCGCTTCAATCATTCCACGAACATCGGCGTGATGTATTTTGTCTTCCACAACTTCCAAGTTGGCCTGTGCTGGTGCCTACCGACATTATGACATATATATGATCTGTTTTTCTGAGGTTTATTATTACTGAATGCTGCAGCTGAGAGTTGGTGGGTTAAATGCCTTGGCAGGCATGAAACAGAATTCATGGGAGCTTGATACTCCTCAGGTCCAAAGGTGTTATTGACTACTTTTTTTCTTCTTCCAATAAACTTGATTATGTATTGTTAGCTTAATAATTAATGTGTTGAGAAAATATGAGAACCTCCACATACTTGTCTTTTTTCACTTTATTCTTTCATTTTAGTTGTGCATAATTAATCAGAAGCTTTTTAGTAATGTAATCATCTACTGTAATTCAAAATAAAAGGGAACATTTAATGCACTTAGCAATGTCGAGTACTAAAGCCAGTGACAGTCACCGGATAATGTCTGCGCTACATTGCGAGGCATTTAACATTTTTTCTATTTAACTTATTTACATGCACTAGACTATGATTAAGCATAGCATAGAGAAATCATTAACTGTGGAAGGTAGCAATCATATATGGACTCTAAATTTCCAACAATTTTTGGACATAATACAGACACATGGGAAGGAAATACATACGTCCCCAAACATCAACATTCTGACTTCTAACTGACTTCATCAGAAAAAGGGTGAAACCAAGTAGCTGTTCACCCATCAAAGCATTAACAAATGGTATCCATGTTGAAGTTGCCAAGTTGCTGGGACCATTGTGCCTATTCCTGGGTTGCAACATGCCTCACTGAAAATAAAATTCCAAAATCAGAAAGAATTCAGAATAAGAGCATCAATTAGGGAGCCATGGCAGATTATGAGCTTGCCCTTATCAAGCATTATCAGAAGATCATTCCCCATCAGTACTTGTTCTCTTTCATTAATAAACCTAATCAACAATAACAAGTTAAGAGTCTTTCAAATCATAAGCATTTTTTTATTTACATTCTCATAATCACATATCCATGGATCAAGAAAGATCTATTTACGAATAAAGTATTGTAATCACGTAGGACAAAATGTCACTACGACATATCCTGATTTAATATGCTAATGCTTTTTTCTTTGTTTAAGGTATGATGTCATTTCAAGGTTGCTCGCACGAAGCACGTACTTTAAACTGCTATGCTTTGTCAAAGTAGGGTTGACAAAAGGTGGGGGAAAGTATAGAAAATTCATACTAGTGGACAGATAAACAGGTGGAGAGAATACTGTAAATAATGGATTGTCATAATATCACACATTAACAATTACTTGTTTCTAAAATCTCAAAATCAATGTGGTGATATCCAGAATGTGACATTTCAACACATCCAATTTCACCTTGTGTCAAAGATTCAACAATGGATGACCTGCAATGAAAAATTGAACCACCTACCAATTTATTCAAGTTCCGAGGACAACACAAATTTGGTTTGGAAGAATTTGGTTGATTCTGTTGTTTTAGTTGCATCTAAACTGTTAAATTTGACTTCTATCACATGCATATTCATGTCTAAACAATTTTAGGCCGGCTGTTACAGAAAGCAACTTCATTCACAAATAAAGAAACATAGAAAGCTGGATGCTTTGCCACTCAATCATTTCACTGTACAGAATATGAAAAAACTGAAACTCCTAATTCACATTAGTGACTTCAAAACTATGATAGAAAGTATTTTGCACACTTTCCCTACCTTCATATCAAGTGAACAACGACAAAGTAAAATATATTTGTTATGAATCTTCAAAAATCCAAGAGCAATTGTGGAAGTATTCTCTCCAAATGAGTAGGCTCAACAATTTTAATACCCTCTGCTTCAGCAATTATAGCAGCACGTTCAACCGCCTCTGTCAGAAAATATATCTATTTTGATGCTCTAACCCATAAAAAATCACTGTCCAAAGTACAAAAAATGTGAACATATGTACTTGTGACAAATAGACGTAGAAGTTCACAGCTCATCTTCAGAGAACTTGCATTAGCTGCAATGATGAATAAAATGCTGATTACAAAATAACAGGAATCAAACTTCTTATCAAGTTCAATCCAATGTTCCCATTTCAAAAAAAAAAAAAGTTCAATCCAATCGAAAGAATTCTACTATATACATACCATGATGTTCTTTATCAATTACATTGTTCCTACGGAGTGCATGAAGTATTTTTTCGGAGTAAAAGCTGGAGTAACTTTTTTCGATACCGTGGAGTTAACTTATGTTGTAATGATTGGTCAAACAAATGGAAGTTCAAACAATCACATGCTTGGTGTGCATTAAGTTCATAAAATTATTGGAACTCAACTAAGAATCAAAATATAACAATGAAGAATTATGATCCTTAATGTCCCATGGATATGTGATACCTGTAGTTTGCCGATTCTTCTTGGCTGCTCCAGTATCAACCTTACAAGAAAAGTGAGATTCTTAACTAAATGTCATACTTCCCATGGATGGAAAACATAGAAAGCAACATGCATATTACGATCACTATCTTGTTACATTAGAGAACTTTTTTTTCCTTTTTTGAGAACTGTATGGATGACTTCAAAGCTTGGGTAGTCATCCCCTTTGTATAAGAATCATGAAACCTGATGGAAATTTATAAATATAAGGTGGGGCAGGAATAGAGATGAGAAACAAAAATAAACCAAGAGGATGTGGTGGGGCCTACAAAGGTGCTACACTTTCCCCCATTCTCTGATCTTAGAGAAGACACATATGATAAGGAAAATATAATTTGGTGAAAAAAGAGGACCATTTACAGGCAAGCTCTAAAGCTTCTAACTAGAATACAACAACTTTCCTTGTATTGCATATATCTTAATCTCCATTTGTGTTAAAGAATATAACTACAATCTGAATTTGACAAATGACAAACATTTTTTATGATTATAAAGTGATGAAGGAAGGAGCATAAAAAGTTGATGTAACACCAATAGTGAGGTGGAGTTACGAGAGCATTCAAATGAAAATCTCCTCTAAATTCCTTTTTTCCCAATCTCATCTAAATTCTTCTAATGATCATGAGTTTATAGATCTGAAAAAGGGCAATAACATAATAATGAAAAGCAAAACTCTCAATAATAATATATGACAGACAAAGGAAAGCAATAGAAGAAGAAAGATGAACAGTGAGTAAAATCTCGTTACAAAATACTTCCCTACTGAAATGATTTGGAAAACAGAGTCCTGTGGATCTATGCTTAAAGAAATTATGGAAGTGTATAAATGCTGAGTAATCTTGTCATGTGTTCACAACTTGACTACAAGAAGCCCACATGCAAATGGAAAGACCTAACATATATCTGGACTGATTACGCCCCATTTCGTGGAAGAAGCCAAACTCTCATGCTTCATTTTTCACTTAACAGGAAAATTCAAGCTTCCAAGGTTGTGCATGGAACTACTTGATACAAACTTTACTTGAAGCAAACTGAATCAGCAAACTAGTTGATGCAAACTTGAATCCTAACCCCTTGAAATGACTTTGCAGTTCCTTCCATAACTAACATATGACTAGATTATTTGTGAATCTAATTTCTGAACCAGTTTTAGAAGCCCCAAATATCACATGTAAGTCGCTCCATCTGATCACTTGATATAGAAATAATTCAACACCAAAGGCATTGCTTACAATTGCAAGTTGCAACACTGAAAACAATCACATGACATGCGTAAATCAAAGGGTCTCCAATCCAGTATATCAGAATGTACGTCGCACATATGCAGTGTAGCTCAGTTAAGTCATACAGACGAGGTATTGGATTATCTAGGGTTAAGAAAAGAAGGCAAAAAGAGCCTTAAACTACCAAACAAATTCGCCAATCTTCCATCAGCGATCAAGTTCACCATGTGCCTTTAAGAACAAGAGTGGTAAAAACCCTCTCTTTATGCATTCTTCTTCAGTCCTCTCGAGTTATTCAACATCAGACCTCAAAAAATTTACGAGGAAACCAAAGAGCAAAATGACAATGCGAACTAATAACAGCACTAAGAGAAGGGTCCGTAGAGCGTCCGCACCTCGACGCCCATCACTTGGAGGTTTTCATCCTCTTGTTCTTCCTCTTCTGCTGCGCTTCTGCTCTGCTTTGTCTTCTTCTCCATGCTTCTGCTCCATACCAGATTGAAGATGGAACGAATAAGGTCCTGTCGACAATGGAGAGAGGACTTGTAATCAATGATCAACGTCAGCGAGGTCGATCGCGAGAGAGAGAGAGAGAGAGAGAGAGAGAGAGAGAGAGAGAGCGGATCGAAGGAGGCGTTGTTACTGTTAGCATCCATTTTTTTTTCTTTTCTTGAAGTTGGGATGAAGAGGCGGCAAAGATTTATGGTTTTATTTCTGAATTATTAAATGGGCTCAGATATCTAAAGCCCATTTTCACGGTGTTTCACTACTACAACTACTACGAAATTAACAAACAATAATTAACTCGGACTTGTAAAAGTAATAAAAATGAACTTGTAAAATTAGACTATTGAAGTTGCGTGTTTATCAAAATTTATTTTTGAACATTAAAATAAGGAGGTACTAATAACTTCGAACACGGATGAGTCTCGAAGAAAGGAATACTAAAAAAGTTTAGACTCTTAGATCCAGTTTTGGGTGAAAGGAAAATGTTCTAGAACAATTTATTTTTAATCATATCTTAATCTCATATTTTATTCTCATCGAGAATATTATGTTCACAGCCTATTTGAATGCAATGATGACAATAAGACTATTATTCTTAATATATTCTTGTACCAAATCAAATCTTATAATTCAAAATTAATGACTTCGAACTAAGTAATGAAGTAATTTGTATCTAGAATTATTTTCATAAATCACCCCTAAAAATCATAATTTTTCACTATAATCTCAAACTACGAATTTTTTATTTCTTCCATCGACTTTTGTCATGTTTTCCATTATTCATTTTTTCTATTTATGAAAAGTCGAAGTTACCCTTTTAACCTTTAAAGTAATACATAATAAATATAAAAAAATTTAAAAAATGCATGGGGCGACGACCCCTGCTATTGTCGGTGACGGGGATGGGGGACATCCCCTGCTAGGGGGCCGGCGCCCCCATGCGCAAGCTCGCCTTTTACTTATTCGCTGTGCACGAGGAAGACTCGAGAGGGATCGGCGCCCCCCTTGCGAGCTCTCCTTTTACTTATTCGTTGCGCATGAGGAAGACTAGGAGAGGGGGCCTATGCCCCATTTGCGAGCTCACACGAGGGATGTCGGCGCCCCCAATCTTCCTCATTGCGCCGCGCGCAAGAAAGAAAAAGGGGGCAGTGCCCCCTTGCTCATGAGGGGGGCGCTGCCCCCCATGCGAGCTCATGAGGGGGCCGACACCCCCCTGTGCGAGCTCGCATGGGATGACGACAAGATGGGGGGTAACACTCCCTCTCGTGCGCGCCGACGACGAGCGAAGTGGGGGTGTCACCCCCTGCATTTTCCTTTTTATTTTTATTATTATGTATTATTTAAAAAGATTAAAGTGTAATTTTGACTTTTTATACGTGAGAAAAAATATATTAACAAAAAATATAATAGAAGTCGATAGAAGGATTAAATTGAAAAAAATCACGATAAATTTAAAGATTCAAAAAATAAGTTCATAATTTGATGTTAGATGTGAAAAATCGTGATAATTTAGAGATGATTTAAGAAAATAACCTTGTATCTATGCCGCCTTCTTGATCACAACTTCTTCTTAGATTATCCAAAATCTCACTAAAATTTTGAATTATGAGAATTCATACAAGCGTTGTGGTGTTTGTGGTTTGGATAAAGAAAGCTTGTGGAGGTGTCCAACCTCATGATTCATAATTGCCTTCTGTTTCATTCTCTTCCAAAACAACAACAAAAAAAATTATGTACTATTTATTGATTCATTTTGACAACATTTTTATATGGTGGAATTTTTGGAAACAGTGTATAATGAATCCCTAAATCTGCAATGTTAATGGCAATTATATATACCTAGCCACGTTATTTTTTTAGAGCATATAAGTGCATTTTGCAATAAGAAAAATAAGGTAAAACATTATTATCCGTTTTTTTTAAAAAAAAGGGGCAATACTTAATGCAATGAATAAACTAAACATATAGGGGAAATTAGGAAAATTTCCACCATCTTAGATACTTTAGGAATTGTTTGGAAACCAAAATAAAGTAAAGAATCAGCTTTATTCTGCTTATTATTGTCGAACATTGAGGGACAAAGATGGTGTCAAAAAACAATTAGCAAGAATTGCTTTAACCCTAGGTGCAATTCCCCCAAAAAATAATTATTCTTAAGAACAATTAATTCTATTTTGAAACTAATAAAAATATTCATACATCCTCTTAGATACTTGATTTGTAATAACTTAAACTAGGAATGAGGTAGTAGCCAGACAATTCAGCTCAGAATCACATGTGCAAACACTTTGTTGTTGTTTTCAAGGGCCAAACTATTTTTTACTAATTTGGTATAATAGTTATTATTAACACATATATGAACATGAATATGAACAAGATAATTTATTATTCATATTTCTTTTGTTTATGTTTGGTTGGAAGAACAAATAAGTTAATGAATGAATAAAAAAAGAAGAAGAAAGACTTAAGTCAGCAATTCATGTTTTAAAGAAGAATAATGAAATTGAATTAACACATCGTTTCATGTTATTTGTGTTTATTGATAAAAAAAAGTATAAATTTATTCCGTAAAAAATATATATGTTATTTGTGTTTTGTTGGAAGAATAAATACATTTAGAGGGAGAATAAAAAAAAGAGAGAGGAAAGACTTAGATTAGCAATTCATGTTTTAAAAATAATAAAATTGGGTTAGCACAAAGTTTTAGATATATATTGAATTGTTATTTTTTTGGATTGGTTAAGATCAATTTTTCCTCTGAACAGTGACCGATTTCGAAATTTAAAATCGATTTAATAATGGTTCTATCATTTTTTTATTGTTCTGCACAAACTATATAATATTAACTGCCTAAAATGATCTATTCGATCCAAATGCAGAATTTAGGGGCATTTTGTGTGGTACCAAAGAGACTTCCATCACTTGATGGGGACTCATCCCTGGAATGACGGACACTAATTAACTAATTGCAAACATAATTATCAATAGGTCAACACGTACAGTTGACCACCCCACCCAAGTGGAAGAGCCATATCTCTCTTATATATATATATATATATATATATATATATATATATATATATATATATATATATATATATATATCCAGTTGACCACCCCACCCAAGTGGAAGAGCCATATCTCTCTCTTTTATATATATATATATATATATATATATATATATATGGTACAATGGAGCTTCACACCCTGTGGAGCGCATATGTAGTCGTTAAAATCTAATCAAATACCATTAAGTATGATCCAATGACTGAGATTCATCTCACGAGATGATTGTTCGTCTCCCTCCCCCCCCTCCCCACTCTCTCTATTCAGACTTGCACATCGTCGGACTTCTGCTCCTCTCTCAGCTTCGATCATCGGACTAGAGCATCGTCTCGTCGGACTGACACATCGCCTTGTGGACTCACGCGTGCCTTGTCATCGTCGTTGCCTCGTGATCGAGTTGCAGCACCAGAGATCTATCGCCCTCGCCTCGTTGTTGCCTAGTGGTTCGGCCTCGCTCTTGCCCTCGCCACGTCGGAGATTGAGACAAGGAGACAAAGATTGTCGTCATCTCGAAATTGAGTTGTAGTGTTGTCGCCCTCACCCTCGTGATCGAGATGCAATGTCGGCGACCGATCGCCCTTGCCTCTCACCTCATCGTTGCCTCGTCATTCACCCTCGCCTCGATGTCGCCTTGCTATAGATTGTCGTCGGCCTAACCATTCGCCCTTATCGTCGCCTCGCCGCCACGTCGTTGCGCCGTTCACCCTCTCTATCACCTCAGCATCACCTCTTCGCCGTGGCCTCCATCTGGCGTCCTTCGAAAAGGGTAGATCAGAGAAAGTGGGAGAGTATAGAGGCAGAGAGGGTGTGAGCCATCCAAAATCTCGCGATAACTCACGAGATGTGTGTGCGATCTTGTGAGCCATTCGCTGAACGACTGTAGATCCGCTTCACAAGGTGTGAAGTAAAGTGTGCTTCACACCTCTATTTGCATCTAAATCGTTGATCTACCGATCAATTATCTAGATAACAAAAGATTAAAACTTATCATTTAAATATATAATTTATCTAAATGATATCAAGGATGTAGATGCGCTTAGGATCCCTTCAGAATAAAAAGGTGCCCTGAAATAAATTAAACCCATATATATATATTAACTTTTTGACATAATTAGCAGCTTAATAATTAAACTAGCTAATTTCGGGCCTTTTGGAGAATTTGTACTCGAACTAGTTAATTGATAAATTTTTTCTTTAAGAAAAAGTTACAATCTCGCTTAACTTAACTATTAATTCTCTAGGGACCTTCGGGTTTGATTCGACCTTACTTCGGATTCAATTTGACCTATCCAATTTTGATCGGATCAAGTCACATTTTTTAGAGTTGAACTTGATCCACCCTGACTGGATTCAGGGCGAGTTGAATCGTGTCGGATGATCAAGTTATCCCAACAGCATGTTTTCCCTTTTTTTCTTATTTTATTTATTTATTTAATATTATTTTCACATTTTAAATATCTTATTTTAATATTGTTATATTTTATGTGGTATATATAATGAAAACTAAATAACATTAGAAAAAATGGAATCTTTGAATCGAATCGACTCGGGTTAAAAAAATTTCAACCTGCATCCGACCCATGTTTAAACTAGAGTTGAGCGAGGTCGAATCATCGAGTTCATAGGAACACCTCATGGCTGATCCGGCTAAACTGATATTATCATAAGATTTGTACTTTCTTAATGGCATACACTTTCAAAAATTGTATACTGCGATTAAATTATCTACATCGAAGTGACAAAGTCAATCTCATCCGACCATAATTATTTTTTCTTATGATACGTCCACAATTAACTAATTTAATCCAAGATATAATTATTGGTTAATTTTTCTTTCAACGGTATTTTAGAATTTTTTATCACCAATTTTCCTTGTCCCCTAATCACAATTGACTTCCGCTCACAGGAAAACGTGAAACAAAAATTTAAAATGTACTAAAACAAATATAAAAATCCAATCATACATTTAATTCCTAATAATTGCACATAGTATTTCAAACATCACAAAAAAACATTCTTTTTCTAAAAAAATGTTCCTCGTTTTTTTTTTTAATTTCTAGCCTATGGAATTTTAGCTTTTGGCACGACAGGGGGGGGGGGGGGGCAATGCACGTGGTGGCGATCCAAAGTAGACTGCCGTGGGATCCGCAAACCTCATCGGCTCATCCAGTGGTTTTTCTTTATCTTTTTATGATTGAAATATTTAGTTTATTATATATTTTTTTCAAGACTATATATATAGGTCTTAGTACACTGACTATATATTTAATTATTTTATTTCCTCAAGACCATTTGCAATTTATATTTTTTATTCGAAAATTTACCTATTTATTTTACAATAAGGTTAATTTTAATTGATTTTACAACCCCCAAAGTAAAGTGCAGTATACTTTGTTGTTTCTATCACATAGATAATGAATGATTTAACTAATTTAGTTAATTAATATGGAAAACTAATTTGAGGTTCCAAAATGGATAGAGTGCTGATAGTCTCAGGTCAAAACTATCAATTTTCATTAATGGAGCTCATGCATTTCTAACTAAATTATTTCCATTGGAGTCTTACTTGACAATTTAATAATTTCCACGTAAACCCCCCCACCATATCCCTATGTCAAATCTAATATTAAAATATTGCTTCACCCAAGCACACACATCACAAATTGTGTTCTAAGTTTAACCCTCCTTTTTTTTAAGTAATATTCAAAACTTTTATTTTTTCTTCCCCTTCCTCCAATCCCCATCTCCTGCCAATAGGAATTGTAGTAGGACTATGACTTGTTGTGATGGTGGGTGGTAGGTGCCAAATAGAATTTAAACATCAATTCATGCTCTACACATTTTCTTCTCCTCTCCTGCACTAAGTCTCCTCATCCTTATCAACTTTTCTTTCCTCCATTTTAAATTAAGAAATAAAAAAAATCCAAGATTTAATATTTAATCTTATTTTCCCAATTAGTCTAAGATCAACTTTTTTCTTTTTTAAATCTTTTTTTCCCTTTTCCAAACCACACTTTATCTTGTTCTAATGCTCCCTTTTCCATTTAAGACTGCATATTAATTAAATAAATTTCTTGATTCATTTATCAATGAAATACATTAGTTATACAAAAAATATTGAGATCCTAAAGTAAATGATGAAAAATATGTATTCCTGCTCTTTTGATAAAATCTACATATTTTAATATTTTCATCATCACGCCTACTAACTTTTATATTTTTCTCTCCCCTCTCTCTCTCTCTCTCCACATAAAATAAAGAAAAAAAGAATTAGTTAAAAAATTAAAGATTTCAAAGCCTTGCATCCTTCCCTACTCAAAGTCATAGTAGAGTAGGAATTGAACAAGGAGCAAGCAAAGAAGAAAAAGGAGACATTTTTAGTGGTGCCGGTCGTGGAGGAGGCCGAGAGATGGGAGGGGTCACGTCGTCGGTGGCGGCGAAATTGGCCTTCTTTCCCCCGACGCCGCCGTCGTACGAGGTGGTGGAGGAGCCGGGGAGTGGGCTGGTGACGCTCAGCCGTTTCCCGCACCGGGAGAACGTGGAAGTGTTGCGGCTGCCGACGCGCCGGGGGAACGAGATCGTCGCCGTCTACGTGCGCAACCCCATGGCCGTATCCACGCTGCTCTACTCTCACGGCAACGCCGCAGACCTCGGCCAGATGTACGAGCTCTTTCTCGAACTCAGCTTCCACCTGCGCGTCAACCTCCTCGGGTACGTTCGATCCATTTTCCGCCCCTCTACTGATTTCTTTCATTTCTCTTGTCCTTTTGACCCAGTTTCGGAATGGAAAGGTTGAATTTTGGAACTGGTTTTTGCAGTAGACTTTGGTTTTTGTTCGATTTGAGATAATTTTGAGGTGCAGTATTTATATCGAGCAGTACAGTTCGTCCATTTTGAATTCTTTTGAGACGATTTTGGGATGAAAAGTTTGATTTTGAGAGCTAAAATAAAGATGCGATGGATATGAGATGAGGTTGCGAACGGTGGACTAGATTTTGAGTCCACAATAAATAGAAAACCTTTGGATGTGTTTGTAGCGATTTGGAAAGGAATTTGGTTTTTGAACGAGAAATAGTATAGGTTTTGTTTATTAGATTCGATGGATTGCAACATTGGGAAAAATGGAAAGATACAGGAGAAGAGGATGATGAAGAAAAAGTTACTTTAGATTGAATTTGAGATCAGATTGGTTTGTTGAAGTTCGATTAGGTCACACCAATTTCACTTTTCAATCAGTCGGCTTGTAATTTAACAGCAAAATATGTACTTTCTTCTCAGTTTCCTTTTCTGCCAGATAAGAGGCATAAATGACTGGCTGTAAAGTGCAAACTAGGAAAGATGTTTCTCTCTTTTCCCTTCAATTGTAGCTCTGCAAGTTGAAGTAAGACGAGTTCACTATATATGATTTAAAAAAATTAAAAAAAGGGCTCTTCGAGGTTATTTCTAAATCTGTAAATTTTCTTTATTCTCTTCTTGTCCATTTTTTGCTCCATAAGAAATGTGAAACAAACGGTCTTGTTTCAAGGTGAAAGAATGCTTGGGCTCTGGAATTCTTGCAAAGTGCATTTTAGTCCTTCTGTGAAAGCGTGATTCTTATTGACTTGTTCAAGGCATGTTTTGTTGGTCTTTTTTATTGTTTGAGATATGTCTCAGGGGATTGTATTGATTGGTTCATTGCCTACTGAGTTTGGACTGAAAGTTTCAACTGAAAAAAATAAGAATTTGAACTCATAGTTCAAATGGATAGATGTCCATTTCATTTTGTGAATTTCCTTTAATTTTTGAGCTCAATAACATAAATATTGATGATTATCAGATGAGAGTGCCTTGTGTTGGTTGATCCATTTTTAGTGGAATTCCCAAGGCACGATGATGTTAACTTATTGTGATTGGCATAAGTTTCGTCATTATGACAGTTGGATAACTGGCATTAGACCTGATACTTTCGTGTCTTTGCTTTTTAAGCATCTGATTCCTGTAAGGCAACAACAGTAAGCTGAAAGTATGACATATTTAGCAAGGGAACTCGAAATAAGGAATTAATGACATCTCAGGTTACTTTGTATTGAGCTTACGCCTTCATGAATTCCTTTAGATTCTGTCTTAAATTCATATTTTTTCTTGCAGAAATTCGGTTTCAAACTCTTTCCTAGAGTAGACAGACATAGATGTTTGTGATATGCCAGATCTGACTTCTAAGACATCATTTATATGTAGACACTATTTGATCCTTTAAATTTTCTGTGAATACAACACGATGTATTGTTCAGCAAGCAAAGCTGTTGCCCAATGAAAAACTCATGAGTTTTTAAAATTTGGTAGATTTATAAGAACTCCGCCTATGTTTTATAGTCGGTCCCAAGCCCGGATAAAGGAGGAGGGTTGTGTTAGGCCCCGACAGCTAGCGTAAAATCTTGTCGAATCTCATGAACATGGATCAACGAGAGTATAATGTCATCGTAAGATCCATGTAGCCGACCCCACCCAGTGGGATAAGGCTTTGTTGTTGTGATAGATTTATAAGATTTTGCCACGTGGTAGATCTTGCTTTAACACAGACATTTATAGTACAGTTAAGTAGCTTATGTATGTATGTATGTATTTGTCGGTTCTGTGTTCATTCTTCCATGTTATTTAATGACTAAAAGTCTCATATTAATGCAGGTACGATTATTCTGGATATGGTCGGTCAACCGGAAAGGTTTGTCTCTATTGTTCTATATAAAGTTTTTGGCTCAAAATATATTCTGTAATATGTGATGGTAAACATCCTTCCCCCTCAAAAATATGCGATGACAGCTGCTGAAATTAAGCGTCTATTGTTTGTCCTTTCTCTGCAGCCATCTGAGCATAACACATTTGCTGACATAGAGGCTGCTTATAAGTGCCTGATAGAGAACTTTGGTGCTAAGGAAGAAGAGATTATCCTCTATGGACAATCTGTTGGAAGTGGACCAACCGTTGATTTGGCTACTCGGCTACCTTGCTTGCGAGCTGTTGTTTTGCATAGTCCTATACTGTCAGGTTTGAGAGTAATGTATCCTGTAAAGCGCACATATTGGTTTGACATATACAAGGTGAATACTTCATTTTGCACCATTCTTTTTCCATTTTTTGTCTGACAAAGTGCTATTTCTTTTAGTTGATACCTTCTACTTGTGGCCACTCTGATGCCACATTGTTGATGTTTTCAATTATTTGTCTGCAGAATATTGACAAGATCCCATTGGTTGAATGCCCTGTGCTAATAATTCATGTAAGTTACAAGTGTCAACTTCTAGCCTTTCAGGGTCTTCATGTATCTTGTGCTACAAAAGCTTTCAGTTGCATGCAGCTTATGATATAAACAAACAAATATGTATACATGTCTGCCGATCTCTCATGTTTGATACTACATTTGCTATAGGAAATCTGTTAGAATTTAAAGAGCCTAATAGACTTATGGTGCCATTCTTTTTGGCTAACAGAGAAGAATAGATCTATCAAAATGAAAATGTGATGCCATTAAATGGTAGGTATTGTTGGCGAGGGTGTACAAGTATAAACATTTTATCCAACTTGCATCTTCAACCATCTATCCATTAACACTAAAGTGATATAGCTTTGAAGAAGGTTATTATCAAAATGGCATTCTGGAAGCATGTTTTGAAGAGAGAGATCCTTACTCGGTTCATCTTTGGCATGTTCCCCACTCTTAGGTTTTAGAATATCTTACTTCTGAATCATTCGTGTACAAGAAAATATTAACTTGGAAATAGTATGTGTCTTTAACTAATAGAAAAAGATAAATAATTTATTACATTGTTACAAATTGAAATTTTGGTTAGTTAATCTTTGCTGATAATCTTTCAAGTAACGTGGTTTTGTCCTTGCTTGCTGTGGCAAGGCCTAATCTTGTTATGCTGAATTGTTTTGTTAAATTGGACAGTAGATGATTGTTACTATGATATGGATCCAGAGCAGACCTGTTGGACTTTCGTGACAATCCATGAACTAGTAGTAGTATGTGGAGTTTATGCTTAAATTGTTGTTCTAAAAGCATAACGTGCTCTGTCAGTCTTGGCAAACTCTTGTACAGGGCTATCAAAAAGATTTTTTTCCTTGTTCTCAATCTTTAACTGCCATTTTGGTTCATGTTTTTTCACCTACAGGGAACATCAGACGAAGTTGTAGATTGTTCTCATGGCAAGCAACTGTGGGAGTTGTGCAAGGAAAAGTATGAGCCACTGTGGATAAAAGGAGGAAAGCACTGTGACCTGGAGCTTTTCCCAGAGTATATTAAGCACCTCAAGAAATTTGTATCTACGGTTGAGAAACCACCTTCTCAGAGAGGCAATTATAGGAAAAGCATGGACCAATTCGAACCTTCGAGGAAGAGCATTGATTGTTTCCAACCATCAAGAAAGAGCACTGATCGTAGAGAGAAGCCTAGGCATAGTACAGATAAGTCGAGATCCAAGGATCAGAGACTGAGCAACATGGATAAGTTGGACAAGTTAAAGATCTCATTTGAACACATGGAGAAGTCCCGGAGAAGTGTAGATTGCATCGAAAGGTCGAGAAAAAACATGGAGCAGCTGGATAGAGGAAGGAAGAGCTTGGACAGGTTGGATAGAATATGGGCAGGATAACCTCTTTGCCTCCTTGTAAAATGCATACGAGCGGATTTATTTCATGGAGCTTAATTTGTTTGTGCATTCTATTTATGTTTAACAACCTTGTCGATTGTTTATTTCATGTAACAATGGGTGGTGATGGAGAGAAAGAAAGGTTGGTGATAGATTGCAGGTCCTGCTTATATAGTTGAACTGTGTCTTTATTGAAAGGAAAATAATGACTTTGGTTAGGATTGGAATGGATACGCTTAATCATGTACAATAGTGTCGGGCTGTTTGCTTAGGAACTGCTAGCTGTGACTCTTTGGCAGGAGGAAAAACTGCAAGCTAAGTTTGGCGATGCCGAGGATCGACTTTCTACTTGATCTTAATATATTCTAGCATTAAAATCTTGTTGGAAATGAGATTATCTCATATCCCATGTGTAAGTTTTTTTTTTAAAATTTTCAGTGCCAATGATCTTGGTATTCAAACTTATCTCATTGTTAAGTTTTTGAGTTCTATTTTTGGTGTTATGATTTTTTTATGGGTTTTGCTATATCCTCCTAATGTAAGAGGATTTAGCCTCCTAATTGAGTTTCAATGGCATAAATGTAAATTTAACAACTTTTTGGGGCAATTTAAAAAATGTGAGTATAAGGATGATTTTTAAGCTACCGTTTAGGCTCGGACATCAATCGAATTTATTTTAATCAATTCATGTTAATTTGTATAAATGAAGTTCAGCTTTTGTGCACTAATATAGTAATATTGAAATAAAATATGAAAATTTGCACGTTTTGTTAAGAGAATAAGAAGTTTCGAGAAAAAAATATCTTTAGGATAGAATATTTAAGAGCCGTTTGGTTAGAGGTTATTTTTAAATAAAATAAACTAACGTAATAATGTATTCTTGAAAAAATAAGTTTATTCTTATTTCGACTTCTGTTTGGTTAAAAATATAATATTTTATAAATAAAACATTTTATTATACATAATTGATATTTTATTATTATAGTAATACTAAAAATAATAATATAATAATATATGAATACATTATAAAAAATAAAATATAATTGAAAATGGTTTAAAATGTGAGAATAGTGATATTATGACTTTTTGAAGGAATATATATATTCTTATTATGAGATTAAAAATGAAGATTTTATGAATTTTGAGGTGGTTTTCGATTTTCAACGTTTGATCAAAATATTCCTATTCCCACCTCCTAAGTATATTTTTGAAATATGACGTTATTCTGTCGTTTATTCTTAAAACAAACGACTCCTTATTTACATAAAAAATACTTAAAAGAGTGAAATCCTACTTACGGTCATTAGGATTCATGGAAAATAATTTTTTTCCTTTTTTTTTTTGCGATAACAACTTACTCGTATTCATGATTATTAACACATGATTAATCCGATATCGGATGGAAGCGAACAAAAGTTTAAAGATCTTGATGCGTAGACTCCAAGGATCGATCCTCATATGTCGAAGCACTTGACACGCAACCGCTCAGCGGTCGTTGGTTAATTCTTTTCCTTATTTGTTACCTTTTATTATTTATTTTAAGTGTTCCAATTGTTATGTATGTTTCTTTATTTTAGGATTCTGTGAAACGTTGTTATGGAAATATTTTTGTTTAATAACTTGTTTGGAGCAATCTTCTTAAGGATTTTTTTGGAAGTGATAAAATTAGAACAATAAACTATTTATTATGTGATTTACGGGAGAAAGAGCAGAAAAAAAAGAAAGAAAAAAGAATGCATCGCTTAGACACAATCCAATCCAAACACACAACCAATCCAAATGCTCTTTTGCGTTCGTGGCGGATGTCGTTCTCTCCATTCCAAGGCCCCGCCGCCGTCGCTGCTGTGGATGAGAAGCAGAATTGTCAAAGAAGTGCTGGTCGCCTGTTTGATACTTCTTGCTATGTGCTGTTTGGTAAGCTTGATTTGGTTCTTGGTCGCCGATCAGGAGCCCTGAGCGGAAGCCGGAAAGGTCGCCGCCATCAAGCGCGCAATCAAGGCGCTCCGGCCACGCGCCGCCCGCCATCGATGCCCTCGCCACCAGGCCCTTCCTCGTCCAGGTATCTCTTTCTCTCGCTTACTGCAGTCGCTCCCGTAGACGAGCTGCTTGGTTTGTGCACAGAAATTACATAATATCGTGATTCGCGATCTTATTCGTCCTCAAAAATCTTTTTTTTCTTAAGTTTTGAGCTCGTGAGAGTACTTGGTAAAATTTTGCTTGGGGCATCCAACTTTTATTATGCGTAAAAACTGAAAAAAAATGTCGTATCCACATAATAATACGACACGTAAGAAAATGAAAGCCCGGAGAAAGGAAGAGCTTTGTCCAATCTGTTAGTCCGAAAAATATTCTTCAAATAGCCAGCACCTGAATTCTGGCTTTGCTCGATCGAAAATTCGACCACAGCTTTGGAAACTTTATATATAATTAACAATGTAAAGCAAACGATGGGTGACCTCTTGGGAAGTCCTCTTGTCGCACCCCTTTTTAGTCTCTCAAAAAAAATGTAGAGCAAATGATGTCCTCTTTTCATCCTGGCATTGTCCTGTGTTCTCCTAGTACATGTAAAAATCAGCTCCTTTTAAGTTACTTTTTTTTTATCTGTTTATCCGAATGATTAAACTGATGAGGGATAGAATCTGTAGAATCTGATTTTGTTACGTTTTTGAAATTACTCCTTTGGACCAATATTCTGCCTATTCTGTTACTTGGAAGGTGAACAATTACAACTTCAGTGAAGATTTGTTTCTTTTTTATTTAGAGTTTCTTAATTTTTGATATCATGTAGGGATTAAAGTGGAAGGAAAAAGCTGAAAGCCTTAATCTGGAAATACAACAATGTTACAAAGCTCAATCGAGATTGTATGAACAACTTGTGGTAGAACCTACAGAATGCAGAGCATTAAAGGCTTCTGTTCGAGAGAAGGAAGAAGCCAATGCTAATCTTCAACATGAAGATACAGAAACAAGGTCAGCATGATTACATTTTGGTTTAGTACTTTTTTCCATTCTCATGCATTCGAGATAAAATGTATGCACATTGGGCGTAAAACTGGTAGTTGACCCAAAGTATAATCTTTAGGTAAGTCAATTCAGAACATACGGAGGAACTAGATGAAAAGGCGAGGAAATACATTTGTTAACAAGTGAAAACCATTCATAAATGTCAAGAAACTGAGGAGCTCCGATCTCGCCGACTGTGAAGTGGTCGTTGCCAAGGAAGAAGATGTCGAAGGTGGAAGAAAAAGAAATATGCAGAGGAAGAAGATGCAGAAAAATAATATTCTATTCAGATGTGAAAATCATACCAGCTAACAACCACGGACATTTACTTATACTAATCACTAACTGTTACAAAGTATTAAAACGATATTAGGTGACTCTGCGACAAAGTAAAAAACATGAATCGGTGGTCTGCCACTCTACGACTAGCTGAACTCACAGCTCTATGATGACGACGACGAGGCAAATTCCAACAATATTAGGACAATTGGAGGAAGTGACATTAAAACTTAAGAAAACTGAAGTCGATAACTAGGAATTAACTGATCATTGGATGTTAGACAAGATGAAGGGTGCAGAAAAGCTCAACCAGGTATTTTCTTTCTGTCTAGAAGAAAATATATATCACAGTACCTTCTGTTTTGGAGTTAATATGGTTTGCAAATTTTGTATGCCCTATTTACTTGTCATTATGAACTCTTAGTCTTCTTGTTCTCCTTTTTTTTTAAAGGTAGTCTTCTTGTGATTGAGATGCAGAATGAATGTTAAATGCTGCCTAGGCTATATATACTACAGTTATTGGAGCTGTTATACTCGGTGTTGCATTGTTTTGTGTCATATTGGTTTCATTAGTAAGAAGTATTGTTTTGTTTAAATGATGCTTCATTTACACTTCTACTAGTAAAGAAGAAACTGAAAGTGCTGCTTAAGAAGTTTCATTTCTTTCCATTTTGTACTACATTCCGAGTCTGAAATATAGAACCTGTTTGGTGGGACTTAATATAGAGACTTAATATAGTCTTGCCTATGCCTCCAAGGTGCTTGTTTGTACATTTATTTTATACTTCTTGCTTGATTTGATCTTGTAGTTATACTTCTTGCTTGATTTGATCTTTATAAAACTTCTATATTGTTATATTTGCTTATCTCTTTTATGAGTTTTGACTTTGAATTTGAATGGTACTCATAATCATATTATATAAGCATTATGTAAAGTCATCATCATGAGTCAAATGAAGAAAAACAAACAAACAAACAAAATTGTTAATGGTGATCCAATATCAACAGATGTGCTTTAAGATGAAGCTTTATATTTCGTCTTTTCCATCTCTCTTACCACTTTTTGTTGACAATAGTTGGCTTTGTCCCTCATCATCTGCCAATGTACATTCTCAAAATCATTTTCCAACGTACTCATGTTATCATGTCTGCAGTGTGTTAGTGTAATGGGTGCACTTTTAATTTCATGCTAGATTCATTGTCATGTGTACAGGCTAATCAATGTGTGAAGAAATGATGAAACAATTGAAAGTATCCAGTATTGAACGACTTGCAAGCGCAGGTTGAGGAGGGTATGTTGCTTCTATGGAATTAGCCATTCCATCTATCTTGATGATCCCTACCTTATTGACTGCAACTTCTGTATTATTGCTTTCATCGTTGCTCCTCCAGTAGATATTGATGGTTTTCGGGAACCTATTTCTGGTTCTCTATTTTATGGAAATAAGATTACTTCTGGTGCCACTGTTTCTACTTCTGCATAGCATTTCAAAATGAGAATTCACATCAAAGAAAAAACTCCCTCATTTTTAGTAAAGGATACTTTTAATAGTTCTGAACTTACTCTTTGCTTAATATGTTTAAATGCAACTCTAAGCTCTTCTCTTCATGGTTGTGATCTGGGTTCAGTACTTGATCTTGCACAATGAAAATCCGGGATCTCATGAAAGGAGACTGTACAGACACCCTGACGATGGGCTTACCTTTTGCTCAGGTCATGCCGACGGTAAAATTCGGATGTGGGATATCAGTGAAGTATTTTTGCCCATTCACAGGCAATTACATCTATTTCTGTATCTCTCACCGTACACTTGATACTGACCAGTGGAATGGACAACTTGCAGAATCTTTTTTATCTAACGACATTGGAAATCTGTGGGATTTTCAGGGGCCCGTTGTGCGTCAGTGCTGATGAAAACTTTATTGCAGCTGGATCAGCCTATTGATCGATGTAACATATGGTCAAGGAGAGCATGCTCAGTGTTCTGGAAGGAAGCCCTTCACCCTGTCTTTTCATGCGCATGGAGATTGGGCAAACCACTGGCCCGTGCTGACAGGAACCGAAATGTATCTCTATGGTTGTGAATTTCGCCGCGAACAAGGACAATAATGATATGTTTGGTGCTTGGAAAATGTAAATTATAGTCATTGTTTTTATAATTAAGGGTTATTTCCTTTAAACTATTGTGAATTACCACATCTAATCTCAAAATACGAACTTCATTTTTTTAGTACTTAAACTATCGCGATTTTTTCAGTTTGTTCCTTCCGTCCAATTCCGTCGATTTTTCCGTTATTTTTCCTTTTTTGCATTTGTGAAAAATCCATTATACCCCTACGTTAATCCAACATAAAAAATATAATAATAAATACCCCTGCCGAGGTCGAGGTCGCAGGGAGGGGGACGACCCCCCACCCCTCGCGCGAGGGAAGGTGGGGGTCGCCCCCCTCCGTGCGACCTCGCCGGAGGTCGCAAGGAGGGGAGCGACCACCCCACCCCCCGCGCCGGCGAGCGCAAGGGAACAAGGGGTAGGGGGTCGTCGCCCCCCATCTGTGTCATCGACGACGACGACGCGAGCCCCCCCCCCCCCCTTTTCCGGTGCTGGACCCCCCACCCCCTCATTCTCCTGCGCTCGCCAGCGTGGCGCAGGGGTGGGGGGTCGCCCCCCTCTTTAAATTTTTTTTTTATATTTTTTATGTAAAAGTGGTCTAACGCAGGAGTATAATAGACTTTTCACAAATGCGAAAAAAAATAACAGAGAAGTCGACGGAAGGATCAAATTGGAAAAATCGCGATAGTTTAAGTATTAAAAAAATGAAGTTATAGTTTGAGGTTAGATGTGGTAATTCGCGATAGTTTAGGGAAGGTCGGAGGAAATAACCCTATAATTAAACAACAACGTTAGGTTTATAGGCCCCTATGTAATAGTAAGTCGCCTGTTGCTAATATTAAAAAAGACTGGAACTTGTATTCAGTTGTGTTATTTCCTGTTTCAGATATTGTGAATCTTCTCTGTGGATCGGCTGCTTCTACAAGTTTGCCATTTCTTCAATTTAAGAAACCATCTCTCCTTCGTCTTGTATAAAATCTGTTTATTTTTTTTAAATTCTCTGCAATATAGTTTTCAATTATTTAAAAATTGACCCACCCTGGATACTTTATTCCATTCCTGAACGCACTCACAGAACCCTTCCAGTTGCAGCAGGACTTCAACAGCACAAAGAAAACAACTTTCAGAGCTGAAATGCTTTAACATTTTTATCTAAACTCCCAATTTGCAAACTAGACAAATAACCTAGAACACCAAAAATAAAAATAGAAAACGCAAAACCATACTTTCAGAGCATAGAACACAAGGTAATGAGACAAATAACCAACAACATGTAGCAGTATGCTTTATTTCTGAACATGCAACAGGTTCACATACTAATGATAATACAAATAGACCCACGGTCTATTTGAGGGTGCAATAACATAGTACCAAAACGGGGGGCAACACCTTAACACGGTTGAATGCATATTGCTTTTATCAACCATAGCATCTAATTGGATCATTGCAGCCCTTCTGTGCGGACTGACCACCTTTCTGCAGATACTGCTGGTGATACTCTTCTGCCCTGTAAAATCTCTTTGCCGGCAGTATCTCCGTCACAATCTTGGCCTCCAGCTCTTGCTGTTTTGCTTCCATCGATTCCCTGGCTAGTTTGGCTTGGTCTTCGTTGTAGTAATAGATCCCTGAGCGGTATTGCGTGCCAACATCATTACCCTGTACATAAAACAGGAATACTAATACTGAGATGACAGGCCAAAAGAGCATAAGAATGCTTAATCCTCCAGAGGCATAGTGAGCCGAAATTTTCTTCATGTTTAATCCACTTCCTTTACCCCCAGAACACAACTGCAATTTCCAGATCAAAGTGCTGTCTCTGTCAAACTTATTCGTTTCAGATAGCAATCCGATTGGCTGATCATTTTGTGCAGCAGTATGCAAACCATGAAGATGACGATGAAATTGGAACTTATTTAGTTTGATCAGACAAAACATGCACACACCGCATAGTAAAAAGTCTGAAGAAAAAAGAACATGATGTGACACAAGGACTAGAGGAACGTGTAAAGCAGTCATACAGATATCGGCCTTTTCTATAATTTTTCGGCATCCTCACAAGCGATCCTTGCAGAAGAACATATGCTCCACAAACTTGTATTGATTTCGAAGAAATATTGCAAAAAAATTTTAGTGGAAACATTGTTTCTTTTTTACAAAACAATCATACTGAAACCTCATCAAAGCAGGATCTTGAGGTCGGGGAACCAAGAACAGATAAAACGAGTCAGACGGCGTGTTACCTGACGATTGAGAGTTGTGGGGTTATGGCGAGACCAGAACAGCGGGAGCAGCTGGTCGTAGGAGCAGACGGAGGGGTCGAAGTGGATGCGAACGACCTCCGCGTGGCCGGTGTCGTCCTTGCAGACGAGCTTGTACGTGGGATCGTGCAGGTGCCCCTGCGAGTAGCCCACTTCGGTCTTCGCGATCCCGGGGACCCTCTGGAACGCCAACTCCGCCCCCCAGAAGCAGCCGGAGGCGAACTGCGCCAGCACCAGGTTCGCTCCGGCCGGCGCATCGGCGTCCGGCTCCAGCGCCGGGTTCGACGCCATGTCAACGCTCTCTTCTGCGGCTGCGGCGCCTCCCTCGGATCTAGGAACCGTTCAAAGGGTTTAATCGTGTAGTAGTAGTATAAACTCTCTCTCTCTCTATATATATATATATATTATATATATATATATATATATATATATCTGTGTAAAACGACGTGGCGAAGGGAAAAGAGGAAACAAATAAAAAAGAATAAATGCAAATAATCAAATATATTCCTAATTAATCGTGTGATTTAAGAATGACATTTTCCGAATTTGCTTATTTAATTTAGGTAAAATGCAACTATGAATGTATTATTCGGTGTTATTTGGTATTTGTGATCGCTATTTTTATTTTGGTGTGTACGACGTATTTTTTTTTTGGGTTATTTTTTTTAACTTCCTTTGGACTATAACTTTTTTCACATCCAATTATCTATTTACAAAATTTAATCGTCGAATTTATCTAAATTTGACGCTTAGATTAAATTTAATTTAAAGTTTGTTAGTTTTTTTCTAATAACTATGAAATGTCATTTTTACCCCTTATTTTTAATATGAAAAAGATTAAAAAATAAAAAATATCGACATAAATATAATATTATATAAAAAATATTATTATCGATTAGTACTTTTATTTGTATTAATTTTTTTATTTTCAAAATATTTTTATTGTAATATGAACGTAAGGGTAAAAAAGATATTTCATAATTAAATTTAATAAAACTTAGTTAAAATTTAATATAAGGATTTAAGTGTCAAATTTGAATAAATTTGAGGACTAAAATTTGTAAGTTTGAAATGGTGTTAAAGGAAATAACCCTTTTTTTGCCTCAAACAAATTATTAAGATCAGATTAATTACGAAAGAACAAAATGATATTCCTCTAAGAGATTCTTCAGACATCGTGTGGTTGTTTTTTAACACAGTAAAAGAGTTATACTAAGAGGCAAAGTACGTATCGTTTTTTCATGTTAATTTTGACATTTTTTCGGTCATAAAAAAATCACATAATTTGTAAGTATCCATGGATGTATTTTCTAGAAAGATTATTTCATCAATTTTTAGTGTTTGATAATCCAAATTGGCTGACAGTTTTCTGTTAACAGAAATAAACACAAATTTTGAAAAATGAACTTTACTTTTTTTTTTCAATTCATTTTTCTCTCACAAAATATTTATTGTATATTCTCAAGACCGTTTTCAAGTCATGTACCAAATAAACAAAAACAAATTTATTTCCTTGAATTCTATTCGTTTTGTTTCGGGGAATTGATTTTCATCACATCTGTTGCATCTTTATTTATCACTTTGGCACATTAGTAATAATAATTCGAGAGGAACATTAGATGTTATGATGTTTCAATCAGCTAATCAATGTGTGCATATCTAACACTATGTTGAAGCCTCGAAAAGGGGAAGAAAAGAAAATAAGAAAAAGAAAAGTGACGAAAGAAAGAAATTTTTAGGGTTGAAATAAAATAACATAAACGGAAAAGAATAGAGAAACAAAAGTGGAGATTTCCCTTTATTCACCTTTTTAAAAATTTTATTCAAATAAGAGAAATTTTTTTCCTTTCTCTCTTCTTTTTATCTTCTTTTCACCTCAATTCAAACATAGTCTAACAGTCGTATCATTGTTATAAAGTTTTGGCCAGCATCTTAGAACAAAACCAAGTGGTTGTGCTTGTGCACAAAACCAAATGTTTGATAGACGGCAGCCGTTTCATTAAATGATGAAGACAGCCAAATAGAAACCAAATTATTGATGTAGATTATGAAAGATTCTTCAGCAGAAAGATCAATATCAACTATAGGAGAAAATTAATTCTACAAATCAAAGTATGGAAAAAAATGATTGTAGAAGTAGCACTATTTAATCATCGATCGAGTCATGATGAATGATGGGTTAAAAAATTATTTAATTAATTAATCTTCGAATGTTAATTAATAGAGGTGCGATGATATTACCCCTTTTGATAGGGCAAACATTAAATTCAATCAGCATACGTATATAAATATATCATATGCGTGACTTATCTTCAATTCGTCGCTGTAATTTGCTATCTTCAGCTTATCAAAAACTTTGATTCATAAGATCTGTCCTCAACGTCATAAAACTTAGAGAAATTATACACAATCACGTATTTTTTTAAGAATTATATTAGGTTTTGCACGACCCTTTCACTTCCATATTTTCATAGTTTTGTTTTTACCTTTTTCAGTTACCAACAGCATAACCTTCTTTTTTATATATTTTGCCTTCTTCAGTTGTATGACATTAGTTTAATAAAGTTGGGCATGTTCTCCATCTAATTTATTAATGGTGAAAAAGGGTGCTTAACACTACAAATGCCACTAACCACTGGATAAGGTGTGTCTTGGAATGCGTGCTAGCAACCCATGTTTGAAATTCAAAGTCAATTATGTTGATTAGAGTTTATTCAATGACGCTTGAACATCGAATTACACTAATAGTTTTGAAAATCGATGAGTTTGGATCGAAAAAAAAAAACTCTACAAATGACACTATTATCATCTGATCTTTTTATACTACTACATAAATTTAAAAAAAAAATTCACGAGTCAGATAATATTACTATTAACTAAATTGCTAATCTTGCAAGCGAACTCAAGATTATTTGACCAATGAGAAAAATCAACTATAGTGCTAGGCAGGAAGTCTCATTCCTCAGCAATATATCACCACTATAGAACAACATTGTAAAATTTTCTCAGTCGAAGACACAACACAATGAATTAACAGGGGACAGACGGATTTGACCTAAACATATACATCAAGAGGTTGCAAAAAAAGAATATTTCTTACTGAGAAGTCAAAAGATTGTCACCCTGACCAAAAATATCTGGAATTCCATTCCATTTCCTGGCCTCTCTCGCCTCCCAGTATCCACCAACATACTTGTAACAGTCGTCCTCCCCATCTTTCCTGAACCATCTGGGTTGCCATCCTCTCTCTTGCAACTTTCTGGCCTGCAGAAGGGCAAGAAGCTTAAAAT
Organism: Pontederia crassipes; assembly: GCA_030549335.1. Lineage (NCBI taxonomy): Eukaryota > Viridiplantae > Streptophyta > Magnoliopsida > Commelinales > Pontederiaceae > Pontederia > Pontederia crassipes. The sequence goes on from CM060189.1 coordinate 8,429,373, forward strand.
TTAAATCTAACGTTACTTCTTGCTGAAGGAGGAGAATGAAAAATCATATGGACACAAGAGAATGACAATCAAACTGGATAAATTAGAATTTTTGATATGTTTGATAGAAATAGGGCAATCAAATACCTGTCTCTGCAATTGTTCAAGCCTGAGTTTTTCTGCATTTGCCAATTCATATTCGCCATTCTCTAAATGTCGTTGATCAGGTCTCAGGCGAGAGTCAGTTGGGGGTAGCTTCTCACGCAAGGAGGGCGTCAATTCATTCAATGAAATGGCAAATGGTGTAAGGTTGTATCGTGTTTGCATTACAGACTTGTCTCGCTCCCAAAGAAGCACAGCTTCCGACATTGGATCATAATCTTTTGGCTTCGTACTTGGGTCACCAAGTACATAATACATCGCCTCATCCCATTTTCCTAGTAACATAGCAACCTTTTCTCCAGTACTATTGTTTTGCACGAGTCCATGTACCTGAATAGTAAAGCAGTCTCATTCAGTTGAAAATGAACAACACTGCATTATAGCAAGATAGCATGTGTTCTTACCATATCTTTGATATCATAACAATTCTTATAATAGCAATTCATAAAACAATGAGACACGAGCACGATAAAATAAATAAAGACACAAGTGAATGTGAGCAACCAGTGAAAAATGAATATCTCATGAAGATGTAATCAAGAATGTTGGCTAATAATGTTAATTAACAGCGACGGTGGAAGTATGAATCAGTGAACTATTTATTATATTGATTTTCACAAGTAATATTTGTTTCCATTGGTGGGTAACAAGTCAGTAATTTGAATTTTGAATAAGTTAACTAACGACCATGGTCATAATTGTAACTCAGAAGCCAGTTCCTGTCTGAATGCTACATGAGAAATATTGCAGGACCTTACTTTTTGTCATTAATTGAGAACACAGAGAGTACCTATGAGCTCAATTTCATTTTTGACACAATGAGTGTTTAACTTTACCTTCACCTGCATATTCTCTGCTTTGATAATGAACGTGGATGGCTGCCGCAATAGATAGTCATCTTTTAATGCTAAAAACAATTTTCAATTTGCTGGTGTAGAGGATGAGGATTAATGCAGAAAAAGGCATGTCTACATTACAAAACTTATTAATAACAAATCAAATGCAGATTTTTACCAAAAGTTATCAACATTCTCCTGAACTAGATGGTTATTTTTACTTTTTAGGATAACAGACAAAATCTAAATATAACATTATCTCATAGAATAAAATGATATTAATCAATACTTTTCTAAGATGGAGGTCAATGAAAAGTATTTGTTTTCCTTCTTTACATATTAAAGGAATACCTGATGTGGATTGCCATCAATGATCGACTGTTCTTTGAATTTGAGCTTACAGGAGTAGTGACCACTGCCTTTTATGTGCATTGTACCATAGTGATCACAGTATATCTTTCCGACTATGATGTTATATATTGAAGTGGTGACTTTGCTCCACTGAAATGTTTCTCCGTCTTCAAATTGGAGTGTGAGAATACCAACAGGGTCAAGTTGAATGGATCGACCCCAAAATTTCCCTTTTAGATTGGAATCACCCCAGAATTTCCATCCTCTACCTTCACAATGACAAGCAACGACCATAGGGTGGTGGCTGACCTGGAATCAGAATATATTCAGAACAGTCTAGAAAATTATCTCAATGCAAAGAACATGAAAAAAAAGTTAATTGGAAGATGAAAAGAAGGATACTCTTCTATTATTTGATTGCGTGCATTACAAGACAACTTGATTTATGATTATGAAACAGTTAGCAAATATATAGGCCGAGGGCAGAAGAAACTGACCTTCTCAGAGAAAAAGCGAAGACCCTTATCTGGATAGTCAGCTTCATATGTCTCACCAAGAAGAGGGTTAAAGGGTTTGCATTGTCGACCTTCCGTTGAAGCATAACCAGAAACAGCAAAGGCAGCAACATTAAGGATTCGCATTAAGGAATTTCCCTGCATTATACCACTGCCTAGATTAAACTCCGCCTATGTTTTATAGCCGGTCCCAAGCCCGGATAAAGGAGGAGGGTTGTGTTAGGCCCCGACAGCCAGCGTAAAATCCTGTCGAATCTTATGAATATGGATCAACGAATATCTAATAGAGCGGAATGACGTCGTATGATCCATGTAGCCGACCCCACCTAGTGGGATAAGGCTTTGTTGTTGTTGTATACCACTGCCTAGATTAACACAGTAAGTAATGCAATAGCTTGTAAAATAGGAGTGTTTTGAGGCAGTCCTTTTTTGGGGGATAAAGTATAACTTGTTGGTTGCTAGTTATCTATGATAATCTATTATTGGGTCAGGAAACATATATGTGTGCCAAGGTAACACTTAGTAACTGAAGTATATGAAATGTATCAAAATGAATTTTGGCAAAGAGGTGAAAGAATAGTTCTTTGGGGATGCTATAGGATGTTTGCTTAAATTGACATAGGCAACCTATTAAATAAGAGACTTTCATTTATTGCAAGTGGTAGATTAGTATAATCCATTTAGAGAAAGATACTAATACAATCATTGCTTTCATTTTGCTAGATTCCAACTTGCATCAATATGGTCTACATCCAATTGTAATCCATCATGCAGCAAGAGCAGGTAATAAGACAGATTATTATAGAACAATGAAATCCCTGAAGCGCACATTTGATGCACAGAAGATTGCAGCTTCAGGTATAGTTGCTGGAGCTTATAGCAACTAACCTATGTTCCCTTCACTCCAAAGTCATGACACGATCAGACTATCTATGAACATGAGAAAAATTGCATGTGTTGGAAACCAAACAACGTTTGAATAGAAACATTTTTTTTCTTTTTCAGTTTGTTTTGTGAAGTTTTCTTGTTGTTAGTAACAACAAAAGATGGTTCAGTCAAGAGTTGTAAGATTTCAAGAATATCACAAGAAAGTGATAACCTGTTAGTCTAGATTGTCACAACTCACAACAAAATTTAAGAAGTGTGGGAAGGCATACCACATACATATATTTTGGGTTAGTTTCCCATTAGTCCTATAAATTTGTACACATGGAGGCAGTCAACTTTAAAAGCTGACTGGTTTGTATCATTTTTTAGTGTTCGAGTGGTTTGCAATGTTTTTTATGGGTGTTGAGTGGTTTGTATGTCTTTTTATGGGTTGAGTGGTGTATATTGGTTTTTTAATGGTCGAGTCATTTGTATGGGAATGATCTGAGAAGAAGCCATCTCAATTCAACTATAAGATTAAGATTCCTCACATTAATTGAAAACAATTATAAATCTTCTAACAACTATGGCGTTCTCTAAAAATGGTGTTATTTCATTAAAGATTTGTAAATACATGTATAAATACCCAACCTTATACCAAGAAATACATTAATTGTCTTCTTTTTCTATTATTAAATTTCAGGAATTTGATGTTCTTTCTGCTATTTAAAACTAAAGAGCATGCGATCTCTCAAGAGCAAATCCACAATGGAAACGTACTAAGTGAATTTGGTGTTGAGAAAGATAGACCTGTTTTCCCCATTCTAGTGCCCGATCAACCAAGTAAGAATGCTCCAAATCCTCAAAGCACTTCTGCAGAGAAGAGAGTGGCTCATTGAAGTAAACAGGAAGACAAACCCCAGAAAGATCTTTTCCGATATTTTCTTTAATTATCGACCATAAACCCACGGGCATCTCTTTCTCCTTGGGTTCAGGCAATTTAATCCTCCTTTTGACATAAGGATATTCAACTGCTTTGACACTGTTACCTATGTCTCTCATACTATTAACAAGAAATAAATCATTTCCACGTACTAATCCACTGCAACCATTAATTAAAGCTTCCCTACTACGGTATGAAGCACTTCTCAAGGATTCTGAAGATAAGAAATCTTTCGTATCAAAATATGCCCCTTCATCTTCATCGGTTTCCACATCTGCTACTTGGCTTTCATTGTCTGCTTCGGACTCAGTAGCAGTCCCCTCTGACATCACCGAGTAGAAATCTGCATGAAATAATGAAGTATAGTATTCTTTGTAATAAAACAATGCCAAGTCAACCAGTTTTGTCATTTAATCTTACAGAAAAAAGAACAAGTTTTGCCATTTAACTAAAGTTCATTGTAATGCTATCTAACCAAAAAATATGGTTGAATGTTAAGAATTTGATCCATTGAACATAGTAAGATTTTTTCCTTACATGATGAAAACTACAAGCTACTACAAGGAAAGATATGCCTAAATTTCTGATAATGAGAAAAAAAAAAACTAGAAAACTGTCAGTTAATTATTATGACGTAACATGGTAACTTTCAAGTCCGAGTCAAGAAGACCTTCATTGCCAAAAGAAAGATAATTTAACCATGCTTTCAACATTGGTGTTGTCCACGAAAACCATGTATCACTACCTATTATGCTCCAAATTATATCTTACTTTCCAATCTGCTATATTGCATCACATTTCCTTCAAAAGTGTTTGAACTCATGTTGCTATGGTTTTGCTCCACTAACAAAGGACTGCCCTTTTACTTACAACCCAATCATAGGAGTTAACTCCCATTTTATACTCAGGAATACATTTAAGATGCTAGCTTCAGGAGGAATGTCATACAACTACAGAAAAGAATTAAATTACATAGACCATATTGGTAACGGCACACAAACAACAGGAAAAAAACACAAACTAGGGGATCTGCCAGCTAACAAGCTTGAAGCTAGAGCCAACCAGATTTTTCACCTTTTCTTTCTTCAGTTACTGGAAAAGTCACTTCAGAGTGGGTAACTCTGGTGATATAGATCCACCCTTCCCAGTGCAAATGACTGATCTTCTTATAACTTACTAATAAAAGAGAGAATGCATGTGAAGAACTTGATGATATGTTAAACTCCCATAGCAAGAAAATATCAACCTCCTTATCGTATGTTGATAGCACAGACAACATGAGTCAGTTATTGTCAGCAGACAATCATATTGGTATCATGTCAATAACTACATCAACCTAAAGTACTACTGACCGCTGAATCTTCCGTTCACCAATCCATGCGTTTCACGCTCCTTTGTTTCATCCACTACTGTAGTTTCAAGCTCAATTTTCTCAGTCTGCCAAGAAATATACCAATAAAATATAAGTTTTTTCAGTGCTTCTGAAAGCATATAGCTTAAACAATAGAAAAGGCAGGCAAATTTTCTTATTCTTTTTTTTTTTTGCAAAAAAGAATTGAATCAGCTGAAAATTGAGTGCAGCTGGTTTATTTGAGACAACATTTAGCAGTTTGATAAAAAGAACTAAAATCACTACTATCAGCAATGGCAGTAACAACTAAACCTTTCTCAAGGAAGAACGAGATAAAACATGACCAAGAGCCCATTGTCTTAAAAAAGTTGGAAACATCTAAAGATGCAGCCCCAACATTCTATGGCTAGTATACAGAAACCTTCATAAACGCTTCAGGAGAAAGATGAAAAATGTTTTAGGGTGTAAACTTGAAGTCAAAATGCTTCAAATGCAAAATTGAAAATTTTGAATATAATATAAATACACAATGTTACTTTACTTACTGTTTATGGAAATATACACAATTTCAAAGATCCCAATATTTACCTCTAACTGTCTTAAGGTGTCAAGCAAGATGGCATGCTTTTGTTGAAGAGACATAAATTGATTCTGCAGTTCAGAAATTTCTGACAACATAATGGACTCACATTCCTTCACTGTTGCTTCAGTCAGCCCTTCCTGCAATAATCTCCCACGTAGTTTTTCAGTTGAGACATTGATTTCGATCACAGGTGAAAATTCATTATTTGACATGGAACGAGGAAAGTGATCTTTAGCAGAAAAAAGTGCTTCAATCCATGCAGCTCGGCCTTCTTTAGAATCACACCGTAGATGAAGAGTTTTAGTGCCAGAAAATATGTAGAATCTTTTGTCATCTGACTTGCTTGCACGAATCGAAGACACCTGAAAATTCATTCACTGCTCAGTTGTTAGATATGATCTACAGACAAACCTGTACTAAAAATTGATATAACTGGATGCCTTTTGTGCACAGACATACCAAGAAACTCAATGATGTGACAAACTATATCATAAGACTAAGTACCACTGGATACCACATCAACAGTGATCTAACATCTGGAGATGGTTTGGGTTTTTTAGAAAAGATGGTTCCCAGTATATCTATTGTTTTTTGACAGCAAAAGTGTTTTCCATGTGTTCTGCCCATTAAAACATTATGGCTGCTTAAGATTTATTTCGATAAATAATAAAACCATGTCACTTTGTTCTACTAGATGACAAGTAACTAAAGCCAAAAGTTGACAGGCAGATTATAAGCTCTATATATGAGTTATCAACCGATTCTAAGTGGAATTTGTCTTTAAAACATACATGAATTCCCGAATATAGAGTACATCAGTATCATCTAAGAAAGAGTTTAATTGGTTATGGATTGGTTAAAGAGAAGAAGCCCACTGATCATTTGAATTTGGAAAAATATTAACTAAAAATAGTAAGATAAACTCTCTACTTATTAGAAAGTATTATGGCCCGTGTTCAAATTGTGAAGAATGTTTAAGATATACTTTCCACTTATTGTCTTCACAGCTACACTGAAATGGCACTTCAACACCAGTGACACCAATGTACCAAATGTTGGAGGTGGGTAAGAAAAAAAAGGTTGAAACAACTCAATTATGCTTTATGAAATAGAAGGATAATGTATTATCATATGGCTTTAGTTATGGAAAATTTCTTACTATTGCAAGCACCAATCATTATACACTCTAGAGAGAAGCCAAAACTTAATGCTTCCAGGAGTCACATGATAGGAAAGTTGGACATCACATCCAATGACTGGATGGGGCATTCAATGTCAACAGAAATTCTTCTCAGAAAAATGGAGAAAAAGCAGCACCAATCATAATACATTATAGGTAAATGACAAAATTGAATGCTTCATGGAATCACAGAAAAGAAAGTTGAACATGATTGGAATGACTGAATGGGGCCTTCAGTGTCTGACAGTTCTTCTAAAAAAAATGTCGGTAGAAATGCATTTAGCAAAACTATCAGTAGTTGCTTGACCTACCACCAGTTTGGATTTGGTCTCATCGTGTTCACAACGAAACCCTGTCTCTTTCCGAGAACCAGATCATTCCCCTCCAGACGTCTACATGAGGAAGAAGCATTTTGGTGAAGTTCTGAAACAATTTGGTTTCTCAGGGAAGCATTTCCATGCAGAGAAGTCGAACATTTTTCAGGAACATCTAAGTTGTCAATTTAACTTTTTACCATAGAAACGTGATCTTAGGCAAGTGTCAATAAATGTATCATAAGTAGAAATTTATGAACTAGAAAATATGCGTCCACTCGTCCTTTCCTTGTGCGCTCTGTTTTTGCCTTTTTTCTTCTTAGTGTGTGTGTGTGTGTGAGAGAGAGAGAGAGAGGGGTCAACAAACAGCAGCAGACAAGGCAAAAAGCTAATTGCTAAAGAGAATATCAGCATCGCAAGCAAGCAAATAAATCGAAGGGCGCGTCCGAGCCGCACCTTCAAATGCACCGCCCCGAACGGCTTCCACGGCTTCGCAACGGCCGGAGCCATGGCCCCAGAGGCGCCCCATATCTGCTCCCTCCTCACCCGTCTGAGCGAGTCCTCCCCGATCACCTTCACTCCGACCTCCCAGGCTGATCCGATCGCTATCCGGTCCGGGCCGTGGATCTTGTAGTACGACAGCACCCCGTCCTGCAGCATGAACCACCTCGCCCGCCACCCCTTCCCAAAGTTAACCCACTTCCAGAGGATCCCGGCTACCCCCTCAACCCCCGGCGCGGCGGCCGCTGTTGACGCCGCGGACGCCCTCCCATCCCCAACTCCCGCGTCCTCGGATTCACCCACCGGATCCGCCTCCGACAGTCGCGCCTCGTGAACCGACTTCTTCCCGGAGGTGATGCTCGTCGGGCTCTCGATGGTGGCGGGGTGCCTCAGCGGCAGCACCGGCGCGCGGTCGGCGCGGTCGAGGGAGACGGGGGCAATGCAGCAGAGGGGGTTCATCTCATCCTCCCAGTGCGTCCGTCAGGTGCCCGCGCAAATGCCTACGAGTGGAAACCAAGAAACGATGCAGCGATGGAAGAGTGGAGGCTTGAGACGGTGGCGGTGTGGTGGTGGTGGTGGTGGTGGAAGTGACAAGAGATTTGATCAGTTATTATGACTGGTTTATTTATTGCTGTTGTTTGCTGTATTATTTATTTGCTTAGATCTGGTGGAATAATTAATTGTGATCGGAGGCGTTCGGAAAGCTGCGGCTCTGGGACTGGGACCGCCATTGGTCCACGTGGCGTCCAATAAAAGAAGGACCCATGCGCCATTTATTTTTTAAAAAATTACTGTTTTAACTTTTAAGCTACTAATAATTAAGAGGTTAAAAATACAGAAACCATTAATTTTAATATTTAATTTAACTTTTAAATTAAGTTGATGCTAACGTTTTGGATATCACATCTCAATTATTGATATTTTGATCAATAATGCTTCATATATTTGAAGAAGAAAAGTGTTCAACATATACTTAATAATTATTAAATTGATAAACAAAATTCAAGTTTAACTGAAGATTTAATTTGAACTATTAGCTGAGAGTAAAGAGAGTTCAAGGGAATAGAATATAACCTATTGATAGGTGAATAAGATATCTAGAGTTCGATTTTTTTTATTAATCTTTTCTTTTGAACCCTCTTTAAATGGAAAAAAGTTTCACTCTTATAAAATAGTTAAGGTAATAACTTGATTAACCGAAAACAAAGTTACTTAAGATAGTATAATAACATAAAGCATAATTTAGCATATTTATCGTCCTACTTTAACTTTAATTGCATCATTTGATATTTACATTTAAATTAATCATCATGTCTATTAAACACTTTTCATTAGATGAACATTACACTTTGTGCACGTAATTTCCCAAAAAAGTAAACCCTGTGAAAGTGTTTATACCACTTTTAAATCGTTTTCTTCATCCAATATCATCATTTTTACTACATTATTTACATGTACTAAATTTGTGTTTTATCATTTTCAATAACATAATGAAATCCCACCGAAAAAAAAAATAACATAATGAAAAATCTTTCTAGTTTCCATATTGGTAAAGATGAGACATCACGACAGTTAAAAGGATGTCTTTATTCTCCGTTCCAAATTAAATTAGTCAGAATTTAATAAGTTTTTTTTTATACCAGGAATAACACTGAAAAAAATCTGCTTCTAATTAAATTTATTCTAGTAGTCCAACAAATCCAGCAAGAGCATTCGACGGCAGACTATGCAAACGCAAAATAACAGTTACCATTTGTAATATATCTCCAGAATTGCAACACTTATTGCTCAGCTTATAAATCCTTTGGAAGAGGCATGCAATTTTTAGTATACAGGCTTATTGCTAAGGCAAAGATGGTGACAACTCCTTTAGGTGAACAGTTCCAAAGTACAAGATAAATACGAGCTACTTTAACCTACCAAACATAGGAGAAAGATAAATGTCTATTCCTGCATGATGTCCCAACTCCCAACTGCACCTCTTCTAAAGTGCATATTAAGGGCAAACATGAAAGAAAGAATGTATCACTATTAGAATATCTCATCCCGCTTGTGCATAGAAATATTTTGCTATCATACATGAGTTTATCAAAAACATAGCCTCTGTTTGTCGAGCCTTACATTTGGTCAGCTTTGGAAACCTTCCAAATAAAAATGATACAAACTGGAAAGACAAAAATACTGATTCCAATATCATGAATTGTTCAGCAAAACTTATTCCAGATTAGGAACAAAGCAGCAGAATTCAACTTAACTCTAACTGGAAAATGGAATGAAAGTTCCACCAATATGAAGGGCAAAGACGAATGAATTTATGGAGCCCTGTCAAAGGGAGAAGTATCATTATAACAAATATCCCAAACAGCTTCTATAGCATCCTTCGCAGCTGTTTCCGAGCAGTGTGGATTCTGCTTAACTGACTTTAGTGCTCGTCTTTTAACACATTCCTGTAATTGATCATAGAAAATTGAATAGTAAAGCAGAACCATCATCCATTACTTTAACTATATTATGCTTTGACATAATCGCAAGTATAATAACAAATTGTCCAACAGTGGCAGAGCCTTTTTTTTAATCGAACAACGACAGAACTTTTATCCTGAGGGTGCACAGTTATTCATAAATTATATCATTAGAATTAATATAGATATATCAATCAATTATTATTTTTAAGCAAAAAAAGATGGTTTCCGAGTTGTGGTAGTCGTTCAACAACAACAACAACAAAGCCTTATCCCACTAAATGGGGTCGGCTACATGGATCATACGACTATTCGTTGATCCATGTTTATGAGATTCGACAGAGTTTTACGCTGGCTGTCGGGGCCTAACACAACCCTCCTCCTTTATCCGGACTTGGGACCGGCTATAAAACATAGGCGGAGTTTGTGGTAGTCGTTCAAATATAAATAAATTATCCTGAACACCAAATATGAATATTTGTTTTCATTCTTTAGCATAACCGAAGAGAATTACATCAATTTGAATTTAACACCAAAAAAAACAAGAAGAAAGTACATTCCAAAGTATGTATGAAAATAATATTATAACACAAGTACATAATTTAATAAAACACTATGGACAATGAAGTAGTAGATCTTAATTAGGGGTGTTCACGGGTCAGGTCGAGTCAGCCAATTTGGAGGGATGGATCAGATCCAATCCGACCCGGTTCGGGACGGGTTGGATCGGGTCGAGTGGTCGACCACCATTTTTTCTTTTTCTTTTTAATTTTTTTCTTACCTTTTCTATTATTTAATATAAAAAATATGATATAATATTTTATTTTAAAAGCATAAAATAAATTGTTAAACATTTATATATTATTTTACACATTTAAAATATTTTATTTTAATATTTTTTTTAATTTTTTAGTATAAAATATAGGCTGAAAACTAAAAAAATTAAAAAAATTCGGGTCTTTCGGGTCGGGTCGGGTCAACTCGGGTCGGAAAATTTCGATCCGTACCCGACCCGAACCGGGGTGAGGTTGAGGTCGGGTCGGGTCGGGTCCGACCCGACCACGGATCCGACCCGGTTTGGGTCGGGTCGGGTCATCGGGTTCGCAGGTCGACCCGACCCACTGAACACCCCTAATCTTAATGCTTCAAAAAGGAGAAAATTTGAACAATTCAGATATGTTTTCATAATTTGACACTACTTATTTTTTAAGTACTTCTTTAATCTCGTTCTTAATTACAAGAAATATATTTTGCAAAAAAAAAATACTTAGGATTTTGAAATAGAATACTAAGTAGAACATTTAACAAAAAATGTTATTCTTGTGATATAATAACATGTAATATTTGAGTAAGGATAATTAGGAAAAAAGAAATATAACATTCAGAACTATATTTCTAGATAAAGAATCGAATCATAAGTGGGATTTATATAATAAATATAGATTAACCACTAGAAATGTATAATGCATTATGTAAAATAATATTTTGCATGATTAGAACATTTTAATTATAAATAAATGATATGTTATGAAATAATATGAAGAAATATTTCAGTAAAGGTACCTGATACATAAGAAAATAAAAGGTGGAAAAAGGTAATCTAGAAAGATAACAGAAATAAAAGATAGGTAGGATCAGCAGCTGGCAAAAAGCACCAACTGGAAGTTTTACCATCTGACGAAAACATGAGATGTAAATTTCGACTACTAATGATATACTTAATAGGTGGAGTGGGTGTCAGTGCACACTCTAGCCGCCATTGAGTGAAGCACAAATCCCAGAAACAACATGAGGAAAATAAACCAATTATAGAAAAAAAAGCAGACATTAGCAGATTTGATTGAAGTTGGAGATGAAAGGAGCAATAGCTGATCAAGTGTTCTTATCCAGAAATATATGAGAGTGGAATCGCTCGTAACTTTGAGTCTAAGTATCCAAAATTTTCCTCTCAAAAGAATATCCAAACTTTTCTAAAGCTTACCTGCTATACAAATATGTGAACTTAAATCTTTATGACTCTCATATTTTCCTTCTATTCAATTAGCATATATGACTTTATCAATCTTAACAGAATACAGAGGTTAGTCCTTTGTGGATACGAACAAACTCCGGGAGTGAAAATGAAGGTTGCAAAAGTTGATTTGGAATGTCAAATCATAGATAATTTAGAACCCCTAAAACAAGGCAATTTAGAAACAAGAGCAAACATACTCTAAATGATAGCATTCTACAAGAAACCTTAACTACACTCGAGCTTTAATCATCACTTGAGGATAATAGAGAACAATCATTTTTCTAGGTTTATCATTCGAAACTAATGTGTGCCATCGCCCTGTTCTATGATCACGTTGCTACAGCTCTCTACTGTAAGCACACCTACCACATGTGACCATGATAGAATCCATAGAAATCATGTGTTGATGTGCCTTGAATTGTGTTGTACTCTTAAACCCATAGTTGTTGAAGATGGAAAATGAGAAGAATAGAAAATGGAAATGAGGCAATATGACAGTCCTTAATCATACGTATGTTTTTTTTAAACAAGAAAGTACGACTAGCAAGAAGGTAGTCATCCAGGAGTTCCATTAATAATAGTAGGGATTACATACAGAGACCAACAGAAAACCACTGTAGCAGATGGCCAAGAAATCAAAATGACAATGTCACACTACACCAAAACAAAAATGGCTTCACAACTCCATGCACCAGCAACCGCCATCCCACACCACCCACACATGAGAGGAGGACAAGGACAAAGCACAACCAGCAACGATCTTAGAACCAGATTTGCCCCCTACAATTGGGGGGCGCCCGGCTGATGACTGAATGGATTGCGGACACGCTTTCACCTGATACCACAAGCCTAAGTCACCAAGGCAACGACATCCGGGTCATGCACCAGAATGGAATCAGATTCAGCGATTAACATAGAGTCATCAACCCCATCTGTAGCACAAAGATTCTCAGCCGACGCCACATGTCCAATCATGCCCGTCCCTGACGCCGCCGTGACATCTGTGAGGCTAGGAGCAAGATCTGCAGACAGATTTTCCCCATCTTTGGAACGTTGATCCACCACATATGCCACAGAGACAGAGTTGTTCATCTTGCAGGGTCTGCGCACTGATGCCATAGCCACCCCACGGGTGAGCGGGCCCCTGCCCACTGTCGTCCTCCTACCAAAACCGCCCGAGAGTGCAGAAGAAAGCGCTGGACTGGCCGGCCCATCAACAGAAGTCGCCGAGCCGCATCGGGTCCGGCACCAGGACGCCGGCAGTCGTGCCTGAAGCCCACAGGGTCCGCCACCTCTCGATCCACCGCGCTTGGTGCCGCCGGAGAGAGAGAGAGAGACCGGGACATGCCGGGTGGCCATGACTTCAACTTGTCGGACTTCCTGCTTGGTTTCCTTCTGACCCACCCCACGCACCTGTGCCACCCCAGTGCCACGGCATCATATCTCCACCCGCAGCGTGTACACAGGGGCTGCCAGATGCATCCAAAAGCATCTTTTCAGGGGAACATATTGATAGAGTCCCTACTCCGTATTCTATGTTAGAAGAAAAAAGAGAGCACATGATGAAATGTCCTCCATAGGAAAGTTGGTAAACCTAGGGCTGTTCAACCACGTTACTTTCAACATCTCATTTCTCCCATCACCAGCATCAAACCATATTCCCACATAGTGGGTGCCCATTACAACCATCTGTCCACTAACTGTCGGCACATATCCTACTTGTCTATAGTAGTTTGTGTTTAGGATTTGTTTAAACGTGCGTCATGTTGTTAGTCCTTGTATTCATGGGGTTTTGTCCACTCCATACAAACTGTTATCTTTTACTCTCATCCTATATTGCTTTCATTTCTGTTCTGAGAGTTTGGTGCTCTATCACGATATCAAAGGCCCTTCAGTATGGACCTTTAAATACAAGGGTTAAGATTTATGTTTTACTTTCTTTTGCTCGTAGTGAAACTTTTTCATGGGGATTTTCTTTGCAATCAATGTTTCCTTCATGTTGATTAAGAGGGTTTTACCATATCAAAATTGTGAGTTATTAGGAATATATCTTTCCATATAAAGAAAGATTCTATTAGGGATATTTCCTTGTAATGATAGTTATATGCCAGAGCACTTTCCTATTGACATATATGGTATGTATGATCACCCTTTCATATATAATAGAAGAGGATCCCTGAGATGCTGTAGGGAGAAAATTCTTCTATCAATCTCTCTAATTTTCTCATGGTATCAGAGCCACACACACAAAAAAAAACCCTAGTTTTTCTGCAGCAATTCTGCAGCCTCCTCTTCAGTGCACCAGCAGTTCTATCAGCAATTCTGAAGTCCCCTCTTCAGTGCACCAGCAGTTCTTACAAGGGATTCTAATGCAGATCTGTGCATTTTGAAGTGCAGATATTCTGTGCAGGCTTGTCTGAATTTTTTTTTTGTGCAAGGAACCCTAAGATCAGTCGCTCTTGTTTCATGGCATCTTAGCGCAGATCTTCTGTGCAGATCTTTCTTATTGTTTGATATTCTTGTGCAAGGAACCCTTGCATAGATCATCTTCCTTCTACTTTGCAAGGAACCCTATTGCAGATTTTCTGTGCAGATCTTTCAGATTCTCTACTGCAGATATCTTGTGCAGAACTCGATCAGTTCCTTTCTTTTTCATATCTGGGACGTCCTTAGTTATTTCACCATCAGCCATGTCTCATGCCAACGTATCATATAGTTCTGGAAACCAAGTTATTACAACAGTCAAACTGAATGGAAATAATTTTTTTGATTGGAGTGCCGCTGTTGAAGTTTGGTTTATGGGAGTAGGACAAGAAGAACATCTTATCAAGACTATCTCAGAGATTAAAGATTTTAAACAAGCCAGTTGGAGGAAGACAGATGCTCATTTGCTTAGTCTCTTGTGGCAAGCAATTGAACCCTCTTTAATGGTAATGTTTCGTCCCTATCGCTCTTGTAGAGAGGTATGGGTTCGTGCTCATGAGTTGTATACGAGTGATGTTACCAGAATATATGATGTTTTATCTCGTTTATTTCAATTGAAGCAAACTGACACAGATATGCAGAAACATTTGGGCCACTTATAAGCTTTATTCACTGAATTTAATGAATTGATGCCCTTCACCGAAGATTTGAAGAAGCAACAAGAACAACGTGATAAGATGTTTGCAGTCATTTGTTTACAAAGTGTTCGTCCAGAATATGAGCCAGTTCGAACTCAAATTTTGGGCAGCGCTTCTGTTCCTCCTCACACAGATATTTTCTCAAGACTAATACGTGTATCATTCACATCTATTATCTCAGACCATGGACATTTAGGAGAGAGGTATGCTCTTGCAACCCAAGCTGACTCTCCTAGCTTTCTTCCTGGTGGTCGTGGAAACAATAATGGTGGACGAGGTGGTAAAGGCAGTGGCAGAGGAGGACGTGGAAATGTTCTTAGATGTGGTTATTGTAACAAGCGAGGGCACACACGTGATACTTGTTACTCTCTACATGGTTTTCCTTCAAACCCCAGAGTAGCCAACGTAGCTCAAACACAACCAGATGGGTCTCGTGTTGTTGATGGCACATCATTATCTGGTGGACAATCTGCTGTGGTTATTTTTGCAGAGGAGTATACTCGTTTTCTCCAACACCAAGCGACATCTCTTCCCGTGACGTCTCTTGCGCAATCAAGTCAATCCATAGCGTGCCTTACTCTATCATCCTCATTGGGACCTTGGGTTCTTGACTCGGGTGCTTCATATCATATGTCCGGTAACCCTACTTTGTTTTCTCAGCTTATTAAGACTCATATCCTACCATCTGTCACTTTAGCCAATGGGTCCTCTGCTCATGTACAAGGCGTTGGAACAGCATTACCTACCACATCTTTATCTTCGTCCTCAGTTTTATATCTTCCCAAATTCCCATTTAACTTGATCTCTATTAGCCAACTTACTAGGAAACTTAATTGTAGTGTGACATTTTCTTCTGATTTGAGGACAGGAGGAATGATTGGCAAGGGATATGAGTATGGTGGTCTTTATTACTTGTCTGTTGCTTCGTTTCCACCCAAGTTACCAACTTCTTGCATGGTTGCTGCATCTCCAGTTCAGATCCATAGTAGACTTGGTCATCCATCATTGTCTAGTTTAAAGAAAATGGTTTCTAACTTGTCTCATGTTAATGAGTTAGAGTGTCAGTCTTGTCAACATGGAAAACATTCCAGAATTTCATTTCCAAGTAGGGTCAACAAACAAGCTAGTGCTCCTTTTTCACTTGTTCACTCAGATGTATGGGGTCCTTGTCATGTCAACTCAAAACAAGGTTATCGTTATTTTGTTATTTTTATTGATGATCATTCCAGGATGACATGGATTTATTTAATGAAGAATCGTACTGAATTATTTTCTATCTTTGTATCTTTTTGTGCTGAAGTTCAAACTTAGTTTGGTGTAGCTATTCGTACTCTTCGTAGTGACAATGCTAGAGAGTATTTTTCTACATATTTTAAGTCCTTTATGTCATCTCATGGCATGATACATCAATCTTCTTGTGCGTATACTCCTCAACAAAATGGAGTAGCAAAAAGAAAAAATAGGCACATGGTTGAAACTGCACGTACACTTTTGTTCCATATGAATGTTCCACTCCAATTTTGGGATGATGCAGTTCTTACAGCTTGTTATTTAATTAACAGGATGCCATCTAGTGTTCTGCATGATCAAATCCCATTCTCAATTTTGTTTCCTCGAGATGCCATCTATTCATTGTCTCCGCGAATTTTTGGATGTGTATGTTTTGTTCATAATTTATCAACGGACACATCTAAATTGTCTCCTCGTTCAATTCGTTGTGTATTTCTTGGATACTCTCGTGCTCAAAAAGGGTACATGTGTTACTCTCCTGACCTTCATCGTTATTTTGTTTGTGCGGATGTCACATTTTTTGAGTCTACTCCATTTTTCTCTGATCCTACTTCTTCTGAGTCCATATCGGAGTCACTACCTCTCCCTATTCCACCCTCGTATGTTTCTCCTCCTTTAAGTACATCTGACCTTGAGAATGTTGGTCATAAGGATATTATTACGTATCAACGACAAAAGAAAAGACCACTGACCGTTGAAGAAGGGACACATGAGACAATTTCTCAAGAAGGACATGCAATTCCTTCCGTGCCATCTATTCCTCCATCCTCGAATCCATCACCTACAACATAATCAAATTTGCCTATTGCTCAAAGAAAAGGTTCACGCAGTACTGTCAATCCACATCCTATTTATTCGTTTTTGTGCTATAGTCACTTATCTCCTTCATATGCTGTTTTTATTTCCTCTTTGGAATCTGTTTCAGTTCCTAAAACTGTTGTAGAGGCCATGAACCATCCTGGTTGGCGCACAGCTATGATGGAAGAGATGTCTGCTTTGCATGCTAGTGGTACTTGGGAACTTGTACCTCTGCCTCGCGGTAAAACTATAGTAGGTTGTCGCTGGGTATTCAATGTGAAAGTATCACTTGATGGTCAAGTTGATCGTTTAAAGGCTCGTTTGGTTGTGAAGGGTTATACTCAAATTCCTGGCTTAGATTATGGTGATACTTTTTCACCAGTTGCTAAAATCACTTATATCCGCGTCCTTCTTTCTTTGGCTGCTATTAATCATTAGTCTTTGCACCAACTTGATATTAAGAATGCGTTCTTGCATGGTAACCTTGAAGAGGAAGTTTATATGGATCAACCTCCCGGTTTTCGTGCTCAGGGGGAGTATTCTGGTATGGTATGCAAATTAAAAAAATCTTTATATGGCCTCAAACAGTCTCCTCGAGCATGGTTTTGTCGTTTTAGTTCAGCTGTTATGGACTTTGGACTAAATCGTTGTAAATCAGATCATTCTGCATTTTACAGACATTCAAAAGGACGATTAATACTTCTTGTTGTGTATGTTGATGATATTGTTATAACTGGAGATGATACAATTGGTATTTCTCAGCTTAAATCTCATTTGCATTCACAATTTCAGACTAAAGATTTGGGACTTCTAAAATATTTTATCGGTATTGAAGTTGCTCAATCTTCGCATGGTATATATATTTCTCAAAGAAAGTATGTGTTGGATATTCTAGAGGAGACATGCTTAATTAATTGCCGACCAGCAAGCACTCCAATGGATCCAAATGTGAAATTAGTACCAGATGAGGGGGAGCCATTTTTAGATATTGGAAGGTATCATAGATTAGTTGGCAAATTGAACTATCTCATAGTGACTCGTCCAGACATCTCATTTGCTGTGAATGTTGTGAGTCAATTTTTGGATTCACCAACAAAGAAACATTGGGATGCAGTGATCAGAATCATTAAATACATTAAAGGTGCTCCTGGTAAAGGCTTACTATATCAAGATAGAGGTCATATGCAAGTGGTTGGATATACAGATGCTGACTGGGCTGGTTCTCCATTTGATAGACGATCAATGACTGGTTATTGTGTGTTTTTTGGAGGCAATTTGATTTCTTGGAAGAGTAAGAAGCAAAATGTAGTTGCTCTTTCTAGTGCAGAGGCTGAATATAGAGCAATGACTTCAACTACATGTGAATTGATATGGTTGAAACAATTGCTTACATAATTAAATATTTTGCAATTGCAGCCTATGAAATTGTTTTGTGATAATCAGGCAACTATTCACATTGCATCAAATCCTGTTTTCCATGAGAGGACCAAACATATTAAAGTAGATTGTCACTTTGTTCGAGAAAAAGTAATATCGAGGGATATTGTGACATTTTTTGTTTCATCAAATGATCAGTTGGCTGACATATTTACTAAAGCTCTTCGAGGTCCTCGGGTTCTTTATATTTGTGGCAAGTTGGGCATGTATGATATATATGCTCCAACTTGAGGGGGAGTATTAGGAATATGTCTTTCCATATAAAGAAAGATTCTATTAGGGATATTTCCTTGTAATGATAGTTATATGCCAGAGCACTTTCCTATTGACATATATGGTATGTATGAATGTATGATCACCCTTTCATATATAATAGAAGAGGATCCCTGAGATGCTGTAGGGAGAAAATTTTTCTATCAATCTCTCTCTAATTTTCTCATGAGTAAATTCTTTTTTTCCTTTTGCTTCATTTTTCTATTCATTAATCGATCACTCAATCCTTTATTCCCAACAATACATAACTTTCTTTACTTGGAAATAGACTATTTCCATTCCAAGCAGGAGAAATACGAAGACACATTCTTCAGTTAAGGCAAAGGCAAATACAGTGAAGTAATTAAAGTAATATCGGCAATCAAATGGATAAAAAGAAATAATCACGTGTTCCAGCTTCTTTCCTTGGAGGTGTGCCCTTAAGGTATCACTGTGGAGTATTAGAACTACGAAAAACAAATGAGTGTTCCACAGTAATATTTCAATTACTCCTGACAGAAATACAGTAAGTCGTTCTAGTAATTTCAGAAACTTGTACAATTTTCTAATTTCCAACCAAGCATCGCAATGTTACTGACATAACTGAGGAACTAAATCGTTTTTACAACATCTTCACTAAACATGGATTGCACACGAGAAAAATGTTGATATCACAGTTTAAGTTTAAACCACATCTAATGTGACCACTAAATATCCCGATGTTTGCAGGGTAATTGGTTCCAAACTCAGATTCCCAGCAATAGCCATATTGGTTATAGGGTCAAAACTTGTGCAAGAGAAAATATAACCACAGTTGTTTTTCCATAAATCTACCATAAAAGAAGGCTTTGGACAATGTCTATGCCCAATCCATAATTCTCAAAAAGAAGATTTTGAGAAAATATTGTAGTCTCAACTTATAATAATATAAAAAGAAAGTATTTTTAACAAACTATGGAATAAATACACTCACTTGTTCATGACCTCGTATTTTCATAAATCCACGCAGCAATTCACGTTTATAATGGCAATCTCCACTCAGATGATTAGCCCGAATCTTAAAGAAGAAGCACATAGAAAATCAGAATCACTTCTAGGCAACAACTGAAACCTTGAAATGTACATATAACTTTCAACAGTTCTATATGTCCTCATTGCGCTAAGAAACTAAGCAAAAATTAATCACAAAATACTCTAAATAAACAAACAATACCTCAGAGCAAGCATGATGCCCACAATTTTTCCAATCCAGATTCTTGGCTCGGCAATCATCATAAGCATGGATTAGTTCGTGAATGATAACTTGATTGACCTCGTCTTGAAGAGTCATATGATTACAGCAAAGTGTTATCTGAGGTAGAAAATTTTGAACCAAGTCAAACTCGAACGTATATTGTGATTGTAGAAACCCACGATTGTTGAGCAATTAAACAATTCTGAAACAATGAATCAAGCAACTAATATGTGTCCTATTTTAGACCACAAACGAGGTCAAATTTATTAAAAACGTGAGACTGTTAGATTGAAAGCAATGCCCACAATATGAGGAAGATCGTAAAATCAATGAAAGAAATCGACCTTTATACAAAACTGCATAATGCTCGAATGTCCACCTTTACAAGAAATCGAAGTAAGAGAAGAAGAACAAGAAGATAATGTTATACCCCGTGCCTACTGGAGTACCCACCGGTGGAGACATTGTCCTTGCAGGTGGCCGCCTGAAGGAAGCGAACCCACACGGGGCAACCCGCGCTCTCCATCTTCTCCCGCAGGAACTTCACCGTCGGATCTGCGGCACAAAGAAACCATGTTACACCCGAAATGGTGAAAGTACGATTTCATTTTTGGTTGAGGCAAATGAACGAACGCTTGAGACTCGTGTTGATCCGCTCCAGGCATTCCTTGTGCGACATCCCCGGGGAGGGGTTGCTCAGCCCCGATTCTGAGGCCGCCCCGGTCAAATTTGACGTCGTCGCCGCCGCCGCCGCCTCCTCCATCTGTCCCTTTCTATCTGGCCTCCGGAGCAAGCGATCAGACACAGCTCGTCGCTTCAGACACACAGCTCGTATATATATGGGTTAGAGGTGAAATGATATTGGAGGATATTTTAAAAAAAAAAATACCCATATTTTTAGCATGGAATGGAAATGTTTTCTATTTTTTTCGAGTTGGAGTTATTTTGATATTGTTAGTAGGTTTATATTCATAATAACTAGTCTAAACATGTGCGATATGCCAAAATTTGCATAAAAGTTACTTATAAATTTATTAATAAACGCCTTATTGTCATAATAGATATAGATTATTTGATAAATATGGTTCAACTAATTATATTTTCTATAACACATAAAAATATCAAATATTAAATATCATAATAAATAAATGTTGGAATGAAAAATCATTATTTTTTTTTATTATTATAGAGTGTAGACCACTAATCATTGAAAGTTATATTCTTTTTAAATTCATTTTTATTAATATATTTTATTTATTATAATTTATTTCAATTTGTATACTACGTTTTTCATTTATATTGTTAGTTTTCTCATACTTTAGCTTTAAAATTTTAATTTAACATTTTAAAACACTCCTTTAATCATAAATATAGATAAACTAATTATAAAATATTTTATTATTTTTATTTGAAGAGTAGTAGTGTTTCGTGATCCATCAATCCCTAGTCGGATTTTAAAATCACTCTCATTTTTTCTATTTAAATTAGACAATATCAATTAGTTAATGCTTGTTGTTATTTAGATTTTTCTCATATTACATGTAATTGATGCATTTATCTTTGTTCCGTATATCTTTTGCAATTACCTTTCTATTAATAATTATTAAACCTTTTTATCTTCGATATAATCTTTTTAATTAATATCTACAATAATAATATTAGTAAAAATATTAAATTCCCTTTAAACATTTATGAGCATGCCATGTGATAATAGACTATATTATTTTAATAATAATAATAATATGTTATTATTATTATATTAATAAATATTCCTTATACTCTTATCTATAAAATATCTCAAAATCATTTAGAAAATAATTTATTACACTTTTCCAAAACATCATGTCAACTATAAATTGTAAGATTATATAATTATTTTTTAGCTATATTAGATATCCTGTGAAGTTGTATAGTTAACCATATATTAAACTCTCTCCCGTCAACAACTTGATATTTTTATTTATTAATTCCCTATTGATACTTTTTTAAAATACATTTGAATACTTTCCTTTTAATATAATAATAGATATATAGAGATAGATGTACATATCCATATAGATATTGAATATTTTGATATATAATACAATTATTTTTTCACTAATTTATGAAAAATATTGGGCTATATATTTATTAATTTTAGTAGCATAAAATGCTATAATAATAATGAGCATTGTTAACTTTACTATATTACTATTTTTATGAATCTTACGGAGCCGTTTGATACATTATCATTTTAATTAATTAATAATTTAGATTACCATTTGAATATATTATCACTTTTTTAATTATCAATAATAATTATGTTATAGTGTTTGGTAAGTAATGGTAATATAAATAATAGTTAAAATAGTTAGAGAGCAAATTCAAAATATTCCTAAAGATAATTTTATATTTTAATCACATATTACTACAAATTAAATAAAACAAAAAATAGAAAGGTGAATATATCTAAAACAAAATATGCAAAATTAAGAGTTATTTTAAAAAATTTCAAATAATACAAAAGATTAAGTTGAATGATATTTATTTATTAATAAAATATTTAACTTAAATATTTTATTAAATGTATTTTTTGTTAGAATGCATTCAAACTAATTAGTAATTTAAGAAGTCACATTTCTTGTCTACATCTGAATTATCAGGTGTTAGTCAAGATTATCAGGACGATTAAAATTATCAATAAACTATCACAACTAAACGAGATAATGTGGTAGGTCCCGTAAATGTTAAATAAAATAACCGATAATTTATGTAGACTACCTCATGTCAAACGCCCCTTACTACATTGTTAATATTATCATAATCTAGTTAAAATATACATTATACTTCTATTACTCATTAACATAAACCTAAAATTAAAATATATTTAATGCTATGATTAGAAATTTTTTTACTGACTGAGATATCCTAATTTGACAGTAATATTCCATACAAATATTCATCGAAATTAATGTTGTCATTATATTTAATATTATCTAAATACATAGAAAATTAATTTATCAACTTCTAATTGTGAAAAAAACATTATTTGATTACTTTCACCAAAGAATTATTTTAAATTCCTAATTGTTTATTTGAAGGTCGCGATGAAAGGATATGAACATGTCATATTCAACCCTTGTAGAGAGAATGTATCTCATTTTATGATCTTAATCATTAACATAAGGGTGTGAACTATGAGATAATTGTAAGGTAAGCCATTGTTTACCTCATATTAAAAGTTAGGAATTGTGTCATTCAGTTCCTTTTACTAAATTTGAAATTTTTAATATATATATCAAACCTAAAACAGTAAAACTTGGCTGCATTGGAAAAATAACAGAAAAGATAAATTAGAAAGTAGAGATATGTAAAGGGGTTGGGAATTGTGTGGACTCAAATGAGGTTCACACATATGGACTACCATTGATGTATAGATCAACGGTAGATATAAATTTATTATAAATTCATCTTAAAAAATGTTTATTAAAAATCACCGATTAATGGTAGGTCCACACACGTGGATCCATTTTAGATCCACATATTCTCTAAATCCTGTGTAAAATGTGATGCTTGAATTAATTAGGAAATGTAAAACAAATAGATAACATAAATAATATTTTAAATAATTTAAATGATCACATCCATTATAATCAATTATCAAGGCAGTTCATTTTTCTAATTATTTAATTATTTTTTTCTATAACAAATGTTATGATAAAGTATAAATTTAATTTATTGTATTAATATTTTTTAATACCAAACAATAATAGATTAACAAAATAATACTAATAACAAATTGTCGCATATATAACTCAAATGGTAACCAGTAATGGCTTATTATCAGTGATGTGTAAAAAAATAAAAAAGAACATTGGCAAAAAATAAAAAAGAACATTGGCTCAATTAATATGATACTAATATTTGTTACTTCTTTAGATATTGACGTATGATTTCCGCATTTCCGCAGTTCTTACATGCATACGCTATGGAATAGTCAAATATATTGGGAATGGGCAAACTATTTTTGTTTATAAAGACCTTAAGCAGCCAGGAATTAATTTGGATAGATTATCAGTTATTTTATTCAAAATTTTCATGATCCATCAAATTGTTTCATTTCGTTATCATTTATTATCAATCATTTTAACTGCTCTAATAATCTTAATTGTCACATAATTCAAATAGCATATAGGAGATATGACTTTCTATATTATCAGCTGTTTGACATGTATTTTGACAAAAATATTTAAATAATTAATTTTTTAAATTTTAAATATTTTATTAATAAATAAGACATTCGACTTTATCTTCTTTATGGTTTGAAATCTTTTACAAATAACTCTTAGTTTTGTCTCATCTTATTTCATTTATTCACTTTTCTATTTTTTACTTTGCTTTTTTATAATACTATGTGATGAAAATCTAAAATAATAGTTACAAGTATTATGGTAATTTGCTTTCTAACTATTTTAATCATTATTTACATTATCAATACCTGTCAAACACTATAATGTAATATTATTGATAATTTAAGAAGTGATGATTTATTTAAATAGTGATCTAAATTATCGACTAATTAAATCGATAATGTACCAAGCACGTCTTTAGATTTTTTGCATACCTCTTTCATTTACATATTGTAATGTTGAGTTCTCTCTAAATTCAATGTCCGTTTCCGATCTTATCACCGATCATCAAGGAATTTGAATACTCTAAGATAATATTTTGGAGATTCTTAATTGCATGTATTACTTATATTCATTTGATTGCTACTGTCAATGCTAATAACTAGATGTGGATTCATGATGCTCATGGAGAAGCTGAAGCATTGAGTGATCCGTAGGGCCTGTCCATCATAGTTTGTTGGAGAGTTGAGTTGAAAATCTGTATGGAATATCCTAGTTCCACCAAAGATCAAGACATTTTGTGGAAACTCTCTACTCTTGAAATTACTAGTTAATTAAATCGATAATGCACCAAGTGCCCCTTTAATTTTTTGCATACCTCTTTCACACATGCCTACATATGTTAATGTCGAGTTCTCTCTGAATTCAATGCCCGTTTTTGAATTTGAATACTCTAAGATAATATTTTGGAGATTCCTTAATCGCATGTATTACTTTTATTCATTTGCTTGCTACTATCGATGATAATACGTAGATGTGGATTCATGATTCTCACGGAGAAGTCAAAGCATTTTTCGCTTATCATTGAGTGCACTGTAAGGCTTGTCCATCATAACTTGATGTGGGTGGATTGGAAATCTATATGGAATTTCTCAAATCCACCAAAGATCAAGACATTTTGTGAAAACTCCTTACCTTGATGCCCTCCTTCATTTTTCATGTAGATATTGATCCATCGTGTACCCTTGTGGCAATAATGTTGAATCCAACTCACATCTATTCTTTAACTATGCAACCTCAAATTTTGTCTGGTCACTCTTCCAAGACACTCTCAAATGTCAATTCCAATATAGGGAAACTTGGGCCTATGGCGGATGGCTTAAGAAAGGCAGTCCTTGATGATACCTCTAAACTTAAATTTTCGCTCCCTTTGGGCCATTTGAAAATTAAAGAAACCATATATATTTTAGACACACTCGGGCAACCACAAATGCTGTGTAGATTCAAGCTCTTGTTAGGTACACTAAATATGCAACTCACTATTTACCCGAGACATCTACTACTCCCCAATATCCTATTTGGATCCTATGGGAACCCCCTCCATCTTGGGTAAATTACACGATTGGTCCCCCAACTTTGAGTCGATTTCCAACCCGTCCCCCAACTTCAATTTGTAACCCCTTTGATTTCTTGCGCGATTAGTCCCGTTGACCGGTGATAGTAGGTTTTCCAGTTGCCTTGCATACGTGGCCGCCACGTGAGTCATTTCTCTTGCATCCACATCATTCAAGTCATACACGTCATTTAACGCCACTAAACTAAGTAATTACACGGATCGTCCCTCAACTTTGAGTCGATTTCTAAACGGTCCTCTAACTTTAATTTATAACTAGAACGTCCCCTAACTTTGATTTTATTGTATGATTCATCCATTTGACTGCTATTAAATAGTCTCTCAGTTACCTTGCTGATGTGGTATAATAAAATATAATAAAAAATTTAATTTATTGACATGGCACAATAAAAAATAATATAATAATGAAAAATAAAAAAATTATAAAAATTAATAAAAAAATGACTCGAGCTCGTCGGTGCCTCCTATGTGAGCTCACCGAAGGAGAGCGTTGGCCCCCTTTTACTCTCATCGCGTGCGAGGATGAAAAGGAAGGTCAACGCCTCCCTCTTCTAGCTCGTCGGCGAGGATGAAAAGGAAGGTCGGCGCCTCCCTCTTCTAACTTGTCGGCTCATGAGCTGGCATACTGGAGCGCGAGCCGTGGGCCCCCCTTTTGCTCATTGCCGCGTGCGAAGATGAAAAGGGGGGTTGACACCCCCTCTGTCAACTCGCACGCCGATGAGCTGGAAGATAGGGGCACTGCCCCCCCCCCCCCCCTTTTCATCCTTGCCGCGACCAGGAACAAAAGGGGGGTGCCGGCCCCCCTTTCGTCCTCGCGTGCGATGAGGAGCAAAAAGGGCCGTCCCTCTGCCAGCTCGTCCGGCAGAGGGGCATGTTGGGCCCCCTCTCGGAGCTCGCACAAGGGGCACCAGGCCCCTCGAGCTCGTCGACACCCCTTATCATATTTTATTTTTTAGTAATTTTTATAATATTTTTTTTATTGTGTCATGTCAATAAGTTAAAGTTTTTATTATATTTTATTATGCCACGTCAGCAAGGTAATTGGGAGATTGCCAGTTACTAGTCAAGTGGATGAATCATGCAATAAAATTAAAGTCGGGGGACATTCTAGAAATTGACTTAAAGTTGGGGGATGATCCATGTAATTATCCAGTTTAGTAGTGTTAAATGACGTGGATGAAAGAGAAATGACTCACGTGGCGCCCACGTACGCAAGGTAACCGAGAAACCTACTATCATCGGTCAAAGGGACTAATCGTGCAAGAAAATAAAAGATGAGGGACGTTCTGATTACAAATTGAAGTTGGGGGACTGATTGGAAATCGACTCAAAGTTGAGGGACCAATCGTGTAATTTACCTCCTCCATCTTGGATCAAAGAAACTCAGATGGATCCTTTACTTCGCCTGGTGAGAATGGAAGAGCAGGTTATAACGACAACTTTATCTCTACAGGAGTTCTAAAGCATCGAGCGCCAATCGTCTTATTTGTGGAAGCTTGGTGCGCGATCTGAGGCATTCACAAGTGCAAAAAAAATCTTGGACTTAATCATGTATGATTTGAACCGAATTGACAATTCTTTGTGAGCATCAACAACAAGAACACATGTTCCCCCTCATAACAACTCTGGGGCATGATCCAAGAGCTATGGCATTACATAATTCATCTAGAAAATTTTGTATGCAGGTATTGATATCGTGAAAACTAATTTTGCAGTGATTTTTTTTTTGCAAACTTTGGAAGGACAACATCCATCGACACCTTTTAGGAGGGCGATTCTCTTCCAGATGTTCTCCAATTTTTGTATCACAATTGTTATTGTGCTTATACTAATAGATGATCCACTTTCTTTTAGAAAAATATAGTAATTTTAAAATAAGTTTATGAATCGGTCAACGAGAGTAATTAAATCGTGTATCATTTTGAAACAATCAAAATTAAATAACATGCACCATGTTGTTCAGATAATGGTTTCACTAGGAAAGAACTTTATCATTTTTTCTATATTACCTCATTAATAAAATTTAATTGATTCCTTATATTCATTATTTTTCGAAAATGTCAACAGTTCACCTATATGAATTTATCATGGAGTTAAAATTTAACGATGTTTGCTAATTTAGAACTTTAACAATGAATTCTCTCGAAATTATAATCAATGGTATTATTATTGATGAAGATCTACCAATAAAATTTCAACAAATGATAAAACAATGTTAGCTCTTAAATGATTCATACATTTCTTAAATGATGAAATAATAATGTAACACACCTAAATTTTGTAAGGAATTTAAAATTTTAATTATTTATGATGTCGGACTATCGGACGATCGGAACTCAGAATGGATGCTCGATATCGTGACTAATCGACGACTTCAACCGACGCACTATTGGACGATCGAAACATTTTCAGGCGCCCGAAAGTGCAACGAACATAAAACCGTTGGAAGCTCAACTTCTATTTTCTCATTCATTCCACCACCATAATGGTCAGCTTTGATGACCCCCTCTCCACTCATTTTTTAGGTGATTAATGGCCAATCACCCCCACTATCGTGTTCATTAAAGTCAGTCTCTCCCATCTCTTTCTTATCTTCCTCATCTTCTCATCTCCCCATTTCTCCTCTGCCCATGCTCTTTGTTTGGTCTCGGCCAGCATACAGTTGGACGACTCCGATAGGAACCTTGAGCGCATGCGACATAGGAGGACGAGGAGGGCGCAGCTATAGATTGATCTGGTGAAGAAGAACCAAACCGTACAACAAAAAGATGGGTTTTGGGTATCTAGTTCATGGGATAAATTTCCTAGGGAAATCACATGTTCTAAGGCTATAAGAGGGTTAAGGCTCATGCTAAAATGGGTGGGAATCATGCTTTATAATTATTATGATGATATTGATCAATTTGGTTGAATGATTTGCATGCTTTATATGAGTTGGTAATATGACGAATGAGTAGATTTGTTAGTATACACCTAGATAGTTACTTGTTGATTGACTTCATGTCGTTAAATTGATAGTCATATCTACTGGAACTAAGATAAAATGGAAATCATTTTATGCTTAAAGATAAGAATTGGTAAGTTATATTATACGAAGGAAATGATATGCATGATGTGTTTATGACGAGATTCATGATTAGATATGCTTATGAACTACATTATGTATTTGGTACTTTGTCAGTTTGTGTTAGATCTCGCTTGCATGGAAAAACTTGATTGAAAACATATGAATTCTCAGTGCCTTGCGGCTCTGCCGAACTAAAGCGAACGATTGAAATACTTTCGTCCGACCAATTTAGCTTGACAGAGTATAATGACATGTCATGTCGAACGTCCTCGATCGGATGATCGATATGGACCAAAACGAAAGTATCGAGACTTAGTAATGGCGACGTAACTAGTCGGTCGACCGAAATCGTGTCGGACGATCGATCTGGATTCTCTCATCGGATAGACTTCCGATAATCGATGAAGAAATCCGACCAACTGAGGAAGAAGATGATATTGTTCATTACGGACGACTGATCCAGTTTTGGCCGACCAAAACTCTTGACCGAAAGTCTGAGAGAATACTCATGTGATAACGGACGACCGAACTCTCGATTGACTGATCGTATATGGTCTTGAAACAATCAACTAATGAACATAGAATGGACGATTGCTCCCTTTTCGATCGATCAATGAACATGTATAAACGAGCGTCCGCCCACCTTTCGGACGACTGCTGAATGAACCTCAATTGAATTATCGCTTGACTTTCGGGCATTCGATCTGTGGACAAAATAAATATGACTTTAATTGAAACCTTTTGATTTGATAAACTTATGTCCACCTGATTGACACCAAATGAAATGAACCTAAAGAATGATCAGGATCTTCTTTTGATCTCTACAGCTTTGATCATTCCGCGTGATTGAAAGAGAGGCTCATGATGGATGACTACCATTTGCTTATCTAGATGAGAGTTTTTTCTTGCAGATGTTTTCGCCTTGCACGACATCATCTTGTCCAACGAATCTTGCCATGGCACTGATCCCCTATTGGTCCACCACGTTCTAGATAACTACACACATGTGTGTCCGCAATAGCATTCCCTAAAAGTAGAGAGCTCTTTTAACTTTATGGACAAAATGAAAGAACATGAATGGCAAAATAGGAGTGAAAGAACTTTATCCTTATGAACATGAATATGAATATGAATCATGAACCATGAACCATGAATCATGAATCATGAATATGAACAATGAACACAGATATGAATATAAAAAAGAAATGAAAAGAAAAAGTTATGAACCATGATTACGACATTATTATTGATTCCTTGATCCTCTCTCATATCTAATTTATATATTTGTTCCATACTTATTCTAATGGAACTATGTTATGAATTATACGAACTCACACTTAGTTAGTTTTATACTAACGGTAAAACTAACGGTTGAGCTTACTCCTCTGTGTGATCCATATAGGTACATGATATGGATGCATTCTTGGTTGAGGTGTGTGTCGACTACAATTCGGGTGGTGTGTGCGCATGGTTATCCTAAAGCCTAGTTGAAGTCTTTCGCTTTCTTTATATTGAATTGCATTTTCATTTGGATGAGAGTGGCGTGTGCGCATGGTTATCCTAAAGCCTAGTTGAAGTCTTTCGCTTTCTTTATATTGAATTGCATTTTCATTTGGATGAGACCTATGAATAGGGGTGTTCACGGGTCGGGTTTGACTCGACCCGTGAACAAACCCGACCCGACCCGGCCAAAGTTGGCCGGGTCGGGTCGGGTCTCTGCCCTTTTTGGGCTGCGACCCGAACCGACCCGATCCGGGCCGGGCCGGGTCGGGTCGGGTGGTCGGGTTACCCGACCACCCTTTTTCTTTTTTTTAAAATTTTTCATTTATTTTTTGATATAAAAAGTATTTGTTATTTTATTTTTAATACAAAATAAAGTATTTTTAAATACTAAAAATATTTTTTAAAATATCTACATACTTTTCTACATTTAAAATAATTTATTTCATTTTTTTTAGATTTTAAATGATATAAAACTATACATTTAACTAAAAAATAATTAAAAAATTAAAAAAAGAAAAAAATTGGATCGTCGGGTCGGGTCGGGTCAACTCGGGTTCGCACACGGCATATAAGTCCATGCCATATGCAGTTTCATAGGTAGGGGTGTTCACCGGGTCGGGTCGACCCGGTGAACCCGAAAATTCCAACCCGAACCCGACCCGACCCTTGGTCGGGTCGTGATCAGGTCGGGACGGGTCGGATTTTCGGGTTCACCGGGTCGATCCGACCCGGTGAACACCCCTACCTATGAAACTGCATATGGCATGGACTTATATGCCGTGTGCTGAGACATTATAATGTACTCTACCTTTCATTTTAACTTTCGTATTTTCTTATTTTATAAGATGTAATATTTCAATTTTAAGTCTTGCATTTATGTGTAATTTTTTTAACCATTCGGTTCAACAAAAGAATAAAAAAATGACCGAAGAAAATAACTACATTTCACTATGTGACGAAATTGAATTTTAGGGCATTATAAATAAATTCAATAATACATCTTATCTTGAAATATATCACTAGGAGTATATTATTTCGAGCATGTCATTTTAAAAATCATTGTTGCCACTTTTTAATCTTTTAAAATAAAATAGAGTGACAATACTATATTTTGTAGGGACAACTCATGCGGTCAGTTGAAAATTATTAACTTAGCTTTAGTAAAAGATAAACAAACATTGACTTATTTTTCTTCAAACTAATTTATCAGATTAGTTCCTATCTTTATGGATCGTTATTCCTGCATGAAGTAAAATGAGATACGGTGCATTTGTGACTTTAATCAATGAATATTTCTAGTCAATTAGGAGCTCTTTATATAAACACTTCTTTAATTCATGGAGTCCGTCTCTTTCGTGTGTTCGCGTCGCGAGCGTGTCTTCTGCCTCGTCTAATCAAGCTCAGAAAATAATCCTGAAACAGAGTATCATCTTCACATCCATCTCTGAAACATCATTTTTTTACCATAGTTATTCTTTCACATTTACATATCTGTGTTTATCTGACCTCTAAATATTCTTTGTTGGCGATGACAGAGGATACAACGAAGATGATCAGAATCAGATTCAAGCAAATGCTACTGAGTACTTTCATTCCATCCATGTCCAGAGGCACAAGTTCATCTGTCTTTTCACATTCTCTTGTACATCTGATTCCATGATCCTTTTGCCACACTCCAAGCATCAACAGTTCGTGCAGTAACACCAAGACCAGAATGTTAAACATGGTGGGCAGACATAAAACAAAAACCTACTTTACTTTCTTCTTTTCTTTTCCTTTTTTTTTCTCATAAAAAATAGCAAGTTGCCAGCCAGAATAATAAGTGCAAGCTGTAGGTTCCCCGGATAACAGTAAAAATATATTATTTTAGAAACAGGGAGATTTACTGTTTTTCATTAGTTGGGTCAATCTCATGACAGATAATTGTAGATATTGTCAGATGATTCTTTTGAAAATTTCCTCATACTTATAGATGGGATGCAGTGCGAATATAAACACAAAGGCTCCTAAGATGAAATCTGTGGACTTTAATTTTGATATCCAGAAGGCTAAGGATCATTACAAATTCAATATGACAAACAGAGACATCTTCAACAGTGACAAACTTCAAGAAATGTTGAGACTTCCTCGATTGGGAGTCCAACTTTTGAACGAATCAAAGGATTAAAATTTGAATTATGAGAAAGCTAAATCTCGATTGAAGTGATTAACTCATGGGAGGATTAAAAATAATGACAAATAATCGTGGGGGCCGAGAGAGACATCACGTGGATTAATGCAGGACTGATGCAAAATCCAAGAACATTGGCAGGGGGGAGAAAGAAAAAATAATAATAGTGACATGCAGAAATGGACAAGGCCAAATACTTGTTTAATCCAACCTTTTTGGTAGATCACCCGCATTAAATGCAGAGACGTACGTCTATTACGAGGGCAAACAAAAGGCATCCAAAGTACTATTCCGGAATCCAATCGGAGCCCTTGGTTCCGCCTCTAGATCACAGTAAAGTACAGAGCCTACGGCGGAGATTCGCAGGACATGTTCCCGTTACTGGTCGTCTTCTCTCTCCCAACAGACAGACGAAAATCTAACAGCTTTTTAGAGCGTGGAGGTTTGCCCCTTGTGTTTGATGTTAATTACTGTAGTTGACACTGGTTGGAAACTTGCTGGAGCTCTCCACATTTCCTAAATGGATAGTGCAGAATATATTGGAAACCATGCCCTCGTGAGCTCTCCTCCAAGTGTAGAAATAATGATGTCCTGCTGTTATCACTGGCTAGAGCTTGCATTTGCCCACTTGCCATCGCCAGCCTCCCAGCTCTCCTCCGAGCTTTGCTGCTTCCTTTCCCTCCCCTTTCCTGCTGGGATTGGAGTTTCAGGAGGTTTAGCTTCAAGTTACAACTTCTGCGAGCTGGTGAGTTTTGGCTTATTTTTTTTTTTTTGGGTGCCGACCCGAGTGTACGGGAGGCCTCCGACTATTTACTTTGACTAATCCGGAGCCGGAAAGACAGAGCGGTGAAGACTCTAAGCTTCAAAGCTGCTGGGGCTACTAGCTCCCCTGTTGTTTGTTTCAGTGTTTTATTTTGCTGTGAATGGAAGGGGGATGTGCGAGATGATCGTCATTTTCTCATTCTTTCTGTTCTCCTTTTACTTTTGCTTCCAAAGTTATTTTCTCTCATTGGTTGTTTTTGGTGTGGCTAATGTATGACTGTTCAACGGCTTTGGATATACAGCTAATTTCTTACTATGTATGAAGTCAAAGTTGTTTAGGTTAGCAAGCAATCAATGAGGTCAAACTTAGTAGCACAATGTGTCAGATTTATTAGTTTGAAGTTATAGCATGTATGCTTTTTCATTCCATAGATTTTGAAGTTAACATCTACCGTTCATGTGTCTGTTCAGGATAACGTTCATTTTAATCCTTTTGCTTCAAGATTCTGAAAGAATTGACGACTTGTGTCAGCTTAGCTGAATCTTTATCATACAGACCCGAAGTAGAAGGAACTCTCTTGCATACTCTTCTTACATCTTGGGAATATGTTGTTTAAATAAGAGGAGATGAGATCACAAGGAAGAATGATCGAAGGTCTAGCACTTAAGAGGGTTCGCTCTTTGCGGGATCCAACCACTAATTCTTTGAGTAAATATGCAGCAATTATAGAGCACGTGAATTGGGAAACAAATTCTTGCAATGGTGCAACTTTACAGTTACAGTCTTCAGGCAGGCACCATCTAGCACAATGCAATAATGAGCAGTTGAAAGAAGAAGAGGAGGATGTAGGGAGTAACACAGAGTCAAACCTGAGAGTACCAAATCAGAGGACGACTTCAAGCAGAAAGTCGTCTATTGCGAGAATAAGAAGTTTAGATCCATCCAGGAATAAATTGGTTCATAAAGTGCGCCGAGATCGACAATGTCGTGCACGCAAATCAGTGGATTCTACTTGGGTGCAGCATTCCAAGAAGCATGCAAAAGGTGAAGCTGATTTTTTCAGGGAACCGAGGGTTGAATTTACTGAGAGAATAAATTCAAGAGAAGCAAAGGTTGAATTGACTGAGAGAATAAAATCGATAGAAGCAAAGAAGTCTTATAATGGAAATTTGATGAAAATGTCATCTGCTTCGAGTCAAGTTGGAAGTCCATCCATTTCCCTGAGTGAAGCTGGTTCGAGAAAAAACCATCTGGGGCCCCAGAATAAGCTAAATGATGTCATTGATTCAAATTTTCGTGGATGTGGTATAGCTTACTGTTGGTCAGGAACTCCCAAGTTCAAGGGCCGACATATCTATTCTGATGACGAAGACGAGGAACAACCATTGATATCTGCTGAAGGAACCTCATCATTCATAGGTGTTGATCCATGTCCAGATAGTCCAAGAAAACTGAGCCAGAAATATGGGCCCAAATCTTTCAGAGAGTTGGTTGGGTTGGACGTAGTAACTCATTCTCTTTTATATGCCATAACAAAAGGGAAGATCGCGCCTTTGTATCTTTTCCATGGACCTCATGGCAATGGTAAGACGACAACTGCTAGGATTTTCGCAGCTGCTTTAAACTGCCTATCTCCTGATGAACATAGACCGTGCGGGTGCTGTCCTGAGTGTATGCTTTTATTCTCTGGAAAGAGTAAAGATACAAAAGAATTGGATGCTGCTAAAAGGAATCACAAGGATAAGGTGAAGTCCCTTCTGAAGAATGCATCTCTAGTTCCATTCTCATCACGCTTCAAGGTAATCATAATTGATGAATGCCAGTTTCTACAAGAGGAGGCATGGGTTTCCATTTTGAAAAGTATTGACAATTTCTCTCGCCATGCTGTATATATATTGGTTACCTCTGACTTTGATGCACTCCCGTGTAACTTTGTATCACGATGCCAAAGGTATCACTTCCCAAAGTTAAAAGATGCTGATATAGTTGGCAAGATGCAAAAGATGTGCACCAAAGAGCAATTGGATTATGATGTGGATGCCTTGCATTTTATTGCTGCAAAGTCCAGTGGTTCGCTTCGAGATGCAGAAACAATGCTTGACCAACTTGCACCACTAGGCAAGAGAATCACTGTATCTCTTGTATATGAGCTAGTGAGTATTAATTGTCTTCTTCTGATAATTTTGGGAATTTTGATTACCCTTGACTGAAATGGATACACAGATATGGCATCATGTAACATGTTCTGATTGTTTGTTTTTTATTTGTTATCACTTTGTCTAATCTCACTGCAGATAGGTGTCATTTCTGATGACGAGTTGCTCAATTTGCTAGACATAGCATTCTCTTCAGATACTGCTAATACTGTCAGAAGAGCAAGAGAGCTTATGAGGTCTAGGGTCGATCCATTGCAGTTAATATCACAGCTTGCTAATGTTATCATGGACATTCTTGCTGGTAGATCTGAAACTTCTGAAGTTGGAAAAAACTTCGTCATAAAATATTCTTGTATGTGAAATTTTCCATATCACATAGCTCACAAGTTATTACTATTGTAATTAGCATGATATCAATGACTGTGTTCTTGGTTTTATTTCATATATTCAATGTCTTTTGGATTTTCCGAATTGGGTATTGATTCATCCATCAATGAGTTTCTCCTCTCTCCAATTCATTGTCTTTATTATGGGATGTTTTTATGCCTGTCATTGCTTGTAATGAACTCATAATGATTTCATCAATTTCATGTTAGAATGACTTGAAACTAAGAGCAAATTCTCCTTTAAACTTGTATATATCAGGGGAGATTAGATGGAGCCCACACATAACTTAAATACATGCTTTGGTTGGATAAAAGTAGTGTCCGCACTCATATAAAGACGGTTTCTTAGTGTTATTTAGCTGTTGGATATTGGCATCAGTTCTTTTCAGCATTTTTTCCATGGAATTCCAAATTATATTGATCTCAGTCAACTATATCTAAAAGACTGAGAACCATTATTTATCTTTTATTAATTTTTAAGTGGATATTACTATATTAGAACTGATGATTTTTTCTGTGGAATAGCTGAAGCTCGTATTCAGAAATTGAGGAATGCATTAAGAGTACTTTCTGAAACTGAAAAGCAATTGAGGACATCCAAGAACCAAGCAACATGGCTTACTGTTGCTCTTTTGCAGTTCAGCAATGAAGAAGCTTCGCCAATGATGGAAGGGAATGACTCAATTACATTTTCAACCATGGCACATTTGAGAGGTAGGAATAGCTTAGCACTTATTTCATGATGGTAATCCTTCTTTGTTCTCTACTACTCTCCAACTGCAAGGAATCTAAGCAAATTACGTGATATATTATTTATTAAATTCAGATAGCACAATGAGTGCAACTTCACCAAAGGCAAGACAGGGTAACTCTTGCTATGCTTGCAACCATAACATGTCAAAATGCTCAAATAAACATTGCAATAGGAAAAAGCTAGAAAGGATCTGGAAGAAAGCCATACACAAGTGTCAGTCAAGTTCATTTAGGAGCTTCTTGCAGCAAGAAAGCTACTTGTCATCACTCTCCTTACTTGAAGGTAACACTGATATTGTTGTTCGTACTTATCACACGATTATTCTTGATCCAATATTTTTACTGGACAAATTCTTCACCTATTTGTCATCCCATAATTGAACACAAATTGCTTAAAAAGTTATGAGCTAATGATTTGTTGTCAAAGATAATTACAAGTTCAATATAGTTCTTGATTTCTAAATACATCTTGATCTTCCCACATGATGATTGTGCCCATACATGACCTTTAGAGAGTAGTCAAACTAGAATTACTGTTGGGTGTGCACAAGTGTTGATAGGAATTATTTCAATCTTTGCTATCATGATCATGTAACATTTGCGTGACTTTATAACATCTTTGATTCTCCAGGGATGGCAATAGCAGAAGTGGAATTTGGTCATCCAGATCATGTAGCTAAGGCAGCAAAGTCAGGAGAAATGATTGCACATGCACTTCAGCAAGTCCTGGAATGTGATGTGGAGATTAGAATGAAACTTGTTCCTAGATCAACAAAGGACAGTAAACTGAAAAAATCATTCAGTTTGCTAAGCTGTTCTGGTAGGAAGCAAGAATCATCAGATACAGATACAATGTCTGATGATTATGAGAATGGAACGCCCACGAGAAGAGAAACATCTTTCAGAACTTACATACCTCGTTGTGATAGGCAGTTTTCACCTTTTGTTCCGAATTTTGGTGATAAACCATTGGAGGGCTACTATGATGTAGATGAAGTAGTAATTCAAAAAGCAGAAGAAGAGTCACATGATGCTGAATCCATAACAACTACTGGCCCTATAACAGATGTCTTTGAAAAGGAATGCAAGTCGCAATCAAAGTTTTCATATAATATAGATGGAGACGATCAAAATATCAGCATTGAAGAGGCCGAAGTTCATCCAAGATGTTTTCCTAGGAGACTAAAACTTCAAAGGAAATTGTTTTCATCAAATGCTGCTCATACTATATGTCTAAAGATTCAGCCACAGAACAAGTTAGAATTATCAATTCCAAAGAAGGAATTATCAGAACCATACTTTTGCATGCATCATTCTTATGCCTTAAGCTCAAGTCTGAACTCTCAGGTCACCTTTAGTTCCAGGGAAGAGAATGGGTAAGCCCTACAACCATCTCTGTTGTTATTTCATTATGATGTTAAACCAATGATGCCATCTTTATGCTGATATGATTTTTAAGTGATTTATTTCACTAATTTTATCGTTTGTCCTTTTTGAACAATCACAATGATATCAATTATCAAGTTCATCTGAATTCTGGCTAACAATATACATTTATATTGCAAAGTCTTAATTTTTACATGTTCCATTGGAAACCATTTCTGACTGGAGAATAACATCAACTTAAATTGGTAAGTGAACCACTAGGTCCATCCTTTACTTATCATCATGTTATTACAATTGTTAACCCTTAAAAGTTAAAAAGACATGTTATCATAATTTTCTGTCTAGTCATTTATCCTGTTAAGACATGTTTCGGTTTCTTTCTTTTAAGTAACACTTGTTCTTGCAGACCATCTCAAGTTCATCTGAATTCTGGCTAACAATATACATTTATATTGCAAAGTCTTAATTTTTACATGTTCCATTGGAAACCATTTCTGACTGGAGAATAACATCAGCTTAAATTGGTAAGTGAACCACTAGGTCCATCCTTTACTTATCATCATGTTATTACAATTGTTAACCCTTAAAAGTTAAAAAGACATGTTATCATAATTTTCTGTCTAGTCATTTATCCTGTTAAGACATGTTTCGGTTTCTTTCTTTTAAGTAACACTTGTTCTTGCAGACCATCGAAGGTTAGGTCGAGACTGCTTTGTTGGAGGTCTCCAAAGTCCCAAGACATCAACTAAGAGGTGCCTTACAACATCCCTTTCACGTAAAACGCTTGACTTGTTGGTCTCTTTTATTTTCCGCTTAATTGGAAAGAGAACCTGCTACGCTACATCAACAGTCTCCTTCATGACAATCAATAGTCATCATTGATAAATCACCTTCTAGATACCCGGAGGAGGAGCTGCTTTAATTGCTAGCTTCAGAGTTAGCCATGTTGCCTGCTTATGTACATGTAAAAAAGAAATTATTTACTGAAAAAAGAAGAATTGTCCATCTTGTCTTATGCCCTGGATTGAGATGAACAAGTTCTTTATGACATCCTTGACTCTCTCCAAGGGAGCCACAGATTCCAATCTCATGAAAAATTCCATTCTCATGGCAGTAGCTGGAGCCTGTAGTGAAGGCAAATGTATCACATATTCACATACCATGCCAATTTAAGCTAAAAGCTTAGACCTTTTTGGTGGATAACTATTTTCATATTTTCTCTTTTAGCATTACATACTAAAATCTCATACTTCGAGCAAAGTTCTTTCAAAGGTTTTTCGTACATAGTTCTAGCCAGAGCTCATGAACTAGCTTCATATACCATGCAGATTTCTTGCCATTGTTGGTTTCTGTGATCTAGTGGCCTTATTGAGCCATCCCGTCAGAGAACATGTGCATTAGGTGTTTCAATGCCGCGGAAATCACAAGCCACCACTCTTGATCTACTGATCTTATTGAGCTACTTATGATGTCTTTCAGGAGTTTTGCAGAGACATATGCCGCGACAGCTATGGCTTTCTGGACACAGTGATAAGCCATTTTAAAGGGAATCACATCTGAGTTGGAACAGAGTAAGATACATCATACAGTTCGAGAGCTTTTCTTGAAGACAGAGGACTGATTCATCATCCTTAAATGCTTCTCCCGGCAATGCGTTTGTCTTCTATAGGCCACATGAATCCTATGTAGTATGAGAGAGACCTAGTCTTCTCAAATGTACAGAACACTACTTTTTCCCTTTGGAACAAAGTTTGGCTCTTGGAACATTTGTCAATCCTGATAATTTTTTTTTTAGATTACAAAGAGAGGTCGATAAACTTAACGCAAAGAAAGTAAAGACTAATAATAAATGGGCACGTAAATTTCACTAACCGATTTATGTAAATGGATATATTAACAGTGTAATTGGATCTGGTGTTGGGATTACTTAATAACTTAAGAAGACGTTGTCATCTATTAAATTAGGGAAAAGAGCCGTTGCTTAGCGCCCAAGCAGCCTGCGGATCACATATGGGCCATCGGATGGCATCCGACGGCTCCTTTTTTTTCTTTTTCGTGTTATCCACTTTCTCCTCCTCAGACCACCTGCTCGCCGGCCGCCGCATCCTCCTCGACCGCCTCCTCGCCGGCCGCCACGGATCTGCTCGCTGTGTGCCCGCTGCCGGACGTCTTTGCCGCTGTCGCTGCTGAACTCCATTGCCGCTATCGCGCCGCTGCCACCGCTCCCGCCGCTGCCGATGTCGCTGCCCTCCTCCTCCGATATGCCTTTCGATCCAGTGCCGTTGTTGCCTTCTCGTCATCTTCTTCTCCCTCTTTCGCATCCTTACCGTCAGTCGATCTGCTCGCTGCCGCTGCTCGCACCGCTGCCCTGCTCGCTACCGATGCCCTGCTCACGCCGCTGCCCTGCTCGCGCCGCTGCCCCTGCTGCCGAACGTCGTTACTGTTGCACCGCTGCCGATCCCGGACGCCGTTGCCACTGCCCTCCTCCTCCACTTCGCCCTTCACGCGAGAAAGGGAAAGATGATTCGTTCGATCTCGGTCGTCCAAACGGCTACGAACGATAGAGATCACGTCGTTAGGAAAAATGTTAAAAAAAAACATGCACCGTCGGATGAGATCTGATGGTGCAAAACGCTGCTCCGCAGACTGCTAAGCAGCGGCTCTTTTCCCATTAAAATATCAACAACGTGCATTACCTTATTTATTATGTACAAGTAACACTATACAACTTTTACTAAAATACCTTTTATCACTATATTAAGTTAAATATTATATAATCCAACTAAAAATTGAAATAAAATTAATAAATATAATTATAAATATTTCATATCTTTTTTAAATGAAAATAATGGTAATGTATATAATATTTAAGATAATAATTAAATAATAACATGCAATTCATTTGAATAAAAATAATAAAATAAATTTTAAATAAAATAATATTATTAATTATTATGATGGTAATAGTATATTTGTTGTTGTTATATGAATTTTTATATTATTTTTATATTTTATTTGTCTAAGATTGAAAAGGATGGGAATGCAAAGAAAATAACAATAGATTGTCATTTGGGTGGCAATTTGGATGGACAACTCCTCCTACTCAATGTGGATTGTTACCTCATAGACAATCTGCGTGGCTAAGCAATTATATAAAATACTTCAACTAGTCTTCATATGAGGCAACAATGTATGAGCCACGTACTTTCAAAATATGACCAAAATACATCTAAAAAAGGTGACTTAGTATGAGCGATAGTCTCATTACTAATCACGGTGTGAAAGTCAAAAAGATGTACTCATCCGCCTAAAAAGATGGTGACTCACAAATACCAAGATAGACTACATGTAAAAGCGACTCCGATCCATAAGGACTCAGTAGGTCCCACTTCC
This sequence comes from Pontederia crassipes, assembly GCA_030549335.1. Taxonomy (NCBI): domain Eukaryota; kingdom Viridiplantae; phylum Streptophyta; class Magnoliopsida; order Commelinales; family Pontederiaceae; genus Pontederia; species Pontederia crassipes. The sequence goes on from CM060189.1 coordinate 8,470,883, forward strand.
AAACGAAAAAATAAATAACTCATACTACGCATCTGCGTTGAGACAACCGCACGCGCAACACCACCTCACGAATAGCCATCACGCACGTGTAAGGATCACACAGGGGAGCAAGTTCAACCGTTGGCATAAAACTAAGTGTGGGTTCATATAAATCATAAATCAGTTTTGTCAGAATATAGCATGAAAAGAAAGTGTAATCATCATGGGAGAAAGATCAAGTCATCATGGATCGATTTCATTAATCATGACATAAAGGAGATCATAACATCAGCATCATAGAGAGATCTGATCATTGGAGGGAAACACGTTTTCATATCCATTTCTTTTACTACAGTAGTTCTTTTACGCATTCGTTGCCATGTCTATCTTTCATACTTTCATACATATTTGTTTGCATTCGTACATTCATACATTCGTTCGTTCATTCACTTATACATCCATTCTTTCATACATCATGGATCAATGGGTGATCAATGCCACGGCGAGCCCGGTCGGGTTGGATGACCTCGCACTCGGCGAAAACATCCGTATGGGAGAATCTCCCACCTAGATAGAGCAAATGATAACCCGTGAGGAAGCATCTGTTACGAGGCTGGAAACCCATCGTACACAGGCCTATCTTTCGATCCGTAGATCGATCAAGACGTAGAGAAAACATCTTCTTATATTTGTTTCATTTACTTTAAATCAGGTGGACGGAAGTTCATTTAAATTAGGTCGAGATGAAAGGTCATTTCTTTCGGTCCGCACGACGGATGCCCAAAGTTTAAGGGTCACCTGTTGAAGTCATATCGATCGACCGAAGGGTGCGGTCGGCACTTCTTATCATTCTTAGTCATCATGTCGTGGTTCACACTCATTCATCATAAGGTTCATCATAGTCATAATCATTCTTTAGAAAGGGTGAGAGGACTCATTATCATTCTTGACGTAAAGATCATAATCATACTTCGTTCATTTTCTGATGGGAGATCAATAATCATATTCACGTGAAAAGCATGAATTCGTACAGAAATAAGAGAATCAACATACATGGGTTCAACATGGTAACACTCAGAAAGTTGGATATTTAATTAGAAGTAAAAAATTGTAGATGTCAAAATCTGGGGCCAGAACCCGGACCGGGCAGATGTGAACCCGGACCGAGTCCGGCCTGGATCGGTCTCAATTGTTCGAGGGGAAAGACCGAGAAAACCCATGCCCGGTGTGGGTCATACTCGAGCTGGATCCGGATCGAGTTGAGAGAGTTGTGTCTCTCGATCGTCTTCTCCGCGGCAAGCCCGGGTCGAGTCGTGGGTGACCCAGCGGGCCGAGCTCTGCGGAACCCCGTTCGGCCAAACAGGACTCGGGCTGGGTTTTGTCATGTCGTAAAACAGATTTGATTTTCCGTTTTCTCCGGCGATCGCCGGCATAGTACAACCAAGTTAACTACTAGAATTACAAACATGCATCTATAGAGTATCTAAGTTTAAACTACGCAGAACTCGTGCTAAGCATGCATCTAGAATTGAAAGGCATCGATAACAGGTTCATTCATTTTTCGCTATAACATCTGTTCAGTTTAGCATGAAAATCATGACATCGGGACATGTACAAGTTCGTTCAAAGGTTGGATCATACGTGATACAGTTCATAACTTCGCTTGGCATGATCATTTCATCAAGATCACGACCTATGATAAAGATCCCGAACTACACACACCTGTTATGCCTAAGCCGTTGAGGTTCGTCCTAGCACTGTCCGGGCCTTACTCCCCTTCTCACGTCGTCCGTGCCGGAGATGGTCGCCGACGTCCGTCCGTGCTCGCTGCTGCCTGCTCGCCGGAGAGAAAGAAGATGAGTGAAAAGAGAGGTCGGAACGAGTGAAACAGAGGGGAAACAAGGGAGAAGAGAAGAGGACAGACACTCACCGCGTCGACGTTCCTTTTCACGCCCTTCGTCACCTGCGCCAGAGATGATCACCGGCGTCGGCTCGCCTCCTATCGTTCGAAGAAGGGAGAGCAGAGTGAGATCGAGAGAGCAAGGGGAAAAGATGGAAGGGGTCGGGCGTCTCTTATAGAGGAAGGGGAGAGAGTGTCGACCGTTGTCTTCTTCTCCCTGGTGGTGGAGAAGAAATCCGGCGGTCGGATCTTCTGCAGGCGTCCAAGCGCGGTCATTGGAGAGCTCGGGCGACTGTCATCCGGCCCCAATCCAGGCAGAAGAGAGAAGGAAGGAGGGGAGAAAGGAAATCAGGGGGACGACAAATAAAAAGAATGTCGAGAGAAGGGGACATCATAAGCTGACAAAATTTTGAGAGAGGAAGAGTCTCGGCAAGCATTCTTCCCTTTTTTTTTTACATTCAATTCAGATTATTTACAAATTAAAATAAACTAAACAAGATAATATTGTGAGTATAAGTAATTTATAAAAAGATTAATAAAATTTAACAGTCGACTTAATCAAAGCTACGGATAAAAATCTTCCCTAATGATTCATAGCAAAACAGGGATTATAAAATCAACACCGTGCCTCAATAATGATTTCAAATCCGTTGTAACAGTTTCTTCATGATCCGCGGCTCTGAATCGACGCAAAATAATCACAAAAAAAGCATTTTAGATTTTTTCTGAAAATAAATTATAAATTATTATTTAATTAAATACATTTATGAAAATATAATAAAAATAAGGGATTAATGTACTTACAAAGCACCTTCCGCTTTGTATGGATGCTGAGCGCATCTTGAGATAATTGATATTTTTAAATCATGGAATTTAATTACTTTTGATTAGATCCATTAATGAGTGAATCAACGGTTGAGATAATTGATATTTTTAAATCATGAGGTTTAATTACTTTTGATCATATTCATTAATGAGTGGATCAACGGTTGAGATAATTGATATTTTTAAATCATGTGATGTAATTATTTTTTATCAGATCCATTAATGAGTGAATCAATGATTGAGATTCGCTCAACATCCCTACAAAAACGGAAGGTGCTTTGTAGGTACATTAATCCTAATGTACCTACAAAGCACCTTTCGCTTTGTAGGGATGCTGAGCGCATCTCAATCGTTGATCCATTGATCAACGACTGAAATAATTGATATTTTTAAATTATAAAGTTTAATTATTTTTTATCAGATCCATTAACAAGTGGATCAACGATTGAGATGCGCTCAGAAATTAATCCCTAAACAAATGCATGACTTGAATTTACCGTACCATGTATCAAAACAGGTAAATAAATAACATGGGCTTGGGCCTGTTTAGTGTACCTGATTTGGCCCACTATTCTCCTACTTGTAACCAGAGCACTGCGGTCGTCTTCTTCTATTCTCCTCCTACGCGGTGTAATGGCGAGCGAAGAGGCAGGGTGCCGCCTAACAATTCTATGCCCAAAGAAGTCCCTGCTTCCCTCCTCTGCTGCCGGCGAGGGAGTTGGAATCCGATGGTTGGTTGGATCGCCGCTCTTCCTCCCTCCGCTTACCATCGTCTCCGCCATCCGCTGTCTCCACGCCCTTCCGGGAGCCGAAGATCCCCACTCCCCTGACATCCCCAGAGAAGCAGGTGTCATTTTCCATTTCATGTTCCGATAATATCTTCCAGTCTTGGTCGAATCCACGTGAAATATTTCCGTTTGTAACCGAAGCTATCGCCCTTTTGATTATATAAATAATTCTGCTCGTCAATTTCGGAAAGTTCCTTCAGATTTCCAGTCCAAGAACACAAAAACTTGGTCTTCTTTCCGTTTTTCGTGGTTGAAGACTTGAAGTAGTAATTGTATTACTATCTGCTAATGTGTTTCTCATGTGGTTCAAGATTTAGCGCTAAAAATTACTGGCTGCGGTTTTGCGCCATTTCCCCTTTTTCCCAGATTCAAAGTTAAAGTGGTTCTCGTTGGCGTATATAATGATAGCTATGTACGTGCCTCATCATTTAAATATCACATTGTAAAATTTTAGACTCCCAAAGTTGTATGGAAATGTCTGCCCAAGTTTGGGTCCATTGGCTTTCGTGAAACAGTTCTACTGGCGTAGTGAAACTTTTACCTTTTTTTAACATTCTCGTTGTTACTACTTTCAAAGTTTACTTAACGTTTCAGCTCATTAACTGGTATCTGCTATAACTTTGCAGATGACCTAAGGTCACTACTCATAAGAGGATTTGATATAATTGGAGCATTGCTGGTGGGCAATGTAAACTTGGAGGAAGGTGCACGCAAGGCTATAGAGGTTTCCAGTAGACTGAGAAGTTTGCTATTCCGGGATGAAGTTCATGATATAATTGGGGCTGTAGCTGATCCAGTATCTGGTGACATTCAGTTTTACGCCTCAGATTTTGCAAAGACTATGAAAACATTAGATAATATTGTTTATGAGGATAATCCTGAAAAATATATGTGGGAAAAAGGTTGTCTTCTAAGATGTGACCTGGAATTCAAGCTGCCTGTCTTTTTGCCAGAAGATAAATTATCAGGTGAAAACTTCTGGAAAAAAATATGCCTTTTAAGATTATTTCATTGCCCTTAAGACAATGAATCTGATCACTAGTTCAACATCTAAAAAAGTCAAATAGTTAATGCTTACATAATTTTATTCATGACTGTTTTCTCACATGGATGAAACCTTAGAGAAATGTTCGATGATATTGCTTTCATGTATGTTGTATGCTTTATGTTGGTTGGATTTGTAGTATCTAAAAAATCCTAACCTATTACATCATATGGTAAGGCACACTTTCTAGTGTGAGCTAGCATCTGGTTGGTAGTCATATGCTCAAAAAATCAGATAAGTTATGTATCTGCAGTTATTATCACTTGAATCAAATGTGTGTTATCTTCATAGCAACTTCATTTTGTGGTAGTTTCATAATCCAAACTAAACACATTCTGGATGTAAGTACATAAATATGTTATTCTTATTGACAAAACTTGTATGTAATCAGACCCTTTCTAAAAATGGATCCATTTGGATTTTTCTGTATGGCACAAAGCATAATTTTGAAGGTTCTCCATTTCATTTGCATGTTAGATTAAGTTCTCCTTGATGTGCTGGCGTACAATTTTCTCTGTAGCTCTTGTGGTTTGCCATACTTTTCACATAAAGTCCATTTTTGTTTGATGGTTGTAAAGAAGTTATCTTCTGTTATACATTAAAAACTGGTGGAAATAAATTGGATCTACTTAGTTTCTATACCCTTATGAGCTTTATTTTTGTAATTTTCAGATTTCAAATTAAATATTGCATCATCAATTGACGCGGCTGCTGCTAAGTTAAGAGATCCTCATGTTGCATACTTAGTCCAAGGGTCGAATATCAGCACTTCTGAGACATCTCGTTCTATTCTTGTGCATGGAACAGAATTGGATTTGAATTCACCCAACTCTGATTCTAAGGAAGTTCGTAATGAGAATTGGAGCATTACTGGTGTGACCTGTTCAGATCTACGTCCAAAAAACAAGGCTATCTCACAATCACTTATAAGAGAGGTTAGTTAGGATGTCATGCTTGCTAAGCAATGTTCAGTTGCAACAACCATTTATGGACATTGATCCTCAATTTTGGCCATGGGGGGATAATGTTGTGTGTGAAGAAGTTAGCAGCATAGTGTTTGCCATTATATACAAATCTGATTCCTGGTTTGGAAGTACATTTTCTTGGTCTCGTATGGATTGATGTCGTTGAGTGATTATGCACTATAGTTTTAATACTCTTTGAATAATTGTCTTATAGATAGATGATCAGAGAAGTTAGTTAGGACTGACTGTTCTATTTGTTAGAATGCAGATGCCATACATGTAACCGTTCTATCCAATAAATCAAGAAATAAATCTGAAACTGCTGCACCACATGCTGAATATTTTCAAGGTTCTGATTTAGAATTACAAGTTGTTTATGGTCTTATTTATGTGCATGTTCAGACTGTTTCATGCTATTCTTTCTATTATTCCCTCCAGCTCCTGGTCGAGCCAGAGTCTTAAGTATTAATTTCAAGCTAGATGTACTCTGCTTCGCTTCTGAAGATCTTCCTGTAGCTGATGCTATCTCGAAGCTCATTATACCTGGATTGTGTGACCAGTTAGATAGCATGAAGAAGGTTATCATACCTGTGATTCTATCACAGCATCCACAGGTAATATGGGACTTTTGAGGTTTCAGGATCATGCAAAAAAATTCTGGTTATCAAATCCTTGTAACAGATACTGTCTTGTGAGTTCTGAATTCTGTCTGCTGTCTTATGACTTGATAGTTGTGGTGGATTTTATGGCAATATCTGTATTGGAACCGAAATGGTGTATTGATTTCTTGCATCATCTATATGTTACTATATCTGTTAGTAATAAAATGGTGTATTCTGTAGTCATATCACAAGTTCTGTTATTTGGTATCCACATATATGACTTAACTATAAATGTATTGTTGGGATGTGCAGAACTTCTGGGACCTTGGAAATTTAAAAGCCCATTGTTCTTTCTTTAGTCTCATTGGTCTCAAGTGTAAAAGAAACTAATATGGCCTTCATTCAGCTGGATAATTTGTCTCTACTATCTTGCACTTTCTCATGATAGCATACTAGCATTCTCATCTATGATTTGGTTTGAATTATGCAGCTTTACCCATATCACTTCCTTCCACCTCAGTTGCTACATCCCATTACAGTTTTATACGAACTCAGTTATGGTGAGACAGAGGTAAAACAAGGTAACATAAATTAATATCTAACCATCATTTTTATATTTAGAGATGTAGCAATAATATTTTCCTTGTATACATGTGATAACATCAAATTTTATGCAGTTGAAATTAGAAAATCTTTACACTCAAGGTTGGATTTACCATTGGATCGTCCTTTATTGAGAATATCTAATGCATTGAATCTTGGCATCACTGACGTCCTAAAGAACGAGTCAATGAAACCTGGTACTTATTCCTTATTGACCCAAGTGTGTATCATTCTTATATGTGTCCTTTTGTAGGTTGCACTTTGCTTTATTCAAGGTTTTGAGCAATGGTATGAGATTAAACCTTGAAAATTAGCTGTTTTATCTTTGTCAATAAAACAGGTTCTTCAGTGCTTAAAGATGTGCACACAGAAATACCAAGCAGTGGGGGTTAGTATGATGTTATTTGTTAATGTCATAGATTTGAAACATTATTTATTGTTTATTTCATCAATTATTACAATAATTACTTTTTCACTTGGATGTTTCCATGCAGTTTCTGGAGGCATTGTCTCGTTGATTGACAGTTCTTATGAATATTATCATTACCTTCATGGTATTGATGACAATGTAATGGACACTTTCATTTGAGGCTTCCATGTTTCATTGTGGGGATTCTCTTTTGGTTTACTTCTGATTGTGGTGTTGCACAAACAGTCTAACTACTTCTTACATATAGTTCAAGGCATCCAAAAGATTTGAATTTTTACATTTTTTGTGCTATTGAATCATCCTTTATATGGTTGGAGGTGATTTGAACAACAAAATGATAAATGAGCTAAAGTTTAGTTTCAATATGTCGTCTATTTTTTCTTCCAAAAAATATATGTTGTCTAGTTTGCAATATCTGCCAATTGCACGTTTTAATGAAGCATTCTTGTCAGGGGTGGGGATGTGCTTATCGCTCTTTACAAACAATCATATCATGGTACAGGCTTCAGAAATATACATCTATAGAAGTTCCATCTCACAGGTTTGCAATTTCAGTATTTATCTACTTTGACTTTGCAATCCTTTTCTGAGGTCAATTTCTATCTTTTTTTGTTCCTTTATATGCTGCCTTCTTCAGCTCTTGTAAAATTTCTATTCTAAGTTTATTTGATATATTAGTTTCTGGTTGTTTTTCTTTGACATTTTGACTTTACTATACTTTTAGGGACATTCAGCAGGCTTTAGTTGAAATTGGCGATAAGGAGCCATCTTTCATTGGATCTCGTGAGTGGATTGGAGCTATCGAATTGAGTTTTGTTTTGGACAAACTTCTTGGTGTAAGAAAACTAATCTATTTGCAAAATTGGTTTATTCTAGAATATTTAAGTAATTATTCGTTTTGAAGAAGTGTTACATAATACTCCTCACTCTGCCAAAAAATAAAACTCCATTGCTCTATTTTAAGAAAGAATTTCGTAAGAAACACCGACAAAGAACATCTATGAGAATGTAGAATTCTACTCTTTAACATAAGAAACCGTTTATTCTCTTCTTAAGCTGGTTCCTAATCAAATTATGCAACCTTCAACAATTATAAAAAATGTCTTCTTTGTCTCCTACTTTTTACATAATACACCAAGATGTATTTGACTAAGAAATCTTAATGGCCTAAAAAAAATAATCTCACTAGTCTGGTTCCAAAGAAGTGGATACTATATATTACTCAGGGTCTTGGAATGATATCCTTCCATTAATGATAAAAGAATTACTAAAGAAAGAAATTGCAATAACAAATCATGGAGAAGTGGCTGAGAAAAAAATGGTTGTCCTAGTCGTGTACTTTTGGAATACATAGGGACGCAGGAGTTTCTATTAAGATATGACTAGGTTTGTTCCACCTCTTTTCTTATCTGGTCTTTGGGGGTGGGGGGTTAGTGGGGGTTATGAGTGGATTTTGGCTTCAGATGAGACATTCCCAATAATTTGTTAAACTTGTGCAGCAAAGAAGAGACCTTCTCGAAATTTTTTCCTTAACAAGTTTTAGTTGATTTTGCTTGAGCTAGTTTTACTTTTATGTTTTAATTCTTCTGTCAATTCGGTTGTTTGATATTCATTATTTTCTTTCATCTTAAAAAAATGTTAGTTCTAATCAGGATCAGGGTTCTTTTAGACTGCAATAAACATCTCATACTTTAGATGCTTGTCCTTTTCCTATCCATTATGACATGGGTGTTCTTGAGCAGATTAGCTGTAAAATTATCAATGTGAGATCTGGAGAAGAGCTTCCAGAGAAATGCAGGGAGCTGGCTATGCATTTTGAGACTCAGGGAACGCCTGTCATGATTGGTAACTAGTACAAGATTTAGCAACAATGATCTATGAAGCATTTATTCTTAAAATGTTATTCATGGAGTTTCTTGCATCACTATTTTGACTCACATACCTGGGATCAGTTCTCCTGTATTAAGACTGCATAATGCCCTAATCTGCTGAACGAAGAGAAATTTGGGTCTCAAATTTTGTCTTTTATGTCCTCTTTGTGCATTAAAATGACATATCAAGGTTATACTGATAATATGAGTAATTGAGAAGTTCATGTTTCAAAACATTTGCAGGTGGTGGTGTCCTGGCATATACTTTACTGGGAGTTGATTACAATGAAGTGAGTGGGGATTGTGCTTTTCTTATCCTAGACCCACATTACACAGGTAGTGATAATGTAAAGAAGATTGTGAATGGAGGATGGTGTGGATGGAAGAAGGCTGTTGATGCAAAGGGCCGCAGTTTCTTCTTAAAGGATAAGTTTTATAACCTCTTGCTTCCTCAGAGGCCCAATATGGTCTGAATGATAACTGATGTGTGGGGTTGAGCAGAAGTTGCAGAAAAAAACAATTTGAACGTGGAAGTATCCTGATTTTTATTTCCTCTATTGTTCCATATGCTTCAATGCATCTCCAAAGAAAATTGTTGAACATCTGGAGATCATGTCGACCATTAAGTTGATTGGGTCTTGCTATGGGCGAATCATAAGTAAAGGCAATGAAAGTAGTCATATGGTTTACCACAAGTATGTGAGTTTCATATTCAATATCTCCACTAGCATAATGGAACCTTTCCTCGAGAGCTGCATGATAATCTGTTCAATTTTCTTTTGTTTGCTAGGAACTTCTCTCCTTTTTTTGTAAAATAATTATCTTAGATCAATATGTGATATTTTTTCTGAGGAACATTCTAAACAAGTTTATCACTTCATGTATTCCTCAGGTTACAGCACACACATATATTCATGTAATAATTTCCTCATAATTATTTACGATTCATACATCACACAATTATTTACTATTCCGCATGTCTATACTATACATGAGCACTCATTCCCCATTCTAGAAAAGTTTATCACTTCATGTATTCCTCCATTTTACAACATATTCATGCACTCTTTTCTCCATAATTATTTATTATTCATGCATCACACAATATACTGAGGACAATGCCTATAGGATTGTTTTAGATGGGAATGGGCAGAGGATTTTAGTCATCTTAATGAAATGTTCCAATATTTTGTAGACTAACAATGCATTATTTTTGTTGGTCCCAAGATTATATATCACGTATTTTGATAAAGATGATGTATGTTGAAGTGTTAGAGCCTAACATGTTAATAAATTTTCGAAAAAAAGATTATTTTGAAATGTTGTAGATGAAATGGATGCTCGGTGAAACCTGCAGACTCTCGTGATAATTTGAGAAAACTTTTTGATATATAGAACGGTCAACCAGACTGACAGACGCCTGCTTTGATGATCAATGTCTTCAAGGCATCAAAGCATGCAGCGAAAGAATGTAAGAACAACGATCGCTCTGGACAGAAACTTCAGAGTTCTTGGAACAGACGATCGCTCCTTTGAGCGGACGATCAAGAAGCAATGTTATAAGACTCCGTCTCAGCCATCGACCCGGATTATTTAATGAGTCGTATCTTATTTAGCAAAAAATACAAAATATAATATAATATAATAAAGTAAGCATTGATTGAATCATCAATCGAATATTTTTTAAAAAAATTTCGTGAGATAATTAAAAAATAAAAATATCGATGAAATATATGATAATGAGGAATATTAAAATATAAATTTCAAGTAAAGATATCTATAAATAATATTTTTAAAAAGTTTTAATAATTTTTATATGTTTTTATTTTTTTATATTTTACAACTTGACCCGTCGGGTCGGTCAGTTAAACCTGGATTTTGATCGGGTCAAAGCGGATCGATCTCATGGTCGGATTTTGACCGACCCACGGACTATTTTAGTATCTGGACACCGGTCCAATCGGTCCGACCAGTCGGGACGGACCGGGTCTTACAACACTATCAAGAAGATGCCGCTCTGGACAAAGACTCGAGGCTTCCTAAAATGAACAATCACTTTGTGGAGCATATGCCCACTGAAGTTAGAGAATTGTTGAACGCATGTTCTACACAAAAAACTGGAGACATTTTGAAACGTTCCGATCTATGAAGTTGCAAACCATTTGGAATGAATGACCATAGATTGAAAGGATGGTCGCTCAGAGTTTAATAACGACTATATTGTCCGCGGATGATTGATGGTGGGAGCGTATGCCCAGTACAAATAGTGCAATGACTTTATTTTGACAGAACAAATGTCAGGTTTTTGTGAGCGGAAATTCGTTTTAGAGTTGACTTACAAAATCAAACATTTAAACCTTTGGACAACTGAGAATATATTAGTGAAGCACTCAGGAACATTCTTGAACTAGATTTACATATTTACTCTCTTTCTTCTCTTTTCTCTATTCTTTTTCTTGTGAGCTTAGATCTTGTAATAAGAAAAGAGAGTGCCTCCTTTGATATTGTGTTGATTGAAGTCTTAAGAGGCGTGCCTTACATTTTGGACGAAGAAAAAATAATGTGGTGTAAAGGATTCCTCTCCCTATTCAAAAGAGATTTGTTACTAGATCTCCGTTTACTTCCTACTCTTACTCGTACGTCAAATTATCGAGTTTTCTTGAAAATTGGTTTTAGTTGACGTAATCGATTTTATTGGTGCTTTCTATTCTTCATTTTTTTTCTTTTAGCTTTGTGAATAAAATTTGAAATATGTAGTAAATTATTATTAATTTTTGAAGTTTTTTAGGTTAGGTGCAATTCAGAAAATTAAATCTTTTAAACGAACTTGGTTGGTGACAAACCGTGTACCTAGGCTTCATATAAACTCAATAAGTCCCCAAGAAAGTGCTCATGCTTGGCTAATCGACCATATGAGTAGTCTAATTTTATACATTTCGAAATATTAAAATCGTCCCTTTTTTATTCTATTACTAAATTCACCCTTATCTATTTGCATTGAAACTATTAAAACAAAAAATTTTAAGTAGAAGCCTTACCATTTTTTGCACTTAGAAACTAAAAGCAGTTCTCAAAATCTGAGATTCTCAATAAATATAATTAAGGGCAACATTGGAAATTTAAGATTCTAAATAGATATAATTAAGAGCAAATATGGGTTGAATTAACATGAAATAAAGTGGATGGTACAAGGTTTTGAGCAAAATATAGGTAAAGCTGGAATAATTTTAGTAATTAACTGACAAATACCGTAATTTATGCGACATTGTGAAGGAAAAAAAATGCATATTTGAAGAGGGCAAAAGTGGAAATACGAAAATACAGAAGCCGATGCATACCAAAAAAACAACCTTGTACACGACGAAGGAGACGAAGGCGACGGGGGACCAAAAAAAGGGAAGAGATAAAGCGCAAGGAAACGAAGAACGAAAAAAAAAAGATAGCGATGAGTTCGCTCGCCATCTCCCAGCCGGCGGCGACCGCAACGGCGCCACGCCATCGCATGGCGTGCTCCCACCGTCGCCTCCCCAAGCCACTCGCCTTCTCCCCGCTCCCGCCGCCGGCCAATCTTCCTTGCCTCCGCCGCCGCTGCCTCCTCCAATCCACCTCCCACCGGAGAAATCGCGCACTCGAGATCCGCGCCTCCGCGGAGGCGCCTCCGCGGAGGCGCCTCCGTCTCCGATGGAGCACGGCCAGTGCTTTCCGACGCCGCCGACGCTACTGGACTCTGGCCCGCCAGCCTGCTCCTCCGCCTTCGCCGCCGCCCCTGCCTCTGCTCCCGTTATGAAGGGTGGACAGTACGGGGCGTTTGGAGCCGTGACGCTGGAGAAGTCCAAGCTCGATCTCTCCCAGAAGACCACGCGGACCAGCCCGGAGGTACTGAGGGTTTTGCCAATTCGCAGTCTTTAGAAATTTGGGGTGGTTTCTATTGGGATTGGTGATGGAAACTGAGGTCTAATTATGACCATGGATCCAGATAAACCAAGGAGGAGGTCCCTGACTTAAGAGCTTTTGATGTTTGAGCGTTTGTTAGATACCTATGTCTGCTCTCGCCATTACGTCATTTGCCTTCTCTCTTTCTAGTTCATGTTTTATTATGTTTGCCTTATCTGAGATTTGTGATGCCAATTGAAATGCATTTGTTTTGGGAATACCTGAAAAGCAAGGCTTTTTTAACCTTTTTATTGTGTTAGAGAATTTCTTCCTTTCGAGATTAGGCATTTGAATGAATATTTTGATGATCAAAGAATCGGAATACTGTTACCCGATGGACAACTGTGCTAGCATTCAGTAGCGAGTCTCAGGCTTGCTTGATTTGCTAACACAACTGCCTTTTGGTAAAAATTGCTTGTGACTGGTGAGTATAGTATGTTGTATGCTATAAATTGCTGATAGGGGGAATTTTATTACTTTTGTCAAAACAGATTCTTGGCATTCATTGAATGGATCTAAGTTTCTTGTGGTTTTTATTTGGTTTGAGTGTTCAGCGATGAATATTACATCTAATGTCTTATGACCATTGTATATCGTTTTGCTTCTGATGGTTTTTCAACTTAGTGACTTGTTCAAATATGGTAATTTAACTATGTTTCCTGATTATCTTTTTCGGATACACTCTTGTCTCTGATGAAATTGGAACTATATTTCCTGATCTATAAGGATTAGATTGTTCAAGAACATGTGTAATAAGACAAATCATCTTTTGTTTTACTGGTTTTAAGTTCTAAGTTTCTCCCCTAAAAAAGGAACTACTTCATGCTTGACTGAGGTGTCTTCTCTATTTGGACAATGCAGTTATCTCTTGGTGGAGGTGGTGGAGATATTGGAAAGAAAAATTTTCATGGTGGTGGCGATGGAGGTGATGATGGTGGTGATGATGACGATTACTTTGATGATTTTGATGAAGGGGATGAAGGAGATGAAGGAGGGTTATTTAGGAGACGTCTAATCCTTCAAGAGGTTGGTAGATTTGTTCGTGTCTTACAAAACTATTGTTTTCTGCGAATAACTAATTAGATTAGGCACAGTGCTTTTATTAGCCAATTTTTATTTTGTTTTCCAGCTGTTTGACAAGAAGTTTGTGGATGCTGTACTTCAAGAGTGGTACAAAACAATTACAAATCTGCCTGCTGGGCTTCGCCAAGCTTATGAAATGGTATTTTATTCTATTTGATTTTCATTAACATTTACATATATTTTCTTGTATGGTATTAAAATCTGATCAAAACTGTAGGGCTTGGTAAGCTCTGCCCAAATGGTGCGCTTCTTGTCAATCAATGCTAGGCCAACGACATCCAGGGCAATTTCTAGAGCTCTTCCAGAGTGGTTGTCTCGGGCGTTTATCGGAAGGTAAAATGACACATGGTTTTATCAATCAATGTGGTTTGCATAGCTCAAACTCATTACCTCTCAGTCCTCAAGGCTACTTAACCATTATGTCAAGGATAGTCTTATATATGCTTCATGAATGACCAATGCAGGATTTTTCTTATGAAAATCAACAACGTAACTAGATGATATTTGCATCTGATCTCTGTCTGTAGTACATTTGAGTCTTCTATCTTTTTTTATTGTACAGGTTGAGATTTTTAAACTCAAATGCACAGTTCCCTCAGAATACCCTGTATTCTTTTGTTGTCTGTGATGCTATTGCTTCTTCTGAAGTTCAAGTATCGATGCTGTCACTATCGTGTAGTTTTTTTTTCCTTTTTTTTTGGTGGCTATAGAAGTTCTGTTAAGAAATCTAAGTCCTTGGCTATTGAAACTTGGTAGCCATCCTCCCCTCTCCTAAAAAGGAAGAAGAAGAATTCTTAGTTTACTGCTGCATGTGTTGTTGACTCTCTTGAAGGTGATCCAAACCCTAAAGAAGATCTGGGTAATGGTGCACTTGCTTGATAGGCACATTTGGAAATATCCCTGAGCTTTTTCTATGTCAAGCTTTCTCGATAGAATACTTATGTTCCTTTTTTCTTATCTCTACTTCCATGCTTTCAACAACATATGTACTGTCGACACCAGGGAAAATGTTTTCGTTGGAAGCACTAATGTTCATTGTCTTTATTCTCTGTAATAACAACATATTTAATTTTGTTTCAAGTTGCATTAGCATCTTATGTTTGGCATTTGCCAGAGTATGAATGTAAAGTTTGGAGTGTTCTTATAAGTTATTTCATATAACGTCCTAATCATAGTGAGAACATTTATAAAACTTGACTTGGTGTTGTTTTTACTAATGTGCTTTTCATATGCAGGATGCTTTTTTGAGGGGATATTTCTAAAAATTTGGAGTTTTCTTATAAGTTATTTCATATGCAGGATGCTTGCAGATCCAGGTTTCTTATATAAGTTGCTCCTTGAAGAAGCAACTACCTTAGGATACTCAGTGTGGTGGGAAATCAAAAATCGCAAAGAGAGGTAATATCTTAATTGTTAACATATTTTAGAAAAAAAATTATGTTAATATGGTCTTTATTGTTTTCATTTCTCTTGACAGGATCAAGAAA
Organism: Pontederia crassipes; assembly: GCA_030549335.1. Lineage (NCBI taxonomy): Eukaryota > Viridiplantae > Streptophyta > Magnoliopsida > Commelinales > Pontederiaceae > Pontederia > Pontederia crassipes. Next base: position 8,486,394 of record CM060189.1, read on the forward strand.
GAATGGGACTTGGCCCTCATTAATGTTTTGACAGTTATGGTTTGCAATGGAGTTCTTGTTTGGTCACTTGCACCAAGTCGTTCATATGGGAGCACATTCCGATATGATTTGCAAAACACCATTCAGAAACTTCCTAATAATATATTTGAACAAAGCTATCGGATGAGGGAATTTGATTTGCAAAAAAGAGTTTACTCTTTCTTTTGCAAGGCTGCAGAATTTTCTTTACTTGGTTTGGTTGCAGGGTCAGTTCAAGGTGTTGTATCGAATGCTTTATCAGCCAAAAAGGCTGAAAGGTAAAATTCTATACCAGTGATCTCTATGCTCACAGGGGCATTCATATCTTTGTTGTTAATGTTTGCAAAAAGCGTATCCATTATCATCATTTTGTACTTGTTCTCTTTTGTGTAGGTTATCGGTGACCATACCTCCTGTTAGTAGCAATGCCCTTGGCTATGGTGCCTTCTTAGGACTTTATGCAAATATCAGATATCAGCTTTTATATGGATTCGATAGAGCCATGTTCAACCACTTTGATGTTCTTGGGGTGGTAATCTCTTTCAGCACAGTGCTAAGGTATAATTACAGCTCATGCGTGATGGTCTATTTTGTCAAAAGAACTAACCTTAAAGTAAAATGTCAAACCTTTATGACGCATCATTTTGGTGAGATTAATGTCTACAGATGTAAAGAAGTTACATGTTTGATAACATATTTTGATACAGGGCCAAATTTGGACTGCTGAATTTTTTTACTTTGATTTTCTATAGCTTTGTTGTCTGTCAGTGGCCTATGCTTCTGCTCATATGATTACTTCTATCGCTTTTCATTGTCTGAAAATAATTTTCTATTGTCTGGTGGATATAAGATTTCATATTATATTTCTTTGATATGCATGCAGAATGTTAAATATTCAGCTTGGGGAGAAATCTAGGCTCGCTTGGCTTGGTGTGGAAGCTGATCCACTTCTGCAGTCTGATAATCTATTGAAGGCCTATAACAGACCTTCGGAAGCTGTTGAGAAGCCAACTTCAAAGTGGTTCATCTCAAAGAATGCTTTGATATCTGGCCTTGGGTTACTCGGTATCAAGCAGGGCAGTGAAGATGCTGACACCAAACCTACAAAAGCCCGCCGCAAGAGGATTGTTAGGAAAAAGGTGAGCCCAAGTTCGACATAGTCACTGTGAATTGGATAATAACAGAGAGAATTTTGCATGCAACATGAGGGAAGAAATGCAGATTATTGCGCCATGCAAATCAAATTCAAATTTCGATAACAATGTTACCTTGAGTATGCTACAACTACACAAATTGCTGCAGTTAAAATGTGCGAGAAGTTTTGTAGATTTCAGGTCTCCTCACCATAGTTTTTTTGTCCCCACATCAGCCATCCCTAAGTTTGGAGTTTCTCTCGGTCATTTTTTAAGCACTGACTTGTCATATTTTTGGACTTTGAGAAAGTATTAGTTGTTGCAAGTATACAAGGTCTGCCACGTACCGACCTTGTTCCTTGCTTTCAGGTTACAAAACATCTGAAAAGTTATTAACTAATTGACAATTGACATTTTAAGTTCCCTTGGAATGATCAGCATCATTGCGACACTTGGAGCATTTGATGGCGTATGGTTCTGTTCTTTGATACCCCTGCCTGGACTTTTTTTTTTATCCGGAATGCTCCAATAATCTTCCTCTTTCTGTTTCAATTTTTTTTTTATTTTCTTTTACTAAAAATGTTCCATATAAAAGGGATTTGATCTTTTGTCCTTGCAACTATATTTGTTAAAAGCTTGGCATATTTTGTAATATTTATAAATGGAAAAAGAGATGCAAGTAATGTACTTTATTTGCTGGGTTACGAGTACTATGGCTATTTTTCTTTGTAAATAAATGAAACTGAAAATATCCGAGTGAATGGAAGGGAAAAAACAAAGAAGACACGCTTTGAACGGCTTAACTAATTGCATACTCAGACTTATGCAGGTGTCTTAAGCATCTTACCTTTTAACGTCAACGACTTCTCCGTTTATAAACAAAAACTCGCATATCTCTTGTCAGTATTTGAATTCATCATCTCTTAATTTATGAATAGAGAAATGTGTCATTGCGCTAAGAACTGTTTGTTCCCTCAATATCAAAGACTTGTTGATCTGCTATTGCATACTCAAAGGCTGTGGGATGGATGAAGAGCCTCCATGGCTCCATCATTGAACCTGTGAAAATGCATTGTCGTCATAAGTCCAATCAAAGTGAAAGTAATGGGATTGAGTTGAGCGTCAGTCCAGTAAGACCAGGTCTTGAGATCGCCCAAATGCCTACTCTAATTCTCGAGCTGGATTGGTGGCTCTAATCTGGGAATTGGGAGGTTGATAGTGGCACTAACTTAGATGGGTCATTACATATGATCTACTAGCACTTATTACATATGATCGCAATCGGGGCCACTTTTGGATAGTTTAATTTATCCTGATTCGATGCCCATCAGGCTGCTGTTCCTGTAGCTTGGTTGGTGTGGCTGCAATGCGTCCAACTGGGACCAATAAATTTAGTTCTTAGCTACAAGACATTAAGAAGAATCGGAACTCATTATGCTCGTCTTAAGTTGGATTCTATCATTCATCTTCCATTTCCACATTGATACATCTCTCTGTTACGCACGTACGCATCAAGGATTACAAAGATTTAGCAGATGCTGGCATCAACATAAAACTGCAGCTGGTAGGCCTACGCCGACCAAACCCAATCAAGCAGAGCTCGTTCCTCTATCCGCCGTGAGCTGTGCTGCTCGCACGTCCTGCCTAAAAGTGACGGCCACCGAGAAGAAGCTCCACCACGATCAACTATTTTAGTCCAACATCTCAAAACACCTACGTACCACTTTAGCCAGCAGTACAGCCTGTAGGAAATAAAAGCTATCAAATTCTTCTGATTACCTAACGGTTGCTGGCCCCTTTTTGTTAATTAAAAGATGGCTGATCAAGGGTCAGTTGTTTGCTCTTTCTTTTAGTCATGCATCAACTAATGCATGTTTTCTAAAGCATGCATGCCCAACCTCTCTCTCTCTCTCTCTCTCTCTCTCTCTCTCTCCTTCCCTCCCTCCATATATGTATATAGTTACTCCATAAAAATCTGGCGCTGCAAAGGCTTTACACACAAGTTGGGAAAGTCGAAGATATACAAAGAGCGGGAAGTATGATCTTGTTGGGATCAAAGAAGCTGTTGTCCAAGAGAAGCTGCTTTAGGGTCGGCCGGGGAAAGAGCGGTGGTAGTGACCACGACGGCGGTATCGACGACAGCTGTGATATCATATGGGAGGTGAGGCCCGGAGGGATGCTGGTTCAGAAGAGGGAATGTGGTAAGGGCGATGATGGACTTATTGCGGTGAGGATTTCCACGGGATCAAGTTGGCATGATGTCTCCATTGGTGCTACTTCCACCTTCGGTAAGCTCATGCTCAATCACATTCCTTCACCCCTGCGTCAGCGCAGAATTATATGATCTGTTCCATGCAAACTTAAGCTGTGTGTATTTTAATTAATCTGATTGGTAGTACTTTGCTTCGTTATTATGCTCATCTGCTTGCTCATCGAACACTCGAGCGAGTGAGTTTCTGCAAGTGGTGAGATGATCATCCATCCATGACTGTTTTTGACGTGGGCATCAATTGCAGGGGAGTTGAAGATGGCTGTGTCCACGGTGACCGGACTGGAACCGAGGGAGCAGAGGCTCATATTCAAGGGAAAGGAGAGGGAGGACGGAGACCACCTCCACATGGTGGGAGTGAGAGACAAGGACAAGATGCTTCTCCTGGAGGATCCTGCCATTAAGGAGAGGAAGCTCAGAGGCCGAATTGGTGTTGGTGGTGGATCTCGTCACACCAACAATTTTATTATTGAGGTGTAACAGGTGGAGGAAGTTTTCATTCCAACCATCTCCACATCACAGTGGCACTAATACTGACAATGTTTTTAGGAGGGAGTGTTTGGTATTGTTATTTTTTTTTCTTTTTCGTTTTTTTAATGACAGTTTGGCATTGTTTTAGAATTTTTAAAGTGTGCATCGAGCAAAAAAAAAATAATGACAAATTTGATGTTTGATGAAATGTTTTGTCCATCTGTTTCCTTTCGTCTATGGTAATAAAACACAATTTTGTTATAAAATAAGCATTTGGTATATTGGCTAATTAAGCTGGTCTTCGAGAATAATGGTCCGTAAACTCTACTCGGAGACTAAGAAGAATTTAAATTATATTAACTTGTGTGAATTTTTTTTTCTTATGCCAGATCACTAAGTTGATGAAAAATAACTATTCTGGATCTTATTTTAAAAAGGAAAATGAATAAATGAGACCCTTTTTGAAAAACAGAAAATATTATAATTTTATTTTACTCTTTGACAAATAAATAATAAGTGCAATAGTGGGAGGATTTTTTTTACGGATTTTCACATTTTAACTTGGGATTAAAATTTATTGATATGGGCACACTAAATTTTATAGGATTGTTTGGCAACGAGAAAGTTCTACCAAGTAAATTGACAGATTACTTCCGAGTGTTTTTGGATAGAGTAAAATTTGTTGATGAGAAATAAAGTAATTGATGTGATAGGAAAAAGTAAATGTGATGAGTTAATTTTAGTGGGTGATTGAATTAAAATATATATTATAAATTTGTTAAAAAAGTAAAATATGTAATATATATTAAAAAATTATGTCAATAATTTTGTTAAAAAAATATTATTTAAATATAAAAATCTTATAATCTTAATAATTTATATTTAATGAAAGCTTACAAATTTATAATGAAATAATAAATAATAAATATTAATTTTTTTATTTATATTTTATATATAATAAATAAAATAACTTATATAAGGAAGGTTATAAAAGAAAATGATAAAGAAAAAAATGTTTGAAAAAAAAAGCAAACGGTCGTTCCCCTTCCACCCCCTCCAAAAAAGAAAGTCAAAAACAAAAAAAATAATGATTGTCAATTCCACCAAAATTGTGGAATCGATAGACCTTATTCAAGCATATTTCCACTTAAAATCAGGCTGCGGTGAGCGTTTGATGAAACCAGGTGATTTGGTTCTTTTGTCAAATGGCCTCATAGTGTTCGCTCTTAATTGAACTATGTCACGGAATGGTAAATATGTAAGATAAAAAATGATTAATTCCTTAAATCTCATAGGTTGTGTTTGGTAAAGAATTTTAAAAAAAAAAGTTCTGGATAAGAAAAGTTTATATTAGTGCTTGGATGAAAAAAATGTAATGATAGAAATTTAAAAAGTTGATTTGATAGATAAGTTTTAGTGGATGTTTGAATAAAAAGTAATAATATATTTTATTATTTTATAATGATTATTTTTATATTATTAATTATATAATACTTTTATAATTAGCAAATTAGATAGAAGAATTTTTTTTAAGGTAAACTAATTAATAATTAAAAGTGAAATATAAAAGAAAACTTAACATCATATTTATAGAAAATAATTATATAATTAATCATTTAATTTAATTATATTAATATTATTAATAATTATTGTAATATCATACTAGTTAATTTTTAATATGATATATGATAAGTAAAAAAAATAAAAATATGTATGTCAACATTTAAACAAGAAAAATATATTTTCATAATAAATAATAATAGAAATTTTTTTATTTTATTATAACACTAAGTAAATTATAATAAATAATAAATGCAAATTTTTTTGTTATCAGACCTAAATAAATTATAAATTTATGACCATGTAAAAATAATAACTTAATGTATGTATATAATATAATATATGCATATAACATATAATATATACATATATATAATATTAAAATAATAGCTAATAGGTTTAAACGTAGCTTCACCTACTTTTAGACTTATTAAAAAAATAAAATAATAATTGTTCTTGCTATTAGTAAAAACTTACTATTGAAACTCTTGACAAAAAATTTCAGTTGTACCTCACGTGACGAAAACATGGCAAATCCTGTCATATGAGGTGATTGACTAAAGTTCTAGAACATAGGTCAAGTTTTGAAATCAAACACGACCATAGTGATTTTTTGCTTTTAATTTATCACAACGTGATTTTCGTTTTAGTCCATTCACTTAATTTTTCTATTTTTTATTTTGATTTATTAGATGACTAAATTTTCTGGCTCAAAATAAATTTTCATTTTTTTCATCGAGAACCGTTTAATATAATAGAAAAATTAATGAACGAATGATCTAAAGTAAAAATCACGACATAATTTAATAATATACTTTAAAATATCATTATAATTCGTGAGAGATTGAAAAAATTAACTCGGCAAAAAATATTGAGGGAGAATTATATCAAAATAAATTAATTCTCAGGTACATTTAAGTGCTCTCTTAATACTAAATGCTCGTATATATATTATATATATATTTTCAATCGTGAAACGTCATCCGAAGATAAATGAGTAATATTTGCAACACGAAATCATTTATAGCACACGGGCCAATCTCCGATTCCGGGACCGTCCTTTTCGCCCTGTAAAGATTTTTTGCTTGGATCCTTTTTTTTTTTTTTATCTCCTCGCGAAATGAACGGCGTAAAGGGAGCCCCAAAAGGCCCAAACTGGAGACCGCAGAAGGCTCTGAAAAAAGTGCTCTTCCTCCTCATCCCTCAATCCAAACCAGAACCCCAGTTCCCTCCCTTTATCCCCTTCCTCCTGCTCGCAACGCTTCGGAGTTCAGAAGGTACACTGTCACGCGACTGTTTCTTCATACCATCTGCCTCCACCTTTGTTTTCACATTGCAGAGGTAGGAGAGCCCTGCTCTCTCTCTATATATATTATCGCGCTCCTGCCGCTCTGGATGCGAATCATGCAACTGAAGCTCCATTTCTGAGCATAGGTTGCATCCCAAGATGCAATCTTTTAGTGACCTTTATGCGAAAGGTGCCTCCTTGGCAGCACCTTATGGGGATTCTGATGCGTTGGCCTCCCGTGGATTCTGGAAGAACAAGAAGAAGAAAAGATGGAACTCCGGTCTTCCGCTTGGTAGTGCTTGTTTTATCAGTGATAGGTGCTCTTGCCGATCCTTCTCCTTAAGCAATGACAGTGGAGCAATGAGACCGAGCTTACTTGCTTCGAGAAGTTTGTTTCTTCTCGGCAGTCCCAAGCTGAGCTCTTGTCGGCCACAAGGCAGTCGGCCGTCCAGAAAATCTTTTGCCCTGGGTTCGGCGTTGGAGCAAGAAGCAGTAGGGAGTCAAGGTACAGAAGGAGGATCGGAATATGGTGGTTCACAGATCAAGGGGGTGGGCTTTGGTTCTGGTAATTGTGAAGAGGATGCCAACAGGAATGCATCTGAACTGGTTGAGAAAGAAAAGGTTGATGTTCGTGCTTTGGCGGCGCGCATGAAGGATGCTGAAACTGCAAGTGACGTAGAAGAACTGCTGAACAATTTATATGATTTGCCTCTCCATGTCTTCACTTCTATGATTAGGGGATTTGGGTATGATAAGAGATTGGATTTAGCATTCTCTCTGGTCAAGTGGTTGAAGAAGAAGAGTGTAGATACTGATGGAGAGATTGGGCCAAATTTGTTCATTTACAATAGCCTTTTGGGTGCAGTGAAGCAGGCCGGTCAGTTTGGTAAGGTTGATGAAGTCATGGAGGATATGAAAGCTCAAGGGATTGCTCCCAATATTGTGACCTACAATGCTTTGATGTCAGTTTATCTTGAACAAGGTCGCAGCAGCGAGGCTCTCAATCTACTGACTGAAATAAAGGAAAATGGTCTATGTCCGTCTTCAGCGACCTACTCGACAGTCTTATTGGCTTATAAGAAGATGAATGATGCAACTGGAGCACTTTCATACTTTGTTTCATTGAGAGAAAAGTATCAGAAGGGTGAGATAGCAAAAGATGGCAATGATGACTGGGAAAGTGAGTTTGCCAAACTTGAAAATTTCACTATTCGCATCTGTTATCTTGTGATGCGTCAGTGGCTTGTGAATGAAGAGAGTCCAGAGACCAAGGTCTTGAATCTTCTCGCAGACATTGATGATGCAGGAGTGAGACCGAACAGAGTAGATTATGAGCGCCTTGTGTGGGCATGCACTCGCGATAGCCATTACGCCGTGGCTAGAGAATTGTACAGAAAAATAAGGGAAATGGACAATGACATAAGTTTGTCGGTGTGCAATCATGTAATATGGCTACTGGGTAAGGCAAAGAAATGGTGGGCAGCTCTTGAGATCTATGAGGAGTTGCTGGATAAAGGACCAAGGCCAAATAATCTGTCATATGAGTTGATAATTTCTCATTTCAATGTCCTGTTGACTGCTGCAAGGAGAAAGGGTACCTGGAGATGGGGTGTTAGGCTGCTCAATAAGATGCAGGAAAAAGGCTTAAAACCTGGGAGCAGAGAATGGAATGCGGTGCTTGTTGCCTGCTCAAAAGCATCAGAAACATCTGCCGCTGTGCAGATATTCACGCGCATGATCGAGCAGGGCGAAAAACCAACTGTGATCTCTTATGGAGCGCTGCTGAGTGCACTCGAAAAGGGAAAACTCTATGATGATGCACTCCGGGTATGGGAGCATATGCACAAGGTTGGTGTCAAGCCTAACTTGCATGCCTACACTATCTTGGCTTCAGTTTACATTGGAAAAGGAAATCCTGAGGTGGTCGATTCGCTTCTTCGCGAGATGAAATCAATGAGAATTGAGCCAACCGTTGTGACTTTCAATGCGATAATCACCGGATGCGCGAAAAATAACATGGGAAATGCTGCATTTGAATGGTTTCACCGTATGAAGGTTCAAAACATCAAACCAAACGAAATCACCTATGACATGCTCGTTGATGCTCTTGCAAGAGATGGTAAGCCAAGACTTGCTTATGAGATGTACATAAGGGCTTGCAATGAGGGGCTGCATCTTTCTTCTAAGTCTTATGATTCTGTCGTAGAGGCCTGTCAAGCTTATGGTATGAGCATCGATATGAATATTTTAGGTCCGAGGCCTGTAGACAAGAGGAAAAATATAAAGATCCGCAAGAACTTAACAGATTTCTGTAATCTTGCTGATGTCCCTAGAAGGAGCAGGCCATTTGATCAGAAAGAATTATATGCTTCACCAATGCAAGAAACATGAAAGCGTGGATTGATTCACAATTTAAGTACTCAAGTGTTTTATACTGTATACTGTTCATGTTAATCTGAAAGTTGGAAAACTCCCAAATGAAATCCTACACAATTTAAAAAAGAGGTTACGATGAACAGTAATTTTCTGGTTTCTTGTCATGAAGGTTTTTGTGTGATGCTCTCTGTCGCAGTCCCTCATGCATCAAATTCCTTTTTCACGATTAATTTTCTTGCGCTTATGTCACAGATAAGATACCGCACCCTGCCTGGAGCATGCCGTGATATATTTGCTAAAACTTTCTGATATCTTATACATCACCATCATGATAATATGATTAATTATAACTCATCATGATAACATATTTGAAACAGTTTTCTATGGCAATATCTGCATATTTATACTGAGTACCAGTTAAACATGCTGTCAACAGATAAAACACTCGGCATGTGTGTTCTCTTTTAAGGTTTCATATACTACTGTATCTTACTACCAAGCATCGATATCAAGGAGAGAGAGCTAAGTTCACGGAAAGAAATGACTCCATGCTTGTTAGTCTAAAAGCCTGACAAAATCAGTTCTAAGAAAAGAGACCTGAATCGCCAATTAATGTGTAATAAAATGCTAAGAACTAAATGCATTTGCTCCCAAGTGTCAGAATAATAAACAATGCATTAAACTTATCATTATCGTAGTCAAGTCACTTGCTCTTGTTATGTATATACACAGTTAAATCGCTTCTACTATCTAGCTTCTCAAATCTTTATGTTGAGCATTGGCTTGTTTCTTAAAATGAAGAGAAGAAAAGACAGGTGATGAAGAGAACTCGATCACTGCTCCCTCAAACAAAATTGCAAGCTCCCTCGGGGTAATGGGACAATAGTAAATCACCCGCAGAGCTTCTTTGTAATGGCAGTGCTTAGTTTCAAAAAACTTGCAAACACTAAGCAAAAAGTGCAGGCTCCTCCAACGTCATCCTCCAACTCCTCCAACTGCCTCCACAGGTTGACTTTCGGAATCCTCTGCTTGTGATTGAGATGCTAGAGCCTTGGCTTTCTTGTAAATGCTTGAAGATCTGAGGATGCTGTCAAGTGGTGCGCCCTTTTTGGATCTGATTACAGACAAGACAAATGATAAGTCGTCAAAAGTATGCAAGGGGACAAAGAAAACCAACATAAATTCATATTATAAAAGGTTTCTGGACTTGTCCTTGGTTTTCATGTCATTTTATGTCAATAACAGAAAGCCAAAGGCTGGTCTTCTACATTTTCGTGAGAATACTTCTACATACAGTTGAAAATTTTGAGATAGTAAACCTAGAGAATTGTATTTACATTTATCAATTGTGTTGACACCAAAACTAGTTTTTGGTTTGTTCTTTATTTCCGGTTACGAGAAATGGGATCAATTCATAGGGCTTTGTGTTTTACAACATAGTGCGATACCCGACGCACGAAGGCATCCAAAGTCATGCATGTCACGAGATCACTTATCACTTGCGATGACCCATGCGGTTTCTAGACATTTAGTCGTCTAGACAAGCTTTTCCTGATGAGCATATGCAGAAGTCTTATTGTGCAACTTGTCAAAGGTCATTTGTTTGGGACATTTTGCTCTTGTGTTCAACGAGCTGTAGTGCGGATGTCATGCGGGATTTCGAGGTAGTTCTCGAAAGAATTGCAGGGTTTCCGAAGAGTTTGGATTTGTAGATTGTCGAGGAATGCTTGTGACAAAATACACTATTATTAGATAAAGCAATGATTTGCATTGAGAATAGAATATTTGAAGGCAAAGCCTTTCGGGAGAGTACAAAGCTGTTTTCACATTTTATTCGATAGTTTCTAGTGTTGACTAGATGAAGCATGATGTAGGGGACCATCATCGAGAGTAAAACTTTGATGCTACAGCTTCAAACTCCTCAATTTTTTATTTGATTTGTTGAATCATTTCTGCAGACTCCCGAGTTATTTTGGCCTCCGACCTTCCTTTCCGTCAAACAAGATACTCGCACTTTGAACCTCGATTGAACTAGATGACTGGCAGAATGTGGTTTGACATTCCATGCTCGGTACTCTCAGAATTCTTTTCAAAAGACTTGAGCAAACTGACGACGAAGATGAGAAACCAATGCATTTGATGAGGGAGTTCTAGTTTGTAACCCACCTCGTGTACTTGCTTTAGGATCTTGAAGGGGCTCTCGCAACGCCTTAGGAGATCTTTGTGCAAATTCTTCTCCCCGGAGATGCTAAACTAGCTTCACTAGAGCACACTCCTCAATGTTGAAGTTGACATATCATTGAACAACGTCGACCCACTTCATGTGATTCATCGTTTTGTGAAGACATGCTCGGACGATATCATTCAAGTCATATCATTCCCTTGCAATGGAGTGAGCGGCAAGAACTTTGTCATCGTAAATAGTAACAACAACATTGAGAATGAGGGGTTGTTGCCTCGTTGCTATCCCAAAAGGACTAATTTGCCTACTGATTATGAAGGTTAGCTTTGTCAAGTCCTTCTGATTGACACTTAGAAAGTGTTGTAAGCAGATCTCTAAGGGGTGGTTCACCATTTTGGTTTGATCCTCAGTCCAAGAGTGGAGAAATGTAGGTTGGAGTCCAATAACCTGAAAAGCTCTTACCAAAAGTTGTCAACAAACTATTTCATTGATGATGCTTTGGGGAAGACCCAAATACAAGGGTTCCAAAAATGACGAAAGCAGACAAAGACAGGTCTTCACGAAAACTTCAATATCATGCTCCATCCTCGATCAAAATTATCTTCCATGAGTGCCAAGAACGACAGATTCCCAGATATCATACCCATTTGGAGTCATGCACCACGTCGGGAAACGTAGATATGAAGATTAGCCCATCTTCCATAAAAATATCGATGCACTCTGCCCTCACTTCCTTGTTCAAACAATTTATTTCCCAGGGGATCTAACTCCAATTCCTTCTTGATTGTCCCGATTAGATCAGCCTTACAATATCTAATGGCTGCTGATTCTACTCTTCAACTAAGGGCGTCGGACAACAATGTTGGGTTTTATGCTCCAAGACATAGTCAAACTTTCCTATTAAGTCTTGTCTATCTTGCTTACTTCTACGATAGTTTCTTTTGCGTCCCAAATTAGTTGGTTGTGATATTATTGATCTTGATATGAAAACATGGCCCGAGAATGTAACACTACTATTCCTTATGTAGTGGATCACCGTGATCATTTCTTTCTCATGCATGACATAGCGCCATTCCATGTTGAACTTACGGCTCTCAAAGGTCACAAGGTGCCCCTTTGGCATAAGGACGTTGACTAATGGCATAGTCAAATGCATCCATTTGTACCTTGTAGGCTTTGTGTAATAAAAAAATGCAAGCATCAGTACTTCGGTCATACCATCTTGAGAGTGTCAAATGTCTTTTGACAAGTAGGTGTCCAGTCCCATGTCCACATCTTCAAGAGGAGATTTGTCAATAAGGTAGTCACATGTCAATATCCATTTACAAATCATTTATAGTAATTTGTTAAACCAAGAAACAAATGTAGATTAGAAATCCACTTGAGTAGTTCCCATTCTGGCCCAAATAATTTTTGTCCATTTTCAGCTTTTCACTTCGAACCTCACGTCCTAAGAAGTGCACTTCTGATTGAGTGAAGGCACACTTTTTTCACTTCATGTGGAGCTCGTTCTATCGTAAACACCTTGAATACTTGCTTGATATGCTCGATGTGTTCATTCAAAGCGCAATTATAAATCATGATGTCATTGAGGTACACAACCACAAACCTCTAAGTAAGAATTGTAATATTTCATTCATAAAGGTACAAAATGTTTACCTAGGCAATGGTGAGGCTGAAGGGCATTACAACAACAACAACAACAACAAAGCCTTATCCCACTAGGTGGGGTCGGCTACATGGATCATACGACGCCATTCCGTTCTATTAGTAACCAAACCTTTCGGTATATTATTCACCAATAGATCCTGCTCTATTAGTTCGCCAAGTGTCCGCCTTGATCTCCCTCTCCCTCTTTTAATCGGACTCCAAATTATTTGATCTACTCTTCTTACTGGCGCATCTAATGGTCTTCTCTGAACATGACCAAACCATCTCAAACGATTCTCTACCATTTTCTCACTAATAGGAGCCACTCCGACTCGTTCACGTATATGGTCATTCCTAATCTTATCTAATCTTGTATGACCACACATCCATCTCAACATCCTCATTTCGGCTACCCCCACTTTACGTTCATGTTGTCCCTTCATAGCCCAACATTCGCTGAAGGGCATTAATAGAAACTTAAAAGGCGCCATAACGCATGATGCATGCCGTCATCTACACATCTTCGCCAACTGTACAAGCCTCTCCATAGCCTGAACGAAAATCCACCTCAATAAACCATCTTGCATTGCAAAATTGGTCGAACAAGTTAGCCACAAGAAGGATGAGTTACTTGTTCTTCACCATAAATTTATTCAGCGACCCGTAGTCGCTACACATGCGGAGAAACTGTCTTGCTTCTTCTGGAAAAGAATTAGCATACGGAGACTTTGAGGGTCGAAAATCACCTAAATCCTTGTGAGTTTTAAATGAGCCAACAATTAGGAAACTCCAAATGGTGGCTACGATTTTGGAACCAAATAGATTATATGGTCCACTTCAACTTTGCAGGCAACTGATTTGGTAGCTCTGGAGGGCATGAAGTGGAGTTAAGGAGGAAGGTTCCAAATATTTCAACAACAACAACAAAGCCTTATCCCACTAGGTGGGGTCGGCTACAAAGATCATAGGACGCCATTCCGCGTATTCGTTGATCCATGTACATAAGATTCGACAGGGTTTTACGCTGGCTGTCGGGGCCTAACACAACCCTCCTCCTTTATCCGGGCTTGGGACCGGCTATAAAACATAGGCGGAGTTGAAGGTTCCAAATATTTCAAGATAACGAATTCCAAGAAGGTGTGCTCTTGTTTGGACAACCACCTTAACTTCTATGACAGCGAGTCTTCTATTTATGATCTCCTATTGGCCTCACATGAACGTTGTATGATCCTTTGCAGTCAAAGATGATTAACAAGTTGGTGAGTGAAAAAACTCATTAGAATGTGTTGTAGGAAGAAAATACACAACACTTTTTTTTTGGGGAAAAAGGATGACCACCAGGTTATGTGATTGTCATCCAGGTATATATGTAACTATGAAATGATAAACATATACAATGTGGGCTCTCAAAGAAAGCAAGCAAGGAAAAATGAGAAAGTATATCAGCAATCAAAACCCCTCTCCTGAAGAAAGGAGATGTGGTGTACAATACGCTCCGTCTAACATCGCTCCCCACAAAAGAAAATACCCATCACTAATTTGTAGATGTCCACAAGTGCCACTGTAGCTTTGAAATTTTCCAACCATTATGCAGACCTTCGCTAACTCCACCTATGTTTTATAGCCGGTCCCAAGCCCGGATAAAGGAGGAGGGTTGTGTTAGGCCCCAACAGCCAGCGTAAAACCCTGTCGAATCTTATGAACATGGATCAACGAATATATTGTCGGAATGACGTCGTATGATCCATGTAGCCGACCCCACCTAGTGGGATAAGGCTTTGTTGTTGTTGTTGTTGTTGTATTATGCAGACCTTCGCTATAGGATAGATGCCTATGATTGAGATAAATTTTAAATTCATTGTCTTCAACGTGTCTAAGTATTCTAGAGATAGCTACTTCTTTGCAACAACTTTTGACACAAACAACTCATATGCTCTTGTATCGATGAGGGCGTAGAAGACTTATCCAATCAATTCGATGCCAATGAAGATCCCTTTGATGCATTGATGGTGCTAAAAACATGCATCAAACTAAGATATGCTTCATCCTTTGTCTTATTGGGCCAATACATAGTGTTGATCGTTGCATCTTTAGACAAAAACTTGCCCAGTAAGGTTCCTTGCAAATGTTACCTCTTGGTGGCTCGGGTATTGGCCAATCGGCTCCGGGAGGTGCTCCCTGACCTCATCCACCTAGCCCAGTCAGCTTTCATCCAGGGCCGGTCCATCACAGATAGTTACACCATGGCCTCAGAAATCATCGCGACTCTCTCTCATGGTCTTTTATTTGGCACTCCCTGCAGGTTAGGGGCTTCCAAGCGACCTGGATATCTTGGATGAAGCGATGCATCACTACTGCTTCATTCTCTGTCCTGGTCAACGGGGCGATGGCGGAGGGCTGGGTGCAGCCACAGAGGGGAGTCCGACAGGGGTGCCCCCTCGCGCCCATGCTATTCACAATGGCAGTTGATGACCTCGCCAGATGCACTCAGGATGCTTGCCAGGCTGGCCTTTTTAGCGGTTTTGCCGGTGAGCTCGTACCGTTGCTTCAGTATGCTGATGACACACTGTTCTTCGTGGAGGGATCGGAGCAAGAGGCTAGGCGGGTGGCCATTCTGGTGGAGCTTTTCGGCGAGACGTCGGGCCTCGAGATCAACCATGCCAAATCCTCTTTCATCCCTTTTGGCATGGTTTTCGAGGACGCTTTGGGCTGCGGCGGCGCTTCGCACACCTGTCGGCGCCCTACCGATCACTTATCTTGGCCTCCCACTCTCGGATCATCATATTGGTTCTCGGAGCTGGACCCCGATTATTGAGAGATTGGAGCATCGACTTCAGGGGTGGAGCTCACGGCTTCTATCGAGTGGCGGTTGTCTTGTTCTGCTCAGATCTGTTCTCTCATCACTCCCGACTTATTTCAAGTCTGTTTTTCGGATGCCTGCCCAGGTGTTGACTCGGATTGACTCTTTGAGGAGCAAGTTTTTTTGGCAGGGCTGCAGTTCTACTCGGAGGGCCCATCTGGTTGCCTGGCAGTGCATATGCATGCCCACCTCCCTGGGGGGATTGGGAGTCCAGGACTTGCGCACCACCAACTGGGCAATCGGTGGGTGGGACGGATCATGGGTCCCACGGACAGTCTATGGAGGCAGGTTTTCTTCACTTGTTATGGTCGGGACCACTCCTGGAGCACCAGATCTATCCTACCTAGAGGTGCGTCTTCCTTTTGGCGGGGTGTGGTAGCACTCTTCCCCCGGGTGCGCCCATTTATGACTTCATCGCTTGGCTCCGGGGAGGTTTTCTCTTTTTGGCGGCACGACCGGCTTCCTGGAGGTCCGCTAGCTGAGTCTTTTCCCTGGCTATGGGCCTTGACGGTACATCCTGACGCATATGTGGCCGAGTGTTGGTCTGAGAGTGGCGGTCCGGGCACGGGCTCCTGGACCCCGTTGTTTGGCTCTTCACTTTTCGATCAACATTTTTCTGTGTTGCTACTTCTTCACCAGAGGATTGCTCCTCTCCACCCAGACCCGATGCAGGCAGATGGTTGGATCTGGATTTCTGACACATTCTCGGCACGCAGCCTTTATCTCCGTCTTCTTCCACCCACCACAGATTCAGAGGATTTCAAAGCGAACTGTAGGCTCATTTGGCGCTCTCAGGTGCCGTTGAAAGTCAAAATCTTTGTTTGGCTTCTTCGGTGCGAGAGGGTCCTCACCAGAGTATACAGGGCGCGGTGGGCGACGACCCACGCGGATACTTCCCGTGCCCTATGCGGGGAGATGGAGGAGGATGTCACCCACCTTTTCTTCGATTGTTGGGTGTCCCGAGAGGTATGGTCTCGGACGAGCATTGCTGATATTATATCTTTGGCACCTGGGGATTTCTGGCAGATTTTGAGGGGACTGGGCAGACAAAGACAGTGTTGGAGAGTGTCAGTCGCGACTTTTTTGGCCGGTGCCTGGGCCATTTGGCTACAGCACAACCGAGTTATTTTTTATGGGGAGAGGTGTCAGGTGGATAATATTGTACATCACATTTTTTGTCTTCTTCGGGAGTGGGGTTTTACATAGTATTTGTACTCCCGTGTTTTTGTCGCTCTCCTACGGAGAGCGTACCACTTGTACATGACGTCTTTTCAATGATATATATACCTGGATGACAACCAAACTCGGCAGTCATCCTTTTTCTTCTCAAAAAAAAAAAAACAAAGCTTTGGTGGCTTCACATCTCTTTTGAACCTGACTTGTTTTCTTGGTGACCCTTGTCCTCGTCACCATAATTGACAATTTAGTATTTCTCAAATTTGTGGCTTTGACTTTTCTCTCCCACCATGAGGTTAGGCTTGCAATGACTAACGAGTGGAGATTGGGGCAATCTCATCATTCCAACTCCGTCTTAATTCAAGGTTTCAACCCCTTAAGGAAGAGTAGCACCAATGTGTCTTCATCCACTTGGAAATTCTAAAGGAGAAGCTCCGCGAACTTTCACATATTTCCTTCAACGAGTCCTTTTGTCTCGTGTTAAACAATGTAATTTTGGTCTCTAATCTTGATTTGGCAGGGAAAAATTAATTTGTGGGTTTTTTATTGAATCCTTCCCATGTCTTTATGGGTTGGCAACACCACCATAAATTGGTTGCATCTTATAAATAAAACGATGCAATCTTCACTATCCTTTTTTCAAAAATCTTGTGTAGCTTGCCAAATGCCACTTGTTTTGGGCTTTTGCTTTGCGGGTCTAGGATGAGTGTTTGGGACACTTCTTCGAAGGCTCGTAGATCTCTGACGGGTCTTGATTTGTGGGTTGTCAAGCCACACTTCCAAAATTTGTAGTTGTCATTCAAGTGTATATATAGTTGAAGGATTAAGTGACATGTACAAAAATAGGCTCTCAAGAATAGAGTGCCCACAAGGGAGGGATGTACAAAAACTAAGCCAAACCCTACTCCCAGAGAAGAAAGGAAGCATGGAATACAATACTATCAATGAGAAGCTTCTCCCCACCAAAAACAATCCAGTTACGTCGAGCCAAATGGCCCAGGTACCAACCAAAAAAGATGCCAACAAACATGTCGGCCACTGCCTAGCGCAAGCGCGGAGTGTGTGCCAAAATGTCTCAACCTCAAGCGGATGGCCAACAACGCCCGCATATCCATCAGCGACCAAAACTCTCGAGAGACCATGCAAACTAGAGCACAGGCTTCATGGGAGGTGTCCATCTCGACCTATATAGTTTGGTGAGGAGTTTGTCACGCCGCATGAGCCAAGCAAAAATCTTGACTTTCAGTGGCATTCAGGAGCGCCATATGAGTATGCAATCGGCCCTAAACGCATCTGAGGATGAGGATGAGGATGAAGGTGCATGAAGAAGGTGTAGGTAAAGGTTGCGGGCTGAAAAGACTCTGACAACCAAATCCAGCCATCAGACCTAAATGGGTTCGGACGGTATGGGACCACCTGCTGAAATAACGCTAGGAGTTCCGAGAAGTGCTGATCAGAGAGTGAAGAGCTAAAAATGGGAGTCCAAGAGCCTGTGCCCGATCCATCGGCCTCCGACCATGTCTGTGTCGCGCCCAAATGCATAGCCAATGCCCATAGCCGAGGGAAAGTCACCGATAAGGGCCCTCCGGAAAACTACTCATGATGCCAAAAGGAGAAAACCTGTTTAGAGCTAAGGGAGGGAACCATAAAAGAACGCGCCCGGGGGAGAATAGCCGCCACACCCCTCCAAAAAGAATATGCCCCTCTAAGTATAATAGGCCTGGACTCCTACGACAAGTCCTGTCCATAGCAAGTGAAGAAAACCTCCCTCCAAAGGCTGTTAGCTGGCCCCATCATTCGACCAACCCACCGAGTTAAGAGAGCTTAGTTGGTGGTGTGAAGGTTGCGGACTCCAAGGCCCCCTTGTGACATGGGCTAGCAAACAAGTGTCCAACGCAACCAAGTGGACTCCTCAATAGTCTGCACCCCGCCAGAAAAATCTGCACCTCAATAAATCAATCCATCTCTGAACCTGGGCAGGCATAAGAATAACCAACATGTAGTATATGGGAAGGGCCAAGAGAACAGATCGGAGGAGAATAAGCCGACCGCCACAGGATAGCGATCTCGACGTCCACCCATGAAGCCTGTGCTCTAGTTGCTGAATGACCAATGTGCAGGTCAAAAAGTGGAAGACCCTCTCCTCAAAAAAAAAAAAAAAAGTGGAAGACCCAAGTAAGTAATCGGCAGGGTACCAATCAGAGTATGCTAGTAGGTTGTTTGGATCTCCGTTCTAGATCCATGGCGGCGCATGAGCAAAGAGGTTGCAGACATTGTCCATGTGACGACAGGTTCCAAATCCTAGTCAAGAAGACATTGCTGAAGCCTTTTGGAGAAAATCCATCAGGGCAGGGGATTTCCACCAAAGGGGGTATGGACTCAATGGAAGATACACATCTTTATGAAAACGATGTTATGTGGAAAATGTTGTTGAACATGCACAGACACTTGACTTATTAGAAAGTGGGAGCACGCAAATATGAGCTTACTGTGGCACTTGATAACTTTATAACCATGTAACATTTCTAATTTTATCAATAAACTTGGATGACTACGCATGTTGGTACTCATGCTTTCACCTTCCAGAAAAAGAAAAAAAGACCCAGTCATTGACTTCAGACCTAAAAGTGGTAGCTATCATATATTGAAAGTTCATGAGTTTTGGTAGCATGTTACCTGATTGACATGATTCCAAAGCCACATGAAACTAAATACATAATGGAGTAAACACAATTGATTTCACAATTTTTGGACAATCCATAGATATTGAAATGGTAAACAAAAGTTTCAGCATGGACTCATTGCACCGAGGGTTTGCTCTTCACGATGAAGAATAAGGACTTTACCCCACACTTAAATGTGCACAGAAAAAGTTATGCCTCCATAATTAAGGTCTATCTTGTTGTCTAATAACATTTTTTTTAGATGTTGTCTAATAACATTGTTAGTCCAAATTGTAAACTCTTTATTAATTTCAATATTACACATGATTATTTGATATTTAAGGGTCATACAGATAAGTAAGGATTCCTTTCCAAGTGGAATCATATAAAAATTATGTATATCAAAAGTTATAAATTTTACCGTTGTTATCATTGACCATGAATTCATTTGATAAATTATTGAGATCATTTCATAATGATATAGATCCTAATAAACTTATAGCTTAAATCATATCAAGCCTATATTCAGGTAAAATTCGAATTTAAACAGAAACTATTTACTAATTGATATAAATTCCAACTAAACTGACATATAGTATTCAGTAGAACAAATGATAACGAACTATTCAGTAGAACAAATAATATTCAGGTAAAATTTTCTTCTTCTATTCCCTTATATATTCCAAATATGCATATTTCTCTTTATCATCATTCTCCTTTTCGTTTTCGTAATTCATGTACAACATAACTGTGAGCCTACATAAAATAAAGAATATTTATAAAAGGCATAATCCATATATCTTTTAACATATGATAGCTGATAATTAATCAAGCACTTTATTTTGAGTGGAGTTCTTCTCCAAACATAGGAACTTGGAAAATTATGTAATCTAGCAAAAAGAAAAGACCAAACTTCACCAAAATACAAACTTTATGAGAACGGCCATCTTTCGACCAATCCAAAGAACATTATTCAGTGTAGCAAGAGCACAAAATGTGTACTTTTCAACATTTATAAATGTGTGTTTTCTAGACGACACTAATAAGAATGATTATGGCTTAGGAAGTTGTATACCTAAGAGGGACTTCAACATTTATATGGATTACCGATATCCAGGTTTTTTCTGAGAAATAAGGCCAATTAAAAAGGATAACGATTACAAAGCATTTTGTCCATGAAGAAGGTGAGATCTCCATGATGAATATGTAGGATGACTAAATGCAGGTAGGACAGACATTTGATTTAAAAACACTAAGAAGCAGTATTGAATATTAAGACTGCTTTACTTACTGAGACAGCATGATCTCTCCATCAATTCCATCCTTTTTACAAAATGCCGCAGAGTCAGCATCTGATAAAATTAACACACAATATGTAAAAATACATGT
This sequence comes from Pontederia crassipes, assembly GCA_030549335.1. Taxonomy (NCBI): domain Eukaryota; kingdom Viridiplantae; phylum Streptophyta; class Magnoliopsida; order Commelinales; family Pontederiaceae; genus Pontederia; species Pontederia crassipes. Next base: position 8,507,429 of record CM060189.1, read on the forward strand.
TAGTTAACTCCTGGTTCCACAAGAAAAAAAAGTAACTCCTTTGCAACTTTTTACTGCATAACACTGACGTCCTAGTTGTTAAAAAACAGTTTCTATGAATAACAGGTCTGATACTTGTCTGCTTATAAATATCCAGGACCAGAAAATTGCACCATGACCTTATTCAGATTGGAATACAAGACTCCACATGAAATAAAGTACAACCGGTAGATATATGCACTATAATTGTAAAGCGCTAACAGGTATGAAACTGTAGACTGAGACAAGAAGTAACAAAAATGGGAATTCAAAGAGAGACCTCTATGATACTATGGTTTCGACAAAGGAGAGGATGACTAACTACAATGATAGTCGTCCAAACTTCATTTTATGATTATCAACATGCTGAAAAAGAAAAAAAAATGTCAATCTAGAAAGCAACATCGGATTAATACTTGATACATGGGATACAGACAAGTGGCATGCAATTAAGCGGGCCTTGTTATCAAAATGTCAGGCAAGCAATTTTCAAGTTAATAGAAAGTCCATTTTCAATCAAAACAAAAGCAAGGAACTCGGAGAACAACAGTAATTGAAGAAAAGCTGCAGATTGCAAATTATAACACAATACCTGCAACAAGTGAATCAAGGCCCTGGTCTGAACCAACAGATGTAGATGAACCATCTGGAGACGGTGTTCCGACACGTTCAAACTCATCCTCAGAACTATAAGTTGTAGCATGATTAAAGATGGTTCCAGAAGGAGCTAACAATGTTTTCTCTTGTTTAGACTTGCTCAAAATGGTGAACTTGCTAGTTGGTTTTTTTCTAACTTGAGACTTTGAGCGGTCATTTTCAAACTCCTCGTCAAGACTATCTTCAGATGCTAACAACGTTTTGTTTTGCTTAAACTTGCTCAAAGTCCCTCGGAGTTTGCTAGTTGGCTTTTTCCTAACTGTAACCGTGAGCCTTCTTGGTGTCTCCTCTGTGCTGTAACTTGATGCTGCCAGATTAACAATAGCATCCTCCCGCAGAGCATCAATAGCATAACCAGAGAGGCCCTGACTTGCACGTTTATGCAATTCAGTGTTATTGGTGACACTATTAGACATTGCAGGCCGTTGGCCATGAACTTTTAAGACCTTATTGTCTTGGCTGTTCAGAGTTTTGTTGTTCTCAGAAAATGCAATCTTCTCTGCTTGACTTTTCTGTGGTGATGGTATCTGATGATGCACAATTTTGTGTGTTTGCTTATCCTGTGACAACGATATTTTATGGTGAGAGTCATGTTTGTAGTTTTCAACCTTTTTCTTCTTCTTCATCTTTGTATCATATGAGATATCACCATGCATACCAGAACTGCTGGCTCTTTCAACTGCACCGTTTTGAGATATTTCATTATTTGTTAGCCTAGTAGCAGACTGAGTTAATGGGTCAACCACATTAAGATCATGATCATGATCTTCAGGCTCAGGTTCCAACATACATTCTTTATTTGAATTCGGTTGATGATTCAGATCTTGGGGTTTGATGTCCAGTTTTCGTTTTCTTTCAGGTTTATGTTTGTGTTGCTTTCTGGGTTCAACCACTCCTGACGAAAGTTGTTGAGCAGAAACAACAGATTCATGTTGGACAGAATTTGGAATGAAATAGTCATGAAAGTTAATCTTATCCAAATCAGTTTTGGAGATCGTCTTCTCATTTCTTGCCTCAAGCGTTTCTACAGAGATTTTGCAAGTTTTACTGCCAGCATTTTCTGAAGGTAAGTCCACTTCATTTCTCTCTAGCTCCTCATTCTCCCCCCTGATATCATCATTGATTGAATTACTGAAAGAACTCAAAGCATTTACTTTAGTTACATCTTGTACTGATCCATTAAGAATACTAGCATCCCTCCCTGAAGGATCACTCAAGGTTCCAGAAACCTTTGACGAACTTCTGGGAGTATTTTGTTTATCTAAGCCACTGTAGGATATTCCATCTGACACTTTCAGTTTTTCTGATTTTCTCTTCCGTTGACGCGAGGTACTAGTCTTCCCTTTTGAGTTTATTGCCAAATCTTCATTTGCAGGATATACATTGAGAGGATCTTCTCCAACACTACTGACTACTTTTGATTCTTTGTTTGGAAGGTTGGGTTTTAAAACCATCACTTCTATCCTATCATCAGTCCCTTTCACCAAAGCCTGGGCAAATTCTTGCTGTTTGTTGGAATCATCATGTGTAAGTTCAGTACTAACAAACTTTTTTTTATTTCGATGTGACTGTTTCACCTTGCTGATTGTTGATATGGTATCATCCATGGCTTCCATTTCTCCAAGACTAGCTTGCCTTTGTGATCCTTTGTCTTCTAGCTTCTCTTCGCAGTTCACGTCAGCTTGATCTTTTAAAGAATTGTTACTTTTAGGATCATCAGACTGAAGATTAGTAAATTCCATGTTTTCATGTTCTTTTATCTCGCTTTTATGCCCACCTCTCATACTATCCAATGGATCATTGGAATCCAGCTTTGCATAATAACTGGAATTGTAGGCTTCACCCTTAATGTTTATTTCATCCACTGCATTAAGGACACCTTTTTTCCTGCTTCCAGGCACTACTTCAATATTCTTTTCAGGTACAGGCTCATAAGCAAAAAGAGGCAATGTGGTACTAGCTGAAGTCTTTGATGATTTCTCTCTGTTTTTTTTCTTCTTAAGGATTGACTCACTTCGAACTCCAGAACCAATTTCTGTGACTCCTGTAAGGATGCATTCTCTATTGGTGTTATCTTCTGCATCTACTTCTTTATGCTTTCCTTTTGAAATGAGTTCTTCAAATCTATCAGTTTCTAATGCCCGGGAGGGCAAATTTTCCTCTGATGCATTATTGGACAATCTACTTTGTGAATTATCGGACTTGCCAATTGAAGTGATGTCAGAGACTATGCCCATAGAATTTCCATTAGTCACATCTCTCACAATTTTTCCAGATGCAAACCCTGATTCTTCAGTCGAATCTTTGTGCTGACTCACCAAACCCTGATGATTTGTTTCAATAAATGCAACCCCTGTGTGACCCATTATTTCACTCTTCTCAACTGAGGGAGAACAAAGTTCAGTTTCAGCACGATCGACCGTGGTCTCAGGACAATCTCCAACACTTGCTGATGGAATATTTGCGCCAGCCTCATTCTGAAATTCGGATCTCTTTTTCCTTTTTTTCTTAGGTTCACCAGCTGAACTAGCTTCATTTGTTTCAATAAACACATCCTCGGTGTGTGTTGCTTCAGTCTTCTCAAGTGTGTGAGAGCAAGATCCAGTTTCTGCATGATCTGCTGTGGTCCCAGGCAAATCTATATCACTTACAGGTGGAATAGTATAGCCATTCTCATTCTGAGGCTTTGATCTTTTTTTCTTCTTTTGCTTAGGTTCATCAGATAAACTTGCTCCATTTTTTCCTTTGGCTTCCAAAGGAGTCATATCCAATTTGGATGTCTCTGTGATCAACTGGGTAGTTTGAATATCATGTTCTGTTCTACATTCCTGATTAACGTCTTCATGAAACCCTCCTTTCTCTGTCTTCTGCTTTCTCTCTAAAGAAGTATGTGGAGAATTTCTGTCCGCTGAGTCATTATGCTCGGAAACATTGGTCCTTTCCTTCATTCTGGAACCAGCAGAATCAGAAGCATTGTTGGTTCCAATATTAGGAACTTCTATGTCACCTCGTTTATCTCTATTCTCGACAAGCTCAACAACGAGTTCTTCGTTCGGCACAGAACATGGCATTTCCAGATTACTGCCCTGACACTTAGGCTGTTGCACCTCAATTTCTTTGGAAAGTCCAGAACTATTTGTGATAAACACGTTATGGCGAAGTTCTTCTGTATGCGTGTGATGATGAACTAGTAAGTCAACATCATCAATCAACTTACTTTGTGTCACGGGTACGTCCACCCCATTGTTCCGACTGACGTCCTTTCCGTCTAACTGCATGTTCACAGCAATGCCTTCTAAGCTATCTGCAACAACAGTCTGCAGGGGTCCAGTACGAACCTGATGAACCCCATCTAACCACTCTTCATTCTGATTCTCAAAGTTCCCTGCAGCTTGATCTTGATACTTGATTTTCCTCACAACAAAATCAACATGAAGAAACCATGCTCCCTTAACCCCAATAAACACGCTTCTAACAAGCATAGAATCTGACAGGTGATAATATGCCCCTTTCCGCTTCACCTGTAAGGATCATAGTTTCATATACGATCTCTCAAATGATAACATCAATAAAGACAGACTCCACACTGGAAACAAATCAAGTGTGAATGCAAAAGTGCAATCAATATATTTGATGTTACCTATAGCAGCATACCTTTACAGCCTGGACGATTATTTCACCAATGTGGGGAAAGCATAATGCATGTTCAGCACTTATACTTCCTGGTCAAAATAATAAAAAATGTCATATTTTCAACTAATCCCTACAAACTTTTGATTCATGAGGGAAAAATGTTCTAAGTTTATGCCCCAAAGAAAGATGTCATCTTTAACATTGGACAGGGAAGAGGAAAAAAGAACTTCATGGAATATCCAATTCCTTTAATGAAAGAAATATATTGTTGAAACAGAAACAAATTCCCCATGTTCCATAAACCTGCAATAACATTTTGGCCCAAAACTACCCCTATGTTTGGTGAAAAAAAGTTAAGGCAGTGATTACTTAGAAAGCCAATGAAGATTAAAAAAAACAAAAAAGCAAGCATTGAGATCATGAAACCAGGAAAAATGTAAAAAAGATGAAAGGAGAGAAAGGAGGGCTCACTCTTGAGGTCGGCGATGGTGTCAGAGGCGGAGACGAGCAGGGCGAGATGAGTGTCGAGGTTGGAGTCCACGAACACGGCGAATGGCGGCGAAGATGTTGTCATCTGGGAGAGGGAAAGTAAGGGCATTGAAGGAGAAGTCAGGATTTTGAGGGTTACTTTTACCAATGTTAGGAACTTATGTCGAACCTGTAGGACCGGGAGAAAATATTATAATTTAATACAATGAATCCAATTATCAAATCACATGTACAAAAAAAATTAGACGCATTAAGATAAAAGATTGTAATGAAATAAAATCATAATATTTTGAAATCTAACAAGTAACAAGTAATAACAAAATAATAGAGTTTAATAACTAACAATATACAATCTACTTATATTGAGAAATTTTTTACTTAGTTTTGGATGAAAGCAAAATAAACAGCCCCAGCGTGCAGCCGCACCCGAGCCTAGCTCGAGCGCGCGTGAGGCCCGCTGCAGGGGCGCCAACGTGCGACGCCCGAGCGCGCAACGCCCGCTGCAGCGGCGTCCGAGCGCGCGACGCCCGCTGCAGCGACGTCCGAGCGCGCGACGCCAGCTGCAGCAGCGCCCGAGCGCGCGACGCCCGCTGCAGCGGCGCCCGAGCGCTCGGCGCCCACTGCAGCGACGTCCGAGCGCGCGACGCCCGCTGCAGCGACGTCCGAGCGCGCGACGCCCGCTGCAGCAGCGCGCGACGCCCGCTGCAGCGGCGTCCGAGCGCGAGACGTCGGCTGCAGCGGCGCCCGAGCGCGAGACGCCCGCTGCAGCGGTGCCCGCGTAAGCGAGGCCCGATGCAGCGGCGCCCGCGAGCCTCGACACTGCCGCGCGACCCCTGTGGCACCATCGCACGCCTGTGGCACTGTCGTTCAGAGGTCTCCGGCGAGCATTAAAGGAGAGGAGGAAAGGAGTAAACCTTGTTGGTTCACGACTGAGCATTCAGCACTTCACCGTCGTTCTCCAAGGAGATCGCCGGAAACTCCGACGATGACAGTTCGGAGTACACCGATTGCCACCACCGCACAGGAAGGGTCGCAACTCGCGCAGAACAGCCGGACAGAAGTTTAGGTTTTCTTTTATGGTTGAGCCTGCCGGTTCAAATAATTCACGATTAAGCCGGTTTTTTTCTTTCTTAAGCCGGTTTTTGACCGTATCGATTTAACCAAGTCCAAAGGACACTCGGAATGGTTGAGAATGAAAAGAGATATTTAATATATATATATATATTAAATAAATTAAATATATAATTATATATAAAAAAAAATAAAATCAACTAAGTAAAATAATCATTTAACATTCATTCTCTTTTTTTTTCTTTTAACAACAACAATCAAATAAGAGTAATTATTATCTTTATTCTATGCATTTTCATCTCCTTCTTTTCTTTCTCATTTTTTATTTTTCTTTTTCATTAATAAATTTTAAATCAAAGAGGCCTTCAATTTTGACTTTCTAAATAAAACTTATTAAAAATTATAAATATATTAAATGAATAAAGTATACATTATAAAAGGGTGGGCCGCACGGAATCAAGAAAAATTAGTGCAAATATAAATTTTCTAAGGATATATATGTCATTTACTCATTTTTTATCAAAAGAAAAAAAATAGAAGGATTAAGTGGTGAAGAAAAAATAAGAAAAATAATTTAAGGCTACAAAGAGGAAACGAAAGAAAAATAAAGAGACTGCCAAACGGTAAGAGGTCGTTTGGTTGGGAACCGGGCGGGAACTTCCAAAATCATTAGATCGGAATCCTGCTTTCTTGCTTGCGATTTTTTTATTTTAATTTTTCTTTATTTTCTTTTTATTTTTAATTATTTTTAATGTATATATATTGTTTATTTATTAATATATTATTATTCAGTTTATAAATTAAATTATCATATTTTATTAATTAAAAATTAAAGTATAATAAAATGATAAAAATCATATTAATTAACTGAAATGATGTAAATTTTATAATTATATTTATTGTATTATAATATGAATTAAATAAAGTTATGTAAAATCTTATGTTATATTATAATATTATATTTATTATAATAGAGTTTTATTAATTAAATTGTTCAATTGTTTTTTTAAAAAAAATATATTATATTTGGATCTTAATATTTACGTAAATTATAACACTAATAACATATAAAAGATTTAATCAAATTAATATTAATATATTGTGACACAACTTATTTTCTAATAAAAATGTAAATTAATAATTACATATAATATTTTTTATATGCTAATAATTATTATTTTAAATAAATAAATACATATAATATTTTTATTTACTATAATTTTATACCTCATAAAATAATAAATTATATTCTTAATTCTTACTTTTTATTCAAACACACATTAAAATTTATCTATCAAATTAACTTTTTAAATTTTCATCATTACATTTTTCATCCAAATACCAATCTAAATTTTTATATCTAATCTGACAACTCAAAAGTGTTCATCCAGACATGGCCAAAAATTTTTGAAAGATAACTTCAAACAAACAAAAACAATGATTTTTTGGAGAAAACTTCTTATTGTTACATAGCTAAACTATATGAAAAAAATATGTATCGTAATTTGTCTTTTATTATTCTTTTGGCCTACATTATTTTGCTAAATGGATATAAATAGAGAAATTACAAATGATTATTTTGTATTGGATTATATGAAAGTGTGTGAACTTTTTTCTTTTGAGAATACATTATAGTAATTTTAATGAAATTTTATTCATAGCTTATTTTCTTAAATACAAAAAATTACATATTTCCATTAAAATATATTATGCGCAGACATCTAACCCATACGTATAGATGTTAATAACATTTTTTTGTGTTATGAATTTAATAACTCCTTTTTGCTCATAGTTTCTTTTGTTCATGAATGTTTCCCTCTTGTTCACATTAATTAAAAAAATTCTATTACATTAAATTTCTATGTTTATATTCTCTCTATTTTATATATTTTGTTGGGTTAAAAAAAGGATAAAAGTAAGAAAAGGGAAGAAAGATAATATATTCCTTTTGTTAGTTTGTATTTAAGTTAGAAAGAGATGAATTATCTTCTCTATCTCTTCATTCTCTTGTAACACATTTTTTTCTCAATCTAAAAAAATAATGTTGTAAGAAAGAAAAATAACTAGTCATCGCATATTTTCTTATTTTTATCATATCTAATTAAAATAGATACATATACTTTTGATAAAATTTAATTAAATATAAATACACATATAAAAGATATTTGCCCAAACAAAATTGTAACTCAAGTGGGTGTTTGGTGGAAGAATCTATGGTCAAGATCTGTTCTTACTTTTTCTCTTTTTCACTCTAAAGCAATGATGGTATTTGATAAAAAAAAATCTTAAAATCATAATTCTTATGATATTTAATTGCTACAATTCGAACAAATCTTCGTTCTTATCACCGCCTAAAAGTTTCATTCTCTTAGACAAGGCTAATACCTTCAGCATTCTATTGACGGAATCTTAAATATAAGTGTGAGAACTTTTTTCTTTTGAAAAGATACGTGTTTTGCGTAATAGTGATTTTAATGATTTTTTATTCTTAACATAATTTTTTAAGCACAAAAAATTCAAGATCTCGATTAAAATATATGATTCGCATACATCTAACCAATATAAATAGATGTTTATAACATTTTTTTATGACATGCATTGTATTTTTACAACTTTTTCCTTGTATTTTTTACTTGGTAGTTAATCAAATTGACTCGATGAATTGAAGAGTAGACAGATTTGTACTTTACACATAATAATAATATATGTTTCTTAAACCAGAGTTATGTTACATTGCACGTTTGGACTCGCAACACTCAAGATACAACACCAGACAACACACTGCATGGTTAGGTTGAATGACCTGAATTGATCCAGCAGGGGTGATAAAAGATCAAAAGGTTTTGCATCTCCTTAGCTTACAAACTGCTTCTGAAGAAGATTTGCACAAAAAACGAGGTCGAAACGCGCTTCCGGAGGGTCTCCGATACAATCAAAGACTGCATCCGCTGTTAGGAAGTCCTCTTCAGCGGTATACCTGGATAGAAGCATAATGATGGAAGATGAAGAAATGTTTGTCATTGTCATAAGATCTGCGTAATAACTGCAGACCTACATAATATAATGGCATATATGGACCTTATGAGTTATAAAAAATAAATCATTTCAACGTTTAACAACATAACATGGATTGAAATAATAAGACATCCATGGCCTCAACAAAATTTTTTTTTTAACATTTACAGCTTCCGAGCCCGGATATATTTTATAGCCGGTCCCAAGTCCAGATAAAGGAGGAGGGTTGTGTTAGGCCCCGACAGTCAGCATAAAATCTTGTCGAATCTTATGAACATGGATCAACGAACCGAAAGGTTTGGTTACTAATAGAGCGGAATGACATCGTATGATTCATGTAACCGACCCCACCTAGTGGGATAAGGCTTTGTTGTTGTTGTTGTTGTATTTACAGCCTCCGAGCTATGCAATTGTGTTTGAGTTTCAAGCTAATACAACATCCCACTCTAACTACTACAGTTTACTAGATTATACCTACCCAAGAACTGCTAACTTCTCAAAGAATGTAAGAGTTGTTTTATGCTCATAAGTCATCAAGATGGATACATAAGTTTGTTGCTGGCGTTACTTTTATGTAGTCAAAAGCCAATGAGCTAAAATATCTATGTGAAGAACACTTGAATTCTTGGAAAGTGAATTTTAAATGCACATATAATGATGCAAACTAATTTCTTTTCCTTTGAGCTCAGGTCAAAACAGGAGCCAATATTGAAGCAAACTAATGTTTGTTAGCAAGGAAATTCGTAGGAAAAGTAGCTACTAGCTGCCATTTTTCTCAGGTTCCCAGTATGTCAGCTTTCATTCAGAAAAGCTGTATTACTTCTGTAGCCTGTGGGACATTATAAATTTACAATCAAACATATGTGACTTTTTTATTGTAGTCTCACTGAAGATAACAAAAAGGGTTGGCTTACACAATATATGCTAGTTACAACCTAAACTAAAGGACAGTTGTACAAGATAAATCCATATTTGCGTAATCTTTCAATATCAGTCTTAACAGTGGTAAACAGACAAGTAAATAAGATATAAGTAGATTCACTCACCCACTCTTTGTTACTATACACTTCATGCCGGCAGCTTTAGCTGCTGCTAGGCCTATGGCACTATCCTCCACCACAACACAACTAAGGAACAGAAATTATGACACAATTAATTCTAAAATAATGAAAACTTGATTCTTTGATGTAGAAAATCATTTAAAGGGCATCAAAAGAGTTAAAAGCCAAGGTAGACTGAAAATATTATATCCAGCATAGATGAGCAGGTGCCAATATAATTTTATCATTTTCATTGCTTCTCATACTCACAGAATCATTACAGAAGTTCGAGAAAAAAACATAGAGAAACATGATAGTATGAATTCCATTATTGAGTTACATATTATACATTGAAGTCAAATCCAGAGGATACGAAAGGGCACTCTGATAGTATCATATTTGGGATTTTCATTTGTCAGGATGGAAGGTAACTATTCAAGTTCAGTCGTTATACATTTTTATTCAGTGGAAATGATAGCATGCCTGATCACTTCTCTCAATTATATTTTGTGTACAAGTGGGCTACTCTTTACTCTTTCATGTACTCTTTATATCTGTTACGGGGATAGTTCTCTTAATTCATCGATGGAAAATGTATAATAGTGAAGTCTAGGGAGAGATGCCATTATGCACTTCCAAAATAACCCCATACATAAGAATTATAACAAAACTGAAATTTACAAATAAAAACAGTCTTTAAGTTTGATTGACAATTACTTGATCAGATTGTACAAACTACCAGTAATAACTTCTGAAAGGTATTACTTCATGCTCTTTTAAAAATAAGAGGAACAACAACATGTTAATATTGTCACCAAGTTCCATCAAACTCTACCATTTTGAACATGGCAATAAATGATACCTGGAAGGGTCCACAGCAAGAGTTTCAGCCGCTAATAAGTAAATAGCCTGTTTAAGAGGAAAAATGTTATCCTTTGTCCTGATCACTTGAAGAAAGGTAATTAAAAAGTGGCAGATGATTATTTATAGTATTTCAAGAAGTGTATAAAGAATTCTGTATCCATAGACAAAGACTAACATAATTAATAAACTTAGCATCAGCCTTTCCTATGCTAAACTGATCTTAAAACATGCTTACTACATGTAAAGTAAACTTAGATTAATAACAGAATCTTGACTATACTGGAAACAACAGGACTAAAAAATTTAATTTCTTAAATTTGTTCACAGATAGGTGAACGAGTCGGAGTGGCTCCTATTAGTGAGAAAATGGTAGAGAATCGTTTGAGATGGTTTGGTCATGTTCAGAGAAGACCATTAGATGCGCCAGTAAGAAGAGTAGATCAAATAATCTGGAGTCCGATTAAAAGAGGGAGAGGGAGGCCAAGGCGGACACTTGGCGAACTAATAGAGCAAGATCTATTGGTGAATAATATACCGAAAGGTTTGATTACTAATAGAGCGGAATGACGTCGTATGATCCATGTAGCCGACCCCACCTAGTGGGATAAGGCTTTGTTGTTGTTGTTGTATTTTGCTTGTCTCTAATTTCATTGGTTGAAAGAATGTTCCCATTCACTGGAGTTTTTTGTGATAGAAAAGTACCCAATAAAGTTAAAGGAAAATTCTATCGTACTGCTATAAGGCCAGCAATGTTATATGGTAGTGAATGTTGGGCTATGAAGGGACAACATGAACGTAAAGTGGGGGTGTAGCCGAAATGAGGATGTTGAGATGGATGTGTGGTCATACAAGATTAGATAAGATTAGGAATGACCATATACGTAAACGAGTCGGAGTGGCTCCTATTAGTGAGAAAATGGTAAATAATCGTTTGAGATGGTTTGGTCATGTTCAGAGAAGACCATTAGATGCGTCAGTAAGAAGAGTAGATCAAATAATCTGGAGTCCGATTAAAAGAGGGAGAGGGAGGTCAAGGCGGACACTTGGCGAACTAATAGAGCAAGATCTATTGGTGAATAATATACCGAAAGGATTGGTTACTAATAGAGCGGAATAGCGTCGTATGATCCATGTAGCCGACCCCACCTAATGGGATAAGGCTTTGTTGTTGTTGTTGTTTGTTGTTGTTCACAGATAGCAACTTCCTTGGTTTGAGTGAAGGTTCTACGAGTTCTTTTTAACTCACTGAGACTTTAAGGTATGTATATATGCATATATATATATATATATATATATGTGTGTGTGTGTGTGTGTGTATATATATACACAACACCCTTTACATAGGAATACTTACGTCAAGGGCAGAATCTCTATTGTTCTGAATTGTTCAAGTAGATTTTATCGATGTCCTTGCCGAACTAAGAGCACCGAGCAGTCTTGGTTAAAATTGTGGACTAAGATATAGCTAACATCTTTTTTCTCCATTAATAAGATCTACTTAGCCAATAAAGAGAATAGATAAGGAGATAAGTTGTTTGGACGAAATAAAAGCATCAATATGTGAAATTTAAATGCAATGTTGAAAATGATATCTTATCCTTAGTCAAGTTCACAGATTGATCGTATTAAGAAGTTGCTAATTCTGTGGGGTTTGATTACAGCCAACAACAACAACAACAACAACAACAACAAAGCCTTATCCCACTAGGTGGGGTCGGCTACATGGATCATACGACGCCATTCCGCTCTATTAGTAACCAAACCTTTCGGTATATTATTCACCAATAGATCTTGCTCTATTAGTTCGTCAAGTGTCCGTCTTGGCCTCCCTCTCCCTCTTTTAATCGGACTCCAGATTATTTGATCTACTCTTCTTACTGGCGCATCTAATGGTCTTCTCTGAACATGACCAAACCATCTCAAACGATTCTCTACCATTTTCTCACTAATATGAGCCACTTCGACTCGTTCACGTATATGGTCATTTCTAATCTTATCTAATCTTGTATGACCACACATCCATCTCAACATCCTTATTTCGGCTACCCCCACTTTACGTTCATGTTGTCCCTTCATAGCCCAACATTCACTACCATATAACACTGCTGGCCTTATAGCAGTACGATAGAATTTTCCTTTAACTTTATTGGGTACCTTTCTATCACAAAGAACTCCAGTGGCTTTCCTCCACTTACACCAACCAGCTTGAATTCTATGATTAACATCGTCATCAATCTCACCATCTTGTCTTACAATTGATCCTAAATATTTAAACTTTGTCACTTGAGGAATTATATCCTCCCCTAACCTAACTTTCAAATCGTCTCTAAGTTGTTTATTTGTGAAATTGCTATGCATATATTCTGTTTTATTCCTACTTAAACGAAAACCCTTTGACTCCAACGTATTTCTCCATATTTCCAATTTTGTATTAATCTCTTCTCTTGAATCCGCTAAAAGTACTATATCATCCGCAAATAGCATGCACTTAGGTACCTCCTCTGTGATACTCTCGGTTATAGCATCGATAACTAAGTTAAATAAATACGGGCTTAAAGCTGATCCTTGATGTAGGCCAATTCCTACAGCCAAAATGTGTGCAAAATTTTAATTTGATAACAAACGAAGGTAGAAAGTTTTTGAAAACTGGGATTATGTATAACGGATTTAACTTACTGGATCAGGCTTCTTGCGAGGAACAACATCTCCAGCAAATATTGTTATTTTCTCTGCTCTCTTAGGACCTAACAGGAATGAAACTATTGCTGAAACCTGCGTTCCTCACAACAAAGATTTTATGCTTTAGAATATATGATGTAGAAAACTCGAAAGACGAAACAACATTTTAAAATTTCAATCACAAATTCAACTGGCTTTATGCACAAAGTAGAGGATGAAAATACAGTTTCAGAAGTTTTACAATTTACAAGTAAATTTTATAAAAACAAATTCTATGTGCTGCATGAGCCTTTTCCGTTAATCATGACTTATTGTAATAGAGTTTATATTTCAGTGTATTATTCTTTTTCAATGAGTTGCAATTGATTGCTTGATTCTTTGCTTTTGCAGTTGATGTGCTTCATAGAGGCTCATAATTGAGAAGCCAGGCCACCATTTCTTGTGAGTTGCGACTACATCTTTCTCTCATCCTATGTAAAATTTGTTAATCGAATAAAAAATATTTCTTTCATCCTATGATTAAAATCAGAGAAAGAATGAGCAATTTCTTTACAAGTTATACCTCTCTAGGTGCAAGATATGATACTAAACAGCCCCCACTTATCAACTTTGGGCTCCAGACATTTTTAAGTCAAATCTTGCAGCAATGTTACATAATGACATGTAATGCAGAACATGGTCATCCATACCGCTTTCTCATTTGAAGTACTGCATACGGCAACTTTTACTCCTTTCGTCAGAGCCTCGTCAATCAGCCTATAGAGAAGGCAGTTTGTAAAACACTCAAGTTCTGATAATTGTTATGCATTGGAATAGTAGCAATGTAGCCGAACTCCGCCTATGTTTTATAGCCGGTCCCAAGCTCGGATAAAGGAGGAGGATTGTGTTAGGCCCCGACAGCCAGCGTAAAACCCTGTCGAACCCGACAGCCAGCGTAAAACCCTGTCGAATCTCATGAACATGGATCAACTGGCGTCGTATGATCCATGTAGCCGACCCCACCTAGTGGGATAAGGCTTTGTTGTTGTTGTTGTTGTATTGGAATAGTAGCAATGTGAAACTCTGATGTTTCTATGAAGCATCATTCAGAGACAACCTTATAGGCATTTATAGTAGAAAAAAAAGGAAAAAAAAGCTTCATAAATAAGTACTCTAGTCTGCATGAAGGAACTGAAGAAAAACAAAATGCAGGTGGGTGTAACTTCCATTCAATGCATTTCTTTACATTGTGAAATTGAGAGTATGAAAATATGAACATTCTGAGTGGATGTATGAAAGGAAGGATAGTTTACATTTACATTTTTCAAACTATAATTTTATTTCCAACATCAATTATAAACTTCCATATTGTTCACTAATTGCTTTCCAAGTGCTTCCACTTGATCCAAAGTGCCTTCTCGTTGTCTTGTCAGTTTGATTTTGGTCACTTTCCTGTTATTTTTAGCAATAAAATTATCACCTTGAACATTTCAAATGCTTCCACTTGACCTCAAGAACCTTCTTTAATTGTTAGCTTGCTACCTCTACTCTCAAAATATAAAAAAATAAAAATGAGGTTCAATACTTTTAGACGAGGGAGAGGAGGTGAAGGGCCCTCGCAACATCAAGAGAGCATGGGGTTCCCCTGCTCTCAGCCTCTCGTCATGTAGGGAGACATCTAGGGAGACATCATCCCGTCCCTCTCTCTTGTGAGGAGAGACTGGGTCGCTGTCTTCCTTCGATTTTGGTGATACAGCCTTACAGGCATAGTGGGCTGCCCTCCCTTTCTTTATTCAGCAGAGAAGGGTCAGCAGTCCCCTTCACATGTCGGGCAGTCCCCTTCACATGTCGGTTAGGCCCCTGATTGATAAGGGGAGAGAATTTGACCTTATTTTTTATTTTTCAAAAGTAAAATGTAACAAGTAAATAAGGGAAAAAAGTAAATTTATGATAAAGAAAAATAAAAAATTGGTGGGGAAGTAAGTGGCCTTGGGTTTTGGGGATTAAGTCGAAGTGTTTGGAAAGTTTACATGGGGTAACTGGATAACATTAAATTTAAGATCGACTTTACAATAGTTACAGTTTAGGAGAGGTAAATAGAAAAAAATTGAAAAGAAAGAAATAAAGATAATAAGATTTGAGTGAATTAATACAATTTCTTTAAACTTTAACATGCAAACTCAATATGATTATTTGTACAAATCAGTTTTTTGTATTAATAAATCAAGTTCTACAAAATGCCCAGTCCAATGATTGTCAAAGTGGTAAAATATAAACAGTATACCAAGGGATAAACACAATAGTTAATTGTCACTGAAGCAAGTATTTGCATTTCATCTTCACACAAAAGAAGCATTAATGTTTATGGTTCATATCGACTAAATTGCAAGCTAATATTTCTAATGTTTTTTTTTTCAAAGAATGTGGTATTTATGGTTAAGCTAATCTCACCACGAGTCTAGTTATATGCTCAAGTGAATAAAACTGAATATTTTTTATTATTTGTACCTTGTGGAATACAAACAAGAATGTAGAAACCATTTTTCAAATTTAAGACAAGATCCACAGGCACATGATCGAGGATCAGGTATGTTAGAATTTTCAACATATAAGCACTTTGAACGGTTCCAAAGATAATGAAAAGAAAAAAAACAACTTGAAATGCTTAAATTCGGTGATAAGGAAAAGAAAATATCGGATTAATCTTAATAAATTATAAGCCTGGTTGTGCGTCACATAAAAGTATTAATATAGGTGAAATTTCACAATCTTCAAACAATGCTTTCCTAGATTAAACATTCCCACCATGACCAACCACCAACTATTGACTAATGATAATGAACAGAATGAAACTTCATACTGCCTTACCTTTCCACACCGGGACGAAGAGGAAGCAATTTTTTCTCAATAAGGGCCATGAATAACTCTGTCTTCCTTTTGTGAAGAGAAGCAATGAAGTTCTTCCTTTCTTCTTCAGTTTTTGGTGCCTTAACAGGCCAGCCAGTATTGTTGAAATATGCTGTCATTCTAGAATACATAAAGGAAAATGTAAAATAAAAAAATAGGACAAATAAATGCTTGTAAGCATGCTGACGTTCTTTTGCTTCTTATTTTCCACATTTTAGTTTTTACTTGGTACTAAGAAAGTATTTACTTTGTATAACAGTTGCACTTTTAGTTGGGATAATGCGTTAGTATTGTAACGTATCACAATTTTTAAGGAAAGAATTTAAAAAAAAAAGGAAACACAAATGGGCGGAAACGGCCGACAGGGGAGGTGACTTTCCTCCCCTGATTGCGCCACGATCGGCCGGCCGGGGCCGGCCGGCCCTATAAAGATGGGACGCGAGGGCGACCTCGCGCCCCCTTGGATGTCAGCCGACCGCCGCCCCTCCGACTTCTTCCTCTTCTGCGAACCGTCGGCGAATGATGCAGCCACACCGAGACAGGGCGCGACTTCGACGACGAACCGTGCCTGATCCGACGAACCTTCGACACCCAGCGACCACCTCCGACCTTTGGGAGAACCAAGCGCAACTTTCCGTAGCCCGAGGACGGCCGACGATCGATTGGACGAAGCAAACAGCACCGGCGAACTCGTTTTGATCGGAAAAGGTACCCTTAGCGTTTTAAATCCTTAGACGACGAAATATCGATTGATTGATGCGTGAGAATAGTTCGTTTTGATCCTGAGATGATTATCTACATTTTTCGTATTCGTGTCGTGATGATTTGATGGCTGGAGGACCGCCGGAAACGAAGGAGAAGTCCGGCGGCCCTGTTTTATTGCGGGGACCGATCGACCGATATTTGGAATCGGTCGACGAGGAACTCACCGCAGTTCTTGTCGATCAGTCGACCGGCCACACCAAGGCGGTCGACCGATCCTCAACAGACAGACTGTCTCGTGATCGGCCGACCGACTTTCCGAGCGGTCGACCGATCCTATGCGCACAGCGCATCCTCACGATCAGAGGACCGGTCGACCGACCACCAGGACGGTCGACCGATTCCAGAGCAACCGGTCAACCGGCCTTATGCGCGCGGTCGACCGATCTACGGACAACCAAGAAAGAACGCGGTCGATCGATCCCAGAGGACCGGTGGACCGATGCCAGAGAACGGTCGACCGGTCCACTAGGAACGGTCGACCGGTTCAATCAGACTAATTGATTCAGATCGTCTGGTTCAATTAAACCCATCGGCCCAAACCAATCGACCCACTCACCCCATAGAAAGACAATAAACTAGTTTTGACATCGACATAGTCCGAGTCGGATTCTAATCCGATCGGAGTCCGATTCTTGAATGCCAACCGGAGATTCTACCTAGTTCACCTATACTGGCCGAGTCCTATTGTACAGACATTGATGCCCATCTGGGTTCTGATTCATAGACTACATGATAAGTAAAGATAAATAAAGTAAAGATAAAGACACGGGATTGTTATGTGCCGCCACATTGTACGGAACAAAGATCATGGTATCGTATAGAGAGGGACAAGTAGTTAGCTGAGGAGACAGCGACCCTACAGGTTCTTCAATGACCACTGTTCCTGAGATTTCAGGTTCTCTCCCATCTGTATTTCGAAGAAGGGTGATGCAATGATCACACTCCTTCCTCAAAGATTTCATTGCACTGAGCCAAAGAGACAGGTAGCTAACTGAGGAGACAGTGAACCTACAGGTTCTTAAATGACCACTATTCCTGAGGTGTAGGTCTTCTCACACCTACATTCTGAATTTGGTGATGCATTGTCACACCCCTTTTCCCTTTATGGGTTTACTGACTTTACGGATTTATAGAGGCACCCCTGACATCCCAAACTAATAAAGTCGAGCTTGCATAGGACAACGAACTTCAAGGATATCATAGTAATGTGAAAGACGTAGTGAAACTCACAGCAATGCATATGTAAAGTATAATATAGTGCAGTATTGAATATAGTACAGTGGAATGGGTTATAAAACTGAACTTTCTAAGGGCAAAGTTAAGCAATTGTTCTATAGAGTTTGGGATTGTCCAAGATGCAGACCGCCTTGATGCAATTGGTGCTATTGGTGAGTTCCTAGTTTCCTTATCTGACTCATTGTTGTATTATGAAGAATACGAAAAATTCCCTCGAAAGAATATATAAATAATTCATTTCTTATAATATTTAGTAAACAACAGGAATGGTAAATTTTTTGAGAAAGAACAAGAATGATAAGTAAATGGATATTGGGTAGATATTGCCACCATGGATTTCAAATCTGATTCCATGATTTCTACAACTTAACCCTACAGATTGAGTTAGAATATGAGATACTCTAGGTTTTTTCATATCAAATTTAAGACGCCGATTATTAATTGCTATTTTTTGGAGGGTTTTCTATAACACTCCCTGAACTATAACTTTTTTTTCACAACTAATTCTAAATTATGGATTTACAAATTTAATTCCTAAACTTGTTCAAATTTGACAATAAGATTCTTTCATTATGTTCCATCCAAAATTCTGTTAATTTCTTTTTGATAATTGTGAAGTATTCTTTGTGTTTAAGAAATATACAATGCAGAAAACATGCTGTAAATGACAGCCCACCTTTATTGCTTCGGTTTGAATCGGACAGTCTATCACTTTCTCTTCCATGGGATAATGTCCCTTATCTCTCATTTTCACTCTGTTCCCCCCTTGCCTCCTATCTCTCTCCTATTTGATCTCTCTCCTTAGTTCTGACTCATCCCACTCTCTTTATTCCTTCTATCTTTTTTCACTGGTCCCCCTTCTCTCTCTTCCCTGCTCTCTCTCCTTCAGTTTTTGCTCTCATTATCTATCTCCCCCCTTCAAGAAATTGTTATTTTATCTCCTTGTTCATATACAACAAACTCCGCCTATATTTTATAGCCGGTCCCAAGCCCGGATAAAGGAGGAGGGTTGTGTTAGGCCCCGACAGCCAGCGTAAAATCCTGTCGAATTTTATGAACATGGATCAACGAATATAACTGAAAGGTTTGGTTACTAATAGAGCGGAATGACGTCGTATGATCCATGTAGCCGACCCCACCTAGTGGGATAAGGCTTTGTTGTTGTTGTTGTTGTTGTTGTATCTATCTCCCCCCTTCCTCTCTTTTCACTTTTATACATTAAAACACAAAGCAAGTAATGGAATAATTAAAACTTGAGCTCATAGCTTAAATCTTCATAATATACACATATGTTGTTTGGGTTATGTCAAAGAACTTAGATTGATGTGAGTTTCTGAGTTCCTGTTCTCCATTCTTCTTATTCTTTCACTTTACAAAACTACCAAGCCTTAGAAAATAGAGGATTCAAGATTATTAGACTTGCTTTTAGTTTAATTAGAGCTTTTTACTGTTTTTCTTTTAACTTCCCTATGAATCTATTTCTCCATAACTAGAAAGCTTCGCAACTGATTCACTAAATTTTTCACCATTTTTCCCATGTGAACCGATCTGTTCGGAATGGATGCTGGAATGATGGAAAAAAAGTAGAAAAAGGATGGAGAGAGGAACTAGATAAGTACCATTCATTTAAATCCAATGGATCAAATCAATAGCTGTAAGATATAGCTTGGAACTTGAGATGTCCATTCATAGCACCCATATTATTTTGTCCCTACTTCCATATTATAATAAAAACATCTAAAAAATAATCATTACAGATAAAAGTATTATTTAATAATCATATTTTATGCAATATTATGCTCATCCTAATCTTTTATTTTTTTATTCTTTCGTATATATGAAAATTTAACATTTCATTTGTGTAGAGTTTTAAGTTGAACTCCGCCTATGTTTTATAGCCGGTCCCAAGCCCGGATAAAGGAGGGTTGTGTTAGGCCCCGACAGCCAGCGTAAAATCCTGTCGAATCTTATGAATATGGATCAACGAATTGACGTCGTATGATCCATGTAGCCGACTCCACCTAGTGGGATAAGGCTTTGTTGTTGTTGTAAAGCATGGAACATGGTATGATAAAGATAATGTAGAATAAAGGCAAAGTATGGACATGGTAAAGGACAGAGCACATATATTGATATTGTTAAAGCATAATGTATTGATCTATTATGATCAGTGTATAGAAGTCAAAGTACAGTATTGCTCATCACCAATATATTGTTGCTATGACGATCATTGATCTTTATTTCATCGTCTATATTATTATTGTACTGGGTTTTCTGCTCACGGGTATTCGACCCCTGCATTGGGATTTTGCAGATGAGAACCCAAACTGAGGAGGTGATGGAGGGCGCAGAGATTGGAGAATGTTTCACATGACATAAATTATTGCCACAGGCTCTTGAAATTTCATTATGTTTTAGCATGTTATTTTCCATTGACAAACATCATGTTCTTCCGCATATCAAACATTTCTCTCTGTCGAACTTGTTAAAGATATGACTCTTTCTTACTTGTCATTCCTATATGAATTAGTGGTGTCTCTTGACATTCCACCTTTTGAACTTCCGCATTAAAGTTTTTTATTTTATTTCTTATTATATTGATGCCACGTGTGTCATTTTGTTGAATGGTCATGGTCAATAGTGTAGTAGGCAATGTAGCGCCCCCGGGGTCAACCTGACTACCTATGTGGCAGGGGCGATTTTAGGGGTGTTACAAGTACGTTCAGGAAAAATTCTAAACTACAATTACTCCAAATAAGATGAAAAAGTATAATATAAACTTTAACTGATTAAGCAAGGGAAATGTATTGAATACATGATTTTACCTATCAATTTAAATGGTGATTTGTGAGTATTTTTAAAACCCTCAAAATTCAATACCTAGGAGAAGGATCATTCATGATCTAATAGAAAGAAAACTGTTAAACTTCAGAGTAAATAAACAATAACAGTAATTAGGGTTCATATTACCGCCGCCTTGTTTAAATTCAATAAGTACAGTGAGCTCTCCAGTTGGGAATTTAAACAAACATGTACCTTTAGTCACACACTAATGCTAGCAATAACAAACCAATTGAAAGATAAGAATGCACCTTTCCTTTCCTCCACCAATCTTGAGCAGTTCACCATAGAGTTGTACATCCCAGCTGACTCCCAGTTCCCTCTGTAACGTATCAAATGTTCCAGTTCCACAGACATTAAAAAGATGAAAATAAACTGGGAAACATGTCAATCAGCAACAATTCGGATAATCATGTCAACCCTGACTCAATCCGGAATTCATGTCCAACTTTATTAGCAACCAATATAGAAAAAGAAAAAGATGGGGGCACTCCACAAACTGTTGAAGACATCGAAATCAAAAGTTCCTCTTTTTCATGTTATCAGGTAATCCGCGTCTCAATTCTTTCCAATTTGATTAGTCTGCTACTTCGCAAGCCCGAAAAATGGTACATCTAGTCCAACATGTATGGTGTACAAACTTGTACGAAGTCACCAAGAAACGTCGTTACCTCTGAGAAGGTGTCGTTGAAAGAGATCCGGTGGCCGTCCTTCTCTGTGTCGACGAGCACGCCGTCGCAATCGAACAGCAGGGCAGCTGGAAGAGTAGGAGAAGTTGGAGAAGAGGATGAGGATGAGGAGCAGACTACCACCCCATTGCGGCTGCCAAGAGGCACAATGGGCTTGCTCCTCGCCCACGTACTAACCCCCACAGATGAAGAAGAGGGCATAGGGCCGGAAGAAGCGATGGCCGCCGTCCTCCTCTTCCGGCTGATTGCATGGAACTTGGCCATGGCGCTTAAAGAAGTAGAGGTAGAAGTAGCCGCAGACGCAGGAAGGAAGCCATGCCTCCCCATTGATGCCGAAGCTGCGGCGGCCGCTGGAGCTGATGCACCGGCGGCGGCGGCGGCGGCCATGGGCGGAGGAAAAGAAGGAAGCTTTGCTTGGGCAGAGGTTTCCACTAGTTGGTCACTGCTCCCCTCCTTGATCTCCGGAGTTTATGTGGTGTGAGCGCGTGCATGTGCGTATATATAGTACGCCATCTCAACAGCCAGAGATCACCACCGGGGTGTGGAGGAGAACGAACGCTTATCCATGATGCGGCCACATGCACAATTTAAGCGCATAAATGTTACATCTATGAAGGATTTCCAGAAAAAAAAAAGAAGAGGAGGAAAATAAGAATATAACTGCACAACATTGATTTTTAAGATAATTTTTTATCTCCATTAAAATTATAGAACATTTTCACTTCAACTCCTAAATTAAGGAAACAATCTTTCATTCCTTACATCTGTATCCCTCGTTAACCTTTGAAATTAAAACAGAATAATGCACATATATTTATTCTTTTCCTTTTATGTTTAAATGAACAACTATATTTTCTATATTTTTAAAATAAAAATAACCCTTGATCCTACTGATTTCTGGGTTAAGAGATTAGGGAATTAATATTTTTTCATGACTTGTTGTTAGGAGAGGATTCATCTTTTATTACAATAATAATTCGTATTCCATAAAGAAGGACGAGGCTTGTTGATATATTGCTAAAAACTTATCATGAATGATCCATCGATTTATACAAATTTGATGAGAATTAATGGATTATGATGATTACTTTATGTTCAAATGTAAAATAATAATAAAATAAATAAATAATAACTAACGGACTACTACTATATTTCATTTAATTTTTTTTCGGTAGTTATAGTTCATTTAATTTAAACGGTCAAATAGCAAGGACTTGTCCCGGGGAGCAAAAGTAAAAAAGCAGAGAAAACAACAGGCCGTCAAGAAACTGCCGCTGGTTGTTCGTCTGCCATTTAATTCTGAGATAATCGCAGTAATGCCCCGGTCGCCGGAGAAAACAGGACATCTTATCTTTCATTACAAGGTACAGGAAGAAGAGAGATTTCCAAAAGGAGGACATAACTGAACACTTCAATGCCAATTTACTTGCAGCAGTGTCAGTAGTAATGCTTGTATTCTTTCTTCTCGTTCTGGTATTACATCTGTTCTATGTTGGTCATAGCTGAACAGTTCTTGTTTTACATATTGACCAATCACTTGTTGTGGCCAAAATTCCAGGAGAACTTGTGTGGTGAGAAGTCACTGAATGGAACTGCACTTCCGTTTGGTGATGTCGCTCTCTGAAAAATTAGCTACTTCATATGTATTATTACATGGCTGCATGCGCATCTCTTCTATCCTCTCCCAACCACCCGGGAAAGCTATGATCACCTTGGTTGATCTTCTGATGCATTTTTTTGATGTCGTAAGACCTGGAACACTGAAATGAAATAGGCATATCAGAAAGTCTTAATTACCTGTGAACAATAAAAACAATCTGATGAATGAACTCAAGTAGCATGTAGGATTGTGAGTTAACAACATGTGAACAAAACCATGTATATGGACTACACAATAGACCATTGCTAGACAAAAAAAAAAAGATGACCAATCGAAGGTTTATGCTTGCCAACCATCCAATTGCTAGCTTGAAGGAATGT
This sequence comes from Pontederia crassipes, assembly GCA_030549335.1. NCBI lineage: Eukaryota > Viridiplantae > Streptophyta > Magnoliopsida > Commelinales > Pontederiaceae > Pontederia > Pontederia crassipes. The sequence continues at coordinate 8,531,292 of CM060189.1, forward strand.
ACTTTGCTTAATCGATCGAAGCTCTAGTATTAATAGTTGAATTATAGTATACAAAAACCAAGTTGATATTATTTCATTATTTTATTTCCTCTATTAGATTATTACAGTATGTTCTTTGATTATCCTAATTCAGAAGATACGATCTGAAAGAGGCAAATGCCTTACCTATTGCAGGTTACTTTTCCTGCCTGGTTCATTTTTGAGACGCCAGAGAAGGCCGCCAATAAGGTTGTTCAATGAGTGCGATACCATGGGAACAATGATACTTGAAGATGTAATTGTAGCCATACCATAAGCAAAGCCAACAAAAGTTGCCCTGTGTCATTAATCAAGACAAAAAGTCATGTCAAGATTTTCAATTGTTAGTAGGATGTCAATTAACATAAATTTGAATCAAATAATTCACCAGACAGAAGGATCCATGGTAGTTAGTCAATAGTGTTGTTCAAATGAGAAAATTGAATTCACACAATGGGTGTCAGGGGTACTTACCAAACTACATATGAGTATTTTCGGCCGCTACCTAAGTGAAGGCATCCAAAGATAGCTCCAGTCACCAGGGCACTTTTCCAATCAAATCCAAGTAGTGGCATCAATGCCCCACGAAATAAAAGCTCCTGATACATTTTTTTTTCTTTAACATTTATTAACATAATGACAAGCAATACATCCAAATAAGTTGAGGCATAGTTAGATATTGTAATGACAGTTATTACAATTGGCAGAGTTATCAGAGATCACATGAACGGACAAACATGCACACCTACAATCAAATTCTTCATTCAAGAAGTCATTTACTTTAGAAAAGACGACGACGACGACAACAACAACAACAAAGCCTTATCCCACTAGGTGGGGTCGGCTACATGGATCATACGACGCCATTCCACTCTATTAGTAACCAAACCGATCATACAAAGCCTTCATAAAAAACACGCCATTCCGATCATACAAAGCCTTTACCTTAGAAAAGACAATGACAAAGAAAAACATAATAAAGTGAAGAATTACCCCACAGATGGCTTCATGTAGCATTATATTTTATACATAATGAGGAAAATAATAAAAAAGGAAAGAAAGTGTGAAGAGCCTATGTGTTGTATCTGACACTCAGAAGATAAGTTTCCAAACTACTATATCTGGAACAGAATGAACTCTCAAATAATACATTTCTTACCTCACTAATTCCAGGCAAAAATGACACCACAAGAAAATCCAAAGGCTGCAATGAACTGAGAATCTGAAAAATGAAAATGGAAAAGAAAGCACACTGTTAGAACCCAATAAGAATCAATGAAACAGCAGAACTCCATCAGTTTTGGATCTTTTGTAACATATAATTTCAAAAAAGGACGTTGATGAGATAATAATGTCTAAGATGCAGCCTGGTTGGATAACTATTAATAATGGTATATCACTTCTTTGAATTGTTAGTTTGGTCCAGGAATATTGCAGCTTTAATGATGATCTGACTATTCTTGTTTAAGAAAATACATCCATAATGGAGATTTGAAATGTGCACAATTTGAAGACATAGAGTTTTACAAGTAAGCTTTAAAAACTTATACTTGTTTTTTTTTTAAGTGAAGCTTTTGTTTTTTCTTTTAAAAACAATCTCTATGGGCTGCATGAGCTTGCCTGTTAATCGTGTTTTATATTTCAATGTATTGTTCTCTTTCAATGAGTTACAATTGGTTGTTGGATTTCTTGTGACCTCATAAAGGTTCATATTTGAGAAGCCTTAGTTGGTAATCGGTGTTTTCTAAATTTTCTGCTCCACAGTTTCTTGAGACTGTATCTTCCTCTCATCTTATGATTAAAATCAGTGAAAGTATGAGTAATTTCTTTCGAAGTTATACTTATCTAGGTACATGATATGATACCAAACAGCCCGAACTTATCAACTTCGGGCGTCTGATATCTTTTCAAGTCAAATCTTGCAGCAATGGTAGATAATGCCATGTAATTGTGGAACATGGACTATTCTCATTAAGAAGATACATTCATAATAGATATATAAAGGTGTACATGAAAAATTTTAAAAATGGTTAAGCAAACTTACTTGTTGGTTAGCGGCTTCACTGGACTCTGAAAAATCTGGCCAGGACTTCAATAGTAGGTACCGGCTCAATGATACCAATATAACCAGTCCTAAGATCAATTCAATATGCCACATCCCAAAATGAACTGTGATGGAAGTCAATCCGGTGCACAAAACAAAGACAAAACATTTGGTCAAAGATAACTCTATTAATGAAAAAATAAAGAATTAAACATGATTTCTTTTCTTGCAATGTTATTTTCATAAAAATTATTCATATGTGCCATTCTAAATTCTAACTAGTCCAAAGTTGAAAATCCTCTGGTAATTTAAAAATAATACATTGATGGCTTCACTGTTAAAGACACATTTCAAAACTTACATGACAACTGTGAGGCAGAATCTATATTTGTCCATCCTTCAGTAAATGCAACATGGGAAGCCTGAAATATGATTGCGATATGGATACATCACTGAAAGCCATAACTAGTTTCTAGTGTTGACCCCCATGCATGGCATAAAGAAAGAAGAGAACACTGGGACACTAGACACGTCTCTGATGATTTTTTTTTCTCTTTGATGAGGATGATCGAATTCATAAGAGAAAAGTAGACCAAACACAAAATTAAGTTTGGTTTTGCTTGTCATTTTGTGATGCCACACTAACAGCATGGCACGTTACGTTTCATCAATGCAAAAGACTAACTAGGGAGAAAACATAAGAAGTTGCATATTAATGTATGGTTTCTTGTACAAACATTTGAAGTTTGGGCTCACATTCATCCTGCTATGAGCATTAACATATGGTTTGTTCTACGAATGTAGATGCATAGCGGTGGCCTAATATAGCATTACTACTATCAAGATGAAAACTGACCTGCTGAATCAGCACACCCAAGGCAAGTAACAGACAAGATGTAACAACACAAGCTTGAAGTACTGCACCCCTAGTAGGACTTGATATGGCTTTACTTGAACTCATGCCATCCTTAAGCAATTCCACGCTATTAGAACTGTCTTCATTATTTGTAGCAGACTTGTTAATGGAGATGTTTGCAAGGAGTTGGTCCTTCTGCAAAGTTGCTGTTTTTGGCATCTTCCTATAATTTTTGTCTTTCTTCTTGAGTATTCTTGATGTAGAGGCTACAAATTTCAGCCCATGGACCTAAAAGAATAAGTCTCATTGAGATACACGTATACTCTACAGAGGGGTTTGATCAATGTTTTCATAACCGGATCGGAGATCGGATCGAATGGCTAACTGGGTCACGGTCCGATCGGTTCGATCGGGTTCAACCGGATTGAATCGGATTATATTAAAAAATAAATTTTCTAATAAATTTGAATAGAGAATTCATAAGTAATATAATATACTATATAAATAATAATAAACCATTAGTAATAATAAAGTTATGTGAAAATATCATTAATTATATATGAAAAATTAAGACATTCAAAATCATAATCCCATATATATTATCATTATGTTTTATTAATTATATGATACTAGTGATGCAATATTAATTAATTATATTACAGTTTACTTGTGAATTTTCAATTAACCTATTCTTAATTCTTCTTCCCTAATTATTTATTACAGCTAATTTTTGCTATAAATAAAATTCCTGCATTGTGCATAATGTTTTCATTTAATTTCTTATATTTTTTTAAAAAATTAGAGATGAATTGTTTTAGTTTTAAAATTTCCTCTTATGCTTCAAAAAGTTAATGCTACCCAAAATTAAGATGACTAATAGATTGTTAATTATCATCATTATTATTATGAAAGATAACTTTCTTATTATTCAATTTTGCTTTCCTTTTTTCCCATTTATTTTTCAAATCTTCCATGATTTTAGACTTCATTTCATCAGATTTTTTTGTTTCCTTTTTATCTTTCAAAATTCTATTTGAAAGTTTCCATTTTATATCATTGGTTTCCTTCTTTAATAAAAAAAATAAAAAAACCGGGTTGAACCACAATGGCCGGTTCAACCCGATTTTACTAGTTTTTTCCGGTTCATACCGGTTTTTTGCCAAAACTGATTTTATATATAAATCCGGACCGGACCGACAACCGGTTCGTGGTTGAACCGGTCGGACCAGCCGGTCGGTCCGGTTCTGAAAACCATGGGTTTGATACCTTAGTGTTTATTAGTTCACTTTTTCACATCAATTTGGTAAATCACTGAAAAATCTTGCACGAGAAATTTTAGTAAATTGCTGCAGTTGCAATAAAGAAAAACACGCACGCTGAGACTAACGGGCTGAGGCTTCTGTACATCAAAGAGACCACCAAATTTCCTACCTGGATAACAAATTTATGCTGTGTAAGGAAGCAAAATAAAACCATAAGGCAAACTACTGAAACAGGCGATCTTTAGATAACCAACACAGTAGAATGAAGCCGAATAAGGCTGCCACCGAATGATTGAAACATCATGATTTGAACACTAAAAAGAAGAAAGATGAAAAAATAAGTACGGACATCACATACTGACGAAGTAAAAAAGTTTTTAGCCTTTTATCTTCATTTTCTGTTGATCTACTTTTACTGAATTCACCCATTTCTTTTGTTTCTCTTTTTGAAAATTTCTTGATGAATCTCGAAGGAGTTCGTTGAAATGCATAAACGACGAGAACAAATCCAAAAATTTCACCCCGAACATGGAACACGAGCGTGTAGAGATGTACCTCTGAGAGGAGCCAACTGGTAGCTGCTCAAAGCAACAACGGAGACCATCGTCCGGTCAGAGAAGCCGACCTAATTCATGGAGGCAGCAGCAGCAAGTAAGGGATGGGAAGACTTCGGACTAAGAAAGGCGTGGTGCTCGCTGAACTGATGCACTTTTCCACCACAAGACGGAAGCAGAATATGGATAGTACATGGCTACATTTATTTGGGAAAAATGTTTTTTAAGGATTCTTATATTTTTTCTATGTAGTTAAAATAGTAAAGAAAATAAAAAATAAAATGATAATTCCATAAAGAATTTAATTAGTGTGTCCTCCTTTTAAAAGAGGGACACGATGTTTCCCTTCTTCTTTCATCAGATTAAGACTCGATGGATCAAGACTCTCAATAGTTATATACAAATCCATAGAACATAGAAAAGCAGGATGCTCATGACGAGTGTGTGTGGGATAAACTAAATACTCATCGAATTTTATTTTTTCGTTAGAAGGAGCTCGTACATGTTCAGCAGTATCGCCTCTGAATACTCCACCGGTATGAAAAGTTCGTAATGTTAATTGTGTGTTTATGATATAGTTCTAGTTCTAACGTTTGTATATTTTTTTGATGATAATTAACGTCCGAACTTTTCACTAACTACAAGACGATGGTTATTTACGTAATTGGGGTGAAATCGTGTTGTTATTTCGTTCCATTCCATCGAACACCCTCCCAAAATTGAGTTTCGAGATGGGAATAAAAGAAATAGAATTAGGGTCACCCCGGTTCTACCTCTCTTGTGATGAAATCGGGAGTTGTTGGCTTTTTTTTATGTCACATTTGTTTTTTTTAATTTTTTTTCTCATACCATATCTTTTATAAAATATAGTATTTAATAAACATAAAATAATTTTAATAAGGGATTACTATAATATTATTTATATTAAAAATTTTAATATTTCATTAAACATAATTAATTTAAAAAATGATTTTTATATTTAAATAATATATTTTAAACAAATTTTTTCTCATAATTTTTTAATATAATTTTATTTTAATTAATAGTAAAAATATACTTTATAATTATAAAAAATTAATTCAAAACCTACCAAAACTTCATCCATCACATTTACTTTTTTTTATCACATCAACCATCTTATTCCTCATAATCAAATTTCACTTCAATTAAATACAATCCGAACTAACGTGTCAATAACCGTTTCCAAACGACAGCCAAATTGTTAAATAATAAAGTGACATTGCTTAATCTTAACCAGACCAATAAAATAGAGTAATTAATAATAATTGCAATTTATATCGGAATGTGCTTCTTATTTATATTTTTTTTCTTATATTTGGCTTCGAGCTCTCTGTAATCGAAGAAAAATAATAATTACAATTTGAACATAAAATGTTGCAAAAAAAAGGAGACGTACGGTTTGAGTTGGGATAATCTTTTAGCATAGGTACCGTTTGAATTGTCTTAAAACTAAATATTTGAATTTGCGTAGCGCATATAAAAATAAATTATAGCAATAATTGTGTATCATCTTGATATGCTTCAAATATTAATATTTAGGATACTGATAAAGCTCAATTTCTTTTTCAAATACACCCTTTAAAAAAATAGGAAAAAATGATTGGACTATCCAGGATATCACAATTATACGCTTATTAATTACTATACGGTGGATAAAAAAATTTGATGAATTCATCATCCATCGTAAATCAAATAATAATTAATAAACGTATAATAATATTATCCCTCACAAACATTAAACTCGTTTCATTATCCATTACTATTTAACTTATATATAAAGCCACAATTTGTTATCCTTATTATTTGCCACTCTATACTATATATAGTTGTCAATATTTTGATTAAAGGCACTAATACAAGAAAATTAAATCCATACTTTGTTATAAATTTTATTCATAATAATAGTGAGATAATTAATAAAAATGAATTACTTTGATGTAAAGTACATAAAATAATTCAAACTATTTTTTTAAAAAAATATTCCTGATTTTTAGTCATTTCACATTTATCAATTAATTTAAACGATACATTTGTCAAAAACTTTTATTTATTTTAGTACATATATAATTTAATCTTTCATGGCTCATCATTATTAGTTAAAAACTTAAAAATTAATCCTTAATATCTAGTGTTAGTAATGCACACAAAAAAATTGCGTCGAGTAAAAATTATATTAACAATTAAATTTTAAGAAACAGTGATGTATTCCATTAAGGCATCAAGCACAAATGGAATTAAAGTTGGAGTTCTAAAAGCTTTTATTCTGAAATTACCATTCCAGAAAACTAATTTGGCTTTTTTTGGAAACTGTTCCGCTTTTTTTTATCCTGTATATAAAATTTGTACCCAAAAAATGTCACGAATACTACAAAAAAAAAATTGGTAAGAATTTAATTTTGTATATAGCTAAAATTATGTCTAATATGAAGAAATGAAAAATCGTAACTACCCTTACTTATCGGCACAAAAGGTAGCACAAATAGAAGAAGACGAGGGTAAATTACACCAAATACTCTCCAACTTTAAGATTTGCTCAGCGATATCCTCCAATTTTATTTTGTAACGCAAATGTCATTCATCTTTTAACGCGTTTCACCCGATGCCCTCTTTACTTGGGATAGCCGGTTTTCTGATTTTTCGTCGACGTAGCGTCCACGTGGCCATATCCTGTCTCCTCCACGCAAATAGTCGTCCGACGTGGCACATAAAATTACACCAATGCCCTCCAACTTTAAAGTTTGCTCAGTGATATCCTCCAACTTCACTTTGTAACACAAATGTCCTTCATCTTTTAATACATTTCACCTAATGCCCTCTTTACCTGGGACAGTCAATTTTCTAATTTTTTGTCGACGTGGCGTTCACGTGATCATTTCATCTCTCATCCATGCAAATAACCGTCCGACGTAGCATGCTTCGACGTGGCACCACATGTTAAATCATCTTACTTATTTACCGTAAGTTGAACCACTCACTGTTAAATTATTTTCTTATTTCCCTCTATGTCGTCGTTCGCATGAAACCTCCTTCGTTGTGCGCACTCCTTCGTCGTTCGCCTCCTTCATCATTCACTTTTCACGTTCATCGGAGTCGTCTTTGTCCAAATTTGTGTAATTTTATGTGCATTTGATGAGCAAACTTTAAAATTGAAAGTCATTTGGTGTAATTTTATGTGCCACGTCGGAGCATGCCACGTTGGATGACTATTTGTGTAGAGGAGAGAGAATATGACCACGTGGACGTCACGTCGATAAAAAATTGAGAAGACGACTATCCAAATAAAGAGGGGCATCGGATGAAATGTACTTTAACTTTAAAGTTTGCTCATCAAATGCACATAAAAATTACACCAATTTGGACAAAAATAGTGCCGACGAACGCGAAAAGTGAACGATGAAAAAGGCAAATAACGAAGGAGAGAGAAATGCGAAGGAGTGCGAACGGCAAAAGAGGTTTCAAGCGAACGACAACAAAAAGAGAACTAAGAAAATAATCCAACAGTGAGTGAGTCAACTTACGGTAAGTAAGATGATTTAATATGTGGTGCCACGTCGGAGCATGCTACGTCAGATGGTTATTTGTATGAAGGAGAGATGAAATGACCACGTGGACGTCACGTCAACAAAAAATTGGAAAATTGATCATCCTAGATAAAGAGGCCATTGGATAAAATGTATTAAAAGATAAAAGGCATTTGTGTTACAAAGTGAAGTTGGAGGGTATCGCTGAACAAACCTTAAAGTTAGAGGGCATTTGTGTAATTTTATGTGCCACGTCAGATGACTATTTGCGTGGAGGAGAGAGGAGATGGCCACGTGGACGCTACATCGACGAAAAATCGGAAAACCGACTATCCCAGGTAAAGAGGACATCGAGTGAAATGCGTTAAAAGATGAATGACATTTGTGTTACAAAGTGAAGTTGAAGGATATCGCTGAGTAAATCTTAAAGTTGAAGGATATTTGATGTAATTTATCAAAAAAGATGAGCTCAAAATTGGAGGGCCTTTTCGGGATTGTAGCACCTAGTAATAAAAGCGCACTTCCTTGGCGCTTTTTTTGTAAGCCATTTTTGATACACGGTTCCAACCGTCGTTTTCTTCTTTCTATTAAATCGCACTGGCCACTGGGCAACAATTGAGTTCAGAGGAGGAGGAAGAGAAAATGGCGTCTTGGCATTCCCTCACCTTGGAGGTTTTGTACCAAGTGCTTGGATGGATCGCGTTCGTCTCCTGGTCCTTCAGCTTCTATCCGCAGTTCTTCCTCAATTTCAGGAGAAAAAGGTAGATTTCGGTCCTTTCAAGTGATACGATTTTTTGCCATCCAGTTTGATCAACGTTTGGTGGGGGGAGAAAGGTCATTGTTTTTGTGATTTTTTTTTGGGAGCGCTAGGAATGGTTTGAGGTGTCCTCGCGTGTTTGTTTGCAGTATTGAGGGGTAGAGGTTTTAGATTTGTCTCAGTTATTGATCCGATGGCCATCTCGACCGGGGTTTCAGTTTTTCTGAGGAGATCGTAACCAGAGTAAAAAAAAATAGATGCTAATTTGATTCAGCAGCTTGAGTAGCTGCTATGAAGTTTAGGAGTGTGGCGGCATGGGATCATTCAAAAATTTCACTCAGGAGTTGGTTTCGAGGTCTGCATCGCCAAAAAGTTCTAGTTTTTCCTGAGCCAACCAATCCTTAGCTATAGTTTGACTAAAAGTATCCGATGTTTTGTTTGGCGGTCCAGTTCACGCCCAAATTCCAGTTCTTCTGTGATCAGAACAAGTTTTTAGTAGGTTTCTGATGGGAAAAATATCGTTTTTTTATTACTTTCATGGTGTTTTAAAGTGTTTTTTTTTTTGCTCTAATAGTTACCTTTACAGTGTGGTAGGATTGAATTTTGACTTCCTGGTGCTGAACATGACAAAACACTCGTCGTATCTCATATATAATGCTGCCATGTTTTTCAGTAGAGTGGTTCAAAGGCAATATCATGAGAAATATGGATACAAAGAGGTCAGTGCCCCTTGTAACGATTTTAATTAGGTTGTACTTGATACGAATGTCACAACTGATGTTGCAAAACTCAAATAGGGATTGTTTCTATCCTTGAATCATAAACAAGATTGATCATATTACAACCAAAACTTCATCAGATAGTAACCATCCAACGAATGTACTTTGGTTACTTTCTCATTCAGATATTTCTTAATATATTAGTGTTTGAGACACATGGGACTAAAGATCCTGGACGTGCTATCAATATGACCCATTCTAGTGTACAAAAAGATTTTGTTATTGGCATATGAAAACAATATGTTAGATCTCTATGAACTGTGGCTTCCTGCTTCCTGAAGTCTGTACAATGTTCTCTACGAGTGATATAATAATAACCTACAACATAAACATCTATATATTTATCTTAGGATTCAAATATCAGTTGCAATTCCTTTTGGTCAAAAGAATCTGAGGTGACATCACCTATAATTTTTGTTTTTGGTTTAACATATTTCATCAGCTTACATATCCTTAATACCGATTCTGATCCTCTTATATGATAATCTGCATCTTTCATAGATGTATTCTATTACCAAAAAAGCACTTGTATATCAAGAATATTTTTCCTTCTTATATTCAGGTTTCATAATTTTTTCAAGTCAATGCATTTTATTACGATTGTATCTCTTGCCCCTTCTCATTTTTCTTCTAAAATTTTGTACCTTGCAATATTTTGCCACACAAACATGTATATAATGGAATTTTGGCTCCAAAAAAAAATAAGTTTGAAGTAACTTTTGAAGTTGGAAACCATCATTTCTAAGAAAATGTGTGGTAGAATACATATCCCATCTAAATTATGGTGCCAAAGTTCTTGGTTGCATGTATTAACTTTCATATTATAAAATTTGTGATCTGAGGAAGTTAATGGTAATGTCATTTTGTTCATGCCAAACTGTAGATGATCCCTGTGGCTGCAAATGATGTGGCTTTCTCGATACATGCTGTTGCATTAACAGCATTTACATTGTTCCAAGTCATAATTTATGAAGTAAGGTTTCCTCTGACCCTAATAGATTTGCCTTGTTGGTTTATGATTATCCATCTTCTTTTATCCCGTCATCATCTTTGTTATTTATTTGATCACTTTGCAAATACAGCGAGGAAGTCAGAAGGTTTCAAGGATCTGCATCGGGATCACAATAATTGTAATACTATCTGCCTTAGTCTGTGTGATTGTAGCTGCACGAAACCGTTCTTGGCTATGGCTCATCACTTTCTTCAGGTAAACTTTTTTGCATCAGAAGTTTCAAACTTAAATACAAGCACTTATCTTATGTGCGAACAAAATATTGTTTTGTTGAAATAATATGTCATTCTTATATATCTTTATTAACTCCGCCTATGTTTTATAGCCGGTCCCAAGCTCGGATAAAGGAGGAAGGTTGTATTAGGTCCCGACAGCCAGCGTAAAACTCTGTCGAATCTCATGAACATGGATCAACGAATGCGTCGTATGATCCATATAGCCGACCTCACCTAGTGGGATAAGGCTTTGTTGTTGTTGTTGTCGTCTTATATATCTTTATCACATATATATTTCAGCACAATACAAGTTATCATGACGGCAATCAAATATATTCCCCAGGTAGAGATGCCTTTTGTTTGTCATAATTTATTTTCTTTTGCTTTATGTATTGGTTGATTAAAAAATTATTATATACTTCTCTTTTTCAATCATCAGAAAGGCACACCAAAATATTTGGGACATTGAGGGGATGAACAATAATGGAACTTGGAGGTTTATACAAGTGGGAAACGTTAATTAGCATCTATGTATTAACCAAAATATTTAAAACTTACAGACTTGTGCCTCCAACCTCCGTAGGTGCTTTCTTCACAAGAACAATAATAAAAATATAGCTATCATCCATAGCTAATAGCTTTAGCTTCTTGAAATGTTCCAGCAAATTACCGAGTTGATATACATGTGTTGTTTCATTGAAGCAGGATCCTATTTTGGCTGAAGATGCCTAACATAAAGCACTTTCAGTTAGAACTGTTCAAGAAAGTTTATGCGGTGAACAATGAACATATCTTAAGGACTTGTAGCTACATAATACAGGTCTCATTTGCATTCAAGAATATAAATAACATTCTTTTAAAAGTTGCTCCAAGTTCATTCCAAAGCAAAGATACTTAGAAATACGTTACCTGAGTTTGCACTGTGGATTTTTCTTCCTTTTAATAATATATGAAAATCTTGTTTGCTTTAATTTTGATATTTGGGTTTGCTCTTTTACTAGGCATTCATGAACTTTGCACGCAAGAGCACAGTGGGTTGGAGTATTGGCAACATTTTACTTGATGTAGTGGGAGCTGTGCTAAACTTTGGTCAGATGGGGGTGCAATCTATTGACCAACGTGTGTTATACATTTCTGTGATCACTTGCTTCTTTCCGGTTCATTTTTTATAACTTTCTTCTGCGATATGCCTTATTTGAAATTCTGTTTTGCAGATACACTTGTTAACTTTTATGGAATTGGGAAAACATTGCTCTCATTGGTAAGTAATAGTTCTCCTATCATATGATTTCATAATGACGATTTCCCTTCTGCAGTTTTATGTGTGCCCTCGTTCAATTTCTGTTTTTTCTTGACTTATCTCGTTTGTTAATTTCTTATCAGCTAGGTTATTTACAAAAAAAAATAAAGATGTGAGCCATACTTTCATGCCAATACATAAATTTTACCATATGAGTAAAATTAAAGATGTGAGCCATACTTTCATGCCATTAATCTAAGGTTTAAGTAGATTTAAAGAGAAAGGGTATATTACCATATGAGTATTGATTATGATTGTTCTATTAAATTTTACTATGAACTTTTAAAAGTTGCCAATGGGATCTGCATTGTCATGTCATGACTGCATGAAAAACAATGCATTTAACATCAAAGTTCAGAAGAGATGTTTCTTGAAAAGAAAGTGAAGAAAACTGAAAATAGTACATTTAAGCATTATTTACAATTGAGTAATAATTCCTTCTTCTTTAATTTTGTTGTACAGTTAATTCTTCCTTTGGATTTATTAAGTTTGCTCATCTTGCCTTCTTGTAGGAGGTACTATTTTTCGATATCCTTTTCATAGTCCAGCACTATGCACTATATCCTGCAAAGACAAATGAAACAAGAGCTATTATTGAAGAACATATATCATCATCTGTCAAGCCCGAAGCTAAGCCCCAATCGATAGGCGTGTAAGTAAACCCATGGTTTTACAAAGACATCATTCTTCATATCGTTGCAGTATCCGCTCGTTATGCATTCGAGCAACTTAACATGAGTTTATGAAGCTAAGAAAAAACAGATATTCAGAAGTGTGTTTTGGCTGCAAGGTTGGGCTTGAAATATCATCATGCAATGTCATGACTGTGGTTGAGGCTGAACCTTTTATGTGTAATAACAATGGGTTCTGAATTCCCAAATGATTGTAGTAATGTAATCAGTGAGATGCGAATGTTGTACCAACGTTGCTTTGATACTTTCCTCACTACGTGTGTCATGTTTAATATCATGAGAAATTATTATTGCCAGAGAGTACAGTTATCTCCTGCTCTTCAAAGTAATTCATCATGATAATTTGGGGAATACCCTCTGAATTGAAGCAGGGAGAAGAAACTATGAAAAGCTTTATAACAGTTCGAATTGGCCATGCAGCCATATTAATAGCTTAATTGAGTTCTCATAAGCATTTAATTCTTATTTTATATGGTCAATGTCAGATGTTGGAAAGATTTTCTTGTAGCATCTATAATGTCTTAAGAATCTTAAAAGTTACTAACGTGTGTGTTGTCTTATGCCAAAATTCTCGAGTGTATGCAATCAAATAGACTAATAAAGTTTTGGACAGAAAGATTTGAGTCTAAATCGCAAGGTGCAGGAGGTTTGAACTCTTGATTTTTTGCTCTCATATCGTGTTGAAATTAATGTGCTAATTATTTTTTTTAAAAAAATTAAACTATTAAACAATCTTAAGAAGCTCAAATCCACGTGAAAATAAAATAGTTCACTAGTGTCGAAAACGAAACTAGATCGATATAGAAAAGATAAGCACTAATGCAGACTTGGAACAGAGAGGACGTTCCAACGATTAATTTTTACTTTTACTTTTTTTTGTTGAAGTTAATGTACGAGAGAAATTATGCACCAGAAATTTAAAACGACGTAAAATTTTATTGGATGGAAGAAACATAAGAGAATTATAAGACCGATTACTTTCTGTTTGGACTCATAAAAAGTTTATATAGACACTCTTTTCTACAGACGATAGAAATTACAGACCGCCTGAAACTTTGAATTAATCCCTTAAAAATATGACACTATTTCATGATAAGAAAATAAATCAAGACGTGTCCTCTGTAGTGTGAGGACGCCTTTTACTTCGAAATGTCTTGAGTCCAAATGAATTTTCATAGCATTCAAGACATTAATAATAGTGAATAAAGCCAAAGCAATATTAAAATACAAGTACAGCAAACGAGATTTGTAACACTGCCAAAATCGTCTCTCATGGCACGTAGACAGTCAGGTTGACCCCGGAGGCGCTACACTGCCTATTGCACTATTGACCATGATCATTCAACAAAATGGCATACGTGACATCAATATAATATCAAATATGAACAAAGACTTTAATGCGGAAGTTCAAACGGTGGAATGTCAAGCGACAATCTCAACTTAACCAGTTCATCAGAAGAAAAGGTTCAATGTGCGGAAGAACATGATGTCTATGTATAGAAGAGAACATGTTGAAACATAAATGCATATTTCCATAGCTTGTAATAATGTTTAGTGTCATGTGCAATATTCTCCAAGCTCTGAATACTTCCACTCCTTATTGATTAGTACTCTCATCTGCAAAATCTCATTGCAGAGGAATCGAATACCCATGAGCAAAGATATCCAGTACAATAGAACATAGACGATGAAATAAGATTCAATGAAGGACAATGAAAACAATATATCCATGATAATCAATTGTGAACCTTGGCTTTTATTCACTGACTATAATGAGCAATGCGTTATACTTGAACATTATTCATACTTGTTCTCTATACTTTGCTATAACTTTACCTTGTCTTTACAATACCATGATCCATACTTTACTATGCCATGGCTATGCCATACTATACAATACTTTACCATGCATTTGTTTTATTATGAGTTTCACTACATCTTTTACATTACTATGATATCCTTACAATTGGTTGTTCTATGCGAGCTCGACTTTATTAATTGGGATGTCAGAGGTGTCTCTCTGAATCACTGAAGCCAGTAAGCTCAAAAAGGGAAAAGGGGTGGGAGTTAATGCATCACCCAATTCGGAATGTAGGTGGAAGAGAACCTACACCCTAGAAACAGTGGTCAATTAAAAACCTGTAGGTTCAATGTCTCCTCAGTTAGCTATCTGTCTCTCTAGCTCAATACTTTAATCTCTGAAGGAAGGAGTGTGACCAAAGCATCACCCTTCATTCAAGATACATGTGGGAGAAGACCTAAAATATCAGGAACAGTGGTCATTGAAGATCAGTAGTTTCGCTGTCTCCTCAGCTAACTACATGTCCCTCTATACAATACCATGATATCTGCTCTATACATTGAGAGCGGCACATAGCAATCTCACATCTTTATCTTTACTTTACTTATCTTTAATCATCTTTAATATTACGAAGAAAACTGAAGAAAAATGGGTTCCTTTTTCTCAAAAGGTTTGGTTCTCTGTATCTTTAGATTTCTAAATATGATTTCATCTAATTCTGTTGAGGGCAGGGCCCACTTCCGAAGGATTGTGCTTAACGAAAAGGGTCCATCTTTCTGTCCGACTAAACCCGGGCCAGGTGGATTGAACCCAGGCCGAGTCGAGTCTTATTCGGGTATTAAATGTATGAATGACCCGAGCCGAGTTAGGTGAACTCGGGTCGGGTCCTATTCGGTGTATTGGTCCACTTCACCCGGACCGAGTAGAGGTTAGCTCGGGCCGGGTTGACTAGGACTCAGGTCGAGTCTCTATTGGGAAATTCCTATGAATGATTCGGTCCGAGTTGAGGTCAAACTCGGGCCGGGTACTCGCCGATCACCTCCTCTGTCTCCGGCGAGGTCGTGTTTCCGACACACTTCTACGACTTCGTCGGCGAGGCAGCTCGGTCCGGGTCTACTTGAACTCGGGCCGGGTTTTTGGATGGCGACTTCACCGATTCATCGATGAGGCGGCTCGGTCCGGGTCTATCCGAACTCGAATCGTGACTAAACAAGACTCGGGCCGAGTCATAATCGACTCGGGCTAGGTACCTGACGAGCAGAACTTCGTCGGTTATCTTCTAGATTTCCGACGACCTTTCGACCGTCGAATCGAGTAAATCACAATATGAAAACTGATTCTATGACATCCATGATTACTGTGATATCTTTACATAGAACAATAGATCTAAATTTCTTCGTCTAGTGGGATTTAAATATAAAGTACCTTTCCATTTTCGAAGGTTGGAATTCGCCGGATTTTTCTGCGATGTCTGTTCGATCACCGGCCGTCCTTGACCGATGGGAAGGAGCGCTTGGTCCTCGAGAGTGGCGCTAGGGGGTCGTCATGGCTCGACGGGTCGTGGTTGTGCGTCGGACAGTCGTCGAGTCATCTGTGCTCTGTCTTGTCCTGGCATCGCTCGTCGGTCGTCGGAGCAAAGGAGGAAGACGTGGGAGGACGACAGCTGGTCGAGAGGAATTCCAAAAGATCCGAGGGCGTCCTTCTCTCGTCCTTTTTATAGTATCGGCCGCCCTCAAGGCGGCCGATCGTGGGCGCGATCAGGGGAGGGATTCCCTCCTCTGGTCGTCCATTTCCTTCTTCATCCATTTCCTTTTTTTATTTCGAATTCGATTTGAATTCTGCCATTAATGGCAATTAATTTCCTATTTGAACTATTTTCTTTGATTTTTGAATTCTTTTCCTTATGTGAAAAATTGGATACGTTACATTATTACACCCTTAAAATAAAATTCATCCTCGAATTTTTATAAGAGTTAGGACTTACCGAATAGTTGAGGAAATTTCTCTCGCATCTCTGATTCTACTTCCCATGTGGCTTCTTTTCCTTGGTGATGTTTCCAAGCCACTTTGACTAGCGATGTCTTCTTCTTTCCTTGTTGGTGTTCTTGATATTTCAGTATCTCTGTGGATTGTTCTTCATATGTCAGATCCTCCTTGAGGTTTGGTTCCTCAATTTGAATCACGTTGGCGTAGTCATGATTGTACTTTCGGAGTAATGAAACATGGAAGACATTATGTACTCTAACGTCTGCCGGAGGTAACACTAACCTGCAAGCTGAATCTCCGACCATATCCAAGATTTCAAAAGGACCCACATACCTTGGGCTCAATTTCCCGCGCTTACTAGAGTGCATCACTCCTTTGGTGGGGGGAGACCTTGAGTAGAACTTGATCTCCTGATTTGAACGTATGTTCTCAGCGCTTCTTGTCTGCATAGGCTTCTTGACGATCTTGAGCAGATTTCATCCTCTTCTTTATCAATTCAACCTTGTTTGTATACTCTAGGTCTGCTTCTGTAACTCAGCACTCAAGATCTTTCTTTCGCCCACTTCGCCCCAACATGCCGGAGAGCGACATGGTCGATCATACAGTGCTTCAAAGGAAGACATTTCTATACTAGCATGGAAACTACTAGCTACCGTGTCAATCCAGTACGCATGCTCTCAGCATGTCCTCCAGTGTCTGGATTGTCCTCTCTGATTGTCCATCCGTCTAGGGATGGAAGACTGTACTGTAATGAAGTCTTGTCCTAAAAGCATTTTGGAGACTCTTTCAGAATCTAGATGTGAATCTGGGATCTCTATCAGATACAATGGTTGATGGGATCCTGTGAAGCCTAACAATCTCCTGCACATATAGATCCATGAGACTTTCAAGAGATTGTTTTACCTTAACGGGTAGGAAGTGAGCCGATTTAGTGAGTCGGTCCACTATTATCCAAATGGCATCATGCCCCTTCTGAGTCCGAGGTAAGCTTCTGATGAAGTGCATCGATATCTTTTCCTACTTCCACTGTAGAATGCCCAGACTCTTCAAGGTTTATTGAGGTTTCTGGTGTTCTACCTTGACATGTTAGCACACTATGCACTTGGAGACATATTCTGTTATCTCCTTCTTCATATCTGGCCATCAGAAATTTCTCTGCACATCCTTGTACATTTTTGTACTCCCTGTGTGAATTGCAAACTCTGATTTGTGGCATTCATCTAGCACTTTCCTGTAGAGTTCTGTTATTCAGTACTCATGGACGACCGCGATACTTGATGCCCCCATCTGAAGAGACTTTGAAATTGGTAGTTTTTATACTAGTCTTTATCGTCATCATTTGATATTCTGAGTCTTCTACTTGTGCTTCGATGATCCTCCCAATCATATCCGACACTACACGCTGCATCATCATTAGTGATCCGTCATGTCTTACCCTTGGTGTCCACTTGAAAAGTTTCTCCATCATTTCAAATTGTCGAAGGCGCATGAAGACAACATATCATTCTCACATTTGACTAAGTGCATTTGCCACTGAGTTTATTTTACCTGGATGATAGTTGATAGAGAACTCATAATCCTTTAAGAACTCCATCCATCGTCTTTGGCGCATGTTTAGATCCTTCTGTGTGAAGACATACTTTTAAGCTCTTGTGATCAGTATAGACTACAAATTCTTCTCTATACAGGTAATGGCGCCAAAGTTTGAGGGCGAACACTACTGCTGTCAACTCGAGGTCATGCGTTGCATAATTGACATCATGCTTCTTCAGCTGTCTGGATGTGTATGCCACTACTTTCCCATGTTGCATCAGTATGCACACCAATCTTGTGCCACTAGCATCACTGTAAACTCCGTAACCACCGTTGCCCGATGATAACGTCAGGATTGGTGCTGAAGTTAGCCACTTCTTTACCTCTTGGAAGCTTTCTTCACATTTGGGCGACCAGATAAACTTTTCTCCCTTCATTATAAACTTGGTCAGCGGCAATGCTATTCTAGAGAAATCCTTGATGAAGCGTCTGTAGTAGCCTGCTAAACCAAGAAAACTCCTAATCTCGGAGACATTCTTTGGTTGAGTCCAGTTGGACATTGCTTCTACCTTTGCCGGATCTACTGCAATTCCATCTTTAGAGATGATGTGGCCAAAAAACATCATCTGCTCTAGCCAGAATTCACATTTGGAAAACTTTGCATATAACTTCTTCGCTCGCAAAGTTTCCAACATTATCCTCAGATGTTCTCTATGCTGCTCTACGCTTGGCGAGTAGATGAGGATGTCGTCAACGAAGATAATTACGAACTTATCCAAGTGTTCATGAAAAGTTTGATTCATGAGGTCCATGAATGTTGTCGGGGCATTGGTTAACCCAAACGGCATTACAAGGAACTCATAATGCTCATATTTTGATCGAAATGTTATCTTTGGAATGTCTTCCTTTGCTACCCTTAGCTGATGATATCCGCTTCTCAGATCAATCTTAGAGAATATCTTTGCTTTGGACAACTGATCAAATAGGTCGTCGATGCGAGGTAATAGATATTTGTTCTTTATTGTGACTTTGTTCAACATTCTATAGGCGATACAAAGTCTTAACGATCCATTCTTCTTTTTGACAAAGAGAACTGGTGCACCCCATGGCGAGACATTAGGTCTGATGAATCCTTTGTCCAACAACTCTTGAATCTGGTTCTTTAACTCCTTCATCTCTACTGGTGCCATACGGTATGGAGCTTTGGAGATTGGTGTTGTACCGGATGTCACGTCAATATGGAAGTCTATCTCTCTTCTGGGCGGTAGACCACTCATGTTATCAGGTAATACATCAAGAAATTTTCTCACAACTTCTATGTCTTGAGGGGTCTTCTTTGATTCCTCTATTTTAATAACACTCGCTAGGTAACCTCTACACCCCTTTTGAAATAGTTTATGTGCCTTCATGACAGACACTATGATGTTTGGTTCTTTTATTGCAATGTCTCTAACTATAACTTTATTTGTACTCTGTGTAAATATAATTACCTTCTTTTGCTTGCACAAGATAGAAGCATCATGAGAGGTTAGTCAATCAATGCTCAAAATTATATCATAATCTCTCATAGGGATAATAATAAGACTTGCATGATGGTTCTTTTTCTTTATCTCTATGAGTACATTAGGGAGATACATTATGGTAATCAGGGTTCCTTGTGGGATCAAAATATTCATCTTATGCTCTAAGTTCATTGCAATTAACCCTAATGTATTGGCACATTCTTCAGATATAAAGAAATGGAAAGCATCGGAATCGAACAATACTTTAGTAGGTAGTTCAGCTACGAATAGCGTACCTCGAATGACCTCAGTGTCATTCTATGTAGCATCCTCTTCTAAATTGAAGAGTCTTCCTTGCACCAACTGTTATTGTCCACGTCTTAAACAGTTTACTACGATGTGGCTCATTCCACCGCAATAATAACATGCTCCAGACTTCATACGGCACTCTCCAGCATGGGTTCGACCACGGGTGTTGCATAAGACCCGCTCACCTTGTGCGGGTGGTACTTGCGGGGCTCTGGGAGGCTGCTGCCTCTGCTGCTGAGCAGGGCGCCTTGATGCCTGCTGAGGGGGTCGCTGTTGTTGTTGTTGTTGTTGTTGCTGTGGTGGAGGAGCTTGTTGTGGAGGACGACAGGGTTGTTATTGCGGACGGTTGTACAGCTGAGGCACGGAGTAGGGGCGGTACCGGTTGTCCCGTCGTTATTGCTGACGGTTGTTCCCACGAAATTGTTGCTGTGGGTGGGAACTTTGCCCTACGTTCTGCTGGCCCCTCTTCTCCTTCAGCAGGTCCTGATAGTTCTTCTCGGCCATTGTTGCGAGACTGACCGCTTCATTCAGGATTTTGTAATTCCCTGCCCTGGTTTGAGACCTCAGAGTGGGGCTCAGTCCATCCACAAAATGCTTTGTCAGAGCCAATTCGTCCATAATCAAATTCGAATATTTCTTCAACCGAACGAATTTGGTCATATACTGGTACCGTCATGGTCCCTTGCTCCAAGTGCAGAAACTCCTTTTGCTTCAGATCCCTTTGGAAGGTAGAGAAGTAGCGCGTCTCGAACGCCTTGCGGAAGTCTCCCCATGCAATAGTTCTGACTTTCAGAAAATTGGTGGTCTTCTTTGCCTTCCACCATTCTTTTGCATCTTTCTAGAGAGTCTCTCCAGCGAATAATACATTCTTGTTCTTTGGAACATCGAGGATATCAAACTTCTCCTCTAGTGTCTCTATCCACTATTCAGCTACTTCTATGCCTCCCTCCCCATTGAACGTCGGAAGTTTTGACCTTCAAAAATCTTGTATGTGTATGTGATAGGAACTTGGCGTCCTGATTGTGCTGATGATTCAGGTAAAGGAAGGGAAGACGGAGGCGGATATGTTGGAGGTGGGGGAACAAAATGGGTCTCCCCTTCATTATACATTCCGTTCTTGCTGGTGGACGTTGATATCCTTCTTTGAGAAGACATCTATAAAAAGATCATGAGAATATTTGAGATATAACATATAATCAAAGATCTTTAATCAAGGTAAAAATCTTAGATCAAAATTGAGACCTTACGGCTCAATATCATATTCACTAAATCAAAAGTAATCTCATAGTAGAGTTAGCCAAAACAAAGCTTAAGCATTCGTCTAAGGCACACTAAGGCCTTCACATCAAGAAACTAAGTCATTTAATCATTCATTACGTCGCGATGGTTCCCCAGGCCCATCCTTAAAAATCCTCTTGCGCTTAGTGTAATTTGGGCATTCCTCTTCAAAGTGCACATCTTGATCGCAAATACTACAATATGGTTCTGGATCAGTCTGGCTTATGAAACTGGTTTCCCGGCTTTGTAATTCTCTTCTTGGCTCGGGAACTTCTTCCTCTTCTTCATCAGAAGACAGACAGATAAGATTACTGAGGCGACCTCCTATAGTCTGCAAATTCCATCTTCTTCTCCTTTCTGCAGATGTCTCCACTGGCGGAGAAGGCATCACTGGATTATTGCTTCACACACTTTCTAAATCAGAATGCTCATATTCTTTTGGAGCAGGAGGCGGTGGAATTCCACGGCCAGAGCCACGTCCGCGACCCTGTGCAGGTACTTGCACCTGCTCTTGTGCTTGAGCCTATGCTGTTGGTGGGTGCATGACAGCTTCAGCTACCCAAAATACTCTTCTCCCACCACGCACCACTCTGAACGTTATGCGGCGTGGAGGCATATATGAGAACAAATTAGCTCAATAACATAAGTATTCTTCACATGAGAATATACTTAACACTTACTTGAGGAGTGGAGTCGCAGATACTTGAGAAGCTTGCACATGACTACTTTGAGCTATGAAACAATATGAACAATAAATATCATGCATGAACTACTCTACTATGATCAATGAGTGAGCTAAGAACTTAGGCTCTGATACTAAACTGTAACACCTCCAAAAATCGCCCCTCCTATCACGTAGGCAGTGAGGTTGATCCCAGAGGCGCTACACTGCCTACTGCACTAATGACCATGGCCATTCAACAAAATGACATATGTGACATCAATATAATATCAAATATGAACAAAGAGGCATCAATATAATATCAAATATGAACAAAGACTTTAATGCGAAAGTTCAAACGGTGGAATATCAAGAGACAATCTCAACTTAACCAGTTCATCAGAAGAAAATGTTCAATGTGCGGAAGAACATGATGTCTATGTATAGAAGAGAACATGCTGAAACATAAATGCATATTTCCAGAGCTTGTAATAATGTTTAGTGTCATGTGCAGTCTTCTCCAAACTCTGAGTACTTCCACTCCTTATTGATTAGCACTCTCACTTGCAAAATCCCAATGCAAGAGAATCGAATACCCATGAGTAAAGATGCCCAGTACAATAGAACATAGATGATGAAATAAAATTCAGTGAAGGACAATGAAAACAATATACCATGATAACCAATTGTGAACCTTGGCTTTTATTCATTGACTATAATGAGCAATGCGTTATACTTGAACATTATCCATACTTGTTCTCTATACTTTGCTATAACTTTACTTTGTCTTTACAATACTATGCATTATCTTTATAATACCATGATCCATACTTTACTATGCTATGTATATGCCATATTATACAATACTTTACTCTGCATTTGCTTTACTGTGAGTTGCACTACATCTTTTACATTACTATGATATCCTTACAGTTGGTTGTTCTATGCGAGCTCGACTTTATTAATTGGGATGCCAAAGGTGCCTCTCTGAATCTCTGAAGCCAGTAAGCCCAAAAAGGGAAAAGGGGTGAGAGTTAATGTCTCACCCAATTCGAAATGTAGGTGAGAGAGAACCTACACCCTAGGAACAGTGGTCAATTAAGAAACATGTAGGTTCACTGTCTCCTAAGTTAGCTACCTGTCCCTCTGGCTCAAAACTTTAATCTCTGAGGGAAGAAGTGTGACCAAAGCATCACCCTTCATTCAAGATACATGTGGAAGAAGACCTGAAATCTTAGGAACAGTGGTCATTGAAGACTAGTAGTTTCGTTGTCTCCTCAGCTAACTACCTGCCCCTCTCTATACAATACAATGATATCTGCTCTATACACTGAGACGACACATAGCAAACCCACATCTTTATCTTTACTTTGCTTGTCTTTAATCATCTTTAATATTACGAAGAAAACTGAAGAGAAAGGAGTTCCTTTTTCTCAAAAGGTTTGGTTTTCTGTATCATTAGAATTCTAAATATGATTTCATCTAATTCTGTTGAGGGCAGGGCCCACTTCCGAAGGATTGTGCTTAACGGAAAGGGTCCATCTTTCTGTCTGACTAAACCCGGGCCAGGTGGATTGAACCCGAGCCGAGTCGAGTCTTATTTGGGTATTAAATGTATGAATGACCCGGGCCGAGTTAGGTGAACTCGGGTCGGGTCCTATTCGGTGTATTGGTCCACTTCACCCGGGCCAAGTAGAGGTTAGCTCGGGCCGGATTGACTGGAACTCAGGTTGAGTCTCTATTAGGAAATTCCTATGAATGACCCGGTCCGACTTGAGGTCCAACTCGGGCCGGGTACTCGCCGATCACCTCCTTTGTCTCCGGCGAGGTCGTGTTTCCGGCAGCCCTTCTACGACTTCATCGGCGAGGCAGTCCGGTCCGGGTCTACTTGAACTCGAGTCAGGTTTTCGGATGGTGACTTCACCGATTCATCGATGAGGCGGCTCGGTCCGGGTCCATCCGAACTCGGACCGTGACTAAACAAGACCCGGGCTGAGTCGTAATCGACTCGGGCCGGGTACTTGACGAGCAGAACTTCGCCGATTATCTTCTAGATTTCCGACGACCTTGCGATCATAAATCGAGTAAATCAGAAGTCTTATTTACAATATTTGATTACACTATCCCTCATCAATTTTCAATGTAATTATATTAAACGTGAGATTAATTCAGAAGCTGATAGCTTAGCTCTTTTATGGAAGGCGATCACCGAGTGATCATTTTTTGGAGGATTATCCCCCTCCGGGTATCCTCATATCTTTGTACGATGACAATTTTATCTCTACCACTTAATGGATGGCAATTTTCCTTAAAAAAATGTCTTCATTGTCAATGTAGTGCTGAGACTTGGGTTTCCCAATTCTCAAAATGCCAGGATTTAAACAATAAAACCTGATGACCATTAGTGCTTCCAGATTCGGGATAAATGTAGAAAGCTCTTGCAAATGCTCATTCAGATTTTGTTTCAGTTCTTCTCTTAAAGACCTTGTCAATTACAGTTTTCAACTCTTCCCGGGTAGGAGCTAGGATGCTGATCCAAAAGAGGACATTTTTGTAATGCAATAATCCTAAATCTCAAGAAATTTACAGAGTAATGAAGATGCAAGTAAGATTAGCATAAAGGAATCAGATTAAAAGAAAACTTGTTAAACATTTTTTTTGGGATGGGATGCAAACATATGTTAGATCCATCCAAGATAAGAAATTAACATGGAACATATCGGTACTTTAAATATGATTGAACGTTTAGCTTCATTGTCATGCAAACATAACTAGTAATACAGTATCCTAGATTTAAGGAAGTTGCAGGTTGGTTTTAATTTCTAACATTGCAGCAAGTCACAAAGCTGCAGCTGATCATACTTTTAAATTTTTTTCCCTTAGCTTATGAAGTTAAATATCAAAAGAGATTTAGTAAGAGACATAAATTAGTCGGATGATAATGAATGAAATCTTTATTCGATCACATACTACGGTGGAAATCGAAAAATAAAATCAGATGTGGACAATGCTGGTAGGACAGATGAGTGTTAGCTAACGTATTTGTAAACAAACAGCTGCAAGATTCTGGTTAATAGCATGCAAACTTATTAATCCTTTCACAATCACAATCCTTGATTTTATTCGATCTTATAATTCTCTTACAATGTTCATTAAAATCTTGATCTTAATATCACTGATGGTATCCTTATAGATGTACTTTCTTACTATAACAAAAATATTAAAATCAAAATCCGATTATGGTGAATTAAAACTCTAAAACAATTTATTTCCTTCAAATATTTTGTATATAACAAAATCGTTTTTTCCATATTTGTTTGATGTTATAAACAAGTTGGAATAGCCAATGTATATAAATATACCACTAGGCTGTGTAATATATAGAGACAATTATTGTATGGATTTTGTTTGACTTTTTAATAATGGAAGACGATATACATGACGGAGTAAAAGTTAGTAATTACAAAAAAAATCAGGTTTAAATATGAATTCATGAAATGCATCAGGTCATTTTAATTTATTCTTTTTTGGATTCAAATTATAATGTGAGTTAAGAGAAATTAAGTTAGTCAAATCTCTTTATGAAAGGGAGTAGTATGTGTGCACAACGTATATGTATCGAATTAAAATTGATTTAAAATAATAATTTAAAAGGTTGTGCCACTTTTTCAGTCATGAGATCAATGATCCAATTTTTTCACGGCTAGCAAATTCCAAGCCTCACCTTCTTGTCTCAATCTCTCTCCTCATCTCTCCCTTTCTTTCTCTCTCAACGCCATGGATATCTAAGATCGCTGCAACCTTAGATTATCCATTTCAGATGCCGTCGCTGCCCTCTCCCTCTCTCCCTCTTCCTCTTTCTTTGAGGTGCCACCGCTGCCCTCTCTCACTCTCTTTCAGGTGTTGCTGCCACTGTCTTCTCTCTCCCTCTCTCTTTTCCTGTGCCACCGCTTTCCCTCTCTCTCCCCTCTCCCCTCACATCCGACGAGGATCGCAGCCACTATTCTCCCTCCCTTCTTCTCCATCATGATGAGATGGGAAAACTATTAATTTTACCCTGTTCGTATTCTTTCGAGTAATGTTTGGTTTAGAAACATTTCGTGGAACAACGTAAAATATTTTCAAATGAGTTACGTGAAACGTGACTTCGGACGAAAACATTTTTCAAAATGTTCTCGTCGAAATATTTACCTTTTTTTTCAACGTTTGACTTTTTTTATTTCATCTATTTTTTTAATTATTTTATAATGTATATATATATAATTTATAATATATTAATACATTATTAAGGATATTATAAAATAATTTATTAAATGTTATTAATTAAAAACTATAAAATAATTAGTTCTAATAATTAATAAATATTTTATTAATTAAACTATTCAATTATTTTTTAAAAAAATTATATTTGGATTTTAAAATGTACGTAAATTGTAATATTAATAATATTTAAAATGTTTAATCAAAATAAATAAAAATAATATTAACAATATAATAATTTACATAAATTATAATATTAATAATATATTCTTATTTATTATAATTTTATATCTCATAAAATAATAAATTATATTCTTAGTTCTTACTTTTTATCCAAACACCCACTAAAACTTATCCATCACGTCAACTTTTTAAATCCCCATCATTATATTTTTTTCATCCAAACACAAACCCAAATTTTTCTATCACATCAATTAATTCTCGAGAACAAAAGTTCTCTCAATATTCCCATGTCAAACGCAGCCTGGTAAAAGATGATTTCATAAATATAAAAAGAAAGAAAAGGCAATGGCGAAAATATCTGTAATTGCAGGAAAATGTAAATTGCTTCAACTATAAATTACTGAATAATATTAATAATAAGAAAATCTTGATTTTGTAAATAAAAAAATAAAAAAACCTCATATACCTCTGCCTGAACATGGAAAATTTAAAAAGGTGAAATTTAACTATTCTTTGTGTGTATTCTTGTCTAATTTATTACTGTTATTTCATTCTTGTCTAAGCATACTTTTTTTTTACTTTTGAATAAAACACAGAATAATAAATCTAGTTGAATAATAGTTTATTGGATGCATAATAATCCTCTCTAACCACTTGGCTCAAAAAGCAAGATTTGAAGTTGTCTAATATTTTACTCTACGGGCCGTTTGGTAACGAGAAGTAGAGTTCTACTAAGTTCTCGTGAATAATTGAGTTGACAGATTAATTCGAGTTGTGTTTGGATGGAGTGGAATTTGATAATGAGGAATAAAATAATTGATGTGATAGGAAAAAATAGATGTGATGAATTAATTTTAGTGGGTGATTGAGTTTAAAATATGTATTATAAATATATATTATAATTTTTTTAAAATAAAATACATAATATATATTACAAAAAAATATGTCAACAAATTTGTTAAAAAATATAGTATTTAAATATAAAAAAATCAATTTTAAAAAATTTATATTAAATAAAATATTAAAATTTTATAATGAAAAAAATAAAGAATAAATAATATTATATTACTCATTTTTTATAGATAATAAATAAATTAACTTATATAAGAAATGTTGTAAAAGAAAATGATAAAAAAAAAGATGGGCAAAAAAAGAGCAACATCATGCCACTTCGGTTCCACCATTTCGGTGGAACCAAGATGTTGGAACCAGGTCACGTGCGCGCTTGATTCCAACATCTCGATTCCACTCGCGTTTGGAGAACTGGTGGACGGTTCTACTTTCCAAACGGGGCCTAGAAGAATATATGTCTTGGAATAAGACATTTTTCTTTTTTAATATTTGGAGTAAATTACACGAATCGTCCCTTAATTTTGAGTCAATATCTCAATCGTCCTGAACTTAACTTTCTTGGTGAAACAATTAGAACAACAAACTTGGTATTGTTAAGATACAACTGATCTGTATGGCAGATTACAAATGGTAAATGCAAAAGGATTGCATCCAACCAGTTTATCCCAAATTCATGCAATGCCATGAAAATGACAAATCTAAATTGTTGGGTTCCTAATGCGAGTATGACGAGCTCTGGAGGGCATAGCTCTCAGATTGACTCGGGCAGCATGAAGTGCATTCCTCTGCTGCTCACCGGTGCTGTTAAATGCCACCAGAAATTCTTCCCTTTGCAATCTTAAGGCTAGTGCAGCATCCTCTGATTGGTTAGGAACATCTCTTCTCGTAAATGTTCGATCTCTCTCTAAACGTTGGAATGCTCGAGTTGCACCTCTGATGCTGTGTCTATTGTTGGTTCTCCCTGAAGTGCTTGTGTTACTTCCTTCTTCGGTGGTTTCCTTGCACGTTACACTACTGCATGGCATTGCATTTCCAGCATTCTTCCTCCCTTGCACGTCTTTCGGAAACAGAAGCTGAATAGTGTTCCAAAGTACAGTGTTCACTGTGCAAGATCTCCCATTGCTGCAGCAATGGAAATGTCACAGTTGCAGAGATTCACAGGAGTATTTAATCGGAATATAAATTCATCATCAACACCTAATACCTGATCAATTCCCTGCATTTAGGACACCGTTTTCCACATTTTGCTGCAGCACATTTCAAACATTTGATGCAGAAGCTGCGAATTAAAACAAGTTCTCAAGATTAAGATGCTGAAACAATAATCCACTGGAAACAGATGAAATCAATTAACAATTTCAAGTTACTCAGCTAGAGAAGTATGACATCCAAGTACGGATGGAAATACTGGCAATGCGATATGCAGAGTAGTTAAATTACATGGGAACTTAGTGAACACCTTTTCTTCTTAATTTCAATTTGGAATGTTATCATGCCGAAGTTCATGAAGCATCAATTTCAATTCAAGCATTATTGCCATAACATGGCTTCATCACATTCATAAGAACAAAAAAATTATTCAAATGTTCAAATGAAAGTTTTCAACTTTGTTAGATTGATTTATTCCATTTCTGATAATTTGGGACTGAAATATAGTTGAAGCATAAAGGAGAGATTTCACTTGTAGGATTTAGTAACTCTTTGCTATCACCAATAGCTGGTTTCATTACCTGTGTCCACAAGGAGTGGTGCTTGGCTCGAAGCAAATCTCCAAACAAATCTGCATCACCAAAAACAACTCAAATTGAGCATCCCACTCAAATAACACCAATCCAAGAGACTGATCGAACAATTAAATCAGCAAACGAGGAGCAATAATTCCCCAAGAGACAGATCCTTACAGCGCATGAAAGTTCTTCCCGCAGTCGATCCATGCACGGCAGCGGTTCGCCCAATGCCTTTTCAGGCAAGCTTGCCTCCGTCTTCTCCCCATCAACACTGGCAACCACCTCAGTAGCTGGTTCATTCTTCGCTGCAGCCGTATTCGCAGATCAGGTCACGACGTTAAGAGAAACCGATGGACAGAAAATAATGGCAACGAAAAAGGAAACCTTTTGTTGCGGCCTGCTCACTGTAATCGTCATCGTCGAGGCAGAGCACGACGGGAGAAATCGCAGTCGCCGGAGACTGCCGCCTGGATTTCCGCTTCCTGACATCGTCCCCCCCAAAAGAACAACCATCAGATCCATCACCATGATACCCACGAGACATGAACACGCAGAACACGCTGATGTGGTAAAAAAACACACCTTTTGGAGTTGGTGGAGGTGGGAGGAGTCCTGGAAAGGCGGCGGCCGGGTCCCTTCCCTCTGCGGGACTCCCTGACGGGTGTGTCCTCTACGACGAGGCTGGCGTGGAGGAGGGCCTCCTCATCCCAGCCGGCCATGGCGGCGGCCGACCGGATACCAGGGCTCAGGAAGCTCTCCTGAAGAGTCCTCATGCCGCCGCCGGCGATCTCGGGGGAGATTTTCCCCGGGTTCTCGGCATCGCTCGTGCCGGACTCGGAGGCCATTTCCTCGTGCTTTTTGCCCTTCCTGGCCTCGCTGTTTACCACACACACACACACAGAGATTAACGGTAAAATAGATTTGAATTTGAAATGGATTCGTGGGGGTCCACGAGGATTGGCTGGCACGCCTGCTAAATTAAGATCCTCTAGATAAATTACAATAAAGAATAATAATTGCGGATGATTTAAATGTGATTAAAACAGTGGATGTTGGAAGAACAATTAATTGTAGTAGTTAATGTTTTAAAAAAAAAATCTAAGCATAATTTATTGTAGTAGTTAATGTTTTAATTAAAAAATCTAAAATAAAATGCCAGAATGATCGAATTAATTGGTGAAGCGATCACCTAAAATAAATAAAATAGTTGATAATGCTAATCAGACAAGCGGTCACCCCCTTCAATTCTCGGAGACGACCCAACTCTGCTTCATACAGATAAAGTTTTTCGATCATACATTAATGTTCAAACATTAATATAAGAATTATATTCTCAATTCCCTATATTTTGATCAAAATATGCAACCATGAATACTGTGGAAACAAGAAGATTTAATGGTCATTGGAGCTGAATTTGGAAATTTTCTATCACATTACAACCACCTAATCTATCGTCTTGTTACATTCAGTACTTTTATCATCGATGCACAAAACGATTGTCACATTGTAAGGACACAGCGAGTAGATAAGAAAAATAGAAAAATCCTCATATTGGTTTCCGTCAGCGCAACATTCGGCAAACATTTATCTTCACACTCCATCTTCTGAACTACCCTTTTCTGAACTTTGGTCGAGGACAATAATCTTCGGTTTCTTTTTCAGCTCGCCCTTGTTCGATGGTTTGCAGGACTCGGATGAAAGCTCATGCGACCCATGTTCAAGTTTCTCATCATCAGAGGCATCGCCAACTTCATCAGCATCATCATCATCTTCCGTATAAGAGGAACTGCTGTCGTCCGAGGTTCTTGAAGGCTGAAAACCATTTATGGCAGCTTCAGCTGCTGCCACAGCTTCAGAAGTATGGAGGTCGGTGACACCAAGTAGTAAATCCTGCATGTTGATTGCATGGTCAGTGGTAGTAACATAGATCAGAAAAGCTGACAGCTTGTTGCATACCATCTCGATGTATTCTTTCTCATTTCCACTAAGAAGTTCTATGTCATAGTTGGCACGAGATTTCTCCTGCAATGAACAATAGAACTCAAATTACAAGTGAAAAAAAATGAAACAAGGCTCGTGAAGAAATACTACAGAAGATTGCTGGACAAAACCAAAGCATACATTTGAATCAAGCTCCAGCTGTTCATTAGCTTTGGCTATTACCCCCAAGAAATCTTTCACTTTTCCAAGAACTGAAATGGAACAAATGTAATTATTTTGGGGAAACAAAAAGCAAAATCTCATTTTTTGAATTCTCACAAGTCACAACATGCTCCAATCACTGCCAGAATTATTCTCAAAGTATGAAATACTCACAAACAACCAGAATATACTACATGATTTTGAAAAACAAA
Organism: Pontederia crassipes; assembly: GCA_030549335.1. Lineage (NCBI taxonomy): Eukaryota > Viridiplantae > Streptophyta > Magnoliopsida > Commelinales > Pontederiaceae > Pontederia > Pontederia crassipes. The sequence goes on from CM060189.1 coordinate 8,562,769, forward strand.
ACATCCATAGAATGTTATTTAATGGAACAATTTGGCAGGCGAGGATAATAATGTAGCCTATCTAAGATGACAGACTATAACTAACAAACCCACTGGTATATGTAGTTTAAGACACACAAGTTTGCACATAATATTCTGGAATAAATACCTTGGCTTTGAGAAATTGAAGTTGTGACGGTCCTCCCTGATTTCCCCTTTGATTTCGGGACCGAGAACCATTACTAAGAAGAAGAGTCTCTGCACTAACCATAAAAAAAATGATAAATACAAAGGCAAATAATGAAAGGAGTATAACCAGAGATAAATGCCCATACCAAGGACAGAAGGCTTTCCAAGAGTTTGATCGAGCAACTTGTTGCTACTCTGTGCCATTGTGGCTGTACCTGTTGTTTCTCTTTCTGTGCCCTTTTTGGCTTTTTGAAACCTTGAAGTCAGAAAGAACAAATATTTCATCTCATTTGAAATTTTTGTAAAAGTAATCTTGAAAATTTGGCATAATCACACTGAACCTCACTTAGTTGCCTAAAATCCAACAACATGCAGTAATGACAAAATGGAACAAAAATAGTTGCAGCTTATCAAAGTGACTTATCAGATTCCAGTGAAAAAAGAAAATTGCCCTTTAAAGAGCAAAAAAAATCAATGAGACCATGCATATGTAACAAGAAGATTAAATGATATTACACAATAAATATACTTGAAAAAAAGAAGTTGAGGAAGATCAATTGAAAGTAAATTTTGATATAAGGGGAGATTCACAATACTACATTGAGCAGTTTAAAATTGTCAACATAAAGCATATCAATCAAATTGTTTGATATTTAAGCAAATACTATGGGATGATATTGCATCGTAACCAGAGATCAGAGAGAAGAAACATGACATTGAAGAAAAGAGAAAAAAAAACAAGGAAACTGGCAAATCAAACGATAGACTGCCACATGCACCAACAACCCAGGCATGTTAAAGGACGCAATCAACAAATTGAACCATTAATTTTTCCTTGCTTGATATATCAAGAAATTTGGTAGCTTCCAAGGCAATTTATCTTTAGCAGTCCTTTTGCAATGGGTGTCAGGGATCCCAAGGACGGGTATACACTAGCAGGCGTGAGAGGGCGTGGCCCTTAGCATATATCTGGGCAATTTGGCTACAAAGGAATAAGATCATGTGTATGCCAAGAATGTAAGCTATCGTGCGAAAACAATGTTTGGGGAATGGAGAAAATATTTGTAATACTGTAGCTCCTTGGTGCCAGTGGATGTGCCGGTTTATTTCCTCCTGACCTTGTTTTAATCTTCTGTCCTTGTTTTAAAACATGCTGTAATCTTTAAATGAAATCTCTGGATGATTACCATCTTGCTAATCATCATTTTTCACCTAAAAAAAGAGTTGACCAACTGCGGCAGATGTAGTTGAGGTTCTGGACCAGATATCTGATGTAGTCATGATGATCTCCTAAGAGGAACTTGGGAAATTGGGCTTGTGTAATGGCAGAGCAGAGGAAAATTTTAGAGAAGAAGAATAGGGAGCAACGCCTTAACAAATGGTTTTGGGAAATTTCAAAGCTTTTAAACATTGGAAACATAAATAATGAATCATTATCATCTTTTCTGAGAGGGATATCTTCATAATTTCAAAGGACAGAATCCAAGTTAAACTAACCATTGAGAATTTTAGATCACATTACTCAAATATATTTTGACAAAGAGAATCCAATTCATATTTACAATTTTCAAGTTAGTGGTTCCGCAAATTTAAATTTCTTCTCTTGTCATCTCAAGACCAGGCCTTGAAGCTTCAAAAAATATATAGTCTTTAGCAGTAACAACATGTGAGAGAGACAATTCCAGTGAAGAGTCGACATTTGAGAGAGACAATTCCAGCTGTTCTTCTAATCTTGTAGTAGTACAGTTTTATTCTATCAATCAATCAAAGAGGCCCCATAGGGCTTCTATGTAGGTAAACATATGGTTCCATTCCTTTCTGTCATTAATCAACAACTTTGTGTTTACTTGGAATATTTTAAGTGACTATGCATATAGAGAACATGAGAACCTGACATTTGATTAATCAGATTTTTTTATCCTAAATTTTACACTATGTAAATATTAAAAAAAGGGTGAACTGAACATACTCCATCATTATATGTATATCCTTAATGTTTATCACTTTTATTTTTTGGTTTACAAAAGTGTTAGGATCTCTGCACGAGAGAAATTATGCACCAAAGAACGAATCAAGAATTTAAGGTGACGTAAAGTTTTATTTAATGGAGATTAATACAAAATTGGAAATATGGAGAAATACGTTGGAGTCAAAGGATTTTCGTTTAAGTAGGAATAAAACAGAATATATGCATAGCAATTTCACAAATAAACAACTTAGAGACGATTTGGAAGTTAGGCTAGGGGAGGATATAATTCCTCAAGTGACAAAGTTTAAATATTTAAGATCAATTGTAAGACAAGATGGTGAGATTGATGATGATGTTAATCATAGAATTCAAGCTGATTGGTGTAGGTGGAGGAAAGCCACTGGAGTTCTTTGTGATAGAAAAGTATCCAATAAAGTTAAAGGAAAATTCTATCGTACTGCTATAAGATCGACAATGTTATATGGTAGTGAATGTTGGTCTATGAAGAGACAACACGAACGTAAAGTGAGGGTAGCCGAAATGAGGATGTTGAGATGGATGTGTGGTCATACAAGATTAGATAAGATTAGGAATGACCATGTACGTGAACGAGTCGGAGTGGCTCCTATTAGTGAAAAAATGGTAGAGAATCGTTTGAGATGGTTTGGTCATGTTCAGATAAGACCATTAGATGCACCAGTAAAAAGAGTAGATCAAATAATCTGAAGTCCGATTAAAAGAGGGAGAGGGAGGCCAAGGTGGACACTTGGCGAACTAATAGAGCAAGATCTATTGGTGAATAATATACCGAAAGGTTTGGTTACTAATAGAGCGGAATGACGTCGTTTGATCCACGTAGCCGACCCCACGACTTTGTTGTTGTTGTTGAAAACAAAAGAGGATTACAAGTCATTGCTTTTTGTTGAAGTTCAAGAGAGTTTCCAATTAAGATAGGATTCAAGACATTATTAGAAGAAATGATGCCCAAATATCATCAGTCTAATATAAGTACAACCCACCTGCTGACCACTAATTGCTTATTCTCCTTCTGAAAATCATACGCTTTTGCGTTTGTCAAAACCAACTCAAACGTATTGTTTAGTTGGTATTTTTTTTCCTCCTCCTACATATGACTTCAATTATCCAGGTAAATTATGCCATCCATTCTAAATTATTTTTGTAGTGGGCACAAGTGAATATTAATTCTCTAAAAATAACATGAAAGAATGAGTAGTCCAACGAGGACTGCAAAGCTGGAACCCAAAAAACAAAAAACAAAGGAAAAGAAAAAAGAGCTTGCACGCGCTGTCCGGGAGGCTGAACGCGTGCTGTGCCCGCGAGCGAGAGTTGTGCTAGTCGCAGGCACCCACACGCACAGACAACCGTGGCAGCGTCGCCTGAGCAGGCGCGGGCATCCGAGCGCAGAGCCCGCTTCGCGCGAGGCGGCGCCCCAGATCCGGAGTCGAGAACAACGGAATGAAGAACGTGGATGTGATAAGGGAGAAGGAGATGGAGAACGACGATACCTTCCGACGACGGCACTGGCGACGAGCGGAACGTTGAGGGGAGTTCGCACAACTTCGCTGTTCCGTTTCGGCAAAGTTAAAAGCCACCGCCGAACCGAGTTAGGTTTTTAGTTTTTACCCTGTTTTTCTAACTTCTATTCGAACCGGGCGATTTATGTTTAATATAAACCGCGATTAGACCGGTCTTAACGGTCTAATCCGTCGTCACCGTTTTAGTTGCCGCCTTTGTCGAATGCCGGGTGATATATAAAATGTCGCGATGGTCTTCCCCTATTTAACCATTTCCACGAACAAGCCAGCGAAAGAACGTTGTGGACTCCCATTTCCGGCGGTGCAGAGAGAATGTTTTCGGAGATTCAACCGGAACGTCGGCAAGATCTCGACTTTAACAGGTTCGTTTCGTTATTATCGCGTCATTGATTACTTTGGCTTTCTTTGATGTTTACTTTGTGGTGCCTGTTTTTTCCTGAAAGAATCTTGGTGATGTATTTGATAATGTTTGAGATTGACTTTTGTTTTCTACCAAACTTGGCGAATTTTCTTGGTTTTGTATTTTAATATCGGAAACGTGACTCCTTGGAGATTTTGTGTTGTCAACGAGTGGTTGTCAAATTATTTAAACTTTGGACTCAACGGGATTTGAAAGAAAAACTGTTTATTGCTTCTCTGATCGTAATTTCCTTGACCTTGGCACAAAGGTTTCCATGTGTTTGGATGAATTCAGAAGCTCTGATCGTTGTACTGATGGTGCTTGTTCTGATTGCCGACTGGATGTGTCAATGGCCAAAGCAGCTACGCCAACCATGTAAGATTAAAATATGTTCTATTTTGTTATTAAATGGAGAAATATATTAACTAGCACGAGTGGTCAATACAGTTAATTTCTGACCATCGGACCAAAATATGCCATTTATGGTCGAAACTCCCAAATGAGTCAAAAAAATCACCACTCTATAAGTTTTGCAGTATGTATGTCTAATCTCAAAGTTACCAAAAGTGGAAATCATGATCCAGATGTCTTGCACAATGTTCCAGAGTCTCCACGGACATCGAATTCCCTTTCAGAAAAATGTTAACAAGCAATTAGAAATCCTACTCACTATGAATGCAATGAAGATAAAAAAGTTGGCATCCTTCTGGCCCTCACCTCAAGCAAAGTCCGGATCATATCGCAAGGCACCTGCATGGAGAAAATATCTATTAAAATCCCGGATTATAAAACCAGCACCGCTTGTTTCCATCATTAGAAATTGATACTTCAGTTTAGAAAAGTTAAGGTAGTAGCAATTCTTGGTGCATCTAGTTGCACAAAGGTTGTAACTTTATAATCTACTTACAGATGCAAGCATGACTGAGTTGTTTGAATTGCGAACATTGACAATGGCAAGGTCATACCAGCTTTGGGATTTATTCATCGTTTACATGTAACCCATAATGATGACTTTCTTCAAATTGAAATTTCCATGGGTACATAGCGTATCATGTGGTAACTTCATGGAAGAAAAAACGATTTAGCAACATGAACATTTAAATTTCTGATTAAATTGCAGACGTCTTGAGCAGATTCATATGCATAAACTAAAAGCTTCGTGCAGGATCATGTTTCTAATATATAGCAGAAAAAATGTGCATTTGATTGGTTGCTTTCCTCTTTTTGATTTTTTCTTTACCTTTTGATACCATTGTATACAAAGGAATTCCTCTAAAAGAGGTATACCAAAGTAAAGATTTCCATCCATTATAAAAGATTTTTGACATGCTTTCCCTAATTTTTAACTGTCTCGATTATATTTTATACCATTTTTATTGATGATCAATTTTTAATTTTGGAAACTAACGTGAGGGTTGTGGAAGCAGCCATGTCGACACAATCAGAGGAGTTGGATGCACTATCTCAAAAGGACTTCGCAGACAATAAATATTTGAGAATTGAGTCCTTCTCAGAAGAGAAGGACATGGGACTTGTGTCAGAGACTGGTTGTCTCTCCATAATTGTGCTTGGTGCTTCAGGTGATCTTGCCAAAAAGAAGACATTTCCAGCTCTCTTTAATCTTTTCCGGCAGGTTTGTGTTATGTTGATTAACCGTTCAAATTCAGTAGGATGACTATGGTGGACTATTATTAATTGATAAAATGCAAAATAGCTCATTTTCATGGCATATCAGACTGTGCAGTTGTGGTCCTCATACTCTACTACTGTAGCTGTTTAAAAAAGAGACTAATTTGCAGTTGATGATATATATGCACCAGGCTGCACAATCAGAATAAATCTTTGAAACAATCATCCAACTAGTACTTTTGTTCCCAACTCGGTCACGAACTTTATTTTATAACTTAGAGGTTATCCATCTTTGGTCATTCTAACCAGAGATAGAAGGTTTACCAATTAAAATGTTGATGTGACATACGTTAGCATTTTCTTTGTCCTCCACGTTAAATTAAAAGTTAATAAAACAGTAAAAATATTAAAGCAAAAAAAAAAGGGGCAGCAACCCTGTAAAGGGCTGTTGCCCCTCCTTTAGGGTGATGTCGCCCCTTGCGAGCAATGGAAAGGGGGCAGCTACCTCCCCCTCTCTTCTCCAGCCACCAGGGAGGGGGCTGGACAACCCCTCTCCACGTCTCTCAGGGAGAGAGCCAGCCCCCATCCTCCCTCTATCTCTGCGCACAGGAGAGAGGAAGAGGGGTGCAACCCCTCCCCCCATCAAAGTTGGTGGAGGGAGACACACTTGATGCACCAGAAAAGATCAATGCTTGACATGCCAACTAAAGCACTGCAATGTACATACTTACACAGACCCTCTCAGAACTCCAACTCATGGCTTGGGGAAGATTGTTTTTTATGTATTACATTATCCTTATAATCATACGCTTAGCTCCCAAAATTTTAGCTAATGGTTTTAAGTTTGCTATTTCCATGTCAGTCTGCAGCTATATTTATATGTCATTTTACTTGCAGGTTCATAGATGCCCATAAGGATAGTAAAAATGTCTAGTCATCAACTTCTTTAAAGCATTTTCTTTCTATGTTTTATATAAAATTCAATTTTGTTTTGTTGGTTCTTTCAATGATCTAAATGACTATCAGTTGTTAAAGGTCTAGCAAATCCTTATCACCTAGCACAAGTCACTGTGGAATGTTACACTGCACAAGATCGATGTTGAGGAAATTACAACTTTTCTAACGAGTCCAAGAAGAGGTTGATGATTCGATGCACCATCAAAAGCTTGATAATGTAAAAAAATCTACCGAGGAAAAGTACAAAACCACACACCAAGTAAATTTGATAAAAAAAAACTAGAGGCTCTACTTGTAGATCGTTACAATCAATTTTAATAAATGGGAAACCTGAAATATATAATAAAAGACAAAAATGCAACTCCAAATTAATTAAGAATCCTAAGGCAGCAAAACTATGACGATTCTAGGACTCCTTGTCCTACATCAGGCAGCAATATAAAATAATGTATTAACAGCTTGCAACTTTCATATAATGTCGAATATTTGTGATATATGCAGTTGTCCACAATTTGTGACTTTGGACTTTATTTTAATGAAGGATAGAAATGAAATTGATCCTAACGCATAAACTACTTATCCGAGAATTTTCACACTGTGTGAGTTAACTTTAGTTCTGAGTAGTCTTAGTTGCCTGAGCATTTGAAACTTTCTTTATCATTTATATGTTTAACTATTTATGACATCACCAGGGGTTCCTACAAGTTGACGAAGTCCGCATATTTGGTTATGCTAGAACAAAGATTTCAGATGATGACTTAAGAGAACGCATCAGTGGGTAATATTTTAGTAGTCAAAGAAATTCCATACTGAAGCTTAACTTTTCCAGAATATTAATAAGTGTTACAAATCTATTGAAGTTCTTATTTGAAGTCTGGGTTGTAGTCAATAATAGAGTTTTGGTTAGACCAAAGCAAACCATTAAACAATCACTTTGTAAAAAAATAAAAAAAACTTTTCCATTTTCTTTTTGTTACTTCTCTTAAACTATGTTTCTTAGTGACTTGCCTTTCTTAGTATTTACCTTACAGTTATCTTAGACAAGGAAAAGTTACTTCGACTGAGTTTTCACTGGATCTATCAAGGTTTCTGGCACTGGTAATCAGTTAAACTTCCTGTGTACCTCATATTTTCCTGTAAATATGGTAACAGAGGCCATTTATACTTCACAGATAAAATATGTTAGTGGGGGCTATGACAGTGCAGAAGGATTTCAATTGCTCGACAAGGAAATTTCTGAGCATGAAGCATCAAAAAATAGTCAACCAGGAACATGGCGCAGACTCTTTTACCTTGCACTTCCACCTTCTGTTTATCCTTCTGTCTGCAAAAAGATACAGGGTTACTGCATGAATAAATGTAAGCTTAGACACATGTAACTAAACTAGGAAGGCTTCAACTACACCAAGTCTGTTATGAATTTTCATATTCGGATTTTTTTGGTTATTTATCTTCAAATATCATAATCTATTTGTAGTTTCTTGCAACAGCTCAGACTGTATGTCGCTTTATCCTCGAAGTTTGGCACTTGCCACCTACTTTTATTAAAGAATGAATAGAAAATTGTGGACTTTAGTGTTTCATTAATTAATTTTATTTTATTAGGAGCTTGATATATTTTATGTTTTTGTAGATATTAGCTGGTCTGAAATGCTAAATTTCTTTGTTTTCATGTGACTATCGTTATGTATTTAGTATCTCAGGATCCGTATCTATGTTTTTCTCAGATGTTAAGTTTCAAAGCATGAGTTTACTTTTACTTTTCTAATAAATATCATATTGTTCAGCTGATTGCAGAGGGTGGACACGAATTGTAGTAGAGAAACCTTTTGGCAAAGATTTGCAATCTGCAGAACAGTTGAGCGCACAACTTGGGGAATTGTTTGATGAACAACAGCTTTACCGAATAGATCACTACTTAGGAAAGGAGTTGGTTCAGAACTTGGTACTTGTCTATAACTGGCCAGTTAAAGGATCATTTTAAATTATCTGTCCATGATTCCTTCTTTATCTGATATGCAGCTGGTGATGCGCTTTGCTAACCGTTTTTTTCCTGCCTCTTTGGAATCGTGATAACATCGATAACATACAGGTAACTTCTTTTGAGTGGTACTGATTTAATTAAAGGGTTATGCTTATGTTATCACACTCTCAATGATGTCTGATGATATACAGACATCGTCCTCTATTTCTTTAAAAAAAATTGATGATCTTGTATATTACTATGTACTGCAGCATAAAAGAATGACAATGGTAATATTAGCTAATATAATGTTGATCGTAGCACTTCCCTATTGACCTTCAATTCTTCTTAATTTGGGCAATGAATGCTGCATTATCTAGGATAAAGAGTCTCTGTTACTTCTACTGAGAACAACTATGGATCCATACAACCAATACCAAGTGCCAATGATGAAAAGAGATTTTCTCTCACTTGTATTTTTTTCTTTGACCTGAACTGATAAAACATAAAGCTTCACCTAAAAGGCAATGTCCATATCTGATTTATACACTTAAAAATGGATATAAAAAAATATGGACGTGGAACTTGTAATGCGTCACCTCTTAAGACTAACTACTGTTCTTAGATTGTTTTCAGGGAAGATTTTGGAACCGAGGGACGAGGAGGATATTTTGATGAATACGGGTATGTTTACTCTAGGAATTTCTAAAACAAGATGTTGTCATCTCATTAAATATTTTAGTATCCCTAATGTTGAATAGATCTTTCCACTCTTGCTTTTGTATGTGTGAAATGGGCTTATGCATCTGGATCCAATATTTTTTGGGGGGATTTTTTTTTCCATGCAAATTTTCTACATGATGTCTATTCGTGTAACTATTTTTTTGGCTGCTACTTTTTCCAAGTGAAGTTCATCTCCATTTTGCAGTGAGCTGATGCTTTCACAAATCATTGCGAATAAGTTTTTGGCCAATGCTCTTTATCAATATTCATTATCGTCTTAACATGATGCAACCTAGTTTGCTCATTGTTTTTACTTTGTTGTGCATCCAACTTATGTGACTAAGCTTACTAATGATAAAAATAATTATGTGAGTTGAATTTTTGGTAATTAATTTTTATTTTTTTTGCAGAATAATTCGAGATATTATTCAAAACCATTTGCTCCAGGTAACGGAAACCAGGAAAATCCTTAGTTTGGTCTGTAGTTAGCATGATGCAGCAATGATTTTGTTACATTTATTCGTGCATCCATCAATATAAGCTGCTGCAGGCCTCTATCAGAATAATGCAATCAGATACATTTCATGCGTGTTCCCCATCCCACCCATTACTTGTTTTCAAATTGTCTGCAGTGAACACAATTGAATGTGAACCAACACTTGCAGTAAAATACATAATGTACTGCATGAAGAAAATTTCTGATCAAACTAATTTTTATCACCAGCTTCATCATGGTACTGTCAGTTTCAAATTGTTTAAGCTAGAGTTACTTCTAATTGCAATATCATACATGATAGCTCTTTCTTTATTATGACGAAGTTGAAATCAAAATTGTAGTAGCAGCTACTTTAGAACAATGCTTGAACTGTTATTTTGAGGGGCAAAACATAAAATTGTTTATCACATTTCTGGTTTCATTTCTGCAGGTTCTTTGTTTAGTTGCCATGGAGAAACCTGTTTCTCCCAAACCTGAGCATATACGGGATGAAAAAGTGAAGGTGAATTACTCATTTTATGCAGTGATAATATCCTTTCTGTCTTGTGTCCCATGAATAAATAATCATTCTTATTTACCAAAAAAATACACCATTTGCTTGTGATCATTTTGAAGTTTTCATCTTAATTTGGCCTAGTGTACACTGTTGGAGAACATTAAGAAAAGAAAATTGTGGTTTTCTGTAGTTTCATATTATCCCACATCTCAGGTCCTTCAATCTGTTTTACCAATAAAGTATGATGAGGTAGTACTTGGACAATATGAAGGCTACAAAGATGACCCAACAGTTTCTGACAGTTCAAACACCCCCCCTACTTTTGCAACTGTTATTTTGCGCATACACAATGAAAGATGGGAAGGTATGTCTTAAACTTAATTACAAGTATTATTTTCATATACACAACATCCAATATAGGTTAAGATTGGAATGAATTTAACAAGTCTGTGGTATTTCGAATCATTATGTTACTTTTTTGCTCATATCTCCAATAATCAGAAACTATATTTGTAGGTGTTCCTTTTATACTGAAGGCAGGAAAAGCTCTAGATTCAAGAAAAGCGGAAATTCATGTCCAATTTAAAGATGTGCCTGGTGATATCTTTAAATGTACAACCTTTTGCATATTAATATTCAGACATCTCTTGTAAGCTTTTAAGTTGCATGTGAAGACCGCTGGTCTCATTGTGTGACAACAATAGATATAGTCTGTGTGCATGTTCTTGTGAATGATTCATATTTATTGTTCTAAACACTTTTTCATGTGTTATCACAAAGGCAAGAAGCAAGGAAGAAATGAGTTTGTCATACGCCTCCAACCATCAGAAGCCATGTATATGAAACTAACTGTAAGTGCTTATTTGCAGTGGAACTGTTGTTTCTGACTTGTTAGTGGTGTCACATTTTGTTTGTTTTCGCTATGATGAATGGATATTAACAATTTGAATGAAGGATTACACATTTTCTCTTGGCTAGATTCAATGCATGATTTCTTTCAGCGATAAGAATAGAGCTTGAGCCTTTGATTTGATATCAACAAGGATAACAAGGATCAGGTATTCAAATGTAACAGTAAAGTGAGGGTTGTGCAACAATTCAATGGAATGAATAACAAGTACATTTTAAGAGTAGTGGTATTTATATCTAGCAATTTCTGATTAACATGGAAAATGTATTGTCTGTCATATTTGTTTTTATCTGTTTACATCCAATGTTAGATTGAAAGGATGATGGTTATGAATTAACCTTACTGTGGTCGGTTTATCATGTGATCTGGTTTGCCATCCTGAATATTTGCATATTTGTGTTACTAATAACCTAGTCCCTGCCAAACTTTATTTCCCTCTCCATTATTGGTTTTATCAGTTATTACATATGATAGCAGCATGACTTATTGTATATTTGCTTGTGCAGGTAAAAAAGCCCGGACTGGAAATGTCAACTATACAGAGTGAGCTAGATTTGTCTTATGGCCTGCGCTATCAAGATGTCAAGATTCCAGAGGCATATGAGCGTTTAATCCTGGACACGTATGCTTAACATCCTCTTTTGACACTGTATTTTGATAATGACCTTCTTCCGCCCCCTTAGTGTGGAACTATGGATGTCATGTTGCATGCTAATATGTTCCCGTTAACATCTTTTTATCTAAATTATCAACACTTCTAAATAAATAACTCAACTCCCTTAAAATAAAAAAAAACAATAGAGAAGCTTAATAACCTTGGCCTTTGTTGTCAATCTACTCGAGTCTTGCCATAAGCATAGTGGGGCAGGTACCCAGCACAGAATTATCACTTGGGGATGGATACTGTATGGAAGTGGTGGCAAGCATTTCATTAGAACATGGTGGCTGTAAACTTTCTGGAATTCTCATTCAGTCAACTCATCAGATGGCATATAGTAATTGTCATTGTTTGGACATAGATATCCCATCCTAGGCTAGTTTGAAGTTGTAAAAACCTTCTGAATTCGTTTCTGAAAACTTTTGTCTCATTGGTGACACTTATTTTTGGTTGCCTTCCGAGTTTGTTATTTCATCCTGTTGTACCAGTTTATTGTTTGAGCGAAGACTTTGATCCAATGGTTGCTTTTCCCAAGTTATATACACGAGTTTCATTAATGTAACAGACTATCTTGAACTTGTCAATCTCATCATATTTGTTTCACTCGTGACCCTTTCTTTTTTCTCATGTTACTGGTATCTGAACCTTTATCCTTGTTTTCACCCTTTCGGAAAAAAGGAAACACATACATGTTTTCTAATCATTATACATAAAACAGTGGTCATGTGCAGGCAACTAACACATCAGATTCATTGTCTGCAGGATCCGTGGAGATCAGCAACACTTTGTGCGCAGAGATGAACTGAAGGTTTACAGCAATTTGATGAAGCCTAATTATTTCTGAATGACCTTCTTCAAGTTCCAAGTCGTCGTGCACTCCGAAAATTTTGACTTAACTGAATATGCAACATTGATGTTTTCAGGCCGCATGGGAAATCTTCACTCCGTTGCTTCACAGTATTGATGAAGGAGAACAGAAACATTTTCCCTACAAACCAAGCAGCCGTGGTCCGGCGGAGGCAGATGAATTGCTCGCTCGCTCTGGTTGTGTGCATACACATGGCTACGTATGGATACCTCCTTCTCTATGAGACTCTTTGCTGTGTGTCCCCGGTTGCATTCTTCTGCATAAAGACGTCATTTACAGCGCGTTTGCTGGGAAGATTGTGAAAATTGAAGTTGTTGCTTCGTATGGGTTGCCGATATTTCATGTTCAAATAAGAAAGCTTTTGTTCGTGTTTCTGAAGGAGTTTTTGCACGTTTAAACAAACCAAAATAGAATATTTTCACACTTAAAAATTCCATTTCCCCTCGCACTCTGGTTTTTACAAAAAAATTTATTGGAAAAATTATTGCTGCATACGGCATTATCATATATTTGCATCGGAATTCGCAGTTTTTTCAGTTCACTTTTAGTTGCTAACAACCATAATAGCTTTCTTGTGGACTACAAATAAAATTCAAGAATCGGAAATTTTAGCGGCCCACAAATGCTTACATTAGACGGACTCAGTACAATGTAGTTAGTCACTTCTTAGTTGATTAACTGCATAATACTTCCTTTCTATTTTTCTTTTTTCCTAAACTCAACATTTGGGCAACTCACTTTTTATTTTTTATTTAATTTAAAAATAGCACAAATTTTAATTCATCGGGTATCTTAATATTTATTTTGTGACAGTATAGACAAACTATCCATGAAATATAGAGTAGTACAAAATGTTAATAGCAAGTGCTTCAATCCTGAATGGTGACCCAATCTCACAACACATCTTGAGCTGCTTTCGTATTTGGAAACAAGTGTTAGAAAATATTTCTGTTCTGATTTGCGGAAAGCATGACAAATTCATGCACACACACTAAGAGCAGCTGCGACATCAGTAGCGTACCAGAAGCATGAAACTAACGATGTGAATGTTCGCAGCCAGAGAAAGAACACAGGCATGGAGGGCCGTGTCATAATTTAAGACATCAGATCTCTATCAGCAAAAAATCTATGTTATGTTCCTTTCAGTTTGTTCAACAGTGATCAGCAATCAGCATCTCAATAATCTTCCGTAGAGCTGGCGCACTTGAAACACAATTCTGGTCTGCAAAACACGACCGTCCTTCCTCTGCTGCTCTGCAAAAGTTGTCGATCAAGTGGCACCTTGTCAAGAAATGGAACGCCCAGCTCCCTGCACATCTTTGCAGCTCCACCTCCACTGCTATCAAATACTTCGCTGCAAGAAATCAGAGACAGCAAGTCAGGAGCATTGATTCTGATATAATCCAGAACCCATTCTGTGACATCACTCTCTTCTCCCGATTCATCGTCGGGCTTGATGAACTTGAAATCAGATATCGACTGCCTCAAGCCGCTCATGTTCTCAAAGGACTTCGATGCCAACCTTTTTACAAAAACTAATCCCCTTCCGAACGTCTATCAAAGACACCTGCTGTGGGGTTGTCACAATGATGGCACCATCAACGCCTGTGGTCTGCAGAAATTGTACTATCGAAATGTTTTCGCCCGACGTCCCAGGTGGAGTATCCACGACGGGATGATCGAGCTCCCCCCAGTCCACGTCCTTCAGAAACTGCTTGATGAGCCCATTCTTTCGAGGACCACCCCTCAATATGGCAGCTTCGTCAGGGTGTGAGAGCAAGAAACCTGCAGACATGACACCAAGGTTCGATTCAACGTATACAGGTGACCAGCCAGAATTGCTTTGGTGGTGAACGTCCTGTCCTTCGAGTCCCAACATCTTGGGGATGCTGGGCCCGCAGATGTCTATATCAAGCAAGCCAACCTGGTACTTCATGCCAGCCAGTGCAAAGGATAGCTGATCCGAGAAGGTGCTCTTGCTGACTCCACCCTTCCCAGAAAGAACCAATATTTTATGTTTGATTGCCACAGTCCGTTCAGCAATAGCCATCAAGTCTGCCCGTGAAAAGAAAAAGAAAGATGGTTAATTAGGATGAAAGAACTCTGTCAAGTATATGACGAAAAGCAGGCATAGGTTTTTGGTTGACTTGAACACGGTAATGGCGGCACTCATTTCTATTATTTTTACATGTATAATGGAGACAAACATCATCAATTTTCAGCTTTCTGTTGAACTCTCCACCATGTCGACATCTCCTACAGCCGAATTGTGCTGAAGCAGCAATGTCGTCTTCTTCTTCATAATTGCAGACATGTCAGTTTCTGTTTTAGTTCATAGCCGTGTTGCTTTACCATTTTATTCTTCTTATATCATTCCCTGATTAGTATAAGTAGTCTAATAGAGTGTGAGTTGGATAGTGTTGTTGTTGTGAACTTTACTCATGGAATAGAAATTTCTTCCTCTGCTTTTCTTCCCCAAATTTCTCTTCCTTCTTCTATGTTTCCGACGAGTGTTCGGCGAGGCATCCCGGAGCTCAGATTCTTGACATGGTATCAGAGCGAGGTTCTCGTCGATCCTCTTAAGCTCCTCCTCCGTTCGCCGCTGCCGGAAGCTCATCTTCAAGCTCGTCGTCGTTCGGTGAAACACCACGGTCTATATGGCTCCAAAAAGTCCCGGCCAGCGACGATTTGTCCATGGTAGATGCTGATCTGGTCTTGGCCGACGAGTTCTGGTTGAAGTCTTCATTGTGCGCTGCTGCAGATCTGCAACCGATCGGAGAACAGCCAACAGGTGTTCGATGGAAAGCCTGGACGAGATCTTCATTTGTTGTATTCATGTTCCAGTCATTCTGTGTTTCTTTCATGAATCCTGGTTGTGTTCTTATCTTGTTCTTCTCATTTGAGTCTATCGTTCTTGTTCTTCATGTGTTTCTTTCATGAATCTTGGTTGTGTTCTTATCTGGTTCTTCTACGGGTCTGATCTTTGTTTCTTCTTTGAGTTGAGGATGGAAGACATGTTGTCTCCGATCATCCTCAGAAACCCTCGATTTCTTCCTTTGATGATTCTTTGGCTCTACGATTGTTGCCGATAATTCTGTGATTCAGCAATCATCGTTTGTAACTTCGTTTCTTCCATGGCTCTACGATTTTTGTCAATTTCAGTTTTCTCCCAATGGCACTACGTTGGTCGTCAAATAGAGCGATCTATGTTTTCAAATCAATGGCGCTACGTTGGTCGCCGAACAAGTCATTCTTCGATTTGACGATCTTCATTTGCAAATCCAGTTTCTTATTTCTTTGTGTCGCACTGTCGGTTGTCCACGTGCGTCTTCGTGTGTGTTGAAGTTTTATTTCTCTGGTTCACCGAGGTCGGGAGTTTTTGTCTCCGATCGTCCTCTAATCTATTGGTTCTTTGAGATGTCGAGGTCGGGAGTTTTTAACTCCGATCGTCTTCTGAATTCTGATATGTTACTTCTTCAGGTTCTTTGTTCGAGTCATAGTCGTTTCTTATTTTGTTCTTCTTAGTCCTTCATTGTCTTACTTCTTACAGATCCTTTCTCAATTTTTTATCCAGTAGTTGTAGAGTTCTTTGTCCTGATTGATTCACTGTTTAGTATTGGAAATTGCTAAAGATGTCAGTGATGTAGAAATCTAAGTAATTGTAGCTGAGATGCCTGATATTACACTAAGATGTGTAAGTCGAGAGGAGGTTGCACTAGATGTTGCTCAGAAGCTATACAAGATGTGTGCTAATTGTTGTCAAAAGGACTGACTAGTTGGGATCCTGCGTCTGTGGATTTCCTGCATGTTCGATGATCTACCGTGGAAGATATTCTCAAGATGGATATTCAGCTTGAGGGGGTGAATATATAGCAAAGGTTGTTCGGTGCGAATATATAGCAATATGGTGATTGTTCTGCTGTCACAGTAATGGTTCAGATTGTTTATGAGGGATTCATGGAGGAGGCAATTTCTATCTTTCATGTTTTGTTCTGATGATGTACTTGATGTTTCCCTGCTTCTTCCTGAGAACTGGCTTGCCTTGGTTGCTTCTCAAGCCTGCAACTTATGTGTTTGATGAAATGCCTGATAAAGATATTATCTCTGAAGTCAATTATCAGATCTCTTTGCTGCAGTAACTACCTTTCATGTCTGTACGTGTATTGGATCATTTTATGGATTTGCATATTGCTGTTGTGAAAGGGAAGATTTCAAGGAATGATGGTGGTAAAGAAGCAGAGAAGATTTCAGCTTCTGCAATTTCCTTTTGATGCACCATCAAATTCAAGAATACATGTCATCTGCAGGAAATTTATGAAGCACTGGTCTTGCATGCAGACTTCCTAGTTTGAGAAGTTTGTTTGATTGCCCAGAACTGGAACCAGATTCAATTTATTTGACTGCTGATTAGTACATCAAACCAAGGGCGATTTCAGCTTCTGCAATTTCCTTTTTTGATGTTCGGTGAATTATTTTTTACTGTCGACGTGTTGTCAATCTAAGCAAGTTGGTATCTGTTCGTCAATTGATCAAGGCCTCTCAGGAATACCAACTTGAGGGGACATGTTGAACTCTCCACCACGTCGACATCTCCTCTGGCCGAATTGTGCTGAAGCAGCAATGTCGTCTTCTTCATAATTGCAGACATGTCAGTTTCTGTTTTAGTTCGTAGCAGTGTTGCTTTACCATTTTATTCTTCTTATATCATTCCCTGATTAGTATAAGCAGTCTAATAGAGTGTGAGTTGGATAGTGTGTGTTGTTGTTGTGAACTTCACTCATGGAATAGAAATTTCTTCTGCTTTTCTTCCCCAAATTTCTCTTCCTTCTTCTACGTTTCCGGCGAGTGTTCGGCGAGGCATCCCGGAGTTCAGATTCTTGACATTTTCCCATAGTTAGCAAGTTATTTTCTAATTGGTTGCGCCATTGCATCTTACATAAAATAGAAGGATAACTTGAACTGTGTAAAATCACAAAAAATAGTAAAAAGAATATTAGTAACTCAAATTTAGACAAATCACCATAATCCATTGAATTTTCGACAATTGGATCTCTTATCACCAAAAGTTCAGGATGAAGAAATGGAACTCTGGGAGGGAATGCAACAACAATTTCAGAATCCCCGAAGGAGACAGCCAATAGAAGATAGCATCCAATATAGCAGAGAGAGCAAAATGAGCAAGTGTCGTGGCAAAAGTCAACCAAAAGTTCACAAAATCACATTTTTATTGTGTATGAAGCCACAAAATTGAACTTTATGGGTCTGTTTGGTATCAGAATTAACCAAGAACAAAAGCTTTATTCTGGAACAATTAGCCAAACAATGTTTTTTGGTATCTATGAGTCCCACTTATAATCATGGCGAGAACAGCAAAAAGCAAGAGCAATTAAGTTCATGGCGAAGGCTCGAACTCGCTTGCTCTGCTGGAACAAAGATGAGGGGCAGCAGCTAGGTCAAAGCAATAATGTTCTGGGACAAATTTTTTTCATCCAAACAGGCCCTATGGAGGCCAAGATACCGGGATCAGGGCCCTTTCGCGCAGTAGCGCAAATCTGCTGATTGGGGCACCCTGCGCAGTTGTCCGACTTCCCTGCCAACTCCGATTCCGGCCCAGGGCAATCTGCAGGAAGACCATCAAATCACAAAGTTGAAGAGATGGAAAGAGTTGGAGACAACAACAACAAATAAAAAAAATGAGAACAAAGAGAAACGAATACTTCGACGACTTCCTATTATGGGTCGCAAGAAAACCGAGCTACACAACTATAAGAAAACTACGGATTTTCGATGAACAATTTTCGACGAAATAAAATTCTTTCTAATTTCGGTAATATTTTCCATGGTGACAAAAATCGTGAGTAAATTTCATTCAACTTTAAAATCATTTCAGCCACAGTCATGGCAACCGGTTATAATCATTAAACTAATAAATCGCTAACGTGACGCTGATGTGGATGCTTACATGACACCAAATTAGCATTTTCTCTCTCCTCCATGTCAGATTAAAAAAAATAAAAATTACCACGTCAGCATTTTTCTCTTTGCTCCATCCAAACTTTTCTTTTGTATCTACATGGTCATCCAAGCTTTCAAAACTTTCAGACAAGATCATTCAACTTTTCACATTTTCAATCGCGATCATGATTAAAAACTTAAAATAATAAACATAAAAAATAAAAAAATTGAACACACTTATACTATATTTTTTGGCACGACCCATTCATATCAAGCTGCCCAAACTTATATAACATTATGATAATTAATTATTTTTAGTTAAGGAAATAAAAAAAATAAAAAAAATTACACACTATTTATTTTTTTGCACTAAAATTTAAAATAATAAAAGATATTATAATTATAAAATAAATATATTTTTTTGTGCGATATTTCATCGAGGTTGAGTCAAATCGTAATGGCTCTCTAGCGGAGTGCTGAGCACAATCCGACATTCAGCAGATTGTTGAGCCAAATTATTAATTATCATAATATTAAAAATCAAAATTATTAGTTATAATAATATTATATAAAAAATCGTGTTTGGCTCAGCAACCCACTAGATGTTGGGTCGTGCCTAGCACCCCGCTGGACGAGCCATTACGATTTGACTCGGTATTATATAAAAATATCATAATATAATATGAAGATATAGTTGGTATGTTATTTTTTAAAATTTTTATTTTCTTAACTAAAAAATATTAATTATTATAATTTTATATATTTAGTACACATAAAAATTTTGGGCGGCTTGATATGAATGGGGTCGTGCCAAAAAATGTACTGAGATAGTATAAGTGACTTCAAATTTTTATTTTTTAGTTTTTTATGTTTATTATTTATTATTTTAAGTTTTTAATGATGATCGCGATTGAAAATTTGAAAAGTTAAATGACCTTGTCTGTAGGGACAGAGCCAAGACAGAAAGTTAGGGGGGACCAAAATATAAAGTGTGCAGATAAAAAAATGATATGTTGTATGTATAAACATATAATTATAAAAAATTAATCAAATTAACAAAGTGAAAAATTACTAGAAATAATGTATATTAAAACTAACTTATAATTATAAATTTTATTTATTTTAATTGATATATATATTTATTATTCATCATGCTTTTTTTTAATTTATCATGTTTATTTTGCAAGTTAAATTTTAAGATAAAATAATGTCATTATATTTCACATAATATATATATGAAGTAATTAACTTCAAATAATTAGATGAAGATATATGTAACTAATTGTTTAGCAGTTAACTAAGTAATTTGATTTGTTATAGAAAGAAATCACATATTACACTATAAATATTTTCATATATATTCATAATATTCTTAAGATTAGGAGGGCTATTAATATATCTTTTTAAGGAAAATTTGGTATATTATTATATATAGTATATTTCAAAAAGTTAGGAGGGGGCAACCATAGTTATTTTAAAAGATTATATAAAATATATCATTACATATATAATGTAATACAAAAAATTAGGGGGGGCCAAGCCCCCCCCCCCCCCCCCCCCCCCCCCCAATTACTATGTAGTTCTGTCCCTGCTTGTCTGGAAGTTTTGAAAAGTTGAATGATCATATAGATACAAAAGAAAAGATTGGATGAAGCAAGGAGAAAAATGTTGACGTGACAATTTTTATTTTTAAATCTGACATGGAGGAGAGAGATAATACTGATGTGGTGCCATGTAAGTATCCACGTCAACGATTTACTAGTTTATTGACTACAATCGGTCGCAATGACCTTAGCTGAAATGATTCTAAAGTTGGATGACCGTCGTGTTACAAAATGAAGTTGGATGACCTTTTTGGAAATGCTTCGTAAGTTGAATAATCATCACTGAAATTTACTCCAAAAATTCTCTGCCTTCAAAATTATAAGACATTTGTTTCATCGATAATTTTATTTTTAATAAAATATATAACATATAATATAAATTAATATTTTAATATTATTGCTATCGATGGATCCCCTTCAATATTATCAACTTCATCCGTCGATAATATTGAAGGCGTAATCTATCGGTATATTTTAGTAAAATATATAACATATAATATAAACATATTATTAATATTTTAATATTATTATTACCGAAAGTCCGTCCATCGATAATATTGATGATGCAAAAGTAATTTTATTTTTAATAGAATATATAAAATAAAAATTAAGCATATAATTAAAATATTTTAATAATATTATTATAGAAAATATTCGTCAAGAAAAAGATACCCATCGATAATAATATTTATTATATTCTATAAATACATTCCCCCTTCTCCCGCTCCCCTCTCTCTTTCCCTAGGACTGTGTGTTTAGATAACAGAACTTGGCTAACATGATCAGAACGCCACGTGAGCTCAAGTTCTCCATTGGGAGAACTCAAAGTTCTCATTGTGCCAAGCTCTCGCTTCCTTTTTTGCTTTTTTTTTCTTTCAACTCTTTCTTATATTTTAATAAGTAAAATATTATTAATTACTATTTAACCATAATATTATTCATTAAATTATTTTTATGTTATCTTAAATTATAATATTTTATTTATTAATATATTATCATTCAACTTATAAAATAATTCTTTAACTTAATATAAATATTTTTCATAAATTATAATATTAATAACATATGAAATAAAAAATATGACATTATTTTTCATAAATGATAAATTATAATATAAATATAAATATTTTTTAAATTATAAATTAATATATTAATAAATATTTTTCTTAAATTATTATTTTAACTAAACAAAGGCATAATATTTTAATTTACTATAATTTTATACCTCATAAAATAATAAATTATATTCTTAATTCTTATTTTTATCCAAACACCTATTAAAATTTATTTATCAAATTAATTTTTTAAATTTCTATCATTACATTTTTCATTCAAACTTCAAATATAAACATTTCTATCAAATCGATTAATTCTCGAGAACTTAAGGAGCTAAAAGTTCCTTATTGAAACTAGTGGTGTTAATCATACTAGACAACCCGACCCGTCCATTTTCCGGCCTCATAAGATAATGGGTGATCCCGTCTAATCCCGAACTCGGAGCCCGTCCGATTTTTTAATGAGCCCATGCTTGTATTAGGCAGACTAGATTATTTAGTCGTTTGCCCGATATTGGTAATTTGATATCTCTCTGATATCCGTCTGATAATTAATAAGTTGTCTGATAATCTGTCAATTAACTCGTTAAAATATTAGTTACATAGATATAAATACCGAGTTGCTATTAATAAAATATATAAATGAATCTTATAGCATATTGCGTAATTAATTTTCATGATGGAGAGAATTCTGCTTGGTGCACCATATGAATTAATATGTTAATACACTGCCATGATGGAGAGAATCCCATTAATATTGGACTGCATGGCATACTATGTCTTGAGTTAATTAATTCCAATAATCAATGATGAGAGGATTTTATGAAATTTACAAATCATAATTATTATGATTATGATTAATTTTTTTTTGTTGTGATTATATGTAGACAGATTTTGTGGCAACCACTATAAAAATGAGGTTACATAAGAATTTCAAATTCAAACATTGAGATTGATTACTTATAAATATCTCTCAAAATTTAATTTCTCTTCATCAAATTTTTCAATTTTCAATTAGTAGATTATAATTTCTCAAGGTTCATATATTGATGAATCAAGGTTAATTTCCACTTAAGAACAAATCTTTTATACCAACAAAATTTAGAGTTGAATCGACAATAATTATAACATATATAATGTGATTAGCAAAGAAAAAGATACATAATTATTATGTATAATTTAATAATACCAAAAATAGTTACACTAAGTTCTGCTAAGGATCTGTGATTAATTTCTGAGTTTCCAGAACTACATGAAATTCTTTCTATTCTCCTTCTCGTGAATAGTCTGACTGAGTTTTCTGAATATATATATATATATATATATATATATATATATATATATATATAGGCATCTCAACTTGTATCATGATTTTGTGTTGCCTCAGGAAAAAAAGGAGAAGAGAAGTCAGTTGCACCATTAATGCTTTTATTGGAAGAAAAATGGGTGTTTGTAAAGCCTCGGAAAACTTGACGACACATTCATGCTCTCTCGCCTAAATACAGCATGTAAACCAACGGTGGCTAGAAACTTCCGCTTGGCTTTCTTACCCATTGGGACATGTACAAGTACGTACGTGCTGCATGCATGAGGAGAGATAGAGGAGAGAAAGAGAACCAGCAGGAGAGGAGAGGAGATGGAGCGCAGTTACTCCGGGGGGCTGTCGTGGGCTGACCAGTGGGACCCTGCCCCTGATCCCCCACGCCATGGCGATGACTCGAAGAAGCGCAAGGACGAAGACAAGGGGAAGTCCCTGTGGAAGAAGGGTGGCGCCTTCAAGTGGTTCAAGGTGTTCCGTTCGAAGAAGTCTGACAAATGATTAGTATCTCTATTAATTTCATACTTTCTCTATGTATGCAAATTGCAAACTGTAGACTCTGTCTCTGTCTCTGTCTCTCTCTCTCTCTCTCTCTCTCTCTCTCTCTCTCTCTCTTCCCCCTCTTTTCATCTGTTGTATACGTAATGGCATGCGTTCTTCTGGTTTCTCCTTCCTCGCCCGTGTTTAAAGAAAAAAAAAGGATCGTGATTTGATGAATGATTTATTTTATCAATCTGTTATTGAATTTTTAAATTCTTGTCTTGATTATGATTTATGAAGTATGCAATTCACCACCACCAGATCAACAGCTTACTAAATCTGATTAATGTTTAACATTTCGAACTTAGTCTTGTAAGCATCAAACATACAAAAAAAAAAGTTAAATCTGATTTATTCAAATGAAAATGCGTATGGAGTATGTGTTTCTTCTTGTACATAAAGTTAATTTTCATAAAACCTTATCTGTGACAAGTTCGCTGTGATATTACATACGTATTAATACATATGCAAGTCACACAAAATGTACAGATATAATTTATTTATTATATATAAACCCTATATGGGTCTAATACAATACATTATGCATATAATTGAAATAAAGAGAACAAGGATGGTGCGGTGCAATAGCTTTTTTTAGTTGTGTTCAACCAGTTCAGTAGTGTGGTTTAGTGAGTTCGAGTTTTGTTCTAGAATTTCACGTTGTAGGGAATAGAATATTTGCTGAAATGTGACTGAGAAATAGAAAATGAAGACTTAAGCACGACTCTTGAGAATACTATGCCTTTTGCCTTTAAATTCAGGAGTTATGTAGCTCCCAACAATATTTCGTAATTAATAAATTTGATTCTATTTCATCTTTCACTCTTTAATTTATCCTTACGACGCCCAAAAAAAAGTAATTGTTAATTAAACTGATAGTAAATTTTAGTGAGATTCAAAAGTAAGAAGCACAATTGCACAATATTAAATTTTCTAAAATCGAGAACAAATTTATTATTATTTTTAGTCTACCAATCTAAAATCTAATAACATAAAGAGCAAGAAATCAAGATATTAATTAATCAATCTAAAATCTATTTTTGATAAATATTATAATCGTAACAAAAAAAAGTTATCTCAATATGGTAACACTTTTCATGTGTCATGGCACTTGCTTGGACGGATCTAGGCTTCCTCCACCCTTATGGCCTTTGGCATGTCGTCGGCGACGACGAGCCTCCTCTCGAATAGCTTGCAGCGTCAGCTCCATGTCATGCACGGGTGTGGACGGCGAGTTGTGTGCGGGGGCCCCGGAGAACGTGGGTCGTGCGTCGGCCGCGAAATCCTGGGCGGTCGAGTCCTCATCGGAGTCGATCCTGCTCCAGACGGTGGTGCCGAGGTCCGACGTCGTCGGCTGACGAGTCACGTCGTGCAGGCAGTCCCGCGTGCCGAACCCGGAGTCGCGCCGGTGCGAGGATGTGGAGCTCTGCAGTGACGCCGCCCGGTTCTGCATGGGCGTGAGCGCCGCCTCCGCCGCGTCCACGCGCCTCTGCATCGCCCGCACGAGGTCGAGCTCGGCGCGAAGAGACTTCGACAGGGAAGTGCGCTCTGCCATCGACATGTCCGACGGGGAGGCGAACACGCGAACGTCGCCGAAGAGTTTGGACTTTTCGTTGCGTCTTCCGTCTTTCGTCGTCTTCTTGTCGTCGTGGAGAGCGCTTGGTGCCATCGGAGGAGGGTGGTCTTGCGCGAGCTCTCAGCAAAGTACGTACTCTTGAGAAGAAAAGAGCAAAGAAAAAAAAAGTAAAGATCCACTAATCATTATATATAGACTCGACTGTCGTCATACGTCCTTGGAAAGTACTTTAAATCATATTAGGTTCAGGAATTATGATGTCTAAAAATTTATTTATCTCTTCAATAATAAACAATAAAGTAATAAAAAATTGGTTAATGATAATTAAAAAGAAGTCTCGCCGAGTAACCGTATTTAATGCTCCTATTTTGATTTGAATTAGTAAAAGCTTAATATCTTCATTCGACATTATCCACCAATTTACATAATTAAACAAATATACCATTTATTTTTTTCGGTGGGTAAAAGAATATATTAAATTATTGATAATGTGCACTCATCACATTTATTACATATAAATAATACGTTTAACAATTCAAATAATAATGTTTACTTATAAAAAGAATTCTGAAGTAATATATTTTTTACTAAAATATCTCATAAACTCATTAATTAATACACTAAACACATTTCTTCATAGATAAAAAATACATTTTTAAAATTGAAAATAATGATAATCTAGTATAAAATTATTATAACGAATATTTCTTATACTTAATCATCACTAATATATTATTATTAATCATAATAGTATTACACATATATTATAGTTTTAACTGTGGAATGATCTAAAAATTTTCAGGTATGTGCAGCAGGAAAAGTTCGATATTATTATTAGTATTCTCTGGGTAATCCTTTAAATGGAATCATACCATAGCTTATGGTACGAGTACAAAGATCATATTTTCGTTCAGTTTAATCACTAGTTTTGAACAGACATCCACACATCAAGGGTAGCATAACCATAAATGGTCTTTTCTTTCTCCACGCAGATGCCTCCTTGTGCGCGACAACATACCAGTCATCTGAAATTGGAAGTCGGCCGCCAAATTTTCAAGATGAGTCGACTACTGAGCACTCTTCATTGGCTTCTTGGAGTTGTTCCTTCGACGAGTCTTGACGAGACTTTCTTCCAAGTCCTGTAGATTGGGCATATTGAGTTTCTTGTGCATTCAACGGAGATACTGACGTTGTGCACATAATTGGTACTTAAGCTTTTGCAGGTATGTGCTACTTAATCACTCCAACAAGGTAGGACAAGCATAAGAAATAAAATGTAAATGTTTAAGAAACCTCTCATTAGAGAAGAAGGCAAGGATAAGAGTATTTCGATAAAAGTATGGATCTAAAGTATGATATCCGACCTTAGATTACCGATAACTATAGATAAGTATGAAAAATTTGATAGAAAAGAAAGAACCGATGTCATCAGAAAAATGAGCCAAAAGTAAAATGTGCAAAGGAAACACAAACAAAAGTAGACACATTTACACCAGAGCAACTTGTTATATATTTATATATGTTGAACTGACTGTTTTCATTTTGATTGTCTTAAATGCCATCTCATGATAAAAAGATAGTTGTAGGAAATGATATAAGTTGAAGTTGATGGGCAAGTCGGGTTACAAGGGCAGATCATGTGAAACCCAATTCTTATGTCGATGATACAAAGAAACAATTGTATGAAGTGGTGGCGTTCACAAGATATAACGCCATATGTACAATTTCGACTGCTTGAACTGATGTCCCATTGACAATGGATATTGATATGGTGCAACCTTGCTTGTCAGAAATTGAATATGACACACTATGTCCTTGTTTGCAAGGTTGTCAAGATCTCGATTTAGATCTTAAGATCTTACGATTTTACGATCTTACGGACCTTTTCCGATCTCGATCTTATTTTGAGGATTATGTGTAAGATCTTACGGAATGGCGTCGTATGATCCATGTAGCCGACCCCACCTAGTGGGATAAGGCTTTGTTGTTGTTGTTGTTGATGTGTAAGATCTTAATACGATCTTAATTTTGGTCACACGATCTTACAATCTTATCCAATCCTATACGATCTCATATGATTAATATAATCATTTAAATATTAATTTAAAATATATTTATGATAATAAAAATTAATTTATATGAAGTTAAATACATTTTCTTTTATTTTTAATATATTTTGATATAATTTGACTTAAGAATCGATAAAAAATGTCTTAGTAGGGTATCATTTAAGATTTCAATGCGAAAAATTTGTCAAAAATATATTTATTATTTAAAAAATATATTATTTTATTAATAGGTAGGATTTTATGATCATCGATCCGATCTTACGATCTTCGATCTTATGACCCCCCTCCGATCTTATATAAGATCCCGATCTTGACAACCTTGCTTGTTTGCACTCTTGTTGCATTGGGGTTTCAATTTAGATGGATTGACTTTGGCATAGTCAAACACATTGGCATTCTGTTTGGATGCTATGCAAAAAAATGTTGGATTGAGTTGATTTCAGTGTTTTTACGGTTGATGTAGAAATTTCTAAAATGATGTTTCACATTCATTGTTAGGGGTTGAGACTTTTGAATCCCTTACGTTTACAAAAAAACAGTCTCACCTTCATTTTTTTGTCATGACTTCTTTCTAGTCTAAGGGCCCTTGCGAGGTGAGTTGTCTTCTTTAAATCAAAGCCATGGTCCTACGGAAATTAGGAATTGACATGAAGTTGATTCACACAACAAGAGTAGAGTAGTAATTTATTTTAAGTTGATGTATCTCATTTCTTTTGTTATTATCTAGGTTTCCTAGACTTGCATTGTCAACCAAATTACTTCAACTAGGTCTATCTAGTCCCTTTATAAGGTCTATAAATAGGACGTACGGTCAATGAATAAAATTTTCTTTTCTTCGATTTAAAATTTTCAACTCCACTTTGAAATTCGAATCATGTTCCTTCTTTTAACATATGGGTCTTTGACGAAAGATCCACACACTTCGGTCTCATGTTTCCGTAAGTGAAGTCAGAGCAAAAATTTCACCTTCTACATGGATGACTAACTGTTATCTAATCATCCTTTGCCCCTCAAAAAAAGATTTCACCATCGTCATATGGCAGCCACTGAGTAAACCCTTGACCAACGGACACATTGCTCGATGTTAGTCAAAATACTTTATACCATGATTACAAGTCTACAAGAATCGAGCATCTAACACTTCACACCGACGTTGTGAAAATTTTCAATAGATATATCCAAACACCTAATTATATTTTTCCCATAGTTTTATCAGTCCATTGTATAACACATTTTTTCTCAAAAAGTGTCATACCATGGGTTTTCAAAACCTCCCCAACATGATCCCAAAAGTCCAAGAACTCGGTATTCACATTAGTAACTAGCATAAGCTCATTTGGTATATCCCTTGAATACATTCAATTCCATTGACAATTGTCATTCCAAACTTATTAGCATTATTTTGTGATAGCATCTGTTTCTTTACAGAAGATAAATGACTTGAAATCTTTCAAAAATACCTGTTCCAATGCACTTATGAACTTCTCTAGTAATAATTACTTATCCCATGATAGACTGGCTGCTTTCTGAGAATGTGTCTTCTCTTCATATGTCTTACATCTTGAGTGCAGGAAAAACATTACGACATGATTTAAAGCTTTCATATTTAGAGCCAAAACGTGATACAACATGGTAAAAAGAACTTCATCAGATGATACATGATTGAAATATTAACTTTAAAACAGAAGTAAAAAACCATCTATAAACTTAACAAAAGAAGGTAATAGGTGGATCAAAAGTTAGAACGAGGCAAACTAACCGGAACAGGTTCCTTAGAAGACTTCTCCTTTGCCCAAAGGCTTTCCAGATTATAATATGCCCTCGCATTTTCATCAAGGGCATGAATTATGACATTACCTAATAATAAAGGAACAAAAAGCAAAAGGGCAGTTAGCTAAACAGAAGACAAAAGTAATAGTAAGACATAACTACCATCAAACACTAAAATGGTGTTATTAAGAGCACTAAACAGGCCCAGGAAGTGAAATGCCAAATTCTATTTTCTTAATAAAGCAGACAATTTAGCCACATAATTGTCATATCAAAACATTAATCATCCAATAAAATGGTTATGCGAACAGAACTAAATGCAATTAGTTCAGCCGGAAAATTTTTTCCGAGGGAAATAATGTTGTTGGTACAAAATATGTAATTGTGCAAAATCTGGACTACAAGAAACCTGCCTGAATCAATAATAATCCACTTCCCTCCTCCGTGTCCTTCTACACTAGGAAGCAATATTCTCTCACTGCCCTTCTGCTTTTGTTTTACCTGTTCATTGAAAGTAACAAGTTAGAACTAAAATATTAAAATTTCATAAACTAGACACCTGGTACAAGACTACAAGGTATAAAAGCCATGTTTCTTTCTATGCTTCCATTTTTCATGTTACATTTGACTGTGGCATCACTAGCTATGATTATATCTAACACCATAAAGCCTTGTTCAAGAAGACAGGTGAGGAAAACAAAACCACAAATCAGTCACTAAATTTTAATTGCACTCCTGGCTTGTATCTCGAGGCATCACCTGCCTAGTTTGAGAGCAGAATTGTGGACATAGGTCTCAGGTTAGTATTCAGCGCGGAGGATGTATGTGCATCTACTTCCAGAGAGTACAGTCTCAGAGGGGACCAGAGTTGACTGTAAATGCATTTGGCGGTGTCGCTATTTTTGCCTGATTGTTGAGGCAGGGTGGGATCCTTATGAGGGTGTACAGGACCCAAGCGGGCACTCAGCTTAGATATATCACGTGTACCATGTGAATCCGTCGACCATCTATTCTTCGGAGCCCCCTTTCTACTGAGGTTTGGCAGCAAACCCAACGCACGACCATTGGCATTTCATCTGTGAAGAATTTTTGGGTTCACACCAGTCACTCAGGAAACATGGCAATCAAGGTTGGAGGACACACTGCTGACCTCATTGGCACTCCTATGGTTCATTTGGCTACAACGCAATAATAACATTTTTTCAGAGAGGCGCTGTGTAAAGAACATTGTACAACATCAACAACAAAACCTTATCCTATTAGGTGGGATCGACTACATGGATCCATGTCCATGCGATTCGACAGGGTTTTACGCTGGCTGTCGGGGCCTAACACAATCATCCTCTTTTATCCGGGCTTGGGACCGGCTATAAAACATAGACGGAGTTAAAGAACATTGTACAACATATCTCATTTTTTAGTGTGTGAATTTTGTAGCGCTTATTTTGACTTTTATACTTGTAATGGATGTCTATCCAAACTCGTAGCCATGTTATTGTCACAAGTAAAAAAAAAAAAGACTTGTATGTTTCTTTTCCATCTCAAAAGAAAAACCTGTATGGTTCTTTTCTCTTAATTGATGGCTCATCCGTGCATTATTATCCCGCAAGAGGACCTCTGAACTTAGGAAAATAAAAAGACTTCTTTAAGAACAGAACTAACTGAGAAAGGCACCAAATGTAGGTGTTGATAGTGATTTGAATTGTCAACTGAACCGATATTAAACTCACTTCACAAATGAACTGATGGTGAAGATTTACACCAATAATTCCATAATGTAAATATTAATGACATCAAATCGCGAGAAATAATCAAATTAACTCGAAAGGAAACCACAATATTTCGCCCAGAAAGAAGACCGAAATGATTTTTTTTCTTTTTTTATAAATTATAACTTAAAGAAGGGATAGAGGAGATGAAACCTGCCTTGTGGATTAGGGCCTGGGCGATGTTCCGGACGTGCCAGGCGCTCCGGCCGGAGGCGATCACCATGTGATCGGTCCAGCCGCACTGGTCTCCCACGGGAATTACCTTGACGTCGTCGGCCCTAACGTCCTTGAGCACCTTCTCCACCTCCGCCAGGTCCAGGAGAGCCGGCCTCTTGGCGCTGGTGACCGGGGATGAGGAGGTCGACTCCGGCCGGAGACGCCTTAGCAAGAGGCCGCCGGACGGCGAGGATAGCGCCGGAGCTCGAGCACGAAGCGCCGGAAACATGGAATCAAAGAGAAGTCTCGAAGTTTCGCGAATACGGCGTGCGGCGGAGTGAAAGTCCCGAACTGATTGAACCGAAACGTTCAACAGCGCCCGGATTGCACATTAACATATTATTATCGCCAAAACACCCTAAAAAGAGAGCTAAATAAACAAACGTGATTAGGTTAAGGATCTTAATCATATTAAGCAATCAATTTTATTCATATGAGCCAACTACGAATAAAATTATAAAAGTTAATTAGTTATATTTTAAAATTTTTACTTTGAAATTTTGTGTAACGTCCTCACTTCATCGTAACATAATTACGTAAAGTCATTGCAGTGGAAATATAATAATAACAAAAACTAATAATATAATAATAACGAAAGACTTCTAAATATATAAAATTTCAAGATAATAAACTGACCCATAGGCCTAATAAGCTCTAACATATTCAAGAAAGGATTCATAAAACATAATGAGTTCAAGTAAATGTATATGACTTTAATGAGGATCATAAGTCATATGTAGTTCACTCTTATAAGAGTTCATCATCATGACATAATAAAAGTAAGATAACTTGGGTCGTAACCCGACTCATCCATGTGTAATATCTCCATCATGAGGCTCTCGCCGTCAAACATAAGTCACGGATCCATGGGGTGCAAAGAATTTCTTCCGTTAAAGTATATTGAAGCTCATGCATGCTATGATCTTATATCAAAAGTTCTATATGTCATAGCATATGCATTGCAACATAATGAAAAGTAATTTGTATGCATGCCATGAGCTACTTATGTACACTATATGGCATATGAGTAATATCATTATGGCAAGATAAGATAATGTATAACATTTCCTACTATGTTCAAGCATATCATAACTCATCATGATCTTATCTTACTTTATTTTGTCATCTTTATTCATGTCATAATATGATGTGACAAGTGGATATTTATATTGCATCATCATGTGCCTTCTTCATCTTTATCATCTTTGTCTTTATGTCTCAAGTCATTCATCATTCATCTTTTCATCTTTCATCTTTACTTAGATAATTTCTTATCATGTTGATTGAGAAGAGTAATGGCTCATAGGTCATAACTCTTATAGGTCTTAACTCTCATCTTTAGATGAGGTTTCAACCCTCTCTCGTATGTGAGGTCTTAACACCCATTCGTCAATGAGGCATTTCCCCACCCGTCAGTGGAGTTTTAGGTAGGGTACCGATTGGTTCCAAGAGAAAATGTCATACATTCATCAATTCATTTTTTAATCATGTTCATCAATACATATAATCATACAATACATGTTGCATATTTTAATCTCTATTTAAGATCATATAAACGTCAAATCATACCAAGTGTAGACATTCAATCATAACCAATCATCAGTCCAGAACGGACGACCGTTTTCACTTTCGGTCGACTGCTGGACTAGGTATTTGTCCACCGATAAGATTTTCGGTCGACCGTTATGGTCCTTTCGAGCGACCGAACTGGGTGTCGGTTCGACCATTAATCACAGAGAGTAACGATTACTCTACACCGGACGACCGTTGGCATATCGGTCGTCCGTTACTTGACTTTCGGACGACCAAATTGGGCGTTGGGTCGACCGTTAATTTCAAAGAGCATCCATTGCTTTAAACGGGCAACCGTCAGGATATCGATCGACCGTTATAAGACCCTCGGACGACCGAAATGGTGCGTTTGGTCGACTGTTAATTAGAGAGAGTAACGACTACTCTACACCGGATGACTATTGTCGTTCGTTATTTGACTTTCGGATGACCAAACTGAACGTTGGGTCGACCGTTAATTTCAAAGAGCATCCACTGCTCTAAACGGGCGTCCGAATGGGTTTTGAGTGACCGTTGGACAATCATCGGGATGAAATCGTTCCCAGAACGGTCGACCGTTAAGTAATCAGTCGCCCATTTCTGGACCGACAGAACACACATCTTTACATTATTTTCTTTCCAATCATACATACTTTAACATAATGAGCACAGATTTTGCTCTACACGTCAGATGAAACATTTAACAACATTCTTGATACATTAACAATGAAACAAATGGGGTTTTCATATAAGGACATCCAACATGCTAATCACATCCATAAATGTACATGAGCTTTAAACGATTTCATAATAAGCTAATATAACAACAATAAACATCCTAGTTCTAAACATGATGAGCAATAGAGTATTAAGCTTAATAGGTTGCGTTCTAATCATGATTAGCAATGGAATAGTAACCAAGAACATGAATCATCAAATGCACATTCCCTAAACCTTCATCTAAGAACAAAGGATTTGTTCTTCATCCCTAATCCACACATTCAAACATCATTAGGGAGAGTTTAGGAAGGTTTGGATCCCCTCAAACATACCTTAATAGCAATGTCCTAAATCCTAGCATCCTCCTCTCTTTTCTTTCCTTCTTCCTTCTCCAACAAAGCCTTCTTCTTTTCCTTCCTCACTGTTGTCCACTATTTCTAACGAAGCTGTCAAATGATTGTGGGAGAAAATGATGAACTAACCTCTTGCTAATACTAAATAAAGAGAAAGAGAGTTTGAAGAGGTACTGTAGCTGCTTGGTGGAGCTCCCCTTATGTGCTGGCCGAGTGGGACTCGGAGAAGGAGAGAGAGTGGGATGGTGGCTGGGGTTAGGTCATACTGTAATCGTGTGGGCTTTTGGGCCTTAGGCGGCTTGGGTTTGCTTTTTCTTTTTTTTTCTATTTCACTTAGATTGTTACAAACATATTTCTCTTAAATAAAAATTCGTCTTCGAATTTAAGTAAATTTTAAATTACTTATCAAAAAGTTTCGGAAACTTCTTTCGCATTTTCTCTTTAAGCTCCCATGTAGCTTCTTGTCCTCTATGGTGCTTCTATGCCACTTTGACCATGGGTATGATCTTGTTCTTAAGATGCTTTGCTTGATAATCTATAATCTTTATAGGTTGCTCAACATATGTCAAATCATCCTTTATATTTGGCTCCTCAATCCGAATCACATTTGCTTCATTATAAACGTACTTCCAGAGCATGAAAAATATTGTGAAGTCATGCATAAGAAAGTAGTAGTGCTAACTTATACGTCGCTTCGCCAATTTTCTCTAGAATTTCAAAAGGTCCAATACATCTTGGAGTCAACTTTTCCTTCTTACTAAATCTTATAACACCCTTAGTTGGTGAGATTTTGAGCATTACATGGTCACCAACTTCATAAAGTTTCTATCTTCCTCTTAGATCCGCATAGCTCTTTTGCCAACCTTGTGCCGCTAGCATCCTTTGCTTGATAAGTTTCACCTTGTCAACATACATGTGGACTAAATCCAATCCAAGGTATCTCTCTTCCCCGATTTCACTCCAACATGTCAGAGAACGACAAGACCTACCATATAAGGCCTCAAATTGTGCCATCTTGATGTTAGAGTGATAACTATTATTATAAGCAAATTCCATCAAAGGAAGATGGTCGTCCTAATTTTCATGTCAATATAAGGCACAAGCTCTAAGCATATTCTCAAGAGTTTGAATTATTATTTCACTTTGGCCGTTGGTTTGAGGATGAAATATCATGCTAAAATTTAGTCTTTTTCCAAAAGCATTTTGGAAAACCTTTCCAAAATCTTAAAGTGAACCTTGTATTTCTGTTCGAAACAATAGAAGCTGGAATTCTACGCAAATGAATAATTTCATTCACATATAGTTCTACCATGCTTTCCATCGATTGACTCACTTTCATAGAAATAAAGTGAGCCGACTTCGTCAAACGTTCAACTACAATTCAAATTACATCATGTTCTTTTCAATTTCGAGGTAGTCCTACTACAAAGTCCATAGATATACTTTGTCATTTTCATTCCGAGATAGGTAAGAGTTATAACTTGCCACAAGGCCTTCGGTGTTAAATCTTGACTTGTTGGCAAATTATACACTTGGCCACATGCTTAGTCACTTTCTTCTTCATGTCTTCCCACAAAAAATTTCTTTGTAAGTTCTTGAACATCTTGGTACTTCCGGGATGAATTGAGAATTTGGACTTGTAATATTCATCCAAAATCTCTCTTCTAATGCTTTGCCTTTTGGTACCCACAAATGATTCTTATACATAATTGCATCATCTTCACCATACTTGAAGTGAATTCTTTCTCTTTGGCAAACATCGATCATTCTTGCATATTTCGGATCTCTTCTTTGGGCTTCAATAATTTTTTTCATTAAACTTAATTCGATCACATGATGAGCTATATATATGATCCTTCGGCCACAAATGCTTGGGCCCCATTGCACTATACTTTCCATAAGATTCTACTTATGTACACTCAAACATCCAAGTGATCCTTCTCACTTACGGCTTAGTGCATCAGCTACTACATTAGCCTTTTCGGAATGATACAATATAACAAACTCATAGTCCTTAAGGAATTCAATCCATCTTCTTTTTCTCATGTTCAACTCCTTTGTTGTTAACACATACTTTAAGCTCTTATGACCAGTGTACACTTCGAAATCTTCATCATATAAATAATGGCGCCATATCTTCAATGCGAATACCACCGTCTTTAACTCTAAGTCATGAGTTTGATAGTTCACTTCATGTTTCTTTAATTGTCGTGAAGCATATGCAACTACTTTGTCATGTTGCATAAGTCCACAACCTAAGTCGGTACCACATGCA
This sequence comes from Pontederia crassipes, assembly GCA_030549335.1. NCBI lineage: Eukaryota > Viridiplantae > Streptophyta > Magnoliopsida > Commelinales > Pontederiaceae > Pontederia > Pontederia crassipes. The sequence continues at coordinate 8,598,333 of CM060189.1, forward strand.
TCACTATAAATGACATAGCCTATACTTTTCGAAAGAATGACTAGGATTGGCGCCGTGGTGAGTCTTCTCTTGAGTTCTTGTAAGCTTGCTTCACATGCTTGTGACCATATAAACTTCTCATCTTTTCTTGTCAAATAGGTGCGACTATTTTAAAGAAATCTTGGATAAACCTTCTATAATATTCGACAAGTCTTAAGAAACTTCTAATCTCGATCACATTCTTGAGTCTGTTCCAATTAATCACCGCTTCAACTTTAGCTAGATCTACGGCCACTCCATCCCTTAATACAATATGTCCAAGGAACATTACTTCCTCGAGCCAAAATTCACACTTAAAAAAAATTGGCGTAGAACTTGTTTCTTCTCAAGGTTTCCAACACAATGCGAAGATGTTCTCGATGCTCTTCCGGACTTGATGAGTAAATGAGGATATCATCCACAAACACGATCACACATTTATCCAAGTATGGACGAAAGACCATATTCATCAAATCCATGAATATGACAGGCGCATTCATTAGTCCAAAAAGCATAACAAAAAACTCATAGTATACATACCTTAAACGAGATGCAGTCTTGAAAACATCTTACTCAGCTACTCTTAATTGGTGATAATCACTCCTTAAGTCGATCTTTGAGAAAATCGACGCCGACGATAATTGATCAAAAAGATCATCCATCCTTGACAAGGGGTACTTGTTCTTTATCGTCACCTTATTGAGCATTCGATAGTTAATGCACAATCTTAAAGAGTCATCCTTCTTCTTAGCAAAAAATATCGGTGCACCTCATGATGAGACACTTGACCTACTAAATCCTTTGTCCAAAAGCTCCTGCAATTGGGTCTTCAATTCGTGCATCTCTGTCGGGACATTCGGTAGGACGACTTCGAAATGGTTTAATATTGAACTCAGCTTCCCTTCTTGGTGGCAATCTCGCAACGTCTTCCGAAAAGACAACGGAATATTCTTTTACCACGTCCAAGGATTCAAGTGCCTTGGATGTGAATCCGTCTTGATCACACTTGCCAAAAATTTTCTTACTCCTTTCTTGATCATCTTGCTTGCATTAATTACTGAAATTAGCACTTTGACTCCTTGAAGGGAATTCCTCGAATCATCGTGAGTTTTGCATGATGGTCATCTATAAAAATTTTCTTTTCTTTGTAATACATGCGAGCATCATTATAGGATAACCAATCCATTCCTAAGATTACATCATAATATATTAGATCATAGGAAGCAATATAAGGTCACATGAAAAATTCTTCCTATCTATTTCTATATATACATTGGGGACATACCTCATAGTGGCTATCATTCCGGTAGGAGTCATTACTTCTAATTGGCAACTATTAACTAGAGGTTTTACTTCTAGCATTCTATCAAATGCATGGGATATAAATGAATGTGTTGCACCCAAATCAAAAAGAACATTTGCATAGTGTCTGGCAATTAGCATATTACCTTGGATCACATCATTTGCTTAGGTAGCTTCATCAACTTCCATGGCGAACACCCTTGTTGGTGCTCTTAGCGGGTTTGCAATCATTTTTCCTTTGTCCGTATTGCCGCCTCGCTTCTTCGGACAATCTCTTATGTAGTGGTCCATCTTGCCATATTGTAAACATGTCCCGTCCTTGAAGAGGCATTCATCGGAATGGGGACTCCCACAAGTAGAGCATGTGGGTCTTATTTGCTCCACCTTCTTTGGAGAATGATATGGTGCCTTCTCTGGGCTCTTTCCTTGGGCGTTTTCTTCGAACTTCTTGATTGCTTTTTCTTTATCACTCATCCTTTCCTTGTACTTCCTCTCATGTTCGGCGGCAAGTTCTACCGCATCCTTCATGGTTGTACAACGATCACTCATCACTCAAGGTTGCAATCTGGGATGTAAATCATTAATGAACATCTTGGTTCTTCTAAGTTCATTTTCATTAAGTTCTCCATACTTTTCCAACCTTAGAAATGTGTTCAAGTATATATTCATCGTCATGTTGCCTTGGACGAGATTGAGAAACTCGTCCCTCCTTTTTTTCTTAACGTGATCCGAGAAGAAGCGAGCCTCCAACCCTTCTACGAAGCTCTCCCAATCAATCTCTTTCTCACTCATGAAAGTAGTCTTCAGGAGCGACTTCCACCATGCTTTCGCTTGGCCGCAAAGGCGATGCGTAGCATGGATCACCTTATGGTCTCCGAGGCATCCAATGACTTTAAAGATATTCCCTATCTCCTCAACCCATGATTTAGCCAACTCTGGCTCTCATTCTCCATCAAATTTTGGAGGTTGGAGCCTTAGAAACCACTCAATGGAGCAGTCCGGTTCATTGTTCCTTTTGGCATTTTGCGCCGCTCAAATTAATCCATCAAGAAATGCATTCCTCTCATGCTTGTCATCAATAATTGCCCGTCTTGGAGGCATATACATTCACAATTAAATAACATAGTAACATCATTAGCATAAGTTAAATATGGAAGAACATATACCTTTAAGTTCGGTGGCACTTCATGACGATTTCATATGGACTTTACACTTGGACATTTTACTTAAATACTTTAGCCAACCTATGGCTTACATATCCTAAAACATAATACATACGAGCCAAACTATAACTCTGATATCAATTGTAACGTCCCCAAAATTTGACCCTAATTTAATCGCCGAACCCTGGGTAACGTTACTTGATTGTGATCTAATTATATAAAATCATTGCAGCGGAAACATAATAATAACATAAACCAATAATATCATAACAATGGAAGACTTCTAAATATATAAAATCCCAAGATAATAAACTGGTCCATGAGCATAATAGGCTCTAACATACTCAACAAAGAGTTCATAAAACATAATGAGTTTAAGTAAAGGTACATGACTCCACTGAGGCCCATAAGCCATTTCACTCTTATAAGAGTTCATCATCATAACATAATAAAAGTAAAATAACTTAGACCGTAGCCTGACCCATCCATGTGCAATATCTCCATCATGAAGCTCTCGTCGTCGAACCTAAGCCTCATTCGTACTTGCACGAATCCATGGGGTACAGGAGATTTCTTCCGTTAGAGTATGTTGAGGCTCATGCATACTATGATCTTATATCATAAGTTCTATATGTCATGACATATGCATTGCAACATAATGGAAAGTAACTTGTATGTGTGTCATGAGCTACTTATGCACACTATATGACATATGAGCAATATCATTATGGCAAAATAAGATAACGTATAACATTTCCTACTATATTCAAGCATATCATAACTCATGATGATCTTATTTTACTTTACTTTGTCATCTTTATTCATGTCATAATATGATGTGACAAGTGGACATTTATATTGCATCCTCGTAAGTGCTTTCTTCGTCTTTATCATCTTTGTCTTTATGTTCCGAGTCATTCATCATTTATCTTTCATCTTTACTTAGATAATTTTTTATCTTGTTGAGAAGAGTGGTGGCTCATAGGACATAACCATCATCCATAGGTGAGGTCTTAACCCTCATCTTTAGATGAGATCTTAACTCTCTCCCATAGGCAAGATTTTAACCATCATTCGTCGATGAAGTCTTTCCCCACCCGTCGGTGGAGTCTTAGGCAGGATACCGATTGGTCCCAAGAGAAAATGCCATACCTTTATTAATCCGTTTTTTAATCATGTTCATCAATACATACAATCATACAATACATATTGCATGTTTTAATACCTATTTAAGGTCATACAAACTTTAAATCATAATAAGTGTGGACATTCAATCATAACCAATCATCAGCCCAGAACGGATGACCGTTTTCACTTTTTGCGACCGCTGGACTAGATATCGATCGAGCGATAAGATTTTCGATCGACCGTTATGGTCCTTTCAGGTGACCGAATTGAGTGTCGGTTCGATCGTTAAACATAGAGAGTAACGACTACTCTACACCGGACGATCATTGGCGTACCGGTCGCTTGTTACTTGACTTTCGGATGACCAAACTGGACGTTGGATCGACCATTAATTCTAGAGAGCATCCACTGCTCTAAACGGACGTCCGAATGAGTTTACGTGACCAACAATCATCGGGACGAAATCATTCCCAGACGATCGATCGTTAAGTAATCGGTCGCCCATTTCTGGACCGACATAACACATATCTTTACATCATTTTCTTTCCAATCCTACATACTTTAATATATTGAGCACATATTTTGTTCTACACCTCACATGAAACATTTAACAACATTCTTGATACATTAGCAATGAAACAAATTGGATTTTCACATAAGGACATCCAACATGTTAATCACATCTATAAATAGACATGAAGTACATTTGCGTTCTAATCATGATTAGCAATGGAATAGTAAACAAGAATATGAATCATCAAATGCACATTTCTTAAACCTTCATCTAAGAACAAAGGATTTGTTCTTCATGTCCTAATCCACACATTCAAATATCATTAAGGAGGATTTAAGAAGGTTTGGAACTCTTCAAATATACCTTAATAGCAATGTCTTAAATCCTAGCATCCTCTCTTTTCTTTCCTTCTTTCTTCTCCAGCAAAGCCTTCTTCTTTTCCTTCCTCACTGTTGTCCATTGTTTCTAACGAAGTTATCACAGTGAATGTGGGAGAAAATGATGAGCTAACCTCTTGCTAATACCATATGAAGAGAGAGAGAGTTTGAAGAGGTGCTGTAGCTACTTGGTCTGGCCGAGTGGGACTTGGAGAGGGAGAGAGAGCGTGGGGTGGTGGTTGGGGTTAGGTGAAAGCAAACATTACTCTTAGCTTTTAGGTCATAGTGTAATCGTGTAGGCGTTTGGGCCTTAGGCGGGGCTTGCTTTTCCCTTTTTTTTTTCTATTTCACTTAGAATGTTACATTTTGAATGAGATATAAATATATTGAATTAAAATTGATATGACTGGAACTTTTTTTAGATACAGATCCATCGATCTCCAAAACTAAAAAAGACCTTTTCCACTATACTATGTTAAAAAAAAAGATATACTTTAAACCATAATTAGTTACTCTTGCAGAATTATTTTTCTGTAGAAATATATTTACTCTTCCGAGTTCCTACGAGTTCCTGCTTTAAAAATGTATTTAAAGTGAGATTAATAATGAACAAATGTATCATAACATCAACTATGGTTTAGTCGTCTCTTTAGATACATAATAATCATACATTGATCCATTAAATCATTGGATCAAAATCTACTTGCAGAGCCTGATATAAGACATTAATGTTTTTGTTGGAAAAGTGCCCTTTTGGGCACATGGGCCGCACATAAGCGCGGCCTACAAAGGTGAGGCACATGTCTGTGCAGACACATCATCATACGCGTGATAAACATGCGTGATGCGTTCTACCTAACTTGTCGCCCAAGCCTCCCTACCTTATAAAAGGGGACCCATGACATAGGTCCAGATATGCTTTCGCAGAGGTTCGTCCAGAATACTTGTGCTGTGGCAAAGAGTTCCGTTCCCCAGAGGTTCGGTTCCCGATCCTGAGGTGCAAGTGCATTCGTCAAGAGTTCGTGGAAAAATCCCGACGATCCGCTTTCACTGCAAGAGGTATTCCGCTACCTATAGAATTTATATCTGTTATAAATATCAACATTAGTATCAAAGCTTTTTTAGGTTTTTCTCAAACTCGTGATTGCATCAAAAAAATAATATTCGTTATTATGTGGGATCTGCGCACCTCGATTGTATGACCATAACCAAGGGACAAAGTAGAGTTTGTCATCACAAATATATTATGGATGAACCTAGACCATAATATATTTTTCGAATTTATTTTAATATTTTTGGTGAAATTTTCAAAAAAAATTCTGCATATGCTGCAGCAAAAAAACTGTTGCAACAGACACACGGCCCGTTGGAAGGCCCAATTTATGTGCAAAAGAGTTGCACATATGAAAAGTGATAATTGGACTGACTGAGAGGCCCAATAAATAGTTTGTATTTTTCTTTTTCTTTTTTTTTTTCTGATTTTTGCCAAAATTTTAAAATAATCCGAAAATAGAAAAGTTTTATTATAAAATCTCGAAAAATTAGAAAAAATTTTCCCTTAGAAATTTTCCTGTAATATTGCATGCAATTTAGTGTTATCAAAAAATTATTTGTTGATTTAAAGCATTAAATGAAATGATTAGATTTGCATGTCAATATCTAATATTACCTAATTAATGTGTTATCATGCATGAAATAAATATCTTCATTTATGTATGTCATAATAATATTTATTTCTGTCATTAAAATTTTGACTATGTGTTAAAATAAATTGGTATGTCCAATCTTGTTAAGCATAATAATTTGCCTAGAATTTCAAATTGATTTGAAATTCCTTTTGTGGGAATTAATTAAGATGACAATATTAACTTTGGCTATGTGCTGAAATACATGTTTTATGTAAGCCTATAATAAAATAATTAGTTGGTCTAATTATACAAACTATAGGTAATTAAAGAATACATGAAACATAAGTAGCTCTTTTGTAAGACTAAGGCACCTTGAAATTCAAATATTGTCACAATAACTAATGTATTTCTGTTGAGTGGTGCGTGACCCGAAATGCATATCTAGAAAGGTTCAAAGGAACTAGCCTGGTGTCATGGTCAACGCAATCTCCAAAAATAGGGTTGACGTGTGACAATGGGAGCATAATTTTTTCTTCTAATGTGATGTCGAGGCGAAGGATAGTGCGCGATTATTTAATTGACGCCCCTCGGAAAAGAGCTCCCATTGCACTAGTTCTGATGGTCCTGGTCATATTAGAAATAATTTGTGCACCACACGAAGTGAATTTCGGTGTTTTTGAATTATAAGTTGATTCAAAATGCATATAATAGAAAATTTTGAATTATGTATTGATTCAAAATTCAAGCATTTAGATTAATTTTGTCGTATTGTTAAAATAATGAATGATAATATTTCTTGGAGATAGTGGGAGATGAGTGGGAGTTTAACAACCTCTCGATGTCACTACTTCATGAATATTGTTATTTTATTTTTTTACGTTGTTTGCGGACAAAATTGTAATATGCATAACACTGATTTCTCCTATTTTTGTGACCAAACTAGACCATGAGTTCCAAAACAATAATTGTTGTCCTAAACAAGAATGAGAAGCTCAATGCTGACAATTATGATATTTAGCTCCGCAAGGTCCAATATCTTCTAGAAGAACAAGAGATCTTGTAGACCATTAACCATATTGTCACTGAACCTGCAGCTGGACATAATGTCCAACGCCAGAGGAACATGGAGGCCTATCAGGCCTGGACCAAAAAGAATCGTACTGCTCGTATTACGTTGCTGAGCACAACTCTCTTGTGCGAATTCGTAGTTTATAAGACAACATTCGAAATGTGGGCGGCGCTCTGCAATAAGTATGGAGTCACCATGACCACCAAGCGTCGGATGCTCACGGTCAAGTTTAACTCTTATCGAAAGCGATCAAATCATACGACGAGGGAGCATATCCAAGAGATGACCAACATGATCCGTGAACTCAAAAGTACGGGACAAGTGCTCGATGATGAGCAACATGTGCAAGCTCTGATCCGCTCTCTTTCAAAAAGTTGGGAACATATGCGTTGTAATTTGATGCACAACGAAAATGTCAAAACTTTTGACCAAGCTGCTCGCCACATTGATATGGAGGATGAGACCCTTCAAGTCATGAATCAATTCTCTGAAGCATTAGTTGCCGACAATGATGGACAAAGAGCTGGTTCCCAATCCAAGAGAAAAATGTCGTATAAGTCGCAACTAAATAAGAAGAGCGGAGATGTTGGACAAAAGAAAGCCCAAGGCCACCCGCACAAACGTGGAAAACGTGGCAGCAAGGTAGACATGAATAAAGTAAAATGTTACAATTGTAGCCAATGTGATCATTTTGCTCGTGATTGCACTGAGCCAAAAAAAGTTTGTCCTGGCCATAATTCTTTTTCTTATGTCTCAAGTTGTGCCTTAATTGTTGAAACTCATCCTTTGTGGATTGCAGATTCAGGAGCCACCGACCATGTAGCGAGAGATCATGAGGTCTTCGTAGAATTTCGCCGAATAAATGCGGGGAGCAAATGGATTTACGCTGGAAACAACGAAAGAGTTGAAGTTAAAGGCATTAGATCGTGTAAGTTAAAACTTCGCAACGGCCAAATACTTTACCTTCACGACGTTCTATATGCTCTAACTTTTAGACAAAATTTACTTTCTATGTCAGCATTAGACAAACTTGGTTATGTAATAAGTTTCCAAAGGAAAGACAATATGTCATGATAATGTTCTTCTATGCAATGGTTTTCTCAATACTGATTTCTATGTTTTAAATATAGTATTTGTTAATGTGAACGATAGTGCCAACATTTGGCATAACAGACTAGGACACATTGGTCAAGATCGAATGAATAGACTTGCTAGAGAAGGCCTCTTGGGGTCTCTCGCAAAAGTTAATCTTCCAACTTGTGAGGAATGTCTAGCTAGTAAGAAAACAAGAATACCATTTTGGATGGGAAAACGTGCCGAGTACCCATTATAATTAATCCATTTGAACATATGTGGTTCGATGAATGTTCACGCAAGAAACGATTTTCTTACTTCATCACATTTATTGATGATTATTCACGTTACAGCGTTGTATACTTGATTTCTCATAAGTCTGAAGCCTTGGATTATTTTGTACGATTCATGAACATGAGTGAGAATCAAGTGGATCGCAAGATTAAAACCTTGCGAACCGACTGTGGATGTGAATATCTCTCTGACTTCTTCAAGAAGTTATGTGATGAAAAGGGTATAGTTAGGCATCTAACCGTATCGAGAACTCTGTAACAAAATGGTGTTGCGGAAAGACGGAATCGTACCTTATTTGATATGGTCCGATCCATGATGGCGCAAGCAAATCTTCCGATTTCGTATTGGAGAGATGCACCATTGACTGCTGCCTACATTTTAAATAGTGTACCATCGAAATTCATTTTTACCACGCCTTATGAACTTTGGACAGGCAAAAAACCTAACCTTAGTTATTTGCGCCCTTGAGGTTGTGCAGCTTATATTCTAAACAACTCTCATAAGTATGGGAAGTTGGGTCCTAGATGGCAGAAATGTATTTTTATAAGATATTGTAAAATCTCCAATGACTATGTATTCATAAGAGAAAGAGAAGATGATACAGTAATGAAAATCGAAAATAGAGCTGTGACATTCATACATAACGAGTTTCCTAATCAAGACGAGATTGACAAGGGACTTCTCGTATATGAAGAAGATCCCGAGTTGACGGCACAAGCGGATCAACCCATTGAGTTAATCTCCTCTATACCACAGCTTGATCCGAGTGAAAGAAATTCGCAACCGTCAACTGATGACCAACCTGAAAGTTCTCTTCGACGGACTACTAGAAAACATGTTTCGCGTCGACGATTTGAAATCGAAGAGCTGCATGAACATGGACCACATGAGGTCAACATAGTAAGTCTGGAAGATGAACTTGAGCCAAAATCTATCAAAGATGTTCTCTCGTCCCCTGCTAAAGAAGAATGGATTAAAACAATGGAGGAAGAGTTAGGGTCCATGCAGAAAAATCAAGTATGGGACTTGGTTTATCTCCCGCCAGGCTGTAAAGCAATTGGAAACAAATGCGTTCTCAAAATTAAACGTGACGTGGATGGATCAATTGAGAGATATAAAGCCCGCCTAGTGGCGAAAAGTTTCACCCAAACAGCGGGTGTTGACTATGAAGAAACTTTTGCACCTGATGTAAGGTTTGCTTCAGTTCGCCTAATATTAGCTATAGTCGCACATATGGACTTAGAATTACATCAAACGAATGTAAAAACCACATTTCTCAATGGAGAACTAGATGAGGAAATTTATATGGAGCAACCTCAAGGCTTCGTTGTAAAAGGAGAAGAGCGTAAAATTTGCAAGCTGCGTCGGTTCATTTATGGACTCAAACAATCATCTAGACAGTGGTATCTAAAATTTTATCAGTTTTTCGTACGATTTTAACATGATTGATGAAGATCACTGTGTGTATGTTCATAAGTCCAATGATAATTTTGCTATCCTGACGTTATATGTGGACGATATTTTAATAGCTGGGAATAATAAAGACTATGTCATTACCATTAAGCAATGATTGTCCTCACAAACATGAATGACATGGATGAAGCAGCATACATACTGGGTGTGAAAATCCAACGCGACTGTTCCAAAATGACTCCTTATTTTGTCGTAGGAATCGTATATAAAGAAGGTTTTGGAACGATTTCGCATAGATGGTTGCAAATCCATTGACACTCCTATTATGAAAGGCGAGATTTTAAGTTTGGACATGTGCCCTAAAACTCCAGAGGAACAAAAGAAAATGTCTAATGTTCCATATGCGAGCGTGGTCGGCAGCCTGATGTACGCTATGATGTGTACTCGACCGGACATATGTTTTGTCGTGGGTCTAGTTAATCGATATCAGGCTAATTCGGGATGTCAACACTGTACGACAATAAAGAGAATCATGAGATACATCAAAGGTATTGCAGATCTTGCATTGTGCTATCATGGAGAAAGTCTACGACTTATTGGATTCACCGATGCCGATTTGGCTGATGACGTTGATGAACGGAAATCTACATTCGGATACACTTTCTTGCTCAGCAATGGTGTTGTTACTTAGAGTAGTAAGAAATAAGATTGTGTAGCACCGTCAACTATGGAGACATAATTCATAGCTTGCTCAGTGGCAATACAAGAGGCCTTATGGCTTAAGAGATTCTTTCAAAACCTGAGGATTTTTGAGAATGTAATAAAGAAAATGATCATTCACCATGACAATCAAGCAGTCATAGCTTATGTGAAGGACGAGAAATACCATTGCAAAGGAAAGTATATCGACACAAAGTATAAATTTGTACGAAATCATGAAGTTAAAGAGGAGATCTCAGTTGAGTACATATCAACGCATAATATGGTTGCTGATCCGTTCACCAAACCATTGTCAAGAGAGGCATTTTTAAGACATGTAAATGTTTTAGGACTGTGTAGATTATAAATGTAATGATGTACTCAAATTTTTAATGAATAAAAGATTATTTTTTTCTTGATAAATTTATTGTTGTGAAGTCTTGTTATGCATATGAAAAGTATGTCGATCAGGCCTAGATTTGTTCACTTACATGAATAAATATTTCCGACGCTCACGAAGATAGTGAGCGAAATGAACCATGTGAGTCATAATATAATTGTTAAAATATGAGTTTTAGTAACTCAATGTCGCCTGATTAAGAGAAAGAGGTCAGATACGATATTCAAATTTGGCGCTATATGATAGCGAGTAATTTGCAAACTCGAGTCAGACGCTAAAAGTTAGCGATTGAACTTAAGTTTGTGCGGTGTATAATTAAATAGAGCTAGACATACGCTCCTTCAATGGGAGTCTCCACCGCAGTAGTTGTGCTTAGTACCAAGTATGCAAAGTCGACCTAGAGAGACGTGATGAATTGATTAGTTCGATGGTCATCATTGTGTGAGTTTCTCTGACAGATGATTCATCTGCACGTGCCCTTAGACTCTTGACTATGTCTTAAGGAAATGAATTAGTTCTTTAGCGTGGTACTTAAAGGTGAAAAGTAAAGTAGCCTGACGAGCCATGTCTAGGAAAGTAGCTAGTTCATTACTAAAAGACGTGAGGACGAGAGAAAGAACTGTTATGAGCTACATAAAGTTTTCACATACAATTGGCCAACTATTTTTTGAAAATAGTGTATGTGAAAGATAATTATCGCGGAGCAACACATGCGTTGTCTTAGCTATGCTGCAAGACAGATTTAGGACATAACGAATTACATTATTTGAGCATTTGTTGGCTCATATGTGAGCTGTCATGAATCCCTAATGGGCATGTCATACGCTCTAGAGATAGTTGAGCGATTGAACCTTAACATGCATCTTTCTAGCTCCTATAAAGACGCGTGCTTGTACTCGAGGGTCGCACGGCACGTTTATCAATTTTGAATAAATGAAAGTACAATGCCCAATGCGGGCAAGTGAGAGATTATTTGAATAGTGCCCTTTTGGGCATATGGGCCGCATATACGCGTGACCCACAAGGGGGACGTACATGCATGTGCAGACATATCATCATACGCATGATGGACGCACGTGATGCGTTCTGCCTAACTTGTCGCCTAAGTCTCCCTACCCTATAAAAGGGGACCTATGACATAGGTCCGATATATGCTTTCACAAAAGTTCATCCACAGTACTTGTTCTGTGGCAAAGAGTTTCATTCCCCAGAGGTTCGGTTTCCGATCCTGAGGTGCAAGTATGTTCGTCAAGAGTTCGTGAAAAAGCCCCGACGATCCGCTTCCGCTGTAAGAGGTATTCCGCAACCTCTAGAATTTATATCTGTTATAAATTCCAACAGTTTTTTTTTGTATGATGTGATATTAAAATCCACCAAAATGACGTTCTTCTCGTGTGGGTATGTTAGGATACATAAATAAACTACTTTTCATGACATAAATGGATTTTTAATCTAAATTATAAACTTAAACATGCATTTTGATCTGGATAAATTACGTCAAATGCCCTCCAACTTTGACATTTGATCTGTGATGTCCTTCAACTTTACTTTGCAACATAAATGTTCTCTACCTTATAATTTGTTTCATGAAATACCCTTTCGATTATGAATACACAGTTTTCCGATCACTTCACTGACGTAGCCACACACTCTCTCCTCCACGTAAGCAAAAATTTGATGTGACATCATTAAATTTTTTTTAATAAATTAGGGGGTGTGTTGCCCCTGCAAGCTCTGGCGACGCACGGTGCAAGGGGGGTCACCGGAGCGCGCCGACGAAGAGCAAAGACGATGATGAGCCCCCCTTTGCCCGTGCTAGCTCTTACTAGACGACGATGATGAGGAGTCGGCCTTGAGGAACTCCAATTGGAACGAGGCCATCGATAATCTCATCTTTGCTCCGACATCAACGGCAGCGCGAACCCCACCTCCAGACATGGTTACGCCGACGACAAACCCCCTACTGTCATCGCCGACCAACTCAGCCTCCTCATCCTCCACCGTCTCTTCCGTGGCCTCCTGCTCGCCTACATCCTCTGTGGCAGCGCCTTCATTGCGGCAGGTGCTCCTCGACGCTGCTGCGGCCATCTCCGATGGGAACATGGAGATAGCCATAGCGAGCCTCGCCATGATGAAGCGCGTTGCGAATTCCCGCGGCGACATTGAGCAGCGGCTATCAGCTATGATGGTGACCGATCTCCTCTTGTGTCTCAATACTCAGGCATCCTCGTTGCAGTCTTCGAGTTATGCTACTGTCGTTGCTTCTATGCACCTGGTCACGGAGATCTACAGTGCTGGCCACTTCGTGGCCCACCTAGATGCTCTATGATATGTCCCCTTGCTTCAAACTCAGCCTCTTTGCGGCCAACTATGCCGTCGTTGGTGGTGAACCTACCCTTTGTCCTCTCCGCATGACTGACGAGAGCGTATCCCCCATGACAACCTCCTTCGGCGTGTGCGCGCTGCCCCCTGCCCGCGCCGACGAAGAGCAAAGGGAAGGGGGGTGCCCCCCCTTTTTGCGACCTTCGGGTGAGGCCCCCACCGGAGGTCGCCGGAGCTTGCAGGGGCGACGCACCCCTTATTTTCAAAAAAACTTTTTTAATGATGTCACGTCAAATTTTTACTTAGGTGGAGAAGAGATAAAATTATTGTGTGGATGTCATGCCAACAGGTGATCGGGGAACCGTCGATAACAGGTGAAGAGGGTAGCAGGTGAAATAAGTTAAAAGATGAATGGTAGTCATGTTATAAAGTAAAGTTGGAGTGTAACATTGGGAAAAAATGACCAAAGTTGAAGAGTATTTGGCGTAATTTACCCATCTCGATTTTTATCATATAACTTCTCTATAATAATAATAATAATAATAATAATAATAATAATAAAATTTACTATTTGTTCCGTACAATAAAATATGATGAAATAAAAAGTAAATTCTAAAATCAAGATAAATTTAAAATATTTTAAAATTTTAAAATTGTTTGACAATTGGTTCCACCCGGTTCTCAAACACCATAATGTAGTCTCGTTCCGCATTGACCCTAGTTCCAAGGAACACATGTTGCTTTTTTTATTTTCACTTTTTTTGGAGTTGATGTTTTTCTTTTTTTAAAAACATTTTGCTTTTATTATTTTCTTTTTTAACCTCTTTTATATAAATTAATATATTTATTATATATAAAATATAAATAATAAAGGATTAATATAATATTATTTATTATTTCATTTTAAATTTAATATTTCATTAAATATAAATTATTTTTATATTTAAACAATATATTTTTAACAAAATTTTTGGCATAAATTTTTTACTATATATTTATTTTTAATTTTTTTAAAAGATTATAACCTAAATTTATAATATATATTTTTAGTTCAAACACCTACTAAAATTAAGACATCGCATTTACTTTTTTCTATCATATCAGTTATCTTATTCATCATCATCAAATTTCACTATATCCAAACACCTTTCAAACTAATCTGTCAATTTAACTATTCATCTAAAATTTGGAAGAACTTCAGTTCCAATTTCAACTATTCACACTAATAAAAAAATATAACGTTTCGTAGATGAAGGGGTCAACAATGCAAAGATAAAAAGTTTATAACAAATGATGAAACTTATGACCTCACTTTGGTAGGGGATACAGTGAGAACGGAGACTTTGTTCTCTTCATTTCATCCAAACATCACTTTCTTGGGACTCACCTATAATGGTGGTAAAAAATAAGGTTAACGGATTCTTAGGGTGCTCAAAACACATTGTTCTCGTTGAGTCGATTGGATATAATTTTTTATTCTATAATATATTTTTTGTAACCCCAAGATAACCTCATCTTCTTGATCCCGTGAGAACAGATGTGTTCCACAACACCCCACGAACATGTTGCTCTCACATTTTATGATGATTAATATGGGGCCATGTGTAAAAAAAAATGGTGTTTGGCATCAAAACTAAGAACATCCATTTATTCCTATCGTTGCTATGCTACCAAACGAGCTCAATGAGAACAAAAAGTGAGGTCAAAGTGAGATTAAAAAATTGTTCTTGAATAATTACTATGCAATATGCATCCAAACAAGCCCTAACGTATGGAAGGAAATTATATACTTTAAAGTTTGAACATTCTACGTAGAAGATGTGAAGACGAGACTAATCGTTATTACATGATGATTAAAATAAAATTATTAATACCACTAATAGTTCAAATAATATAGTAAAAACATAAAGAAGTTGAACTTACCAAGAATAATTATTAACTAATTATATAATCTTGTAAGTCAATAAGAGAGAAAATGTGAGCTTTAAAAAACATGTATAAATAAATATTAAAAATAGGATAATATAATAATATGGTGTTGAAGTTATGTCTTATCATAAAAATAGATCTAAATACATGAAATAAAAAATGAATTTAATCTTTTAAGATCAAATTGTCATCTATGGTCCCTCAATTTAATACACATAGATTAATCTATTTTAGCTTAATAAAAAGTGAAATCTTCACAAATTATCATCTCATCAAATCAGATAAAAATTAAGATGCATTAAATTAATTTTTTTTAATTATTAATCACTCGACAAACTTATATAAATTAAGAGACCACATAAATTTAATTCTTTATATACTAATTATCAAATTTATGTTAGATATGAATTCCAAATAAGATCAATTAAATTAATCTCGTGAACTCTAAAATCAAACACTCTTGTAGCCTAATTGAGAAATTCAATTAATTACTTCAAAAGAACTAAGTACAGTTAATAATTGACAAAAAATGCTAAAATAATTAAAATATGGTTCATAGTATTTTTCTTAAATTAATAATCTCCTAAAATAAATAGTCTAATAGCAATGAAGAACATAAAAAAATATGGAAAAACAATCCAATAATAATCAGAATTAAAACATCTCGAACACACACAAAACAACAAATTGATAAACCTCGGATAAGAACGTCAATAGTGATGCGAGAATTTGTAACAATTAAATGTTAGCAAGTGAACTAATCGCTCAAGTAATAAAGTATAATGAGTAGAGTGTCGAATTCACGTGGAATTAAACTTACTTAACTAAACTAATTTCATAGACTAATAAGAGACAATATGGTTCTAGGTAAAAGAGTTGAAGAAAATGAAATATTAAAATTAAACTAAACTATTGATGTCTAGGGTTTTATGACGGATTAAAATGATTAAGAACAAACTTGTTTAACTTCTGTAATGATTGATTTAATAAAAAATAATCAAATTCAACTTTTAAATAGATTAGGAATATCTAAAGTATGATCTCCTTGACCGAATAAACCAACTCTACTCTTGATCATATTCAGATTAGGATGCTTTATGTTGTAATTCCTATGCTACCAAATCGCGCAATCTAATACGTCGTCTGACTATATTAAATTACGACATGAATTGCATACTAGAAAATCATGAATTAATAGATTTATTACAATGTCCAATTAATAATAAACTAATAATCCAATTAAAACTAATGAAGAATCTTAAACACAACGATCATGTTCTTAAATTTTAAACAAACCATAATCAAAACTATAGAAAAGTTCACAAGTTGTCTTAATAATAAGTCTCTTGCAGAAATAAATCTAAAACTTAAAACTGAACTAAATTATCCAAATTAAAAAGATAAAACTTTAAACCATGAATTGATTCATCCCAACATAAAATAAAACTGGAAATACTTTATGTAACGAATGTTCAATCGTTGCACGATCCTTGCCCAAAATCATCATGCAAAAATTTTCTCGGTTGTTCTTCAAGATACTCTCACATTTTTTGTCTTCAATGCACATGTTGCAAGCCATAGCACCCCTTCTTCTGACTGTAGAAATCTTTTATAGTGGTTCCATGTGTTCGAAGAAGAAACAAAATCCTTTTCATGCAAAATAAAGTAAAATTCAGAATACAATTGATTTTGAAATATTAGCATTGTCAAACTCTGAAATTTAATGCATAATATATTTTCAAATCATCTTGGGATCATATAGTTTGAGTACGAATCCTTATGCACTTGAAATTCTTCCAAAACTTCTTCCAAATCTCGAATTTGTAGTATGTCACGGGCAATACAATGATTTACGACCTAAACATTGTCCGAAGTGGACTAGAAATGAGTTTTCAAGAAAGGATTTTCACGGCCCTTACAGTGTCAAATTCGCATAAAAACTATGGATTTTCACGACCCGTGAAATTTTGCTCACGATCTTGCTTCGGGCAGTTTCTAGGGTGGAAAATGAATTTTAACGACATATTAAAAGTGATTTTACGATCCTATTTCACGGCCGTGAAAAAATTCTCACGGCCCCTCGTGATAAGCAAATTTGAGTCCTTGGCAACTTCATTATTTTTCACTTTCTGACTCCATTTCAACTCTAATTTGAGCGTGAGTTTCTTCGTTGACTTCATAATTTAATTTTCTTGCTTTTTAGACTATAAATTTTGGGTAGATTTTTATTTTTATAAAGTTTATATAAATAAGCTCATAAAATGATGCATACTATTAGATAATGATTCGAAATAAGATTAAAATACTAAATATATGTTGTATTTTGCATGCATCAATTAGTCGCACCCTCTTCAGCTCTCGATCACAAACTCTCCTTCTCGGTTGCGTCTCTAGACCTCACAATCCACTCCAATCAAACACAATCTGAACTAATCTGTCAATTAAACTGTGCATCGAGAACTTAGGAGGAACCACGGTTCCATTTTTAAATGACCCTAAGGGTCTATATGGAATTGGAATCAAACTGGAATCAAGGGTTGGTTTCACCTTGATTCCTCAATCAAAGTGAGACTTTGATGGTTCATTCCTGAGGTGGAACTATGCCACATTTTTTGGGTGAAATTAAGTCACGTGACCCTAGTTTCACCCCTTTTAGGTGGATTGCTCATTTATTTCTTTTTTTTATTTGACAACTTTATTTTTTTTCTTCAACTTTTTTAACTCTTTTACCAATTTTTCTTTTTTGATCTTGTTTATATAAACTAATTTATTGATTAAATATAAAATAGTTATAATAAAGGATTAATTTAATATTATTTATTACTTATCATGTTATTAAAAATTAATTATTTTATTAAATATAATGTATTTAAAAGTGTTTTTATATTTATATAAGATATTTTTAATAAAAAATTCCATAAAAAATTTAATTTATACTTTTATTTTTATTATTTAATAAAATTAAACTTTATATATATAATTATTTTAATTCAAATATTCACTAAGAATTAATCTATCATATGTACTTTTTTCTATCACTTCAACTCTGTGGTTCCTTATCATTACGTTTCATTCCAAATACTCGAACTAATCTATAAATTCAACTATGGAGAACTAGGGAAGAACTAGAGTTTCGTTTCCAAACGCAACCTAGATATAAAGGTAACAAAACTATTATTAATATTAGATTAATAAAATAATTATGTACTAATTTACATTATTAGTTATATAGTAAATTTAATTATGATTAATATTTGGGATTAGGAATGTGGATTAGTATGAACTATCTTGGAGAGTAACTTTCATTTATGGTCATCCAACTTAGTGGTATTCCCATTGAGGTCATCAAAGTTAAGTGCCTTCAATTTTTATTTTTTATTTTAAGTTTTTAATAATGATTGCGATTGAAATTTTGAAAAGTTAGAATGATGTTATCTGAAAATTTTGAAAAGTTGAATGATCACGTAGATATAAAATTAAGTTTGAACAAATGATAGAGAAAAATATTGATGTGATATTTTTATTTTTTTATTTGACGTGAAGAAAAGAAAAAATGCTAATGTGGTGCTACATAAGCGTTCATGTCACTGTCACATTAACGAATTATAAGTTTACTAGTTAGAATCAGTCAAGATTACCATGATTGTGACGTTCAGTGATCGTGACGTTACAAAGTAAAATTGGATGACCTTATGAAATTTACTCACTATCTTGGATCTATTCACACTAGTCCACGATTCCTAATCTTTTAATATTTTCTATTATTTTTTAAGTTAGCGAACTAATCCAATTATTATATATTATTTCAACTATACATAATCTAATTAATTTAATTATCATTCGTAAATATTAATTAACTAAATAATAAAAAATACTCTTAATATACAACTGAATACTGATTGCTGTATATAGTCATTAATATCTTATTTTTATAGACACATAATTTCAAATGAAATTACAATTTTATTTTCACCAAGACGAATTGCCACGTCGCCACGAGTTTAAAATTTTATCTCCCCTCTTTTTGCATCTTTGTCTAGAACTAGAAGTTTTATGGCCGAAAAAATCGAGATCACAAGTCCTGCCGCCAGCGAATGGACCGTCGTCAGGCGGCGCCGTCAGGTTGCCGCCAGTGCGGGAGGAAAGCAGCGGCCAGCGATCGCCGTCCTTGATCCCGTCTCCCCTAAAATTGAAACCCTAACCTCTCCTTCGCCATGGACCCCAGCCGATTTCCTGGTCGACCCTGAGCGCCAATCGAAGCTCCTCCGGCGGATGCAGTCGGCAATCCAACGCCTCGAGCAATCTCGATTCTATAGGAAGTTTCTTCTGCGACTGCGTAGCCCACTGGTCCAAGACGGCCTCGCTGGGGCTTTGGCCTCGGCGTCAGCCTTCAACATGGTCGTCTATGGCATTGGAAGCATCGAGTCCTACGAACCCCCACGGCTCCAGCTTGCCCTGGCAGTCCTCCTGCGCCGGGAGCTCGGCCCTGCTGTGGACACCCTCGAGGTGTTCGATCCGGTGCTCTCCGCCACTGAGTGCTCGGTGGTGGCCGCGCTCGGGTGCACGGTGATGGCCGTGGACGAGCGGGGGCGTAGGGAGGTGTCAGTTCCGACATTGTTCTACATGCCACACTGCGAGGTCGCTCTGTACGATGGTCTGCTGCAGATGAACTGGCATACATCGGGCTTGCGCCGGATGGTCGTGCTAGGCAACAGTTTTTCGGCGTACGCGAGGTACGTTGAGGATGGGGGTTCGTGCCGTGGGTCGGTGGCCGTCGAAGCGGCGGCCGTGCACGTCCTCCGAGTGAGGAAGTTCGTTAACGAGGTGGAGATGGAAGACATGGGAGAGATTGAAGGGGAGGATGAAAGGCAAGATGAGATTTTTAAGGCGTTCCATGATACGAATTGGCATTTTTTTGGACTAGAGGACAACCAACAGATTGATATTTAATGCAGTGGTGGTAACTGGTAAGATGTGCTGCTACCATTGTTTTATTTAATGCTGTGATCTCTATTGTGATAGTCCTGTGCAGAACTTAGTTGATGAATGTCTTCAATTATTCAGAGAGTGTGAATGCTTGATGAGATAATGGTGTGGTTGAATATCTTTATTTGACCCATGGATTGACTGATGGTCAATTGGTCATTCTTTCACGTTATGAAATCAATCTTATGTGCACTGAACCTTAGATTGTCATGAGACTGAGTTCTGTTTCTTTTTTTTTTTTCTTCTGAAGTGTCGGAAGATGTTAGTCCATATTTATTACCAGAATTCTGCAGGTTTCTTTCCTGAAATGAATCATCAATCGACTCAACTTTAAAGAATTCTTTCTTATCTAAATGAACTGTGAACTCAGCATTATTATCTACTTTGAGGTATTTCTCACATCATGTGCTTAGGACATTGGAAATTTACGTCAGATGGAATGTTTAGGACGTTCTTCTGGGAAAAAAAATCTGTGGTGACTGGTAGCTACTCAGAAACATATTCCACAAGTTGTTCAAACATACATTTGGAGGAATACGAGAACTGAGAACATACTTGAATGAGCCTCCTTTGGAATTTTGTCTCTCTCTGAACAACGTCAGCATAACATATTCTGAAAACTTCAAAGAAGAAAAGGAAACCATAGCATAAGATGAAAAGCTTGTCCAACTGGACATCAATGTGTTGGTGACTAGTTTGGGGCTTTCCCCATTTGCATGCTTATATTCTGCAGCATGTGAGGCCAACTGGTCCAACTTTGCCTTACATACCGTAAGTGCTTGGAGTCTGAAAGTTGGTAGGAAAAGCTTGTCCCCTCCTGTTGAGAGTAGATCTTGCTGCTACTTGCAGTGTAATATTCACACTTGCTTATAACAAGATCTAGCGATCATGAGATGAAAAGTAATGGTATAACTGCTTAATCCAAATCTATACACATGCATTTCTTCTATCAATGTATGTGTGTAGGTTATTGTCAAACCAGTAAAAAAAATATTTGTAGTCTACCAACAGTTTGTCCAATCCATGTCTTGTGAAAATTGGTGTGCCTAAGAACCTCAAAGCAATAGTTTTCCAATTTTGCCTCCTAACAAACAATCAACACGTGGGACCTAGCAGTTCTATATACTGCTTTAAGGAGTCAATACCAACTTTTTGGGGCACAATTGGTTTTCTTCTTTCCATTGATATCCGGCATTCGAGGCATTCATTACTGGATGGAAAATCCTATGTTACATGATAAACATACAGATTTGAGGTGGTCATGTGTCTGTCCATTGATCCCCTTGAATCGGGTTCATCAAGTGATTACTTCAACTTCCTGCGGCGTGAAAATGTGGTATGAATTCTGTTTCAAAGACTAAAACAGATCTGCATTTGTTTTGTCAAATTAGTCATCCTACTAAACAACTTCCTTTCCGGAGACTCATATAAGCTATAAAGTATTAGAATTAAGTTCAGAATTATCAAGATACACAAACCGGAAGATTTAGTGAAGTGTCGTCCCAAAAAGTTGGTAAAAGTCTCTCTCTAGCTGGTGTTTAAGTTTTCGTGGACAATATATATACTTCTGTAAAATGTTTATAATTGAAAGAGAGCATGTGCGAGCTGTTGTGAAGCAACTGAAGTCCTTTCCTCACGGCCGAGGCCTTTGCTTTGAGCAACATGCAAAAAATTTTGTGGTCTAGCAGCTTATTCTTTAATTTGTTATATGTTCTTTTTATCATTTTACAAAAATGTTATCACTGTGTTCGACGAGACCTATATATCCATATAATGAAAGGTTAATTTATCGTCACAGTGCATTCATACTTTGTCTCTCTCTCTCAACAACTTGTAAAATGGTTGCCTTTCTCTCTGACACGTTTTATTGAAAATATATATTTGTTGCAGCGACTGATGGTCATTTCCCTCATTCCCTGTATCCTGTCCTCGCTACAGCCACCATACTCACATGGTGACACCTGCCAAGAGTGGCAGATTCGTTTCCACATGGCCCTGCTTCACTGACATCTGCACTGAGAAAATACATAGGAGCTTCCAAGCAGCAGCATCTGCCCAGTTTTGCTCCCCACATTGCAGATCAGCTACAAGACATGCTTTTCCAGATTTCCAGCTGCTCAGTTTTGGCCGACTTCAAAATTAAGCCTTTTTTTCAGCGTCCTGTGTCTATTAACAGATCTACTCAGGAAAGCGTTCAATTGGCTGTGAGCTGAGAATTTGTTTGTTTGATCAGAAACAAAGTTCCAGACTGGTAAAGGAACAACCACCGGTGGAACAAACTTTCTTTCTGAGTGTGGTGTAATCTCAGTCAATAACTTCGTGCTACTTGAACCAAGAGTTATCAGAGGGTTAGGTTATGACACTGAGCTTCGCACCAAATAACGAACAGCATGGGACACTTTTGCTGTCATCTTCTTTCCATAAAAGCTTGTGCAGTTGAGCAGAAGCATACATATATTTCCAATAAAACGCCAGAAATCAACGCGAAAAAGGAAGCATAAATTTGACTTGTTACTAAACCTGATAACACTTGAGGTAGAGGAGTATGTAACACGAATCTAAGCCAGTGGTTGTTGTTTACCGTTTAACTCAAAATCCATTTCCCACATCTAACAGCGAAGAGCTGCAGCAAGTAAATGTACTATGGATTTACACTCTTTTTTGCCTCTATGAAAAAGAAAAAAACCTTTTTATCATAATAAGTTCTGCAATTTGATAAAGTAGAATGATCTCAAACTTACAACCACAACTTAAACTCTTCTGAGGTCTATAAGAAAACTGTCATATTTGCGTTTGTAGTTCTTTTTTATTGAACGAGACATAGGATTCCCCAAGATCACATTGAGCAGAGTTAACTACAGAGTTGTTTCAAATATCAGTGTATGAAATACATAGTGGGGGACCCCGGGGAGATGGAGGAGTTTGGTGTGGGGACTTTTTCTCACTATATCTTTTGGAGCTGAATTCCCAGAGATCCT
Organism: Pontederia crassipes; assembly: GCA_030549335.1. NCBI lineage: Eukaryota > Viridiplantae > Streptophyta > Magnoliopsida > Commelinales > Pontederiaceae > Pontederia > Pontederia crassipes. Next base: position 8,621,627 of record CM060189.1, read on the forward strand.
GTCATCTGATTGCTGCGTACTTTTCTTCCTCGTCTGTGTTCTCAACTTCATCCATCTTTTTAGTTAGCGTCCATGCATGATGCATGCCACCTCTTGCTGTAGCCACTGCCATCCTGCTCACTAGCTTCCACCATCCTCAACTCCCATATCAGAGTGCCTGTGTGCAGCCTGCGATTTTTAGACCTCAGAAGGTTCTGGAGCTGCATTTGCTCTCGGCTTTGGAGTTAGGAGGCCTTCATAATGGTTATCGAGATGAACGATGTGAAGTCGGAGGAGCTACATGCGTGAGAAGATCTTTCTACTGTTCCCTGTCAAGACCTGAACTTTAGCTAGATCTCTGATTTTGACATTGGAAAGAATCAATAATTTGCAGCCTGCAGCCTTGGAAGTGTTGATATTTCAGATTGCCATCTCGCAACTTCTGGCAGGTGGTGGTTTTGGAATTTGCTGGGTTGTTGTTTCGTGTCGTGAGGTATGGAGATTTGTCATGGTTCACATGATCATGTTTTAACCAGGTTTAAGCACTTGAAAGTAATAGATGTGTGCTTTACTGTGATACGTTACCAAAGCTTATTTCTTGCACCGGGATCCTTAGTTCTTCTTTATTCCTTCTATCGTACTGTTATCAGATCGAAGAATTAGTTCGAGCTCAATGGGAGACGAGGGCTGTTACAACTATGGATCAGCAGTTCATGTGAGGCACAGCACCAACTCATTCATCTTTGAGTTCCCGAATGGGAGCTCGGCGAACAAGCCACGCAACCAGCGCAAGGTCGTGCAGGGAACCCTTGCCAAGCCGACCCCTTCGAAGTGGGATGACGCGCAGAAGTGGTTGGTGGGCTTATCAGGAGGCAGGGATCAGAAGCAGTCTAGCAGCAGGCCGCGGAATTCGAATGCTGATGACAGGAGACTGCTGCATTCTGCGTTTCAGAGAGGCAGGGATTCCTGCAGCAGTTTCGATGGAGGAAGAGCGGATGAGCATGAAATGGTTCGTGCAACAGCTAGTAGCCAAGACGAAGGGGAAACAAAGAAGATACACTGCAAGGAGGCATCCTGGAGGACCAGTTTGCCATACGAGGACACTGCAATGGTGATCAGATCAATGTGCGTTAGAGATATGGGCACGGAGATGACACCCGTTGCAAGCAAAGAACCATCCAGGACTGCCACTCCACTGAGATCCACAACCCCAGCGTTGAGGAGCCTGGCATCTTCACCGACCTCGAGCCCTCGGAAAACCCGGCAAGTGGCTCAGCAGCATGACATTGGTCATCAAGTAGAGAGAAGGAACTTAGAGAGGAGAAATGAGATGTTTGTTCATGGTCAGGCCATTGCTGGAGGTGGTGCAGACGGCAACAAAGTTGCTGAGGTTAATGGTTCAATGCAGAGAAGAAATCCAGATCCCGTAGAGGTGGGAGCTGCGGCATGGCATGAGGCAGCGCGAGCAAAGTACATGGCAAGGTAGTTCTTTACACTGCTGCTACTGTTCGTGTTTTAAATCTTCTGCAGAATTCCTAACTGTTGATTAAATCTATATGTGATTTGCTTCAAGCTGACTCAGTTGTATTTGATCCATACTTAACAATATCCCAGAGCTATCATAAGTTGAATCATTCTGATTCTGATAACAGAAAATTACAAGCCAATGTCACAAGCATGAAATCTGAGCTTATTAATTCTTTGGATAGGTGTGACACATTAAATTTTAGTGAACTTGGCCTTTAAAGTTTCTTATGCAACAATACTTGAGAAATTACCTTTTTCTGTTTGCCATCTTCTGCAACCACTGTCTTCTGTGACTTTCAGGTACAAGCGGGAAGAGGTGAAGATACAAGCATGGGAGAATCATGAGAAGAGAAGAGCTGAGATGGAGATGAGGAGGTTGGAGGTAAGGATTATTGGATATCTTTGCATAATTGATTTGTATCTAGTTACTACTTGTTGTACTACACATGTTTAATAGAGATTTACAATCATTCATCATAACTGTAATGCTGAAACTTGGAGATGTTTCAGATGACTTTTAGTTGCTAATTTATCGGCTGGTCATTGATAATATTCTTATCTTCTACTGTAAATGACTGGTAAATCATCTTTCCCTTAATAATTAGAAAAGTAATCTTCCTGATTTTATCCTGTTAAGTGCATATACTTTTCAGAGAGAGAATCTTCCGTTAGCTGCTTCTATGTTTTCCAATTTTCTATTGCATTTGTTAATTGTTAATGCGGTCTGGCATGGTGTGTCTGGGTCACTTCCAAAATTCTCGGATATGCATGTTCTGCTAATACGCACAAAATAAAAGCAACCCAGATAAGTTCTCAAATAATAATAATAATAATAGTGAATTCAGTTTCAGAAGGAACAATATGCTGTGGTGCCGTAAGCAACAAATTTATCTTCCCCGTGACAACTTGTGTAATGGTTCTTTGTCTGAAACATCTCTTGCATGATGCATAAATCATACAAAATAATATCCTAGTTTGATGATATATGATTTTCACAGGTTAAGGTGGAACGACTGAAAACTCGAGCTCAGGAAAAACTTTCAAACAAGTTGGCAGCAACAAGAAGAATAGCAGAAGAGAGGCGTGCCAGTGCAGAGGCCAAGCAAAACGAGCGTGTTGCAGTGACTTCGGAGAAAGCAGACTACATTAGAAGGACAGGACATTTGCCATCTTCCTTCTTCTCATTAAAATTGCCTTATCTCTGTGGTTAAGTCAGTTTTGTTTAGGATCATGCGATGATATTGTTTGTATATGTGCCCTCCTCATTTCTAATATATGAGGATCACGTATGCATCAATTCCATCCAGTCCATCAAATTCTACGTGCATCACCCTCTTTCACATACACATACACACACACTCTCATCGCTTTGAAGTTGAGACTTGAAGTAGTTCGATGTGTTCCTTTTTTTTTTCTTGAGAGGAAGTTCGATGTCCTCCTTTGACAGTTCATGAATGAAGCTAATTCATTTTTCTATCAGCATCACAAATGTTTCTCATGTCATTAACATCAGACTGTGTCATTTGCAGGTTTCTATCCTTTTTATACTCCCAACTTCGATTTAGTGCTTTATGAATCACTTGATAGCTGCATGTATAAGAGACTGAAGATACAAAAAGTTAGGACACGAAGGCCTGACATTTGATTACTTGGACTCATCTTTTTTGTTCACGAGAGAGAGAGAGAGAGAGAGAGAGAGAGAGAGAGAGAGAGAGAGAGAGAGAGAGAGAGAGAGAGAGAGAGAGAGAGAGAGAGAGAGAGAGAGAGAGAGAGAGAGAGAGAGAGAGAGAGAGAGAGAGAGAGAGAGAGAGAGCGAAACCAGCAGAAATATAGCTATAAAGATATGTACGCATGTTATCCAAGAAACAAAACTAAACCAGCAGTCTTGTCGCCCAGCATCCAATTATAAAAAGAAAGAAAAAAAAGTACGAAAGAAATGATATTGAACACAACTAAATTTCTTAACGCTTAGGACAAGCAACCACTATGCAATCTAGAACAGTTTATTGCTTATTATATTAAATATGTCCAGTTAGTGAAAACTAAGTTAAACTCAATGGCACTGCACAATATCTCAGTCAAGTTGCCTGTGTCTCTTTAAGCATTTATCGCTCCAACGTCTTCTTTTCTTCAGTTGTTAGCACTTGATGCTATGGGACAAGTACATGATCTTTTATGTTGACAAAGAAGTTCAGTCTCCTGTGTTTCCAAATGTTCATGTTAAAAACAAAATGTAATCTGGTCCTCTGTACATAATCAATGGTGACAAATATTTTCTCGTAGAGAGATGTAATACTGACAATATTTGTACATTATATATCTTTTCTTTTCTTTTTAGGGAATTTGGTCAGTGGATGTACATTTTTTCTTTTCTTTTGTCGGAGCTTACACTAGTACATTTCTTTTAGAAATACATTTGTCCATGTTAATCTTTCATAGTAAATTGTGGATGACACCCAATCTTGGTGATCATCCTTTTTCTCCTTAAAAAAAATTATTAAATTATGGCTAGATATGCACATGAATGAACGCTACAAGGTTATCCTGAACCTGAATTCAGAGACATCACAAAAGGATCTTGTTCGTATCCAAGAATATATTGGGCATGGCCCATTTCTTACTCAAACTACAACACTAAGATTTTCATTATCATACAGGAATAACCACCTCGAATTTTGTCAATGAAAATTCTTCATCAGATTTTAGATGGAATCAACCTAACTTATGCTAAACAGGATGGATGCTTCTAACCAGCAAATATGTAAGAAAATATTTTCTTAGAGGAATTCGAGTAGGAAAATCTAAAATATGTAAATATGTTACTTGCACTTGCACTTTATGCAGATATACACAAATTTCTAGTTGTTAATGTCCTTTTTTGGTCTCAAGATCATATATCATGTATTTTGATGATAGCAAATAAAGAAGATGATGCACTAATTATGCTTAAAGTGATAGAGTGAACAGAGTTAACATTTTTCGAAGAAAAATAGCCGAAGTTTTTATCTGCAGGAAAAATGGACGACCGATTTGTAACCGGTCGACCGTTATGACAGATAATGAACGATCGAAAGTAATGATGGAGCGTCCGCTAATCACAGAATGAAACAACCGTAGAAAAATGGATGACCGATTTATAATCGGTCGACCGTCATGAAGAAAATGGACGACCGAAATAGAAGACTGGATCATCCGCTAATCACAGAATGGAACAACCGTGAAAAAACGGACGACCAATTTATAATCGGCCGACCGACATAAAAAAAATGAACGACCGAAATAGAAGACTGGATCATCCGCTAATCACAGAATGAAATGAACTTCAGAATCGGGCGACCTATTCAATATCGGGCGACCGTTATGAAATCATGAACGGCTATAATTCTTCTACGACCTACTATCAATGGTAAACTGCACAGAAAAAATAAATTAACAGATATAATTTTTTAATAAACGGACGACCGATTTGTTAATGAGCGACCGCTGGAGAATCAACAGAGAGAATAACGATTAGTTACTGTGCAAAACGGACGACCGATACCAAAACGGTCGACCGTTATAAAGCTGACATCACAATCTTTTTGAATTACTTTACAACGGCCAAATTTTCAAGAGAAGCCTATAAAAAAGATCCAAAAGATTGAAAAAAGACCATTCAAACAAGGCAAACCACTCTTGAGCTCTCTTTAAATTCAAATGTGCCAAAGTTACAAATCATCCCTTCCCTCTTCTAGTTTCTTAGTGAGAATACTGTTTGTAAGAAGAAGAGTCTTGGAGGGAATTCTTATTTAGATAGTTTTTTAGAGCTCATTGTAAGAAGAGGTGTGCCTTACCTCTTGAACAAAGAAGAAGACGTTGTGGTGTAGAAATAGTTTATTCTCTCTCTATAAGAAAAGAGAAGGATAGTGAATCTCCGACGGTCTCAAGGTTGAGAAGTCGGAGCGGGAACGTAGACCAAGGAGTTGGGCCGAACCTCGTCAACATATCGCGTCTTTCTCTTCTCTTACTTATCTTGCTGTTATTACCTATCTTTTACTTGCTTGTGATTGTATTCACCTTGAATTTATTTCAACGTCGTTTTCGGCTCTAAATTTTTATACACCAATTCACTCTCCCCTCCCTCTTGGTGCTTTCGATCCTACAGTTTTACATATTTATTCTTCCTTGTGGTAATCAAGACATGATTATTGGGCTTAAAGATCATAATTGTCATCACATTTCATTTGTCTCATGAAGTTATGCTCCATAGAAAATCCACACCCCTTGGCTTTTCACAGGTCCAGTGAGAAAACAAAAAAGGCAAAACGACCTTTCAACACTTTCATCTGAGGATGCCTAATCAAGATGGAATACATGGCAGTCAACTGGAGGAGGAATGAAAGTCATGGAGAAACGAAAAGGCATCTCCTCAGTTAAGGACAACCACCATACTTTTTCCAAGAAGATCAACTGACGAGGGAGCTGAAGGGAATGAGGGGCTGGAATAGGCCACAGCTGAAGGTTCTTTCTGTTTTCCTTGCTTCCCATACTTCTCTAGATTGAATGAATTGTTGAGACATGTGACATGCAGATTGACATATGCAATTCTCTGATGTTTGTGATGCATGTGCTAATCTAACCTTGACTTCCTCAAGACTGGTAGTAGTCTCAAACTACTATTTTTTTTTCCGATGGGTTTCTGTATGATTGTAATGCTTAATGAGGATGGGGTTCGTTTTGATTTCTCCGTTCTTGTTTTGAGCTGATATATTCCTTTTTGTTTTGAGCTCAGATAATTGTTTAATGTTGCGTCCAAGAAGCCCATCCTATTGTGTTATAACCAATTGAGAGGCTGGTGGTGCTTGCGTATGACTGGGAAATGAATAGGCTGGTTGCACTAGAAGTTCCTGGGGTTCTAGTAAGCAGTTCAGATTGGACTGGGAAGAGGTTTGATAATGTCCTAGATGGCCCTATATGGTCAGATGCTTCAACAATGGGAGGGGGTGGGGGGCGGAGCTCTCGAAATCTAAACGATTTTAGTGTTTTTATTTTCTATTTTATATTAGAGTTCTTATATAAACTCCATAACGTTTAAGTTATTTTACACCCTTATAATCATTATATATATATATATATATAAAAGTAGAGGTAAAAGCATGAGGTATAAGAGCATGACAAGTGATTTATTATGGTGATGACGTGTGTAATCTATTAAAAATTGAATTAATAAAATTTTCTAATTTAAGAAATTTTAAATTTAAAAGGTAATCTCACAAGGATTGTTAAGTAAGGTAATAATATAAAACTAATCTTACAAGATTTGTTAAATAAGGTGTTAATATATGATAAGTTAAAAAAAAACATAAAATTAAGCCTACAAATTAATGTGTCTGACTACACGGTGGAGAGAGAGAGAGAGAGAGAGAAATATAATTAATTGAAATTAATATTTAATTTGAGTAAGAGTAGGAGTTTTAAAATTAAAACTCAATATAACATATGATATAAGAATAAATTTTAATATAAAAATAAAACCTAACCAACCAAATTAGTTAAATAAGATAAATTAATATATTTACGAGATTTCTGATTTTTGAATTTAAAATGAGAGAGAGAGAGTAATACAATTAATTGAAATTAATTGCTTAAATAGAAATATAAAAATATTTAAATTGAGAAAGAGTAGGAGTTTTTGAAATTAATAGAAGATCTCAATTTGCGCCAAATTAAAATTAAAATTAATTTCTTTTATCAATTTGAGTATAATTTAAATAAATAATATTCCCTTTCAAAAAAATATGTATAAGTAAATCGTAATTCATTTTTAAAAGATAATTTTTTTCCCGAATGAAAATAAATAATTCAATTAAAATTAAGATTAATTCTTTCTTTTTATCAATTTGAGTATGATTAAAATAAATAATATTTTCTTTATAAAAGATAATGTTCGTGTAAATAGCAATTCTTTTTTAAAAGATAATATGATGTTTTCATAATTTAAAATTTATTGTAAATAAAATGGTCAGATTAATATTAAACTTTCTTTTTTTATGAATTTGAGTATGATTGAAATAAATAATCTTAGAAAGGTAATACACAAAATATAATAAAATAAATGATATGTACTAAAAATAATGTATTATTTTTTGTATTAAATAAATAATATTTCCTTTCCTAAAGGCAACCGATAAACATAATAAAAAATAATATTTCATTTTATATGTTATAATATTTCATTTTATATGTTATAATTTCATTTAAGCCAATAAAAATAAAAGAATATTAGGTTTGTTAGCATAATTTGATTAGAAGGAATTTTTTAGTGTGATTAAAATAAATAATATTAAGATAATTTGTTATTATCAGATTTAAAAGTGATTTAAAATAAATAATTCATTTTCAGTCAAATTAAGATTAATATTTCCAAATTATACCTTTGAGTGTGATTAAAATAAATAATCATCCCTTTCTAAAAGGTGATGAAAAAAATATAATAAAATAAATAATATATCATTTCTAAAAGTAATGTATTATTTTTGGGAGTAAATAAATACTATTTCCTTTATAAAAGGCAGTGTACAAGTTAATAAAATTAATAATATTTCATTTTAAAGAGATAAATGTACTATTTTCGAAATAGAAAAACTTTAAACAATGAATTCAATTGAGTCCAAATAATTTAAAATAAAAAATTTGAGTTCAATTAAGATTAATCTATTCTTATATTTATTTTTTAAAGACAATGGACAAGTATATAATTTTAGAAAACTAAAAATTATCTTATAATGGTTTTTTTATATGAACTAAAAAATAAATGAATACTTTATTTATGAGAATAATTTAATTAGAAAGCAATTTTTTAGTATGATTAAATAAATAAATTACCTTTATAAAATGTACAAATAATAATTTTCCTTTATGAAACATAATTTGTTATTTTAATTAAAAATAATTTAATTTGATTACAAGTAAGATTAAAATTTTAATTTCTAAAATATAGTGGACAAGTACAATAAAATAAATAATATTTTATTTTTTAAAAAATATTTCAGAAATAATAAAATAAAATATTCCATTTTATTATGATTACAATAAATAAACTTTCCTTTGTTGAAGCTATTGTAGAAGTATAATAAAATAAATAAAATAATTTTATTTTATTTTTAGTTTTGAAAGATAATGAGTTAGTTAATAACATTAATTTAAGAAATGGAATCCAAATTAAGATTAATTTTTCCTTTCTGAAAGATAATGGAAAAGCATAATACAAAACATTTTCCTATTAAAAAATAATGTGTCATTTCAGAAAAAAATAAATATTAAATTTGAGTATGATTAAATAAATATTGTTTTCTTTCTAAAAGGCAATGTAAAAGTATAATAAAAGATTATACTATTTCATTTTTTAGAAGATATTGTTTTATTTTAAAAATTTTAAAAAAATAAAACAAACAATTCAATTTGAGTCCAATAAAAATAATATTTCATTATGTAAATAATTAAAATATTATAAATCATAAAATAAGTCTATTTATTGAAAACAATTAATTATTAAGAAGAAAAATAATTTAATTAGATGTTGGAGTTTTTTAGATTGAATTTTAAAATTTTTTAAAATAGACTAACTTATTTGTAGAGATGAACAACGATTGTAAAATGTTCGAATTGGTGAAATTGTGTTTGATTGTGACGTGACTCATTTCAAAAATAAGTCATGCCATGTTGAATTGACATTATGTCAACCCAACATGATTGGTGCACAGTCCAATCGAGTTAGTCGAACGACTCATTTCTTTTGTCCAAAGTTAATTTGCATTAATAAAAAAATAATTAAAGTATTAGACTATATGATATTAAAAGATAATATAGCATATGGTATTATGATTATTAGATATATAATAAACTTTTTTTATATGTAATATAGTTATAACATATTATTAAATATTTAAATATGCAAAAAAATAAATTATAATAAATAATGTATTCACCGGATTAGGCTTGATTCCTTGTCCCAGTGCTGAGTCGTGCCTAGCATTTTACTGGCCACCCTGACACGGTCTAGTCCGAGCCTAACCTAATTATTGTGCTCGGACTTCGGTAGAATTTCATAAAGGTCGCGTGCCGGACTAGGCAAAATTTCATCATTACCTATTTGTCACATTTAAGTGATAATAAATTAATTTTGATAATTATTAAAAAAATATAATATTACAATTATGTATTACATTTTTTATAATATCGATAATCTTTTGATAATAATTATATATTATAACATTATAATTATATACTATATAACATTTGTAATATTCGTTGTCCGTGCATCGCATGAAATTTAAGACTAGTTTCATAATAAAGAGAGTCGTCGCCGTCCGAGGACCTGATCCGATTTAGAGTGAACCTCGTAAATCTCGTATGTTCTTACATGATTGTACGATCTATTTTTCTCTTTTCATAACATATATACTTTGATGGTTGGTTAATCGCACTCCTGAGCATTTTGCATAGTGAGAATTGGCCATAGCTTCATGCAGGCTTCCCAAATAGCTTGAATAATCAAGAAAAAATCCAGATGCAGTTGGCTTGTAAAGCATCAGCAACCATTGATACTCCATGAGGGCCATATGTAATATATACGGACAAATTGTCCTGAGAAAACTAACCAATCCAGCGTAAGAAAGATTCAGCGTTTAAGATATTCAGAAACTAAAACTTGACTATGATCTGTAAGTGAATTTCTCAAAGAAACAGCTGCTCAGAAAAAAAAAAACTCAAAGAAATATCTATAGTAAAAGTTTATATTCATAAATAAACTCTCAAGGATACACTTGTAACACTCGTCATGAAGTTACTTTCTCAATTGATTTATTTCAATTTTAGCTGAAGACAATACTATATTAAAAACAGGTTTTGCAAATTTGGAACCAGCTGAATCAAAATAGATCAGAATCAGACAAATTGAATCACTAATCAATAAATTAACAAAAGCACATGAATGAGAAACAGGGAAAATTTGTGAAAAAAAGTGAAAGAATTAACAACGACTTGAATAACAATCATAATCTTGTCCTAAACTATTAGTCATCATTGATATGTGATTGTAAAATGTTTTTAGAGTATTGTAACCATGTTCTTAAATACAAAAAAAGATACTTTTGAACTTGATACATTACCTTCAAATCTGAACTTTTACCCTAATTGGCCAGTTCATAAAGAAGTTATAACATGTTCCTTTTAAATCACCGATTCCGAGATCCGATTGGAACTGACCAATCAAAATACATCAAATGCCTACCTAAGAATACATCAACCTTTCATCAGTTCCCTCTCAAACGTTGCTCTTACCACAGAGCCAGCTCCTAAAAACTTTAACATCTTGAATTCTAGCTCCATTGAAGATTATGTATGTATCCATGTATACCACGCCTGGGCAAAATTTTCGCATAACCTTGTATTTTCCAACAAAGCCCATCAAAATCCACAATTATGTCTGTTCTAAGACCAGATGCAGAATAATTGCATAAGTGATTGCATGCTATAATTCTTAGACATACTACATTAGTGATTGCATGGACATGTTGCAATGTCTATTCATACCAACTCTAAATATGCAGGAATGGCAGGAAGCTATATTCATACTTCGTAATGGTTATCTTGTATGTTAAATATGCAACTATAAAATATGTAATCCATGTTAATTCGAGATAAGATAACATTTCTAAACCACAAAGTTAAGTGTGAGATACTCCGATTAAATGTGCAATGCAATCAAATGTTCATATTTTCCTGAAGAATGGCGTACGCACCTGATCACTGGGATCATTCCTCTTGGCCTTATTAATCACCAGGTCATCCCGCTTCACCCTCTCTCCAAATTTCTCCAAAAACTGGCGCTTAGTGATGTTTATCTCCCTTCAGGTACGACAAGGTAGCCACGATCTCTCAGCATTTGCATCACTGTCCTCCTAATTCGAAATAGCCTATCGACCTCGTCATCTGATGATGCCATCTCTTCCTACTTCATTTTTTTCCAAAATCAAGGCCTAAAATCACTACAATCAATGAAAAGCTCTCTAAAAGGGAAAGATGTTACCAAATCCAAATGCTTTTGGAAACCAACCAAGAACGCCCTTTTACGACAGTATAAACATGAATTCCATTATTTGCAGGTTGCAGGTGTTCGTCTTCTGGTGAAATGTAAGAAGATCCAACGTTTTAATATACACAAGAAAAGGCGATGCAATAAATCAGGACAGCAGCATCCATAAAGGGTGATAAAAAAAAACCGAACCGACTAAAATTTTTCAAACTCTGCAGGGATTGCGGAAAAAAGAAAACTCTCCGAAAACCAGTACACGATAAACCCTGCAACGATACACATCCACTAGCTCATGTTTCAGGAAAGAAGAAAAGCAAATACATATCTCCCAAAAATATAATCTTTCTCTCATTAAAATCGCTCGAGGCGACCAAATTTTCCGACCTAGGAGAATTCCAATTCTGAAATAAAAAGATGCCGAGGCCGCAGCAAGAGCAACGGACGCTGAGGAGGAGGAGCAGGAGGAGCAGCAGGAGATCGAGGACCGCGCGCGAAAGATTTTTCGTAATTGTTGCAGAGGAGACGAGTTGGGGTTTAAATAATCGCCCAACCCGGACCGGGTTTGTGGTTGAGTTGGTTAATGTGGGGGTTTACGATTCAATGAAGGTCCAAGCCCGGCCCAAGTTAGAGCAATATAGAGAAAAAGTTATTTTGACCATTATAAAATTCACGAGGGTATATGAGAACAATAGTCTTCAACTTGAAAATTTTAATTATAGAAACTAGATATTATTCTAACAAATAAAAATAATGAAAGATTTGATAATATAAGGGTTAAGTTAATTAATTGATAATCATAAAATATAAGGACATATTACATTCTTTTTATGTATGCTCATATATTCTTTATTAATTAGTGGTGCTGGATAAGTTCCCAATAGAATCGGCTAATTAGATTTTAATCAGTGTTTTTAAAACTGAAGAAGTTTCCAATCCGTTTTGATTTGATATAAAATCATTTTCGTAAAAAATGAATTGAATCAAGTTGATCGGTTTCGGTTCAATTCGATTTTTTGTTAAAAACATTAAATACTACAGAAATAATTAAAATATGGGGGGAGGAAAGTCGATTTTGATAAGGATGTGTGAGAATATGAATAGTCTAATAGAGAAATAATTAATAAAATATATTTTAGGGAATGATTCATAAATTTATATTTTAAAAATAAAAATATGGAAATATCGTAATCAAAAAATTAAACAAAAAAGAAAATTATTCATGAAATAAGAAATTATTATTAAATTGAAATTATCATGAGTAATGATATTGAAAAGATAAAAAATATTTTATTTTTATTTGATTAATTTTAAAATTATTAATGTTTTAATTCTATATGTTTTTTATTTGTAGTATATTTTAAGAATCAATAAAAAATATTATTTTATTAACCAACTCCTAATTTAACGGTCTATTATCTAACCACCTAATAACCTTTTTTATCCACCCTATTAAAGTCCAATATGTCTTAAGGATCAGGCAAGCCCGTTAATGTTTTAAATAGTAATTTATCCTTCTAATAATCTTTTTTTTCAAATTTGACATTGTTTTTTATTTTCTTATTTTGTAGCTTTTCTTAATACATTATATTTATATCCTTTAGTTTTCTCACATTTTTAATATTTTATCATTTTTTGTTATTTGTTTACATTAAAATTTCATTAATAGTAGAATAAACCAAAAGTAGTAATGAATAAACTATTTATATCTTATTATTAAGTATATTGTTATGTAAGCTTACTAATTTATGTTATTTATATACTATATAAATAATAATAAATTATACTTAAATATGTTAATAATCGAACTTTTAGACGACTCATTAATTAATGGACGAATATGACAAATATCTAATAAACAAGTTGAAAATCACGTTTGACGAAGAATGATTGGTACAATCGATTAGCGGGGTTGTGTCATGAGATCGTTGGATGCTAATAATTTATATTCGATTCTTAGAGTCATTATTTTAATCAGAGTTTATTCATATCGTGCTAATAGCCCCTATTATCTGCATGAGCTCGATATTTTATCGAATGGATTCGGGTCGAATCCGAATGCAGTAGCCATTAACATATGGGGTCGAACGACAAAAGAACGGAATTGTTCAATCTACTAAACACCGCTGTTATTAATTAATTTATTTTTTAAAGTAATGTTAACTTATATAAAAAATATTTTATGATTTAAATGGTGACAAAATTAACCGACTCAAAACAAAGTAAATAAAATATTTACTCGTTAAATTTTAAATTTTATGGGCTTATAAAGGTTTGAATTATCAATTAATATTAAAATTAAGAGTTATTTTAGTTCAGACTAGAGGAGGTTTAAGAAGAAGTCTACATGGACGAGGAAAACAAGGAATAGTAGATCAAAGACTACTTGCACGTTCCGATTTCAGTTTCCAGGTGTGGAACTTGGAGGCATTTGACGACTCAAAAACTTCCTCGGAACGAACAACACGACGACCCCTTCCACATTTAAAGCCCTCGCCGTCGGCAACCGCGATCGCTTCCTACTCGTCCTTTCCTTTCCTCTCCTCTCTCGGAGCGCGAACATGGCACCGGCGGCGTCGCCGAAGGCCTCCGCGGCAGCTCTTCCCCTCATCCTCGACATTGAGGACTTCAAGGTGCCTTCTCGATCCCCACGCATTTCGTTTCCCATTTTTTTTCCTCAAGTCGGGATTCATGGTCGATATTGATGGTCGATACATCGCCGCAGGGTGATTTCTCGTTCGACGCGTTGTTCGGGAACTTGGTGAACGAACTGCTACCAGCGTTCCGAGTGGACGACTCCGGGACGGGGGACGGCGGGGGGAAAGAAGTGTTGCCGAGTGTGACGCACTCGGGGAAGGCGGGTTCGGCCTCGCCAATGTTTCCGGCTGTGAACGAGCTGCTCGCGCTGTTCAAGGATTCTTGCAAGGAGCTCGTCGATCTTCGGCAGCAGGTTTCCGATGAGGAATTTGCATTTGCTATTTAAGAACTCTGGTGATGTTTGGGTATTGTTTGGTGGATCCTGATATGTATTTGCACGTGTTTGGATTGAAAGGTTGATTCCAGGCTCCATAATTTGAAGAAGGAAGTGACAGTCCAGGATGCAAAGCATCGGAAGACCCTCTCGGAGGTTAGCGTGAACTTTATTTATTTTGTCTATATCAGGTTATGAAATGTGAACTGGTAGAATGGAATCCTTCACGATGAGCATACATCGTTTTGCCATTATTTGATTGGTCATTGGAAATGATTCTCGGCTATTGTGTGTAAAGTTACTTATGTTTCGTACACACACAATGCATGTTTGGTCATAGTAAGGGTGTTGGAAGGTATGTATAGTTTGAGGGCTTGATTAAAAATTTCATAATTCATGGAGGTGATTTTGAAATTCAATTTCTTATTATGAATACTCAAGCTGTAGTTTTTTCGTTGAACTTTCCAAAAACAATTCGTCTAACTTCTCCTTTTTGTTTATCACGGAAAGAAGCATGATTATTTAAAGTGGGTAGTTGAATTTTTAATATCTACAAAAGAAAAATATAAATATACTGTCTCCCACTTACAAGTTGGCCTCTGATTTCTGGTATAAGGACTTCACATGAAAAGTTATGCTCTCTGCATAGTATTGTGGGATCCCTTCCCCGCAAAGGAAAAAGCCACTTAATTATGTTGGACCCAAATGCCCCGAAAATTGCCAATGGAGTTAGTCTGCTTCATGATAAACAGAACTCTTGAATGTCAATTGAAAAGAAATGTAGCTCCAATTCCTTGGGATAAGATCTTTGGCACAAGAAGAAGGGCTGTTTTTGATGATATAATGAGACTTTGTAAGAAGATCTCCCGAGAAATCTTTGAAGATAGAATGGTATCTCAAAAGGAAAATCGATGTTTTACTACCAGTCACAAGTTTTCTGTTAACCTATCTTGATTTTTCTTTTCCCAGACCCATAATTAAAAAACCTACTTTCTTATATAACGAGGTTCATTGGAATTTGAAATCCAATCTTGGAAACACAGCGTCCCACTTTAGAGAAATGCTATCCCCACTCAAACCAAGATTCAAAAGTTTATTGCGACATTTTTGCTATCCCAATTAAGTTTATTGCGACATTGCCATTTTTGTCATGGCAATGTGAGCCAAACTAGTGTTTGCAGTGAATCCCCATTCTATATGTACAAGCTGAGTGAGGAACTCTTGAAGCCATCCCAAGTATCAATCAAGTCATGTCCTGCGAGAACCTAGAGCTCCATTGCATTTCACCTACACAAAGAAAAATCTTAGACATCCTCATTTAAAATACCACGAAAGTTCAACCTACATCCAAACGATTCACCCAATTTTTTTTAAACAAGAAAGGACGACTAGCAAGATGGTAGTCATCCAAAAGTTTACGATTCACCCACTTTATCCTATATATTTCAGTGGGCAATCCATTATGAGCAATCAAAACACACAAAAGCTTAATATTTGGGGTTGTTCTCGCCTGTTAAGTCAAGCTGCAATCCTTCTGGACCTGCTCACTATCATAGGTCCTTGAGGGCATCAGCAAGTTATATGAGCTTCTGGATGGCCACAATGATCCATCCCTCTGGGAACTCTTTGGGGGATGCTCCATCCAATAGAAGGATTTGCTAATGGAAGTGGTGTCAATGGAGTACAAAAACACCAGATGTCTTTCAGTCCTGGGAGCATGGAGAAACAAAAGCCTATTTATGGTAGACTTTGGGTACACTGGTGTAAACTCCTTCAATGGACCAGTCATCATTTGAAAAAATAAATCATTGCAGGACCCCACATGAAGTAGGGCTTTATCCTGGGTAAGGCTATGGCCACTCCATTTGGAAATGATGAAACACTTGATCAATGTAGACATCATCTCCCATGTAAGATCATTCCCATAGCAATAAAAGAAAAGATCACTGCAGATTATACCTTGTCTCCCATGGAAGATGACAGTATCAATGAGATGAAGTCAATCGAAGGAGCATCAGATTGTCTGATAGACAGAAGTATAGTCTACTGCAAGTTCCCCCTTGTCCAGTGCACTATCACATGGGAATTGATTCTCTCCAATGATGATCTTAGGAAGGTCGTGTTAGGTTGTACTCCTTTCCGCACAAACAGACACCTCACCCTCATTATTAACAGATCAGTTTTGGACAGTTCATCCACAAGTGGCTAATGCTACCACAATCTGGGCACACTGTTGACCCTTAAAAAGTTTATCAGAAACTTTCCCTTTCCTTCTCTTGCCATTACTACTGCATTGACAAGTTGATTTTCAATTGTCGTTCGCCCCCATTGGTTATTCAAGCCCCTAGATTTCTGAGGGCCAGGTAAATCAAGATGCACTCAACAGTTGCTACCAGGAGGGAATCCTTGCAAGCAAGGTGATGTGGCCAATGGAATTCCTGATCGTTCACAAGAAGCTCAACAAAAGTACACAAAATCTATACTGTTGTCTCAAGCTTCTTATATTATGTGACCTTGTACGTGTGCATGACAAAACTTTGCTGATTATTACTTTTTGTTCCTCATTCTCATCCACCAATGTTTTGTGAGCAAAGCCCAGATTGTCATAGCATTCGTGGAATCCTTTGGCATTGAAATGCTTTCGTTTGTTGTACTCCATGATATCATGACTGAGAACTTTGATTTGTACTCCAAAGAATCTGAATTGATGGGTCATTGCCATTTATCTTCCATTCTCTAAGCGCACAGAAGATAAGCATTTAACTTGTCTCTCATCGTGAATAAGGAGCAATATGATAAACGGAATGAGTTCTTGGGAATAATGGCCAAATGACACAAGGTTGACTGGTTGATCATATAATTACTTATTCTTTTACATCTCTTTTTCTTTTGCCAGCTGGAAAAAGGTGTTGATGGACTTTTTGGAAGTTTTTCAAGGTTGGATTCGAGAATTTCGAGTGTGGGGCAGACAGCTGCTAAAATCGGGGATCATTTGCAGGTAGGTAATTTGTCGAATAAGCATTATTTGCACAGGTATCCCATGTTCTCTTCTTTACGCGCATTAAATGATCAACAGATAGTCCCAAAGCTCAAGTCACCAATATTTCAGCAGTTGACAAGTAGACTTGTTTCATTTTTCAGTTTTCAATGACTTCTGAATAGTCTAGTTTCTATCTTTCAGAGTGCAGATTCCCAGAGAGAAACTGCAAGTCAGACTATAGAACTCATTAAGGTAGGCTTTGTGTCTATGTATCTACTTTATATCCACGTTCTCTGTCCCTGACTTTTCAGTTGTGCAACATCTTTTGTAGTACTTGATGGAGTTCAATAGCAGTCCAGGTGACCTCATGGAACTGTCACCTTTATTTTCTGATGACAGTCGTGTTGCTGAGGCTGCTTCAGTTGCACAGAAGTTGCGTAAGTGGTCATTCTATCCTTGCTGAATTGCAATGAAACTTTTTTCATATCCTGGATTTCTGCTTGGTTTCTATTTTATTTTTAAAGTTGGGTGGCTTGTGTAAAACCTTTTACTATTTTATTATATGTTTTCCCAAATAGTGTCTCAAGTTTTATTGTTTGTGTGACAGCTCATTCTTTTTGGAACTTGCATGGAATAATATAGTTTATAGTAATCTGTTTTTCTTACCTTAGTTTCTGGTTCTAGTTTTCCACTGTGTCCATCCCTTTTTTCAATAATATATATATTTTCCCTTTTTTTTAATAATAGGGTCATTTGCTGAAGAAGATGTTGGAAGACATGGGATTAATGTATCATCTGGTGCTGCAAATGCAAGTAGAGGACTAGAAGTTGCGGTTGCAAATCTCCAAGATTATTGTAATGGTATGTTCATCAGCTTTAGGATTATCTTAAAACTCTTTGGCTGTTTCTGGTTTCAGACATTGATAACAACAACAACAACAACAAAGCCTTATCCCACTAGGTGGGGTCGGCTACATGGATCATACGACGCCACAATATATTCGTTGATCCATGTTCATGAGATTCGACAGGGTTTTACGCTGACTGTGGGGCCTAACACAACCCTCCTCCTTTATCCGGGCTTGGGACCGGCTATAAAACATAGGCAGAGTTAGTCATTGATAACATATTCCCAAAATTTTTCTGAGGGGTAATAATTATTAATTTAATCTTGTATTCTAATGAAACAGACATAAAATAAAGGAATATCATCCCCTAAAAAATAAGGGAATATCAAACTCAAGAGGAGTCATTTGTATGAAGACCATCAAGATTCAGCAATCTCATTTGAGGAAAATACTTAATTGTGTTTACTTTGAGGAAAATACTTATCTCTTGTGCCTAGTCTGTCTTGGCTTCCAATTTTATGATTTTGAAATTAGGAATGCCCACTAATATATCTAGTTTGTTGTTTATTCCGATATTCTTTAAAAAATAATGCTGTTTCTTTTCTTTTTCTTCTCTTGTATATTGTTTATATTTGTTGTATTACATTGATTATTTATATATGCTTTGTGCAATAGTTTCATATTTTATATGTGGTCTTGTTGTTATTGGATATTCATTAGTTATATTTCATTTTTCATATAAGACGTTAAATACAATATTCATTCAAAGTACTATATTTATAGAAATATAGTTCACAGAAAACATATTATAAAAGTACATTCTTACTTTCTTAGTAATATTTTATTTCACAAATCAAATGCACCCTTCATGGGATATCTGGAGGACTAACCTCCATTAAATATTTCTTCATGATATATGACAATTGTTCTGCTCTTTTAAATTTCTCATCTTGAATCTGCTTCAGAGTTGGAGAACAGACTGCTGTCTCGGTTTGATGCAGCTTCTCAGAGACGAGAATTGTCTACGATGGCTGAGTGTGCTAAAATATTATCACAGGTTAGTAGTGCCAACGTATGTAATTATGCGTTTCTTACTTCTCCATCAGTGCTCACCTATGATATCTACTGTGTGTCGTTTCTTATTCATTTCTGTGCATTTGGTTTCTCTTTTCTTCTATTCTCTTATATTGTTTGATCAGATTCTATGATTGTGATGTATTGCTGATTCTCATTAGTTTTGTATCATCTTCACCATGTCTGATAAAACCTTCTCTATCCTACAAGGTTGATAATGCTTGTTCCAATATTAAATTAGCAGGGTAAGGATCTTGTCTGAATGACATCCACTGATCTAACAGCACTCATAGTGGATGTTTAAGCAATCCCACTTCATTGACTACTTTGAGGTTTTCGTTAACAATATAAGTGTACTAAATAGCTACCTGCATAACCATTGTACATTACCATTGTATGTTTCGATCATTATCCAAACCAACATTGTATGTGGTTTCATGGTGGAGGACCTGGCTCATCTTTCCTTTCAGAGCCCCATAGCTGTGGTGGCATGACAATGGGCCGGCAGACTAGACATTTATTCATCTGTGGCAGATGCCATTTGGTACTCACTCCGCACCATACGGACACATGACAACCAAGGTTGGATGGGGACTCAGGGGTCTTGGCGGTCACCTGGGCCATCTGTTTATAGCGTAACTGCACCATTTTGGGGGTGAGAGATGTTACCTAGAAGACCTTGTACATCATGGTTTGGTTTTGACAAGTGAGTGTTCGGTGGGACAGGGAAAAACCACGTGAGCCCACACTTTTTTTACATTTCTCTTGTTGCTTCTGACTCCACACTTGTACAATGTACTTTTACAAGAAATCTCTAAGACAATTGGGATGGCCACCCAACTCAGTAGTCATCCATTTTCTTGTAGAAATATGAAGCTTATGATAACTTTTTCTATGGGAACCCTTCAACATAACTTTTTTGGAAGAACTTGGGTCATTAGACAAGATGAATAAGTGATATTTCCCTTAATTAAGTACCAGCTAGTCATCGACTTTTTCAATGAGTTTTTCTTCTTGAGGAAAAGAAGCTTAAAAATTACATATAAACCATGAGACCAACTGATTCACAATTACGATTTCTTCATCAATGCTTGATTCACTTGGTTACCTTTTTTCAGATTGATGTAGGAGAGATAAGATATATTATTAGTTATTATTGTTATCTTTATCCTTTTATAGCGGTCCCAAGCCCGAATAAAGGAGGAGGGTTGTGTTAGGCCCAGACAGCCAGCGTAAAACCCTGTCGAATCTCATGAATATGGATCAACGAATTGGCGTCGTATGATCCATGTAGCCGACCCCACCTGGTGGGATAAGGCTTTGTTGTTGTTGTTGTTGTATCCTTTTAGATTACTTAGATTTTGTCAGTTTGCATTCTTATTTATTGTTATTTTATCTTTTTTAGAATTTAAATTAGTTTAGATTTGATTGTAAAATGCCTATAAATACGCATGAACTCTTTTGTTATTGGTAGTTCAATTATTATCCAATTATTTCATAAACCTGTGTGGTTTTCTTTCTCGGTGGATTCCGAGCCCGGTGGATTTCGACTTTATCAAGCCATTGATGGTGCTTGGAACCATCAACCCCTTTCGAGATTCGCCCGAAAGTTGTAATATTCTCCACTTAGAAATCCCCCCCTGCATCACAGATGTTTTTCTTTTGAGAAGGAAAAGGATGACTAACATTTGGTAGTCATCCACGTATATATATCAATAAGAGGAAACATCATGTACACGTGGAAAGCTCTCCGGCGGAGAGCGGCAAAAAAGAAGAGACAGGTGCTAGCCTAAACCCCACTCCCGAAGAAGAGAAAACATGTGGTGTACAATAGCTTCCACCTGACATCTCTCCCCACAAAAAATGACACGGTTGTGTTGAAGTCATATGGCCTAGGCACCGGCCACGAAAGTCGCCAACGAAGCTCGCCAATCCAACCTCTGCCTGCGTAGGTCCCTCAGGGCCTGCCAAAAATCTACATGTGCCAGGGGGGCACCGTCTGAAATGCTCGTCCGGGACCAGACCTCCCGAGACACCCCACATCTGAAGAATAGGTGAGAAACATCCTCCTCCACCTCCCCACAAAGAGCGCAGGAAGAGTCAGCATGGGGTGCCCACCGTGCTCTGAAGACCCGAGTGAGGAGCCGCTCGTGACGCATAAGCCAGGTGAAGATCTTGACTTTCAACGAAAACCGTGAGCGCCAGATGAGCCTACAGTCTGCACTGAGATCCTCTGAATCAGTGGAAGCCGGAAGAAACTGAAGATAGAGGCTGCGTGCCGAGAAAGAATCTGATAACCATACCCAACTCAGAAGGGGGCGAAGGGGGCGATCCTCTGATGAAGCGCAAGCAACTCATGGGGGAATCAAAAAGGGCGTCCAGGATCCAGTGGCCGGTCCATCCCTCTCTGACCAGCACTCAGCTATGGATGCATTAGGATGTGCCGCTAAGGCCCACAGATGGGGGAAAGAGTCTGCAAGTGGACCCCCGGGCAGTCAGTCGTGCCTCCAGAATAAGAAAGCCTCTCCAGAGCCAAGTGACGGAGTCATGAAAGGACGCACTCTGGGAAATAATACGGCCACCCCCCTCCAGAATGAGGAGATTCCTCGTGGTAGAATGGGCCTGGAACCCCATGAGATCAACTATGAAAAGTTTTCATCTGTTTGGTCAAATGGAAACCCATGAAAACTTCCACTTCTGTTCAAGTGGTCAATATTGTTTTGATACTTCCTGAATCTGAGATATATTAGTCCAATGACTGGAGCAAACAACCACCATAACATCCTTCCCTACAAGAGTAGTGCATTATTATTTGAGGTGGTTCATATTACTAGTGCACAGATATGGCTATGGTACCAGTACCCGTTTATGGGTATGGGTACGGGTACGTCATTTTTTTAAAAACTAGGGTACAGGTAACATATTTATAATAACATTAAATAACAAATATATATCTAAGGAAAGAATATGTAGTATATATAGATTAAAAATTATAATTTTCCAGAAAAAACTCATAACTATTAATAAACTAGTTTATCTATAAAAATATTAATCAACCGTTGCTAATAACTTGAAAATTAACCTTACTGTGTATGTTAGATGAGCCCAACAAAGCCCATTTATATTTATATAATTATAAAAACACACCCAGTTATCCACGTTTCTAGACCTCACGAATTGGCTTTCAGTTGTCATCAACAAATGAGGTGGCTTTGTCACAAGGTTGGAGGAAAAAAATGCCACCAGTGACTGAGCTTTTGGGAGAGGACGTCGAGATGCGAGGAGCTATGAAAGGCATTCAACAGCAGTATATCCATGCTTTGAGAAGACGGTGTTTCTCACCTCTCCTTTCTTCATTGTTTCTACGAGCAATCACCAACTCCATTTTTGCCTCTCCTTTCTTCCTTATTTCTGCGAGCAACCAACTAAGCCGTACCCAAAAAACACGTACCCATCCTGTATCCGCACGTACCCATTTATTGAAAATTACTTTTAATATGGGTATGTGTGGGGGTACGCGTACCCATCCGCACCCCATGCATATCCATACCCAGTACGTACCTGGTACTGGTACTCCTGCCTTTGGGGCGTACCCGTGCATCATTGATTGACAGCATTGCCCTCAACTTAGTGGCTTTATGCCAAGCTAGTTCTTGGACATCATGAAATGTGACATGCTATGCCAGGTGACTCAAGTTTTCTGTTAGTGTGGAATGAACCAACATGCACCAAAACTCTCTTAAAGCCCTGGAACTCTTCGCCATTGGCTCAAAGTTCTGAAACCTTTGAATCAGGATTCAGCAAAATCCCCTTGCAGCTTGCCATTATTGTATTGTCAGATTGTTTAAATGTATTGGCAACTGGGCAGACTTTTCTCTGGTTGCAACTGGGGCCTGGGCAGACTTTTCTCTAGGTGGACATTGAGCGGATTGTCACTACATCGGATATGGAATTTTGGCAGTCCTTTTGCAATGGAACAATTGCCTGTGCCGCTGTGTCTATAGATCTAGGAGACAGAGCCCTTCTAATATTAATGAAACTTTTGGATGACTACCATCTTGCTAGTCATCCTTTCTCGTTTCAAGAAATAAAACTGCAAAGACTTTCTTCTCATGACTTTTCTTTCAACTGCAGTTTAACAGGGGGACTAGTGCCATGCAACATTATGTAGCATCGCGGCCAATGTTTATTGATGTTGAAGTTATGAATACTGATATCAAGTTAGTCTTAGGAGATCAGGGTTTGCAGACTGGTGCTGACAACATTGGACAGAGCCTTCTAACATTATATAAAGAAATTACAGGTTCTTATTCACCTGTCATGATCATCTTCAGATTATCTTTATTACTTTTGATATTTTACAGTACTGTAATTAATCTGCAGAGACTGTCATTTCTTATTCACCTGTCATGATCATCTTCAGATTATCTCTATTACTTTGATATTTTACAGTACTGTAATTAATCTGCAGAGACTGTCAGGAAAGAGTCAGCAACGATAATGGCTGTATTTCCATCACCAAATGATGTCATGTCGATTCTTGTACAAGTATGCTTGAGTAACCTTATTGCTAATGTTACAATTGTAATTCAAAATTCATGATCAAACTAATGCAACTCTTTTTATGTTCTTTTAACTCAGAGGGTCTTAGAGCAGAGGGTGACATCCATTCTTGACAAACTACTACTAAAACCTTCACTTGTGAACATGCCTCCTGTTGAACAAGGGGGTTTACTCCTAGTAAGGAATCTTGTTTTGTCATATCTTCCTTTCCAATTGATAATTTCTATAACCTTTATAAGCTGCTTCTTTCATGATCTTTAGTATCTTAGAGTATTAGCAGTTACATATGAAAAGACGAAAGATCTTGCTAAAGAATTACAATCAGTTGGCTGTGGGGACTTAGATGTAGAAGGTAAGTGCTCTCAGTTTTGATCACTTAATTCTTGCCATTTTATCTCTTGGTATCAAAGTCCAAGTTAATCCATCTCTTTTTTCATCTAGGAAAATGGAGGATTGTTCTTGATTTTCCATTGATTTGTACATCCTTAAATAACTTTTGTTCACAGAAAATCTTGAGCCAAGAAGTCAACTCTTTAACTCCGTGTCATGGCATGGATTATTTTTTTCTCATTTAATTTTAGAATTTGTCTGCAAGGAGATGGATGCCTGTGTTAAATTACTTAGAGTTATAGGATTAAATATGGATTAAATTTTCATTTCAATGGCAAGTCATTGAGTTGGAGACAAATTTTTTTTCTTCTCTTTTTTCCAGAATCTCGTGGATAGTACTCTGTGATTCCATGAACATTTCGGTCAATGCAACTTTTATTGGCCTGTTACAATTTCTCTCACCTTTTACACTGCAGGTCTTACAGAGTCCCTGTTTTCCACTCACAAAGATGAGTATCCAGAATATGAACAATCTTCCCTCAAACAACTTTATAGGGCAAAGGTCTAGTTAACATCTACTTCGATCAACTTGTGAACCTTTTTCTTGTTAATTCAAGGCAATTAATATTTTAGTTAACAGATCTATAGCATGTTACTTCTTCAGTTACTTTGAACCTAACCTAATGCTACTCATTCAGATGGAAGAGTTGCGAGCTGAAGTTCAACAACAATCTGAATCATCTGGCACCATCTCACGCACAAAAGCACCTACAAATTCATCCGCACCTCAACAGATATCTGTGACTGTAGTAACAGAGTTTGTTCATTGGAATGAAGAGGCTATATCTAGATGTATTTTGTTTTCTTCCCAGGTTAGCATTACTTTGTCCTTTAAAATCTGTTCCACTTTATCTTTCAGTACTGGTGGATATAAATGGTTCTTCAAGACCTTGTTAGGTGTGGGGGACCGGGGGAGGGTTGGCATGGGGTGGGGGCACCAATGATGAGGATGAGTCTCGCAACAAGAGCATTAGCTAATGCTGTTCTTTTTCAGCCACAAGAGAGGAGATGGTTCTGGCCAGAGTGGTGGAGAGATGGAGGTTTGAAGTAAACCAGGAGGAGAATTTTTTATTTTCTTCTTCATCATGGTTTTGTCTTCTTCATAGTGTTTTAGCCTTCTTCCTGTTGCTTTTGTCTTTAAAAGTCGTTCACTTCCACCAAGATCGACCATCCATATTTTATTGGTTTCCCTTTGTCTTTTGGGTTCACCATAGAAACTTATTGAAATACAGATAAGGCTGTCCTGAGTAGAAAAGATCGTTTTTAGTTCCAATTTATTTCTTAATTAATAGATTACCAATATTCAAATTCATGAGGATTACCAGTGTGATCTGCTCGACACAGAATTGGAATTGGTAGAAGCTGTTGATCTCATCTGGTGTCCACGTTGATATAATCTCATGACTTGCTCAGACATGTTCACATTGAAAGCTACTAAGTTATCAATCTGAACACTGCCATTTTGGTTCATTTGAATGGAAAGGCTGTAGTAAAATCATCATAGTGTTTTAGCTTAAAATTTCTATCACAAAAATTTCTCTAGGATGCAAACAAAAATGAACACTGAACACACTTCCCTTCCAAAAAAAAAACATTGAACACACTTGATAATTCATTTGGTTTGTTTATAAAATTGAACTCCGCCTATATTTTATAGCCGGTCCCAAGCCCGGATAAAGGAGGAGGGTTGTATTAGGCCCCGACAGCCAGCATAAAATTCTTTCGAATCTTATGAACATGGATCAACGAATGGTGTCGTATGATCCATGTAGCCGATCCCACCTAGTGGGATAAGGCTTTGTTGTTGTTGTTGTCTTCTTCATCATGGTTTCTCACTGTTCAGACCAAATTATTTGGTGTTCAGACCAAATTATTTACTTTGACTTGTAAAAAAAAAATAGATTAACAATTTCAAGATAGTTGAACATCTACCTCATTCCTCTTTGCACTAGGAACCATTGATTATCGGATCAAGTTGTTCACTAATTCTTCTTTGATGGCATGTACTTTTTGTTTTGGAACTAAACCCTTTTTTTCTGCTAAAAACAAAGTTTTTCTAAGTGCTTCGATTTTCTTGTTTTATGTTTTTATGAGTAAGGTTTCACTAAGATTCTGGTATTTGGGAGGAAAGAAGAATCAAGATTCAAACCACTCTATATAAGCTTCTGCTATTTGGGTTACAGCTTAGAATAAATTTTGCTAATCGTAAAGTAATTGAATTTGATCGATCTAAAGTCTAAACATCATATCAGGAAGCTATCAGCATTGTACCTAGGGGTGTTCACCCGATGACCCGACCCGTCGGGTTGGGTTGGGTCAGCTTAGAATAAATTTTGCTAATCTTAAAGTAATTGAATTTGATCAGTCTAAACATCATATCAGGAAGCTATTAGCATTGTACCTAGGGTGTTCACGAGGTTGGGTCGACCTGGTGAACCTGATGACCCGACCCCAACCTGATGGGGGTTCGGATCGGGTATGTTTTGAGATTTCCTGACCTGACTCGACCCAAGTCGATGGCCTGAGTTTTTTATTTTTATTTATTTGTTACTTTTTAAAATTATTTTAGTCCTATATTTGATGTAATTTTTTTTTAAAAAAATCATTTTAAGTATGACCCGACTCGTGTGTACCACCAAAGCTGATTTTTTTTTCTTTTTTTTGCTAAGTGTATCACATTTGTTATTCTTTTATTTTTCTTACTGTTCAAGAATGTTGTGTGGAATATCTTGTGTATCAATTTGTCTTGAGGTGTGCTGGAACTGGTGTATTAAGGATCAGGTAACAATTTCAACCCCAACATGTATTTTTTTTAAAAGAAAATTATCTATCAGCTTTTTTTTTCTTTGAGATACATGTATGAACAGTTGAAATATAAGACCCTTTTCTTTCAAAAAGAAAAATAAGATACAAAATCCTAGCGTATTGAAACAAGACATTTGACCATTCAAATGGACCTAATGCGACTTATGAATTGTGGCATGTACGATTTGTTTCACTTGCTTGGACCACTTTTAGGTCTAGTACATTGAATCGTATAGCAACACTAGAGCTGACCTGCAGTAACTTCTAACTAGAAAAATAAATGCATTCAAATTTAGCTCAGTATTAGGGAAATGTACCTTCTCAAAAGACTATGGTAGGTGTTGAAATTGATGTGCTAACCAATCTTCTTAAAAGCTTAAATCTTTCGGAAGAGCAATTTTATATTCTTCACACTTCCCCTCACGTGTGGGCTGGTGACAGCTTTGATTTAGTTCAGCCCACCACATGGACAACAACTACGTGAGAAAATATCTTTTTAATAAGAGCTTAACGAAATTTGAACTCTCCACCTCTAGCTTTGATACCATGTTGAAATTGATGTGCTAACTAATTTTCTTAAAAATTTAAGCCTTTAGGAATAGTAACATCAATAATTTTATATTTTTAACAATATGTAATGTAGGTTATAATAGACGTAATGTAGGTTTTAGTTACTGAAGGAGATATTAAGAACAGATGGGAAGAGTATTTCTATAAGATATTTAATGATGGATGTGAAGGTTCCCGTTGTGATTTGGAGGACTTGACAGTTAGCGAATGTGAACTTAATAGGTCATTTTATCGTAGAATTAGAGTCTCGGAGGTTAGCGAAGCTCTTAAGAAAATGGAGAATGGTAAAACCGTTGGACCGGATGGTATACCGATTGAAGTTTGGAAATGTTTAGGAGAAAAAGGTGTGTTGTGGTTATGTAAACTATTTAATGAGATTTTACGGTCGAAAAAGATGCCTGATGATTGGAGATTAAGTACATTAGTTCCTATTTACAAAAATAAAGGGGATATTCAGAATTGTGCAAATTATAGAGGGATTAAACTTATGAGTCACACAATGAAATTATGGGAAAAATTGATTGAGCATAGATTGAGAATGGAGATTAGTATTTCTGAGAGACAATTTGGGTTCATGCCAGGAAGATTCACTACAGAGGCGATTTATTTACTAAGGGGGATGATGGAGAAGTATCGAAGTAGGAGAAGAGACTTACATATGGCTTTCATTGACTTAGAGAAAGCGTATGATCGGGTACCAAGGGATGTACTTTGGAAAGTCTTGCAAAAGAAGAGGGTGAGTGTTGCCTACATTAAGGTAATACAAGATATGTACGATGGGGCATTGACTAGGGTTAGGACACCCGGAGGTGAGACAAATGAATTTTCTATAGGAATTGGCCTACATCAAGGATCAGCTTTAAGCCCGTATTTATTTAACTTAGTTATCGATGCTATAACCGAGAGTATCACAGAGGAGGTACATAAGTGCATGCTATTTGCGGATGATATAGTACTTTTAGCGGATTCAAGAGAAGAGATTAATACAAAATTGGAAATATGGAGAAATACGTTGGAGTCAAAGGGTTTTCGTTTAAGTAGGAATAAAACAGAATATATGCATAGCAATTTCACAAATAAACAACTTAGAGACGATTTGAAAGTTAGGCTAGGGGAGGATATAATTCCTCAAGTGACAAAGTTTAAATATTTAGGATCAATTGTAAGACAAGATGGTGAGATTGATGACGATGTTAATCATAGAATTCAAGTTGGTTGGTGTAAGTGGAGGAAAGCCACTGGAGTTCTTTGTGATAGAAAAGTACCCAATAAAGTTAAAGGAAAATTCTATCGTACTGCTATAAGGCCAGCAGTGTTATATGGTAGTAAATGTTGGGCTATGAAGGGACAACATGAACGTAAAGTGGGGGTAGCCGAAATGAGGATGTTGAGATGGATGTGTGGTCATACAAGATTAGATAAGATTAGGAATGACCATATACGTGAACGAGTCGGAGTGGCTCCTATTAGTGAGAAAATGGTAGAGAATCGTTTGAGATGATTTGGTCATGTTCAGAGAAGACCATTAGATGCGCCAGTAAGAAGAGTAGATCAAATAATCTGGAGTCCGATTAAAAGAGGGAGAGGGAGGCCAAGGCGGACACTTGGCGAACTAATAGAGCAAGATCTATTGGTGAATAATATACCGAAACGTTTGGTTACTAATAGAGCGGAATGGCGTCGTATGATCCATGTAGCCGACCCCACCTAGTGGGATAAGGCTTTGTTGTTGTTGGCACCATATAGATAATGATATTGGTTCGAATGACTAATTCCAGTTAGTTGTATTTTGTACATGAGGGGAGGCCATCCTTCTTTTGGCCATATTACATGCTAAGTTGTGTTCTTTTTAGCTAGAGATATTTGTCTTTTATAGTGCTTCCATTTTTGTTTTTATTTCTTTTATTGCATCTTTTAGCCGACCCCACCTAGTGGGATAAGGCTTTGTTGTTGTTGTATTGCATCTTTTATGCAGTGACTAAGTGACCAAAATATTACTTTTACAGCCTGCTTCTCTTGCGAGCTATGTCAGATCAGTGTTTACCTGCTTACTTGATCAAGTAAAGTATACTGCTATCTAACTTGGTGCTTTCAGTTTTCTTATTCTTAAGGTCAATGTCTTTACTATTTTTCTCGTGCTATTTGTAGATAAGTCAATATCTAACTGATGGACTTGTCAGCGCTAGGGAGGGTTTGAATGAGGCTGCAGCAATGAGAGATAAGTTTCTCATTGGAACAAGTGTCAGCAGAAGGGTGGCTGCAGCAGCTGCTTCCGCTGTATGATTACTTTACATTGTTCTTCATTCCAACTAACTAAAGTTTTATCTGGATCAACATCTCCAATATATGGAATGCGTGACCTTAAGAAAAATGGTTTGTCATACATTGTTATTATTGCATATTCAATACATATGCTTTCAGGCAGAAGCTGCTGCTGCTGCAGGGGAAAGTAGCATTAGATCTTTCATGATTGCTGTGCAACGTTGTGCCAGTAGTGTGGCAATTCTTCAACAGGTAAACCATTATATGGTTCACTGCTTTTGACACGCTGGTCGCAATAGGAGTATAACTGAATGGCTATTTTCCTTCAGTATTTCACAAATACAATCTCCCGGCTCTTACCTCCTGATGGTGCACTTCCGGCTTCTCTTGAAGAAATGAGTACAGCTGTATCCAGTGTCGAGGGTGCTGCCAAAAAGGGTCTCGAACAATGCATTGAGACTGTGATGGCTGAGGTCAGTGTTTTGCAGCTTTTATGTTGATTTGTATCTATTCATTGTGAGGCATGTGTTGCTTTACTGCATTTCTTATTCATTCAAAGTTTTTTTGGCATTCAAAAGATTTTCTTTTGGGAGGGGCATTCAAAAGATATTAATCAGTGGTAATTAGGAAGTCACATGCTCTAAGGAAGTCTCACATTACACTTGTGTACAAGAATCAAAACACTTGAAGGTCCATTTAATGTGTAGTTCACTGCAACTGATAGAATGTTGAGTGCAAAGCTATAATGGTATGAGTGGATCATGTGAAATGTAATGAATATGAAAATGAGATAAATGATCTCTCTCAAACCAATTTTAAATCCTTAGCTGTAACAAATATGCAAGGCACAGATTGTGTAGTCCCCCAAGATTTGAAAGTATTGAACTAATTAACACAGTCAGCTAACAGTTTCTAAAAATGAAACTAAACGAAAAATGAAAGAAAGTTGACCAAACTGCACTCTAAAATAAAAAGGACAAATTGTTAACTAAGTCACACTACTAAGTACTAACGAAACAAAGATTAATCTATGGTTATAGTAATATCAGCAACGATTGTGGAAAAAACATTTGGGCCATCTGGTTGCAGAGGAATGACACCATATTTCAGAG
Source organism: Pontederia crassipes (assembly GCA_030549335.1). Taxonomy (NCBI): domain Eukaryota; kingdom Viridiplantae; phylum Streptophyta; class Magnoliopsida; order Commelinales; family Pontederiaceae; genus Pontederia; species Pontederia crassipes. The sequence goes on from CM060189.1 coordinate 8,652,780, forward strand.
TGGTCGTGCTTATGCTGAGAATGTTGGCTACCATGCTAAGGCAATTTTTGGGAAGTGGGAAAAACATCTGGAATGTAGCAACACTTGTGTACTGGTTGAGCTACCAGCTCTCTTTTTGCCTTTATTCTAAAATATGTTGTAAGCTTCATTACGTCAATGGAACTTTTGGACGACAACCATCTTGCTAGTCATCCTTTCTCGTATATATATAAATATATGACAAAAAGGAAAGTGATCAAAGCAATTAGAAAGGGTTTCCTAAGGGGTAGGGTTCATCTAGAGCTTTTTAATTTGTGTGGTTTTCAACTAAGACCAATTTAAGATTCAGTTTTTGACAAAAAAATATCAAAAGAATTATGCTTATAGTTTTCAATCCATTCATACAAGTTTCTCGTCACAACCTCTCGGCTATAACAAGAGCATAAACGTGAGCATCTAACTCTGAAATAAGTTATCCTGCTTATAGGTTCTTGACTAATAAATTGAGAGTAAACAATCAGCAAAGAATCAACTTTCGCTTTGCTGGGTCAATCTTCCGTGAATCATGCCCATTGGGCAATTACAATGGAAGGAGAGTGGAGCATTTCAGATATGTTCTGTGACGACCTACTACTACTTTTGGCGTCAAAAGGGGTGAAACCGGAAAATCAATCGTTTAAATTCAAATTCAAATCTTCAACGGAAACCAACGTTCCAAAATCAACTAACTCTGAAAATTTTCAAAAATTTTAGCATGACGTATGCGTAAATTCGTTCATGCGTCAAATACAACAACAACAACAACAAAACCTTATCCCACTAGGTGGGGTCGGTATGCGTCAAATACAACATTTATATATATTCTTCACTTCACAGGCAATTTATAAAATTTTAATATGCATCGCTGGCAGTTTATAATTACCAAATAATATGGGATTCAAGCCCAAAAATTCTGATTATATGAACATACGAGTTTCGCCTCAAAACTATTACACGAACGACTGTCAAAATCCATTAAGGGTCTCAAGCCCTTATCCAATTCCATGATAGGGACCATATCATCTCATCCATAACCCATTGAGCATCAGGTCCCATCTATCAATTTATATCCACATAAATCATGGGTCACAACCCAAAACCAGGCGGTGTCAAGATAAATAAAATCATAAGTCATTTTAAAAAAAATGATAAGTATCAAAAGAAGAACATTGAGCCAGATATGTTCCTCGCGGAATCTCACACTCCCATTTTGAATCAATACCCATTTCCAATCAAACATGCAGTATATGCATTTCTTTCATGTAAACATTTAAAAGAAAAAGGGTGAGCATAGATTAAGCTCAGTGAGTTAAAACGACTACCTCAAGTATTAAAATCGTTTCGGAAATCATCATCTTTATTTTCAAGAAATATTCAAAATCCTCTCTTCTTCAAAAGGGAACTCATTCACATAATGATCATACAAAATGAATGTCATGTGTGCAATGCATGGTGAAATCATATATATAATATAAGTTGGGGAATCATCATCAAACACGGATATCATACCACTCATCGAAAGAGTGCTTCTTCACCCACCCCTAATGTCACTATATCGCCACAGGGTGGTTGTTCTAATTCCGTCCCTCGTGTCACTATATTGTCACAGGACGTTGAATCGCCCCTCGTGTCACTATATCGACACAGAGCTTGTTTCTTTTCTTTCTCCATTTCATCCATCGTGTCACTATATCATCACAGGATGGTTGTTCTAATTTTACTCTTCGTGTCACTATATCGACACAGGGTGTTGAACCTGCTCCTCGTGTCACTATATCGACACAGAGCAAACCGGACCCCAACCGGTCTACTCGGAGTTGGCCAATCCTCCGAGGTGAAAACACTCCTCCTTATGCGGGTTTTTTTATGAAGTGCACATGATGCATGAATGCATATTCAAGGTGAAGGTTTGGAGCTTGAAGTCATCACGCTAAAACATTTCATTTCAAAACCAAATTTTTTATTCAGGAGAACAAGAGAAACTTTTATCAAAATCAATAGACTTCAAAAATTCATAATAAAACATCACAGTTCATATGATGGCACACATATGAAGTACAAAATAAGCATGATTATGCATGAAGAAAACGATCTCGAAAATTTGCCCCACATCGGATGGAACAATGTCACCACTCCGAAAAGTTAAGTAATTAATATCATTTGAGGTAAGTTCCCTCACCGTGGATCCCTCAAGTCTCAACTACCCTCCGTTCGAATCCGCTCAAAGGAGAGAAGTACCTATTACATCATTTAAACCTTAGAAACATAAGCTTATCACCTAGGATATTTATCACTTCTAGGTGTCATTTGTCTTTTAGTTAATTAATCACTCTATAATAGTCCTTTAATGACATCTTGGTGCCTAGAAGTAGAATTTATGATTTTCTTACCTGAGTTCATAATTAATGAATTATAACTACCATATAAACTAATTTTCATAAATTGATCATCACTATAGATTTTTAGAGTGCTTACCAATAGGGAAAAAGAAATCGCCAACTAATAGCACCTTACTCAAACCTCAACGGACATCCACCTATCATATCCAAATTAAGCATATAATAATTCGAATTAGACACTATAACTAATTCTTATCAATTTATAAAATTAAGTCTTATGAATAGTTTCAGCCACCAATCATATTCTTACCCCAATTAATGAAGTCCCCCGCTCTCTAAATCGAAATCACACCCACCGAACGCCGAACGTCGCCTTCTTCATTAGTAGCATAATAAAATTAATTAAAAATCAGTTTCATATCTGAAATCAAATTTACTGTGCATTTTCATTCGTTTACCAATACACATTGAGGACGAGTCCTTGGAAATATCGCCCGACAATCGGAACTCAAAATCGATGAACCTACAAGTAATTTGTGATTAATTTTTTTACGGACAGCATCCCACTACGTCTCTCCCTCGTGTGTACACCTACCATAACTTCGTGGTGAACTCGGCCGAAACCTCTCGTCGAACTCGCCGGAAAAGTTGCTAGAAATGCCCCAATCTCGGCCACCTACAAGATTGGGAGCACAAAGCACGTTTACAACCCCTTAAAATGAACCTAATCGACTTGAGGATGATTCACAACTCACAAGGAGAAAGATCGGCGCAAAATCACCGGCGGCGAACTTCCCCCTTCCCTCATGTTCTAAGCTTGTTGCGTCACGCACAGTGGACTGATCATCTCGTACCCCATGTCAAAATGTTCGTCTCGTTGTGCACTTTCCAACGGTACCTCACGCGAAAAACGGAGGTCAGATGGCGGAGATCGAGCCGCCGAAAGCGGCGGCGGCTTGGGCTCATCTCGGTCGCGTGCGCAGGGTGAATGGAGGGAGAGAAGATGGTAATCTTCGCTCTCCTCCTTTTTGTTCTAGCGTATCCATTTTTTTTTTTTTGGCAAAAAGACCACAACCACAATGCCCCTTATTTTAAAAGTATTTACACTTTTTTTTTAAACTACCGGAGGGTTACATGTTCTGTTTCAGCAAATGCATTTTTTTAGAAGAAAAAGAATGACTACTAGTTTGATTGTCATCCGTGTATATATATATCACTGAAAGGAAACATCATGTACATCCAATGGAGGGCGGCAAAGAGGAAGAGAAAGAGGTATTAGACAAAACTCTATTCCCGAAGAAAGCAAAACATGTGATGTGCAATATTGTCTACCTGACATCTCTCCCCACAAAAAACGGCGCGGTTGCGCTGAAGCCATATGGCCCAGGCACCGACTAGGAAGGTTGCCATAAGAAGTCTCCTGCCCAATCTCTAGCTGCCAAGCCCCCTCACGACCTACCAGAAGTCCACCGCCACTAGGGGAACACCACCCATAATGCTCGTCCGAGATCAGTCCTCATGGGACACCAAGCAATCTAAAAATAGGTGTGTAATATTCTCCATCTCTCCACAAAGAACACAAGAAGAATCTGCGTGTGATGCCCACCGCACTATGTAAACTCTGGTGAGGATCTGCTCACGCCGCAGAAGTTAAGTAAAGATCTTTGACTTTCAATGGCAATCGGGAGTGCCAGATGAGTCTGCAATCAGATCCGAAGTCCTTTGAATCAGTGATGACCAAAAGAACAACAAACAAGGATGCAAGAGTAGAAGACTGTTGGTGCATAACAAATAATAATGGCAGAGGCATCTGGGTGCCAACTTTTTCCATGCACCTCTCTGACCAGAGGTTCGAGGAGCTGCTAATACTGCTGGGACAAATTGCTCTTTTGTCTCCTGACACTGCTGAGGTGGATTGCTGGAAATGAAGATCGGATTCCTTCTCGGTACGTGAGGTATACTCTCTGCTTGGCAAGGAAGGTGAAGAACAAGACGAGGAGCTGCTTTTAGCCTGTAGATTAATCTGGAAAACTAGGGCCCCTCTTAAAATCAAAATGTTTTCTTGGTTACTGCGCCGAAGGAGAGTTTTGACAAAGGTCTATAGATCGCGGTGGGCTGGAAACTCTGACATGCTCTGTGCCTTCTGTGGGGAGGAGGATGAGGACACTGCCCATTTGTTTTTTGGTTGCTCCATGGCTATACGGGTCTGGGCTGAGGCAGGCATTGGATGGATTGACAACACTTCAGAACCTGCATTCTGGCGCCCCTTCTGTAGCGGTGGCAGAGACTCCCGGGAGCGTGTTTTGCAAGAGACAGCGGCCGCTGGCTTTCATCTGGGCCATTTGGCTACAAAGGAACGCAACTATCTTTCATGGTAGCCGTGCTTATGCGGAGAATGTGGGACAGCATGCAAGGGCAATATATGGGAACTGGAGGAAGTACATGTAATGTAGGAGAGTTATGTATTGGTGGAAACTTTGCTTTGCTTTTATGTTTTGTTTGTAATCTGGTATCTCATTAATAAAACCTTGGGCGGCTACCTCCTTGCTAGTCGTCCTTTCTCCTAAAAAAAATGGAGATAGAGGTTGCGCGACAGAAGGAGTCCGATGCCCATACCCAGCCATCTCTCCGCATCGGATGCGGCCGAAAAGGGGCAATCCTTTGATGAAATGCTAATAACTCGGCCTACCGCTGATCGGATAGGGGAGAACCGAATAGGGGAGTCTAGGAGCCGGTCCCCGGGCCTCCACTCAGACCAACACTCGGCCACAGATGCACAAGGCGTGCTGCCAGAGCCTGCAACCGGGGGAAAGAGTCTGCAAGTGGGCCCCTCCTGGGAAGCCAAGTCGTGCTGCCAAAATGAGAAGACCTCCCCGGAGCCGAGTGATAGGGTCATGAAAGGCTGCACATGAGGGAATAAAGTCGCCACCCCTTCTAGAAAGAGGAGGCACCGCAGGGTATGGTGGGCTTGGAGTCCCATGAAAGATCTCGGTCGTAGCATGTGAAGAACACCTCCCTCCATAAGCTGTCCTCGGGCTCCATAATCAATCCTACCCATCGGGCAAGGAGTGCCCAATTGGTACAGCGGAGGTTCCAAACGCCCAATCCACCCTCCGAGGTGGGCCTACATATGATGTGCCAAGCAATTAAGTGAACTAGGCGTGCAAAGCCGCATCCCCTACCAAAAAAAAATTGCACCTCAAGGAGTCAATGTCACGACCCCGATTTAAACAGTGGTTTAAATCAGAGCTCACGACTGATTACAGACGATCAAATAATAATTTTTTTTTAGAGAAAAATTATGCATAACTCCTCTATATAATACAGGAGAGTGATAACATACATAATCAAACCACGCAGTTTATATTGATCATTCAGAGCATGTAACAACCCTAGGGTTTACACCATCACATAGTGATTAAAGTTTTACATTTTACAAGATACAAAATTACTTTTCATACATAGCACATATCAAACTCTCTTCATATCCCAACAGAGGAATATGAGAGCTACAAGTCTTCTATCTAACACGCGCAGTGGGGCACATGACTTCTCAATACCTTAGCAGCAAAAAGGATCCACACCCTGCTAAGGCTGTCTCTCGCACTCTCAAAAGTTCTACTGATCTGAAAAAGTGTACAACAACACTGTGAGCAAATAATAGCTCAGTAAGCTGATAACTCATAAGCTATGTGTTACCATCTAATAAATTCGAGGAGACATAAACATACATGCATTAATCATAATATCAAAGTCAATATCTTTATACATTTACTAAATATATATATATATATATATATAACATCCCAATCAAAAGCATTGCACTCCATTTACATTCATTGTCACTTAAACATATCAAACATGTGTATGCAATGCAACACTCTCATATGTATACACGGATCATCAACTGGCCAGTGGTCGGTAGGTGGACTCTAGAGGTGGCTCCCATCGTGATCAACGATGTAGCACTTAGCTCCATTCTACCTCATCCCTTTCGGGGAACAAATCATAAAACGATAGGTGGACTCTAGAGGTGGCCCCTACGGATTCTAGAGGTGGCCCCCATCGCGACTACTCACGATATGGCACTTAGCTCCGCATGGCACTTAGCTCCAGCCTATCTCATCCCATTACTGGGGAACATAATGATGGATTGGACTCTAGAGGTGGCTCCCATCGTGATCAGCGATGTAGCACTTAGTTCCAACCATCATATACGCAAATGCAAATGGATGCCGATGCACGATTCATCACATAACAAACATCTCCTGAATATCAGAAGATGAATCAATCCAATACCATTTTAAAAGGAACAAGATTGCACTCATCGTAATCCATTCAAATCATATCACATATACTTTTCAAATGTGCAATCATATAATCATTGATATATACTTTTCATAATCACATTACTCAAAATCAAGTCATAGCATTCCAAAACATATTCAATACACACAATAATCGATGTCACACCAAATTCAAAAGAGGTGAATACATAGAGTAGGAGAAATTAACTTACCTATAAGGGCTAACAAAATGTTTTCCTTTCCCTTTCACTACTTTACTCTTCTACTCCTATAACAATAATAGTAAGAAACACATTACTACTATGATATGAGCACAAGCCTATAACACATGAAACATCATTAATTGCAAAGGGTATATGAATCTTAAGTATTTACTCTTGTAACTTAAGTAACTATTTAGCATAAGTATTGATCTAATAATATGACAGATTGCACACATAGTAAAGAAAAATCCATATCTTCTTATATACATAACCAAATAACATCATTCCAATTTTGTTGACTTTCATATTACAGAGACATTAATCTATAAAAATTTCATTTCCTATTTGATTATGGTTTGCTTTCATGAAAATCAACATTCAGCCTAACTTTTATGCTGCTTTTATGTCCTAACAGACTGAGTAACCTTACTTTTATGATTTATATAAAATAAAAAACATTCCCTGTTCTGGTACTTTTAATTTTCCCAAATAGTAGACATTCTAGGGTGCAACTCATAAAATTACTTGAATTTATATCTATTTGTACTGAGTACAATAAAATTAACTAATACTAGCATAATCTGCCCTAAGCTCCATTCTGACAGACTGAGTAAGGCTCGGTAAAATATTTATAACTTTCGCTACACATCATTTTCTAGTGATTCCAATTCTCAACGAGACCTAACATCATTGTCTATAACACCCTAAATTATCATATAATTTCACGGCATATTGAATTTAATACATAATTTACAAATTCGGGTAGAAATTTCGGCGGACAGAGTGATAGTACCTTAAAGATAAGAGCATAACTTTATCTACAGAAATCATATTAACTTGATTCCAAAGCTCAATGAAAGTAGACTCATATAGGATCAATAAAAATAAATTTCATAATTTTTGGATCACTCGAAGGTATGGAATTATATAGCTAAAGATTCGTGAATCAATTGAACATGGCTAGGGTTAATCTTACCCATGAACAACATGAGTTTTGCCCCATGTTCAAGTAAAATCCGAAAATAAATGGATGAGAAAGGCTCAGAGTCATCCTAATTAAGAATTATGTAGTTAAAATCCAAAGAAAATGAAGTAGGAACTTACCAAAATTTAAAACCCTAGTTCCCCTTCTCTTTTTCTAATTTCCTTCAACCATGTAGCATATTTTCTTCTACCTTTGCAATTCGGCTAAGGGTGGTGAATAGGGCAGAAGATGGTAGTAAAATGTGAAAGGATAAGTATTAAAAGTGAGGTAGATACCTTTTGCATTTCTTCATTTATTTATTTATTTATTCATTTACTTAAGACATTACATGTAAATAAGAAACTACTCCCCATTTGGATTCAAATAAAATATTTAAAAAACTAAATAATCAAGGAATCGAAATCTAATTTTTTGTCCGAAGAACAAAAATCGCGATTTCACAAATTTTTCAATTTTGTGTCTACGTTTTACCTAACTCATACACCTCCTAAAAATTCTTAAAAATCACTTTTAGAATCCTTTCATATATAGGAACAATTACCGGGACTTTAATTTTCCAAATTTTCACTTTTCCGAAAATCACATTTTCATACCTTAAGTAAATTTCCATCGCTTTCGCACTTTAGTTGATATTGAAATGTAAGTCTTAACATCACATTCATAGAGATTATCAATAAGATAATATAACATCACATTCATACAACTAATCATGCATGGTTAACTTAGGGATATTACAGTCAATCTGTGATATAAGTTGGGCAAGCATCTGAAGTACCGACATGAAGTAGATCGGGAGTGATGAGAACCGATTGGAGACCCCTGCCAGAGAAAAGTCGAGAGCTTCAGCCCTGAAGACGGTGCTCCAGCCACTCAATGATGAAAGTCCACCTCCGAGAGCCAATGTGACGGTCCGATAGGGGGAGCCCCAGGTAGGTGATAGGCAAGGCACCAACAGTAGTGCGCAACTCCGCAGCATAGCGCGAGGCATCCTCCGTCACCATGCCAAATTGAATGAAAGATGATTTGGCATGGTTGATCTCGAGGCCCGATGTCATGCCGAAGAGCTCTACCAAAATAGCCATTTGTTCGACGAAGAAGACAATATCGCGTCGGAGAAACCACTGAAAAGGATGGCCCGACATGCCTCCTGAGTGCATTTGGCGAGGCCGTCAATAGCCAATGTGAAAAGCATGGGTGCGAGGGGACACCCCTAACGGACTCTCCGCTGTGGTTGCACCCAACCCACGCCATCGGCCCATTGACCATAACCACCGCTTCATCCAGGCAATCCAGGTCGTAGAGAAGCCTCTCACCTATTATGAATACCAAAGGAAAGACCCTGAGAAAGAGTCATAAGCCTTGGAGAAATTGACCTTCCAGAGGAAGGCGCCACGACTACTCCATCTCCATTGTGCGAGAATATCAGTCATAGTGTAGCTGTCAGTGATGGATTTGTTGTGGATGAAGGTCGACTGAGCATGATGGATGAGGTCAGAGAGCACCTCCCGGAGCCGGTTAGCCAGTACTCGATCCAACAAGAGGTAGATGTTGTTGGATAAGGCAATCGGCCGGGAGTCATCTACTCTTTTCGCTGGCGTGCGCTTGGGAAGCATAAATAATAGGAACTGGTTCAGGTGCTCAAAGCCCCGGTATCCACCGGAAAACTCTTGGATCACTGCCATGACGTCGTCCCTCACCACGGACCAGAACTCCCTATAAAAAAAAGGACCGAAAGGCTGCCGGGGCCGGGGGACCCCTCGTTGTTGAGGTCCCGAAGCGCATTGGTGATCTCACCCTCAGTGATGGTCTACACTAACATCGAAGGATGATCATAAGTAAGACAAGTCATACCCCTGGGGACCATCTTCATGACGGCCGGGGACGTCGCTCGGAGAAGTTTCGATTGAAGGAGGCGATGGTGGTCCCGATGCGGTGATGGCCGGTAATCCTCTGTCCCATGATCTCCAGCTGGTCGAATCCGGTTCGCCCATTGATGCGAGCTCGCATATAGGTGGAAGAATCGAGTGTTAGCATCTCCCTCCTAAAGCCAGGTCTTCCAAGAGAGCTGCCTCTACTCGATCTCCGCCAACCTGTCTTCCATCTGGATGGTCGCTTCGGACCGTCTGAGCTGAGCCACCTCGTCCTTCGTGAGGTTGCGGGAAATTTCTTCTCGATCAAGCTCCAATGCCTCGGTCCTCCGTGCCTCCGAGCTACTCGGATTTGTCTCCGACGGTCCTAAAGGAAATGCCTCATGCTGTGGAGCCTCACGGTGAGAGTCCGCGTTGCAGTATCCGAGGCCGCAACACTCTGCCAGTGCTCGATCACCGCCTATTTGAAGCCCTCCAAGAGCCAGGATCGCTCAAAGAGAAAGATGGACCGCAAGCGTCATTGGACCTCCACAAAAGGAGTGTGTGGTCCGATCTATCCATCCGTGACCTGGATGAAGGTGTCGTCGTGCTCCGTCAAGTGAATCTGTTGTTCGCTGTGGGGAGGTCAAACAATGATTGAGAGTCCTAGTCTCTGAACTCCTCTCCTCTAAGGTCTCTCTCCTGTCGTCTGGTGGGGCGATCATGCATGTTAAGTGTGTCATTGAAATCGCCCTCGAACAACCATTGATCGTCAAGGAGATGAAGGTGGGCCACTGATAGCTCCTCCCACAAATCCGCCCAAAGAGACTCCGAGCAAGGGTCGTAGACATAGGAGAGGAGGTAGGAGGATCCGTCCGTGCTACGCATGGTTGTTTGGACCGGACCGGACTGGCCGGTCCAACCGTCGACCGTCACTCTGGGCAGGTTTGGTTCGACCCCAAAACTGGATTGAGATTCAGACCGTTTCGAACCGGTCAAGACCGGTCAAAACCCGTCTAAAACCGGATTGAACCGTTGAATCGGCGGTTTTGCAAGAACCGGCCAATCCAAAAATTGGAAATATCTTGAAATAATGTGGACACTGGGTTTTGAACCCAAGACCTCCTGAAACCAACTTATGTGTATATACCACTGTGCTATATTTATTTATCTGAATGCTAAGTTATTTTATATTATACAATGGTTATCATCAGTCATTTATACAATTATTTTGTTTGATAAGAAATTTTATAATATTTTAAATGTCAAAAATTAAATATGAAAAGATTAGTTACCTAATTAAATTAAAAAATAGAAACTACAATAATCTTTCTAGTTTAAGTAAAGTTAAATTTGAGAAAATGAATTTGTAAATTGTAATTGAATATATTAAAATCACATAAAACTCATATCAATAGTTAAATATGTCACATTTGATTTTTTAATTTTAATTAAAATTATTTAATCATATGTACTTTGTTGTAGAAATATATTAATTATTGATAAGAATATATAAGTATTACAATTTATCTTTTTATATTATTTTATTAATATCCGGTCCGACCGTCCGGGTTAACCGGTTCGACCGGTCCAACCTGACCCGGAGACTTATCCGGGTCGACGTCCGCTCCGGGTCTTACAACATTGGTGCTACGTCTCAAGTGGGCCATCATTGAAAAACGGGCTGTCTAGGAATCCACCAAGGTAAAATTATCAGCCTGCCATCCAATGATACAGCCCTCGGGACACCCCACGGTGCTAAGAGATGTGTTGAGATAGCCGAGCACCACCGATTTGCTCCCACATCTGCGTGCTACACTCCACAAGTTTGGTTTCCTGCAGGAAGACCACATCGGCCTCTCACTCCCTCAAATAGCGACCAATGGTTCGACACCTCCCCACATCGTCGAGGCCGCAGACATTCCATGTTAGCACCTTCATAAGGAAACTGCGCCCCGTGTGTGGGTGAACCTTGACCCATTGCTGACCGCCACCTGGGGCCACCCTGAGCGAGCACCAGGAACCGCTGGGGGTGGGGGGTTGGGGGATTGAGTTCCGCCCAACGGTGGCCCTTGGGTCACCTGCGGTGAAGGTGCGGCAGTGGCTTCCGGTTGCACTAGTTCACTCCTAGGATCAAGTCGCACTCGCTTGTGGCTTAAGGAAGGCAAATAGGAATAGTCTTGTACTTAGAGAGATTTGTATACGTCCAATGCCTCAAGATGCTTCACTTCTTGTGCAGGATGCTCTCTATCCAAATGCTTGGCCGAAATGGCTTTATATAGGCTGCCAATGTGGTAGATTACCTAACTCCCCTCCAGTGTGAATGCACCAGCTCATTCCCACCCTTTGGACAATGCATTCCTTGAGAAATGCATCTGTTTAGTCCAATCCGAATTGGCTACCAACCCCCACTAAACTACCCATTAACTAAGTTCCTTGTACGCCAATATATGCACCGTATAGTAGTTGACCAACCTACCATCACTTAGGGTCGTAACCGCTCAGCAGTTATAATAATTGCCGCCCACATTTGCCAACGTTCACCTATAACGTCCCAAAACTTGGTCCGACTATATTGCGTTAACGCTGAACTTCTGGATTTGGGCATCCCTTCAAGGTAAGGGCGTTACACATTGCCCAGTTGTTGAAGATGTGGTCGCGTCCTGGTTGTGGGGAAACGTGGCACAACGGCTATTTGGCGCCGCCGGCAAGGGCTGTCGGAGTCTGAGGGGTGGCGCCACCGGCAGGGTCTGCTGGAGGCGAGCGAGGTTGGGCGGAAGCGCTTTCACTCAAGAGGTTGGGCTCTAACTAATGTTGAATGTATGTATCTGATAAGATTCCATTTTGTACTAGTTAAGAGGGTTATAGGTTGGTTAAGGAAAATAGTGGATGGTAATAGACCACAATGTTCCATTGGTGCATGTTCTTCATTATTAACTTTATTATAATTTTAGGTATCTAACCCTTCATGTTATAAATACATTGATGAGCTCTAGATTTATTTTCAGCTTTTGAAAATTTTGTTTATGGACCTTGTAATTTGGGTTTGGTCCAGTCCATGTTTGAGATTTATCCTTTGGAACAGACAACATTCTTGTACTTCTATGATTAATAGCATCTTTCTCATTTTTATTTTTACAATAATTTTTCACTTATATCTTTAGCATATCTTTGCTTATATCAGTATCACAGTACTTTATTTGTATATGATATACACTTGCGTAAGCATCCTTTATGTATAACATTTCATGAAGGCCAATTGCCTTGAACAATGTGATCTTCCATGCATAATCTGTTGTTTGCATTGCTCCTTTTTTTTTTTTTTGAGGAGAAAAAAAAAGGAGACATATTTGTAGGTAGCTTTCATAGTACTACAATTTTGTTTGTAAAGCCAACATACAGTTGCATTAGCCCTATTGCGAGCCTTTTTGTAGGTGGATCGTCTTTTGTCTTCTGAGCAGAAGAATACAGATTACCGGACTCCTGATGATGGGAATGCTCCTGATCATCGGCCAACAAATGCGTGCATAAGGTCAATGTAGTTTACGTTGTTAGTTCTCCTTTTAGTAGGTCCAGATGTGAATTTTTTTTCCGTATTGGTTATTTTCAGAGTTGTAGCTTACCTGTCACGTGTGCTTGAAGTTGCTTTTAGTGCTTTGGAAGGTCTCAACAAACAATCATTTTTGACTGAACTAGTAAGCCTCTGCTCTTCATTCGAAATTTTCCACAAGTTTTTTCTTCTGGCTACTGTTTTCAGGATACAAACTATTAGTTTCTTTTATGACTCCAATCAAATACTATGGTGCTGCCAGAACGTCTGCCCATCCTGCATCTGGCATGTGTCACATGATGTACATGTTTGTAGAGCCTTCTAATTTTTCACATGTTCCAGCTGCAAATGAAAAATATAAATAGAAAATATAAGCACCATGATTTGCTGCATCCTCGAGCTCTGAGAGGAACTGCCTTGCCAAACATAGATTTCCTTCTAGGGAAAATGGATGGCTATCAATTTTGAAATCATCATATTGTAATAAAATTGAAGGGGAACAAAAACTATAAAATGCCAACCCATAAAAGATATAGTTCCCAATGCCTCAATCATAGTATTTTGCTCCATTCTCTAACCGACCCCAAAAGATTACTATTATGTTTTCTGGGTAGCATCTAGATCTACCAATTTATTACTGTTCCTTCGCAACCAACTGCTCTGCAATACAGCCAATGGGGATTGCTTGCCATCTTGGTTGGTATCAAGGGCGGAGCCACGTGGGTTCCTATGGCTGCAAGTGCAGGTACTGGAATTGTTATTATAAATTTAGTACTTCACTAATTCATTAATACGTTACTGGCTTCGTGGTTAGCAATACTTTTGCAGTCTCTAACGTGTTCCAATCTCTCTATCAACCTGCTTTTTTCCACTTGTTCTTCCAAAGTTTTATTAAAATTATTATATATGATTGATATCAAATTATTTACACCTCAGCTTCTAATTTTGTTTTATAATATTTTTGCCTTCTATTTTTATCCAATCAATTCATCCTTTATTTTGTATTACTATTTTATATTTCTGTTTATTTTTTTTATTTATATATTGCCTTTAATCAATCTATTTTCTTAATTAAGTGGGCCAAGTCCACAACTTTTTACACATTTTTATAATTGGTCTTCCAATAATATTTGTATTATATTTTTATCTTCTATTTTCATCCAATCAAATCATCCTTTCTCTTTTAAACATTATATTTTTACTATACTATATTTGTATTTTTAATTGTTTTAGTTGTATAATACCTTTGATCAATAGATTTTTTCTCTTAGTTAAATGGTGTATTATATTATCTATGATGATTTGATATACAATTATTATATATGATTGATATAAATAAATAATTATGCATTATTTTTTTGTTACAACAACAACAAAGCCTTATCCCACTAGGTGGGATCGGCTACATGAATCATACGACGCCATTCGTTGATCCATGTTCATAAGATTCGACAGGGTTTTACGCTGGCTGTCGGGGCCTAACACAACCCTCCTTTTTTTTGTTAAATTCGAAAACATAGCATGGTGGCCAAGTACGCGGATGTTTCCATTATTTTTTTGTTAATATGTTAATATCATTAGTATATATCTTTATAATATATATTATACTTATAACTTTTTGTTAGGTATTAAAATCAATTTCTTAATGAATCAATTAAATTAGAAACATACTTTTCAACTAAGAAGAAATTGTACCCCTCTTTTTATCTTTATAGGACCATAACTAATATTACAAATGTTATTTATGTTTTAATAAATTAATTTTGTATTTTAAAAAATTAAGAAACCAATATATATAGTTAAAAAAAATAAAAGTTAGGAAAGAAAAAAGGTGAGTTCTTCGACTATATGTGGATGTGAACTCACTCAAAATATTTGTGGCTCCCCCACTGGTTGGTCTACACTGTGCTCATGTGCTGATAAAGTCACCCAACATGAAAGCTCCTCCGAAAGGTCTCCAGTGTATGGGGGTCAATCCAATCCAAATTTGAAGCAGCCCAAACTTTCCACCATTGAATTCAAATAGCAGATCTTTCTCCCCAAACAAGAAAATCGAAGAACAGGTGCTAGATGTCCTCGTATGTTCCACACAAACCAGGTCCTCATTTGGTGCCCATCTCACTCTATGCATTATAGTGATGATCCTGCCCCTCCACAGAATTGATGCACACGACTTAGCTTCTAGGGTGTCGGAGACGTCCAAATGAGACTACAGTCTCTTCTACGGTCCACATCTATCTGTCCCGACCAGCATCCATCCCCGCATGTCCCAACCAGCATGCAGCAATGTCCCTTGTCCGATGCATTAACATATAATCTAGGAAAAGCTGTTGCAGAGTACCTATAGATGTACGGTCGTGTTCCTAGAAAGAAAACTCAGAACTTTGCCCCAAGCTTGGCTTGAATTGTGACCTGACCACGTGAACTGTTCCCAATTTTGGTTTCTTTGTATGAAGGATTTTACTTTTTAACATGTACTGTACCTTGTGTTAGTTTATTGGTATTAACCTTCATGTACATTTTTTTTCCTGGCAACAACTTCTACTTTTAAATCTATTAAAAATTGTGTTTGCCTTTAATATCCTTCTCAAACAATAATATATATATATATGGGACATTGCCTACATAGAGACATTATTTACATGCCTAGTATTTTTTCATTACTTTATGACAAAATGGACTTTCCTCAAATTCAGGGAAATCTGTTACACAGGGGCTTACTTAATCATTGGTGCAAATTTACTTTCAGTCCAAGGTATGTATATGTCAACTTTTGATTCCTTTGGTCTATTTTAAATGAAAATTAGATATCCCTGGTTGAGGTTGATCATTTCTTTCTGTTGTAACTCAGAAGCAAGATCTAAAGTATTTGCTATTTTATTCAACGTTTTAAATAATATTCACCGGAGAAATACATGTTATTCAAAGCATACCTGTGTTAGTAAAAGTCATTAATATGTGGTTGAGAATACTCTTTCAACCAAGATATCCATATGGGAAATTTTAATAGCCATTGTTATCAATTTAGGTTATCTATAGTTGTTAGATTCGTGGTTTCTTCACAATTCGATAAATTACCAACTGGTTTTTGTTGAGATATGATTTGAATATCTTTCCATATCTTTGTAATCTTATTCATGATTAGTATTCCAGATTTTTTGGAATAATATCTCAGATATTTTGGAATAATGTCACTGATATTCTGGAGTAATATTCTAGCATATTCTCCTTTCTTGTATTGCCTACCTTTATTATAAATAAGGAGGCACTAGTATTTGGTGTATAAGAAGAGAAACCATATTTTCCAACATGGTATAGAGTGGGTTGATTAGAGATCTGTGTGAGCTCCCTCGCCGAATGATTTGTTGGCTTCGCTCCTGTATGTCCAGGAAGCACAAAGTTCTTTATCTTCATGTTTCTGACTCGATGATCCATATTTCTGGCTTCCCCTTTTCTCTCTCTATTTCTGGTTTCGTTGATTTTTATTTCTATTTGAATCAGGTTCCTACTCTTTTTCTTTTGCTTTTTATTAGTCATGTTTAAATTGTCTCCAACCTCGCCCTTAATCGTAGAGAGCAGTTTACTTGCCTCCGACCTCTCATCTCATGGTAGAGAGACACTTAATTGTCTTTGAACTCGCTTCTAGTCATAGAGAGCAGCCTAATTGTCTCCGACCTCACTTCTCGTCGTAGAGAGCAACATAATTGCCTCCGACCTCACTTCTCGTCGTAGAGAGCAGTCTAATTGCCTCCGACCGCCCTTCTTAGGCAGCAATTAATTATCTCTGAACTCAAATGTAGAAACTACGTCTGTGTGTCTTTGTGTTTTCTATTATATTTCTCTCTTTCGCTATTTCTGCATCTCCTTCTGCCGCAAGATCAATCGCAGCAGTGCCCAGGAGCTCGGAAACTGTTGCCAATCGAAACTTCATTCTTGCCTCTTCCATGTTTCCTTCACTTTCATTTGTTTTTTTGGCAATTATCGGCCAGGTCATCGGTCGAGCTTGACTCGCCGACGTTTTGGAGCTCATCTCCTTCTTATGACTCGTCATTTTTAGTTCCTTTGCGGCAGAGATCGCCACTCATCGTTGTCCATCCTATTCTACGCTTCTTCTAATCGACAGATCGATCTTCAAGTTAATGAGGCTCGGCTATGTTCTGGTTCTCTACTTCCATCGAAGAATCTCTGCTTGCCTCATTGGATGTTTTGCTACCGCTGCCCAAGCTCTCTTCAAGTTGGGGCATGTCGGCAAAATCATTGTTGGCGTCTTCCTCTCCGATGTTCTTTCGACAACAGTTGTCCTCTAGGTGTTTGTCGAATTGTCTCTATTGTTTGAAGCTTGATCTTGGTCATTGTCTCCAGCACAGGTTGCCCAGCAGATGTTCGACGAGTGGTTACACTGCTGCTGTTGTGTGATTTCGCTGCCATGTGTCCTTCAAGTCACCGTTGTTCAGTCTCTTTCCGGCGTCGACTTGCGGGGGCGTGTTGGCATATAGAATCGTCGGCATCATCGACTTTCTGGCTATCAAGTTAGGCATGATTAATATGCGACAAGCTAGGCATGATTGATATCTATGCTCCAGCTTGAGGAGTGTTGATATATGATTTGCATATCTTTGTAATCTTATTCATGATTAGTATCCCAGATTTTCGAGAATAATATCTCAGATATTTTGAGATAATATCCCTAATATTCTAGAGTAATATTCTAGCATATTCTCCTTTCTTGTATTGCCTACCTTTATTATAAATAAGGAGGCACTAGTGTTTGGTGTATAAGAAGAGAAACCATATTTTCCAATAGTTTTTTTTTATATATCTGCTGGATTATTCACTATTTTTTTCACATACACTGGATCTGAAAATCCTTAACACATAAAGCCCACTCCATGCTGCATTAGCAAGGGTATGTTGGAGAGTTCTTATTGGATCCTAACTTTTCTAGCAATACTAATAGCATAATTAATCCCTCAATTTTGCTTCAATCCGATGTTGGTCCTCTAACCTCATATCTTAGTCCCCCAACTTATATTTTTGTAATAACAAGTCCCCTTAACTTGCAGTCGCAGGTTTCTAGATCTCTTTGCTGATTAGGATGCTGACATAAATCCTATGTGGCATCCACATAGACTGAAAACAAATAAAATACAATATATTTTATTTAAAATAAATGATAAAAATAAAAAAGAGAGACTCCCTCTCGCGTGCTCTCTCTCTTGTTTTTTTAGGAGAAAAAGAATGAACACCAGAGTTGTGATTGTCATCCATTTGTGTGTGTGTATATATGAAATGAAGATCATGTACAAGTGTGAGCTCTCAAGGAGAGAGCGGTAAAACAAAGGGGAGATGTACAACAACTAACCGAAACTCCACTCCCGAAGAAGAAAAAAGATGTGGCATACAATGTTCTCGACATGACAACTCTACCCACAATAGGTGGAAGTTAAAAGAGGTTAAGTTAGGCAAACGTCTTTATTACTCTTAAGTGAATTTTATTTAATTTGAATTCGGTTAAGAAATAATAGGTTAAATGACTATAAGTATTTTTAATCCATAGTCACCAACCTAATTTTAAATTTTTAAAATTTGCATCCAAACTTAACGTTGATTCCCTAAATTCACCTCACTTAAATTGAACCTGTCCTATCACTTCTAAACCCTTCATCCAAACAAGGATTTGTTTGATTTTGTAAAGATGAAGGGATGAGTTAGAGTGCTGGAGTCAATATTTGTATGATTGAGAGTGGAGTCATTATAAAAATCATATTTGGATATGAATTCATGGGATTTGAGTTGGTTTAATATGATACAAATTATAATGTAATGTCCAAGAGGAGTCAAGTTAAGCAAACTTCTTTATTATCCTTAAGTCAATTAATATATGTATTCGATTGAGAAAGAAATGAAAAGGTAAGATTGATATAAGTATTTTTTACTTATAAAAAATCACCAATTTGGTGACTTTTACTTTGAGTTGTATTATGAGTTTAGAAGCAACAACCAACCTTACTTATCTTTTTAAAAATAATATCCAAGCATGATGTTTGCTTCCTAAGCTTATCCCACTCCAGCTAAATTTAGCTCCTGCCATCTAAACCCACCATCCAAGTTTTTTTTACTTTTTATGCATTGTTTAGCAATTAATCAATTGAGGGATGAAGTGAGAGATGAGTGGGTGGAGTATGGATTGTGATTAGTAAGCTCTTGTTTGGAAAAAAAATTCGTGAGGATGAGCTAGAGTATGAAAGGTTTATTTAAGCAAAATTTATTTTTATCGTTCAATATATATATATATATATATTATTTATAACACTTTATGAGTAATATAATTATATCATATATTTAGCTTTTATTTTATTCTCCTATTTATATTTTTACCTACTTTTTTATAATTTTCTTTTACTATATTTTTTTATTTTCCGCTCCTAAATATTTTATTATTTTATTAAAAATTATAGAAAATATAAATAAAAATAAATACAATACAAGTTGGGAGAGATGGATTAATTTAGTCAAATTATTCATTTCTCATTTCACCAATTTGGTGAAAATGTGATGTTTATAGGACTTAATCAATCTTCTAATCTCCTCACAACTAATTTAAAAATGTTATCCAAATAGAATCACCACCTCACTCCTCCAAAAGTCTCAATCCAAACATTAATGATGGAGGGATGGGTAGGCATGATGGAGTAAAGGTTGATGGAGGTGAAGATGGTGAGTTATTACAAAAATTATATTTGAATATGAATTAATGGGATGGGTTAAGTTAATTTAATTATTTCTTTGTTTGGATAGAACTTGTGATTCATGGGGTTAAGAAAGATTAAGTGAGGCAAATGTCTTTATTATCCTTAAAGCTTTGTTTGAATTGAGGGTTTAGTGGGGATGGGCTAGATTTAGTTACAATGGGGTGGTTCTAGAAAGACAACATCTGGTTGGGATACAATTTCGGGAGGATATCAACCCCCACCCCCACCCCCACCCCCCACCCCCCACCCACCCACCCACCCCCACTCTGGGAATCCTCGATCTTTTTATGAGCCATCTTTGCTTAACGCGATGAATAACTTCTTTTTTTCTTTTTTGAAAAAAGAAAGACAAAATCTTGTTTGGATCCAATTTTTTTTTAAATTATGTAAGATTATGTTGTGATTGTAATCCCATCGCATAACTTGAATAAAATTCATCAAATTGATTATTTTTATAGGTTAAAAATAATTATAATCATTATACCCTTTCTTTCTTCTCAACTAAATTAAAAAAATGAAATCTACGTAATGGTAATAAAGACATTTGCTTAACTTAACCTCTTTTAATGTATTATAGTTTGTATCCAAATAAAAAAGTTGATTAAATTAATGCAACTCATCTCATGAATTTATTTTCAAACATATTTTTTATAAATACTTGCCACCCGTGGTCTCACCAACATTTGGTCCACCATCCAAATCCATCCTTCCATCATTGAAAAGCCGAACAAAGCTGAAGGCTATGTTAGGTACATGTCTCCTTAGGTAGATTATATTTACTGTTAGTTTGATTGAGAAGAAATAGGAAAATGGATAGAATTATTTCTATGTCCTAAAAATCATCAATTTGATGGATTTGATTTTAAGTTATGTCATGGGCTTATAATCATCAGTCTAGTCTTATTTAATTTTTGAAAAATATTATCCAAATAAGGTGTAGGCTTTCTAAACACATCCCATTCTAGTTAAATCTATCTTTACTAAGCCCTCCATCCAAATAAAGCTTAAGTGAATCTCATTTGATTGAGAACAAAATAAAAAATGGAATGGATATAGTTATTCTAGCCCATTAAAAATCATAAATTTGATGAATTTTATTGTAAATTATATCATATATTTAGCATCATCAATTTAATCTAACTTAAACTTTTAAAAATTATATTTGAACATGATGTTGGATTTCTATATTCACCTCATTTCAATTAAATCTAGCTCATTCCTTCTTAGGGTGTTCCTGGGTCAAGTTGGACCCGAACCGACCCCAAACCCGACCAATTTTAGTCGGGTCGAGTTGCGTCGGGTCGGGTGGTCGAGTTATCCACCCGACCACCTTTTTTTAATTTCATTTTAAACCATAAAAATAACATTTTATTTATTTACTATTTGTTTCTATATTTTAAAGGATTTATTTTCATATTTTTAAAATTTTTAATCATATAGAACCTCTAAATTAAAAAAAATGTTGGGTCGTCGGATCGGGTCGATTCGGAATTTTCCAACCCGTACCCATCCACCAACCCAACCGACCCGGTGAACACCCCTATTCCTTCTAAAGCCTCCATCTAAATGGGCTAATCAACTTTTTTTTTTACGAAGGCTGACCAACTATATTTTTTCCATTTTGACGAAGGCTATCAAACCAACTTGTTTTAGAGCACAATGATTATTTAGAAATTGAATTCCCTAAGAGCTACTGCACCATTTTATTTGTGTTTGAAAAAGAAAACTTGACAACACCCCCATTTTCCTCTTATTCTTTATATTATTATAATGTTAATGCACTTTGTTTCCTGATATGTTAACTACAGCGGTGGACTGCGGCTAAAACGTGATATTACAGAGTATGGAGAGTTTGTTCGGGGCTTCAGTGCTCCATCAATTGATGAGAAATTTGAAACATTGAGCATGTAAGCTTTACTGTTTTCTGTTCAGTAACCAGTTGTTCGCCGGATTGGTTGAGAATTTGTTTTACCTTGCAGCATGGCAAATATCTTCATCGTGGCTCCTGAAAGCCTTGCGTCGCTGTTTGAAAGTTTTACCTCTACCATAAAAAAGGATGCATTGAGGTATTCTTTTACCATGTTAATTTATCCCTAAAAATAAGTCGGTTGCGTTTGTACTGATATCTACCATTTACTCAAAATATTTATTTTCAGATTCATTCAACTTAGAGACGACTACAAGTCTGCCAAAATTGCAGCAAGACTCAGCAGCATTACGTCGTAGTCCTAGCTGACAAAATTGCAGCAAAGCTCAGCAGCATTACGTCATAGTCCTAGATGTGGCATAATCGAGTTGCATTTTTGTTGTTTTCAAGTAACCCAAGCTCACAGTAAATTCCTCTTTCACCGTTCCATTTTTTATTTAAACCCCGTTCCGTTTTTGTTGCCAACTCCTGATGGAGGGGCATTCTTTGCAGTTTATGCTGTTATGTTTTTCCCCCAGCACTTAGTTGTAATCAGTTCTATTTGTTGCATAAATTATGAGATATTTGCACTCAGCGCAGAGAACATGAGTTGAATTCTTCTAGCACGTAACAGACTGAGGTTGTAGTATCATGACAAGACGTCCTTTAAGTCTGAATTCATTGTATCTGCCAAGGAATGTGAAGAAAACTTTAATCGTCGAAGAGGTCCTAGTATCATGACAGTCTTCTCCACTTTGCTCCTCGTCGCCCAGTCATAGCGTCGAATATATCCCATGGGGGGTTTGTTCTTGAACACTCGTATTGGAATGGCTTCGACGTAGAATCTGCTGTAGTTAAGAGGCTTCATATGCTGCTGTCCCCTGTTACTAGCATTCAGTTGCTTTGATGGCCCTGACAAGTGCAAGATCCACCACATAAATGTCGACTCCAATTCCTTGTCCCGTTGCTCGGCATGAGCTGGAGAGGTGAAAGCCCTCCAGTTCTCTCTCTCTCTCTCTCTTACAAACTCTTCCTATGGGATTTGGAAGATGCGGAATGATGCTTATTTAGGTTCCTGATGGTCTCGACGCGGGTCTTGACCCTTTATCATTAGTTACACATCCAATAATTCTCAGGAGACTTTTCTCACAAACCAAATTTTAGTTTGTTAGGAGCTTTCATCCCAATTCTGATTCAAGTTGAATTCGGATGAGTTTTTTTAACCTAACTCTTGGGTGGGGACTACATTGTCAGAACAGTTAACACTAAATTTGGAGCAACATCTGAGCGTTTTCACTCTACTTTAGAGGTAGACGTTTGGCCCATTCGCTGTGGCCTAATGCGTTCTGGAGAGGGATTCCTCTGTTGCAAGCTATTATCAATAAGGAGTTCTTGTTCCTGACGTCTCAAGAACATTCTTAATGACATTTGGGCTGTTATCTCAATTTTTTTGCAATTTGAATATATGCATGTAAACCATTTGACAAATGTGAAGGTTGTCTCCTTAGCTTCTTTTCGTAGAAGATCGATTATCAATTATTTTTTGGAGGACACTTCACCTTCGAGAAATCCTCAATATTTTGTATACAGATTCTACGAGCAATTTAGTTAATTGAATGAATCATCCTTATTTTGAAAAAAACACAGGGCCGGAGAAACTTGATTGTGTATTGTTTTTAATCTCTTTGGAGCCTCATCTTGTTCACAAGGAGGCTTTAACTTGGTCCAAGATTCTTGTACCCGCATTTCAATAATCATGTTTTTTTTAACTAATACGAAGGTTTGTTTACGCACAATAACAACAACAACAAAGTCTTATCTCACTAAGTAGAGTCAGCTACATGGATCATACGTTTACGCACAACAATGTGTTCATTTCAATGCAATGCCGTTTTTTTCTTCTTTTACTTGTCTGAGAACTGCGTTTGTCAAATTTCTGTCAAACTTTGAGGAAAGCAATATGATTGCCACCAAATAAAAATTATAAGAGGAAGCATACGATTTCTATCCAATAAAAACTAATACAAAATATAGCTTTATTGTCAATAAAATTCGGTTGGCACAATTATTATTGACGAGATTATCATTGACAATAAAGCTTTAAAAGCTAGCAGTCCAAAATTTAATTCTTATAATCATCACTTGTTAAAAAAATATTATTTTTCCCGATTCTGAATTTTCAATAAATCTCTGAAAACTAGTATTCTCGAATTTGATTCTTAGAATATCCTTTCATCAGAAAAATACTATTTTTCTTCAATTCTAAATTAAGCGTATACTAACTCCTAGGGGTATCCAAAAAATATCCTTATAGTCAATAAAAAGATAAATGTGAAAAGCAATTGTCGAAGAACAAGTAGTGACATGTTTATCAACTTAAATAAAAAAAGATGTTGAATTTAACTTTGTATTACATAATTTTTTCCCTTATTCGGTTTTTTTAACCGAACGCGACTAAGTAGATATTAACATTTAACAGGATTAAGAATGCTATCTAAGGGCGGAGTTCAGTCCAAAAAAATTACCAATTATTTCTCGGATTAATTTTTAAAAATTATAAAATTATACTAAAATCATTTTTTTAAAAAAAATATAACTAGCGGGTCAATTTTTCGAGACCCTATTTTGTATAATTATTTTAAGTATATATTATTTAAACAACATAATATTTTTAAATTTTATAATTAAATATAAAATATACTATTAAAATTTCCAAATTAGAGTTTCTCAATGTGATAAAAAAATATAAAATCATATAAAAAATACTATATCTATAATCAAATAATTATAACTTATAAATTAACAATATAAATAAAAAACGAGCTCAGTCCTTACAATTTTTTTTAGTTAACCTTAATCTCTAATTTTCAATTCATTTTTTGGGATCACGTAGCAGGTTGGTTGGTGGAGTTTTAATCACACCTAATGTTGGGTAATTTTGTAAAACATAGACAAGTCGGATGGTGAAAACATAGGCTGAAAGATTGAATTAATCCATGGACATACTTAGAGAAGTAGAATTTTGGTAACTTACCATGATTGCTAGTACTTCAGGGGAAACTCCGCAGGTTGTTGGAATAGTAGCATGATTAACATTTCTCAATATCCATTAAATGTAACATAACATGCAACAGACCAATTTCAAATCCTACTCCCTAAACAATGACGTGAAATGAAATTGAAATACCAATGAAAATCTACAGGCATCTCTTACAATATCTAAAGCTGAAAAAAAAAATCATGTACACAACACAGCAGTGGAGGAAACCCCAAAAAGTGAAAAAAAAGGTAGAAGCATCTATTGGAATTAATTGGTGAAAATATGGCCTATACGTATACCTTATGACAAACACATTGTTCATTTCCAGTTACAACCTGGCCATATTTCATCAACAATCATGCTTCCTCAGGGCTGTGCAGACTGTTGCCACAAAAGTCTTACATGGTTGCAAAATATGTGACGGTCTCATGGGTGCTTTAGACTTCATAGCTTCCACAACACAATGTTGACAGATTTCAACTGAGGAAAGATAATATAAGTTGAAATTTGTGAGAAACATCCTGCAAATTGGCATTACTGCATAAAGAAGATTACTTTAAAGCCTAGGATCTGGTGTTAATGCATGATAATAACGCATTCCCAGTCATTCTAATCACTACATTGGGAATTACTGGAACTAGTCACATGATGATCAGCCCTAGATGGGAGGTCCGGGGGAACATTGTAGTTGATTGAACTTTGTTCCACCGCAATTGTGTTGGATGCTACTTGGACATTTAGATTGATTGGATACTTGAACTATTTACTTTTTTATACCATTCATTATTTGAAATTCAAATTCTAAGGTCAACATTTCCGATTTCCCTTAAGGAAACCCAAAGCAAACATGTATGTATGGCTATCATGCAGCAGTTCCCTTTGGGCATACCTGAGTGGCAGTCTTGCAATGCAACTAATCAACTATGAAATTGCTACTGACATGCTTGACTTACGTCTCCCTGAATTTATTTAGAAGATGGTAATATTAGCAGGTTCATTCATTCACCTGAGAATTTATTCAGTTAGGAAAAAACTAATAAAGAAGACTAAAGAAAAAGTTGAAACAAAATAAGTAATACCAATTTACTTCAAATAAGGAGCAAAAGGAGCTGGACATGGTGACACTGTCTGATCAGGTAGTCGACTTATCAATTCAAGACAAGCCTGAAGACAAGCATGCAGTATTTTTTTCTCCAACTTTACTAGTTGAGTTGCAACTCTTTTCTTTGGATTCAATTGTTTTTCTGCCAACTGACAACACAAAATGATAAAACAATTGAATTAGTTGCAGCTATATATTATCATTAATACAACAATCAAACTGGTTCTAAATGCATTATTATCACAATCAATACCATTACTTCATCCTGACTTAAGGTTGTAGGATAACCTCCCAAACGAGCCTCAAAATAAACTACAAGTTGGTCAAGCACTGCCCGTTCCATGCATGCGCTTGCCTGTTGAAAAAATTAATATGTCACTTTCATACTTACAATGAATTAAAACTCATGTACAAAACAAAAAAGGAACACTGCTCAAAAAGAAACAAAAAGGAAGAAGAACAACAGAATGAAATAAGTACTATTTTATTACTTTCTTTTAGAGAATGCTATTTTATTACTTAGCTAATTTTTTTTACGAAACCCTATTACTAAGCTAATTTATATGTAAGCAATAAGGATTATTAGTTTAATGCCAAACTAAATAAATTCTGGACAGGCCACTAGACAAAAATCTATATTCTGAAAAAAAAAATGTTATCGATATAATAGTTTTACTTCTCCGTTTGCGATGTATCCCCAGCAAGACAGTTTTTTTTTCTTTTTTGAGGAGACCTCAGCAAGACAGTTGAACCCTCCTATTGGAATAATTTATAAACTACGACTGATTGGAAATGGAAATAATGAGGAGGTATGGTGAGGCATAATGTGGAGATAAATGGTTTACTTAGCTCGTATGTTTTGATGAAAATATATTAGGTGAATGCACTAACTTACAGGACATGTAGGCCCTTGGGAGGATATAACAGACTGCATCTCAGTAGGGTCAGAGACATACCCTAATCTCAGATAGGGTAGCATCTCTGAGATAGCTTCTTTCTCTCTTCCCACAGAAACCTAAAAAAGAAAGTAGAATATTCAGATATTGTCACGTGATAAATGTTAAATTATAAAACCAACTCTTCACTTTATATATAACCACATACATGAAATGTAAAGTTATGAAACCATCTCTCTAAGATAAATGTAACCACATACATGAAAAACTTGGACAGCCAGTTTTCCATTTCGCTGAGCAACCATTCTTTTCTCCTGGTATTGTGGATCTTCAACGTTTAGGGATGCCTGTATCAACAGGCATGATATTAAATCAAATCAGCTAAAATTAAGGCCTATTTTCTCTGAGAAAGCTAAAGCTAAAGATCAAATTTCTTTCTTATTCCGAAAGTATGGATCAGGACTTAACCTCAATGAGTATGCGATCATAGGGATTATCTTCATCAACAAAACCATAGTTAAGAAGCAACCTTGAATTGGGCTGAGGACCGCACCTGTAAAATCAACAGAGTTTGAGAGACAAATTAATTATATAATGTGCATAAAAATTGTCATCTAAAAGCATGATTGAATTTTATATTAGGAGGAAAAACCATAAAACTATGAAGTGACATAAAGTAAACTAATATGATACCATACTGCAATCGGTTCCCCAGCCTTATATGGTCGATCAACAACCAGCTGAACAGAATCATCAGTAGCAGTTAGCATCGCTTTGCAATTGCTCTTATAAGCCAACAATGGAGGTCCTAAAGGAACTAATGCAAACCTCCTGGCCAAACTGACTTTCTGATAAAAACAACGGAAACAAAAACATTATTATAATAAGCACAATGAAGATGAAAACTTTGAATTTGTTATAGGTTGGATAAATATCTAGCAAATTGGCATAGCACAATTAAGTGCTTTTTCTAGGAAAGGAGGAGACAACTCATCTAGTGAATCAAATATCCTTAAATGACAAAATGAGTTCTCCGGAAGATAAACCTACTATTTGTTCACACCAAAAACACCTCAGAATTTTGAAAGAAAACCAGTGCATGATTTAAATTATTGATATCTATTAACTAAACCTCATATTACACAGTGTTTTTACTTGGCTAATAATACATGGTTGGGTGACCAATCCCACCTGCTATTTGCATTCCGAAAATAAGAAACCAGTGAAGGAGATCAAACAAAGAAAAGGGCATGTATAGATGGTCAACATGCTTTCTAAGAGCCTGTTAAAGAAAGGATGTCTGATTTAAATTTGAAATTAATATGAAAGGGAACATCCGTTCAGAGAAGACCATTAGATGCGCCAGTAAGAAGAGTAGATCAAATAATCTGGAGTCCGATTAAAAGAGGGAGAGGGAGGCCAAGGCGGACACTTGGAGAACTAATAGAGCAAGATCTATTGGTGAATAATATACCGAAAGGTTTGGTTACTAATAGAGCGGAATGGCGTCGTATGATCCATGTAGCCGACCCCACCTAGTGGGATAAGGCTTTGTTGTTGTTGTTGTATGAAAGGGAACATCCAAAATATTAGTATGATTGGAGCTTGGAAGCATATGCTTGCCAAGGATCAACAACTTTCACTTTATTCAAAGTTCAGATTCTTGGTCCCTTTATTCCAAGCTCAACAACATAGTGAAAGATGGTAGCATCACCAGATTTATGCATAACTTTCTATCACAGTTTATTCAAACACTGGGCAGCAAACATCTTAAAGAATATAAATATTTGTCATCAGATTGAATCAAACAATTGCTTGAACCCATACATTCAAGGAAAAGTTTTTTTCTGTCATCATAATGCAGTTATTTTGGAGAAGGGGATAGAATTTACTTGGATTACCTGCAAATGAACTACACATGATTGGACAGCAACAAATGCCTGTTTAAAAATCTCAAATGGAAAAGCCTCTGTTGGTATATCATATGGGTATTGCTGCAGAACAATAACAATTGTAGGCATCAGACAGAAATAACAATAAGAATAAAAGACGTATATACAGAGAGCAAGCAGGACCTTAAATAGTGATCCAGCCATGAACCAAACTGTGTCAAGTTCATTATATTCTCTTCTTATTCCTTCATCCCTTTCAAGAACTTCGGCCTAAACAGCAGACAACATCCAATCTTCTTAGCACCATTGAAATTCGTAACAACAAAATAGAAATTTTACCCTAAACTCTAAACATGCCTTTTCAAACAAAACAATAGAAATTTATGATTTTTTTCCAGAGATGAAACTTTGTGAACTTTGCAGCTCTTCTCCACTCAAGGCAATAATGTTTTATTCAGAAAATAAAATCGTAATACCCTTGTAGGACTGCCGTCCAGGTAAGCTAATTCTGATTCAGACCATAGGAGTGGTGATTCAACTGACAGTTGACCTCTTCCTCGTTGACGATCAAGCTCCCTAATGAACGGATACCAGAAAGATTTCTTCCCCTGCTTTTTCTCATACATGAGATACAGCGCCAAGCAGGCTAGTTCCGATAACTTGTTTGTAGTTAATAGCTCAGCTACACAAGATAAGATATTGAGCTATAACCAGGTGGATGAAAAAAGGCAAAGATAACATCATACATAGTCATGAGTCATGACCACATTATTGAAATTCAATGAGAAACAAAAGAAAAAAAAACAACTTACTCTGGAATTATAAATTTGACTTACTTTCTCACTTTTTTTGGACATTTTTCTTCCTTATGGGAATTTCATTAATGGAATTCACTCGATGATTTTCTTTCTTCAATTTTCATATTTGAAGATTTTGAGGACGATGCATGTAAACACTTCTGTTTTGTTGGGAACATGGATGCAACATAAAACTTGCTTTAGCAAATTGAACTTGCGATTACACACTCGTCATCTTAGTGGCCCACTTACAAAAATTGTGCAAGTTACCGTTCATGATTGAGGAATAAAATTTAAGGATAGTTTAGCAGATGATTGTAGAAAAACTTTATTCCTAACTTGCAGTTCTAGGCTTCTATCCCCTAGATTGTATTGCATAGAAGAAATGGAAAATATCATAGTTTTATCCCAATTTACAATTCTTAGTTTCCCTGTTCTAAATAGTGTACATCCATGCACTCCATACACAGAAATTTAGGCATCTGGGATACCTTACCTATCGTCTCGTTCCCCAGAACTCTATCCAGAGTTACGACCAGAGAATTCGGCACGGAAAAAACCACATCCCCTGCCTGCAAAGAAACCCAATCGCGGAACGCACATCAAGAAACCGAAGCCACGGGGCAGAAACCAAAAACCTACTCCGACCCTCTAAGCTACCTTTAGATCCTCGCTAGCTACAACGTAGTGGGTCGAGCAGTGCTTCCCGTCGTGCGAAGGTCTCTCCTCGAGCGCGACCCTACAGGGGGGCAGCCCCTGCGCGTGCAGCCACGACTTCAGGTCGCCCCCCTCCGCCGTCTTCTCTCCGCCGGCGCAATGCGACCCCGCGACGAGGGTATCGGCAGCTCCACCCCCACCACCGGCAGCGGAGGAGGCCGAGAAGAGCTGGATGCGCCTAAGGCTGCGGCGTCGAGGAGGGGCGCAGCGGAAGGCGGCTGCGAGGGGGGACCGGGGAAGGAGAGCAGAGCGGGTGGAGGAGGAGGCGGCGGCGGCGGAGACGATCGGGTTGAAGAGGAGAAGGCGTGCGGCGTCCATGGCCCGGCGGGGTTGGAGGGGCGAGCTGCAGGGAGGTGGACGGAAAGGGAGAGAGCGGCCGGTGCAGACAGAGGGCGCGGAGATATTTTACGGAGGGTGTTCCTATTGGTGGGGATCTAAGTCGTTTGTTGTTTTGCTTCAGAGAGGCGATAAGGAAGGAAGGCAGAGTGTTACTACTCGTACGAAGGGATCAGTCGTATTCCAAATCATCCAAGCACGTATGCAAGAAGCATTTTGATGTATTTCTAAGCGCTCTAAAAGTTTAGATAAGGTGTTTTGATAAAAAAAAGTATAATGATAAAATTTGAAAAATTAATTTGATAGATAAATTTTAATAAGCATTTAAATAAAAAGTAAAAATTAAGAATATAATTTATTATTTTATGAAGTATACAATTATATAAATTTAAATATTTTTGTATTTATTTTAGTTAAAATAATAATTTAAAAAAATATTGATATTATAATTTATGAAAAATAGTTATATTATTATTATAATTTATGAAAAATAATATTATTATAATTTATTATTTCCTATGTTATTAATAATATAATTTACAAATAATATTTATATTAAGTGAAAGAATTACATTTTTAAGTTGAATAAAATATTATAATTGATTATTATTTAAGATAATATAAAAATACTTTAATGAATAGTATTAACACTAAATGGTAATTTATAACATTTTACTAATTAAAATATAATAAAAAATTGAAACAAAAAAAGTGAAGTTCACGTCGGAAGCGATAACTTAAAATTCTCCTCCAGCGAGAACTAACATCACGTGACGGGAACACGTTATGTGTTTGACTCAAGTTTTAGAACTTAGGTCAAGTTCTAGCTCAAGTTTTGAAGTCAAACACAATATAGGAGTTAGTAATTCGATTTCTGTCTCGATCGTTAAGAGTTAGTAGTTCAAGTTCGATTCCTGAAGACCATTTGTTCAGGTCTTTACCTTGACTCATGGGATATAAAAAAGAAGCATTTGATTAATTTATTGGTATAAAACGATATTTCTTATTATTATCATTCATATGATTAATTAGTTGATCAAAATTTAAACTTTAAATTACTAACTCCGAGATATAGCTCTTAAGTTGTGTTTGACTTCGAAACTTTAATCAGAACTTGACTTTGGCCAAGCAACATATAAGTTCCCGCAACAAAGTTCTAGCTGAGAGAAAACTTCATTTTTTTTATTTTTTTCCCATTTTATTGCCTTTTAATTATTTATTATAATTTAATTAGTAAAATAATTTTAATCACTATTTTATGTTAATATTATTCATTAAAGTATTTTTATATTATCTTAAACAATAATCAATTATAATATTTTATTTATTAATATATTATTATTCAGCTTATAAAATAGATTCTTTAACTTAATATAAATATTTTTGTCAATATATTATTATGAAGATAATAAATTATAATACCATATTTTTTGTAAATTATAAATTATAATATTAATATAAATATTTTTCATTAAATTATTATTTTAACTAAATAAATATGTAATATTTAATTTATTATAATTTTATACTTCATAAAATAATAAATTATATCCTTAGTATTTACTTTTTATTCAAACACCTATCAAAACTTATCTATCAAATCAATTTTTTAAATTCACACTATTATATTTTTTATCCAAATATTAAGCCTAAAAAGTTTCAATCCAAACACCGCCTTAATGTAAAAAAAAAACATAAGACAAAATTGAATTCAAAAGCCCGACCTCATTCTGATACAATTTTTTATATATATAACTGATACCATTTTTACTACTGTTTCAATTTAGACTATAATCATTTTTAAATCGTTTGGTAATTCATTTTATTAATATTTCCTGCCATGATTTAGTTTTTTTAAAAATTTTCATTATGATATTTTCTTCTATTTGTTAGTTTATTATCACAAAATGAGAAACGATAATTAAATAAGCTAATATCCAACTCCGAATTTAAAAGGATATAAAGAAACCAAAAAATCGCTGCAGCATGAGCCAGAGGAAGAAACGAGGAGGAAAACTAATAAACCATATAAAAATCGGATCACGATGACGCTTGACGCATATTGGAGTCGGCAGGAGCAAATCCCTAATCCGTTCTCGGGTCCTTTCTCCCTCTCGCCCACCTCTTCCCGTCTCCCGCGCACGGTGCGATAGCAGGAGAAGTGGACTGAAGCAGCCACACGGTGGGAGATCAGATCGCCGGCTGCTCCCTGACGAGGTGCGAGTCCCTCGATTTACCCCTTTCCTCTTCAATATTTCGATCGAAGATCCTATTTTTGTCCCCTGCACCCCCCGTATCGGTATAATTGGTTCCTTCGGGCTCCAATTTTCTTCGGCTAAATTTCGATAGTTTATTTGCTTGTTCTTTCTGTTTATTGGGCCGTCGTGGGGGGAAGGGGTTGAATTGCTGGATCCTTGGGGTAGGATTTCTGTATATAGGGTTTCGTCCGTCGTTTTCTTTAACCGGTTGTAATGGCGGCTGGGCGGCACGGAGGCTACAGAGATCACGAGCGGAGGTTTCGGGAATCTGACGCGGAGGCTTCCAGGAAGAAGGATTTCGCCTCCCTGGATCGGTACAGGGATGGAGACCGCGCTCGGGACCGCCGTGAGGAGCGCGGTCTGAAGGACAGGGCTCGGGAGGGGCCGAGGGATGGTAAGAAACGGGGCTCTTTGAATGGATATCGACGTTCCCCACTGAGCGATTTGAGTGGTGGTGGGAGCGGAGATGAACGGATCAGGAGGTCCGTGCGTGAGAGACTGGCCACTGATAGAGAGCCTGGAGAGCTGTCTAGTGGGAGTGGGTCTGATGAAACCGGTGCTCCCTCGGCATGGAGAATGAGTAATGGTACGAGAAGCAAGAAGGAGAGTGTGATTCCGTCACCCTCGCCAAGTAAAAAGAGGAAGTTTTCCCCAATTGTATGGGATAGAGATGATGTCAAGAAACCTATTGATGCCACAGCTTTGAAAAGTGAAAGAGAACAGCTTGAATATGTTGCTCCTCCACTGCCTCCACCGTGGGAGGATGAGCATGCTACACACGAGTTAGGTGAGATGATCAAAGAACCCAGGGAGCAGTCATCACCCCTAGATGTTAGGGTATCTATAGATTCACCACAAGAGTTAGGTGAGATGGTGCGGAAGCCGATGGAGCAGGCATCACCTGATGTTAAGGTATCTACGGATTCACCATTTCATGAGCTAAACAGTAAGCAAGAACTACAGCATATGGATGAAGACGAAGAAGAGTACCTAATTGCAAGGAATATTTCTTCTTCTCGTTGGGCAGATGGAAACAGTGCAGTTAACTATGAAGCTGATATATATAATGAGGAGGGAATGATCACTAGGAAAAATACTGTGATGCCTTCTGTGTCAAGCCCAGAGCTCGGCGAGGTCATTACAAAAGAGGGCTCTGAGGGGATTTCAGCGAAGCCATATGATTCTGGAAGAGAGTACAATGATAACCAGTCTGTTGAGGTCAACAAGAATGCTTATATGGAAATTGACGGGAAAGAGGATGTTGGTCTTGGATATGACCATTTGTTAGATTCTAACTCAGGCCCTGATGATACTAATGATGAAATGCCAGAACCTCCACAACCGCCTCAAAGGTGCATAAACATGCTACAAGGATGCAGGAGTGTCCACGATTATGAGAGGCTGAATAAGATTAATGAAGGCACTTACGGCGTTGTTTACAGAGCAAAGGATAAGAAAACTGGTGAGGTGGTGGCACTTAAGAAGGTTAAGATGGAGAAGGAACGGGAGGGTTTTCCTTTGACATCTCTGCGAGAAATCAATATATTGTTGTCTTTTCACCACTCATCCATTGTTGACGTTAAGGAGGTTGTTGTAGGTAGCAGTCTTGATAGTATTTTCATGGTTATGGAATATATGGAGCACGATCTGAAGGCATTGATGGAGGCCATGAAGCAGCCTTTTAGCCAAAGTGAAGTTAAATGTTTAATGCTTCAGCTGCTGGAGGGAGTCAAGTATCTTCATGACAACTGGGTGCTTCATAGGTACTTTACGCGCTAGTTCTTCATGAAGGATAAAATCTGTTGAATAGTTTGTTGGTCGTTTCTTTTTCCCAATATGATCTCTAATTCACCTTTCGTAGGGATCTCAAAACATCAAATATTCTCATGAATAATCGTGGTGAGTTAAAGATATGTGATTTTGGGTTGTCACGTCAGTATGGGAGTCCATTGAGGCCATATACTCAGCTGGTTGTTACTTTGTGGTACAGGTAGGCTCTCTTGCATTATTTTGGCTTTCTTGTCATTTTGGAGTTCCACTTGTCTTGCTTCCTTCTGCGGGGTGGCTCATAACTTTGTTTTGTAATGCAGGGCACCAGAACTTCTTTTAGGTGCAAAGGAATATTCAACTGCTATTGACATGTGGTCTTTGGGCTGCATAATGACTGAATTATTGGCTAAAGAACCACTTTTCAGTGGAAAAAATGAGATTGATCAACTTGATAAGGTAATTTCTCTTGTTTCATCTGTAGGTTTGCATACATATATCATTCCTCATATATATAAATGTTTTTTTCTGTTTTTTCTCCCTGTGCAGATCTTCAAAACGTTAGGTACACCAAATGAAAAGATATGGCCAGGAATGTCTAAACTGCCTTTATACAAATCCAAGTTCGTTAATCATCCGTAAGCCACTCTTGAACCACTTCCACCCACAACTTTCAAGTTGAAATTTGTATATTCGGTATATTACCCTAATTTTAGGCCTTAAACTGTACCTCATAAAATATGACAGTGTGAGTGATGTTCGGTTTTTTTCTTTTTTTCACTTACAGATATAATAGGTTGCGTGAGAAATTCCCACCTACTTCGTTTTCTGGGCGCCCGACATTGTCTGAAGCTGGATTTGATTTGTTGAACAAATTTCTAACTTATGATCCTGAAAAGGTATACTTTCTGCACATTTGAACTTTTTTTTATCTTTAGTTCTATGTATCAGAATATCACGTTTTCTCTCGAAAATCATAATATCATTTTTTTCCATTCAAACACAGAGAATAACAGCAGAAGCTGCCCTGCAACATCCTTGGTTTTGGGAAGTTCCTCTGCCTAAGTCAAAGGATTTCATGCCAACATTTCCTGCACAGAATGCTCAAGACCGGTAAATACACAAGACTTGACAAACTCATGTATTCGGCTGATATTGTGTGCTCTATGCTATTCTTCCACAACTTCTATATGTTTCCATTTTTTTAGGAGACTCTGTAGAGTTATGAAGAGTCCAGATCCCTTGGAGGAGCTTCGTAAACAGGAGAAACTAGGATCTGGCAGCATACTTTGTTGATTGGGAGTTCATACGGACAAGTGGCGATGGGAGTTCATACGGACAAGTGGTGGTCACAGACGAATTGTCTGTATTTTGACATGATAGAGTACTTGCAACGAGGTGAGAGCCATGCATTCAACATGAAGTTGCGGAATTTGAGATAGTTTCAGGCATCATTGATTTATTCTTCAGCAGGCACCCTTGATGATCGGGTGGAGAAAACATAGAACTCTTGCTATCCTCTACAGTACAAATTCTCTTGCAGGAGGACTTTCTTAGTCACCAATGAACATAAAAGTGCATCTTTTGATGCAACCTGCATCGTAAGTTAAAGCTTATTAGCTTATTTTGGCACCAACAATTTCACATGGCAACTTGAAAGATGTGTGTAATGTTTCTTTTTTGGTGCCAAATTGTAAGATGTTTCAAATCATGGTATTTAAAACGATATACATGTAAAGCTATTTTCATGATTGGTGGTATGCCTTTTTAATTTTCACATTGTGTTTGCAAGAAATTGAAGGATGTGAATCAGAGGAGGCTTCCTTCTTTTTTATCTGAAGAATTTGATGGTTGTATCCATTATAAAGGTAATTTACTATTTGATTTTGATGATAAGATAGGATGCATTAAAGGCATCATACAATAACATCTTATCCATTTATAGCTAATTATAAGACCATTTGTTCTATTATATTCCTCTGATATGCAACTTTTATCTGACTGCTGCACAAGTGCTTGGAAGGTCATGTTATATGTTGTAGAAATTCTTTCCCTAGGTTTCAGCTTGGGGCCAATCATTATGGTGTGAATTAAGAATCTATTTACATGAGCCAAAGATTTTTATTATGTTGACTGTTTTGGGAGTTTCATAATGCACCCGAGTTCATAATTAAAATTTCAAATTCCCAAGAGATATAGTTTAAATAGTATTTATAATAAATGTTTATTGTCATTGTCTGCTTTATGTAGTCAGTTTCTTCCGTGAAATCATTTATAGAGCAACAACAACAACAAAGCCTTATCCCACTAGGTGGGGTCGGCTACATGGATCATACGACTTCGTTGATCCATGTTCATGAGATTCGACAGGGTTTTACGCTGGCTGTCGGGGCCTAACACAACCCTCCTCCTTTATCCGGGCTTGGGACCGACTATAAAACATAGGCGGAGTTTTATATTAACAACAACAAAAGAAAAAATTTCTCTGGAACATTGTTTGCTAATCTAGAGTTCAATTATGACAAGATATTACATACATCTTTAGCAAGAAGCCCTTCTATGTTGTAGTCAAGTCTCGGATTGACAGCAGCAAGCTTCATCGATAGAAATCATTTATAGAGCATTCTATTTTATTGCCAAAAACTTCAAAGCCCATGCATGTTCTCATATTTTTTTCTTGGGGGTGAGTTCTGGTGATATTTCGAATATCAATTCAACCATTCTTTAGGACCCTCACTTGTTGACTTTTTCGTGACCTTAAGTCATGGCATGTCAAAATCCTTTTTGTTTACAATTTTTTGAACAGCAATTTTGAGTTAAATGTTGCGTCTAAGCACTCTATGCTTCGACAAAACTACATTGAGTGGTGAAAGCCTTGTCACATGATTAACATTTTTCTTGCGGTTTTGATTTTCTTTTCGTTAACTTCTAGTTTGGTTCTTCGATTGTTGTTTCTCGCATTGACTCTTGTGGTTCTTGATGCGAAAAGTCATATTGTGAAAATTCCATTTTGTGAACTTTCTTTTCTTTCATCTTGACTATCACAGTTGATCAGAGCCAGGCTTTTAGGACTTATAGATATCTCTTGGTGTTGGTGTTGAAATGGCCCTGCAGTATCCGAGGTGAATTTCAAGTGGAGATTAAGTCTATTTTAGCATACTTGAAGACAGAAGAAGAGGTTTGTCGATTACATTTCATCATTCATATAATTAACTATACATATTCGACCTGTGGAACCTTCTTGTCGTGTATGCATGAGCTACTTTGATTCGCCTACCTTAGAATGTTTGTCTACCTCTTTTTGTCTTCTAAGTTCATTTTCTACGTATCTTATGGTGATTAATGAATTAATTACTTTTTGAGTTAAGAACTGTAGAAGGTAGATATGTTCAGATATTGTTACCAATGTCACCATTACTGAATGAGTCTAAGGTCTCATTTTACTTTTAGGGATGTTTTTCTTTTCTTATATCTGTAGCGGTGCCCACACTTTGTGGGCATACCATGTTGTGAGTTCCCATTCTTTTGTAACTTAGATCTATGTTTAACTCTATGTAAAGTTCTCTAGTAAGTTTGTCAAGTTCACAATAAACTGAAAAATGCAGAAAGTTCTCTAGGTATTCAGTCAACTCAATTTGGTGTGCAAAAGGTGAGCTCTATTTCTTTTACAGCGGTCGAGTGTAATATTTAGAAGTAATTTTCACCAATGGTCTCTCATCTTTGTCTTTCTCATTTTGATCTCATTTTTATTTTGTAATTAATTGGTTAATCAATCGATAGTTATAATAAAATAATCCTAACTAGTAATGGTAAAAAGTTATCAAGATCGTCCTTTTGATCGCATGATTTTATTATTCCACTTGGAATATACAATCTCGATTTTGAAATTAGGATCGTTTTTATAGTACCCGTACGATAACAATATTGTTTCAATTTTTTTTTTCAATCTTCCCATTTTTTTACAAAAAATCATCAAGTGCAACATTACTTTCAGATAAATAAGTTTTAAGAAAAGATGATTGGTTATAATTAAAATTTTAAAATAATTCTTCACAAAAGAAATTTAATATTAATTGATTTTGAACAATATTTATATAATATTATTCCACGTTAAGTATATTATTATTAGTTTTTTGCCAATTCATATTAAATTATTATTACGTAAATAATATATATGCAGTTTATAAGAAGTCTTAATAAGATTGTAGCTAAGTTAATATTATCTATAATCTAAATTATTAAATTTTATAAAAAAATAATTATTATATAATGTTGTATATTAATTTTTTTAAAAAAAATTACTGGTAAGACTTCGTTCTATTTTACGATTTTTGATTTTATAATTACTTTCGATCTTAAGATTTTTAATCTTGATTACCTCGACGGTAAGAATGGTGGCGTCCATGGACTAGAGGGACCTAAATTTTGAATATATAATACAAGATATACTAATTCAATATATGATATGAATATTGAAATGCCAAAGGATTTAATAAAAAAGAGAACAAAACGGAGTACAAAGGTTTTGAATATGGGAAGCAACATATATTCAATTAATGTAGAATATTAATTTTAAATTATGAAAATAATAAGAAAAAGCTTTCACCAGATGAGAGAGGCCCTTCCTTTTTCTTTTTTATATTTTGAAGATAAGATTATATATTTATATAATATATATTGTATGAAATTAATGCACCACCAGATGTTCATATAAATACAACAACAACAAAGCCTAATTCGTTCCGCATTCCTCTAGAATTGGAGGTGCATTAATCTCATATTGTATTATAATATACTTGAAAAAATGGGTTCTGGTCCGGTAATTTTATAGTCATCAATTTGGATCGTTTTGGTACAAAATAAATTATAAGTTGAAGGACTAAATGATTACAAAAGAAGATTGTAGGATCGAAATGAGACTAGATGAAATGGGGGGACCTTTGGTGAAAATAAAGTTTTAGATTTATCTCTCTGTTGGAATATCCTCTTACCTTATTGGAAAAAGTTCAATTGGAGTTGCTTTCTGCATAGAGAATTAGAAACGCTTGAGATCTTTCCGCTACTCCATAACTAACCTCCTTTGCTGTTTAACGAGTTGAGTATTTCATAAACTTTTATCCAATTTTGTAAGAAGGTATTACAATATCTTTGTATTTACCTTTCATCATTTCATGTTTTTTTAATGATAGTTTTGCACACAGATACATATCATACAAAGAACCGTTGCCCCTGCACCCACTCTACAGCAGGTCATCATCATTGTCAATATCTTTCCCACCATCATATCTCCATTCAATGGTGATGTAAAAAATAAGGAACAAGGTGAGGTTTCAACCCTTATATATATATATATATATATATATATATATATATATATATATATATATATATATATATATATATATATATCTTGTAGATGTGTATAGTATAAAGGGTTACTTCAGTTTCCTCAATATTATGAGACGTTTTCATTTAAACACAATATGTTACTTTTTTATTATTTTATATATTTAATTATACTTTTTCCAAAGATTTGGAAAAAAATATAGTAACAAAATCATGCCCCATGAAAACTAACTTATAAGAAATATAGAATTTACCAGTAAATATTAATTTCCTTATATTTTTAAATCAGAACAAATAGAGGTAAAAATGTAATTGAATAAATAAAAAAATTATAAGTTACAGAAAAAATGTTCTGGGAGGTATGTCGATATTTCAATTTATAAGTTTGAAATATATATATAGTTAGAAATATCATATAATTTTAGGGTGGTCGATGGAGTAATTTAAAAGAATCTTTGCAATGAACCCTAAATTTTGGTAAAAAATCTTGACTTGGGCTAATTGGTTTACATTCTACCAGATATCATTTTCTTCCAATTGCGTTCATGAATTTGACTGTTCCCAGAGGAAAACATGTTAATCGCCAGAATCCAAACATATGAATGTGATATTATCTGAAAATTTGAGCAAAGATGTGAAATAGCACAGTACGGATACATGTCCAATGTCCCACATAAATGTGGATACATTAATCTACATTACTCTCTTTTTGTTCATATGTATGCTTTGGATCGGCCTGCGGCGCTACATGGCACGCGGCATAAGAGGGATTCACATTTGTTTGAATTCTGATATGCTCATCAAGATCATCAACCAGCTTTGTCATTGTCTTTGATGGCTAAGAGGCATTCTAACAGATATTTGAGGCATATCGTCCCCACTTGCGCCTACCATTTTATCGCACTGTCTACACACCCGTAATCGGTCGGCAAACTATCTCGTAAATTTTGATCGCACAACTTCTAGCACATTTTTTGGGAGGAGCACTGGAGCACCTCCTCTAGGTCTAGTTCATTTTTGTATGCAGACTGTATGATAACTTAATGAATTCATTTTCTTTGAGAAAAAAAATGTATGCTTTGGAGTTTGGATTCTTGCATTCCCTCTTGATACTTCCCCGTTTTGGATTTTGGGTTTCTTGGCTTCTTGTTTTGTATTCCAATCAAGTTACCTTGGTATAAATATAAGGAAATAAATATATATAACATGTATACATGCTGCATTGCAAATCGTGTTTTCCTTTGTACATTAATTGCTCTTAGTTTTATGATCCATATTAAAAAGGCAGCAAAAATTTATTTAACCGTAAGAAGTAAGAACGAGTGGTAGGGATTGGTGCATTTCCCTTGCCTTTCACGTGCACATGAGCAGAAATTAAAGAACCTGCGTTTGTGGCGGGGTCATCCTAAGACATGAGATCTCGTGTGGCGACTACGCCGATGGACACCTAATCAAGTTTATTTTGAATAGTAGCGAAAGATTTATGATCAAGACGATTGTGTCGAGAGTTACTTTTATTGGCATTTGATCACGGATATGACCGGAGTGTTGGACTATTCGTCATGTGTTTGTGGCATTAGCGTGTTGACGCACTAATGCAAGCGCCTGAACACTTGAAGTCCGAAGGAACGATCGATGAACCACAGGACGTCAGAAAGGACATCGATGTCGATTATCTCCCCACGCTCAAGGTCATACACTATAATTAAAGAAGGCTTGTTTGTATTAAATATGATGACACATAACATACATATGTGCCTCGGAAGGCATTAGTGAACTCCTCACAATGTATTGTAGATATGGAAGTCTTATTATAAAATGAAAAATCTAAAAGATGTATCCTACGGATAACGTCACATAGCTTAACCATTCATAAGATGACATTACAAGATAAATGCAGATAACTTAGTATTACGCAATGCAGGACGGCTGTATGTATTCCATCATTCGACACTAAGCGACTGAGAGTTTTAAATTGAGCGGCAATGGTACTGCGAGGCTTCTCACGTCGTGTCATGGGAAAATGTCTCGTGACATTTTCTCTGATCAAATTCGGCGACGCCCTCGACGCCGTTATTCGGGCTTCATCGGGGTCTTGGTCTTCAATATGATTTCGCATGTCTAGTTGGATTTCGTCTTCTTTGCCTTGACTTCTACTTCACCAACATCACGTAGCGTATCTGCTCCTTGGGACTCACTGAGGACTACTCTTTCAGGCTTGCTTCACTTGTTGATTTCTCATCTAATCCGGGGTCATCACTTGTGCAACATCAGTGGAGTCCGTCTTCTACGGTCTGACTTCATCAAGTAACTATTCGCCCATTAAGTCTCTTTTGGCTTCGGCTTTTCTATATTTACGCAGTGTCAACTTATTTGGTTTGGTTTTTTCGGGTGAAACAACTCTTGTATGCATTTAGGAGTAACTCGAAAAAAGAATTGCTTCAGGGTCATGACAACACGTTGAGAGTCTCATCATTCGACCTGCATGACTTAACTCAATGTCCTCATGTTGCAGGTGGCTGCGACATACGGCCTTCATTACATCGAATGCACAATATGGGGCCACCTCACTCTTGATGATCATTTTGGGATTCCGACGGCTTGAAATAGCATAAGCTCTTTGATAAAAATATTTGTAATTTGTCTGCTTCGGATCGCTATGGCGAGTGACAAGAGTCTCCCCACGGATGCTTTGGGACGCTTTGTGGGTTTGACTCAATGTCTCTATGTTACAAGCAGTTACAACGTAGAGTTGTCCCTCCACCGAATGAAGAGCACATGACCACTTACCCTTGGTGGTCATTTGGCGTTTCGATGATCTTGGAATGGAACAATGTTCCTTGATATAACACTTCATACATTGTCCGTTCCGAATCTCTATAGTGAGCGACGAGAGTCTCTCCACATTTGCTTGTGATTTAACTCAATCATCCTACTTCGATGGGCTTTGTCTTTGTCTTTGTCTTGACAGAATAGCTTCCTCTTGCGATTTAAACTTCTCTTCCTCACT
Source organism: Pontederia crassipes (assembly GCA_030549335.1). NCBI lineage: Eukaryota > Viridiplantae > Streptophyta > Magnoliopsida > Commelinales > Pontederiaceae > Pontederia > Pontederia crassipes. The sequence continues at coordinate 8,695,848 of CM060189.1, forward strand.
ATTGCCCTTGCCCAAGAGCTTTGGTGGCATCGCACTTGTCTTGATATGAGTGATTTGTCAACGGCGAGCAGAGGTTGGACGATTCCGTCGTTCCAATTTCGTACTAGTCCAAAGTTTCAACTCCTCTATTTGAAGAGCACCAAAGTTGGGTCTTCATCCACTTGAAAATACTGTAAGCAGAGCTCAATGATACATCTCACATCCTCCTTCAACATGCCCTTCTGACTAATGCTGAACAATGCGACCTTGACCTCCAATCTCGATTTGTCAGGACTTACATAATTGATGAACTATCATATGCTTTCGTCCCATGTCTCAACTGGATCCATGTTGTGCCACATTCTATACTATCACGATGTCATTGCCATCTTAAGTACGTCACAATCTTGCAGGGTTCTTGAGATATGCCTTGTTCTGATCCTGGGATCTCCTTTGAAGCTTCGGCAACACCTTTTGATATGAACGGGACAATACCATTGTGCTCAGTGATAGGGATGATGCACCTTTGATACTCATCCATCCGGAATTCAGACGAAGTAATGTCATTGTGCCTGTCGACCAAAATCATGCAACTTTGACATACTTATCCACCGAGCAGTTGACCCCTTGTGAAAGAGTAGCCGATCCGAGTTTTCACTGATCCATAGGGATGCTCATGAAAATGCTCCGCTTGGGCAAGCAGATTGTGGTTGGTGAACTCATGACATGAGCTCCTAACTTCACCTCTATTTCCATTCGAATGGACGACATCGTCAATGTGTCCTTCGAAACCTTGGAATTCGATCCTTGGAGGCCGCTTCGATTACTTGAGATGCTGGTCGAAAGGAAAGGGCACTCATTCATTCAATTGGTGGCGGAATGCTTGACAGCAGCATGCCAAGCTTCATCAAATTCTCGAGGCTCAAACTGCCAAATTGGTCATTGGGGTTGTGGCGTTAATTTGCATTGCATATAGCAGGTTCGTCCCAACTATGGATGGATGACATTACGCCGCTTGTAGGACGACACTTGACGAGACAAACAAAGTTGGCAGCTCATCCCTAAGTGTTTGCAAGTAATCAATGCTTTGCTCCACTTGTGAGAGTCATATTGGTGCGACAAGCAAAGCTGGCGGCACGATAAGATGCTTGTGAATAATACTCCATAGTCGAAAGGGACCATAAATCTTAATGCTTAACCTTGAGCCAACTTCTCCTGTGGAGCGGTTGTGCGCTTCGCGTTGCATAACTGGGCATGCCATGCGACTTCACAAAATACCAAGCAACGTCAGATTGTCATGATAGTGATTGACGACAGTCCCTGAATATAACACAAGTACTTCGAGTTACACGACACGACAGTTGTGTAATGCGACATCTTGGTATGGATAGCGTAAGACCATCATGGCAGAATATGTGGACACTCTTGACGTAGCGCGACACTTTAAGATTTCCGACTGTATACTTGGGGTGGTGATCTACTCGAGTGAGCGACGCATGATCATCCCGGTTAGGTGGAGCGATTAATCCGCCATCATAGTGCATGATGAACATTTCTTCACATGACACAGGTGTATGAGGAACTTGCTGTGAGGCATAATTGGGGTGCAGCGAGGAAGCTTGTCAAACATTCCTTATTGGTGTCCATGATCAAAGACCATGGCATCTTGGACGTATTGGAGTTTTTGAGCGGAAGCATTTTTCTTACGCCATGGCACTTCACGACGACACAAGCGAGTCATCGTCGCATGATGATCCGAGCACAATGAACTACTCTGATACCACTTGTCACGGGGTCATTCTCGAACACTCGTGCGACGACTAGGCAGATGGACGCCTAGCCAAGCCTGTTTTGAATAGCAGCACTTTTTTTTATCGAGATGACTGTGCCGAGTGTCGCTTTTATAAGCATTCGATCACGGACATGACTAGAGTGTTGGACTACTCGTCATGGATCTGTGGAATTAACATATTGAGGTACTAATATAGGCGCTTGAATGCTTGAAGTCCGAAGGGATGGCTAAGGAATCATGGGACGCTGAGAAGGGACACCGATGTGGGTTGTCATCCCACGCTCAAGGCCAGACACTATAATTAAAGAAAGCTTGCTTGTATTAAATATGATAAAATATAACATCATCTGGGCCTCAGAAGGTACTAGTGAATTGTACCGTAAGTATGGAAGTCTTATTACAAAATGAAAAATGTAAAAAACATACCCTATGAGTAACGCCACATAACTTAGCCATTTATAAGGATGGCCATACAAGATAAATGCTCTAAGGGCGGATAACTTGGTACTCCAGAATATTATGCAGCGCGGGGCGGTTGCATGTGTTCCATAATTCAGCGCTAAGCGATCGAGAGCTTTAAGTTGGGTGACATTGGTACCACGATGCTTTGCATGTCGTGTCACGAAAAAATGCCACATGTCACGTTCTTGTTCTTTCGTCGTCGTGGACATTGAGGCAAATGGTAAAATATGAGGAATCGGCACAAGCAATGTACAAAGATATGATGGGATTACTATTCATAAGCAGGTTAGTGCTTCTTATCATAGACAAAAAAATAAAGATGTTGTGGACCCAAGCAGTGGAATTGAATGTGCACGGTTCAACCCCTTCTTTGATTTGGTTTAGCATTTTCTTCTATTCGATTCACACGATTAATTTCACACAACTGATGCGGTAGAGGTGGCGGCAGTGAACAACAACGTCGACGGATAATCGACATCGATGAACAACAACGTCATCCAAGGCGAAAGATGTTGTCGCAGCTTTTGTCGTGCTCGTGCCATCGTCATCCGCCATCGACTTCTTGGTGATAGGAAAGTAGTGGGCAGAGTCGGGAACGTGGACGAGGATGAATCGATGTCCTCCAATGTCAATCTTGAAATAGTGAGTGGACGAGGTGTACGCGAAGGAACATAAGGCTTGAATCTAGCAACAACTTCGACGGCCGCAGAAGAACAAAAAGAAAAGGAAGCAAATGAGGAAGAGAGACGTTGTGCCATTGATGGCCAGAATTGCATGCTGCAAAACTACTTTTTTTCTCCATGATGCCTCCACCACTACGTCTTCATGCCCGCTTCCTTGCCCTCGATAGCGAGAATGGGAAGAACAACGACACTCTATCGTCTTGGACGGTTGCATTCAAGGGTGAGTCCTGGGCTGTGGCGACGTCAATCAATGGTGGCATCGACGTCGATGTCAACGGCAAAGAAAGTAAGGGCCACTAGATTGAACTTTTCAATGCCTTAGATTTCATATCGGTGTCACGGCAGGGGCGTTTTAGTAGCGTCAGCGTCAGGGAAGGGGCGCTCCGACGACGGTAGTAGCAGAGATCGGGGTAGCGGCATTCTAGTGGCGGCAACGTTTGTGGTGGCAACATTCCAATGAGGGCAACGTCCGAGGGAGCATCTAGGTACTATGGAGACGACACAATTATTTGAGGGGAGGGAGGGAGGGGTGGGCACGGTCGAAGCAAAAATCAACGAATTGTACCAAAGAAGAGGATTGAACCGTGAGCCTTTAGCATTGGCGTCAATCTCATGTGATCCATAACTGAGGCCCTTTTTGGTATGAGAATAATGCATAAGACAAAGTCTTATTCTCACTTTTATTACTAAACACTAATTTTGTAAATTTATCCCACATTAATTATTACAAAATAAAAAATAGAGATGATTTTGTTCTTGTCCCATCTAGGAACATCATTGTTCTTCTCACCCTCCCCCCTTCTTTCGGACGAAGTCGTCAGGGGGATCTTTCGTCGCTTGCCGGCGTAGGTAAGGGGTGAGGTCCTTTCGCTGCTCGTCGACGCAGGGAAGGGGAGGTCCTTGTGCTGTCCTATTTTTTTATTTATTTAATACTTTTTATTTTTGGTGATGCATGTCATATGGAGGAGAGAGAAAATTAGCACGTGAACACCACGCCGACAGCATGATCGAGAAACCACCGATTGGAGGTCGAAATGGTAGTTGATTAAATAAGTTAAAAGATGTACAAAGTAAAATTTGATAATAACGCTGAGAAAATATTAAAATTAGAAGATATTTAGTGAAATTTCGGATTCACACTTTCTTATTTCCCGTAGGGGCAATGCTATATATCCTCCTAATCATCCTCCTAAAAATTCTCCTAACATCTCACAATGGCATGGTTTGTAATTACATCAACTTTTTAGGGTGCTTTAGGCATGTGAGTGTTAGGAGAATTTTTAGGAGGATAAATCAGGAGGTTGAAGCATTTTCCTTCCCGTATATATCTGCTGCAGTAATTTTTTCGTGCTTCTTTTTTTTTCTGGATTATTCCTTTTTTAATTTAACTGTCAGAGTTCCACTTCCTTTTTTTAAAATTTAACTGTCAGAAATCTTTAAACCGCGCGGCGCTGTTGGGTTACAAGGTAATGAATGCTGTTGTCGTGTCCATGCAGCAGCCAGCAGCAGAACGGTACTACTGCTCTGAACCTGTTTTACGTCTGCTTTTGTTATATACAAAAATGCTCAATCCTCCTCTCCTATTATATCTATATTATATTAAAAGTAAAAAAGTTTGGAGAAAATGATATTTGGTAAAAGTAGAAACTAATATGTGTCCATATTTTTTACAATTAATTTTTTTATATTAATATGTAATATAAATTATTTACATGCAGGTGTGGTAACCTCCTGGAGCAACATTATAGCATAGTTGGTCATGTGTCCATGTATTCGGTAATGAAAATTTATTTTTGTTGTAATATATTAATATGAAGTTTAGATTATTTTCATGGTAACCTTTTAGAGGAATATCTATATATCTATAATTGTATCTATCTATATTATATATATTATATATATATTAATTTAAAAGATAAAATAAAAATATTAATTAAGAAATTAATTTCATCCACTATTAAACTATTAGTGAAATGAACATATTTTTTTCCATTGGTTCAAGAAGATCATAACTCTAATCTATAAAACATATAACTAATGAAAATATTTTTAAAATTACTTTGTCTAATATTTCTTTTACATTTTGAATAAATGAAAACTTTATAACTACCTCAAGAAGTTATTGCAACAATGATTCATGTATCACTATTTAATAATAAATATGGACACTCAACAGCACTTCAACAATGATTCATGTATCACTATTTAATAATCACATATATGTTTTATATGTTGATGTTGTTAGATCAAACCAGCAGAGAGTTTGAGACATGAATGTGATATCAAATAGGGGTTATCTATTGCATATATAGTTTCACACATATACACAGAGCCATGCAAATAAATACAGAGGTAATTGTTGCATCTTCGTATGTTAGTTTACTCCATATTCTTAGGATTTTTTACGTTTATTTTGCGCTTAAATTATTAAATTAATACGCGACTTACATATATTTCACATATAATCATGTATAGGTATTTAAGCAAAAATAAAGTGTTATAATTTACCCAACAAATTAAAGATCGAACATAGATGTCAAAACATTAATGTTATTAACTAAATAAATTATTACTTTGACAATAAAATGATTATATAAATTTATCTTTTGTTATTTTATTCAGTCATGGTTTCTTTTATCATTTGATTTTTTTATGAATAAATTGGTTTATTAGAGTTTATTATTATGCACACTAATTATTCTCAAAAAAATTATTCAACACTGTCTAATAATATAGTTTTGGCATTTGGACTCCATTTTGAATTTAATTTTAATTATATCCACACTTAGTCATTATTAGTAAGATAGATATGTTTAAAATATTTAATATTTATTTGATTATTATATTATAATCTATACTAGATTAAAATTAAAACAGTTTTTAAGGAGGAAATGGCAATGATAGTATGTTTTCATATTTATCTACATTATACCTTTTATACAATTGTTTGATTAGGTTTGGTATCCATGTTATTTTTTTTACCATAGCTTGAAATATGGATTCACATGTTTCATTCTTCGAACATTTGTGTTACAATTAAAATTTCCATTAGTTCTTCTATTCATATTTTAAATTTTAAGTGTCTGTATCATATGTTTGAGGCCAAGGTTTCTAATATGGATGTACACATTATATGTGATCAATATATATATATATATATATATATATATATATATATATATATATAGAGAGAGAGAGAGAGAGAGAGAGAGAGAGATTACTAGCTATATATGTCAAAAAAATGGATGCAAGTGACTGCAATCTCTGGATGTTTAAATAAAGTACACTTACCAAATTGTATTATGTTTTACTTATCATGTATATATTATATTTATAATTTTATACAATATTAGTATTCTTGATGAATGCGTTGTTAGGAGATCCTACATGATAAACTTAAAAAGTAAATAAGATAAACATGAGAGTTAGTCTTTCCAAGGATTTTATAATTTATAAATTTTTAATTAAGAACATATCAATTAACTTATAATTAATTTCAGTTTTACCAAAAAAATGGCAATCACAATAATTTATATAATTATACATTGACGCATGGAGATGTTACCATATGTTTAAAATTAGTTAACTCCATAAATGCAATATTTTAATAAAACTTATCATGTTTCTAAATAATTAGAAGTAAAATTAATTAATACGATATTTCTTTTTAAAATATTAATGCATCACAGTTTTTTAGGTGTTATAACTATTTTACTTTTACAGTTTTATCTGTTATATATTTTAAAATCATCAAAACCATCTATCTTACATTGTAAAATATTTTTCTTTCAATTATTTATGTATAGAAAAAAATAAGATGGAAGCACTTTAAATATTTGATATTTATTAAAAAATTAATATTTACATTATATATATACTGTATTTGAAATAAAAAAAGAACAAACTAACATGGCATCCTATAGTGGTTATCATTTAAATTTTATTTATAATTTTTTGAAAAAATTCTCAAGTCAACCCCCCAAAAGATTAAGTTAAAAATAATAAATTGTAATTTGTTAATATCATAAACTATTTCTAAGAGGTAAAAAAATAACTAGAAATTAAAATTTGAAAATGAAAAAAAGTATCTTTCTTTATAATAAAAGTGATATCCTTTATAATAGTAAAATAATTTAGAAAACTACATATTTATTATCAATATAAAGGTATAAAAGAAGGGAGAATAAAAGAATATAAACAATTAATCAGTCAACTATTTGTTAAATATATATGAAATTCCTAATAATGTAGCAATAACATAACAATAAATTCTGCAACTTAAAAAAAATAGCAACTAAATCCTATATTTATTATATAAAATTTCATGAGTAACAAATCATATTGTTAATTTTTTTCTGTGAAAAGAGTATTGTTAATTTTAAAATAATAAGATCAAGAACTAAAAGAAAAAGACGAACAAGAATGAATCACATTTACTTAACTCTCAAGCCTTACTTTTTCTATTTTAAATATTATGCTACGTATTAGTCTATCAGAAAATCTTTAATGAGTTTCTTAATCCATGGCACCATACCACGATGATTAATCAATGTTAACAAAAATTAATATTGCAGTCTTATATAGAATAATTAAATAAATAAGAAAAAATGCCTTACATAAGTGATCCAAATGAATAGTAATTTTATTTTGTTGTTTTATTAAATTTGTGCTTTACAGAATATAAACATACTTCGGGTATAAAATTTTAATAATAAAATAGAATCAATGTTTTTAGAACAGGGAAGTGTTAAGGCGTGCATTTGTTTTATGTATAAGTTTAAAATTATAAATTATTTTGATTCTTACAAACAAAAATAATTTCCTTCTATTTTATGAATATTATCATTTAAAATTATACAAATATAAACATAGTCTATATTTTATCCATAAGAAAATAAATAAATTTTTTGTCAAATTATTTTTCTATATCTATCGTGACATGCTTAATATTGAAAGGACCTAGAGTCAGTGAGTCTATGTATTTATTCTTAGATTAGTAAATGTGTGTGTTAAAATTAAGTTAATAAACTTAATCATGTATTTTATTTATTTTGAAATTTAAGGTTATGCATTTTATTATGTCTTTGTTAAAATTGTCCCCCTTTGTGTTAAAATAGGTACCTATGTGAATTAAATTAATAAACAATAATAGGTTCTTAAAGATAAATATTCTAAGAAGATATTTGACTTAAAAAAATGATACATGAGGATAAAAATTATCATATATATATATATATATATATATATATATATATATAATGCTAATTTTCTAAATATGAAGTTACTTCTTCTCATTTTATATTTGATTATTTATTATACATTGAAGACTTTATTCTATATGTTATTTTTGAATGAAATAGTCGCAAATGATTTAAATATATATATTATTTTCTAAGATTTCCATTAAATATAAATATAAAATAATAAAGACATATTTTATGTGTACCTACTCGCGCATCGTGCGGGCTTCACACTAGTTATATTATATTATAGGACGAATAAAGGGTTTGATTTGAGATAGACTTACCCAACGCCGTTTATGCTTCATAGGGATAATTCACCCCTACCTAGTTTCACGTTTCACTTCATCCCAAAGTACTAGGCCAATCTTAAGAAATTATTATGAACTAGTTAGAATTTTCTTGTAATTATCAATGATTCAGCTGCTGTTAGGGGGAAAAATCACAAAAATCTGAAGAAAACGATCCAATGCGGCTTAGAATTTTAATCTCTTTCATAGGAAGAATGCTTTTTTTTTTAAATAGTAAAGGCACAATATGTTCGATGGAATTATACCTAATTAATATTCGACATTTTTTTGCAGAATTTAAATACTTTTTAACTTATGTAACACTACTTAATTAGTATACAAACTATTTAAATATAACATGTGGATAGTGGTGCTTACTAAACTAAAGAGTCACGTGCGTCAAATATGATTTCCAAACCCTTTGCCCCAGAGCGAGTAGTCATATACTCATATTTATGTTAATCGGATGAGAAAAATTGTATACGTAGAGCATTCGACGACTCGACGTAGAACATGTTACTATTTTGCTTATGAAATTAATAAAATAATTATATATATGTTAATTTTAAATTATATATTAAATAATAAAGATGGTCATTGAATTATCCGATGGTCATGTTCAAACTATGTTAATAAATATGACTATTCAACAATTCTAATTTATTTAATCTTAGATGATATATTTTTTTATTATCAAATTACCCAAATAAATAAATATTTTTTTCACCTAAGAAACATATATTTAATTTAATCATTAAATTAATTAAATGATAAAAAATAAACAAAGTGTAGAGTGGAATGTTTGACATATTCATTAACCTCTAATCGAATATTGGTTAACACCACATGGAGTTGAAACTTAATCATTGAAATTTAAATCTATGATTGTGATCCAATATTAAGACACAAATAATAAATGAATTGTGTAGTTTCTCAGAGGTATTCACATATTGAGTTGAATATGACTTTTATCGGTTTCCATTGATCCCAATCAAATCACATTTTTATGTTAGTTATTGGGCGTTTAATACATTTAAAAAAAAAAACTAGAAACAATTGGCCTATGTAGAACTACTTTAGAAATAATCCTCTGACTCTAACTACCACTTAATATCGAAGAGTTCCGATTTATATACAATTACGTATTACGTGATTCGATTATCCTCTTTTTTTTTCTCCATTAGACAATTATTTTTTCTATCACTCTCTTTCACCACTTTTCATCCATTTTATCTCTCCCGGCTTATTTTTTAGCATTATCATCTTTATTTTAAGTTTTTATTTTATTTGTCTCTCTCCTTTCTCTCAGACAAATAATTTTTTGTTTCATTTGTTTAAGTTTAAATTTTATTTTTTATTTACTAATTAACCCAATCAAATAGAGTAAATTAATTCCTTATTTATTAATTAACTTGGTAATCTGATCGGATGAATAAGCTAAACATATTCAACATTTATTGAACAAGATTTTATAATTTAATGTTATATTCTTATTGTTATAATGATATTATTTGTTTACGTGTATATATATATATATATATATATATATACATCAAATCGATTATCATAATAAATTTTCACTCAACTTAATCTTTATCTACTGTTGGGAAAAAAATATTTTATCTTTTCACTGCTCATAGGCCATTTAAACACTCACCGAATTAAAGTGCAAAATAATCAAACTTTTAATTCTTATATTATTATTTAATTCCATCCGGGCCTAAACCAGAATTATTAATTCAAACTATTTACATATATTCTATTGTGGAAGGGGTTTTGTGTCCATATTTACAAACACCTAATATTATGGTCCTTTATTTTTGCATGTGGTTCTTCTCAAGTTCTTTATTTTTTTTCCTTTTCATTTACTGTTCGGTCCCTAACTTCCATAATGCGTCGGCACCGTAACCAGAATTCAATTTTATGTCGACCTGTTTAGGTTGTCCTTCACTTCAATTCTTCATCCACCAAAGAACGCTGCCAACACCAATTGTGATAAATCGCTATTCTTATTGGGAGTTTTATCTATCATCATTAAATTCGATAGTGATCCGACCTTCGTGGACGATGTAGTTTTTAATGTCCCGCGAATTAAATCGTCAGCACTATTTCTCAAACATGGACGTTGATTACCAAAAAGGAACGCAATACATTTTTTTCGATGTAAGTCATCGATTGAGGATGATTAGCGTTTAATCTTGTATGCCATATAATACATTTTTAAAAGCTTCCAACAAGTAGTATAAATATTGCATGTACTCTATGATTTTAAAATGCAGTCTCTCCTTAAAACATATAATCATTCATATATAATTTGTTATCATATTTCAATCTTACTAGCAAATTATAATCGTAAATTTAAAATATGATGATAAACGATATATTTAACGATGCTATCAATAAAACAGTATATAACTCTATCTATCTATCTCTCTCTCTCTCTCTATATATATATATATATATATATATATATATATATATCATATTTCAAGAAGTAGTATATATAATTTGTCATATAATTATATATATATATTAGGTTTATTAGCGTGCAATTGTAAACAGCGAATACAATGGACGTTCATTTCGGCGTGATAATGTAGAATGGTTGTGTATTAAGTCGTCAGAATAAAATGATTCTCAATCAAATTGACACAATCAGACAGTGAAATTATCTTCTGAAATTATTGAATGCTAATAACATCAAGTTTAATTTTCAAAATCATCGACTTCCATCCGAACACCGAATTAATTAATCGACTGACAGTTGTCTTAAACATTGATGAGTGTCAGTAAAATAATACTCATTCAAATGTTTATGATTGCACTCTAATTTAATTTATATAAATATATTATTATTGTTTTGTTTCTTTGAATTTTTCGGGTAACGTTTACGAGAATGGGGTTGGTAAAAGTTGATTTTAATAAGAAAGTGGATAGATCGATAAATGTATAAAATAATTGAGAAAAAAAGGACGTAAGTGGTAAAATTTCTTGTCTTCTACGTCTCGTCACCCAGCTCCTCTGCTTTCAATAGACCGCAGCGGCTCAGTCGATCATCGCAGCAACACCAGCGGAAAAAAAAATGGCGGAAATCGCCGGCACCAAGCCAACGCGAATGACCTCGCCGACGTCTCCATTACCGCTACGGTCATCGGCGCCGGATCCGCGGTCAGGCTTCGACGCCGCTACCCGCACGTTCAGAAGCCTTCGCCCGCCTGCCGCCCTTCCGCCGGAAGGTCGCCCCATCTCCGTCACCTCCTTTTCCTTCTCGCTCCTCTCCCGCTCGCCGACTGGCGACCGCCTCGCCGTCGTCGACGCCGAGACCGGCGCTTCTGTCCGGTTCCGGGAGCTCGCTTCCCGAGTGCGTTACCTGGCGGCCGCCCTCCAAGGTCCCTGCGGCGTGTCCAAGGGCGACGTGGTGTTCGTTCTCTCTCCTGCCCGAGTCGAGGTCCCCGTGATCTACCTCGCGTTGTTCTCCATCGGCGCCATCGTCGAACCGGATTGCCGCAACTGGGGAGCTCGCACGTCTCGTCGAGCTCACGCGGCCCTCAGTCGCCTTGGCGACGTCCGCCGCCGCCTCCAAGCTCCCTGGGAGCGTTAAGGTCATTTCGCTCGACTCCAACGAGTTCAGGGAGTACTTCGACGGCAGAGCCAGCGCCGGAGTGGTGCCCGTCGAGGTGTGGCAGTCGGACCCGGCCGCGATACAGTTCTCATCTGGGACTACAGGACGGGTGAAGGCGGCAGCGCTGCCGCATCGGAGCTTCATATCGATGATGGCGGGATCTCACGCGCTGCTTCAGCCGCCGGATAAGCGGCGACCTGAGGTGACGCTGCTGGCGGCTCCGATGTTCCACTCGCTGGGCTTCTACTACGCGCTGAAGGCGGTGGCGCTCGGCGAGACGACGGTGCTGATGGGCGACTGCCGGGGCGGCGTGGGCGAAATGCTCAGGGCGGCGGCGGCGCACCGAGCAACGCAGATGACGGCGTCGCCGCCGGTGGTCTCGGCGATGGCGCGATCGGTGCTGGCGGGGAGGCTTGATCTGAGGGCGCTAAGGCGGGTGGTGTGCGGCGGGGCGCCGCTCCACGAGTCGGAGGCGAGGCGTTTCTGGGCCATGCTCCCCGGCGTCGAGCTCGCTCAGGTAATTTACCGCATCGTGTTGCATTCGTTTAACAATTATTATTTATTAATATCGGTACAAATTTAACGTAAAATCAAATACTACTTAAAATTTTTATTAATTTAATTAAATTTCCTAAAAAAATGAAATTTCGTCCGTAGTTAAATTTACGGCCTTAAAATTATATATAATAATTTTTTAGATATATGTCTAATCACTCTAATTAAGGTAACCTATCAGTATTATTCATTCAAATTTGCTAAGAGGGACATTAACTTAGAACGTTATTTCTTCCTCAACAGCTGAATTATTTTCGCTAAATTAGAAACGTATGCGCATTTTTTTTGTTCCAATGATAAATTGGAGTGCCCGTTGATGATGTTTAACTAAATAACATTGCAAGATATTAAATTATATAAGGAAAAAAAATAGAGATGTTTCCACTGGTGTCATTAATTGTCGACGTTATGATTCCTCGATCGAGTGCATAAATGATTAAATCTCGTGGAGCGTGACTTGTCCCACATTCGAATAAACTATTATTATTATTATTATTATTATTATTATTATTATTAATGAGGTTAAAGCGTTGTTAGTTGTTAATTGGTCCACGTGGAGAACACAATCTTCCTAACTAGATCCTGAACACATATTGAACTCAATTAATTAATTGGTTAGCGGCACACCAAATTTATCCTTTTTAAGAATGTATTTGCCCCTATTCATATAATAATAATAAATAGTCAGGAGGAGGAATACCACGTGACGATGGTAATAGAGACCACATGATGGTATTAATGATGGAGTTAATGGAATTGGTCGATGGAAGCACATGCATATACAAAAATACTATAGCCTGCCTTAAATATATACAAAAATAGTAAAGCCTGCCTAAAATATAAGGGGGCTCTCATCCCCACTTCTCTCACTACTTATCATTAAAAAAAATACTAGAAATATGAAAAAAAACTATACTTTAGTATTTTATCTCTCTTCATCGTGATTCATGAGAAGCAATAATTTTTCAAGTACTATTCTTATATTTAGAGATGACCTGGTCGAATCCTTTTTTTCCATCCAAACAAATAGTCAGTTATTTTTTCGGATAAATTTTTAAAATTAAAAACTTTCTAAAATTATTTTTAAAAATAAAAAAGCACTCTCTAAGGAGTCATTTTTTCCAATTATTTTTTTGACTCGTACTTTTATAATATATATATATATATATATTAAAGTTAATACAAACATATTTAATTTTATAACTATATATAAAATTTTATACTAAAATTAAAACTATATTTTCATAATGTGATAGAAAAAATATCTTATTATATATGAATAATAAAAATTAATAACTTATGAATTAATTGTATAAATAAAATAATCATAAATAGAAAATAGTTTTCATGGCTCCCTGCTATTGTTTCTAGGGGTGTAAGAAAAACTCCATCAACCTGAAAAATCCATCCGACCCGAAAAAATCAAACCGAAAAAAATTGAAAATTAGGGGTCCGAATATTATTTAGGATGATTTTTAATAAATTAAAATCCAACCGTTAAAATTAAGGCCCCACCCGAAAAAACCGTAGGGGCCCGTGGAGCTCAATTTTTATTTATAATTTTTTATTTATATAATTAATACATGTGTTATTAATTCTTTTATTATAGATATAATATTTTTTGTATAAAATTTCATACTTTTCTATCACACACTAGCATAAATACAAGAAAACAGGAAAGTAGAATCATCACATGAGATAGTTGCGTGTATCACCTGGGGAGAAATTAGAATAGGCATAACCTGAGTTTCGTCGCTTTTCCAAGAGAGCAAAATGCCACCAGAAGCTCAAGATCCTTTTTGGAAAATAGATTGCCAATGTCTTCCCAGACGACGGGCGACCTGTAGTGAAATATCTCTAGTGGTGTGTGTTTCTACTAGTACAATTATATTAGGGTTACAACTTTTTATCAAATCAAACAAGCGGTCTCGCACTTTGGCCCGGGCAGCCCCCCGGCAATTCCACGAGATGATCTTTATTTAACACTGGAAACCTCCAGCTCCTCGGCGCCATGATCCTGCACAATGGAGCCCCGTGAGAAGGATGTCTGACTTTTACTAGATGACTTACCTTGTTTTTTTGCTCCTGAGGTTTTGTTGTTCACTGGCCATCTGCAACATCTAACTTGTCTTCTTCAAAATGACCTTGTTCTTCTTTTTTTTCTAGACGGGACTTCGGCGGGGGATGGATGAGGTCCGAATCCTGCGCTTCCTCCTCTGAACGGCCCCCACTATCTGTTGCAACATCTTCACCAGGTTTTAGAGAATGATCCCCGATTTGGAAGTGCATGTTTACCATTTGGATGAGCTCGGAATGAGATGTTGTCTTGATTGTATTTGCAATATTTGTCTGCAGAGCTAGGTCGGAGCTCGGAGGGGGTGGGGGGGGGGGGGGGGGGGGCGGGAGGGGATCCTGAATGACATTATTGGAAATGGTATGTGAGCGAGTATTAGGTGATAGAGAGGCGAGATTTGTGTTTCTTCCCTGAGATGCCGATACTTTACGACCATCCATGTGTTGATGATCTGACGTCTGAGCGCGACGATCCGAGTGCGTAGATCTCCATGAATCGCGGTTCTCCACGTTAGATGTGTTTTCCTGAGAGACAGATAAATTACCGCCGTCCACAAGTTGATTATCCAACGATTGAGCATTACGATACGTGTGCGGAGAGCGCCACGAACCATGATTCACCACGTCATCAGACACATGAAGATTGGAGACTCTAATCTCAGCATCAATGGATCTGTAATCCTGGCCATCCAAATTTCCTACCTCAGGATACACCCTAGAACCCCCAACGACATTGCCATCCTGACCGTCCATAGTTTCCACGTGGTAGATATCCAACCCTTCATTTGAGTCCGACGGAAGATTGAGATCCAGCTGACTGCGATCCTCTAGCAACGGCTGTCGACCGAAATCCTGCCTACTTTCGCCCATGGGGCGGGAAGTAAGAGTGGGCGACGGATGGAGGGGGCATGTAGCCACGGACCAAAGAGCAGAACTCCTCCTGCTGACATGGAACCAGTGGGAGCCGTAGCACCGCCGACCGAGCATCCTTCCAAGCGGTGACCTATCCTGCCACAACGAAAACAAAACACTGGTAGTTTCTCATAAACCACACGTTGAAGGTACCTTTCTCCATTCGGAAGGTTAACCCAAGCAGCCTGGATGGTTGGCCGTGACTAATCCATTTTAATGTAAACTCAAACTTCGTTGTGCCCCGACAGTGTCAAGGATTCTGCATCTACGCGAAGTGGTGTGTCAAAACATTCCACAATTCTTTTCACCGATGCTCTATTCCTGAGCTCGTAAGCCAAGTTAAGCAATCTGATCCAGATAGGTCGGTGTTGGAGAGAGTCTTGTTGCGGCCTGAAGAATGGCTTCAGAAGGACAAGGTTGAGGAGATGGCCATGCACCTCCCAAGGGCTTCCCACTAGCACATGTGTCTACAACTCTTTGTTAGGAAATCTGAATAGAAAGTAGGAGTTGCCAAGATCATTGATGTCATAGGGTTCTTTGGTCCCCCAAATCCATGGAAGATCCCTCAGAAGTAGATCGATAGTGCTCGGGTCACGAACGACCGGTCCCATTAAACAACATTACAAATCACTTTGTCGCTCAGCTACCTCCTCGATCGGAATGGTCACCTCCGTTATGGTGGTGCTCTCTAAGCCGCGCAATTGCCGCGGCAAGATCTGGATCTGCGGGGGCCCTCCTCCATGTCTTCTACCGTCAAGAAGCGCAACCGACCAGTTCATTTGTTGTCTATTAGGGTTGGTAGTTGATGTGTGGTGTTGTTCAAGGAAGGCACACCCATGGGGGGGGGGGGGGGGGGGGGGAAGAGATGGCGTTTAGGTGAGGGGGATCAGGGTTAGAGGCCATTTGAAAAGGAAGTGAAAGCAGAGTGGAAAGGCAAAGGGGTGGAGGAGAAGAGAAAAAGAGGAGGGGAAGAGAGGCCAGGGGGAGGAGTTAGGGCAGCCGGAAGCTAGGGCGGCCGGCGGAAGGGGTGGGGGTGGGTGAGAGGGGAGCGACATCTTCTCATGTGCTAATGTGCCGTCAACATCTTACCATCTCTCTCATCCACACATTTGATTTGAGGGTGATCACTGATCATTCAAATGGTGTCAGGTATTGTGGCTTCTTGGTTGGAAGGTTTCTTCATTTTTTTTATACTTGCTAATTAAAAAGTATTTATTAGGGTGAATACATTGGATGCATACCCTAAAATTTGCATTTAATCATGACGCATAAATGAGTCCACGTACATGTGAAAAATCTAATAGAAATATGTAAAATTACTCACAAACGTTAATTTCACCATGTTTAATATCTGAATCTTCTCTTCAATATTGATCAAGTACCAAACATGCATAGGAAGATTGTGGAAGTAGAAAAATGGAAAGTATTATTGACAATTAGGTGGGTATTGGTTGTTGGCGGTGACCATTTTTCTTTTTTTTTTACAAAATTATGTTGCATCCACACACACAAATATATATATATATATATATATATATATATATATATATATATATATGTACACCCATTATTATAATTCTAAGCAGACACCCAACTACATCCAAGTTATTCATTATATCTATCCAAGAGCATCTATTGCTGGCAAATTTGCTTCATATTTTGTTTTTACTAATTACAAAATATTTATTTAATACCTATAACCATATCAAATAAATATATTTGTATTACCAAAAAAACCCAAGACAAAGAGAGATAATATCTTAGCATTTGAAAACACGTGTATTATAAAATGAATGAAGGTTGCTATAGCATTGTTCATTGTTGTTATTGTTAAATCATTGAGATTAATATATTAACATAATTGAAAATTTTCCTATTAGTCCAAACAATGTGCTGTATTGCTTTATTGGATTTAATTTATTTAAGAAAATTCCTAAAGAGGAAATAATGCCCATGTAGAAATGTGCATTGTGCCAATTGTCATTCCGCAATAAAATTAACATTTATGAGCATTCCATAATCTTACTGACGCTTACTGTACATTTATTATTAAGATGACATGTATTTCCAAAATTCGATTAATATATATGTAATCCTTTTAATAAAATTAATTGCGAAATTGTTATGTACAAAATATACTCAGGGGAACAATAACTAATTGAGAAGAATGATCGCCAATTTCAGAGTTAAGAACTTATTACAAAATAGAAATATCGAAGAAAACGAGATGAAATAATTTCTTAATGTAATGATGAAACTCAGAACTTTGCATTATTATTTTCCATTGCACAAGCGAGCAGAGATGCAAAGGACCTCTTCCTTTTATTTTTTTCCATCATAATTACTAGTAACGAAAAAATGACAATTCATTTTTTTTAAGGTATCCGGTTCAGGACTATAAGCATTTACTAATTTGGAGTTAAAAGAGCGGTAAACAAAATAGTCAAGATATCGGATGGAGGTGATAAGATCTAAGATCCTATCTATTAAAAAATATATTCTAAAGATAATAAATATATATATTTTTTATAAATTTATCATATTTAAATATTAAATTACACCATAGTAAATCATTGTTTATCGATTCTTAAGCAAAATTATATCAAAATATATTAAAATAAAGAAAATATATTTAAAATCATATAAATTAATTTTTATCACTTTAAATATTTTTTTAAATAATCATATTAATCATATGAGATCGTATAGGATCAGATAAGATCATAATATCGCGTGATCAAAATTAAGATCGTATTAAAATTTTGCACATAAGATCCTCAAGATGGGTAAGAGACGATAAAATCATAAAATAGTAAGATCTACATCGAGATTGGCGTAAAAATATGCATTCTCTTTACTAAAGTGATGGCTCCAAAAATTGAATACATGACTTCTAACACCCACACCCAGAGAATCACTTACACTATATTTGGATTGAGGTAAAAGGAGGGTAAAGAGGAGGAGGGGAAGATAAATTTTTTTTTCTTCTTATTTGAATAAAATTTTAATGAAAAAAATGAAGGAGAATCTTTATTTTTTTCCTTCATTTGTGTTATTTTATTTCAATCCCAAATTAGAGTGTAACAATTTCCTTCACTTCCCTCCCTTTATCTTTCCCCTCGTTCTCTTTCCTTCCCCTTAATGATCCTTTATCCAAACACAATGTTAGAGATACAATTTTGCTAGTCCAACCAACCTTGATTAAATGATAATTCATTTGTTCTTTAGTTCTCTTCCTCACTACTAGCTTGAAATTGTTTTTTTGTATCACTATACAATAAGTATTATGCGAAATGTATATTTTGTACCTCTCACGAGTCACGATTCTTTTATTTCTATTTTATTTTCTTACTTATTAGAGCACACAAATAATCACATTTAAAACAAATAGAAAATGCATTCTTCAAATGTGTGGAGTTAAAACTTAAAACAATCTGATTTTTTTGTTTGAATTGTAGATTTATGGTTTTGTTTATAATTTTGCTGTCTTGTGATATCTTTTTGTTTTTTGAAACAATTTATTCTCTTACATACATTCTACCACTAGTATCAAACATAATACTAGGTAATTTATAGTTTGTTTTATTTCTTTTTATGTCTATGCAACCAGAGACAGAAAACATGCCACCTCCCCAAAAAATTATCTCCGTCTCAAAACTTATTTTGAATTAAATGGAACAAATTTATTAATCAACACTAAAAGTTATATATCGCAGGATTTAAATTCACGGTATTTTGTGTTTCATGACATATTTGTTTGTCCATTTAAACTTCGCAATTTTTAAATGTCTCAAATTTTTAATCATTGACAATCCCCACATGGGAAAAAAGTCAACTAACTGAAATTTTGAGCACACGAGTGTTTCTTCAACAATTAAATAAAAACATCGAGTGTAGAAAAATGCAATTAATTATGAATTTTTGACTAATTTATAAATGAAAACATATTTGACTTTTCTTTTGCATTGTTTTTCCTAAAAAAATAGCAATATAAATTCCAAATTCTGCCTTATTTTTTATTTATTTATCTTGTTTCGTTTTTATTAGTTTCTATATTTTGTTATAATTAAGAAACGCCGGGCCGGCGAGGCGATACTTCCTCTTCTGCTACCTGCGCTTCTCCTCTCTCTCCCTCTTCGCCTCCTTTCGATCTCCCAGGCTTCCTTCTCCTCATCGTCCCCCTCCAAATCGACAGCGAGATCAAGAGGAAGGTACCGATTTCGACATCACCTTCGCGTAATTTCGTATTTGAGTAGCTTCATACCACCCACCCGAGGTAATCGATGTCTCGTAGGATTCATTTCGATTTCCCCCTTCTAATGTTTGTTTTTTCTGGTTATTTTTATCTCCGATCAGATCGAGGAATAACACTGCACTCGAATTCGTGTTATCTTTTTGTTTTTTTTATGTGTTAGTTTGTGGTTTGAATTTTATACCCTCAGGAGGAAGATGCTGGGAGTCGCTAGGCGAAAGATCGGATGTGGAGTGCTCCCCTCGACGGTATTGCAACAGAAAAATAATTGTCTTTGCAGGGTTTTGTTTTAGGATTTATTGGTGATTATTTTTGCGTTTTGTATGTCGCAGATTGCAGGTCAGATGTTGCGGCGGGTTCTGCCTGCAGTCTCGTCGAAGAACTATTCGGCTGCTGCAAGAGAGGTCTTTTTTTTTCTCTCTCTTGAAAATTGTGGACGCATCGATTGTTATTTCTTTTTTCTTTAATCAAACGATAATAGTCTGTTGCAGAGAACTCCTCAAATTATCAGAGCACAGCAGTTAAAATTATGGAAATTTCTAATGTCGTAGCTATTTGCAGAGCAGGCTGTGGGTGACAGTATTGTCTTCACTGTCTTTATGATTCGACTTTATACCCTCATATTTTTAGTTATCTAAAAAATGTGGATGACTCTTCCTCATATGTCTTCATTGACATATTTTTATATACAGTTCTATTAGTTTGTTCATAATGTTTGCTTAGAGTTAATAAAATGTATAGGTTGTCACTCATTGTTTCTTATGTTAATTAGATGTTTATGTTTCCACAACAGATCAACATATGTTTGAAATGATCTCTTTGATGAGTCTAGGTAGAAGGGTAGGAATATAGTTTGATGGATATCTTTATTGCAGATGACAGTCCGTGAAGCTCTTAACTCTGCTCTAGATGAAGAAATGTCCGCGGACCCTACCGTTTTCTTGATGGGTGAAGAGGTAATTTTGTTGGAAGCAGAACATCACGTTAGTTTCAGTCCTTTAATTTTGTTGGGCTGCTGCTTTAACTACTACTACATTCTTTTCAGGTGGGCGAGTATCAAGGCGCATACAAGGTCAGGAATTGTACTCATAGTCCGAGCAGCATCCTAAAAATCCATTCTTCTGGTTCATTTTAGTCACATGTTTTCTGGTCTGCTATTATAGATAACTAAGGGTCTTCTTGAGAAGTATGGCCCTGAGAGAGTTCTCGATACTCCAATCACAGAGGTAGGTTTGTTGTGTACCAATACTATCCCCGTAAAAAAAGTATTCAATACGGTGAAAATTGAACAGCTAGTTCGATTATTATATATGTGTTGTCTCTCCCTCTCTTATGCATTTGCACACGTCCTTTTGTAGGCTGGTTTTGCAGGAATTGGAGTTGGTGCAGCATATTATGGACTTCGTCCGGTTGTCGAGTTTATGACATTTAACTTCTCTATGCAAGTAATGTTCTTTTGCCTTTTTTCTTCTTCTACCTATTAGAGGGTTTTTAGCACTCATGTTTACTTTCTTCTTATGTTCTACTATTGGATATCTTTTTTTTATTTCCCTTGGCAATGGCATTCTGTAATGTGCACCTTATAAGACATTAAGACAAGTTTTCAGTGTGGTGCGTGCCTTGAAGAAGGATAATGCAATATACTCTTTTTCTACTCTGCATTTGCACCTTCTTGTGTACCCTTATGATATACTATTCTGTGAAGTTAAAATTAACAGTATTCTTTCCTTGTGTAACTTTTTGTTTTTCAGGCAATTGATCATATTATCAATTCCGCTGCCAAGTCAAACTACATGTCTGCTGGTCAGATATCAGTTCCAATTGTATTCAGAGGACCTAATGGTGCTGCCGCTGGAGTTGGTGCTCAACATTCTCAGGTGCATAATGAGTGAAATCAAATTTGGACTGAAGTAATTGAAGAGTCACCCATGTTGGCTCCCTATTATTAAGTTGCTTTTTTTTTTCTGGACACGCCATGGCGGAGCACTACTAATGGAGCAAAAATATCCCTTTAGGCAATAATATTTTTGTAGATAAAATCCTATTATTTAAGGATCATTTTAAAGAGGTAGATGCAACTAGAGAATAACCTTGTCATGATAGCATCCACTCACTGGGATTTTTACTGGTGAAGGATGTAACTAGAGAATAGCCTTATCAAGATAGCATCCAATCACACTGGGCTTTTTACTGGTAAAGCTCCCGGTACACCAGAGGAGAATAACCATATCAAGATAGTATTCACTCTTACTGGGATTTTTACTGGTAAAGCTCCATGACCTTCAACATGACTGGTACATCACTTTTCTTGTTCTTTTTCTTGGATTTTAGAGTACCTTGCCATAATTTGACTCACTCGAGGAGCTGCAAGGTGGGGTTAATAATTCTTAATAGGCAGCCAAGTCTTGAGAACATATTAATTACCTAAGTTGAGACATTTATCCATGTAAAGAAATAAGGGGAAGGGAGATGAAGAAGAGCTTCCCTGGCATAACAATTGAATTCCTTTGGTTATTAGAACGTAAAGAAATGATCAAGTGGTTATGCATTGTTGTTTACAGTGTTATGCAGCATGGTATGCACACTGTCCTGGTCTGAAAGTGCTGGCTCCATATTCTGCTGAAGATGCTCGTGGATTAATGAAAGCAGCCATCAGGGATCCAGATCCTGTTGTTTTTCTTGAAAATGAAATTTTGTATGCCATCCCAACTAAAGTTTTCCATTTCTTTTTTTGAATTGGAGCACCATAAGTAGCAAAATATATTTTTTTCAGATATGGGGAATCTTTTCCTGTTTCAGCTGAGGTTCTTGATTCCAGTTTTTGTCTTCCGATTGGCAAGGCCAAGGTGTGAATCTACGGTGATTATTGAAGCAGAATTACCCCTTATTCTTTATGATATATTTATAAACTCCACTTCATTGTGATTCATTGACAGATAGAAAGAGAAGGGAAACATGTGACAATCACTGCTTTCTCAAAAATGGTTGGATATGCTCTTCAGGTGCGTTGTTACAGAGTAATCACATTGCAGAAAGTAGAGACCATTTTTTTCATGCCTTTATCTAGACTTCAATATTTACATCACTTGCCGAGTTCAGAATCTTCCATTAGCATGAGCTTGTCAAATATTCGCATACTTCCAGTTCCACATTTGTAAATGAACTGGGTTTCTCAATATTATGATTGTTGTTTCTCAATATATAAGCTGATGAATTGCTATTTGCTTGCAAGAGGCATTTCTGCTAGTTCAAGGATGATCACAATGTTGGTTCTTAAACTATCAAAATACTTGCTTACCCCTCAAGTGCTCAAACTTTTTCACATACCCCAACATTGACTATCAAAATACTCACTTACCACCCTTGCACACTTAGTTGTTTCCATATTTTCCCTTAAACTATAACAAAAATTCACTTACACCTTATGTATTCAAACATTTTCAGTTTATGCTAGTTTAAGTTGGTGAAAATAAAATAATTGCTGATATGAGCAAAAAAGATTAGAAAGCCAAAAATGGCAGAAAATTAGCAGGTCAACTTCCTGGCGGGCCAGACCTTTGCGGTCAATCTGGTTGCAATGAAATAGTTTGGCCTTCCCGGATGAACCTTACTATGCGGAGAATATTATTTGCCACTTCCAGACTCTAGCGAAGGATTGGAACGCAACTGACTAGAGGGCTCCAGTTGGCTCATCTTATACTCGGCCTGTGCTGTGTACATTGATTTTATTAGGCTTTATATTCTGGTCTTTGTGCCAGAAAAATCTTTTATTAAATGATGAATCTTGGATCACTACATCGTCATCCTTCTCTTTTCAGAAAAAAAAATCCGTCCAAAAATTTACAGGTTTTTCCACTTACCTCCCTTGAACACTTAGTTGTTTCCGTACCCCCTACCTACCTACCTACCTACGGTATTCAAACATTTTCTTTTTGGTCCAATTACATTTAGAATCCCCTCTATTACCAAGTAAACTATTGTACTTATAGTCTTCCTTATCTCAAGTGTGTATTCAAATGTTAAAAATACAATGCAATTTGATAAGTTAAAGTTTACAAAAAAAAACCTGATTATGGGATGAAATGGAAAAATTGGGATGGTTTAGGGGAGATAAAAAAAGGGGCAACTAATTGTTAAGCAATGAGTGCTGACATAGCTCACACTATAAGGGTGATGCTCAGGAATAACTAAAAAGTATAATAATAGCCAGAAAATGGAAATGTATCCTTTAAGAATACCAATCAATTGACACTGGTTCAATATTTCACCAGAGTATCCTTAGAATATTTAGGTCCAAAGATTAAAAACAAGGGGAGAGAAGAAAAGAGGAGAGGAAGTATTCATCTTGTTTTGAGATAAATAACCAAGGACGGGAGGAAAATAGCAGTTAAACATTAATCTCAAATGTTTATTGCCTAATAATGGAATGAAGAGTAAATATTACTTGTGCACAAAGTTAAGTATCCTATAATATTCGCATCCACTCTCTAAAAAATAACGGCTGTTTCCCATTTGTCGAAAGTCTCCAGTTTGGTTGTGAACTTCAAATATCAGCTCAACATCTTTTCAAAAAAGGTATTAGCTCAATATCTGAGAACTTCATAGAAACTTTAAGGTTGCTGAGTACAACAACAACAAAGCCTTATCCCACTAGGTGGGGTCGGCTACATGGATCATACGACGCATATTCGTTGATCCATGTTCATAAGATTCGACATGATTTTATGCTGGCTGTCGGGGCCTAACACAACCCTCCTCCTTTATCCGGGCTTGGGACCGGCTATAAAATATAGGCGGAGTTTTAAGGTTGCTGAGTAATGAAGAAAAAATCGTGGGTTCTTGGCAATGAAGGCTCAATAACTATTGGATATTTCTTTCAAGTTGTCTGAATAATTTAGCCTCTTTGCTGTTAATCAAGCACCATTGTATAGCTGTTCAAAATATGGCTGAAATTTTATTTTGCTAATTATTCATTCCAATGTGTGCTATGTTCAGGCTGCGGAGATTCTGTCGAAGGACGGAATAAGTGCTGAGGTAAATTGTTTATTTGGATGTATGAATGCTTTCAACCTTTCATATATTTCATCTGCTTGATGACCTACTTCACAGGTCATTAATCTCCGTTCGATTAGGCCGCTGGACAGAGCTACTATTAATGCTTCAGTCAGAAAAACTAACAGGCTGGTGACTGTTGAAGAAGGCTATCCTCAACATGGTGTAGGAGCTGAGATATGGTTCTCTCTCTCTCCCCCCTCTCTCCTTCCCTCCATGTGCCTATGTGTGTGTTTCACACACGAGGATGCCAATCTTGTTATTCCATTTCCGTGCATGACTGAATGTAGAGATATAAGTAGTCTTGTGTATAGAACAACAACAACAACAAAGCCTTATCCCACTAGGTGGGGTCGACTACATGGATGATACGACGTCATTCCGCTCTATTAGTAATCAAACCTTTCGGTATATTATTCATCAATAGATCTTGCTCTATTAGTTCGTCAAGTGTCCGCCTTGGCCTCCCTCTCCCTCTTTTAATCGGACTCCAGATTATTTGATCTACTCTTCTTACTGGCGCATCTATTGGTCTTCTCTGAACATGACCAAACCATCTCAAACGATTCTCTATCATTTTTTCACTAATAGAAGCCACTCCGACTCGTTCACGTATATGGTCATTCCTAATCTTATTTAATCTTGTATGACCACACATCCATCTCAACAGTCTTGTGTATAGAAACTTCTAAAAATTTGCGATAATCAATTCATGGTTGTGTGTCATCTGGGTCTAATATTTTTATATTTCTCTTATTTTCTTGGAATAGTATGTCCGTGGTGGAGGAGAGCTTTGATTATCTTGACGCACCAATTGAGAGGATTGCTGGAGCTGACGTTCCAATGCCATATGCTGCCAATCTCGAGAGGATGGCAGTTCCTCAGGTCATTATCTTTGCTCCGGTTTACAGACATCAGGGAAACCTGTGCAAAGTCTGTTAATTAAGTTAAATGATTGCTCTACAATCTGACCCCAATCATAAATTGTTCACAGGTCGATGACATTGTCCGTGCAGCAAAGCGGGTGTGCTCCTGATTGGCCGCGGCGGCTTAGGGTACCTTGGGATTCTGTTTTTTACTTTCCTTCTTCCAGTCAAGAGAAGATAGACCGCAAGATCTGGTCTTCTGCTGCATTTTGAGTTACTTTGTATATCTGGAGCTTGCAACTTCGTGATATTCTTCCCAGCATTTTGTTGTCTGGTTTTCTTGCGAGGTTTTTCCTTCCTCTTAGGTTCACCCTTCTTGTGAAATCTTCACATTTGTTGGGAGCCATGTAATAACGATAACAAACGGGAAAATAGGACAAGGCTTTGGAATTGCCAGCCTCCAAGCTACTTATTTAGCCATTGCATGTTTTAAAATTTTGATGTGCTGCTATTGCTAGGTTCAAGAGAAGATACACAAGTATGAGAAGAATCATATGCAGTAGTACCCTTAATGTTAGAACATTTTTTTTTTTTGCATCTCTGAGTATCGTACCTAAACTTTTTGAACGGAGGATGGTTGTAAAAAACTGTTAACACAATTTTATCTAATCGACAAACATAATTTCCGATTAGCTAATATTCTACATTTTTCTTAAATTTTACTTGTTATATTTTAAGATAGTCATTATTTTGTTATAGAAAAAAAGATACTTTAAAAATATTGCTATCCAAAATAAAACATCATAAATTATTAACATGAATATTTTATACAAATGAGACCAAGTGTAAATTATCTTCTTACGTCTATTGTTTTGTCATTTTGTAATTATAGAGCTATATTTCCAAACATAGTTTGAGTGAACTAATTTAGTTGTTGTGGTGTTTGAAGGAATTAATTAATAATTAGTTGTTGAAGAGAGGAAGTGGGCAGGTCAACTACGAGATGTGACAGAGAGCATGGGGGCCGCTGTGCCTCCGAAGCAGTAACATTAAACTTGGTCTGTATTAGCGTTTATTCCTTTGTCGCCCTCAACTTTATTATTTAGGAAAAAAAGAAAAAGAAGAACTTAATATTTTCTCAAAAGAACATTCGCCTATTTGGTTCCATCGTAATTTAATTTTCTTTTTAGCTTTGGAGAAATAAAATGCATTCTTTCTTTCATATCATGACCTTTAATATGACGTAGACACTTTTTTCCTATTTAAATATTTATTAATTAAATGTTTAAATATTTATTAATTAAATGTCTTTTGCCATTTTTTTAAAAGAGAAAACTAGCAAAAAGAAGGTGGCAAAATGGACGTGAAAGAAAAAAAAAAAAGAAAACCTGGTAATTTAGATATAATGTGAACCTTATATGAGATAATAATTCCTTTCATTTGTTAATTTGAAACATATATACGTACAGAGCAACCCTTTCTTTTGCATAGAGTACCTGGTTTGTTCTCAATCTTCGGATTTCAAATTTTATTCCTTTTCCTTTGCAGATTAGTCACCACTTTGTTCAGATGGTCTTATTCAGAAAAATAGCTAACAAGGGGAATTATGTGACTTGATATGTTGCCATCGCATGCGTTCATTAATACTGGTATCTGCTGCATTTTTGGAGGATCTAATAATTGAGAAATGAGACCCGGTAAAGCCAATTAAGATTCCTGCTCAACTTGATGCAGTAAACTGTTCATGTGTTCTAACTTCTAACTTAGAGGCACACATGCATAAAATAAAATCCAAAATTTGGACTTTTCCAATCACGATCACAGATCTCCAAGGGACCAGGTCCTTCTGTTTTGTTTTTTTTGATAGACCACTTGCATGTCCATGATGTGGACAAAGGAAAGGTAGGTATGCTCATAAAAATTAATATTTAAGTCACCTTAGTCCTGTTCATGCCAGTAATACCAGTGGACTACTTGAGGACGAGTTCTTCCAAAAGCCAACTGGCCCATCATATATATGAAATGGAAACCCCAATCATAAAAGGATGCATCATCAGCACAGACATGGAGCAGATACTAATGAAGAGATAGAACATATTTCTTTCTTTTCTTTTTTTTTTTGTGGATGAGAAAGGGCGAGAGATAGAGTTGGAGATGGCAAAATTGGAACAACTGCACAGTGATGCAGCATACCTGGTTTATACCATCATGCGGCATTCCACCTTTGTGCCATGATGCTGATCTGACCCAGAAGATTCTGTTCTGCTTCTGCAAAGAAGTGTGCCAAATGCATTATATTAACTTCTGAAAAATATAAAGAGCTATGAAACAAGAAGCGATGGCAAGTTACAATTTTTTAAAAAAGCATACTAAGATACATAACTCATTGGCCTCTTTTTGTTCGTGCAATTCATATGAAATATTATTCGAGATGGAATATACCAGTTTTCTTCTCATTTTTCACTCCTACGACAGCTCCAATGGAAAGTATTTCCACACCTTCAGATCTTGGGCACTACCCCGAATCCACCATTTTTACCGTTTCTGTTGTACTGACCATGCAGTCAATCCAAGAATATTAGTTAAATGGCGGCTAAATGTTTTGTTCGCAACCGTCTCTCTCTCTCTCTCCCTTCCTGCAATAAAATCTCAGTAAAACGAAGAAAAAGAGAAGGACAACAGTCAAAATACCACTACTACACCAGAGCCAAACTGTCAAACAACTCTCATCCTCTTGCGCTGTTCTTAGACTGACCTGTGCAAAGAACGTGGTGTAACAAATGTTCGTGTCAGGCCATTGGTCTTCTTCTGCTGTTGCTGTTGAGCTCCGCAACCATTTTTAATATCAGCAGAGGCCAGAGAGACGGTTGCCGGTTGATCCTTTGCGCCCACCATGTGCACCTACTCCAGTGCTGCACGCCGTTTCTTCTCCGCAGCAATGACACCAGAAGGCTCCATTTTGATATGAAAGCTTGGCTCTCCTCGTTAAGGTCTTCACTAGAGAAAGATGTCGATTTTGTGGATGCTTCAAATGGTGGGTTTCCTAAGAATTGAAGTAAAATTGGGATTTTCCTGTAAAAATCTCTTCTCGGCGTGTCTTGAATGGTGATTTCTTGGAGCTCTGATCTTTCTCGCCGTGTCCTGGGCCTACATTGATTAGAGGTATCAATATCTTCAAATATTGAACTAAATGATTGCTTCTTGCTGTGGAATCGAAGCTGTTGGTGTGATCGGGGACCGGATTCCAGCAGCTTTGGTGCCTTTCTGGTAGAGCTTCTGAACTATTAGCAGCAGTTTTTGCCATTTCTATGGTTTGTTGCAATGTAAACACAGAGAACCAGATACAAAAAAAAAAAAACTTTTCTACTTGGGTAAACAATTTCAGTTCTTTTGAGGCAAAATAATCTCATTTAGAGACTGTTTTACTTTCCTGCCGGGTTCCCCACAAATTTGGACTGTCTGCAGATGAACTAGCTGTCATCTTCCTTGAGTAGGCAGTAGGCACTCACGGCAGTTCAGAGAACCACCTCATGTTGTCTTCATGATGCATTTTATCCTAACATTTGCTACAATCTGCTTGCAGAATAGAACTTGCGGAGAAACCATAATATATTCTTAGTCCGTTCAGTTTTATGTTATCCAGTGATGTCACGAGTTCTTACGACAGTAGTGGCAGTGATCTTTTCTTGTTCGGTCTTGATCCCTTTGACCGAGCAAATACAATCTACCCATACCCAGTTGCTGCTGCAGCTGAGGCAGCACTTGGAGTACCCAAAGCTGCTTGATGCGTGGAACTACACTGATGACTTGTGTTACGCAGCTTCTTCGTCTAGTGTCAGCGTCGTGTGTGAAGGCATCTCTGTGACACAGCTCAAGATTGTGGGTGACAAGATTGCGAGGCCTGGCCGTTTTGATGGTCACTTCATCCCTGACAAGACCCTTTCGCGAGATTTTTCTGTGGATTCTTTCATCACCACTCTTACTAGATTGACCAACTTGAAAGTAGTTATCTTGGTTTCATTGGGGATGTGGGGTCCTCTACCAGACAAGATCCATAGGCTGTATTCCCTTCAAGTGCTTGATTTGAGCTCCAACTTTCTGTATGGTTCTATTCCTCAGAAGTTATCTGTTATGACAGGGCTTCAAGAATTTTCTCTGGCTGGGAATTACTTCAATGATACTGTTCCAGGTTGGTTTGCTTCACTGTCGAACCTCACTGTTCTGAACCTGCAGAGAAATCAACTGAAGGGGCCACTGCCTGATTCTTTCCGCAGACTTAGCACACTCATTGTACTTTCTTTGTCGAGCAACAAAATTTCTGGGAAAGTACCTGATCTAAGTGGCTTAAAACACCTTGAAATGTTGGACCTGAGAGATAATAGATTCGAATCTGCATTACCAACCTTGCCTAATGGGCTTGTCACCATATTGCTCAGCAATAACTCTTTGACAGGAGAGATTCCGAGAAAATATGGGGAATTGATTCGACTGCAACACCTCGACCTCTCGTTTAATTTGCTTGAGGGAAACCCACCTGCTAAGTTATTTTCTTTGCCTAGCATTAGTTACTTAAACTTAGCATCAAACATGCTCACCGGATCTCTTCCTAGCAGTATAAGCTGTGGCAGCCAACTGGGATTCGTGGATATTTCTACAAATAGTTTCATTGGTGGATTACCTTCTTGCATGAAATCCAACTCAAACAAGAGAGCTGTGAAATTCAGTGGTAATTGCTTGTCTTTAGATCCCCAGAATCAGCACGATGCTGAATACTGCAATGTAGCTCACATGGACGATAAAACTTCTAACAAGGGCACTGGAATTATGGTTGCCGTCATAGTTGGAATCTCCGTGATTGTACTATCTATCCTGATAGCTTCACTGATTATCTGCAGAGGAAACTGGCGGAGAGATACAACAGAACAACGTTTGTTGGAAAAGCCAGTGCCAGAAAATCCAGCTACTGGGTTCTCATCTCAGCATGTGGCTAATGCAAGTAAATTTCTCATCCTTTAGCTATTACTATGTCTTTTTTCTGTTTCAGTTTACAACATTATGCCATGGGTGTTTAATGTATACGCTTAGAAAATAGGATATATTAATCTGGATATTCATTTAGCATGCAAGATTCTCCTCCAGAAATATTTGAGTTAATGAATCATGAGAAGTCTGGTATTTTTTAGGATTAGACACGATTAGCATCGAAAGCATACGTTAAGTAGCGGGGTTAACATGAAAACAGCATGACACTCCTCGAGAGCTTACACAATCAATGATAAAAGAATGATAGTGAGTGGTGCCTAGAAAGCAAAAAGAATGATGATAATATTCTGACATAAGGAAAATTGTAATTTCAACAGCAGTCCAACATTGGAGTTTCTTGATATTTAATTGATACAGGTGAATCAACAATGCTACTTTAATATGCAAGCCTAATGAAAACAATAAAAGAAAACTAGATGATAACACTGTTTGTCCCAAATTATTTACTTTGGTCACAAGTGCTAAAATGCTTGTGGTATATGTCATGGGTTACCATGTGATGGACGAACTACCCAACTTGCAGCAATCATGATTAAGCTAGAGAAGTCGTATCGGAATTTCAAGTATATACTACAAGAAGTTCTTTTTCTCTAATCAGCTTAATATCTGGGGGAAAACAAAAGACTATTCCATTTCTGTGCTTGAGATAACTTCATATATGTGGACACTTATCCATTGGAGTGAAACGAAGATCTACTATTCGTTTAAGTTCTCTTATCATGTATTCTATTAGATATTTCCTTTTTACCCAAAATTAGCATTGTTTAGTAAATGTAGTATAGAAAAATTGTACAAGATGTATGTTTTATTGTGACATGTATGTCATACCATAGCAAGTGAAGGGAAATGAGAGTGATAAGATAACATTCAAAAACCTCAAGGGTCACAAGGCAATGAAAGTGATATTTACATGTTTGGCTATTCCTATAAGTATTTTTTTATTAGTTACAAATTATGTCCTGTTTTATGTTGACCAACAAACAAACAAAAAATATTGCATCTAGTCATTACAATTCTTTCTGCTTTTCAGGATATGTTCCTCAAAAATTGAATCTAGGAGCTCAAGTGCTGCCTACATACAGGGTCTTCAGTTTTGAAGAGTTAAAAGAAGCAACACAAAATTTTGAGCAACCAATGTTTATGGGAGAGGGTTCCACAGGAAAGGTGCTAAATTTGTACCTGAAATTACTGTTATAAGCAATTTTTCTTGAAGAACCAAGAATGCAAAAATACAGCGAATTTGCAAAACAGTTGAACTTATTGGCCGTGTAAGAAAATTAAACACCAATATCAAAGTAATCTTTCAGATACTGATCAGACTAAGAAGTTTATAAATCATACATAGTCACTACTTGTTTTGCTAGGCAATTAGTTTTTATATTGAACATAACTAGTATCTGACTTCTTGTTAAATGTACTCCCTTTCTTGATATAGATGTAAATGAATGCCTTTCTGTAAACAATGTAAACATGGCTTGTGGCAGAAACAAGAAGCAGAAGCCATTGTGCTTCACACTCTAGTCTCTTCTCCTTGTTCCTTTCCAACTTCTCGCCATTACATCCATTTTCACCATAAAGAGTTGCTCACATGAAATTGAGATTCCCATCAAAGATATCAACTTTATATAGTCCTTCTAAAGTCGAGACTAAAAGTTCATGCATATTGTAATTTCTTGTTGCAGGTTTACAAAGGGAGATTGGAAAATGGAACTTTTATAGCTATAAGATGCTTGGCACTGTACCATCGATATTCAATAAGAAACCTGAGACTTCGGTTGGATTTACTCTCTAAACTTCGCCATCCTCATTTAGTCTGCCTTTTGGGCCACTGCATTGATAATGCTCCAAATGATTCTGTAGACAGGGTATTCCTTGTTTATGAATATATTGAAAATGGGAACCTTCGTGCTCATCTTTCTGGTAAGTTTATGTATATATAATGTTCCTTAGCTTCCAGAATGTGACTTTCTTTTACAACTTCTTTTATATTTGGCAGAATCCGCTTTAGAGAGAGCCTTTACATGGCCGGATAGATTAACAGCTTTAATAGGCATAGCAAAAGCAATCCACTTTTTACATACTGGAACTATTCCTGGTTTCTTTAACAATCGGCTGAAAACAAACAATATTTTGCTCAACGAGCACTTGATAGCAAAAGTTAGCGACTACGGTTTGACAATCATTACAGAAGAAATATACAAACATGCGGTACGCAATGTATTAACTAGTTAACCTATCTATGTATTCCTATGAGATTTTAGTGAGACATGCCTTGTATTGGGATGATCTTGTGCAGGTAAGGACAGAGGAACAAAAACACGTGCAAACCGAATCCCCTGAACTGTGAGACTTCTTTATCCATCCTTTCTAGAACTAAATATGAGTTGATTCTTAGATTTTGTGATACTTTAATTGATCATGAAGCAAGCCATGCGAATATTGTGGTTCTAAATTGTCAATGCAAGAGTGACATTATCATGCTAATTGCTCATCCAAGGACAAGCTGGAAGTATTCTGTGGAACATATTCTTTTATAGATTGGCAAACATATGATTTTTAACACAAAGTAAAAACTCTAAAGAGTAATATTCCAAAAGTATAATGAATATTACTCATTGGACCTGACCCTATTTGAATTGCTGCAAAATAATATTTCTCTTTCCGAACATTAAAAATTTTGAACGCCTTTGTAGTGAGTTGACGAACTTGGAGGATGATGTTTATTCATTTGGCTTGATCCTACTCGAAGTGCTCATGGGACCAAAACTATTTCAACTTGGTGCAGAAAACTGTAGAAATGAGCTGGTACGTTGATCTTTACCCAAGGATTGCTCTTGCTGTGGTAATGGTTTGAGTTGACAATCCTTATCAGAAACAGGCTGCAGCTGCAAAGTTATATTCTTTCATGAGAACTTTCCAGTGATCAAGATCTGCTTCAACATTCTTTCTTCAGTAATTCTTTACCCAGAAATGTAGATTTTAATGAGATAGTAATTTACCTATTATATATAAGACATCATGCCCAAATCCTTCTTTCTTCTTCAGTAGCACAACACTAATCTGACTTCAATAACATCTTGTCTTCCTAGCTCTCTGTGAAACCTGTTTTTAGTATGAGTTGGTGAGTTACATCAAGTCTCTCTGTCTCAATTTGCTGACATTATTTCTTTGGTAAACCTTTTTGTCTTTGTTTAGGCCAAGTCATGCAGCAGTCCATCAGATCAAATGAGCATTCTTGATCCAACTATTCTGGCTTCTTCATCACAAGAATCTCTATCCATCGTTATCTCTATAACCAACAAATGCTTGTCAAAAGAGTCCTTGCGTCCTTCTGTTGAAGATGTGCTGTGGAACCTGCAGTATGCTGCCCAGGTGCTGGATACGGTTGATGTAGATCAGAAATCAGACGTTGCTTCACAAGCATGATTTCCTCCTCGTCATCATCATCATCAAAAGCTTATGCGCCCACTAGGGTCATGATAATGAGGCTGAAAGCTATTCTGCACATAGTTCAGAAACAAGGAGGGGATTGTTCTGAGTTATTTCATTACGTCGTAACACCAACAGTGGCATTTCCCTGTTTGTGTATTCCATTATTATCCGTTTCAAGCTGTTCTTGTTTTACCTATTAATTTACCTATTATATATAAGACATCATGCCCAAATCCTTCTTTCTTCTTCAGTAGCACAACACTAATCTGACTTCAATAACATCTTGTCTTCCTAGCTCTCTGTGAAACCTGTTTTTAGTATGAGTTGGTGAGTTACATCAAGTCTCTCTGTCTCAATTTGCTGACATTATTTCTTTGGTAAACCTTTTTGTCTTTGTTTAGGCCAAGTCATGCAGCAGTCCATCAGATCAAATGAGCATTCTTGATCCAACTATTCTGGCTTCTTCATCACAAGAATCTCTATCCATCGTTATCTCTATAACCAACAAATGCTTGTCAAAAGAGTCCTTGCGTCCTTCTGTCGAAGATGTGCTGTGGAACCTGCAGTATGCTGCCCAGGTGCTGGATACGGTTGATGTAGATCAGAAATCAGACGTTGCTTCACAAGCATGATTTCCTCCTCGTCATCATCATCATCAAAAGCTTATGCGCCCACTAGGGTCATGATAATGAGGCTGAAAGCTATTCTGCACATAGTTCAGAAACAAGGAGGGGATTGTTCTGAGTTATTTCATTACGTCGTAACACCAACAGTGGCATTTCCCTGTTTGTGTATTCCATTATTATCCGTTTCAAGCTGTTCTTGTTTTAAGTTTAACCAAAGGCTCAATACTCCTGCTTCCAATGTTATTCTTCTTTTTACCTCATTTCACATGTATTGGATGGTTGTCGAGGTTTAATATTTATATTTTTATTCATCTCGAAAAAGAACTTGCATTGAACTCCCACTGCCATCCACTGTCGGAGAGAGAGAGAGAGAGAGAGAGAGCAGGTGCTTGCAGTGAAAAATAAATAAAAAATAAAAAGATAATAGTGCTGGCTATGGGGTTCGAACCCATGCGCACTTGAGTGCAGAAGATCTTAAGTCTTCCCCCTTAACCACTCGGGCAAACCAGCTACTGTGTTACGGATCGACAAAAATTTATCTTGTACACAAGACTACACATTCTTTCTTTTATTCATTAACTACTTTATTTTTATCTATTAATTTAATAATAATAGAAATACATGTTATCAAGCAAACAAAATTAAATTTATTATAGAGGAAAAATGCATATGTAAAGCATTTGATGTAGAGTACTAATTTTACTTATCAAATTATTAAAATAATTATATATTAATTTAAAGTATATATTAAATAATAAATGTAATTAAAATAAAAATCATCGAAATTATACGAGGGTCGTGATTAAATCATGTTAACAAATATAATTAATTTAATTATTATAATTTATTTAACCTTAGATAAATAAATAAATATTATTTCATCTAAAAGGTATAATCAATTTAATAATAAATTATAATTATTAATATAATTAAATAATAAAAAAATAAGTGCTCTACATACTTATTAATCATTATATTGTAAAGAAACATAAATTTGGGTTTTTGAACCCGAACGATCCACTGAATTAGAGCCCATCATTTCAACTAGCCTTTTGTTGTTGGGCCGAGCAGGCTGCTCTTTTCTCTTCTCCCATCTCGCTTTCGGTGTCTCGTTCTCTTCGTTTCTGCAAAAAGGTCCTAAATATTTTTGCACCTGGATTTGCCGATTTGGTCTCTCCCCATCTGTTTCGAATTGAAATTGTATCAAACACTGCTGCACACCGAATCGGCGATGAAGCTCGATACGTCCGGCCTCGAGTCCTTCCCTTCTTCGCTTCCCTGCGGGGGAATCGGCGGCGAAGAAGCCGGACTCTTTGCCCCGCCAGCTTTCCAGCTGGCCTCGTGCTCCGACGTGAGTCCCTCGTCGCTTTGTATATTGTAAGCGCTAGATTCGTTTTAAAACGGCGATGCTCTTGCATTGGTGTTCTTTTGTGGGTGTCATTTCGCTCACTGTGTTCTCTAGTTTTTGTTTGTTGGATTTGCGAAGAACACAATCAAGCACTGAAATTCGATTTTCGTGCTTCTAGTTCAATTCTTCCTTTTTTTGGTTTTGTGTGGTCTCATTTTAGGCCGTCTTCACTATTGTTATTTTTTATGTTTTGTTTGACGAGTTTGTCAGGGACGTGGTTACCATCATTGCATCGAAACCCTAGATTTAAGTTGAAAATTTGAAGTCTTTCTCATCCTTTCGGTTCATGCGATCTAACTCTTGGGTGTTTATGTATTTGTGATTCATTTGCTGGTTTAGTTTGATGGCTTTGTGAAGGAAGCGATCCAGATGGTGAAGCCGGCAAAGGGCACAACCACGCTCGCCTTTATATTCAAGGAGGGGGTTATGGTGGCTGCGGACTCCCGTGCCAGCATGGGTGGATACATTTGTGAGTTTTCCTATCATCGTGTCTTCTTTTTTGCCCTTAATTTGAACAAATAAAAGATTTTTTTTTCACTTATGAAAATGGGTTCACCAGTTTCGAGTTGTTTTTTTTTACCTGCCATTTTTTAACTAGATGTAACCATGGTGTATTAAAGCTCCAGCAATCTTTTGTGTTCTGACTGAAGTAGGCAATCAGATGCCGTCAAATAGTGATTCTTGAGTACATGAGGCCTGTAAGAGGGGCTTAATCATATTATTTATTGAGCACACAAGAACCAATAAAGGAACCGAATTATACTTATACTTTTCTGCACACTTCCTCTCTTCCTTTTGGGATAGAATCACTTAGAACCTGTGCACATATACTCAGTGCTCTGGACATACTGTCGATCCCAATCTATGCAATTCATCTGGAGCACCATATATCTAAGCCTCCAATACTATCCTGAATTTCTGAAGTGTTCCTGTCTTCCTTGTACAGCAACTAAGTTTGTACTATGGTTAAAATGTAATATCTGTTGATCTTTTTGTGGTACAATTTGTCATTTCTTGAAGGGAAGAAGGATGACTAGAAGAGGGCTATCCATGCAATAGTTTAAATTAGGCTTTCAAAATCCTTAATTTATGATGTAGGGCTGAGTATTACTTGGTCTGGACCCTGTGTCACTCTTATCATAGCTTTGATTTATTTGGAACATAATTTTCAAACTCGTACTGATGGCTCGGATGCAGAGACTGATCCATCCTTAAAGTTTTTTTCTTTTTCCTTTACTTCTTATCAATGCTGTCAAACGTAAAACGAACACGGCACGAAGGCCAGGGAAAAATGTAAATCGTGAATGGCCGATTCTACCAGATTATTTATTAATATATTAATTAGCACGAGCCTGAATATAATATTGTAATTTCTTTATAATAAAACAAAATTTTCATCAACTTATCAAATATTCTAAAAGCAACCAATATCCAAATTCCAAATTACCAAATTAAACATGCACATTTGTGAAGGACAACAACTTTTACTTATATAATCTTAACTTAAAGTCTTAAACCGGCTTAAACAATTAATTATAATATTATATAATTCTACTCCTAATTTAAAGTCATAAACACCTTCAGGGAGACCTCAGCGCAGGCCTCACTGCTTGAGAACAGGGGGCAGTGCAGGTCTCCCTGCTCGCCTTGCGCGAGCAGGGAGACCTCAACGCAGTCCTCCCTGCTCGTGGGCAGGGAGCATCACAGGCCTCCCTGCTGCCCTGGTGGGCAGAGAGACCTCGGTGCAGGCCTCCCTGCTCATGAGCAGAGAGCCCTGCTGCTCCGCGCTGAGGTCGCGAGCAGAGAGACCACAGCGCAGGCTCCCTGCTTGTGAATTGAGGGAGGGTGCGACAGAGAAAGAATGGTGACGTGAGAGAGAGAGAGATTGAGGGAGAGAGGAGTAAGGGAGTACTGGCGACTCACGGCGAGCGATGACAGAAGCAGTGCACAGCGGCCGGCTGTAGGCAGCAACACACGGAAGCAGGCGGAGGTAACTAGGGTATTGGCTTTTTGTTTCTTCCTCAATGGGTTTTGGCACATCACGTGACCTACTTGCCTCGAAAAACAAAAAAAAAGTGGGATCACTGAGCATGAGCATGTCCAGCGATCCTATGATCCAGCACAAGATCCTATTGCGTTGGCAGGAAATGTGCCAAGGTAGGAATGAGCACGAATCTCAGGGCTAGGATCATAGAAGCGTCCAATTCTACGAGTTGGGACGCAATTTTGACAACATTGGTTCCAATATCTTCATTGGCATTACTAGTAACAGTATACTAATTAGAAGCTGCCCCTAGTTGATGACCTATGCTATTAGTTGACAGTCCCAAGTTGCTGTGAGACTTTATGTATTACTTGCCAACCAATTAGTCTACCACTTTCATTGAGGCTGTTTCGATTACCCGAAAGGAGTATATAAAAGTTGGAACTAATTGGTCTTTTGCTTCCAAATGTAACACTAAAGTATAGTGCCACCATTATGTAGTTATTATCATTTCCTCCATTGTTTTGTCGTTATGTATTTGTTATGACCATACAATTGCACTAGCTCATGTTCCGTTGTAATTTCCCATCTTCTATGGTAATGAGAACATCAGGCTCAAATCGGAGAAGATTGTAATAGTTTCTCATGGATAAGGGTTATTGTAAAACACCAAAAAGGGGGATGGCTGAATTGATGTAAAAATCTTGTTATTTTTTTATTTATTTTCCACAATATGTTGGTACAAAAGACACAGCAAGAATCCAATAAACAATTGACAAAGAAAAGAACAATAAACTATAACTCAGTTAGATTGTTGACGAGGTTTGGCAGTGAACTTCAGAGGTTCCACTAGAACACCTTCTTTGTGAATCTGGGTGAAGGTTGCACCATCACAACCTTTTTCTCTGCTCTTAGAGGTGAAGACACACCTCTACACGATTGAGGTCTCAACAACAACAGTGGTACAAAATTTTCTTCTCAAAGATTCGTCACTTTTTCCTCTCAAAAAAAAAAAAAGAACAAAAGTTTGCTCAAGAATGAAGATTCCTTTGATTTGAATGCTCTAATATTCTTTTCATTTCTTTGGTTCTTCTGCTTCTCCTTTTCTAGTTGTTCAGAAATATGACTGTTTTGGCTTCCAAAAAATTTCAGCATGAGTTAAGTGGCATGACTTTCTGATCAGTATTGCTTTCTCATTAACAGTAAGTTTTCGTCATAGTTTGTAAGCATTGAAGTCGCAGGGTTTCACAATTATGACTGATTGCTTTTTGTTGATTCATTATCCAACTATTCCTAACTTCCATATTAATCTTTTATGCACGTGCCTTCTTGAAAACCAAGGGAAAAAAATTACAAGTGTTTTTGTGCCATTTGAATCTGTGCTGATCAGTTGTTGAATCTACAAGAATATTTAAATCGCATTTTTTTAACAGTGTGATTATTGTAACAATATAAATTGCTAAACCATAGTATTCACGCCCATGTAGAACGGTTAGAGTTTTGCAAAAAAGACGTTAAATCCAACTTTTTCCCTTCACCCACACTGTATATTACCGACTACAAGCTGTGATGCTATATCCTTATCATGCAAAAGATGCATATTCTAGCAGTCAAACTCCCCTCTTCCACCAGCTCACCTGTGCTAGAATCACAATTGTCATCCTCCAAGTAGCATGACTGCATTTCCCAGAAATGCATTCCTATTGTTGTTTTCTGAACTGTGGTGCCATGCTGTTGTTGAGTTAGAATGACTTTTACTCTCCGCATCATGGAAATTTGATTTCCACAGGTAGATCTTTTTCTTTAGGTGTTAGCTACCACATAATCCATGGCATTTTTTTCTACTTTGAGAAATTGATATATGAAAAGAAACAAACAATTTATATCTATCCAGTTGGTCTATGGGCCATGTACACGAGCTTTATTTAAACTCTGCATTGATTCTGGTATGACGTCAACTGTTCATCATAGCAGTTTGAATGTATTCAAGAAAAAAGTCGCTGATTGATATAATTATAAAATTCTTAAGTTTTATATTGATTTTTGCTACACATTTTATTATTAGTTAAAAAGAACCTGTATTCTTAATTAATTCACTAAACTGTTGCATTTCTCTTCCTTTCATCCAGCTTCCCAGAGTGTTAAGAAAATCATTGAGATCAATCCTTATATGCTTGGTACAATGGCTGGTGGAGCAGCAGATTGCCAATTTTGGCATAGAAATTTGGGTTTGAAGGTCAATTGATGCATTTGTTAATTTTTTTTATTCATTTTCTTTACTTGCATGGAGTTCTTTGTGATAGAAAAGTACTTTGTGATAGGAAAGTACCTAATAAAGTGGAGGAAAGCTACTTGAGTTCTTTGTGATAGAAAAGTACCCAATAAACAACAACAACAAAGCCTTATCCCACTAGGTGGGGTCGGCTACATGGATCATACGACGTCATTCCGCTCTATTAGTAACCAAACCTTTCGGTATATTATTCACCAAAAGTATCCAATAAAGTTAAAGGAAAATTCTATCGTACTGCTATAAGGCCAGCAGTGTTATATGGTAGTGAATGTTGGGCTATGAAGGGACAACATGAACGTAAAGTGGGAGTAGCCGAAATGAGGATGTTGAGATGGATGTGTGATCATACAAGATTAGATAAGATTAGGAATGACCATATACGTGAACGAGTCGGAGTGGCTCCTATTAGTGAGAAAATGGTAGAAAATCGTTTGAGATGGTTTGGTCATGTTCAGAGAAGACCATTAGATGCGCCAGTAAGAATAGTAGATCAAATAATCTGGAGTCCGATTAAAAGAGGGAGAGGGAGGCCAAGGCGGACACTTGGCGAACTAATAGAGCAAGATCTATTGGTGAATAATATACCGAAAGATTTGGTTACTAATAGAGCGGAATGACGTCGTATGATCCATGTAGCCGACCCCACCTAGTGGGATAAGGCTTTGTTGTTGTTTGTTTGTTGTTTCTTTACTTGCATAACTCTACTACGAGCTTTTAGTTTTAGGAAAACCTGACTGTTCGCAAATTGGATGTATCTTAGTGCCGTATTCATGAACTGGCAAACAAAAGAAGGATCTCAGTGACTGGAGCTTCAAAACTTTTGGCAAACATCCTGTACTCATATCGCGGAATGGGCCTTTCAGTTGGAACCATGATTGCTGGATGGGATGAGACAGTAAGTAAGATTTTATATTGTTAATTGTGGTATAAATATTTTCTTTTTTTTTTTCTTACCACCAACGAAGCTGTTTTCTATGTGCCATTAGGGCCCTGGTTTATATTATGTTGATAGTGAAGGAGGAAGACTCAAGGGAACACGTTTTTCTGTTGGATCTGGGAGTCCATATGCTTATGGTGTTCTTGATAATGGGTATGTATGTTTATGCTATTTCATAACAGAAAGATTTTAAACCATTTCGTTGATGTTTCTATTATTTCAGATACCGCTATGATATGTCAATTGAAGAAGCAGCAGAGCTCGCACGCCGAGCTATATATCATGCAACATTTCGTGACGGAGCTAGTGGTGGTGTTGCAAGTGGTATGTCTATTTTGTCTCTGCATGAATGTACTACAGTATTAGTTCTATTTTTGTGTGTTTTGAATATTATGTTCCCTATCAAAAAAGTAGATCAATGTTTTCCCCTTTTTTTGCCTGCATTGTTTGATGTTGTCAAAAGATGATTCAATGGATACATCTTAGCTGTACCAAAAAGGATGTACTGCAATGCTTCATCTCTTTGTTAAATGTTTTGATTCACAGGTCTAAATGAATTTCTAACACATTCACTTGGTGACTTTATTTGATTAAAAAATTGTAAACATGGTCATCAATGTTATAGGTTAATTTATGGTTCATTTGCATTTTTTTTCAAAGTCTTTTACCTCAGGCTTTGCTTTGCTTTTCTTTTTGTTCTGAAATGTGTTCTCCTGTCTATTGATATCAGATCTGTTCCTATATTTCGTAAGTCTTTTATGATTTGAAAAACTTAGCTGAGCATTTCTTGGTGCAGTTTATTATGTTGGACCAACTGGCTGGAAGAAGCTTTCTGGTGATGACGTGGGCGAACTGCACTACAAATATTATCCCGTGATCGCAGCCCCTGTTGAGCAGGAAATGGCTGATGCCTCGGCAGCTTGATTCCTTGCTAGTTTACCATTTATCTGGGGGAGAATATGCAGTGCATCAGTGATTGTGATTTGTGCCGTAAGGGTATGAATTTTTACGAAGATTGTTAAGTTCCCGTATTCAGTGTAGTTGAATTCGGATATTCAGTTTAGTTGAACATCTCGATAGAGAGGGTATATTGAGTTCAAAATTTGGTTGTGCACTTAACTCCTTACATGTAATTCCATGTTATCATTCCCATTTAATGGTTGCCTCTTCATCCCACTTGCAACATAGTTGTTCTGAATTTAAGTATACGGTGAAAGACAAGGACGTGCGTCCTGACTCCGTCACACTCTGGAATCGTAGAATTGATATTCATTTGTTTGAACGGATAATCTTCAATTATAAAATTTCTGATTGGATGCTGCTTGTGTTACAGAATTTGAAGTCTCGTGTGCATACATGTTAAACACAGTAGTTGCTAGTAGGGGATCCGACCCGTGAACGAACTCGACTCGACCCGACTAAATTTAGTCGGGTCGAGTCAAGGGGGCTGAATCCGATCCAATTTCATTTGGTTGTCGGGTTTTTCGATCACTCAATTTTTTTTAATTTTTTCTTACTATTTTTATATTTTATTTAATATAAAATATTATTTACTATTATTTTAAAGTATAAAATAAATTTTCTAACTATTCAATATTAATTTTGCACTTAAAATATTTTATTTTAATTTTTAAATCAAATATAAAATTAAGTTTTAATAAAAA
Source organism: Pontederia crassipes (assembly GCA_030549335.1). Lineage (NCBI taxonomy): Eukaryota > Viridiplantae > Streptophyta > Magnoliopsida > Commelinales > Pontederiaceae > Pontederia > Pontederia crassipes. The sequence goes on from CM060189.1 coordinate 8,739,013, forward strand.
ATAAAAAGTTCGAGTTCATCGGGCCGGGTTGAAAAATTTCAACCCGTATCCGACGCGACCCGACCACCGACACGATCTAAATCGGTTCGGATCGGATTAAGCCATAGGGTTCAAGGGTGAACACCCCTAGTTGGTAGTTTTTTCTTTTGTTGGAAAAGGAATTCAATAACTTTGGTGGATGTCAGATCACAATGTTCCGACTTGAACTTCACGTTGTTTTTATGGGCCGATAGCATGTTCTAGGAAGCAAATTAATTCGACTAATAGTTTAACAATAACGTGAATTTATATTACCATTCTTCTTTTTCTATTTTTGTAAAACCAAATAACAATATCTATTCGAGTTTTAGGGTCTTTGGCCAGAGATTCCGTACAATTTGTTTGCAGTCAGTGATTTATGTTGATCTACCTCTGCATCTGAACGATATTATATAGTTACTAACAAGTGATTTAAATGAAATACACGATATGCAATTTTGGGAACTGATGTGAATTGATAAAGAGTGAATAAATTTGAATTTGACAAGCTTACTTAATAAAACGAAGTTATACTTCAGCGCTTCCTAACTAAATTATTAAGGTCTTGCATTTTTTGTATGATTGAATTGTAGCTCCTAAATTCCCGGATTCTGAGTAATCTGCCAATGGAAATGAATTACTAGTATTTCTTTCCCTTTAAAAGATGTCAGGATTTATATGAATTATATATAACTCGCAAGATGATAATGATGAATAGCGGTATTCCAATTTGCAACACTGCATTATCCACCACCACCACACCAGAGATGCCTTAACTGAGTTAAAGAAAAACCTAATGATAACATTGAGCACCACCCAGAAAATAGCATAAGATTCTTCACTACGTAACCGAGAGATGGCTTCTAACATAATCAAAGGCGAACCTTGATGATTACAAGCACCCATTGCCCGCCTGCTAATGCTACTCCAAGGTTGAGTTGAGTGCCAACTAGTGCTGCCTGGTCTTGCGCCATCAATCGTAATTTTCCAGTAAAAATGTCATGACATTTAGATGACTTAGGACTTCAAACATTTGGACGTTACTAAATTAGTTAAGTTAAATTAATCGAGTGTTGCTGCGTTGCCTCTAACTCATTGATAAAATTTTCCACCACTTTTTTGAACTCCATGTCACACTCAATCTCATGCACACACCCCTCTTTATGCGGTTGCTTTGCTTTCCTTCTACTCTCTTTACATGCACCCTTCCCCCTCCTCTGTAGAGCCCATCAATCAACTCTCTCTCTCTCTCTCTCTGCACTAAAACTTCCCAGCATCCAACAACCACCATCACTGCTCATTTCCCTCCATCACCTGCATAATATATATCGCATGTGTAGTTGTGTACACATACAAAGCCCAAACATTAATCAACCCACCTCTCTCTCTCTCTCTCTCTCTCTCTCTCTCTCTCTCTCTCTCTCTCTCTCTCTCTCTCTCTCTCTCTCTCTCTCTCTCTCTCATGCAATTCATAGCAACGACACCTCTCTCTGTCCGTCTGTCTCTCTCTCAGTCTCTCTCTCACAGACAGATGTTAACACTTAGCAACCACATTTGTTTACTTACCATACTAATAATACGAAGCACAAATCTCGCTCTCCGAACGTGAAATGTTATTCTCATGCACCACCACCATCATACGCCGGTAATAATGACCATGAGAAGACGACTCTACTACTATTTCTCTTCTTCTTCCTCCTCCTCCTCCTCTTACCAGTACTCCTCCATTAATCTTCTACTACTATTATTACTACTGCAAGTGATCCTATTTGCGGCCATCTCCCAGGCGCTTTCGCCGGACGGGCTCTCGCTGCTGGCCCTCAAGGCGGCCATCTCCGACGACCCCTCGTCGTCCCTCGCCGAGTGGAGCGAGTCCGACGTCGACCCGTGCCGCTGGCCTGGGATCACCTGCGCCAATGTCACGGGTTCCGGCGCCGCCCCGCGGGTCGTCGGCATCGCCATCTCCGGCAAGAACCTTTCCGGGTACATCCCCTCTGAGCTCGGTAGCCTCATCTTCCTCCGCCGCCTCAACCTCCACGGCAACCGCCTCTCCGGCGCGGTGCCGCCGGCCCTGTTCAACGCCTCCTCCCTCCACTCCGTCTTCCTCTACGATAATCGCCTCTCTGGCCAGTTCCCGGCTGCTGCTTGCAACCTGCCGAAGCTGCAGAATCTCGATCTCTCACGGAATTCCCTCTCCGGTAGCCTCCCGGGGGAGCTGCGGGGATGTCGGCAGCTGCAGCGGCTTATCCTCTCTCAGAACCGCCTCTCCGGCCAGATCCCAACCGGGATATGGCCGGAGATGGGGAGCCTCGTCCAGCTGGACCTTTCGTCCAACGAGTTCAACGGTTCCATCCCACCGGACCTCGGCGAGCTTCGTTCACTGGTTGGGACTCTGAACCTGTCGCGTAACCGCTTCTCCGGCGAGATTCCTAGCGAGCTCGGGAGCCTGCCGGCGATGGTGAACCTCGATCTCCGGTACAACAACCTGTCGGGCGCGATCCCCTCGACCAGATCGCTGGCGAGCCAGGGACCAACGGCGTTCCTCAACAACCCGGGGCTGTGCGGCTTCCCGCTGCTGATCCCATGCGAGGAACGGGCGGCGGGAGCCTCTCCAGCGGCCGGTTCCCAGAGCGGAGGGGAGAGAGAGCCGGCGACGGGGGCGCCAGTTCCGGAGGCCGGGAAGGGAAGGCTGAGGGCGGGGCTGGTGGTGCTCGTCTCAGTAGTGGACGCCGCCGGGGTCGCAGTGGTGGGTCTGGTCCTCGTTTACGCCTACTGGAGGTTGAAGGATCAGGACGACTCCTGCGCGAAGCTTGGCGACCGCCGAACGCAGCGGTGGTGGCGGTGCGCGGGCGCTGACAACGGCGGGGATTCGAGTGGGTCGACGACGGCGTCGGAGGACGAGGAGAAGGAGGAGGAGGAGGGCAGTGGCCCCGAGGGAGGCGGTGGCGAGGGGAAACTGGTGGCGATGGACAAGCGCTTCGTGGTGCAGCTGGAGGAGTTGCTGAGGGCGTCGGCATACGTGCTGGGAAAGGGGGGCAGCGGGATAGTGTACAAGGTGGTGGTGGGGAACGGGGCGTCGGTGGCAGTGAGGAGGCTCGGGGAAGGCGCGGCCGGCGGCGGCGGAACGCAGCAGAGGTGTTTGAAAGAATTCGCGGGCGAGGCGAGGGCGATGGGGCGCGTGCGCCACCCCAATGTGGTGCGCGTGAGGGCGTACTACTGGGCGCACGACGAACGGCTGCTCATCTCCGATTTCGTCCCCAACGGCAACCTCGCCACCGCGCTCCGAGGTAAAAAAAAAAAAGAGAGAGAAAAGAAAATGTTATTATTCCCAGCTAATTCTATTGCAGGTTTTAATTACTTAATTACGTTTGCAACAGGTTATTTTTTTTTGTATAAATCAACAACATATTGATTTTTTTTAATTATTCATACCACATTTAAAATTATTAAAAATAACTTATTGTAAACATACTTGCACGATTATTTTACTCATCAGTATATATCATAATATATTGGCATTTGTTTGTCTGTTCCTTACTCGCATTGAACTTATTTATACATCACATTAGTTGATTTTTTTATAGTGGCATAATAATAAAGTATAGACGTGCATTTTAGTATTTTTTTAGTGAATAGACAAATACAAGTAAAATGTCTCTGTCTTTGCTACTCGAGTTAAAATACTACGGTCATATTGGCACATTAGAGAAGTCTACATGTCAAATGTAGCACGAGGCTATTTGAAGCCTCACCGGGCATGGTCAAAATGTCAAAATAGAGTTATATAAACAGTTTTCACGCGGCACGGCATGTGCACCGGCATCTTCGTCGCCTGCAGGGCCATGTCGTGACATGTTCATACTCTTGTAAGCTTATAGCCACGTAGTCAGATGCAATAATATATAATATATCCTGATGCACATTAATTACCACGCATTATTGACTATAATAATATGCTTAATTATACACGCATTACACCTAAGCTCCATTTATAAACTACCTGATAATTACACATAGAGATAGACGTGCTTCCTTAGTACTGGTGATTGATTAGCAAGCGTCTGTGGTGCCATGCATGGCATGATGGCATCCAAAGCCAAACCCCATGCAAGCACCACACTGCAGTGTGTCACTTTTTGTCATTTTGCCCTCATGCACAGTTCGTGCCATCTTTTGAACATTGATGCGGATAAGTTAATTAATGGACTGTATCTCACAGGTAATATTTTTAGTCAGAAGATAATATTTTTAGTCATACTGAGAGTATTCAAAGGGGAAAAAAAACAAAGAATTGTGAAATCATTTCCTGCCAATTTTGCCGACCGATTTTACACCGAAGTTGGCACTTGGGGTAGCCACAATGCCCCACCCATTTAGTGTTCTGTTCCACAACACTCTGCTCCGATCCAAGGCTTGGAGGTTAGGCATCAACTCTCATAACAGCAGGTCATTCAACTTTACTTAAAACTTAAATGATATGTGCTAACAATTAATTAAACTGCATTTTCAACACTATTGACCTCACATTAAAAATATATATCAATTGTACTGTCGGCAAGTACAAGATAAGATGAGCTGAGGCAAGACGACCGGAGCTCCAGTGGGCATCATCATCTCCGGTGGGAATGTGTGTGTACATGCATATAGTTGTGTACAAACAAAAAGCTTTTACAAAATCGACCACATAAAAAATCGAAAGGAATCGAAGTTCTATAAAGAAATAAAATCTCATACGATCCTGAAACAAGCTTTTCTCTCTTTTTATTTTTTAACAAGCTATTCATTTGTTACATTCATATGCAATTATGCATGCATGTGTTTTAGTTAAATTTGTCTCGCTGAAACTTATGCATGCATGTGATCAGGACGGCCAGGGCAGACGGGCCTCGACTGGCCCCTCCGGCTACGCATCGCCAAGGGCGCCGCGCGCGGCCTCGCCCACCTCCACGACTGCCGGATCGTGCACGGCGCCGTCAAGCCCTCCAACGTCCTCCTCGACGCCGATCACAACCCCCTCCTCTCCGACTTCAACCTCCACCGCCTCCTCTCCATCACCTCCGCCGCCGCCGCCGCCGCCGCCAGCTCCGTTTCTGCCGCCCCTTCCACGGGGTTCCTCGGCCTCCCCTCCACCAAGCTCACCCTCTGCCCCAACCCCTACCGCGCCCCCGAGCTCCGTGCCGCCGGCGCCGCCGCGCCCCGTCCGACGCAGAAGTCGGACGTGTACTCCCTCGGGCTCGTGCTGCTGGAGATGCTGACAGGGAGGGCGCCGGAGACGTCGTCGCCTCCGCAGGCTTCTTCTTTTTCGTCGTCGTCGTCCGCGGCGCCGGAGCAGGTTCCGGAGCTGGTGAGGTGGGTGAGGAGGGCGTTCCAGAACGCGAGGCCGCTGTCGGACCTCGTGGATCCGGCGCTGATACGGGAGGCGCATGCGAGGAAGGAGGTGGTGGCCGTGTTCCACGTCGCGCTCTCGTGCACGGAGATGGATCCGGAGATGAGGCCAAGGATGAAGACAGTGTCGGAGAATCTTGACAAGATTCGGCCATGAAACCTCTCAATGCATGAAATTGGAGCATCATCGTACGTACGCACAAGGAACGAGAGAGAGACAAAATAAAAACGAAGAAACTATTAGTGCAGATTAATGCCATATATATGATCATTTTGATGAGGTAAAATTTATATGGCAGACCTTTTTCGTTCTCTTTTCCACATGTATTTGATGGTTGGTTGCGGCTGCTCTCTGCTGATTGATTTTTTGTTGAATGGAGTTTGTAGCTCGCTTGTAGTGATTTGTTTTGTATTAGACTTCAATGCATATTACTTATATTTTCTATATTAATCTTAGATTCTTAGTTCACGATTGAAGATGAAATTTTACAATATTAACTTCTTAATAATGTCTTGAATCCTAAGTCAAATAAAAAATGCTTTCACATTCAAGATTTTCTACCACCTGGGACTAATTTAGTTGATATGTAATTCTTATGATGTTTAAAGAGAATGTCTATATAAATTTTTATAGGAGATGGAATAAAAATTAATTTGATTATAATCATTTTTCATCTAATAAATTATGCATAATTTCTCCTGTAGAAAAATCCTAACACTTATAAATATTAAAAATACGAGTTTTTTTAATTGAATTATTTGGTAGTACCTTTGGAACAAAAAATATGATTTAATCTTTTAATTAACTTCATATATTTTGTTTGCAACGCTAAATTATCAGTAATTCAGTTATTTCAATTCATAGTTTGAACAAAAAAAACATGACAATATAACCTTGATTGTGCATTTTTTTATTTAATGATATATATATATGGAATTGAATTATCTGCAATAATAATTAAAATTTTAAGAAAATCCCATCATATGATTTAAACTTTGTTAGCAATTGTTTTTAATATTTTAATCGAATTCAAGAATAATTTTCTTTAACTTCGAATTTAGTTATCTACACCTCACTATATATCAATAGATTAGATGAAATGTTGACTGTAATATATCTTAAGTTAAATAAAAATTTACTAATACTTTTTCAGAATGCCATGGGTCATTACTCATTAGGTAATTCAGGGGACCAAAACTCGAATCTGATCAAGTGTAGACGAGTTGAGTGGGAATGAGGACAATACTCCAAATCCAATCCAACCGATCGAAAGCTCATTGGATGGATTTGGATCGGATTGGATCATCATGCTATCCAATTATTATTTTTCCCTTTTTATCGTCTAGTAGTAATATTCTTAAAAAAGCAATAATTTAAGTTCTTGCAATATCTAAAATAATTTTCATAAATATAAATTTATTTATTAAATGAAACAACAATTAGTTGGACGATTTTTTTCTTAACTTTGCATCTTAATTATTCTTTGTTGTATTTGAATTTTTGAATTAGTACTATTTCATGTCATTTATTCGTCTCCTTATTAATAATATTAATTTCAAATCTTTACTTATATTAGACTCTTGAACTTTTTTAATTGAAAAAAAAAAAGATTAGAACATGCATATACAGTAATATTCATTTGTCATATAACAAATTCTTCAATGAGCCCTATAAGATTATGCAGTACCTTATAAACTGCACATCCCGTTCACAAGACAATCTTAATAACCAAATTCAATTTATATGTCCATCATGTTCTATGGGGTACATCCTTATTTACAGACGTTGAGCATGCCTTCAATTCCATCAGCTCCTTTATTTCCTTCCTGAGCATGTGCAGTGGTCCTGTTCTTGAGTCAGAATCTACAAAGAGAAATCGTGATGGAACATCACACAATGTATAGCTGAATTACATAACAAGGGATGCTTTCTTCATCCTCTGATGAAAGATCGAGATATAATCATAAAAGCTTTTCTAGTGTAAGGCATACTGTAAAATGAATGCAGATAAAATGCCATTAGTGCAGAAAAAGGAAGAGTCCACAGTATTTGTCTGGACTTCAACTTCTGTCATTAAAGTTCATTTCAATAAGAATGGAAATTAACTGAAGACTGCAACAGTTATGGTTCACAGAAACATAGAGAAGAAATACATTTCAGACAAAAAAAATAATGTGGCAAGTTCTATGGAATGCAAGGTTCTATTAGTGCAGAAATTTATGTTGCTGCTCACGCGAAACATAGCATTTTATTACTGGATACTCTGAAAAATCCACTGGCTTCATCGGCCTGATTCATACATCTGAAGAACTGGTATATTAGTTATGCTTAATGCTTAGATCACAAGATGGCATATCTTGATACATACCTGAACCTGGCTCTGTAATCCTTTAATGTGTTGAAGTGCCAAGTCCAACATCTCCGCTGTGTTCGTTTGCTGCAGCATGTTGATAAAGAGATGAGAAATTATTCTCATAATTGCCTTTTGATTATGTTCCTATACTTTTATCAAGTTCTATGACAAAAGGTGCAACAAATCAATACAAAAAAGTGATAGAACTTTCAAATCCCAATATACTTTGCATTCAATAACGATAACTTGTATTTCATTTTTCTGAAAGAAGGTACTTTCATAGTCGCTTACCTTGTCCATGTTTGGCACAAGCTCCTGCAGTCTCCTCAACTTCTCACTAATTCTAGTTCTCCTCTCCTAAAAATTTCAAATGGTGAAAGTGAACAAATTGTAGCATGATTGAGACTGCACAAATGTGGTCAATAATCACCCACCGGCAGGCCGAGCATAGTGGATATAGAAATGAAGATAATGTAACACAAATTAGATCACATTTCAAGGAATAAACACTCAAATATTTTCTTATAGAGCAGGCTATGCTATTAATTGCTAACCCTTTCAGCAATACTCCTGGGGTGTGTAGCAAATCCACGCTTCGCTCTTACTTTAAACTGGACCTCGTCATGCTGCATTTGCAGGTACTTCTCTAATGTACTCATATCCAGTGATGATTTCGACAATCCATACTGAAGATCAATTGAAACGGTAGATTTTAAGCTAGATGGATACATTGAATGAGGTGAATTACTTTTATCTAAATTGATCCATTCCATCTCAAAGTAATATATGAAAATGCAAACTCCTCTATGCAATGACTGATAAACCTAAGTTGGTAAGATGAATGCTGTGTGCGCCTTGTCACAGAAACATTTTCTCATATCATGCAAAACTGGAATCATAATTAAGCACTTGCACTGAAAGGAATGAACTACTACAAGTATAAAGCTTGGTGAGTAGAAAGTTGATTATGTAGTGCGCATATCAACATGTAGACCAGAACAACTTATCAAGAATTAATCACAATCATTTAATGGATGGCATGTTGTAGTCCTCTTTTGCTGTATGAAACTACTATTTATGTCAAAAAGTAATATTTATATGCCAATAATCAATGTAGAAAGGAAGACACTGAAATTAAAAAGTTCGTTGATTTCTCAGCAGACACTTTAAAATTCTCTGGTCCGAGAGATAACACATGCTGGCTGCTCAGGATGTCCTACAACGATCCTATAAGGACATATAATTTAGCTTCTACCTAAATAAAGTTGCAAGATCAAGCACTCCACCACAACAGAGGATTTCATGTGTAAGAAAAAAAAAATCCTAGCGCTGTTCTTGCTAAGAGTTAGTACAAGAAACCATGTTTTATTTCCTTGCACGCAAAAGTTTTTTACTAGTCTGATTTCCCCACCAAAAGTTTTATCATGGGATCATAGCCCAAGGTCCTAGTTCTAATATTAAGTTTTCAGCTGAAATGATGTTCCACATTTGAATCAAAAGTTCTCTGTGTATCATTGGGTCTAACTTCTAAAGGACATAGAGATAACCAATGGACCTACCTCAGGCTCAAGATTGCTTATTGTTATGATGTCCCCATTGGCATCTTTTGTACGTTTGCTTGAAGGTGAAGAGAACATGATTGAGTTGCTTTCATCCCATGAACCGATGAAGTTGCCTGTGACATAGGGCCGTCCTACATTTCTCGAACTCTCGTCAGATTTATTGCTGCGGCCACCCATCTCCGAAATGCTGAGCTCCGATATTTGAGAAAGGGTGCTATGATTGGAGAAGCTCAGTTGGGATTTCATCCTTGTATTTGCCATTGAGTTGGTAGTATCTGTTCCTGCTCGAGAGTAGCTCCCAGTGTCCATCATACCAGAAAAAACTGTAGTTAAGAGAACACTGATGAGTTGCAACATTTCAATGAGAACAGAAAAAGAATCAGTTTTTGCAACTTCGAAGTGATCCGTCAAGAAATATTGTGGTTGAACTTGTAGTTGCTCCTAAAGGGCAAGGATGAAATCAGCATTCATCCTTGTCTTAATATGACTTTCAGACTTTGTTAACTCACCTTTTTATGGTCTTAGCAGAAGATCCATTTCAGACAATAAGTACCTGTGTTTATAGGCAACAGACACAATCTTACTTGGGCAACTTGTAGGAGAAAAGGCAAATGCAAGCAACTTGTTTGTGTTGTTCAGTAACCTGCCCTTGATTTAACATATTGGATCTGGTGAATGCTCCTGCAATGGCAGCAACCTCTACAGTTCTCTTATTACGCTTGTTACGAAAAAATGGAGAGAGAGATCGCACGAAATACAGAAGAACGCGAAAAGGAAAAACGGCGGCGGCTTTTTGTTATGGAATAACGATGATTACAAGGATGAGTTTCGGTCTAGACCCCTAGGGAGTTTATATAGGCACTCCTTTTGACAGATGATAGGAATTACATACGGACTGAGACTATAAATAAATCTCCTGAAATTAGGACACCTATCTCGTGATAATGAAATAAATCAAATCTGAATCACATACAGAATACCTCTAAAAAATTTTCGCTCAGGGGGCTCCGCCCCCTTGCAACCCCCGCAGAGGGATCCCCCTGGATCCCTCCCCTGACCCCCCACAGGCTCGCTGATCGAGCAGCGAAACCCCCGTAGGAGAATTCTCCTGAAGCGCCTGACTATGTAGGGGGACCAACTGGGTTCATATTCAAGGCATTATTAATAAATCTCCATATTGACTTGAATCATCTTCAAAGCACAAAAGCACGTCATGCCGCCGCCAGTCCCATCTTGAAACTATTATCAAGTATTTATGTTAAGTAAGTCCAAACAATGTTGGAACTTGTCATAAGGAATAGATTTGATGAACATATCAGCTGGATTGTCTTCAGTGCCAATCTTCTTCACCTTGATCCTCTTCTCAGTGCGGATGAAATGATATCTGACATCAATGTATTTAGTTCTTTCATGATGTACTTGATCATTGGCTAAACATATTGCACTCAGACTATCACAGTGCACTATAGCCTGCTCCTGATGTAATCCGAGACCTCCAACTAAACTTTTTAACCAGATGTCTTCCTTAGCAGCTTCTGTCAGTGCCATGTATTCAGCCTATGTGGTGGACAATGTAACTGATGGCTGAAGTGTAGCCTTCCAACTAATAACTGAACTGCCCAAAGTGAAGACATAGTCTGTCATAGATCGTCTTCCATCAACATCTCCAGCATAATCTGAATCTGAGTACCGTGTAACCAAACACTCTTTATCACTTCTGTAGATGAAATCAATATTAGATGTTCCTCTCAGATACCAAAAAATTCGCTTCACTGCTTGTCAGTGCTCCTTTCCTGGATCGCTCATGAATCTGCTGACAACATTGACTGCATGAGCAATGTCCGGTCTTGTGCAAATCATGGCATATATCAGACTTCCAACTACACTAGCATATGGAACCCGAGACATGTACTCATTTTCTACTTCTGACTTTGGTGCGAAGGCAACAGAAAGATGAACATTTGCAGCTGATGGAGTATTCAAAGGCTTCACTCCAGACATTCCAAACTTGGATAAAATCTTCTCAATATAACTTTTCTGAGATAAGAAGAGTTTACCCTGTGCACGATCCCTTAGAATTTCCATCCCCAGAATCTTCTGTACTGCACCAAGATCCTTCATGTCGAATTCTACATTGAGGAGCTTCTTCAGATTCTGAATGTCTGTCATGTCTCTGGCAACAATAAGCATATCATCAACATACAAGAGCAAATAGATGGTGGAGTCGTCATTCACCTTCTTGTGATATACACAGCAATTATAGGGACTTCGACTGAATCCCTTACTGATCATGAAGCTGTCGAACCTCTTGTACCATTGTCTGGGAGACTGCTTCAAGCCATACAGAGATTTCTTCAGACTGCAAATTTGATTCTCCTTTCCTGGAATGGAGAATCCCTCTGGTTGGCTCATAAGAATGTCTTCTTCAAGTTCTCCATGGAGGAAAGCAGTCTTCACATCTAGTTGCTCGAGCTCTAGATTCTCATGTGCTACAAGAGCAAGTAGCACCCTGATAGAAGTATGTCTGACAACAGGTGAGAATATCTCATTGTAGTCAACACCTTCTTTCTGACTATAACATTTAGCAACCAGTCATGATTTGTATCTCGTGCCTTCAACTCCTGGAATTCCTGCTTTCTTCTTGAAAATCCATTTACAGCCAACAACCTTCCTACCTTTAGGCAACTTGACCAGCTCCCACGTCTGATTCTTGTGAAGAGATTCCATCTCCTCACCCATAGCAGCGATCCACTGTCCAGATTCGGCACATGTGATGGCATCCCTATAAGAGGATGGCTCCAGGGACTCCACCTCTTCATCTACCTGTAGTGCATAAGCAACCATGTCCTCGAAACCATATCGCTTAGGAGGATTCACTTCTCTGCGAGGACGTCTAGCAGCAATTGACTCCTTTTCAGATTGTTTATCAGATTCTTCACCTTCTGATTCTGCTTCTTGATGTGATCCTTCAGCATCATCCTCAGTTGGAGTGATTTCAACCTTACTGACACTCTCTTCAGCCTCCACCTTCAACGGAAGCATTGATGCTTCATCAAAGGTCACGCTTCTGTTGTGGATGACTTTGTGTTCTGAAGGAGACCAGATTCTGTAGCCCTTCACTCTTGCACCATATCCTATGAATACCCCTTCTTTGACCCTTGGCTTCAACTTCCCTTCACTGACGTGATAGTATGCTGGACAACAAAAAACTTTCAGACAAGTATAATCAACAGGATTTTCTGATCATACCTCAGTTGGAGTCTTGAGATCAATCGCAGTCGTCGGACTTCGATTCACCAAGTAGCAAGTTGTGTTAATAGCTTCAGCTCAGAATGTCCTATTCAGGCCAGCGTTAGAGAGCATGCACCTTTCCCTCTCCAAAAGTGTCATTCATTCGTTCTGCAACTCCATTCTGCTGTGGAGTATCCCTGACTGTGCGATGTCTGGCAATGCCTTCATCTTTGCAGAACTGGTCGAATTCAGCAGAACAGAATTCCAAACCATTGTCAGTACGAAGACGTTTCACTTTCTTCGACGTCTGATTTTCCACCAGAACATTTCACTGCTTGAAGGCCTTGAAGGACTCACTCTTGTGTTTCATCATGAATACCCAAGTCATCCTCGAGTAGTCATCAATCACAGATAGGAAGTACCTCGCACCTCCTAATGATGGAACACGAGAGGGACCTCAACAATCGACATGGATGTAGTCAAGTGTCGCCTTCGTCCTGTGCACTGCCTTGCCAAACTGAGACCTTCGTTGTTTGCCAATACGCAATGCTTGCAGAAATTGATTTCAGATATCTTCTTGTCTCCTAGAAGACATCGTTTGCTGAGGATATTCATCTCGTTCTGACTCATATGCCCAAACCGCATGTGCCACAGTCTGAACCTATCTGATTCGGATGAACTAGCCACTGCAACAACGCCAGAGACTGTCTTGCCTTGTAATACATACAAGGACTTTTGTCTGACTCCCTTCAGAACCGTAGCATCACCCTTCATGACCGTGAGGATGCCTCCAGCAGCATTGATCTGACACCCTTTAGAGTCGAGAACTCCAAGTGATATCAAATTCTTCTTCAGTTGCGGAACACGGCGGACATCTGTCAGCGTCCTCACAAGATTGTCATGAGTCCTGATCTGCACAGAACCGATCCCAACTATCTGACATGACGCGTTATTACCCATGATGACATTTCCACCGTCAGTTTTCTGATAAGATGAGAACCAATCTTTATTCGGAATCATGTGATAGGAACACCCCGAATCCAGAACCCAACTATCCTCCAGACATCCTTGATCAGAAGCAGCCAGAACCAAATCATCTTCGGAATTCCCTGTTTCATGTGCCACCGCAGCGACGGGAGCCTTCTTCTTCTTCGGACAGTCTTTCTTCCAATGACATGGTTCCTTACAGTAATTACAGATGCCCTTCGCAATGATTTTCTTCTTCTTAGATTTGGATTTCTTCGAATTCGAGGATTGTCCCTTCTCTTCGATCGATATCAAACCCGCGGCCTGAGTCTCTGTAGAATTTCCAGATGCCCTATGCCGAAGTTCACGAGTATGGAGACTCGATCTTACTTCTTTCAGACTTATAGTTTCCTTCCCGATAATCATAGACTGAACGAAGTTCTCATATGATGGAGGAAGCGAAACTAACAGAATTAGGGCAGCATCTTCATCCTCGATCTTAACATCAATATTTTTGAGTTCCATCAACAAAGAATTTAACTGATCAAAATGTTCTTTCAGAGGGGTACCTTCCTGCATGCGGAGAGAGAACATACGTTGCTTCAACAACAACTTGTTGGTGAGAGACTTCGTCATATATAAACTCTCGAGTCTCAATTACAGACCGGCCGCCTTTTTCTTTATCTGCGACCTCGATTATCATCTCATCCGCCAGACACAACAGAATCATCGAGTGCGCCTTCTCCTCCTGTGCCGTCAAAGTTGCGAGGTCGATCTCCTTTTCTTTGCCCTTCGAGTCTTCCTCCTTTGGTTTATTCTTCGACACGTTTGAGAGCGGCGTCCAGACTCCTTGTTGTTTCAGAAGCGTCCGCATCTTGATCTGCCACAACCCGAAACTGTTCCTGCCGTTGAACTTCTCCACGCTCACGTTGTACGACGTCATCTCCCTACTGATCGAGAATCGCTGACAAACTCTAAGGCTCTGATACTAGTTTGTTACGAAAAAATGAAGAGAGGGATCGCACGAAATACAGAAGAACGCGAAGAGGAAAAATGGTGGCGGCTCTTTGTTATGAAATAACGATGATTATAAGGATGGATCTCGGTCTAGACCCCTATGGAGTTTATATAGGCACTTTCTTTGACAGATGATAAGAATTACATACGGACTGGGACTATAAATAAATCCCCTGAAACTAGGACACCTATCTCGTGATAAGGAAATAAATCAAATCCGAATCACATACAAAATACCCCTAAAAATTTTTCGTTCAGGGGACTCCGCCCCCTTGCAAACCCCGCAGGGGGATCCTCTGGATCCCCCTTTGACCCCCCACAGGCTCGCTGACCGGACAGCGAGACCCCCGTAGAAAAATTCTGCTGAAGCGTCTGATTATGTAGGGGGACCAACTGAGTTCAGATTCAAAGTATTATTAATAATGCTTGTCATTTTATCTCAAGCATATCTATCTTACACATAAAATTTTGAAAATAAGTCTGATGAGAGATAATAAAATCGTAAAATTTTAACATATAAAGAGGTCGATCTTGCTCAAAAAGCATAACAGAGCAACGAACCCGCATCAAAAGACCAGGTCCAAGTGCAGACAACAAAAGAGTGAAAGCAAGCAAGTAAACGACAGGCATCATCCACAGCATTAATCAGCACAAGTACATAGAACACAAGTCCCACCATCCACTTCCCACTAAAATTTCTTTTCTTTCCTTCTATTCCCAAAAGCAAGAAACAGATTCTTCTTAAAAATAAATAAATAAACAATATATGTTTAATATATTATAATTCGAGGAGTAAAATTAAGAAACGGATCGTCCAAATACATTGAACACCAGAAAAGCTCAAATGGGGCCCAAACCACCCGAACCCTTCCAAGACAAGTATAGGACCCGGATCCACATCGTGCCCACCATGGGAAAAAAAAGGACATTTCTTTTGACATTTTACTTTTTTTTCCCTTTGAGATAATTTTAATTGTTGGCTCTTCTGTCAGTGTACAAAATATTGGAAGGGATTAAGAAATTAAATAAGTAAAAATAAATAAATAATGGTTTTCCTAAACTGCCGTGGCCGGCGGTTTCGTCACCCAAATCCAGCGGTTTGAGGAAACGTCTTCTATCGTGGATCTCTCTGAGGGAAACGAGTCCGAGGAGGCACATTCCTATCAACAGTCACGTAATAGCAGTTTCCACTTTCCAGCAATTTTTTTTTGTGGATTGAATTTTCGATCGAAAAAATTAATCATTATTTTTTAATTTATTTTTAAAATTAAAAAAATCACTATAAAATCGTTTTGAAAAAATAAAAACCACCCTCTAATAGATCATTTATTTCGAATATTTTTTCGAGACCGTACTTTTATATAATTATATTTTAAAAATATATAAAATGAACTAAAATTAATATAAAATTGTTTAATTTTATATTAAATATAAAATATGTTGCTAAAATTTTAAAGTTATTTTAAAGTTATTATTAATTATATTATTAATATAAAATATGTTTAATAATGTGAAGAAAAATATGAAATTTTATAGAAAAATATTCTATCTATATTAAAAAAGTTGATAACATATGTATTAATTATATAAATAAAAAATGAACATTGGACTTCTAAGATTTTTTCAGATGGGCCCTTATTTTAGCGGATAGATTATTAAAAATTATCCTAAATTATTTCGGACTCCTAATTTTTTATTTTTTTTAAATCGAATAAATTTTTAGGATTAGTCCAATTTTTCTTGCACCCACGCCATTTGTTAGAAAATTCGGGTCTCATTTCCATCGATTTTATTAAATGATAAAATTTAAGATGAGAATTTAACGTGACGTGATCTCGATCCATATCTTACGAACCAAACCACTATTCATGTCAATTTCTTTTTAACATTGAATTTTTTTAACGCGACGCTTTTTAAAATTTTATTAAATATGATTTATTATATTTTTAAAATAACTTTAATTTATAGTTAATATTTATTACTTAATAAAATTATATTTTATATTTTATTCTAATGTTCACTAAAATTAATCTACCACTTTTATATTTCATTCTATTCACACATATCCTAAAATAATTTATTACTTCAATTATTCATATAGAATTAAAAAAAAAAACTATGATTCCCCTCGTTACCTCGCGAAGATGCAAAAGGAAAAAAACTGAAAATTTTCTAATTAGTTTTTTTGGAAAAGTGGAGAATACGAAAGGTAAGTGAGACTTTATATTTTATTCCTATTTTAAAGAAAAAAGAATGACGAAAATTCCTTTTTCCTCTCGTTCAACAAAAACAATATTTATTTTAGAAAAGAAAATTAACTCCATTTCAACATTTTCTATTTTTTAAAACCATCATAAGGCGAAACGACTTTAGGAAACGTGAGCACGTGAAACGGAGAACGGGAGAGTGGCGGCTCACCGTCGTCCGCCATTAGGCGCGAGAAGAATCCGGCCGGCGAACTGTCGTGCCTCGTCATCGGACTCCCGCCGCTGACACCGCTCCTCGACGTCCCCATCGTCAGCTCACTGCCCGCGAACATCCCGTACGAGAACCGCTGAGGCGCGGGCGGAGGAGAACCTGACACCGCGACGACGGCGCCGGCCGAGGCGACGTTGCTGCTTGACTCAGACGTCATGCACGGCGACTGGGTCGACAAGAACCGCCCCATGAACGCCAACTTGGTGAATCCTCCTCCTCCAGCGAGGAACGACCCCGCGGCGGAATCGCATCTCGAAAGGCCGAGGGGCGGTCCTGCTCCAGCATTTGGAGCGGCCGGCGGCGGCTGGCGCTGTGGCGGTGCGCGGAACGTGGCGGCCGCCGCCGTCGGCTTCCCCGTTCCGCCGCCATTATGCAAACTCTGTGTAACGCCCCGAGACCCACGTGACTTTCACGTGCTCAGAGTCGTCCCAAAGGCGCTACTCAATTTTCTATAAAACATTTTTGCGGAATATAAACAATAAATGCGGAAGACTTTTTCAATAATAACAGCTAATAATCCATTATATTCAAAATAATTAAAATATTAATAAGTTCACAAATCTAATAAATGCGGAAATAATAAAAACTAGACAACTCAATCTAGAACATGTGCAACATCTATCTATCACTGAGCATAGCCACCTGCAGGATCATCCTCTATCGAAGTACTCTCACCTGCACGGATCCAGGTACAGGGAAATATCCATGAGTATAAAAATACTCAGTACGTAGGGTCTACTAAATAATCAATATGCTCAATCGAAAATAAGATATAATCAATGATGAGTCAATTGAGCAATCAATACAATAATCAATTTACAATATAACGATTTATCAATATGAGCAACTATATCAAGTTATGGTCAAAAGACCAATCAATAGAGATAGCAATTAATAATTGCTTAATCAATTGGATCGATGATTCAATATAATAATAGGACAATAAAGTCATAAATCAATAGGAAGGATCAGAAAAAGATCAGATGATCGATCAATATTGATTTAGCAATTAAATGTCTGATCACTATGACACTGTTCAATTTAATAATTTTCAATTCAATATCAATGGTCATTGGTCAATTACAATTCAATTCGATTCAATGGGCGGAGGCAATGCCAATCAACGCCGGTATTCCAAATGACCATGATCTATTCAATTCAATTTAGTTTCAATCCAATTCAATTTAATTCGATTCTATTTCAATTCAATTCAATTTATAATGTTCGGAGTTATCCAATTCAATGAGGAGCGCTCAGTCAATTAAGGGACACCATGCCACTTTCATGCAGGCCAGTGGGGGATCAGTGCCACGGCAAGCCCAATACGATTCAATGGATTCGTGTATGGTGGGGGACGAGTGACCATACACAGGACAGCCATAGTTTTTACACTATCTGCCCCATTCAATTCAATTGGTCCCGGCTTAGTGGCAATCAGTGAACATGGGCCCAGTAGCTTTCGGCTTTTATCTTGTTTACCTAAAATGTCTATCTTTAAATAATTTAATTTAGGTAAAACACAAGACCCAATTAGAAAGACTACTGGATCAGTATCATAATCAATGATAAGATCGGCAAGGATAATAAAATATGATCAGATATGATGACAATACGATCATATGATGTGCTAATATTATTATCAAGTATGATAAATAATATAATCAGGCATGATAATCAAGAGCGATCAATAATAATATAATTAATATATCACAATATTAATAAGGAATGATAATAATATGATAAAGTATGATGACAATTTAATCAAGACCAATCAATAATAATACAATCAATAAATGACAGTAAGATAATTATTATAAAACTCATAATTAAAATAAAATCAACTAATAAAATAACACTCAATTCTTCTTTTTTTTCTTTTCTATTTCTTTTCATGTTGGCCTATAAAATTCAGTAAATAACTTTCCTCGTCGGAAAATTATAATCGAAGGAAATTACAATCCTTCTTTTCCAGCATGCCAACTAATTGTTTTTTTTTTATCCTCTCTCACGTTTCTCTCTCCACCAGCGGCACGTTTTTTTTTTATCTTTGCCATAATCCCTTCTCTCTCTCCATTACTTCAACAAAAGTTTGCCTTTCTCTCTCTCTACCTATTATGTGGCCCATTAATTTTTTTTATTTAAATTACTGTCCTATTGTCTGACGCAAGCCGAAACGTCTATTGTAATTTTCAACATCAGGAAGGAATTGCACACCACGAAATAAACGCGAAAGCAAAATTTACACATCGCGAAGGAAAAAAATCCCTCTGACGTGTTTACCCTTTTTTTTATCCCTTTTTCTCGGCTTTAGAAAGAATTCAATAAAAATTTCTTTCCATATTTTTATTCTACTTTTTTTTTCTATGCTTTCTCTTATGGTAAATCCAATTCCTATTATTTACTTTCCTCTCTCCTATTCACGAAGTGCCACACCCTTTTTTTTTTCTTCCTTCTCTCTCCATATCACCTGCACACACGTTTGCTTATTTTCTTTTCTTTTTCCTCTTTTTTTTTCTCCTTACATCACGGCCGATTTCTCTCCTTCAATCTATCTCTCTATTTTTTTTCTCCCGTGTCACGGTCTCTCTCTCAATTATTCTTCTACGCCCGAAAATCTCCTTTTCTCTCACTTCCCTCTCTAGATTTTTCTCCAATTAATTCGCGCAACGAAATCAAAATGAATCATTCAATAAAATAATTGTTGCAATAATAAACATAGGGATTGTTGCAATAATAAACCTACGGATTCCCCCTACATACCTCGTAGCCGTTCGACGTTGAATCATGCCTTGCCATGCCTTTGTCGTCGAACACCAAGAACCCATAGAAAAGAAAACTCTTTTGACGATCGACTCTAAGGATTTATTTATAGGGCTCTTAAATCTTTATCTCCAATTCATCTATAACTTACAATCCTAATCAAATTTAATCTTTTAATTAATCCCTTTTAACAATTTTGATTTATTTTAATAATTAAATAATTCCGAATTTAAATAAATATCCCATAATACACTTTTATCCTTAATTAAACTCCTCCCCTATTTTCCTTTATTTTCGGAATTATTTATTATAATAATATTAATGGTCATTTTTCTCAAAATAAATAATAAAATATTATTTTTCTAACTCTCAAAAATTAGGGTCGTTACATCATAACCTCCTTAAAAATAAATTCGTCCTCAAATTTGCGTAAACGAAACTACATCATCTACCTAACGGATTTGAAAAATCTTTTCTGATTTCAACTTTCCGTTTTAAAATGTCATCTTCATCTTCATGATGTGTCCTACGTATGTTAGATCTCCATTTTGATTCAATTCTTGTAATCTCACTACGTCAGCCTACTATTTTTGTCTCATGTGGACTACCTTCAACATTTCTTGATGAAGCAAATTTTGTCAACATCTTTTTGAATGTGCGTCAGTTATTCTCATGACGAGAATTGTCATCAACGAACTGTCCATCAACCTCGCTCCAGCTGATAGGTGAGCAATAATGCCTTCCATACATGACTATGAAGTGGCATGCCTATGTCAGAGTGACGACTATTGCCACATACTAACTTCGCTAGTGGGAGCTGATTGTTCCAACTATCACTCCGGTCTAATGTAAGTCTAGAACATTTTTTTTAAGGTCTGAATTGACCATTCAGACTACTCATTCGTCTGTGAATGGAAGGTGATCTAGAAGTTCAACCACATCCCAATTGCTCTATAGATGCTCCATCAGAATTGGTCTATGCATTGTAGATTCTTATCCGACGCGATGGATATCAACACTCCATGTAGTCGGATAATCTCCTTAAAAAAAATGACCATGAGGCTTTCGATGGACTAACATTTTTCTACTGAGTATGACACTGGCTATTTTAATATATCGATCCTCTATTACTCATATCACATTGTGTCCATGTCAAGACCTCTAATAACATCCATCGTTATCTTTTTTTTTTTAATGCTATTGAGGATTTTCAAGCTCTTGTAGTACACCATGTGACCCCTGATGCTCCACTTTCATTTGTCGACCTTCCATAGTAATTTCGATTGCATGTAAGATGTGTTGCTATCCTTACACCATCAATGTTGGTTACTAGACTGACTTGAACGATACAATTGCTCAATGCTCATATTCTGTCGGCTCACCGCCAAATGAGCAAGTGACCTTTCTGCTTAACATATGCTCAATTGAGTTTGCTTTGACAAATTCGTAATCTTTCAATAAGTGGATCCCTCTTTTTTTTCGACAAATGTTCGGAAGTGTACCTCAACTTTGGTGGTTCGTGGAGAATTCAAACTCTTCGCCCTACACATTGTGTCACCGATTCTCGGGGTGAAGACCACAATTGCTAATTCGATATATAATCGTCTTAATGTGTTAGCAACTATCTTCTTCCTATATAGCATCACGACTCATGCCATGCGGGGGTTGTATGCATAGTTGTGGGCGACATAACCTCCTTGGCTTAAAGGTCTTTTCAAAAGGACATCATTATCAATTTCTTCTCCAATTCTTAAAACCTATTTTTAGCCTTTCCTAAGCCATTCAAAAAAAAATTTTATATATCTTTTTGTCCTTCTTGGTGAGGTTCGTCCATGGCAATACTATCGTGTAGTAATCTGGTGCGACTCTCCGCTAATATTCTGTAAGTCTAATGCGACTGTTCAAAAATATCTTGCAAGTCTAAGGAAGTTTTTTTTTCCTCTTTAACACGTCCACTGGTTGAATCCATTTGATTATAGCATTCATTTTTTGATATTTCATCTATGC
This sequence comes from Pontederia crassipes, assembly GCA_030549335.1. Taxonomy (NCBI): domain Eukaryota; kingdom Viridiplantae; phylum Streptophyta; class Magnoliopsida; order Commelinales; family Pontederiaceae; genus Pontederia; species Pontederia crassipes. The sequence continues at coordinate 8,760,791 of CM060189.1, forward strand.
GATATTTCTGGAGAACATTATCTCATTCTGCCAAAATTTGTATTTCGATAATTTGGCGCATACTCATTTCTCTTAATGTTTGCAGTGCAATCTGCAAATGTTCTGCATGTTCCTCTAGGCTTGACGAATATATTGGAATATCATCGATCTTGGGTTAACCAATGTAGTAATAACTATACTATAATTTTTCAACATACTTGGATGTTGTCCTTCTTCCATACCATTATGTGTGCACTTCATCACTTTTTCTATTGAGTTTGAGTGCTCGACTTTTTACGGTAAATTATGAGCACTAACTAATCGATAACCTCCTTAGAAATATTGTCATATGAGTGCTTCCATTAAACACTCTATTTTTCAATGGTCAATTTTTTTTTAATGAAAAGTAAACTATAAACTATATTCATTCCATATAACACATGCTATTTGGATATATAAAATATCTAAGGACTAGTTGGAGTGGAGATTACAATTTTGACTTGATTAAGCTTCAAGTCATATGTCATAACATATCAATCTATTTGGGTGATTTCAGCACCATTCTTGGAGGCCTATTGTTGTCGTAGAGGTTTGACCCATTTTGATTCATCGCAATCTCTTGCGAAGTGACTCATCTTGTCACAATTTAGGCATGCACCCATTGCCCAATAACATTCACCGAGATGCATTTTGTGGCAGTAATTATATGATTCTCTATGTGGTGGAGGATCATTCCGTGTTGGATATGACTTTCCTCGGTTGTAGTTTTCGTGATGCCGCTTCTCTTTTCTTTGATGTCTTCTATCCTTACTCCAAATATGATTCTGATCATTATCTATATCCTCTTGATTCGGTTGAGTTGCGTTTGTTATGTCGTCATTTTCAAGCATGGTAGCAAACTCTTTCGCAACTTGAAGGGTCTGATGGTTACAACATTTTACCTGTCCTCGGAGGTTTGGCTTGAGACCTTCCACCCATTGCTTAACGCGATTTCTCTCTGATTGACGTCGAGTAACATACTTCTCCAACTTTAAGAATTCGATCATGTAGTCCTCGACTGTCATGGTATCCTGTTGTAGATCTCGATATTCCTTCCATTTTCTCGCTCTTCGGGAAATAGGTAATAGCGATCCTTGAATATCTTTTTAAACTTTCTCCAAGGAATTAGGTCCTTTTTCGAAGAATGTGCAGCCTTTGTTGTGTTCCACCAATGCCTAACGTCACCTGTTAAACGCCTCGTAGCACATATAGTCTTGCAGTTCTCACCGCAGTCTTTCTTCACTAGGGTTTGGTCAATTTCTTCTAGCCACCTATAGGCTTTCTCGAAGTCACCCTTCCCATCAAATTGGGGAGACTGTAAGTTGAGAAAACGCTTAACAATCTCTTTTCGATTATCGTGAAGGGGAACATCATGACTCTTAGTATTACTATAGTCTCTGTACATTGAACAAGATTCATATGATGATGATCCATGGTTCGAACGTTCCTCTTGATGTTCATTGATTCATTCATTATTTACTTGTGGGCATTGGGCCGCTTGGCCATCCTCCTCTGCACTTTGAGAATTCGATCATCGATATCTATTTCTCGGTTCATGATAGAATTGATGAGAGGTCATCAACTTGAAAGACATCTGTGCTCACTCAATAATAAACAATACAATACAATTCCATAAGTAAGTAGTCAACGACTATGTCATAATGAAAAACTTACTTGACCCTACTGGATGGCTGCAGTGGTTGCTCGTGACAGTTGCACATGGACTCAATTCTATCTATTAGAGACAGCTAAGAAGTGTCTCTCCTTAGGCTCTGATACCTTCTGTAACGCCCCGAGACCCACGTGACTTTCACGTGCTCAGAGTCGTCCCAAATGCGCTACTCAATTTTCTATAAAACATTTTTGCGGAATATAAACAATAAATGCGGAAGACTTTTTCAATAATAACAGCTAATAATCCATTATATTCAAAATAATTAAAATATTAATAAGTTCACAAATCTAATAAATGCAGAAATAATAAAAACTAGACAACTCAATCTAGAACATGTGCAACATCTATCTATCACTGAGCATAGTCACCTGCAGGATCATCCTCTATCGAAGTACTCTCACCTGCACGGATCCAGGTACAGGGAAATATCCATGAGTATAAAAATACTCAGTATGTAGGATCTACTAAATAATCAATATGCTCAATCGAAAATAAGATATAATCAATGATGAGTCAATTGAGCAATCAATACAATAATCAATTTACAATATAACGATTTATCAATATGAGCAACTATATCAAGTTATGGTCAAAAGACCAATCAATAGAGATAGCAATTAATAATTGCTTAATCAATTGGATCGATGATTCAATATAATAATAGGACAATAAAGTCATAAATCAATAGGAAGGATCAGAAAAAGATCAGATGATCGATCAATATTGATTTAGCAATTAAATGTCTGATCACTATGACACTGTTCAATTTAATAATTTTCAATTCAATATCAATGGTCATTGGTCAATTACAATTCAATTCGATTCAATGGGCGGAGGCAATGCCAATCAACGCCGGTATTCCAAATGACCATGATCTATTCAATTCAATTTAGTTTCAATCCAATTCAATTTAATTCGATTCTATTTCAATTCAATTCAATTTATAATGTTCGGAGTTATCTAATTCAATGAGGAGCGCTCAGTCAATTAAGGGACACCATGCCACTTTCATGCAGGCCAGTGGGGGATCAGTGCCACGGCAAGTCCAATACGATTCAATGGATTCGTGTATGGTGGGGGACGAGTGACCATACACAGGACAGCCATAGTTTTTACACTATCTGCCCCATTCAATTCAATTCAATTCAATTGGTCCCGGCTTAGTGGCAATCAGTGAACATGGACCCAGTAGCTTTCGGCTTTTATCTTGTTTACCTAAAATGTCTATCTTTAAACAATTTAATTTAGGTAAAACACAAGACCCAATTAGAAAGACTACTGGATCAGTATCATAATCAATGATAAGATCGGCTAGGATAATAAAATATGATCAGATATGATGACAATACGATCATATGATGTGCTAATATTATTATCAAGTATGATAAATAATATAATCAGGCATGATAATCAAGAGCGATCAATAATAATATAATTAATATATCACAATATTAATAAGGAATGATAATAATATGATAAAGTATGATGACAATTTAATCAAGACCAATCAATAATAATACAATCAATAAATGACAATAAGATAATTATTATAAAACTCATAATTAAAATAAAATCAACTAATAAAATAACACTCAATTCTTCTTTTTTTTCTTTTCTATTTCTTTTCATGTTGGCCTATAAAATTCAGTAAATAACTTTCCTCGTCGGAAAATTATAATCGAAGGAAATTACAATCCTTCTTTTCCAGCATGCCAACTAATTGTTTTTTTTTATCCTCTCTCACGTTTCTCTCTCCACCAGCAGCACGTTTTTTTTTATCTTTGCCATAATCCCTTCTCTCTCTCCATTACTTCAACAAAAGTTTGCCTTTCTCTCTCTCTACCTATTATGTGGCCCATTAATTTTTTTATTTAAATTACTGTCCTATTGTCTGACGCAAGCCGAAACGTCTATTGTAATTTTCAACATCAGGAAGGAATTGCACACCACGAAATAAACGCGAAAGCAAAATTTACACATCGCGAAGGAAAAAAATCCCTCTGACGTGTTTACCCTTTTTTTTATCCCTTTTTCTCGGCTTTAGAAAGAATTCAATAAAAATTTCTTTCCATATTTTTATTCTACTTTTTTTTTCTATGCTTTCTCTTATGGTAAATCCAATTCCTATTATTTACTTTCCTCTCTCCTATTCACGAAGTGCCACACCCTTTTTTTTTTTTCTTCCTTCTCTCTCCATATCACCTGCACACACGTTTGTTTATTTTCTTTTCTTTTTCCTCTTTTTTTTCTCCTTACATCACGGCCGATTTCTCTCCTTCAATCTATCTCTCTATTTTTTTTCTCCCGTGTCACGGTCTCTCTCTCAATTATTCTTCTACGCCCGAAAATCTCCTTTTCTCTCACTTCCCTCTCTAGATTTTTCTCCAATTAATTCGCGCAACGAAATCAAAATGAATCATTCAATAAAATAATTGTTGCAATAATAAACATAGGGATTGTTGCAATAATAAACCTACGGATCCCCCCTACATACCTCGTAGCCGTTCGACGTTGAATCATGCCTTGCCATGCCTCTGCCGTCGAACACCAAGAACCCATAGAAAAGAAAACTCTTTTGACGATCGACTCTAAGGATTTATTTATAGGGCTCTTAAATCTTTATCTCCAATTCATCTATAACTTACAATCCTAATCAAATTTAATCTTTTAATTAATCCCTTTTAACAATTTTGATTTATTTTAATAATTAAATAATTCCGAATTTAAATAAATATCCCATAATACACTTTTATCCTTAATTAAACTCCTCCCCTATTTTCCTTTATTTTCGAAATTATTTATTATAATAATATTAATAGTCATTTTTCTCAAAATAAATAATAAAATATTATTTTTCTAACTCTCAAAAATTAGGGTCGTTACACTCTGATTCATATATATATATATACTCCTGATCTCGTCCTCTTCTTCCTTGTTCAACGCTTCCTAACTTTTGTTTTACTCCCACGATAAGATTCCCATCTTTGTTTCCTTCTCTAAAAATATGATCTCTCTCTCTCTCTTCTCGCCTTTCTTCTTTGTTCTCTTGTATGATGAACCAAAAAATCCACCTCGTCCCTGATCCCTCTTGTTCCTGCAATAAAATCTTCTCCTTCCACCTCTTCCAGGAAATATATCCCACAGCGGTTCATGTCTTATTCAACTAAATCACCAACGCTGAGTCATGACATGGAACCGAGAGAGAGAGAGAGAGAGAGAGAGAGAGAGAGAGAGAGAGAGAGAGAGAGAGAGAGAGAGAGAGAGAGAGAGAGAGAGAGAGAGAGAGAGAGAGAGAGAGAGAGAGAGAGAGAGAGAGAGAGTTGAAGGACTGACAGAATTTTTTTTTTCTCGGCACGTTGCTCCTACTCGTGGAAAAAATTTAGATTAATAGATTTGGCTGCTGCATCCTTGTTTTTTTTTTCTTTCGACAAATACAACGAGTACTTAACTAACTCATATAATTAAGATACCAGTTTTGCTAAAATATTATCTTCATTTTGGAACCGAGTGATAAATAATTTATTCTAGTCGCAATTTAAACAACTATGCAGTCTCATTCGTCAGGTACAATTAATACTCGAAAATGACTAAAACTCATAAGCCTCCTTTGTCAATATCTCTCTCCTTTTTTTCATGTGATAGCATACTTGACTAGGCTTTCGACGGAAAAATTTTCTGTATCCATAAAAGTTCGAACTCGAGACGAGAAGTTGCTATCCACTTCACTCCAACCTTCTTATCTATAAGCATAAATCTAATGCGAGAAAATTAAAGATTAAAAATAAAAAAGTAAATATTTTTTATCATGAAATATTGCTCCTGACTTTGTGTATATGTTTCTCGGATCATATCCAATACTTAATTGCATATAAAAGATCGTCAAATTGTTATATATAAAACGAGTTAAGCATGTGATGCATGCGGAACACGCATAAGAAATCAAAAGATTCCAAATTTAATTCTCATATAAAAATTCTTTATGTTTTTTTAATTTCTTAACTAATTACTAGGTGTAAATATATATAGTCTTCATGTAATAAAAGAAAATTACAACACACAATTGTCTCCAAGGCTGGTCATGCGAGTTAACATCCAAATTGGAGACTACATATGTCAAACTAAATCTATTAAACTTATGAAAAAACATGTCTCATACATGTGTACTCAAAAAAGTGAAAGTTACACACTGAAGAATAACACCAAAACAAAATCAACTTTTGTTGCCGACGGCCTCATTACGATCAATCTTTTCGTCTTCTCTTTTCTTTTGAGAAGAGATTTCAGAAAGCCTTTCCGGAAATTGACATGGTCATCTTCTTTGTTTCCTCTGGCGCCGTTATGGTCAGGCGACACCGGCGGCTCCATGAACCACCACGCGACGTCGATGGCGTCCTCATATATGTGCACATTCCCGTCGTCGTCAACTTCAGCATGCCTGAAAGATGGCCACAAGATGATCATACGTTCATATATACATCTTAACTTTAAAAAGTAGAAATGTAACTATTCGAGGTCTAATGATCAAGATGATTTAATAAAATAATTTCACATGGGCAAAACGCGAAGATAGTTATGAATTTATATATAACTGACTCTTCACTTATCAAGACACGTTTTAAATTCGTGCGAACCATAAATCTAAAGCGAACAACATTTTAATTAGACTGAGGGTCTTACAAGAAAAGTTCCAATAGACAAGAACTAATCATCAATCAAATGAGGTTAAGGGATGTTTATGTTATCATGCATGCCTTTGATCTTATGGAGTGATTTCAGCACTTTCTTCTCTAGTCGTTGATCTTATGGAGTGATTTCAGCACTTTCTTCTCGGATCCCTCCCATGTATGCCTTAATTTGAGTAGAGTTGAATAAACCCGAGTTCAAGTCCAGGTCTACCTTGATCCGGACTCGGCCCAGATTTTACCAAGTAATTTTTTTTGGACTCGGTATCGATCCTGATCCCAACTAGTACTGAGTCCGGATCGGACCCGAGAAATTGGGTATAAAACTGGGTCTTTAATTGGGTCGACGACGTTGCGCAAGCCCAGGCGTTCTTGTTCGTGTCCCTTGCCAATGCATGGTCCACATCCGTCGTCTTCTCCAAGGCCCCCCATGGCCGGAGCCATGAGGGACTGCATGGAGAACTTGAGTGACACGGTGTACCAGCTCCAGGAGCTCATGCCTCCATGGGCCTTGGGGAACCTTAGAGGTACTAGGGAGCCGGCTTCATGATCAACAACATCCAGATATGGGTGAGCGTCGCGATCCCCGACGAGAACATGTGCATGCATTAAAAGAAAAACGCTGATGGCCGAACGGTTTTGACCGTCGGTAATCAGCTCAAAAATCGTCGGTAACACAATTACCGACGATTTTTCAGATGGAATCGATCCGTCGGAAAAATACTCATCGCAAATTAATTTGCGATGGTTTAAAAAACCGTCGATAATTGCGACGGTTTTGACTGTCGAAAAATTCCCAACCGTCGAAGCTTTTCGAGGGTTATAACCGCCGAAAAAGTCCAGCGGTTCCAACCGTCGAAAATTTTTTACGGTAGCAACCGTCGAAACTTTCGACGGTCGTCGCAACCGTCGAAACTTTCGACGGTCGTCGCAACCGTCGATCTTTTGGCGGTCGAAACGGTCGCAAAGAATTTTTTAAAAATAAAAAATTAGCGACCAGATCCGTCGCTCGCGGTCGAATCCGGCCGCCAATGGCAGGATCTGGCCAACCGCGGTCGAATATGTTAATATGCGGAGAGGAGGAATTATATATATATATATATATATATAAGGGGAAAAGATGAGATAAAGCGGGAAAAAGAAAAAAAAAGCGGGATAACGAAATTTTAATTACCGACGGCTCCGGCCGTCGGGAACGTAAATATTAATTATTTTTAAAGTTACCGACGATTGCGACTGTCGAAAAAATATTTAGTTATATATAATATTATTTTATCGATGGCCGAAACCGTCGATAATTGTGACAGTTTGGACCGTCGCTAGTTATATTAATAAAATACTCCTCATACGATATTATTATACATTTACCGACGGTTACGACCGTCGAAAATTACGACGGATTTTGCGACGGATGCATATCCATCGGAAATATCGATGTTCCTAATCGTCGAAAAATTTAATAATAATATAATAAATTACATAATTTATTTTTTTTATTTTTGACAATTGTAACCGTCGGAAAATCCGTCGCAATTTGCTACGAAGGGAAATCCGTCGGAAATATCGACGTTCCTAACCGTCGAAAAATAAAATAATAATATAACAAATTACATAATCTATTATTTCCATTTCCGACTATTGTGACCGTCGGAAAATCCATCGAAAATGGAACCGTCACAAAATCCGTCGCAAATTGCGACGGATTTCAAATCGTCGGAAAATGGTAATTTTCTTGTAATGATGGATGGGTTCGTCATCGGAGATGTTCTTTTCTTCTTCAGGAGGGAAGGAAAATAGGCGTGCTTTGCTAGTGAGGTTGGGTGACTCGAATGGCTGCAACGTTCGAACAGACGACGATTCGAATGAGCGTGACTCGTCCGAGCGGCAAGATCGGCGACTTGTCCGAGCTATGAGACCATCGACTTGTCTGAGCAGGGAGATTGTCGAACAAATGGCGAGATTGACGGTGACATCAAATGAACGAAGAGGTCGGAGGGGTGGTGCTTCGAAGGTTGGGCGTTCGTCGGAAACAGGAAGCGCCTGAACGGGGATGTCAAGAGCATGGTGAGGAGCCAGTGACCACAGCCAACGCGGGCATCTGCTACTGCTCTAGGTTTCTTCGCAGGCCCGAGCATATATTTAGGTTAATAGGTTTTAGATTTCATATAAAATATATTATAAAAATATATATTACATAGGTCGAGTTTCTAAACTAAATATGTTCCTGGCTCATAACCCATCGAGTAATCTGGTTACCGGACCCAAACCGGGTCCGGATCCTACTCAGGCCAGGTATTCTTCCCGACTGCCCAGGTCGTTGCGGTCCAGGTCGACCGAGTCGATCTGAACCGTGCTCAGCCCTAAATTTGAGGACGTAGGTCTACATGCATGCAGGTGACAAGAGACATTGCGTATGTAGAGAAAGAAATATACACATGCTCTAGTAAAATAACAGGATTAAACCGAATCAATCCGTTTATTTTTCAAAAAAGTAAAAAATGCGAAAATAATAAAAATAAATAGAAAATTAAGTATATTATAGTATTAATGGTGGAGAATAGGAAGAGGAGAAAATAAGGAATTAGATTTGATAGAAGGAGATAAATAAGGGATTAAATTTTATAGAATGAATGTAAACAAAAGGATATTAGTAATAAGGAAATTAAATTTGAATTTGAAAATAAAAGATATAGAAGGTAATAATCCCTTGATTTGAATTCTCTCGAAAGTTTTTTTATCTGGATTCTACTCCTTGAATGAAGAATTCTTGCATATCTTTGTTCTTTGATTCTATTCGTTTCTGCTTGGATTCTGGTTATATGGTGAGTTTGTCAAATTATGCTCGATCTGCTTCAGTTCTTGCATTGGATTATACACATCCATTGTACTTGCATCCTTAGACATTCTTGGTCTTGTTCTTGTACCTATTCGACTAAATGGATCTGAGAACTATTCAATGTGGAATCGAGCTTTTTCAAATGCGTTGTCGACAAAGAATAAATTGGGTTTTATAGATGGATAATCAGTTTGATCCAGATCTACAATTTTAGTGGAACAAGTGCAATGCACTCGTGAATTCTTGGATTTTGTCAACTGTTGCAAAAGGTCTTGTAGGGAGTATAGCCTATATATCAAATGTAGCTGAGATATGGAAAGATCTTAGGGAACATTTTGATTCAATTAGTGCTTCAAGGACATATCATTTGCATAGAGAGATTGAGACATTGACTCAGGGTTCTTTGAGAATTACTAAATATCATACTAGATTGAAACTACTCTGGAAGAGTTGTTTACCTCGATTCCGTCTTTGGGAATTGAAAGTCCTAGTAATGTGATTTATTTTCACCAGCTGAAGGTCTTTCAATTTCTCATGGGTTTAAATGAATCTTATTCTGTTGTAAGATCTTAAATTATTTTAATGAGGTCTTTACCAGATGAAAATCAAGTATATGCAATGATTCTAAAGGAAGAGCAGCAAAAGAAGAATAGTCTATACATTATGAATCACAGCATGATAAGTTCTATTATTGGTATTCAAGAAGCCAATGCAGTTTTTCGAAGTTCAGGACAATCACAAACAACAAGAGGGAAGAAAAATAAGAATCTTGTGTGCGATCATTGTCACAAAGTGGGACATATTAAAGCCCAATGTTATCGTATAATTAACTATCCTTCTAGTTTCAAATTCACAAGAAATAATAATCAAGTCAATGCAAATGCGATTCAAACAAAAATTCAGAATATGTCAATTGAAAATTCTCAAGAAATATTAGTTCCTATGTAGAGAGAACTGTAGCAGATATTCAAATTCCTAAAATTATTGGAGAATGATATCAATCATAATTTAGATTCACATGACGCTATAGCCAATATGGAAAGTAATGTGATGTTTCAGTTTACTTCTTCAAAAGTGAAATGGATAATTGACTCAGGGGCATCAAACCACATGGTGTCTGATATTGGGTGTTTTTCTAAATTACAAAAGCTGGTTCATGCAAGCAAGTGAAATTACCTAATGGTAACATTTCTCAAATCACTCATGTTAGTACATGTCCAATGAATTGCTCATGTGAAATTCAGAACAACACTTGAGTGAAGTGTCATATGTTCCTGACTTACGGTACAACTTGTTATCAATATCAAAATTATCGCATGAACTTTTCTGACTAGTTAGCTTCTATCCTGATTTTTGTACATTTTAGGATCTCTACAATTGAATGGTGAAGGGGATTGATAGGAAGCAACATGGATTATATTTTTTGTTGGAAGGAGCAGACTTGTCAAATTTCAAGCAGAGCTTTTCTAGTCATGTAAATAATGTGACCGATGATTTGAATAATCAGTTTGTACTTTGACATTGCCACTTGGAACATGTTCCTTTTGACAAAATCAAGGACATTGATTCTATTAATTTCAATGGCTTAATTCGCAATTCTCATTGTACTATTTGTCATCTTTCTTGGCAAACCATATTACCATTTCAATTAAGTAGTTCAACTTCTCTATTTGCTTTTGACTTAATACACATGGATGTTTGGGGTCATGTCATTAACCTAAACATGATGGTTATCATTTTTTTTCTCATAGTAGTTGTCTCATGACTTGGATTTTCTTATTCAGATTTAAGAGTGAAGCTAGTATGTACTTAAAAAAATTTGTTAATATGGTTGAAAACCAATTCCAAAAAAGAGTCAAAGTTGTTAGAACAAACAATGAAACTGATTCATCAATAATAATTGCAAAATATTTTTCTCTAGCAAGGGTATACACCACAACAAAACCATTGTGCGTTTATACACCACAACAAAACCATTGTGGAGTGAAAACACTGATATATTCTTGAAGTGGCACGTTCTCTAAGATTTTAGAGTTCAATTCCTATATACTTCTGGGGAGATTGCATTCTCACTTCAATTCATATTATCAACAATCTTTCTTTTTCATACAACATCAAAGTCCTCATTAAGTTCTCTTTGGTAGCAAGCCGAACTTGCATTATTTTAAAGTCTTCGGTTGTTTGTGCTATGTTTCAACTCTCAATGTTAATGACTATTTTTTTCCTCGAGCTTCTCCTTCAATCTTCTGGGTTATTCCACTACTCAAAAAGGATAACGGGTTATGGATTTGAAAACCAGAAAGTTTTCAGTCAACAAAGATGTTTGCTTGAAGACATTTTCTCCTATTCTCATCCTTCTGATTACTCAATTATGGATTCTAATAGACTTCAATTTCTCCTTTGAATTCCAATGGGTATGATTATCCTTTTATGCCTGCTTCATCTACTTATAGTGGATATCCCTACCACCGATGATAATTATGTACTCATTCCACCTGCTCCATCAACTATTTCTGAGGTTGTTTCAATTGCTCCTACACGACCTCGTAGGCATAGTAAGGCTCCAAATTGGTTAAATGACTATATAGGCAATACAACCTCAACTGGGTGTTCTCCCTCTGCGCCTCGACATCCAATTTCAAATCACATTTTTTTATAGTCATTTGCCTTCATCTTATCATGCATTTCTAGTCTGTCTTAATGCTATTCAGGAGCTTGCTTCTTTTTCAGAGGCGTCCAAGGATCCAAATTGGATTGTTGCCATGCAACTTGAGATGGAAGTTTTGCCAGCAAATCATACATGGGAGATTGTTGGTCTTCCTATTGGTAAGAATGATATCGATTGTAAATGGGTGTATAAGATTAAAGTGAATGCTTTGGGTCAAGTTGAATGTTATAAGGCACAATTAGTTGTGAAGAGTTTCACTCAGCTAGAATGTATTGACTACAAGGAGACTTTTTCTCCTGTTGCGAAAATGAAAACTATCATATGTTTATTATCAGTGGCTGCACAACGTTCTTGACCTCTTTTCATCTTGGCATCAATAAGGCGTTCCTTAACGATGATCTATTTGAAGAATTTATATGCAGCTTCCTCTTGGTTTTTGCAGTCCGGGGGAGCGTCGTTCATATATGAAAGTGTGTTGACTACAAAAGTCTATCTACGGACTGAAGCAAGCTTCACGCCAGTGGAATCTCAAATTAACTGAAGTGTTAGTGTCAGCTGGATTTCAACAGAGTCGATTAAATTACTCAATGTTCACAATGCGACGACAGGAAAACATTGCCATACTTTTAGTATATGCAGATGATATAATCATAACAGACAATAGTGAGCAGTTGATTCATCATGCAAGAGAGGCTCTTTTCTCAAACTTTAAACTCAAGGATCTTAGCCCACTTAAGTTTTTCTTGGACTAGAGATGTTGAAATCATACAAGGGCGTTACTCTTAATCAACGCAAGTATGCGTTAGATATTATTGCGGATGTTGGTGTTTTAGTTGGTAAAGTTGACGAAGTTCCTTTAGAGCATAACTTTAGGCTTACATTAGTCAAATTTGACAAGCAAGTGGGGCAGAACTCTTCATCTACAGATGAAATATTGTTTGATGCGGGTGTTTATCAACAGCTTATCGACTCTATCTTACAATCACAAGACCAGATATCACTTTCTCCGTGGAACATCTCAATCAATTCATGCATCAGCGGAAGGCATCCATCCCATATGGATGCTGCTCTTCGTGTAGTTAAATATCTGAAGTGTGCTTCCGGCAAAGGAATTTTCTTTCCATCTACATGTAGTTACCAGTTGCAGGGTTTTTGTGATGCAGACTGGACGAGCATGCATTGATACAAGGAGATCAGTGACAAGTTATTGTGTAAAGCTTGGTGATGCACTCATCTATTGAAAATATAAAAAGTAGTCAACTGTGTCTCGATCATTAGTTGAATCAGAGTACTGATCAAGATTGCTTGTGACAAAGCAACCTTGCACATAGTTAACAATTCGATCTTTCATGAGCACACGAAACATATAAAAGTGAACTGTCATTTTGTAAGGGAGAAGGTGATTCAGAAGCTTGTGGCATCGTTTTATCTTCCTTCAACATATCAGCTAGTCGATGTATTCACTAAAGTACTTAGCATCAAACAACACAAGTATCTTGTATCCAACTAAGCATGATAGACATTTATCATAGCTAGTTTTCTTTGGAGTGTTGAGTAGTATAATGTGATATAATGTATGTAACTTTCTACGATTACATAAAACTATTACAATTAGATAAGTTACAACTGTAGCTTCTAGACATTTCCGACTACTAGTGTACATATGCAGAGTATAAATATATGAAAAGTTGTGACTCTTGAGTTATGATGGAGTCATATTTTGACCCACCCAAACTATTTCTTCTCTCATCTTTCTATAGTGCTCTTCTATCTCTCAACACAATTGACCCTAACTCAATTATTTAAATTTCCCATATAATATTAAAAGAAAAAATAAGTAGGCTTAACAATTTATTTTAACTACCTGGACATAGCAACATATGTTAATAAAAAAATATTTAATATGATTTATATTTTATGCTAATTTGATGTTACATCACGAAACATTTTTAAATGACATTCTTATTCTATTTTTTGTTATCATTGGTTAATAAAGTAATCAAATTCAAATTCCTGACACAAGGAGCAAGTTTGCGACGAGACGTCATAAGAATAATATTGAAAAGAAAATTCTGACAATATATTGAAAAGGAAATTATCAAAGGACGTAAAAACATAAATAAAAATATTAAATAAGAAAAAAATAAAAAAAGTAATTTAAGATAAAAACATATTAATGCAATGTTTATCATAATTAAGTAATAAATGGAAGAATCGAACTTATTAACATTTATATGTTGACTCTTTCTATTTACCATTGTTAAAATTTAAATAAATTATATTATGTTATATTAATATTTTTTGTTATTAATATGTTATTGATATGTTATATCTTTAAAATTTTTATAAATAATACTATTTTTTTAAAAAGTATTTAATTTTTTCATCGGACCGATCCAAACATTGCATTAAGTGGAAGAGTTGTGAAATACTGATGCATGGTTTGAACTTTGGAGGGTCACAAAGCCTTCTAGAATTTGCTGCACCAAAAAATGAGCATGAGCTCTCTTCTGATTTCTCAGCTCCTTGTATTTATTCTTTGTATTTGTTTTTCCATTCACAACCGACTTATCACATGCTCCAATTCAATTTCATGCCTGAGATGTTACATGGAAGCATTTATTATATGAGATTATATGGAATTATTTGTTATAATAAGATTATAAATTATTTGCAAAGTCAATGAGATATGCTGGTTTTTCCTTCTTCTGCTTATGTTCTAATTGTGTTTTTTCAACATACCAATCAAAAATTCCTTCCCAAATGAATAATTGAGGTTAGATTTGAAGAAAAAAATTATTAGGCTCAAAATCACAAACCAACTTTTTTGAAAATTAATTTATCCCAAAGAATCATTTTGAAAAGGGTTTAAGGGGTGTTCACCCCATTAAACACCCCCCTATCGGCTTGATTGTCGGATGTGTCACGAACGGTCCGATGCGATGCGCATGATTCATGGGTGGTCCACCATTTAAAGACGTTGGTTCATCGTTGAACATTGCCGATGTCGGTCTCTTCGCGCACCGCCAGCCTCCTCACGCCAGCCTCCTCATGCGACCTCCTCTGGCCTCTTTGCACGACCTCCTTTGGCCTCCTCATGCACCGACCACCTCGCACTGTCGTTGTCGGGCTCCTCGCGCACAACCAATGTCGACCTCCTCACGCACTAACGTGCCAACCTTCTCCATCGAGCCCCTTCACGTCTAGCGCACACAATGACGATCGGCGACGCCATACTGCAAGGAGGTCACCGACATACATGGACAATCTCGATAACGTAGAGGGAGGTCGATCGCGACCAGAGGTTAGATCAAGGAGGTCGGCGACGACTGGGTCTCGATTCGAAACCCTCACTAACCTAAAGCCGGCCACCGTGTGTGCTGAATCACTGCGCATGTTCTGAACCGGGCGTGAACAATGTATAAAAAGAGGAGATGTGCAAGCCATCGATCTGCCATCCAATGGATCAGATTAGGGAGAGCGTCCACCCCATTACCCTTCTGAAAAATATAAATAAGAAGAATTTGATTTGCTATTGAGCGTCGAAAGATCAACATCCCTGGAGAGTTGAGATTACTAATTCTCTTCTCGTAATTCTCGACTCATTCTGTTTATTTACTAAGTAAATTTTTTTAATTAGTTTTGAAAAACTATTTTATTATGCATGATAGAAATAGAGTATGCCAAGTTATACAGCTCCCATGCAAAAAAAAAAAAAAATTTGTTACGTATACACATGTACATATTTACGTATGCAAAAATGCATTACACATTTTGCATGCTATGCGCGTATCAAACCGGTTTTTTATCCATTTTTTGTGAATATTTTTCTTTCATGATAATTTATAATATCACCTATATGGGCGGCATATATATATATATATATATATATATATATATATATATATATATCATACATCTAATAACAATGCATTTTTTAAAGTCACAAATGACACGACATAATTAACTGTTAAAGTATATATACTTATCTAAACGTAATAAAAAATTAATTGTTCAATTTCATGCAAATCAAAAAGTTTTTTATGGGTCAAATTAAGGCAGCTGGACTCATTGAACGATGACTAAATATGCAATCGAATTGGTCGCCGATTAAAAAAATCACTCATTCGCTTGGTCTCTTCTCATAGTTAATTTATTTCATCGCAAAGGAGGCAAAAAAATCTAATACAAGGAATATAATATATATATATATATATATATATATATATATAATTTTCTCTTGCATCACATCCTCATTCAGGTTCATTTGACTTCCTCATTTATGATTAATAAAACATTTTGCTTATAAGGCATCTGCGTAATAATAAAGAAACTAAAAATGATTACTTCAGGCATCACTGCCACATTTAATTATCTACCCAAACGGAATGGAACAAAAAAATGCAAACAGAAAACTCAGGTTTTTAATTACTGATCAAAAGTTCAAATTTCAGTACAATTTTTTCTAAAAAAATTAATTAGACAAATGACTTTATTTTGCAACAAAAAAACTCTTTTAAATTCTAATCAGGAAAAAAACAAATATCATGTTATAATGTTATTTATGCCATCTTTTAATCACTTAACTTGGTATTTTGTTGATCTTCGCACATTATTGCTAATTTTGATTTTATTGCTATTTTTCTTTCTCCTCCTCCTCTCCACCACTTCCAAAGTTCCTACCTTTACTTTTCCTCTTTCTCTCTCTCTCTCTTGTTCCCTCTGTTTCCGGAAAAAAAAAACTCTCCTTGTTGTAAATCTGCCAAAAAATTCCAATCTTTTGCACAAATTTCCCTTCGGTTCTTCCAAACCATGGCAAAATATCCGATTTTGTAAGTTTGATTCTTGGTGCTCTCCTGAAAGGAGGTTGATAAAGCAGCCATTTTTTGAGCTCTAGACAGCTCGGGTTTTGTTGTTTCATAATTTTTATTTTTGCCCTGCTCGCTGAAAAGTTCCTCCTTTTTTTTGGATTTCTCTCGTCCCAACCGTGATCTGATTTCTCTCGATTACATCGTAAACGGTTGCATAGTTTTTGTTATTTTTTCCCCACTGCATAAAATTTGGTTTCGCCCGACGCTTCAGTTTCGATCTCCCCTGGCCACCTCATTTCTTCAAAGAACTTTGAATTTTAGGAGTTTCCAATCCTTTTTCTTCATTAGAGAGTCGTGAAATGGCTCGAGAAAGCTGCAACCTTGACAAGGACGAGGCCGAGATCCTGACGCCTTCATCTCCCTCCCCTGCTTCGCCGGTTCCATCATCATCAACATCTCCTTCTCTGTGTCTGAAACCCTGCGAGGAATCGACAATTCAAAGGCATGACCGGGCGGCGATTCCGCTCACAGAGGCAGTTACCACACTGTCGCCGAAGCCGAAAACGAAGCTGAAAGCGAACACCGTGTCATCTGTGCGGGTTAGATTCAGAAATAGGTGCTCGACCTGCCAGAAGAACGTGGGTCTAACCGGATTCCGGTGCCGATGTGGGGACCTGTTCTGCGGCAGCCACCGGTACTCAGAATTCCACGACTGCTCTTTCGACTACAAAACTCTTGGCAGGGAAGAGATTGCCAAGGCCAACCCTCTGATCAGGGCTGCCAAGATCATCAAGATCTAAGGTATAAAAGCTCACCTTTTATCGTTCTTCTTGTCGTTTGTCTATGTTCCTATTTCAACATGGTTTTAATTCTCCAATGGAGAGAATTTTCCCAAGCAACTGAGTTTGCTTATAGTTGTTTGCTGCAATGATATGGCAGTTCAAGGTGTGTTCTCGTGCCATTGGTACACCTTCAATCCGTACATCTGCAGATACAAATTTAAATTTTCTTTCCATTATCGAACAGTAATGTCTGCATGGGTTTGGCTTGTCCATAATTCTTGTTGCTGGTTGAAATTTCATGCAGAAATTGTTGTCATTTTAGTTTTTTGTAGCATTCTGATTGTGTTGGGGGTGGATTTATCTTGATTATGTTTCCAACTATGATAACACGACAATTCAGTTGCATATCCATGTTTATAGTGGAAGAATGCTCCACTAAATTGTTCTTGTATATTGCAAAAGTTTCTTTGAACATGTAGGTTTTGTTCTGATATGACCTGTTGAAGTTTGAAGTTTTTTGAAGCAAAAAAAGGCATATTTGTGAATTACAATGATATCATACTATAGAAAAATTGCACTAGTAAGCTTATTTTAGACGGCCAATGAAAGCAGCTTTGAATGGTTGTATGTGGCTTCAACTTTTCTCGTAGATTGGAAAGTTTTCCAGTTTAAGTGTAGCTTAAGTTCATCGTTTGGAATAAGTATGTGTTACATCCTCAGTATAAACTTAAGCATCCTTTGCAGTTCTTAAGTAACAAAACTCTGCAATTCAAGATTTTCTCTTGTTTTCTGCATCCTTTGTAGTTCGTATATGGATCCGAAATACATTGCAGTGAACAATATCAGCAGGCATCCCAGTGAATCATGGCCTTTGCACATCTTTTGGCCCCTAGTAGTAAGAGATATAGTAATCAAAGAAAATGTCCCAATGCATCCAGCTAAAAATATCATTTATATATTTTGAGAAAACTTCTGGACTGCCGCCAAAGTTGATGACTAGTAGACCCAATGTCCGATGCTACTTCAGAAACTTCGATGAAATCATGATGCATGAGCTGATTGAAATTCTCTTGCCGTTCTGTTTCTCGTGCATTTGTACAGTAATTTACATGCTGAAAACAGTAATTTGACATGAATTGTTTAGCATGATTAATAGTTCTGTTGAAATAGTTTCTAAATAGTGCTTCCTAAATCAGGATGATACATCTACTACTATTACTAAAAGCAGTGATTTTTGCTTGTCTAAAACTTTAGACATGAAGAAGTAGCTTGACAAATGCTCTATGCAACTGACAAACTTATCAATATAATCAAAAGGCAAAACTGCGGCCCCAACGGGTGGATGGGAGGCCTGTGATTCATTACACTTACATGTCCTCTTCACCTTTGAAGATGCTCACAACTTCTTATATTTTAGCAATTTGATCTTCATTGTCTGGGTGGTTGGCCCATCCTTCCCTTTTATGAGGAGGATAATAGTTTACTGATCTGCACTGAGCTCATAATTCATATGGTCAATGTGATGCAGGTAGGGTGGCCCTGAAGTGTGTTGAAGGCCAGCCTGGGAGAGAGAGACTACTATGTGGACTCCATTCTCTCAGATGTCATAAACAAAGGACTATCTGAAAGTTGCCACTTGACCCCAAGAGATTGTTGTTGCCTCTTTTGTATGTAGTCCAATTTGGAGGCTGTTTTAGGTCCAGAACGGTGGTGGTCTCACAGAGTCACAGGATCCGGGGGAAGCTTTATATATGAATGTGGATGTTATCCATTCATCTTTCATCATCTCTCTTGCATGGCTTCAATCCAAACTCTATTGTTTCCTCTCTCTCTCTCTCTCTCTCTCGCTGAAATTTATGGAGTATGTGCTTGGAGGGAACTTTACTCCACTGTATAACTATTCACCATTGGGAGAATGCATTAATTATTTATCTGATCAAAGTTCCACTGATACGAACCAGAACTATATGCATTAATTAGTTCGGGTGCGATGAAAGCATCGAGCTCCCATTTATTGGATCCATGTAATCTTATATCTCTTAAATATCATTAAACACAATTTAAAATGAGTATTTCTTAGAGCAACTTTTTTTTTCATCACAAAGGAGGTCAACAGATATATTTAAAAAACACATAATTTCATCGGTTCCATTTTTTTTTCTAATTTTCTTCATAAAGAAGGAAAAGATCATGAATATCGTGTGCTTTTGCTTTGCCGAGTTTCTTACCTTTCTTTTATTTTTGATTAAATTGATTATTTCAAAAATTGTTTGACACTGTTATAATTTTAAGGCGCATATTAACGAATAATGGGTGGATAAAGTGAAGAATAACTAGAAAATGAAACATAATATAATTTTTTAAAAAATAAATTAAAATAGTATATTATGATATATTTACTTATATAAGTTTCTAAGGAGAGAGATTACTGGTTAGTCTAAATAATTTATATTTCAATTTGTAATTATCATTTTTAACATTGATTAAATATATTGAAATAATATTTTTTTAATTTTTTAATCAAAATATTTCTTTAATTTTGTATTCCTCTCCATGGTGCGGATCAATTATAATAGTATTATTAAAAAGAGGATGGCAAGCAAAAAAAATATTATTTTAATTTAATAATGCAGATTATTTCTGTTTTGAATTATTAAATTAAAATATTATTGATCTAAAAGTTCGTTAATTTAACTCTTCGGAATGTATTTGAATTGAGTGAAAAATAATGGTGATATTTAAAAAAGTTAATGTGATAGATTTATTTTAATTGGTATTTAAATAAAATGTATAAATGAACATATGAAATAGTAATGGTAATAATTAAATAAATATTGACTATAGATTAAATTGTTAAAAATATATTATTAAAATATAATAAATTATATTTAATAAAAAAAATATTTTATGACATGATAAATAATATTTCAATTAATGTTTTATAATATATATATTATATACAATATATAAAGTATTTTGTGCGAGGAGAAAATAAAAGAGGAACATTTTATTTGAAAAAAAGAAGAAACGTGACGTCCATAAAAGAAAGAAAATCTCTAATGCCACTCCTTATGATCTTGGTGACACTCATGATTATTAAAATCGGATCGGACTGGTCGATTCAATTATGAACCGACTGCTGGTTCGGTCTGAATTAATTTAAAAAATGAAATTGAAGTTGAACCGCACTAAATCGAAAAACCTGATTCAACATTTAAAATGAAAAAATTAGAAAATAAAAGTAAAAATAGGAAATAAAAAGTTAGAAATGAAGGTAAAAAATGAGAAAGTATTTGAATTAAGAATTGGTAAACATTAAAAAGGATATAAATGTGGGAAATCAATATGGGAGATAAATTAATGGAAATAAAAAAGAAATGTATTAAAATGAAAATAAAGAAGAAAATAAAAGGAAGTAAGTGTGATGTATGGAAAATTAAATTAATTTATTATCATCACAAAAATAGTATCAAAAAATAAAATAAAATAATTAATATAGTATATCAATAATAATAACTTAAAGTTTTTATGAATATTTAAAATTTTGATATTTTTTATCATAAAAAAGTAAATAAATATGGGAATTAATGGGGAGAGAGGAATTAATGGAAATAGAAAAATAAAATATTAAAATGAAAGTAAAGAAAAAAAAATAAACATGATAGTGATATAAGTCAAAATTAATTAATATATTATCACCCTAAAATAGTATTGAAGAATAAAATAAAATAATTAATATACTATATTAATAATAAAAAATCAAACTCTTTTTATGAATATTAATATTTAATTAAATATTTGTTTATTATATTTTAGATGAGTGGCGGATCCAATTTTAATAACATTGATGCCCTTCAGAAGTAATACAAAAGGAAGCTCTAATGCCACTCTCAGAATTAACGGACCGAATTAAAAAAAAAAGAAGCATATATTTGTCTTACCAAGAAAATAATTCTCAAAGTGCGCATTATTACTCTCTTAAAATAAAACTATATTATCCAATATAAACATATAAAAAATAAAGTAAGCACCATTCATGATTTAACAGAGTGAAAAAAAAAATCCTGAGAAGTTTATAAAAATTCTATAAAACTAAAAGTATTATATTTTATATTGGTTTTACATTTTAAATGTCTTATAGGGCATGTTTGGCTGGAGAAACATGTTGGAATGGGAGTTGATTTCAGCCTTTGTTCCCGATTCTGAGGAGGAACCAAACCTTTTTTTTCTTTGAAATGAAACGAGGGTCACATAATCCTAATTCCAATTTTTTAATTGAACCAAGTGGTGGTTCCATTTTTTTACATTTTTTATTTGAACTTTTTTTCTTTTCTATTTTTTTCTTTTTCCATTTTCTCCTTTTTCCCTTTCTTATATAAAATAATTTATTTATTATATATAAAATATTTATAATAGCTATTTTTAATTTAAAACTAAAAAAATTAATCTCTTACATCTAGTTTTTCCTATAATATTAATTTCTTGTTTCATTATCATTTCATTCAAATGCATTTGAAACTAATCTATTAATTAAATTATTCATAAAAAATTTAGGAAAAATTACGGTTCTATTTCAAAATGCCGACCAAAAAATCATAGAATTAACATTAATTTATAATAAACATGTATTAAAAAAATATGTAATCTATAAATGATACATATAAGTAGATAATATTTATAAAATAAAATGTTAATATTATGAATGAGAGCTGTATGGATCCCATGATTTATTAATGAAACAACAAATTGTCCTTATGTTTTTTATTTTTTTCAATTAAAACAATCTTATCATACTTTTTGGATATTTTTTATTCATGTGTTTACATAAGTTTTATGTTAATAGAATAAATTTATCTGCAGACAAAAAAGAATATGAAAAATACTATATTTTTATGTAAATTTATATTTTTTGTCTCCACAGTTTCCAATGGCTTAAATCTTTATAATTTATAATAACTTAATTTATAAGTTTAATGGTGACAGTATAACATGTCTATTCATCATTATTGCCTTCATAATAAATGTTGAATCTATTAATTGATAAGTTTTTTTCCATACCGTCCGTCATGAATTAAATATTGATGAAAGAAGGATAACAATTGTTTTTTTCTTAATTTGAATAAAATTAAACGAGTTCAATTTCTCTCATTCCTTATTATCTTAAAAAAGACATAAAATTTATATCAAGTTGAACAAATGTTTAGTTTTTTATGTTTTTCCTTATTCCCTAAAATTTGAAATAGTATTTTTTTCATATTTAAAATTTAATGAAGTTTTTTTATTTTATTTAATATTAAAATAATAAAAGAAAATTTTTGAAGATTTAAACTGGAACATGTTGAAGATTTAAATAATAAAAGAAAAAATTTCACGGAGTTTTTATTTTAGAAAATGAATTGAATACTTTTTATGGATAAGAATAATAAACATATTGTCTTCTTCTTGCAGGTCATCGAGCTCACTTTTTTCTATGGTCAAAATGATCTGATCCATTATTAATTTAAAGGATTGACATATTTTTTTGCTGCGTCTCAAAATGAAATCGTACTTCTTCTTAAGTTGTTCGTGAATAGTTGAATTGATATATTAGTTCGTGGTGTATTTATGTAGAGTGAAATTTAATGATGAGAATTGTTGTAGTTGATGTGATAAAAAAATGTATGCAATTAATTAATTTCAATGTGTTTAAACTAAAAAATGGTATTATAAATATAAAATATAATATGATTAAAAATAAAAAGTATAAATTAAAATTTTACGTGGAAAGTTTTTTTGTTAGAAATATATTATTTAAATACAAAAAATCATTCTTAAGATAAATTATATTTTATAAAATATTAAATTTCATAAAATAAAATGACAAGCAATAAATAATATTATATATTAATCCTTTATTATAAATATTTTTATATTTAAATAATAATTTATTTTATAAGAAAAATGTGTGATGGAAAGAAAATAAGAAAAGAAAAGAAAAAAAGGAAAATGAAATTAGCAAAAAAAGTCACCTGAGTAAAAAAAAAGTCTGCTACAAGATGGAACCGAAGTGCTTGAACTAAGATTATGCACCCCTGTCACATGTGGAGAACTAAGCCTAATTTCTCAAATGAAAAAAGGTTCCCTTAAAAGAAATTGACTTAAACAAAAAGGTTGTGCCCAAATAGTACGTAACTTTTACTCTTTTAAAATGTGTTTGGACGGAGAATTTAGAAGCGACGTATTAGATTTAATTAAAATGAACAAATTTAAAAGTCTACATTTTGAATTTATTTTTTATTAATTTAATTACGGATAAGTTAATGTTCTTAAATTTGATTAAAATTTTTAAATCAGCAATTTTGGAAGGGGTTAAAAACAATTATTCTCATTTTACTCTTATCTTTCTCAACCAAATAAAAAAAATTAAAAAAAATAATAAAAACATTTACTAAACTTAAAATCTTTTCTCACTCATACCAAATAAAAAAAAATTAAATTAACTCAAGCCATTCCATTCATTTTTATTCAAAGATGATTTAATTAAACACTCCCCACACTCAATCACCTTTTACTACACCATCTTAATTCTACCTTTTTAAACTAAATTATCAAACAAGCCCTTAATTTGTATTTCGAGTTTTAATTTTCATTTCATTGAATATTATATTTATCGCTTGACCAAATGGATGAAGGCAAAGGCAAACGCTCCCAATTATTATTTAATGGATTATTTTTATAAATCTCTTTTAAATTATCATAATTTTTGCATTTAACTTCAAAGAACTTATTTTTTATTCTTAAATTATTATAATTTTTTCATTTTCTTCCGTCCACTTTTATTATATTTTTTGTTACATTTATTTTTTTATTTATGAAAAGATTAAATTTCTCTTTGTTACATATAAATATAAAAAATAAAAAAGAACAATATTCCACTACTCGACGAAAGTATTAATATTCGACTGCGGATAGTCAAATATTTTTTTAATTTTTTAGATAATTTAGACTTTTCATAAATAAAAAAAGTAAATGTGTGAAAAAATTATGATAATTTAAGAATAAAAAAATTTATAATTTAATATTAGATGCGAAAAATTATATTTATGAAAATAATCCATAACTAATCCACGGCCACTAAACGGACACTCAACGCTTGTGATCCGACGCGGGACCCGCTTTAGAAAACATCAAACATCAGTGGTCCATTTTCATATCTGGAGGTCATCGTGTGGACTAGGAGGAGCGTGCTGGATTGAATCACACGCGTTAAAGTATACAAAAGTGGTAGGTTTTAGATGTCGTTAATAATTAGTACCAGAGAGAGAGAGAGAGAGAGGAGTCCAGTTCTTGTAACGCGCCGTCCACCGCCGCCACATCGCCGGAATCCGAGACTGCGCGTGAGGGAATGGCTCAACGCAGGCTCTCTGTTCTCCTCTCCCACCTCCCGAAAGCTGACCCCTCTTGTCCCCCTCCTGGGCCTCGATTACCCGGCGTCGCCGCTGCGCCTTGTTCCTCCGCTGCCGGAGGCGGCGGCTGCGTGGATGGTCACGGAGATGGAGGGGATAGGGACTGCGTCTTTTGCAGGATAATACGCGGCGTTTCGCCGGCGTTCAAGGTAATGATCGAAGTTGGAGCACGTTGTCATGGATTCGAAGAAGCGCATCCGAAGTTTGGTGAAAAGTCTATTCGTTTATGGAAGTTTGTAAGGAAAAAGAAAATTAGTTTGCTTGATGCAATTTTGCGATTTCTGGTTTAAAAAGGTCTTTTGCTAGTATTTTCTGCAAAAACCCTGATTTCACAGTCATGAAATGCCTTTTTCTTTGACTAGCTTAATGTAGTAATAAAATGTTATGTTTCAGATATCACTGTTTAGTTGATGCATATGAGCTTAAGAGGACAAAGCTAATTTTGTCTTTACTATTGAATATGAGAGGGAAAAAAGGTTATGTTCGCATCATCGAAATTTGATTGTGTTATTTCAAAATACAACTGTTGGCGTGTAGGATCTTGGTATTGGTGTAACACAATAATTCTGGATTTAATCTGAAGGTGTTCAATAAAAGTTATGCAGCATGAAACTCGCATGATAAATTTTTCCAAGCATGATATTGATACTGTCATATTATTTCTTTTGCAGCTTTACGAAGATGATGTATGTCTATGCATTTTAGATTCACACCCAATATCTTTTGGGTAAGGTACTTGTATCATCATGTGATTACAATTTCCTACGTTTACTAAGATTTAAGGTGCTCTTTCTTGAATCAGACCTGAATTATTATGCTAACATCATCTGAATATCTCAAATAATGTGTTGTAAGAAAAGCTATCATGTTCTTTGACAATTAATGAACATTTAAGTCGTCATTCGACTTATTAATTTTTTAGTTTGAAGAAAATAAAATCAACTCTCATTCATTTTTGAGAAAATATGTCATGGTATAAGTCGGTTTATTCATTTCATAGGCCCTTGCATAGTGGTCGGATATTCAGATTTTCTTTGTTCTCTTTTAAATTGCTAATGTTAATATGCCAGTTTGTTGACACTTTACTTTTGAAGTTATTTTTCACCATGCTGTATTTCAAAATTAAGATTTCACTTTCCAGTGTCCACATGGTTTCATCCTGCTTTCTTTTGTAGGCATTCCCTCGTTATTCCCAAGCCACATTTCCCTTCGTTTGCTGCAACTCCTCCTTCTGTAAGTATATTTCCTTGTCAAATTTGAACAGAAAATTAAGTAGCAATATGCCCAAAAATAAATTAAGTACCAATAAACAATATGATTTTACATATTGGCCGAAAGTTGTTGATTCCTCCAATTTTGTAAAGGCCATATGCTTCCTCTTTTTCCAAACACTTAAAGTTATGAAATTATATCTGCATATTCTCTAACACTGATCATTACCTTTTTTAGAAGACTCGAGGAATCTTCTTGTTCTTTCCTTTGCTTGTCTTGCATTTCTTTTTTTTTCTTGCAGTAACAGTAATGAGAAATCTATTTTTTCACAACATTTAATAGTGATTAATTCATTGTACTTGATTGTTCTTCATATTGCCTATGAAATCTTTAAAGTGCTACATCATGAAATCTGTTGCCGATTTAATCAATTAAATCGAGAACTTGTGCTTTCATATTTTTTGCTGCAACTCCTCAACAAAAAATTCAGATGGGCATTAGGAAGGACTTTCCAGGAATTGTTGACCTGGGAAATAAAGGTTTAGAAGGTTAACAAGACAAGTACTTTGAATATTTAAGGGTGTCCAAACTGTTGGATTCTTTCTAAGATTAATGATTGTCTTGTTCATGATGAAGAGAAAACACTTTTATATTGGATAATAATGTTTGGTTACTAATAGAGCGGAATGGCGTCGTATGATCTATGTAGCCGACCCCACCTAGTGGGATAAGGCTTTGTTGTTGTTGTTGTTGTTGTAGCTTATTGCCTATCTTGTTCTGTGATTGTAACTTGTGTAGGTAGTCGCAGCCATGTGCTCCAAAGTGCCATTTCTCGGCAACTGCATTATGAAAGCTGCTCAATGTGGTAGATGTTTTAATGCCTTCAACAGTTCTCATACCATAATTAGCAAACAATTAGTCTTCTTTGTTTATACATATGATACTGCTGTGTTTATCTCAGGAGTAAGATCTATGTCACCGAATACATAAGATGAAAAAGAACCATCAAGTAAAGCAGTAGTTTATAAAATCCTGGGATAGAACACAGTAATTCCTAGATTATTATGTTATCTCAGGGTTTAGAATTTTATCATTGATGAACCATCCAAGAAGGCATCTTTAAGGTTCCTTTTGAAAGTGACTTGTTTAGGATTTTTTGTTACCTCGTTTTCCTTGAAACATAGAATATTCATGTTATTTCCTGATCAGACAATAAAATCTAACGAACCTGTGTGGTGCATAAATAATCTTTATGAATATCATCTTATTTTGCATTCTTCTATCATTATTTTTTTTCCAATGTTGTGCAGATTCATTTAATTTGTTGGTTAACAATGGATCAGCTGCAGGGCAAGTCGTATTTCATGTCAGTTCTACACATTGAACATTATATTGAAATCATTTTAGATAAAGAGCATTCAAACCTTGGTAACTTTGTCATGAATCTTATTGCCTAATATAGCCAGTACTTATTACAGACACACCTCCATATCATTCCACGGAAAAAAGGGGATAAGCTGTGGTCTTCCCAGGTGAGACACTCAATTCTTTTATTCAGCCAAGTCCATTCTAGGTTGATCTCTCATGCAACATAAAATAAATATGCAGAGTTCTAGAAGGCAGCCTATTGAACCAAACAAGAAAATCACAGACCTTGTGAATGCTATTCGAGAGAACATTTCTTCCTGCTTTTTCGATCATTTTGATGATCCATCCATTTTTGAGAAGAATGAGCAGGAGTAGTTGGTAAAAGTAAAACCAATTTGTATCATTAGCATACAGCATTGTGTATATACATTTGGGTTCATCTCCATTCATATTGTTCCCAGGTCCAGTATGATTTCTAAGGCTATTCAGATGGTAATTAGTTGTAAATTGAGTTCCGAGTGAAACGTAATTTATGAAAAATACTCCGCCCATAATATTCTTATGGATCATGTTGGTTCGCCTGGTCCAAGCTGAGGAGACATCTGAAGCGGTCTTCAAAGCAAAGCAGAACAGCGCATAAATTGATCAGTTGGCAGCAGGTAGATTTCATGATACCGATATTTTATAATTACCTTGATTAGTTTACTCTTGATATGTTTGTTCTTAATTCACATGCATTCATACATGAACTAGACTCAAGTTCGATAACGTCAGTGTATAGAATATATATTTTACCCCCTAGGAGAAGTTGAAATGTAGCTACGTATAACAGTACACTAATCCTTCAGAGTTGTAATTAATTAACATACAGCATCCCTGAAAAGAAATTAACGTTTCCCTTACATAATATTCATAATATAGAGTTATCTTGTAGGTTGCAGTGGCAAATATATAGATCAAGAAGATAGTGTGCTCAACTGTATGAATTTAATTAACTTCATGTATGTGGTTTTAGTGATCAGAGTTGCTGACCTTGGACTCAATCTTTTTTTGGTTATATATATATATATATATATATATATATATATATATATAGAGAGAGAGAGAGAGAGAGAGGTATATTAATGTGCGCCTACATAAATTGGGTGCACAGTGTGACCAATTGATTTGGACGGTGGAATTGTGCATCAACGATTGTGGTCGCACCTCTTACGTCTGTTGTAGGGTTGCGTCTCTACCTCCTCCCTCACACGAACGCACGGTCGAGGCATCTTCCTCCTCCCTCACGCGAACGCACGGTCAGGGCATCTTCCTCCTCCCTCATGCGAACGTGTGTTCGAGGTGTTGTCCTCCTCCCTCATGCGAACGCGTGGCTGGCGTACATCTCCTCCCTTGGGTGTATGTCTTCCTTCTCTCCCTCGCGTCGCACACGTCTTCTTCCTCCCTTTGTCGACAATTCCTCCACTCCCACATAGTGGCGAGCTCTAAGATGGTGTGGATGACCTTCTCGGATTGCGAGGGAGGAGGATCAATGATGAGGCTAGAGGAGAAGAGGAATGTCACATCTTCGTCGTCGCGTGGGTGGAGGAGCTTCGTCACCAACCCATACTCGGCATCATCGTCTGTGAGCTCGTCGATGTATCGACAATGATCTCCCTTGCATGGATGACGATGATTGCTCCATTCTTGCTGGTGGCAAGCGACGTTCTCTGCCTCGCCACCCCATCCTCTGTCTCTCGTACTTCGAGCTCATCGACACAAGCGACGTTCTCTGTCTCGCCACCCCATTCTTTGCATCTTAAACTTCGAGCTCGTCGACGACATCGAAGACGACCTCCCCTGGACGATACCATGTCCGTCATCCACAAACCTCCACCGTCCTCGCGTCCTACCCGTCCTCGCCTTTCGTTCTCACTGGTGATCCCACGTCCTAGCTACCCATTCGGTGAATTTGTCGTCCTCGAGAGAGTCGTCCATGTCGTTGCATAGCTCGTCGTTGCATGTGAGCGAAGGGAACGTCGCAAACGTACACGAAGCCAAAGACGTCTGGAGCAGCTCATGTATGCACGATTGTTGGATGCAAATCATGTGGATGAGATCCAGTTGTCGCACAGTGCGCCCCCAACGTGTGGTCGTTCGTTAATATACCTCACGCACACATACACACAGATATATATAGACACACACACACACACACACATATATATATATATATATATGAGTTTAAGTAATATGCAATCGAAAGTTGTACAACTAATATGCATCCAATGAATCTAAATCGTTAGATGATGATTACATGATTGAAATTAAATTTAATAACTTAACATTAAATTCAATAAAGGTTGAATTTCCACCATATAATCATGATCTAACTATTCTAATTTGTTGGTTGCATATTGGTTGTACAAAAGTTGGTTGCATGCTATCTAACCTCCCCCCCCCTCTCTCTCTCTCTCTCTCTCTCTCTCTCTCTCTCTATATATATATATATATATATATATATATATATATATATATATATATATATATATAGGTATATTAGGGTGCATACATAGATTTGTGTATGCACCCTACAATCCCACATATCTAATCGTCCGATCAGAATCAATGGCTGAGATCAATGTGCGATAGGGCATGGTCTAGCTAATTGGTTTAAGGCGGTTTGACGCGGTTTACTGCTCTGGTTCGCAACTGTAGTTGGGCGTTCCATTCGGCAACTCATTCTAGGGCAAATGAACTACGATTCCTCTTTCGTTGTGTGCTCTTTCCTCTCCTATTTGTGTAGCAGCCTCTACGAATAGGATCGGACAACATTGGGCTCCTTCCTCTCCTACTTCCAGCAATTCTTGCTCCATCGTGCGTCTCTCCCCTTTAGTTCACCAAAGTCTCCCTGTTGCAAGTTCTTCCGTCATTCTGAGATGGATGCCAAGATGTGTGCGCACGGTTCAGCTTGGTTCATCTGGTTTGCAATTGTCAATTCATTCGGTTTGCAAGCGAGCATCGTTCCACCCTTGCGCAAATGTTCATCCAACCGAACCGTCATCTACCCCTTGCGCCTCCTCATCGCCTCCAGGAAGAAGCACAATGGCGGCCATGCCAGCGCCAACTTCCTCCTATCCATTGCCCTCATGGCCTTCGCCTTCAACCTCCTCAACGCCTACGTCCAGACCCACTCTGCGTCCCACTATGTCGGCAGAGCTGTGGTGATGGACGGAGATCCTTCCCTCACCAGAGCTCCCTCGAGCATGTAGAGAAAAGGGGGGTGTCGGCCCCCTCTGCGAGCTCGTATGCCCCCTCCCCAAGCTCGACGACAATCTTGCGGTGATTTACGAGCGAGGGCGGCGATGCAGGGTTCATTGACCTCAAATCTTAGATCTGCGTTTGCATATCGACGATGTTCGTAGATTTTAGGGCGCGTCTTTCTCCCCCTTGTCACCCAACGTAGTCACCCGAACGCCATCATCACCCGACGTTGTCGTCGTCATTGTCGCCCGACATTGTCATCGTCATCGTCGCCTGGCATCATCGTCGTCATCGTCGCCCGGCATCGTCGTCGTCATTGTCGCCCGGCATCGTCGTCGTCATCATCGCCCGTCATCGTCGCCCAGAGGGGAGAGTTGTGTGGTCGTCGTTGCCTCGCGAGAGAGGAGATTTGTGGGTGCAACGAACTCCGTGATGCGTGAACCGAACGCGAACTACGTGAACCGACCCCTTTAATATGTGAACTGGACGCGCGAACATGCATTGAATCGGCACGCGTTCATCAAGACCGTCCATCTCAGATCCGATGGTCTGAATTTGTGGGTGCAAGGTTCTACCACAAAGGTGTAGTAGCACTCTAATATTCCTCATATTGTTAATGTGACTTGAATTATTACAATCTATATTCAAAATTGTAATGGTAGTGGAGAGATGTAGAAATGAAACTATATATATATAGAGAGAGAGATATTAGGGTGACCACACACATTGGGCGCATAGTGCAACCCTACATCTTGGGCCTTTGGATTTTGATCAAACGCAAGCGGAGGCTCGAAAGCCGAAGCGAGCTGGGCTATATTTTCTCGCTGCTTGGAGTTTTCTCAAACTCGCTTCTTTGCCTTATCTCCTTTAAGCGGAAGAAAATCTCTTCTTGTGATATCTCTTGCATGGTTAACTGGCAATGATCCACCCTCTATCCATTTCGTGCGTTGGTGCAGTGGCGGTTGAATGAAGGAAGCGTCTCTTGCGACTCATGTCTCTCTCCTTTTGCGCATTTCCTCCGATGAGGTGACACCGATCTTCAAGTCACGACAGCAAGACATCAAAAAAAAAAGGGGGGGAGGGGGGGTTGGGCCCCCTCTGCAACCTCGTCGACGAGGTCCAGAGGGGGGCTCTGCGACCTTGTCGCAGAGGTGGGCCGACACCCCCCTTTCGCATCGTGGATTTGCTCGGAGGAGTCGCGCAGAGAGGGATGTGAACTGGCGCCAAATTCGACGAACCAAGTTGAACCGGCGCACATACATTTGATACATCCATCTCAAATCGGACTGCTCTAGATGTATGGTGCACAGTGACACCATGAAGATTTGTGTCTAGTGATATATACCAATTGAATAAGAAGATGAGAAATCTTTGATCTCCTTATCCGGAGGAGTGACCATGTGCAAGACAACTTTAATTATCATAGATGATATGTATCCATGAGATGTCGATATTATAATGGAAAGGTGTGGTTGGGATGTTAACACACTCGTGCCAACCGATTAATTAAAATACACACACAGATAGACAAAGGCCCTGCAAGGAATGGTGTGTGCTTCCATGCACACGTGCATTTCAATGGAGCCACCACATGCAGATTTGCCTGTGCACAGAAGGATCAACATTGGCTCATGGGCATGCCATCCTCTCTCTCTCTCTCTCTCTCTCTGCCCGTGTGTGACTGTAGTTTTATAACATGTAGTCTTTTTTTTTTTTTGGGAAGTCTTCCAGGTCAAAAGGGCTTCTTAAAGACCCTATGTTTTGTATAATTTGTATCGTACTAGTGTAGTTTTTTCTTTATTTCCATGGCGGGGCAAAGCTCCTCTGGACGCTAATGTGATAAACTAATCCTTGCGAGCATTCTTAGGGTTTAGCAGAGGATTCGATTTGGAAAACTGGAGGGGTCTATGTGAGACAAATACCAGACAGGCATGCTGTAATCTAATCCGCATCATACTTTTAATCTCTCGCGAGCTCTCTCTTTCTCTCTCCACTTCCCTCTTTGTCGCTTATTCCTTTATGTATAAAATATGTGCACGTATTGCCTCAACTAGTGGTTGGCATTAGAAGCTTCAGATTCGATTTCTAAAGTCATCAATTAGTGCTGAAAATATATTTCAAATTAATGAAATGTTAGTAATTCTAAATATCGGGAGTTCAGAGTCGGCATAAAAGAAATATGTGCACGTATCATCTGTACATGAACTAACTACATAGAAATATATTGCGGCATGAACCCTGGATTGGTTCCAGCAAAACCTAAAGACTGTAACTGAGATATCAACCATTAACTTTATATATTTTTTTTTATGTAACATTTGACAAGCAGCTCGTCGCATGGCTTGAATTTGAAACTTTTGAGTACCCAAAATGTGTCTATTGGGAGCTTCAAACGCTGTAGGCGATGTAAAATAATGAGTTTAATATTTGTTTGATCGTTTCTGAATATTAAAAAAATAATGAATGCAAACAAGCTATTATAAGATGTCACAGTGTAGCAAAAAAATAGCGTAATTGCAGCATGACTGTAATCTCTAGATCATGAACGATAACCAAAGGAGATCCCCCAAATTACTATTTAATAAGTTTGATGTCTCATGGGATAGGTTAGTGATAAAAAAACTAATTTAAATAGAAGTATCTAAACATGACGACCTATATATATATATATATATATATATATATATATATATATATAATGCTTGGATCGAAACATGCATTCAGTATACTAAAATCTCCCAATTAGCAATATTATATGTATCTAATTCAAGAAAGCTACCAATTTAATAAATATTTATTTATTTATATTGGACCCACAACAAAGCTTGCTTTTGCATTTTCGTATTTTAATTAAGTGAAGATCAACGATGGTTGAGTGTGTGCAAATTGTTTGAATTTTCATTCTCTTGGAAAGTGGAGCCATCATGTCACAGCCAGAGATTTGTACTTTCGGACAATGTTTTTAAAATTGGACGGGAGATCAAATCCGTCGTTCGATCGGTTTAATCGGATTCGATCGGATTGAATCGAATTTTTAATAAAATAATAATATTTTTATTTTTTTAAAAAATATATTATAAAAAAATTAAAATTTAAAAATAATATAATTAAATCATATTAATCATCTTTTTAAATTAATCAAATATGAATACAATATTTTTTATGTTTTAAATATCATTATTTATAGTAATTTCAATTTTATAATCATTTTTTATTTCATGAATAACTTTTTCTTTTGTTTATATCTCCTAATTTATATTTTATTAATTATTTCTCTATCCATATTCTTACACATTCTTACCAAAATCAACTTTTTTTTCTTTCTTTTCAATTTTTTCTGCATTTTAAAAATATTTTTTGACAAAAATCGGATTGAACCAATTTTTCGGTTCAACCCAATTTTGACCAGGTAAATTCGGTTCAATCTGATTTTTTACAAAAATAATTTTTTTACTAAACCAAACAGAATTGGCAACCGATTCGTAGTTAAACCAATCGAGTGGGTTGGTCCGATCCAATTTTAAAAATACTGCTTTGGGATGCTCCCTAGTATTGGAGTGGCGATATGTAAAATTATAAGTTGAATAGCACACAAGAACATTTTTTTTGGGTGGTATAGCAAGCAGCAAATTTTAAATAATTTTTTTTTTGTATCTATCATATATTCTTTTACCGATAATTTAAGATCCATCACAGCACTTTAATTTGCTTTTTTATCACTTCAGTGACCCTCAAATTTTGTGCATGGAAATTATTATCCTCACGTATTCGTTCCGAGGGAGCACGGGCAACTCCGCTGATTTCTCCTAGGCTAATTTGCCAATTCCTAGGGTTCTTAAATTAACTTCTTTGAACTTTGAACACTCCTCATCTTCCTACTGCCTACCACCAAACACCATAACTTTAGGAATTTAACCCTCCTCGATTCTTGAACTCCCAAAATACCAACCTCACCACCATCAATCTGATTATGTTAATTAATTAGATCAATATTTGATTAATTCAACCGAGCAATTGAATCAAATAATTGAAAACTCAAGGATATCGTAATAGCTTAGAAAAAAAAGTGTTGCACTCCTTTGCCCTCTACTATAAACTCAAGGATTA
Organism: Pontederia crassipes; assembly: GCA_030549335.1. NCBI lineage: Eukaryota > Viridiplantae > Streptophyta > Magnoliopsida > Commelinales > Pontederiaceae > Pontederia > Pontederia crassipes. Next base: position 8,795,638 of record CM060189.1, read on the forward strand.
TAGTTAATATTAGAATTTGAAGTAGAATGGGATAATTAACATTAATATACATAATTATCAATGTTATTAAAGTCCTACTTATACTCAGATTAAATAATCTAAAATTAAAAGAAAAAAACTTAAATTAGGCTTATGATTAATATTAGAATTTTAAATAGGTTGGGATTATCCGTACGTGTTATCGGAGTCATATTTCTATTCAAATTATAATGATATTATTATTTTCGAATCTATTTATAGAAAATAAAAATATCTTATAATAAAGTTTGTTAAATTAGACAATAACGTTGCTGAAATTAAGAAAAGGGATTACCTTTGAAAGATAAATTTAATTTGATTAGGAGTAATATTCAAATATTAATAATAAAATTGTGTTATATACACGATAATATATGTCCAAATTGAATGGAATTTCATATGAAATTAATAAAATTAAATTGGGTAGAAGTAGGACACTTATAGGTTCAAATGAGAAAAAAAATAGTTCAGAATAAAATATAAAAATAAAATTTAATTTATTCTTAGTTTCATATTTAGAAATAACATTTGTAAGATGAAAATAAAATATATTAAATCTAAAAGGTAAATATAATTTGATTAGGGGCCAAAAATTTTGTATAATCTAATCATATTATTATTTTCAGATTTATTTATAGAAATTGAAAATATCTCATATTGAAGTTTGTTAAATTAGGTAACCAAATTTCTGAAAAATGTAATTAAAAAGGGAAATATAATTTGATTAGGAGTAGAATTTTTAGATTTGCAAAAGTGAAAGATTAATAATTATTTTTATTATAACCCAATAATATATGTTCAAAATAAATGAAATTTCATGTGAAAACAATCAAAATTAATTTTAGTAGAAGTAGGGGTCTTAATCGGTTCGAATTGATAAAAAAAGAAACAATGAGAATTAAATATGAAAAAAATTCGTATTTGTTTACATGAAATAAAATTTATTTTTATTAGTTAATAACATTTTAAGTCGAAAAATAAAACAAATATTAAATTTAAAATTTAAATCTAATTGGTTTATGAGTAGGGTTTTTGGTATGAGTAAATATTTGAAACGAAGTAAAATATTTGGTATTAAATCAAGAAAGATAGTAAAACATATTTAAAAAACAAATTAGATTAAATTTAGAAGAAAAAAATAATTATAAGTAGAAATGAGAATTTCTATATTTTTTTATTTATTTAAATTTGGTAAATTAATTATAGAAGTTTGTGATATAAATAGGATTCCGTGTGAAGATAAATAATATTATTTTGAATAGAAGAATAGTCTTGACACGTCTAATTTGAGGAAAAACTTTAAGAAAATTAAAGAAATCTATTATTTTGAAGTATATATATATATATATGTTTTTTATATTTTAACATATTATATGATTTATAAAATAAATTATGTCGAATAACTATTCTTAAGATATTTCTATTGTTAAGTATTAAAATAATTTATAAAATCATTAAATTGATTATATCATGACATGAATATTTAAAAAAATTAAATAAAATTATTATTTTAAAGTCAATAAATATATGTATTATTTTTTAAAAAAAATAAGAAAGATCAAATTGTATATGAAAAAAAACTGACAAATTCATAGGACTAATATTTTGCATATAAATATTAAGTTATTTGATTTTTATATTTTAACATATTATATGATTCATAAAATAAATTATGTCAAATAACTATTCAATACGTAATACCTAACATGCACTAAAGCATTAGAGTAATTTTGATCTCCCATGTAAGTTCATTTTCCATTTGAAATCCCATGTTTTGAATGTGATTTTGTATTCACGAAATAAAATATATAATTGACTAAGTACTATATATTAAGGTTGAATTATCACGATAATAACAAACTTAGTTGTTGGTTGAATTGTTAGTTCCATACATGGAAGATTATATATATATATATATATATATATATATATATATATATATTCAATCCATTCTTGAATGTGGTTTTAAAACATATAATTCATTGGTATTTATACATATATGTATATAATATTAAAATGCATAAAATAAAATAATTTAATGGCATATTAATAGTATTATTCTTTTTAAAAATTTATCTGCATATGAGGTGTTAAATATTTCATATTTGGTCTCATCTTTTATCATCATAATATTTGAATTACGGATCTAAAATATTAAATTTTTATTAGATGACCATCATGGCATTACATTTGAAATTCTCCTTTTCAAATATTTCATATTACAAATAGAATAATAATGTTATATATGAATTACCAGTTCCAACATATATGTATTTTAGTTTAATAAGTTACGTATTATGATCTTATTACTATATTATTACTACTAATTAATATATATAATTATAATTAGACTTTGTAATAAATTTGGATTACTGGTCCCAAAATATTAAATTTTTATTAGATGACCATCATGGCATAACAATTGTCATCTCTTAAATTTATATATTCTAATTTTTTAGTTAATCCATAGTTCCACTCAAATTATTTTTTTTAAAATAAGCTAATTTAATTTGCAAAAGTCCTATTTATACTCGGATTAAATAATGCAAAATTTTAAAATGAAATAAATTTCTGAACCTCCTATTGATACTCTAATAAATTTATTTTTTTATTTTTTTTATCTAACTCTATCAAAACTCTTGTCTTGCTCAAATTTAAAATAATTTTTATCATGTATTTAATTAATATTTAAATATTAATGGTATTAAATATAAGGATAAAAGTAACATATGAACCAAGACTTTTTATTTGTCTATTTTATTGGGATTAGGATTTTTTTGTCATGTAATATATACACTTAACATAGTATAAGTTCATATATGTTTTCTTTAGACTACGATTTTATTGGTCTTTATTAGAATTATGATTAAAAATCTGAAATAGAATAGGACGCTTAGTTCGAAGAAATCTAATTTGACTTGATATAATTCAATTAATCTAATTTTGTATAACGTAATTGAGTAAGCAAATTTTGGATATTGAATACTTATTTTATTAGATGACATTTACGTCCACTCAAATTAATTTCATTTATTACATGGAATCCAAGCAAATAGATTATTGTGTTATATTAGGATTTTTAACTTATTAAATCATAATACATGAACTTATCTGATTGTATAGTAATAAAATAATATATATGATTAGAATTTGAAATAAATTAGGATTATTTTAATCTCCGAAGATAAATATTGCGGTTGAAACACATCTTAATTATCGTGGCCGAATAGGATATGGAGATTATAACAAATATTTTTCTATTATATTTATCATTATATTTTTCTATTATGTTATATTTTTTAATTTTTTACATTTTATTCTGAACTATTTATTTTTTCTCATTTGAACCTACCAAGTGTCCTACTTCTACTCAATTTAATTTTATTAATTTTCATATGAAATTCCATTCAATTTGGACATATATTATTGTGTATATAACACAATTTTATTATTAATATTTGAAATTTACTCCTAATCAAATTATTATTATTATTAACACAATTTGAAATTTTTTATATTATTAAAAGGTAGTCCTTTTTTCTAGTTTCAGAAATGTTATTGTCTAATTTAACGAACTTTATTATAAGATATTTTTATTTTCTGTAAATAGATTCGAAAATAATAATATCATTATTATCTGAGTAGAAATATGACTCCCATAACACGGATAATCCCAACCTATTTAAAATTCTAATATTAACCATAAGCCTAATTTAACTTTTGTTATTTTAATTTTAGATTAGTTAATCTGAGTATAAGTAGGTCTTTAATAACATTGATAATTATGTATATTAATGTTAATAATCCCACTCTACTTCAAATTCTAATATTAACTATAATCCTGATCCGAATATACAATTCCATCATATTATATTAAACCAATCTAATCCTAATCCTTCACATACCTAATCCTAATAATAATATAATTAATATAACTAAACCTAGTACGTTCACATCCTAACCGTTCCTAAACATGATCCAAATCTATAAATATTATTATATATTGATATTTAATTCTAATCCCTATATAATATCGAACTACATTGAGAAAGATAAAATATAGTATAGGATATTAGATATTACAAAATTATTATTAGAATAGGTATTGGTAATATTAACTTATATGTGTCTGAGGATAATATATTAGGATAAGTAATATTGTTTACATAAGTACATATACATCAATGTGATAAGATTGGACTATTAGGATTAAAATTAATTATGATTAGGATAATAATTTAACATGTATTAATTTTATCTATATTATGTTCCAATATCATTATTCTTTTTTTTCAAAAAATTGTGGACATGCCATGTGTCATGCCACTGTTTACCTTTTATATATATATGCACAAATATATATATATATATATATATATATATATATATATATATAAATTTAAATTCAGGATTGCTCTTTAAAGTTTAGCTTTAATATCACAAATTTATGCACAATAAATATTTTCATATTTCAATTAGAATAATCCCTTCATAAAAGTTTGATTTTATTATATCAATTAATATTTTTAGTTCTTTTAAGAATGAGTGAATGCATATTGCTTAACGTGAATAAAATTGTCTCTAAGAGCATCACTCAAATTTTCATTTTGTATTGCTATTCTGTCGATGATGCGTTATTATTCAAAATCATCGAATATTAAACATATTAAAGAATTAAGTTTGGACCTCTAAGTAATTATTTATCTTTAACAAAAATTATTTTATATTTCTTATGTTTAAAATGATATTATAAATGCATTTTTTGGAAGATTGTCGCAATCATAATTGATTTAGGCCTTCAAAAAATGTTCAAAAAATTAAGATAAAAATAAATAATATTTTCTTTCTAATAAATAAAAGTTAAAAATAAATTTTACTATCAACTTTTTAATTACATTAACATAATTTACAACAGCCGTGCATCGCACGAGTTCTTAGACTAGTACATATATATATATATAGATATAAATACATATACACGTATATAACTTGATCTCGCCGTAAGCGTATGCCTTATTTTATGTTGTATGTTTGCCGCTTTTGGTTTGTTTGCATATTTTTACTCTCCGTGGAAGCGACGTTGTTGTCTACTAAGGCGTACGTACGTCGGCCACTAAATAAATACACATTAATTTTTGTTGATATGGGTTGCTAATATAGCTGTATCAATGGAATATATACATATATATGTATATTTATTTATGGTTTTTATTTATATATATAGTTTGCTTCACTTCGCCAATGGGCAGTAACTGGGCAGGTCGATGCCTCTCTTCGCCTCCAATGGTTGCTCCCCTCTCATGAAACATCGCGCCCGTCTCTTTCTCTCTCCTCTCCCTCTCTCCTTGGAATGCTGCATGCATCAGACGGCAAGAGAGAACAATTAAATCAATAAATAATGATCTGCTAGTCCAACTGTTCACAAAGCAGCAGCCCGGTTGAGTATGCAAATATCTTCCAGCACTTATTAATTATACCATATATATTCCTGAATTATCTATTTATCTAAACTTCAAAATGAATATATGGCGATATTTTTTCCCTAGGATTGATTATTGCGTTAAAGAATTTTTTAAAAAAACTATATATAATTAAGAGAAGCCAAAGGGAGGATGGATGGAAATTGAAGCATCCTTGTTATAGATGTATATTACGTGCACGTACGTAGACAGAGAGATCAAACATGTACGATTCAATGTTGCATGCAATGCATGCACATTGTCAAATGCATGCATGCAGCTACGTGAAGTACCGTCACATCATGTGATCTATATGTACGTGTGCGCATCTATATGTCGTAGATCATTCATGGTGGCAATATGATCATACATATATATGCACTTGTCATATGGAAAAATAAGGATTCTTCTCAGTAACTAAAAGGTATCTCTTGTGGTGGCCGTTTTGAGGTCACCTGTATCTAAAATTACTGTTAATAACTCAATATTAATAGACCAAGGGAGTGATTCTTTAAGCCTTTTCAATTGTGATTCAAACACACGTTAATCATACATATGAACTAAGCAAGTACCATGGCATGTGGCCACTGGGCGTGCATATGTAGGGCATCCCCTCGCACAACCCTCGGGCATGCAAGAGGAGAAATAGAGATTGGCAAGTGGTCATGAACTCTACACTCTGTTCTGTGTTTAATTAATTATTGTTATTTTGTTACTAGTTACCTTCTCTCTCTCTCGTGTTTGTGTGTGTCCTCCTTTTCTCTATCGTATGGTAGTCTTTCTCTTTCATTTGGTGTTATGATTATGATTGGATTACCGAGAGACATTTTTTTTCTTTTACAGTGCAGCACACAGGCTTTGCACAATAATGAGTTATTAATTAAGGTAGGAGGAGGCAGATGAGTTAAATTAGATACACGGAGCCATGTCCATGCATCATGTGTTTTACCCTCTTTGATTCTATTCTTGACGGTCAAACTTTCAACAAGGCAAGTGCATCCATCGAGATAAAAAAAACGAAAAGAATTCATCTTGCTCATGAGAACGAAAATAAAAAAAAAAAGCTACTAGTTACTTTAGTCTTGGTCGTACTGTGATAAAGATGACAGAATAAGATGTTTAATGCAAACATAATTTTCTAGAGAGAGAGAGAAACGTACCAGATAAACTACAATAGGATCCAAATCCACCTCATTGATTTGAGAAGCCAGAAGACAAGGGTTCGTGTCCTCATATAGGGTGCAGGTGGCGAACCCATCTCCATTTATTACCACCCTCCACTCAGATGTTTCATTTATTATCCATATAGTTTTTAATTTTTATGTTTTGGGGGTTCATTAGTTTCTATATGCCACAACTTTTTCTTTTGTCATAATTTCGATGTGAAATATTTTGGGACTCCTAAACTTTTATGTGCTGAAACGATCAAAGAAATAACATGGAGATTTGGTGTATAAATGGAGAAGAGGCCAAGAAATAAATTATGACAAGCAAATTAAAATGATTTATGAAACAAGTTGAGGTTGGATGAAAGGGTGCCATGACACAAGAGGAGGCCAGGGGGTTCATTTTGTGTGGATTTGTTGTTTTTGTCACACCTCTTCAGGTGCCAAACTGTCAACAGGCGTGTGTGTATGTAGGGCTCAGATGAGGGCAGACCCCTATTGACTCCATTTTTGACTCATCAGAGTTCTTAATACAAGTTTACACTTTCCCATTGGAAACATGCATCAAGCTTCCAAACAATGTTTAGTATTTACTGCTTAACCTTTTGCTTTCCAGCTATCTTTTTATTATTATTTTTGTTCACATTTGGTAAAAGAAGAGGCTAGAAAATTGTATTTAAATAAGGTCCGCTACAAAGTGTATACAAACTTATTCATCATGCATGTCTCTAGCATATGCTAATGTATATCTAATCATATTTGTTATTGATACAAAGTGTGTGTGTGAGAGAAAGAGAGAGAGAGAGAGAGAGAGAGAGAGAGAGAGAGAGAGAGAGAGAGAGAGAGAGAGAGAGAGAGAGAGAGAGAGAGAGAGAGAGAGAGGAAGAGGGAGAGAAAGATGTTTTCTATGCCTATGTTTATAAGGCCTTTTTTTTGGATAAATATGTTGGTAAGGCCTTTGCTTAATTATGTTTTGATATGTTACTAACTCCTTTCATGTTCTCACTCACCCTCTTCCTACTTCTCTCCCCTTCCATGCGCCAATGCACTGCCGTCCCCTGCACCTCTCAGAACAGTGCAACGATCTTTTCGTCTTTCTCTCTACTCCTTGCCTCCTTGCTTCTCTCCTCTCTGGTTAACATCAGTGACCTCTGTGCACCTTGCTGCTATTTTTTCTTTTGCCTTATTTACTGGTTAGGCCTCGGTCGCCTCTGATATATGTCTTCCATGAACAACTGGTTGGGCTTCTCTCTCTCCCCCCATGAAGAACTCCCCGCTGCACAGCCCCACACTTCCACCAGCATCATCGCCGGCGACGAGGTCTCTGCCGGCTGCTACGGTTCTTTCGGCATCCTGGAAGACCTCCACCAGCCAAACCATCATCTCCAAGGTCAGTTTATGTTCGCTTATATCGGTTTTAGCATCTTTGCATGTATAGTGTCGGCGTTATCGCTTTTTTCTCTTTGCTCGATTATGTACTGTACATGTGTTCGTATAGATTACCAGCCATAGACGTGGTTCGCAAAGTGAGCGTTCGCGTGTTCTTTCCACTGCTCATATACATGTCTGATGTGCAGATTGGGGCTCGAAAACTAGTTTGGAGCAGTATAAAGGAAGCACTTCTGAGCTTTCCATGCTGGTTGGATCAAGCGGCGGCGGCGACCGTAGTGCGATGGACGAGGACCAGCCGAAGCTGGAAGACTTCCTTGGTGGACACTCCTTCTCCGGGCACGACCAGAAGCTGTCCTCCATGACCGAGGCGTACGACAACCACGGTGGGTACATGTACTCAAACAACGAAAACAATGGTGGCGGCAATAGCGGAGGCTCTATGGGGCTCTCCATGATCAAATCCTGGCTACGCAATCAGCCGGCGCAGCACCACCCCCATCAGGGGGCTCCATCGCCGCAGGGAGATGGTGGTTCTGGGTTGAGTGATGTGGGCGGGGGTGCAATTGTGGCGGCAAGTTCACAGAGCCTATCGCTTTCCATGAGCACAGGAAGTTTGGCAGCCGCGCCGGCGGCGAGTGGGGGAGGGGAGAGCCTCTCCTCTTCGGCGAACAAGCAGAATGCTATCAGCGCTGGTGGATGTGGATTGGACGCACAGAATGGCGCCATTGAGGCGGCACCGAGGAAATCGATTGATACGTTCGGTCAAAGGACGTCGATTTATCGCGGCGTGACCAGGTAATTGCATACTACATTTGTTTGCTAATCATTTCAAATCTAACTTTTTGCTTATTTTTTCTTCCTTTGAATCCCTTCTGCTGTTGTATTTTGGAGAATTAATAGCTTGAACACTCAGTTAATTAGTCTTTAAGTAGTTCCTACTTCCTATACAGTTCTTTAATGTTATGTAACATGATCGTGTGATTAAGATTTATGCATGCGTGCTGCCTCTTTTTGGAAGAACATGCATGGCAGGAATGATAGCACTAATCTGATGTATGCATTCATTCACCTTACCAAATGAATCAACAATGAGATCGAGTCCAAATGATCGACTACAAATGCACATCCATAAGTCATAATTCGTATCCAAATGATCAACTTGTTGTCGTAGTTTATTTTTCCTCACAACTATATATAATCTGCCAACTATATATCTTAACGAAGAGATCTATCCGTCCTTGTCTCGTTAGGCATAGGTGGACGGGAAGATATGAGGCTCACCTGTGGGACAACAGCTGCAGAAGGGAAGGGCAAACTCGCAAGGGCAGACAAGGTTTATACTACAACTTTTAAAACTTCACTCTATGGATCGATACCCTGCGTAATTCTCGTCTGATTTAAGACTAATCTCCTCATTATCTTTTGCATATTTATCTTTGGTCTTTCCTGTTGGGTCTTAATTTGAACGCATGCAGTCTATTTGGGTAAGTGACCGATCAGTACTATTCCCTTGTTGAATTCATATTTTGAATTCCTTTATTATTAGTTAGTTCTCTTTGGTATGTTGAGCAGGTGGCTATGATAAGGAAGACAAGGCAGCTAGATCTTATGATTTGGCTGCGCTCAAGTACTGGGGAACTACTACAACTACCAATTTTCCAGTGCGTTATTTCCATTTTTCCTTGCACTTACTAAGTTATCCTTGTCTAATTCATTTCTTTCATTTACCTTGTAATAACAATGGCACTCGATTTGCAGATAAGTAACTATGAGAAAGAGTTGGAGGACATGAAGCATATGACAAGGCAGGAGTATATTGCCTCTCTTAGAAGGTTAGTCTGTATTAGTAGTGTAGCATGGTTTATAGTGCATGTTCTAAGAAATCTAACTAAAGTTGGAACCAACAAAATGTTGAATACAGGAAGAGCAGTGGATTCTCTCGTGGTGCGTCTATTTATCGTGGAGTGACAAGGTACACAATATTGGCTGAGTTGGTAACTCAATTTACTTTCTTAGAACAGTGTTTATGTTCTTGGTTATAAAAATTTATCGAAAGCATCTTGTTTATGGCTTCTAAAGGTTCTATCTAATATGATCTTAATTAACTCAGGCATCATCAACATGGAAGGTGGCAGGCAAGGATCGGAAGAGTAGCAGGCAATAAGGATCTCTACTTGGGTACCTTCAGTAAGTGATCTCTGTCCCTGTCCTTGAACAAAATAATATCTTACTCTACACAAGTTCGAGATCATGATGATTTCTACAGGCACCCAAGAGGAAGCAGCAGAGGCTTACGACATTGCTGCTATAAAGTTCCGAGGCTTGAATGCCGTCACAAACTTCGACATGAACCGATACGACGTCAAAAGCATACTCGAGAGCAGCACGCTGCCCGTGGGCGGGGCAGCGAAGCGCCTGAAGGATGTTTCCGACGGCGAAGCGAGCGTGGGAGGGAGAAGGGCCAACGAGGACAGCATGAACCCGCAACTGGCCGACGCCATCAACGGCTACGGCGCCTCTCACCACAGCTGGCCTCCGTACGCCTTCCAGCAAGCTCATCCTCTCGGCATTCACTACTCGCACGCGCAGCCGAGGGGATGGTGCAAGCAAGAACAAGATGCCGTCGTCGTTGCTGCTCAGAACTTGCAGGATCTTCAGCAGCTCCAGCTGGGGAGCATCACCCACAACTTCTTCCACCCGCCGGGGATCCACAATATGATGAGCCTCGAGTCTTCGCCGTCCCTGGAACACAGCACCGGTTCCAACTCTGCGATTTACAATCGCGGTGTCGGTGTGAATGGTGTAGGTTACCAAGTAGGAAATGGTGGCAGTGATAGCTACATGATACCCATGAGCACAATGGTGGCTGATCAGGGCCCAATTGGTCAAGCTACCAGTAGTTATGGAGACAATTATCAGGGCAAGCAGTTGGTTTACGACGGCATGATTAGTAATGGAGATCCATATGGTGGTAGCAGGAACATGTACTACCTTTCCCAGCAGATATCTGCTAGTGACGCTGGCGTGAAGGAGTGTGACTATGAACAAGGTGGCGGGTGCAACAACTGGATGCCTGCACCAGTGCAGGCCATTGAGCCTAGGGGCAACCATGGAACTCCTCTTTTTACAGTATGGAATGATGCTTAGTTGAAGCATAATGAGAGGTCATTGGTGTGGACATGGAAGGGACAGACATAAAGGAAAGAAGGGTTCAACAACAATACTAGCAATTAGATGCTGATATTCATAAATTTTCCTGGCGTGGGATTTTCTTCTTTTCTGACTTTGGATAGGAACTAAATGGGCTACCTGATACTTCTTTTAATATTGCATCTCTTCTTCTAACACTAACATGGGGTTTGATCCTCTTGAAGCTTTGGTTATAGCATGAGTTCGTTGGTGGCACTTTTGTCACTAGTTCATTCACATGCTATGAATTTTGGGGTTTTCTCCAGATGGATGAATCCCTTTCCCTGCAACACAGATTATTGTAAATTCAGAATATCACTTTGGCTGATGCATATGAATGAAACATTGTATTTCCCTTTCATTAATGATATGATGTGCTTGATTCCTATTGATGATTTCTGCGGCAAAAACTAGCAAATGGTGTGGCACTTCCATGCCTTTGGAATATGTGTATTGCCTTGCGGCCTTGAGTACCCTGCAAGTATCATATTCTAGCTTCAAACGTTATTGCAACATCATCTTATTATAATTTTCACGTAGGAGCTGTTAATTGACTTGCAATGTGCATGTTCCTTCACCTTCACAGTATTTCCGTCTGGCTACACATAAGATTCACATGTATCGAAGTCAAATTCGATCCATCCATTGATCAATCAAATTAATAGATCTTCGTCATACGTTTCTTATCCACTTGAACTGCTGTATATAGCTCCATCTGCATGCCTCCATTATTACTTTTTAATGATCTACAACTTAATTTAAATCAATGATAATAAATAAGGAATTGCCTCATAGAGCTATGGTGAATCAGATGATCACCTATCTCTGTTGACTGCACTACACACCTGATGCCACACAGATAAGAGCAATTACTAAGAGCCACAGAGAGATAGGGAGGGGGAAGAGAGAGAGAGTAGTGGGGTGCAATTTCGGGAGACCCAATATACCATGCTCCACATCAACTATCTTGACTCCTTGTGTAGAATCCAGAGATGCCACATCAGGTCTCACCAACCACATCCACCAATGCAAGGTAGGCGACTAATAGTACAACAGTGAGTACATAGGAAACTATAACTCACACCACCAGCTAAGCTGATTCCTGCACCTCCATTATTGCGATCAGATGAAAATAATTTGACCTGTGAGGCTGTGAGACCATGTTAATGGGCACTTAAATAAAGTCTTGATCCACTCGTTAGTGAGTCACCAACTGCTAATGCGTATGTTTCCATCAGGTTCAAACTCGACTACTTGTGCAACATGTGTAATATATATATCTGCATAGTACGTACTTCTGATCAGTTGGTAATTAATCAAGTAATTGTTCACTACTCCCACGATTAATGATTCTGCTGCGTGCATATTTCCATGCCAATCCGCCTGGGGAGTTGGGATGAGGAACATGAATGAATTGAATGGAAGAGTTGTCGACCTCCTCGAAGGATGCGGGCAAGGCGACGAGAATTCCTCGACCTGGCAGAAGACTGCCGGCCCAATCTCTGACACCGAAGAGACAAAAGTGTAGATGCATTTTGAAACATAGAAGAAGATTTTTTTTCTTCTCTCTCCTCCGTTCGTGCTCACTGACCAGCTCCGTCATTTTTATTACTGTATCTGATGTAGGCTTATAGCTGTGTATTGCATTTGCATGCACCGCGAAGGGCTTCCAATCCTGGGACTAACTGCTCATTGCTGTCTGTCTGATTGACTGCATGCAAGCAATGCTCCTGACAGGAACGCTGTCAGCAGCATGGATGCATGCAGTAGCCGCAAAGGTCGGCCACTGCATCTTCTTTTTCTCTTCGATCTGCAACATATATATAGTGCAGTCGTTTGCTTTTGCCCAGCCCCACTATAAATTGCCTGCTGCAATGTTGCATGCTGCAGTGCAGTGAAGAGGCTGCATCGATCATTAACTGAGCAAAAAAGATATGCTCATTAAGGGATATGCGTTGTTCATTAACTGATTTCCCGAGGCAAAAATATATAAGAAAGTTTTCTGCAAATCACATGCCCTAAGTTTTAGTTTCTACCGTATACGTCTGTTCCTAGATACAGTTTGCTTCAGATATATCTAATAGCAGGATCATCCCTCTTGTAATTGCAGTCTTAGAGGAGATTTTTCTTCTTCTGATTGTTCAGTTTACAACACTGCATAAAATAGAAATATATTAATCAAATAAGATATTTAGTATGTACTGTATACGTCATTCCATATATACATATATGCGCATGTGTGCAAATTATACAAGAAATATGCGAAGGAATGTTTGATGGATATCGCTACCGGTCGAGTCGATCCGGTGAATCCGACATATTTTGGATCGGATCGAGTCGTGGTCGGGTCAGACTAAACCCGAACTCAACCCGATGGGGGTTCGAGTCAAAAAATCCCAACCCGAGTCGACCCGACCCGATGACTCATTTTTTATTTTTTATTTACTTTTTTACTTAATTTTAATTCTATACTTGATTTAAAATAAATATAAATATTAAAATAAAATATTTTAACTATGAAAAAATAATGCTCAAATATTCAGAAAAGATAATTTATATTTTATAATAATTATTAACTAATTTTATATTAAAATATATAAAAAGTAAGACAATTTTTTTAAAAAAAGATGGTCGGATCAAACCCAGTCTGATCTGAACCGGGTGGGGTTGGATCGGATTTTCTACCCTTAGGGTCTTACTCGACCCGACATGACCGAATTTGGTCGGGTCAAGTCGGATTTATTCACGGGTCAAGTCCCTGAACACCCCTAAATATCGCACATTTCATTATATTTAAAAGTTATGATAATGTGGTAGCCTGATACATATAAGTTAATAATATTATTGTTGAAAATAGAACACCGAGGATCGATGAATAATTAAGATAATGAAGTAAAGAAAAAAAAAGAATCAATGTGAACAAAAAAATATCCACGAATAAAGAAGACCGTCGTAAGAAGAACTTCACTATTAACAAAAAAGAGTACATATGATAAAACTATAATCCTCATATATATAAAAGTCCATACCACCCCACGAGAATCAGTGACAAGCTACGAGCTTGGACCTAACTGTCCAATCACTCTTTCATTCTGGTTGGATTAATAACCTTGAACATAGAAAATTTTGTGTAGATCCTTGCACCAAAATAATAACGTATCAAGCGATTCATTTAACAGAACTTATTAATAATTTTGGTTCAAAAATCGGTCAACACACAAGCTCATTTTATATTACGTCTTGTAACTTTGATTCGAGGTTATATATTCGCGCTTATAAAAGATATCAACATTTTCGATTATGGAGCAAATTTCATTGCAAATGAATGAACCATATAATTTTTTAATTGGGTTTATATTTTGGACGGTGTTAAATTGTATCTTTACATGTTTTTCATGGTGTCCGATATCATATATATATATATATATATATATATATATATATATATATATATATATATATGTGTGTGTGTGTGTGTAAGAATTAGTGGAGATGTAACACCTCTTAGGTGAAACTTTGTGTAATGTCTCAATTTGGACAGTTCATTTCATATAAACGACATAGATCTACTCGCGCACTCTCTCTCTTCTTTGCCCCCTCCGATGATTTCTCTCTCTTCTATCTTCCTTGATGCTCTCTCTCCTTCGATCTCCGCCGCCACCCCTCCGCTCTCTCTCATCTCTCCTCCAACCACCATCCATCCTCGATTTACGTCGTTGTCGTTCTTGCTTCCTCCCATCACCTCTGCTACATATTTGCGAGCGCCGCCAACACCGTTCCTGCTTCTCTCGCACGTTGCCACCACCGATCACCTCGTCCTCCTCTTAAAGTTGCGCTGACACGCCTGAGCTGCGACCCCCTACGTCCTTGATCCGCTGCGCCGACGTCCCCCATCCTCTGCGTCTTCAAATCGTCGTCGATCGCATTGTCCTCCTCTTCGAGCATTCCCGATGCGCCCGATCTGCGACCCATGCTTCTTCTCTCTTCCCCTCTTTCTCTCCCTTCCTCCATCCACCGCCCTTGTGCCTCCATCCGCGATCTACGCCGCCCCCGTCTTCGGAGCAGTTGAGTGCCGAAGGCAATGACAGATGATGCAATGACAAATATGCGCCATCCGTGCAGGAGATGAGGAGATATCACAACCGATTGGACCTGATGATTTCATCTGGCCATTAGATTAGGTGTTACATCATATTTCATCCAATGGTGTTACACCTCCATTAATTTCATATATACATAATATATAATAAATATATAAGTTAACCATGATAAGTATGCTAGCTTTTTTTTGTCTTATTTTTTACTCTAAAATCGTTCAAAAAATATTCGTGATCTTTATATTACATTAGGGATCTCTTAAAGACAAATTGAAATAAAATAAAAGGTTGTTTCCGCACACTTCACATATTTTTTAATCCAATTATTATTTTCTTTAACGTGCATCTCATTCCAACTATATTTTTTTCGATATTTCATCCTAAACTATAACTCCGCCTATGTTTTATAGCCGGTCCCAAGCCCGGATAAAGGAGGAGGGTTGTGTTAGGCCTCGACAGCCAGCGTAAAACCCTGTCGAATCTCATGAACATGGATCAACGAATAGAACGGAATGGCGTCGTATGATCCATGTAGCCGACCCCACCTAGTGGGATAAGGCTTTGTTGTTGTTGTTATTGTATTTCATCCTAAACTATAAATTTAAATTTATCAATTTATCCTCCGAATTTAACATCTATATCCTTTCGTTAGTTCTATCCAAGATTCTATCAATGTCTTTTTAAATAATATTTTTTACTTCTATTTTTTTACTAAAATAAAAATTATTTTAAAATAAAAATAATTAAATACGGGTAAAAATATTATTTAATAATAATATATTATGCTCATGATAATATTTTCATTTTTTTAAAAAAATTTCTTATTTTTTTAAAAGCAAGGGTAAAATTGCTATTCCATACACAATAAAAAAATAATTAACATAATTTTGGATGAAAGTTATGGAAGAATTAAAGCGTCAAATCTCATTTTGAAAGAAATTTTTGATCTTAAAATTTGATGTGAAAATAAATTATAATTGAGGTGTGTTAAAAGAAATAATCCTAAATAATCATTAAGTTAGAAGGTTCAATTTATGGTTTAAGGAAGCCGGTCCGAGTGAGCAAACCGGTTTGACTTGCTGAACCGGACGGGACACGTAAAGAGTGACGGAGAAGGAAACGCGATCGAGTTCGTCATCTCCGCCCGCGACGACAACCTAAAAAAAAATTGTTCTTTGCTTCGACCTCCACCAGATCTCTTCTACTACACCAGATCTTGCGGTTCTCCCTCGAGGTAAATGATTAATCCATATCTAAAGTTCTATTCCTTTTCTTTTTGTTTGTTTAATTTTGCGTCATTGAATTCTTGCCCTTCGCATTTTGTTCTTATTTTTCTGGTGTTTCTCGCGTACGATTGATTCAAAATGGATTTGGGGAGATTATAAGATCCAAGTATATTTCAATTACACGCTGGAGTTTGGAGTAACAATTGTTAGATCGGGGAAGGGGTTTTGGATTGCATGTCGAAGAAATGACATGGCTTTGTGGAGTGAATTGCAATGTTTGGGAATTTAATTTTATTGAAGAATTATTAAGGTTATGTAATTGGAGGATCTGAGTAGTTTTGATTTCGTGTTCGTCTTGAGTGTAAACAACTGGAAGATTTAAGTAAGTGTTTTGATTTCTTTGTAAAGAAAGGTTTTAGTAAACTTTTGTTTCAGAGAAATTGGAACACATGGGTAGTCTTGATATGCATGCTGGGTTTTGGAGTAAAAAAGTTGGCGGACTTAGGAGCTACAACACTCAAGTGTGTTGTTGGTTCCTTCCGAAGGACTTTAGAGTAGATTGCATATGTTTGTCCAAATTTTGTTGTATTTGAAGAGATTGCAAGTCCCAAACAGTTGGGCTTGCATTTTTTTTAACTGCGAGATACTTTTAAATCTGAGATGTTATTTGCATTTCTTGTTATGAAGAGTTGTTTGGACTTGATTGCATGTGTAAGCTAAAAAATGGATTTTCAGAACTGGGACATGTAAATAAACTTGCTCGCCTGTGTCTTTTGGTCGAATTATGTTGAACATGGTTCAGTGGGAATTTCTTCTGGCTTCCATAGTGTTGGGAAGAACTGGAAGATCCAAGAAAGAGTTTGACACACCAATGAAAAGAAAAATTTTGCCGAATTTTGGTTGCACAAATTCAGAATTTGAGAGCAAGCACTGATGAAGCTTGCAATTTGCCAATCAAATATGGTTATCTTTGCCAGACTAAGGATGTTTCAATCTGTTGTTTTCCATTTTATTTTTTGAAATGAAGAAAGTTTGTTGCTGGAGTTCAGTTAAATTGTGATGAACTAGGATAATGTTAGCTTGCCATCTTAGTACTTGTGTATCATTTTTTTTTGGAATTTCTGCAGATATGAGAGGCTTCCATAAGACATCTAAAATTTAATTTGATGGGATCGAGTTACTTCTTAAAACTATCTAGTAGTTGTATCAAGTTTAGAAGCAAACTATCTTCTTCTTTCTAACAGGCCATTTTTTTCCTGCGCAGAGCACTAAAATATGGTTTTGAGGTTTATTTGCTAATTGATTTAGAAAATAGTTACATTTATTATTTTGGCTTCTGTGCCTGATATGATATTCAATTATTCTTCTCAAGGAAAAGATGTTGTAGATCATATTGTAAATTTTGATTGGACTGCTCACTGACAGAGATTCGTCCTTCTTGTTTTTCTTTGGTCACATATAGGGTGTTCATTGATATGGAGCGATCTACTTATTTGTTAACATATAAAGGTTCCATTCCAAGTGCAATCGCTGAATCAAGATTGCAGAAGAAGCTTTTTGTTGTCTACATTTCAGGTGTTTTTGATAATCCTAATCATATACTCTTCTTTGAAAGTAGTTCAGAGCTTTGAACAATTCTGGATAGCTACAAAGAAAATAGCTTAGTGCTCAAACTTGAGTATTTAATAGAAAGTCATTCAAATCAGCAATGTACCAAGAGGTAAGGGAAAAATAGCAGGTTGCTTATCTTCTGATCTTCACAGATTGGAATGTTGAACTTATAGTGATTATAGAAGTTTAATGAGGCTGTTAAAATGATTTCTCATCTCTCTAATTTTTTTTGTCCCAACATGAATTAGCATGGAGGAATTATGGTTAACAATACTTGCACACCAGCTTGTCATCCAGCCTGGGATCACAATATCTGTGATTACTAGTTTGCATTTGTTTCCTGGATGTTCATGATATTCATATTGCTTCTGCTGTCTAGCTCTCTTATAAGTTACAGATTAGGTGTTCTTATGATCTGTTCATGCTGCATTCGTAGGTAGAGATGAGAGTTCAGTTAAAATGGAAGAGTCAACATGGGTGGATCCAAGTGTAAGTTTGCCTTTTATCTCTGGGTAATAGAGGCTTATCATATTGTTGCTTATGAATGCCGTTTTTATCTGTGTTGTGATATAAAATCAGGTGGCTGAAGCAATGTCAAGGAGCTGCATTTTAGTGCATTTGACTGAGGGCAGTGTTGATGCATCACAATTTTGTGCCATATGTATCCTTGATAGATGACGACATAGTATTTCAGTGGATCCTCTAAATTATGTTTGATACCATCTTTTTCCTTATCTTGAGTCTTAGGATTGGTTTTCAGACAAGATAAAACGTCATATTTATTTATTTATTTTTGAAGTGAAGATGAAATGTCATATATCTCTAGCACTTATCATTTTGCACCACCAAAATAATAGCCAACAGGTCTACGTCAATATGAAGAGAGTCAATATTGCAAACCTTTGTGTTGAAACTGAGTAAACATATTGGTCCCACATGCAAGTTGCAACAAATGCCAGCAATTATGGATTGCATATCTTCTATGACCTTTTATACATAAGAAGTTCTATATGAGCCACATTATCTTATGTTAGGCCTTTTCAGTGACTTTTATCTTGGAGCAACTTGTGGCATACTGGCTTCTTATTAGGTGCTTAGACATTTAACCAACCAAAGACCAGAATCCACATGTGTTTACTACTGGTTTTTGCATCAATGATGGGAAATGATCTCCTCATAGATCCAGATGGTTACATGAGGTGGATTTCACATTTTGTGTGTAGAATATAGATTTTTTTTCTTATATTGTATTTGTCCGAGGGATTTTTTTTTTCTTGTATTTTGGCTCATGATGTACGAGCAAGGGTTGATTGCCCTTGGCTGGTTTGCCACTCGGAAAGTGAGTTGTGGAGCTATTACATATTTGGGATCTATCTCTGGATGTCCAAACATTTGTATCAACTATCAAGGCTTCGGTGCGCAATTCCTCTAGTATATTTGTGGGCTATTTGGCTACAGTGAAATATGTGGTTTCTCAAGAAGGAGGTATTATATGGAGAACATTGCATCTTGTGCTCACTCATTGATTAGAACATGGAACGACTCAGTGACTTTATGCCTGCCTGAGCTTATATATTTTTTTTAGAAGACTGCTGAGCTTGTATTCTGGCTTTGTGGCGATGTAACTTTGCATTATAAATCCTCTCAAGAAACTTTTCCTTATAAATAAATAACGTTTGATGTGTGCAGTCCTTGGCAGATATTCTTTACTTTGTCAAGAAAAATATGATAAGTGTTTTGTTAAGCTTTTCCATTATAGAATTTCCTTCAATGTGAATTCTTGTTTGCAGTAGGCTTTTGTTAAAAAAAAGGAAATTACATACACTTACTGCAAAAAATTGGGTCATCCTTTTAAGTATTCCCAGTATTCTAAGAACTTTTCAAGCATGTTTTTTTATATGGAAATTTCCTTTTTTATTCAACCATCCGCCTATGTTTTATAGCCGGTCCCAAGCCCGGATAAAGGAGGAGGGTTGTGTTAGGTCCCGACAACCAACGTAAAACCCTGTCGAATCTCATGAACATGGATCAACGAATGCATCGTATGATCCATGTAGCCGACCCCACCTAGTGGGATAAGACTTTGTTGTTGTTGTTGTTGTTGTTGTATTCAACCAATTTTATAAGTTCTCCTTACATTATTATGTTCAGACCCACAGAACACTGTGCCTAGTATCTCTGCTGTTGGATTAAATGGTGTTATGTTATGGCATCATGGTACTGATACATGGATATAACTTTTCAGAAGTAAATTTGTTTACTGTGATTGATCCTCAATGGCTTACATTTTTTGTACCAGATGGTTACATAAATGCTGAAAGTCTCAAGGAAAACATTGAGAAGGCTTGGGGAGCTCTCCATCTACAGGTATTATAACATTTACTTCCACAATACTTGCAGCTTCTTTTTGAGAGGATACTTGCAGCTTCTTTGTACCCATATTTTAAGCAGCATATTTTGTTATAAGCATTGTATTTCACAAACGGACACCAGGAAACAGCTGTGACTCTCTTATCAGCAGCACTCGCTTCAAAGGAACCCGCGAATCAAAATTCTGCTTGTTCTAGCATGC
This sequence comes from Pontederia crassipes, assembly GCA_030549335.1. Classification (NCBI taxonomy): domain Eukaryota; kingdom Viridiplantae; phylum Streptophyta; class Magnoliopsida; order Commelinales; family Pontederiaceae; genus Pontederia; species Pontederia crassipes. Next base: position 8,816,368 of record CM060189.1, read on the forward strand.
TACCTCCAGTAGAGGAAGGAGCCTCATCTGGCACAGAACTCCCTTCAACTTCATATGTCGAAGACACGGAAGAACCAGAGGCCACATCAATAACCATTCCTCAACATCCTCTTGAGGGGCGAGTCAGTGAATCTGACAACAGGGTGAGTCCATTTTGACATCTATTATTACGCTGATGATTTCTTCTATTATCATAAACATTTCTTATTGTAATTGAACATGTGATAGAATGATATGAGAGTCAGCAAAGAGACCTCTTTGCAGTTGGGTTCTGTAGAGAATGCCAAGATTACCAAGGAGGATGGATCTAATTCAAGGGGTGACTCATTGAAAGAAATCCCACAGTCTGAAGCTAGAAATGTGGATTCTTTTCAAACAAGCAACGGTGCAAATAGTTCTGCCAGTTATTTGGAGAAACAAACAACAGACTCAGCCGAGAAAATGAATGTGCATAGTTCAGATTCTTCTCAGGTTGCTGGTCAAGAAAAGGAAGAAACAAATCAATCGCTGAAGAACAAAGAGCTGACTGGCCGTTCAAGTGCTGCAAAATCAAATGAAGTTCATCTTAATATTCGTATTCCTGGTGGGAACAACCTTCAGATGAAATTTATGTTAACAGATACTTTAAGATCAGTGAAAAATTTTGTAGATGAGAACAGTCAGTTGGGCCCTTATGATCTTGCTGTGCCTTATCCGCGAAAGCTATTCAGTGAAAGTGGTAAGAAAGGTGTACCTAAGTTGATAAAGTTTTTTTCTTCTGTTATATGCAGAAAAACGAGTTTGAGCATGTTCTTGACTTGGATTTTGCATGATTTCTTATGGATCTGCATGATCTCTGGGTCTTAAATGGAATTATTTTAAAATGTGCAGACATGGAAAGTACATTAGCTCAACTGGGCTTTGTTAACAGGGAAGCCTTAATAGTTGTTCCACGTACAAGAAGCAGTAGACCTGCAAGTGGTCAGCCATCTTTGAATGATGGTCATAGAACAGAGAACTCAAGCGAGAACAGTGGAGGATATTTCAATTTTGTGAGAAGGGTTTTATCATACATGAATCCATTCTCTTATCTCAGAGGTTCATCAGACTCTGACCCAACACCAGCTGAAGGCTCCAGACAGTATGGTGAGTTGTGTGTTTCTCCTTCCAACAGTATATAATAGCGTGCTCTCAAACATGCCCTTTTCGTTTCTTTGTTTTTTGGAAAATTAAATCATGACCAACTCCTGCTGATGGTCATCCCATTCTCAAGCATGTTCAGTCTCCTTTTTTAAGGAAAGGGCGCCTCTTCTTATCTAGTCATCAGAATCATAGAACACCTCCGAGTTTCAAAATTCCAATCTCTTTTTTTACATTTTTGAAACTTTTCCTTACCTCTTTCTTTTCTTTCAGGCTACAACCCTGATTCTGAGACTCATTCGTCAAGCTTTCAACCAAGTTATCAAAACCCTACAGGCCAAAATGTTCAAGATTTAAGGAGAAGGGCATCGAGACCATTTGGTAGTAATATCCATACATTGAGAAGTAGTGACAATGATGGTCCACCTGGTGACAGAAATGTTTTCTGGAATGGAAATTCTACCCAGTTTGGAGGCGACGAGAAGAAATAAACTTCCTTACCTCACTCTCAGTTCAATAATGGCTTGCGCTATAACTCATGACTCTGCAGTTACAAGGGTCTCTAAGTAGCAAGCTATATAAATCAAATTGATGACTGTGTAAAGGTAGAGATGGCAAATCCCTGCTGGTCGTATGTATTTGTTGAAGAGATAGATGTTGGATTGTTCACCATAGGAGTTCCTTATGCGAGTGGTATCTTATACCTCTTACTGTTTTAAATGCTTTATCATACTGTGCCCTGGGATTCCACAGTGACATTTTACTTTTTGTTATGGTTTGTTTCATCTTTGCCCTGACAGATTTTATATGGATGTTCAAATGAAAGTGTTCTTCGTGATGTTAACCCCATAACTCGAGATGTCTGCGATGCGTTGTAAAATGTGGGACGTTTTTTATCCATGTCCTGTTGCATACCTTGTTAAAATGTCAGTTTTTTTTTTCACGGTTGGTGCATTTTATTAGCCGCCTCATGTTAAAGCGTTTTGGCCTTTTCTTAATCTGTGCAATCTTCTTTGAGAATAATGGAAGGAAAACTAAACATTCTTTCGACACGAATTTTATGCCATGGAAATTTATCAAGCTTGTACACTTTATTTTAATATGAATAGTCATGCTGAAAAATCGAACTTTTCCATTCCAGTTGTCCTTGCTGAGAGAAACTCCTGGCGTGCCACACTACGTTTTATGACCACCCACTAGCTGGTTGGTACCTTCAAGCAATAAACTCTCTTGTGATCAATTGCTAAAAAGTAATCAGGCTAAGCATTATTGAAGTAATTGTCGAGATGGTGTGATTAACAGTCATTATCTTATAATTGTTGGCTTCAAGTTGTGCACAAATAAGTTATGGAGAGTTGGGGCCATAAATAAGAATCTTCCATATTATTTTTTGTGCCTTTGTATAAAAGATGGCATACCTTCTCCCTCCACAACCATTCTCCCTCTGGCAGTTGAAGTAGAGAGCAGCGACAGGATCCCCCAGGCCGTAGAGCTGTGCGAAGTCCCTGGTGTTGAAGTTCTGCCTCCACCCAGGCGCATATACAGTTTGCCGGACCGACTGTCGGAACAGCACGAACACAAACCGATGAAACCCGGCCGTCGGCCGGGGACTCTCATAGCTCACGATCTCATTCCCTGACGACAGATTTATACACCAATTAGAATAAGCAGAACTTGATTGCTGTCACTTTAGAATTAGTGTCCCACCATCTTAATGAAAGCAAGTAGCTTTCTTCTGATCTATGCTAAATAACTATCTGACCACCATCTTAATGTAAGGACTACCGAGAGCATCATATTAATTGGGAACACCAGGCACATTTTGTGAGTTCTACAGGTACATTTTGCAGAATGCCCCGAGCGGCTGCTTTTTACTCACCACAAGTGGCATCAGCTGCTTCAGGAATGTCAGTCACCAACCTAAGCATGCAAAAAAGAAAGTGGGAAAAATGAAAAAAAAAATGATCAGCACTGAATCGTCAAAAGTTGAACAATTGTTTTTTTAATCAACTCAATCTTACTAAAGTTGGATCTTTACCAATGGAGGTACTCTCTTTTTGTTGGGTTGCTGGGGCTTGGCGCATCAGGGTCCACCATCACCTTATCGATTCACCATGCATGTTGATAAGTGGTAAGTACTCTAGAAAACTTACATAGTTGGAAGTTTCAGACAATTGAGCCTCTATACGTACACACAACATGTCCACCTCGTCATAACTTATCATGGGATCTTTTTCTTTCATTTAATTTTATTTCCTTTTTGTCCTGTAAGACTATTGATTATAATCTAATCCACGTATAAGTTATAGATACATGTGATAAAAGAATATTCACTGTTCTGTCAATTTCCCACATCATTGGACAGTGGACACCCTTTCAGTACTGAGTACTCCAATTTTCCCTGTATCCTGCCATTTTTCAACAGAGTTTAAAAAAGCAAGTGGCTGTCTTTAATTTAACTACTCCAGCAGTCCGGTGTTAAAAAGGACAAGTGAATAAGGAACACGTCCGGTCAAGTTGTGAGAAAAGCACCAACTGTGAACTGTCATTTCAGACATCCCTTTCCCGTCCAGATGTCATGCACTCCCAGCCATATCCCATTAATGATTAATGGTTATCAGAGAACCCCACTTGAGCCGAACAGAGACTGGATTTTGTTCCTGCCCTGCTGCATGGCCTAGTTGTTCTATTCATCCAATGTGTAACGTTCCCACTATCTATAATGAGGTGCCTATGTATAACTAAGAGGAAACTTGTGCGTGCATAACAATGACCAATTAACGTCCCAGTCAGAATAGCTATGTTTCAGGGCAAGGTTAAGCCACTAAATATTTGTGTTCTAACTGCTTATTACAGCCACTTAACCAGAGACAAAGTGTTGGACAGCATTAATTTAACCAGTTGATCTGAATTATATGATATCCATATATATAGAATGCAACGAAGGCGAGAACTTGTGATACGAGCTGCCATCTCACAAAATCTTTGCTGTGACTGATAGCTGTGACATGAACATGAAACAGAAACTTCGGATTTTTCAGAAGGAAAGATGGATTCTTGTGATGTTCACTGTTAGCATTGATCTGACGCATGCACGCACGCAGAACTTAGCAGAAGCAAGTACTTACGAGGGTGTAAAGGTTCCTGACGTTGCGGCCTGGGATCTCGACCCGGGGCTCCACGTGGACGGCGGAGGGCTTGAGCTCCGAGCCATTGGTGAGCTCCGAGGCGTTGTACAGCACCCTGAGCGCGGCGGACGCGACGAACGGGTCCAGCACCTCGCCGATGATGTGACCTACCACCAGGGGATCCCTCGACATGGCACTTGCTATATATATAATCAATAAGACTAACTGAAGTGAGCTAACAAAAGTAGGAAGCACTAGCTGCCCTTGACTGCTTCCAAAGGAAACAATTATATATGAGCTCAGCTACGGGCAACTTCTACTGTTAACTAGCGCATCAGTAGAGCGGGCATTTGGCGAGAGGGGGAGGTGCATGTCACATTTATATATATAGCTCGAGAAGAAGAGGTCCAAATAATATATGAGAGAGAGAGAGAGAGGTTAGAGTGAATTTGCTGGAAATCACATTCTTCCCCTGACTAGTAGTATTTTACTGGAATCCACTTTTAAGAACTGCGGGACGTAAGTTTTGGGGTAGTGGAGGGGGGGAGGAGGTTATTGGGCAGCCCACGGTATATGCCATGACAGCATCATGTGAATAAAGTCGTCCTCCTGCATGCAAACGTCGCATGCAGCCGAGATGATCGATCGACTTTATATTCCCTGTATCTTTTGTTCCTCTCAAACATGCATGCACCAACCCCTTTGATTGATCTGAACGCGTGCAAAGCAGCAACCCTCAGGCGTCCTTCGGAACAATATGTATATCTCGTTCGATTCTCGCCGGGAAGTTTGCTTATTATTTAGTTAATTCGTCGATCGATGATGACCAGACATTCAGTCTACTCATGAAGCATTTGTAATTGCTCTACCAGCATAAAGAAATGAACAAGACGATCTGTACAGAAATAAACATGTTTTCTCATTCCAGTAGGAAAAAAAAAAGAAAAAGGATGTCATTAATTGTCACATGATCATTCATGGATTTGACGTGAGTTCTTCTTCTATCACAAAGCTAATGTTCTCTTTCACTTCCATAGGTCTCGTTAAACTAATCAGATTTGTCTGTCGAGGACAAAGTTGTTGAACACGATGTGGTAAGAAAAAAAAAGACGCTATTACATATCCATTAACAAGTGGAAGAAAAGCTGAGGAAAGACTAATGGGGAGTTGAGCCTCAAGATAGAACTTTGGAAGTTATACTACAATTAATCCGCAAGCTAAACATTGAAAAAGAAGCTAGGAAAAGAAGAATGAATGAATGAGGACCCACACATGATCATTTGCATTCTTCTTTTTTATATATGTCGGTCTTTCTTATATAGTGCTTTGGGTATTAATATTCATCTTCTGATTCATCGTGCGTTGCAGTGCTTTCAAACAAAGTGAGAAACATATATTCTCGCCGAAAAAAAAAGTGAGAAACATATCTTCGCATTCTAGAACCATTCCTTCACCCCCCTCATGTGCCACGAACACAACATATATATCTTCTCAAATATTACTCCATCCAATCCGGCCATATGCATCAACTTTTTTCCCATGACACGTTACTCATTTAGGTATATACAACTTATATCTATATATGCGAATTACATATCTTGGATCGTCATGCATGAACAAGCATGCTTTCTGCATATTATGTATGGACTACAAGGAAATAAAAGAAGAGCCATCCTAATTAGCTAATCAAACTCAAGGGTGATTTTGTGATCGTCCTCATATTATTGCAGCCACATTGCTAGCTGGACACAGGAACATGGTTTTGGTTCTTGGGCATCAATCATGGTTGTGAAAGTTTTAGGCCATGTACATGCATGGTATTAATGGAACCTATAATATGACCTCAGACCAATAACTCACCCCCCTCCTCATTGAAGCCAATACATTAATATTTTCCAAAGAATCATGTCAGGCATCTTTCCTAGACTCGTTGTGTCCAATCGAACTCAAGTTGTTGATTAAGTTAGTCGACCAAACGCAGACTAGCTTTCTGTTGTACTATTAATCAGTTGTTGCAGATGTGATGCATGTATTTCCAAATTGCAGAGCTAGACTATATTCTTCTGTTTGTTCATGTATAGAGTCAGAATATGTTTTCAAAAGTTGAAGAAAAAGTTTCCTTCCTGGATCTTCTTCTTTAATTATATATATATTCCACCTCCTCTTAGGGGGTTTCGCCAAATCTTTCTGTGACATGTAGTTATACGTAAGCAGCAGACGCAATGCTCCTTAATTACTGCACAAATTAACAAGACACGTTTGTAAAGCTATCGACAACTTTTGGCAAAAATATATTATTGTAGTGACTGAAGAATAAAGGATATCAATTAGTTACATTGGTCATCTATCATTGAGCACCAATTAATAACGAAAGAAATAATAAGTGAATATATAGTGATCAATTTAAAGTAACACAACGATCCTCATTAGTCTCATAATTTTAACCACTCAATCATATTATTGTAATTGGTTGGGTTCTAATTAATAAATTGTTGTGAAAGTATTAAGCATGCTAATGGAATCTTGGGCAAAAGATTAAGCAGAGGATATATTCTGATCAATAGATCGAGTCCAAAATGCAAAAAGCAACTCCATTACCACAACATTATTACTAAACTACAAGCGGCTCTTGTTGGAGTGAGAAAATTTTGCGTTTACCAAGACGAGTTTTAATTTAAGCTAAACCTTTCTTAAAATTTGATTAGTTATATTGTGAGAGTTAGAGAAAAGAATAAAATAGAGTTTTCCGAGTTTTTTTTCTCGAATAATTCATTCCTCTTGTACTTTTTGGATTATTCATGTTGTCCCGAATCAATAATATATATAAGTACGTTGCTAGTGGATGTAAACCGAAATGTCGAACCACATAATTCTTTTGTGTGCTTATTTGTCTCGCATGATTTTCTTTTCTTTATTGTGCTACGAGGTATTGCATCACACATCATCATTATTATTCCATCAACTATTCTAATTTCATTGTGCTGAATTAGTTTATTAATAGTAAAATCTAAGATGACCAAAAGTACCACAACCAAGTTTGAGATCTCCCGATTTGATGCGACAAAATTTGCATTGTAAAGCTTTAAAATGAACATAGTGCAGGTCAAGTATGATTATGTTAAAAAGGATGACAAATAACGTTTTTGCTAAAAACGACACAATAAGATTGCCAAATATTCTCTTGACTTTGGAGGATTCAACTTTGTTCAATATTGAATTTGAAACTACTGTAAAGAATCCAAGGGACACACTCCAGATTATGTTTGAAGAAAAAGTTTTGTTTAATAAGATTTGTGTATGATCATAATTGGACAATAAAATGATGAAACATGATTCGTCAATTCATGTACACCTGAATATTTTTAAGTCCCTCACCAGCAAATTACAATAGCCATTGGTGTCGAAATTGATGACAAACAAAAGGGTAGCATGGTAACCTCCACCTTTATTGGAGAATTGAGTAGAAAGTCTAATCAGAGTTCACCATGTGATGATCTAGTTGGGTGGTTAAGTTCATGAATAGAGATAATGATGAAATATGTAGATCTAGATCTAAGTCAAAAGGAAAACAGAAAGAAAAATATTGATTTTTTAGAAAAAAAATAGGTCACATTAGAAGAGAAGGGTGACAAGGCAACGACTAGTTTTTTCAAAGTAGAAAATGTTTTTTTCTACTTTTGGATATGTCAAAACTAGTGAATCAATGATATGAGTGATTTCACATTTTCGTATTGTTAATGGTGGAGTAGTATACATAGAGCTTATGAAGTAGTGGAAGTTGATGATATCATAATTAAAATGTTTAATCAATGCATCCACACAATCACAAATGTTTCTTATTGAAAAAAATTGATCTACAATGTTTCAAATTTATTGAAGAGAATCACAATTAAAAATTGTAAATGAAATCATGGTAGTGATAAAGGTTGTGCTAGTAGATAATTTTCACATTTTAGTTAATGAGACTTTAGTAGGAGAAGTTGTTGCATATGTCAAGTCAAAGTCATTGATGTTTTAGCATCTATTGCCCAGGGCACATGCGCAAACATGGACTTCAAATATTGTCAAAATATAATCTTCTTTTTTCTTGTTTTTTTTTGTTGTTGTCAGACTTCGGTGTTTGAGAAGAGATGTTGACGGTCCAAATATAATTTTCTTTCTAGTTTCAACTTTAGCACACTAAACTTTTGTGATGATTATTTATTTTCCAAACAAACTAGATTATCATTTTTTGTATCTATTAATAGAAGTGACAATTTTCTTGATTTCATTAATTTTGATACATGGCACTTACAGTTTCTTTGGATGGTTAATATTTTTATCATGTTAATTGATTATTACTCTCATAAGGTGTGATTTTTTTATTCAAAAGAAAATTTAAAGCTTTATAAAATTTTAAAAACTTTAAAGCAATTGATAAAATTAAAATGGCAAAAAATCAAATGTTTTTTCACTAATAATGTAGGAGAATTTTTTTCTAAAGAATTTAACAATTTTTATATTGAGCATGACACTTTTGGTACGCTTAAAAAAATGACATTATAGAAAGGATGAATATGCCTCTATAGAATGTGTTAGAAGCAAATTGAAGAAATTTTCTAAGTTGAAGCTAGCTATGAGTCCTGAGTGATATTTAGTTACCGGTGAACTAGTAATTTCGTTCTCTTAAAACTTTTTAAAATGTTTGGATAAAATGTTTTCTTCCATTTGACTACTTTTAAAATTGGGTTTGCTTGATTGATGTTCTTAATATTACTAAATTAAAATAAGTAAAACTATGTTATTGCATAGAGAGGTGAATGAAGAAATTTATATGACACAACCTAAAGACTATATTGGGAAAAGAAAAAAATTATTTAGGAATTTGACATGAAAGATTTATATGTGAATCAAATTATTGAGACGAAGGTAGAAAGAAAGATAAATGATTGAAAGATCTTGTTATGTTAAGAAGATTTTGTGGGCTTCCTTTTGCATAATGCTAAGCTAGTGAGCACTCAACTTTCTGTGTATTTTATGTACCTAAAAAATAAATCTAGGTGAAAGACACGTCTCTAGTATCATATTCGTTGATAGTGAGGAGCTCTATATACTTGTTGTGATATTGATTAGATTGAGTATTGCACTAACAATAAAAGTAGTAAATATATTTATGGCAAATCCTAATTGCAATCATTGGAAAACAATAAAGTGGATACTCAAATATTTCAGAGGCACTTTTAGTCAAGCTTTGTATTGAATATAATTGTGATGCCAGTTTTTCTAATGACTTGAACCAATATAGGTTTATTACATTATTATTATTATCATTAACATATCTAGCTGGTGAGAATGTACACACTACATTCCCCTAAAAATAAATGAGTTATGCCGACCATATTATATATTTGCTTCTGAAAAATTCTTTCACGTGTCGTCTTCTACATATGAAATCCAACCCCATGCTTCAGATCATGCATCTGGTGTTGGCATGGAAGAAAGATGGAGTTAGTGGTGGACCTCCAGTCGAAGTGGAAACAGGATGGATCTCATAATACATTGGCGTGCGATATCGACCGGTCTTGGCATCATATCGATACATATCGTGGTCAAAAGGCAGACTCTGTAGAATTAATTCATGCATGCACTTGCAGCTTCAACTTGCATCCACCGTGCATGCCTAGCCTCTCTCTCTCTCTCTCTCTCCCCCTCTCTCTCTCTCTCTCTCTCTCTCTCTCTCTCTCTCTCTCTCTCTCTCTCTCTCTCTCTCTCTCTCTCTCTCTCGCCTGCAATGCTTTGCTGCAGTTGCTCCAATTAATCCTCCACCTTTAATTTTTCTTCCTTCTTCTGAACCACATATATATACTTTTGCATGCAGTATCACATAATATTATATGAATTATTTCCACCTTGACACACACACACATATATATACATCTCATGATCAGCAGATGAAGACAGTTACATGCCTGTTGCAGAAGTAATTAAGACCTGCATATATGATATGCATATGCACGCTTGAAAGGCGATGATGTGGGAGACAACTAATATAAGATACTCGCCTGTATTTCTATATATAATATATATATGGCAACTTTAGCAGCCTCATGGAGTGGTACTACTACTGTGATCATCAGGTATGTGCATAAAAAGGTCGATGGATCGAGTTCGTGGGATCTGTAAGTTGTTCGAGGTCAAAAGTAGCGGCTCGATCGCCTGCATGTGGGACATGTAAAATCGAACATGTATTGGCAAAATATTCTCTCGTGCCCGCCAAATGGGTTTGATCACAAAGAAAGAATGGAAAAATGAAATGTCTGGTTCCATCATTTTGTGTACACTTGTGAATCTCATCCAGTCATATTTAAGATAAATCAGATAATTAATACAAGGCAATTATTCGAAGAAAAAGATTCCGACGAAAGAATAAAAAAAATAATAAATCTGTTGTGGCATGTGCCCCGGGGGATGGAGGATCGTGTACCGACCACTACGTACGAAGATTCATCATTATTAGTTGAAGATAATATTAATGGAAACTTATGAGCTCAGTGTATGAACGACATATACGTGATATGAATCATTGTCGAATAATATTCGCTTTCGTATCGTTTGTCCAATTTATGGAATGGACTCCATCAGACATTTCAATTGATCGGACAGAACTCAGACCATACATGTAAGACCTAATTACGTAGTTCTATGAGATGACTATAGTTGTAATAGGTCTCTGTCAGATAGAGAAGTACACTTTCAGATGAGACTTTCATACGAAGATGTCATTAGAATTTATTTATGATCTTCAACCCAATTCGATTCTCCAGCGATGAAATTATGTTCTAGTGCATGAAAAAAAAAGCGGTGGTCGCTCATTAAATCATAAGAAACTCACACATAGGAGTGTTCACGGTTCGAGTCGGGGACCCGACCTTAGACCCGACCACTACGAAGGCTTCACTTGCGTCAATACATCATGTACATTTAATTGTCTATTAAAGAATAGAGAATGAATACGTACATAGGAAAGCACTTCAATCCTGAGATGCACCTCCTCCATAGTAAACATTCAGAAGCAAACATATTGGATTCTCACTGTGGTTGGAAGGCCAAGACTGTAATCAGACATCAACATATGAACTTTAGCTGGCTTTTTCTTCCTTCAATGGTTATCCCTCCATGTTGGCATTTAGTGCTCTTCTTTTGGATTGAATTTGATGAACATATTCAGCAACTAAAAAATTTAACTTGAAGAGAGGCTTGCTTGAAGAAGATGCATGAATTCCTGCCCTTTTCATTGCCTGTGAGATGCTCCTCTGGTATCTCTCAAAATGTGCGGGACAGAGCGAAGGATCTGCACCTTTTGTAACTGGCTTTGCACACATAATTGATCCACTTTGTCCACAGCTGTTGACGAATAAGCACACAGTTAGAAACCATGATATAATCATCCATAGAGTCAAAAACCTTAGTAACAACTGGATGGCTATGCACCTCGACAATCATCCTTTTCCTTAAAAAAGAAAATACTATTAAACAAAGAAAATATATGCCTTTTATGTCATGATCATGTTATCGCTGATAAAACATCACTTGGGCTTCTTAGTTTGGAGAATAAAAAGAAGATAATAGATCAGCTAAAGAAATGTGGATAATTGAACCATGTTTTCCGTTACAAGCTTTATTTTGTTTATGTTTCACTGGAGGTGATTAACTCATTCAGTTATAAATAAATTTTCATACTAGCTTTATTTTCAAACTTCTTAAACGTTTTTGTATATATTTTATAGCTGAAGTTTAGTCCCCAGTTCACACAGTTTGTTTTATTAGAATAGTGTTTAAGATTCTCGCATAGCTATCTCTTTTATAGCTCTCTTATATGTCATAATCAAACACCTATCATTTTGATATCAGAGCAATAATGATCCTAAAATGGTGAATACACAGTCCACAAGTGTCCATAGTGATATTGTTGCCTCTTCATCTAACACCAGCTCCACCCTAATCCTTGGTATGATCCATTTCTCAACAATTACCAGCAATAGAAGTCAAGTTACAAACCAATGACTCTTAACTCGGACCCCACGAATAACACAAAAAACATCCCAACATGCATCATTACCACCAATCAAACATTGAAGAAGTTCCAAAAATACCTGGCCCTACTATAATGAAAACATCCTATTATTGAAAACAAAATTATTGAAGCTTGAACACAAGTGGAGAAAGTTTGTCTCTGTAGAAAAAGGGGAGGCATCGGGTGAAATCTATATTGCATAAAGATTTGAGCTAAAAACATCTTTCGTAGTTATCAAATTTTAATGCAGAATTTTGAAGTATCAGACACATCATTCTATTTAGATTTCAAGCCCATTTATATTAAGTACACAAACATAAAAACCCCATATATGATCAGCCAAAATGCCCTTGGTTTAATAAGCATTCCACATGGGGTCTAGTTTTGTCATGATTTCCACCGTTACTAATACGGAAAGAATAGGTTGAGGTTCAAAAATACGCATTAAATGTATGGGCAACCCTAGGTGTTCATAATTTGTCATGACTAAATATGAGAAGTAGGTCAATTCTCTGGAAGAAATCTCAGCAGCTCATGTTTGCACTTTATAACAAATGACAGAAGGTACTCTGAGCCACACCTTACAGCAAAACTGGGTCTAAACCATCAGGGTGTTACAAACTCTCATTAACAAAGTTTCTTATAGAAAGAATGAAAAAGATGATATCCTTTTTTAGGAGAAAAAAATGTCGGTGCCAACATTAAAAGTCAGATCCAAGAATAGTAAATTACATAGAAACCACTAGGACAAAAAAGTTGTTCTAATGGAATATAAGTAGAGGAGTTTCACAAAAAAATATATGTAACAGGTAAAAGAATAGATGTTGAAAATAACAAATATAGCAATCCTAAGAAATGGGGGTTCAAAATAAATTTCATGATAAACTATCAAGGGACTTCACCAAGCCCTAAATAGATTTTTTTTTAATTATAACAGTGAGTAAAGCTTTAAATCAAAACATAGAACGCGATAAGCTGTCTAAACTCTAAATAGATGAAACCGAGCTGCAACTCAAAGTTGAGAACAAGGAGCTGCAGAACTCATCGGACATTGAACATTATGCAAAAGTGCATAAGAGAAGAAGTTCCGTACTTTGCATTTTGACTTCTAAATCCCACAACAGGTTATGTGGAAGAAGAAAACTCTAATCGAGAAATGGAATTATCAGGCAAAATATGGCCGAACATAAACTTCGTAAAAGTAAACAAGCAAAAAATCTCATCTACGTGATTATCAACCAACTCCTTAAAATAAGATGTTGATTCCTAGATTAAAACTAGAGGTAAACTGCTTTGCGAAGCCAATAAAAATTCGTAATACGTTAACAACTGAATATCAGCAAGCTTCGATTTTATGCTGCAATAGATCAAGAAATATCAAAGAACACAGAGCTGACTGACAACTAAGACAGACCTCTTTGTCACGAAAGTGCAGGGCTTGTAGAGCTTTTGCCTGTTGTCCGACAGTATGTGCGGGTGGCAGTACCTCGTCAAGGGCATAGCTTTCGACTTGCAACCGGCGTACGCGCACTTCTTCCTCTCCTCCCTCCTCGCTCCGTCGCTCCCCTCGGCCCCGAAGCCGACCGGACCCCCATTCTCCTCTCCGCCATCCAAAGCCCCAGCCTCCGCCGAATCCTCCACGCCGTTCTCAGCCGGCGCCATCCGGGATCCTCCAGCCTCCTCCTCGAAGGGGCTGACGCCGAACTCCCAGTAGTAATCTCGGTGCTTGACGCGGAGCTCCTCTATGAGGATCCAGTACTGACGGCGGTAGCACCGGGCGAGCTGCCTCACGTGGCGGGAGCGGCGGCGCAGGACCTCCTCCCGAGTGAGGGCTTCCGCGCCACGGAGGAACTCGTCCTCGAGGTCACCGTCGACGGAGGCGGATGCGGAGGGAGCCGCTGTGAGCGAAGGCCTCGCCCCTGCAGCTGGGGCCAAGCCGGCGGGAGAGGTGGGGGTGAGAAATGTAAGGTTACGGTTGGGGTCATCCGCCTTCGCCGGCGATGCCTTGGACGAAGACATCTCAAACGATCACCGTCGCCGGTGGTCGGCCAGGAAGAACTGCGAGTAGTTGTATAGGATTCATTTCAGTGTGAGTCCGGCTTATACACGGAGGAGGTAAGCTGTGTTGAAGACTTTTTCTACTTTTTTTTCTTTTTTTTTCTTTTTTTTTTTTTTTTTTTTTTTTTTGCGGTTAGACCGAACCACATGACTAACCGGTCTTTTTTCAAATCTAAAGGTAAACCGAACCAAGTACGAAGGGAGATTCACCAATCCAATAATACAAGAAAAATAAAAATAAAAAATAAAAGAACACATACTCCAAGTTGCTTTTACTAATTTAGTGGAAGTAATATTTTGAAGCAACTTTTTTTTTATGAATCTCATATTTGTGATAAAAAGTTTCTTTAGGCCCCGTTTGATTTGAAGTAAAAGAGATTTAAGGAGGGGAAAAGAAGATAAAATTTTCTTTTACCTAGTTTGGATAGATTATTTAGGAAGGAAAATGGAGGGGGAATGGAGAGAAAATTACCCTCCATTCCCCTCCTACGATGATTTTTTTTTAACTTCAAATTGGAAGGTAATGAAAGTTAAATATTTATTTAATTATTTTAATAAATCAAATGATGTAATTACTCTTATATATATATAACTTATCATCATTAAGTTCTAAAAGTATAATTGACATATGAAATTTATACTTAAAATTTTTCCCTCCATTTTTCTCTGTCCAAACAAAGTAAAACTCTTCCATCCATTATCTTTCTTTTCCTTCCCCTTTTCCCTTCCCTCACATTCCCCTTCTTTTCCTTTATTGATGATGTATCCAAACAGTATGTTAAGTAAGAATTTATTCATTTCATGAAGGGGCGTCCAATAAAAAATTTAAATATAAGGCCTTTTGGGTTATCTGGTCGAATAAATACTTTTTTTATCCAAACAAAGTAAGGATAAGTCATCATCACATTTGCTTATTTTTTTGGATTAGGATGATAGCATATAACTTATTCCACGTTCTTGTGAGGGTATCAAAATAAATTTATTCGAAATGAATAAAAAGTAGTTTGCACAAATATTAAACCACACCCAATAAAATCTCAATCATTCCATATAGACAACAACAACTAATACAACAACAACAACATTGAAATAAACTTCAAAAAACAGAGCAACTACCAGATGAATCGTTCTATCATAAAACAAATAATCTAAGAAGGTACATTCGAGATCAATGAGAGATTCAATGATTCCATAAATACACGATATTAAAATAATTATACCGACGATCGATTGTAAATGATATTCAATGTCACTTGCTTTGAATTTGTTTACTTTGATCAATGAAAGTATTTTTTTCAATATTATTATCTCTTTGTTATAATTTTAAAAGTTCTTTAGTACTCAGGGGCGACACACCCCTCAACTTTTTAAAAATGTTATTAATTTTTATATGCTAATATGAAAATTTTATGATTAAATATCACTTTGGCCCCCCTTAAATATACTATTTTGACATCAAAATTACTTTTTGTGATGGTACATAAGGTCTTATGTGCTCTAGGGCTATGTTTGACTTTTAACATCACTTGAACTATAACAACTTTTCGCGTCGAATTATAAACTTATTCTATGATGTTCTTAAACTATAACGACTTTTCTATTTATGTAAAGACAAAAATGCTATTATGCAAACTAATGTTTAAAATAAAAAATTATGACATGTCAGCAATGTCAAAAATCTTATTTTTATTTTTTAAGTTTTTAGATTATTATTATATTCATTAAAATTTATGACAATTCCTAAAAAACTATTTTGGTATTTTTATAAATAGAGAAAAAATAAAAATAGCATAAACATTAACAAAATCAAACATAATGACTGGAGTGAAAATTACGATAAAGTCTACAAACATCACGTGGCAAATTCATAATTTAAAATTAGACGTAAAAAATTACTATAATTCACATAAGGTTAAAAAGAATCCATTAAGAATTGGTGCAAACATGAACAATGCTTTTAAGGTCCGCGAAGATGCATTGAGAGTGAGGGGAACAACTTAGTTGCACAACGAGAATCATGTTTCTCCTCACTTAAATAAAAATTTCTAATTCAAATGTATGTAAATGTAAAAAATATTTATGCCATACAGGACGATATTATAGAATTAATTAAACTCGATGGTGGACCGACCTTCAATCTTAGTGTAGTATGAATTAAGCGTAGCGCGAATTAAGTCGTGGATATGGCTTCTCAAAATGAGTTGGCAATAAAAAAAAACTTAGTATATTATTAGAATTTTGCTTGCATACTTAGTGAGGGATTCAGCAGTGGTGGCACTAATTATTTTCTATACTTGGAAGTTGGAACCCAGCCGTGTAAGATTAAAATACACGTGACACATTTTCAAATTTTTCTGGGTGCTACATATTTCATCTTTCATATATATATATATATATATATATATATATATATATATCCATAGGGACATAATATTATACCGTCTAGAAAGCATGTAATTCAACAAATAGTATATTTATTTTATAGGAAAAAATATTCCGTCATTTTAGTTTTAGAAATAAAAAAAGTGGATGTATGTAATTTTATCAAATGTTAATCAATACGCTTATAGCTCAGTGGTAGAGCGTCAGTCTTGTAAACTGAAGGTCCGTAGTTCGATCCTGCGTGAGGGCATTATTTTTCATAATTTTTTTACACAAATTCCTACCCAAACCCCAATCATATTTGATATATACATAATTCATATTTTTTTCCTATTATAAAACTTTAATACGAATCACTTGCATACCTTAAACTTTTGAAATAACAACCCCAAAATTTTCGTTTCCGTCAACTTATTTTTTTTCCTTTTCATATTTTATGAAATTATCTTGTTATATCCCGGTGAACAATAAAAAGATAAAAGGATTTTCCACTTCACTCCCCGAGACTATAAATTGGTTTTCCAATTTACACATGTACTTTGGTAGCAATCATTTTATAGCGTTTAAATATTTCAAATGCTCTCAAGTAGGCGTCATCTTTATTCTACTTTTATGAAAAATATCATTTTATACCCATTAAAAAAAAAGAGAAAGAGAAATTTATGTGTTCTTGTTTTCGAGATAAAAAAATATGTTACGGAAAAAAGTTTCGTATATAAGAAAAAACGACAAAGCCGATTTCTTCATACATTTAGGACCTGTGTGCATAATTGGAAAACCAAAGAATATTGACATTATGCAGTATAATTTCCTTTAAAACGTTGATCCTAAAAAAAACATATTTTAATCTTAGGTCAAGTTAATCTTTTTATAATTCAGTTAAAAGCATAAATAAAAAATATAAATTAAAATATAATAATTATATTTATAACCATTTAATTTATTTTAGATTAAAATAATAATAACCTCTTACTATATGTAGTTTTCAAAATATTATTGTCACTAATAATGATATTATAGTTTTGTGAATAATTATGATAACAATAACATCTAAATAATAATTATATAATTAATTATGATTACGACAATAATAACAGTAGATTTTTGTTCATATTCTAATATATAATTTTAATAATTTTATTTTTATAACATTGGAGAGGATAAATAATGAAAATAAATCCAATATCATACTGACACTTGAATGGATATTCTTTTTGTAGTGTGTGTTTGGTTCAAATACTATTAAGGGAAATAGAAGAAATTTCATAGGGTAAATTACACCAAATGTCCTCTAATTTTAAGGTTTGCTTAGCAATATCCTCCAACTTCACTTTATAACATAAATGTCCTTCATTTTTTAATGTATTTCACCCGATGCTCTCTTTACCTGGGATAGCCGATTTTCTAATTTTTTGTCGACGTGACGTCCACATGGCCATCTCATCTCTTCTCCACGCAAATAGTCGTCCGACGTGGCATGCTCCGACGTGGCATATAAAATTACACCAATACCCTCCAACTTTAAGGTTGGCTTAGCGATACCCTCCAACTTTACTTTGTAACACAAATGTCCTTCATCTTTTAATACGTTTCACCTGATGCCCTCTTTACTTGAAACAAACGGTTTCTCAATTTTTCATCGACGCGGCGTCCACGTGGCTATCTCATCTCTTCTCAACGCAAATAGTCGTCCGACGTGACATGCTCCTACATGGCACATAAAATTACATCAAATGTTCTCAAACTTTAAAGTTTGCTTATCAAATGCACGTAAAATTATACTAATTTGGGCAAAGATGGCAGCAAACGAACGAGAAAGGTGAACGATGAAGGAGATAAACGACGAAGGAGAGCGATCGACGAAGAAGTGCGAACGGCGAAGGAGGTTTCACGGTAAGTAAGATGGTTTAATATGTGGTGCCATGTCGGAGCATGCCACGTTGGACGACTATTTGCATGGAGGAGAGAAGAGATGACCATGTGGACACCACGTGGACGAAAAATCAGAAAACCGACTGTGCCAGGTAAAGAGGGCATCGGGTGAAATGTATTAAAAGATGAAGGATATTTGTGTTACAAAGTGAAATTAGAGAGTATTCTCGAGCAAACCTTAAGGTTGGAGGACGTTGGTGTAATTTTATGTGCCACGTCGGAGCATGCCATGTCGGACGACTATTTGCGTGAATGAGAGAGGAGATGGTCACGTGGACGCCACGTGGACGAAAAATCGAAAAACTGGCTATCTCAGGTAAAGAGGGCATCAGGTGAAACGCGTTAAAAGATGAATGACATTCGTGTTACAAAGTAAACTTGAAGGGTATCGCTGAGCAAACATTAAAATTGGAGGACATTTGATATAATTTACTCAAATTTCACAAAATGAAAGAAGACTATGGGCAGAAAAGGAAAAAGAATGAATGCGAAAATATGTATATTGTTTGTATAAAATAACTAAAAAAATAGAATAATAGTTAATTAATAATTTTATTTGGATAAATGTATTTTTTTTAATTTATTTATATTTTAATTAGTTAGGAACAAAATAGAAAGTATAAGCTGATTATTTTTGTTCTCCTTTAAATTTTATTTTAGGGTTAAAAAAATAAGGTATTGAAGATGAGTGGAGTAAAAAGGAAAAAAATATTATTTTCATTATCTTTCCATTTAAGTTAACTCAATTAAAGAGAATGATTTTTTTTTTGTCTTCCTCTCTTTTGTTTTTGTTTCATTCTATGTATTATTGGATAGCTAAGGCTAAATCAATGTTATTAGTCCAGTCCGATTCGGGTGGTTGGATTGGTATTCGTGGCTTAAAATGGTATGTGGATCGGCTAAACCTTGGAGAAGGATTCGGCTCGTTTTGATTCGATCAAAACTCGAGTTCATTTGGTTGACTCAATAAGTTTTGCCAACTCAGGTGAGTCAAGTTCTAAAATGAAAAAAAATAAAAAAAAATATTGAAACACTTAGGGACCGTTTGGTATGAGGTAATTTAAATAAATTATCGGTTATTTTATTTAAAATTCTCAGGAACCACCACATTATCTCGTTTGGTTGTGACTGATTACTGATATTTTTAATTGTTCTGACAATCTTGATTATCACCTCACTGGTAATCTTGAGCAGGGGACGTGTCTTTCCAGATTACCTGTTGATGAGAATGCATTTTGACGAAAATATCTATTCAATTAAATTTTTATTTTAAATGTTTTATTAATAAATAAATATCATTTAATTTCATCTTTTTATTATTTGGAATATTTTCAATAACTCTTGATTTTGTCTCATCTTTTTTTATATATATTCACTTTTCTATTTTTCTTTGTTTACTTATAATAACATGTTATTAAAATCTAAAATAATTTTGAGAGGTACTTTGATAATTTTATCACTATTCGTTTTGACTATTATTTATATTACCAGTACTTACCAAACACTGTAATGTAACATTACCGATTATTTAAATAGTGATAATCTATTTAAGTGGTGATCTAAATTATCGGTTAATTAAATCGATAATGCGTCAAACGGCCCCTTAGACATTATATATTTTTTTGTTCAAAATTATACTTAAATGTCCTCTTAGTTACATATATAAATGTAAGTATGAATATGTTTGGTTTAAATACTATTAAGGGAAAGAGAAGAAATTTAATAGAATGAAAGGAAGACTACGAGTGATTGCTTTTCTTTTGATCCTAGATTAGCAGTAAATATTATTTGGAGTTAAGTATTCTTGTAAGTTATCCTTAAACTAGTTTGGCATCTCAACATTATTTATAGAATAAAAATAATAAATTTCAACTAATCATTAATTTTATTGAAATTGAAGTCCATAATAGAGAAAAATGGGTGAAAGAAGGAATTACTTTACTCTAAGATTTTAATGTTTAGAAGAATATATATTTTTAAAATTCAAGAAATGTAATGTTTGGCGGAATATGAAGAACTAAATTCTTATTCTTGAATTATTCTGATGCCACACAGGCAGTGTTTGGATGCCATGAGGTTTAAAATCAAGGAGAGAGAAAATTTTAAAATGACATCCGATCCCCCTCTCCTCTATAAATGCTATTAATCATTATTTTCGCTCTATTTTATCTATAAAAATGTCAAACATTTTCAACACCTAAATAATAATAATAATAATAATATATATTTGAAGTGACAATAATAATGTCATCATCTAAATTAAAATAATATGAGACCCGCATATAATAAATGATGGGTGTTTGGTTAAAATAGTGTAAATAAGAAAAATCTTCATGTTATTCTGATGCCAAACGAGCTATGGGAAGAAAAAGGAAAAATAATGAAGGTTGTTTGAATAAAATAATTTAAAAAGCGAATAAGGGATAATTAATAATTTTATTTGAATAAGTATGTTCTTTGTACATTTACTTATATTTGAATTAGGTATGAACAAGACAGGAAGTATACGCTGACTATTTTTGTTCTCCTTTCAATTTTATTTTAGGGTTGACAAAAATAGAGTAAAAAGAAAATAATATTCTTTTCATTATCTTTCCATTTAAACTTAATCAAATAAAGAGAATGATTTTTTTTTTCTGTCTTCTTTGTTCTTCTTTCATTTTCTGTATTAAAAAATGGACAGCTGAGGCTAAATAATTTAAGTTAAAATTATTAGTAGTTTAAAAATATTATTGTATTACGGGTAAAATTTAACTTAAATAAATCATTCTGGAAATTCTACGTGGCCCATCTCAATTTTGAATTGTGGGTTGGGTTTCCGTAATTGGATCAAGTCTTCGGGCTCTTTTGGACAATTCAGTATGGTGCAAGATCCAAGTAAGCCCCTCCCCCTAAACCCTAATCAAATCCATTATAAACTCCCGCCTCCATCGCTTCTTCTCCATCGGATAACACGGAAAAAAAACGGCCATTTTGGTCTGTATCCTTCCATTTCCGATTCCATGTTTCTGCAATGCAGGAGCCATTCTGATATTATTGATATCATTTCGATGTTTTTAAATAGCAATTTTTCCTTTTTTTTTTTGGCTTCGGCAACAGTTTACTTTGATTTGGTTGTAAAGAAGCAAGTTTCAGCTTCTTGTTTGGATCGTAAGGAACTCCATCCGATCCAGGCAACAATATTTCTTACACTTGCAACAAAAATTCCAGCATCAACTCACCTGGAAATGATCCATCCTTGATTTTCCGGGCCCTTCTTAACTGGTACATCGCTTCATCGTTTACTTAAGTCCCGGATTCCTGTGCACGCATGTTGACTGAGCTTATGCTGCATCGATTTTTTTTTCCTTCAAAGCAAACTCACTCTGTCCCAAAACTATCACATTGTTTTGAGGCAATTTCTTCATTTTCGAGAAAGAACCGATTTTTTCGGGAATTCCGCCAATACTCGTCCGCCGGTGAACTCCACTCTGATCTGGCGGAGGTGGTAGGATTACATTGCAATACATTTACATTTCTATGCTCGACATGCTAAAAGTTCGATCTTTGCATGTGCCTTCTGTGTGTTATTGATTTGTCATCCGCCGTGATGAGAAGCATTTGTGTCCATTACACTACAATATTTACAGACCAGGATTGATTCTCTTAAAATCCATGCAGTATGCATCTTAATCTGATTTTTCTATGCATGAAAAGATTCATATTAGTTTGACTTTAATTTTTATTAAAAATGTTATTATGGGGTTTATTGATGAGGGAGAGAAGCAAGTGCAGCTTCTTGTTTAGATCTTTTGGATTAAAATCAGTTCTAGACAATCTTTTGATTTCACACTTGCAAGATGGAAAGAAAGCCAATCTCAACTCACCTGGAAATGATTCTACATCCATGATTTTTCGGGCCCTTTTGATTGGCACATTTCAAGTCTCTCTCATCATTTTAACCCATATCTCATCATTTAAGATGCTCCTGTCACTTATTGGTACTGACATGCATATCTTTTTCTTGTATTAATGAATATTGTGTTGTCTATATCATATTTAAACCTTTGACAGTCTTAGATATGATGCTCCAAATCAGCAATCAATCTCGATTTGTTGTTTGGCTGAGTGATCATATGGCTTGTCCCTCTGCAAACCAGAAGTTACAAGATTGAGAAACAGAGATCCATCTACTTCCAAATCCAAAGTGGTTCGAGTTTAAAGGAGCTGATACTTGAACATCTGCCCAACTTTCTAGTTTCGTATTTTCTGTATTTGGGTCATCAGACTCTTGGTTATTGTAATAGGTCCGATTGTGATGAATGAACTAGTGATGTATAAATTTAGTGAAACCGCAGCATCCCTTTGTAAACTTTTGTCTATGCAAATGCAATCCTCCTTTTGTAAAATTTGTCTATGCAAAAGTAACAGGTTAAAAGAAATTACTGGAGAACAATTGAATTTTATTAAAATGCAACCAAGTCTCCTCCCATTCCGCCCAGTCTCCATTACACAATTGGCAACCGAACAATTGAACCCAATTCCAAGAGCTCAGCGACTCGCTTATCAACCTGGAGTATCTGCGTGCTTCCAATTGAAACGGCTGTGCATTTTTCCTTTTTTCAATTTATTTTTGTACTTAATTTTTTTTAAATGTGATAGTGACAATTTTGTAATTTTTGCACTTCTAAAAAATGCACTCCCTTGACTTGTCTATCACATCATACGTCGCATAGAGGCCTCTCGGACTTGCGGTATATTAGGGGAGACCCACTAGTCTTCTTCCAAAGCCTTGTAATCATTTTTATTTATTCAACAAACATTTCAAGCTTACCTAAATTTAGCACCGTGCTTCGAGTGTGAGGTGGCAACTCACAAGAGCGTCCTAAAGCGATCGAGCGTTATGTTGAGGTGTCCGTTTGTTTACAAACACCTCCACAGAAGAAGCGTTCGCTCGGGACCGAGCGTCTCAAAAATTGCGGCATTCGAAAAGTGGCATAAGCAATCCGCAAAGTATCCAAAAGAGCTTGCCTAGACGTTGGATATGTCTAGGCACCGCATGAGTCGGTCGAGCAAAAAAATGACCCCATGACAAGTTGGTATCAGAGCAGCGTTTCTGGGACCGCTCAAGTTGACGTTCGACGATCAAGGAGAAATGACGTTGAATTTGAAAATGACGAATGAATCCGTTGCACCGGAGAAGGGCCACCTCGAGCGAGGGCGCGCCCGATCGAAGGACGCCTTGTCTGCCTTCGAGCAACGTCTCGGCCAATTCCAATTGGACGTGGACGAGATGCAAGACCAACTCGCAACGCACGAGCGGGAGTTAGAGAAGATCGTGAATCTCGCAATGGTGTGGGACGAGATGACGCTGTTGTATACGCGGCTAGAGTCCATGGAAGCGACAATCATGAACATGCGGGAGACATTGGACAATGGTCTCTCAAACATGCGGTTCGAGATAGAGCAAGAGTTCAAGACCATACATGAAAAAACTCAAGCGACGCTATGGAGATGGGCGGCGTCCCGAGACGCTCGCCCCGCATGAGGCAAGGATTGATGTGTCGAAGCCGCGGCCCTACAAAGGCGAGCGATCGACAAAGGAGATCAATGACTTTATGTGGAACGTTCGAAGGTATATGGAGGCCTTAGACGTGACGTCTGAAGCGAGGATGATGAAGACCACATCCTTCTACTTGCAAGATGCGGGAACCTATGGTGGCGGTGCCATTGCGACGATGTGGAACGTGGCAACGTCGAGCCCATTGAGAGGTGGGACGACTTCAAGAGGCAGCTGACGAATTACTTTTGCTCCGCCAAATCGGGATTAGAGACCAAGATTGCGTTGTTCAACATTTGCCAGAAGGACACGTTGAAGGAGTACGTGAAAGAGTTCACCGAGCTTCGCCTACAGAACTCCCAGGTAGACGTTGACACGTTGTTGGCGGTCTTCGTGAAGGGTTTGAAGCTATGAGCTAGGACGGAGTTGGAGCGACGAGATTGCCCCAACCTCCGCTCGCTAGTCGCTACTGCTGAGTCGCTCGTGGAGTATGCCAAAACGAGTGCTCCACCACCAAAGCCCTAGAGCAATGGTGAGAGAGAGAAGCCAAAGTCGCAAGAAGACAAGCCACACTATCAAGATAAAGGAAAGGGACATCAAAATAGGAGGCCCAACAATGATATATTCAAGAGGGATGGAAAGCCGCCAAAGCCTTGCTACATTTGCAAAGGTCCACATTGGACAAGCGATTGCCCGCAAAAAGCGACAGTCAACGAAATGTATTACCTCGACGAGAAGGAGAAGGAGGAGGCGTATCTCAGTTTGATGCACGTCCTCAGCGCCATTAACGCCTCGAAGGGTCCTTCATCGGCTGCTCGACTTTATGCGGACATCGAGTTGAACGGGCAAGTCTTCAATGCCCTCATCGACACGGGAGCATCAGAGTTCTTCGTATCAGAAGTTGCCGTCAAGAAGCTAAAGCTACTACTACAGAAGACTAACGTCACGTTCAAGACGGTGAACACGAAGCCTATCTCGACCACATAAATTTCTCCAGAAGTGAAGGTTCGCATCGGCAAGTGGTCGGAAAGCTTCGACGTCATGGTGGCACCGGTGGACGACTATCAAGTGGTGGCGGACATCTCTTTTTTGTGACACATTGCTGCATGTGTCATCTCACTCACCAACTCAATGGTCATCTTCGACCCCAACAGACCCTACAACATTTCCGTGAGGTCGGCAGGTGATCCCAAGCAGAAGACCATTTCCGTCATGCAAGTGGCGAAGGGGTTGCACAAACAGGAGCACACCTTCCTGACGACCGCCATACTGAAAGATCATGAGCCCTCCACTCCAATACCTTCCAAAGTCTTTAAAACTCTTGAGGGCTTTGCGGACGTCATGCCCCCGGAGCTCCCAAAGCGGTTGCCCCCGAAGCGTGAAGTGGACCATGTCATCGACTTGGTCCCAAGATCGAAGCCCCCTCATGGAGTCTCTTATCGGCTAGCCCCTCCGGAACTCGCAGAATACGTAAGCAACTCACCGAATTACGTAAGCAAGTATCCATATGACGCCATGATACTCTTTCAGAAGAAACATGATGGTTCCCTCCGAATGTGCATCGACTATTGGGTGCTCAACAAGCTTACGGTGAAGAACAAATACAACATCCCTCTAATGGTGGACTTGTTCGACCAACTTGGCGGCGCGAGATGGTTTACCAAGTTGGATCTTCGTTCGGGCTATTGGCAAGTCCGGATTGTGAAGGAAGATGTGCAGAAGACGGCGTGCGTCACAAGATACGGCTCCTACGAGTTCCTCGTGATGCCTTTCGGCCTCACAAACGCCCCAGCGACCTTCTGCACTCTCATGAACAAGGTATTGCAATCATTCCTTGACAGGTTCGTGGTTGTATACCTCGACGACATTATGATCTACAGTCGCACCTTGGAGTAGCATATCGAGCATATTCGGTAAGTGTTCGAGGTGTTACGACAGAACGAACTCTACGTCAAGCGGAAGAAGTGTGCATTCGCTCAACCGAAAGTGCACTTCTTGGAACATGTCGTCGGATGTGGCAAGCTGAAGATGGATGACGCGAAGATTCAGGCCATCATGGAGTGGGAGCCGCCCAGACGGGTTCCTGACATGTATTCGTTCTTTGGCCTGACGAACTATTATAGGCGGTTCGTCAAGGGGTATTCACATGTGACGACCCTTTGGCGAATCTCATTCGGAAGAATGTGAAGTGGGAGTGGACGCTGACATGCCAAGAAGCGTTCGACATCCTCAAAAGGGCCATGATGGAGGAATCGGTGCTCGTCCTGTCAGACCACATGAAGTCATACGAGGTACAAACAGATGCTTCTGACTATGCCATCGGAGGAGTTCTTATGCAGGAAGGGCATCTCGTGGCGTTCGTGTAATATCCACGACTTGATCCACATAAGATTATATAATTTAATCATATATTATTGATTAATATGAATTATGATAAGTGTGTGAGCCTATGTTCATCAACTCCGTATGATTCAACACCTGAAATTGATGATAAATGACTAAGGACAAGGAAAAATGACTTTTCAAAAATATTAGAATTTGAAAAATTAAAGTCCCGGTAATTGTTCATATACATAAAAGTATGCTAAATATGTTTTTTAATATTTTTTAGGTAAAGTCTTAGTTAGGTTAAATGATAATGCAAAATCGATCGATTTTGTTCTTCGGACAAAAATTTAGATTTCGATTATTTGGAAATATATTTTTTTTCTAAATATTTTCTTTGAGTTCAAATGGGGGGTAGTTTTTTATTTACATGTAATGTCTTAAGTAAATGAATAAATAAAATAAATAAAGGAAATGTCAAGCCATTTACTTAAATGATATTCTTGTAAATAAGGACAACTTTAAGGGTACTTTGAGGATTTTGCCTACAATCGACCTTAGGTCGGTTTGCTTACTATATAAGGTGTCAACCCTCATCTTCTTACCATCTGGACACCTATCCTAATCACACCAAACTCAGCTGAAGAGGGCAGCAAGAGGAGGAGGTAAAAACTAAAGAGAAAATGAGGAATTTCAACAACAAATCAAGATTTTCTTGCTAGGGTTTCATCTAGATAAGTTGTCTATTCCTTTTCTATGAATTATTCCTATGAAATTCAGATGGATCTCTATTCTCCTGAGCCTCTAAGATCTCTTTGTGCTTCTATGTTCATGTTCTTGAGGTGTGGATCAAACCCTAGTTCACTTATATGATGTTTCCTCTTTGTTGGACACCAAACCTTATCCAAAAGTTGTCAACATGTTCTTGGCATCTTATAGCTCTTCAAATATTATGAAATTTCGTAGGTTGAACCCTCATTGAGTCTACTTTCCACAGGATCTGGAATCATGTTAATTCGATTTGTATGTGAAAAGTTCTGAGTCAATTACTCCGAGTCGCCCTTTCTATTTTCTGTGATGAATAGTCCGAATTGTAAATACTATGGTAATTTAAATGTTTATTTTAATATATGAAATTTATATGGATTAAATATATTAAAGTTATCTTTGTACTACAAATGGAATCACGTTTATAGACTATGTATAACGAAAGTTATGAGGTTTAAAGTAAACATCACTGAGTTTGTCAGAACAGAAAAGTAGAAGAGAACAGAGACAAATCTCTAGATTTTCTTAGAACTATATATGAGTAATAAAATTATGAGATTTATATGGTTTAAACCTTGGGGAGTTTAGTTTTATGGAAAATTATAATTACTTAATTATCATAAGTATTACATAAGTTATGAATTTTACAAATGACACCACTCAATCTGTTAACAAACTGAGTAGGTGAAGAATATGGTTGTCTTGATAAAATTTTTAGAGCCCTTATACAATATACTTTAAATGGAAAATTTCTAGAGGACTAGGCTTCGTGAAGACTGTTACGATGAAAAAAAATTATAATTGTATTAATATCACATGTTTAATTATTATTATGCATGACGTTTCTAGCACCACACGAATTTCTAGTATACCAAGGTGCACTAGAAGTAACCCATCATTGTTATAACTCATGTTATGTCTTTTGGAATGTCATTTGATTTGACTATATGTGCTATATGATCAAAAAGTGAGTGAATTACTTTTAATACAATTATATGATATGTGTTCTAAGTGATATGATATGGTTGATGCATGCATTATGCATCTTATCTGTCATGCATTGCATTTTCTCTACTGGGATGATATGTCTTATGCAGGAAAAGTACCACATTTTTATGGGATGATATGGTATCCTACGGGATAATATATGTTCTCCGGTAGAGATGATATGATGCCTCTGGTCAGGGATGATATATTTTCTGCAGGAAATGTACTCCATAATCTGAGATGATATGAAACCCTACGGGGTAATATATTTCTTTGACCAATTGGTAATATGACATGTGCATTATGCATACGTGCATACATGTTATGATATGATACATGACATGTTACATGATATGACATGACATGATACATGATGTGATATGATACATGATATAATATGTGAAATGTTATATGAAGTGAAACAAATATGTGAGGCACTATATGATATGCTAAAGATGTTATTCATTGAGATTACTTGATGTAGTATCCTTCATTATATGATAATTGTTCATAAGTAATAAGATGTCAGCTTATTTCCTATAAGTTTTTAAAATGCTAAATTAATTTATCTGAATCGAATAGGTGGTAACACAGGTTATGAGTTTTCAACTTACTTAGCTGTTGTTTGCTCATAATATTATTTTAAAACTTTTTCAGATCAGTAGACCAGTCATGTGGCCATGCTTAAAAATCCCCTATCGGATTAGAAGCACTATTGAAGACTTAGTCTCTTGATGTCTTTTTGTGGGGATGTGTGACTCCTCTTAATGTTTTATGTGTGTGTAAAAGTTAAATGTTTCAGACATCTTTTAAAATGTATGAGTTTGAATTAGAGTGTGTACTTGCTATGAGTTTAAATATAAGTGAGCTGTGAACAATGGTGTGATAACCTTATCTCACATGTTTCTACATGATAATATGATGCTTCCGCTATAATAATTTTATCGATCGCATTATGTTGCGACTTGCGGGTTAGACCAAGGTTTAAACCGGGGTCACGACAATTCGAGAGTCGCAAACTCAATAACACGGCACGGCGCTACGCCGTTCAGAAGAAGGAGATGACCACGATGATCCATTCCTTAGAATTAACATGGCGGCACTATCTCCTTGGATCGCGATTTCACATCAAGACGGACAATGTCGCGACAAGTTATTTCGAGACGCAGAAAAAGCTCTCACCAAAGCAAGCAAGGTGGCAAGATTTTATTGCAGAGTTCGACTACATTTTGGAGTACAAGCCCGGCAAGACGAATGTCGTTGCCGACGCCCTCAGCCGACGCGCAAAATTGGCGGCCATGAGCTCCTCTCAGGCCGACATGATCGAGAGGATCAAGAAGGGACTAGAGTCGGATCACACGGCAAAGAACCTGTTTGAGCAAGCAAAGAAAGGAAAGACACGTCACTTTTGGGTGGAAGATGGGCTGATCTTCACCAAGGAACGTCGCATCTACGTTCTTATGTTTGACAACTTGCGGCGCACTATCATGCAGGAGTTCCATGACTCCAAGTGGGCGAGACATCCGAGCATCCGCCGCACTTTGTCACTCATTGAAGACAACTACTTCTGGCCAAGGATGGAGGATGATGTTGAAGCTTTCGTGAAGACATGACTTGTTTGTCAGTAAGATAAAAACCTCAATCAAGTGCCCGACGGACTTCTGAAACCCCTGCCTATTCCAGAGCGGCCATGGAAGGATGTTTCCATGGACTTCATCACGGGCCTGTCCGAGTCTGAAGGGGCAGGTACCATCATGGTGGTCATCGATCGGTTCTCCAAGTATGTCATCTTCGTCGCCGGCTCCGCAAGTTGTTCTGCTACTGAAACTGCGGAGTTATTCATGAAGCATGTAGTGTAGTATTGGGGCCTATCACAAAGCATCGTCAGCGATCGGGATGGTCGATTCGTTGGCAACTTCTGAAAGGAACTATTCAAGATGATGGACTCCAACCTGCATTTCTCGACATTACTTCATCCTTAAACCGACGGCCAAACTGAGAGGGTGAATTATATCTTTGAGATCTACTTGCGGCACTATGTGAGTACCAATAAGAAGGACTGGGCGAAGCTACTCGACATCGCATAATTTTCTTACAACTTGCAGCGGAGCGAGTCGACCAATCGAAGTCCCTTCGATATAGTGACGGGGCAGCAACCTCTTACGCCCCAGGCCGTCGCCGCTCACCGCATGACGAGGGAATGGCATGAGCAGAACGACATGGCGATAGCATGTTTACACAAGACATCGAAGCGCATGAAGAAGTGGGCGGACATCGCCCGACGAGACGTCAACTTTGAAGTCGGAGACTTGATCCTTGTGAAGCTAATCCAACATCTTCGGCTAAGTGGGAACAATTTACACAAGGGTCTCGTTAGACGTTACGATGGCCCGTTCAAGATCCTGAAGAAGGTAGGCAAGGTGGCCTACAAGTTGGAGCTCCCGCCTCAGATGCAACAACACCCCGTCTTCCATGTCAGCTTACTTAAGTCTTTCATTGAAGCCCCTAAAGATTCCGGGCATGGGGTTTCAGACCGCGCCCCGCCGGTCATCCGTCAATAGTTCACTGATCAAGTTGAAGAAGTACTCGCCGTCCGCACGAAGAATCGGAAGAAGAAGTATCTTGTTCGATGGAGTGGAAGACCGGACGCTGACACAAGTTGGAAGACAGCCGAAGACCTGTGACAATTCAAGCAGAAGATTGAAAAATTCCAAGCTCCAGGGACATCACTGACTTGAGTGGGGAAGAATGTCCCGGGGGCTTTTTCCGGGGCACACCGAGTTATCTTACTTCATGTATTTTTCTCTTTTCAATCCACTTTTGTACTTAGTTTATTTCCAAGTGTGATAGTGACAGTTTTTTAATTTCTGCACTCCTGAAAAGTGCACCCCATTGGCTTGTCCTCCACATCTCACATCACATAGCAGCCTCCCGAGCCTGTGGTATATTAGGAGAGACCCGCTAGTCCTCCTCTGAAGCTTTGTAATCATTCTTATTTATTCAACAAAAATTTTAAATTTCCCTAAATTTAGCACCGTGCCTTGAGCGTAGGGTGACAACTCACAAGAGCGTCCCAAAGCGTCCCAAAATGATCGAGCGTTACGCTGAGGTGCCCGTTTGTTTACAAACGCCTCTATCGAAAAAGCGTCCGCTCAGAACCGAGCATCCCAAAAATTATGGCATTCGAAAAATGGTATAAGTAAACTTTCGCAAAGCATCCAAAAGAGTTTGCCTAGACGTTGGGTACGTCTAGACGCCGCACGGATGGGTCGAGCGAAAAAACGATCCCGTGACACATGGAGCATAATTGAATCAGATAGAGTTTGCATTTGTAAAACTGGAGAAGCGTTTCCGTATAGAATTGGAACTGTTCGATATAAATTTGTAGATATGTAGGACATTTCAAGACGACTGAGCACAAACCATGTCTACCATGTAACTTCAAGAAGATTACACTCAACTTCCTAAATAAACATTTTTAAAGACTCCTGACCAATGAAGCTGACCATAAATCCATCAAAATCTCCATGGAAACTTTCACGGATTTATGTTTCCAGTTCTCTTTCTGTCTGTTATAGACTCATAGATATGCTTATGAGATATACATATGTAACTGTATGCTGCACTTTTCAGCTTTTAGCCAAGATCCGGGACAGTGAAGTACTCATCATCATCAGAGACCTCAACTCTAGGCTTCTTCGATGTCTGGTTTGTTTTGTTGGATCTGTAGTAGCTGGCGTTGCTGGCTTGCACGGTCGGAAGTTCAGGGACTTCAGCAGGCGCCAACGTTGAGTTGCTCAGTTGATCGTCGAAAAGGCCAACATTCGAGAACCACTCGAGCTCTCCAAACCCAATGGGAGACCCCTTCTGCAATTGAAGTTGCATCAAAATCTTAGCTTTGAGCTAAGACTTCAAAAAGAATATTTTCAGAAATCTATCATGTATCCGAAGTTTGAGAAATGGAACCTTGTCAGTAGATTCATAGTCTGAGAGCTGCAGGAAGTCTTCCACAGCCCATGCAGATTGCATGAATGGTGGAGTGGCTTCCTGTGCCGGATTTACTTTTGCAGCAATTGCAGGCGGGCCCTGATTTGGTGGTTCAAGGTTGCTCTTCTGCGTCTCCTTGTTGGCCATTGTACTCAGGGCTACGCGTATTCCAGTAGCCAGGTAACGTTGGTGGTCACCCGAAAGGGTGCCGGGGACGTGAATAGGCTCATCACACTCGCGGCAGAAGAGGGCTCTATCTTCCACACAGAAAATGAATGCTGTCTTCTCCTAGTAAGATTCAAGAAGAGAGCAGAAGGAAGTACTTTAGAACATCGCATACTCTATTTCATGCGCTGGTCACTGGTGTTTTCAGAAGTTTAGTTCGTATAGGCAAGTCAAGCATAGTATTTTCGGGTTCATATCCATGATTTAAGCAGTAACAAGTTCATGTTAAGTACAGTACACTCTTATCCGAATCTGTTTATGCTAAGAGATCCTGAAGCAACATAGGGCTTCACAGTAAGAAACAACATGCGGATATGCAGAAGAGAAGAAATTTAAAGCAGTAGTAGGTGTTCTAATGCCACTTTCTCCAAGAAGTGATCCACCTTGGCTATGCTATGAACCATTAGCATAAAAATGTTGTCTAAAGATTAACTCAAGTGTAATGACCCAAGGTCTAAAGAACTAGTCATGGAATAGTCCCACATGCGCAAAATATGATGATCTTATATGTAACTAGCCTAATTACACCAAATGCTCTCAAACTTTCAAGTTTGTTCAGTGATGCCTTCCAACTTCACTTTGTAACAGCGATATGCCCTTCATCTTTAAACTGTTGCATGAAATACCCTCCCGACTGGGAATAATCATTTTTTCGGTCGATCTGCTGACGTGGCGATGCACTCTCTCTGCCACGCATGAGAGCATTTGGCATGGCATCGCCACGTCAGCAAATTAATAATAATTAATATTAAAATAATATTGTTTCCTCTCTCCCGTCCGCCTCCGGAGAGCCCACGCCGACGAAGTGCAAAGGGGGGCGAGACCCCCCTCCATTCGTTGTTCGCCGACGCGGGCAAAGGGGGGCCTCGCCCCCCTCTGCGACCTCCGGCGAGGTCGCAGAGGGGGGCGAGGCCCCCCTTCGTTGTTCGCCGGCGCAGGCAAGGGGGGGCGAGCCCCCCTCTTTTGCTGTTCCCCGCCCCCCCTCTGCGACCTCCGGCGAGGTCGCAGAGGGGGGCGAGGCCCCCCTTTGCTCTTCGTCGGTGTGGGCTCGCCGGAGGCGAGGACGGGAGAGAGGAAACGACATCATTTTCATATTCTTTATTATTAATTTGCTGACGTGGCGGTGCCATGTCAAATGCTCTCTTGCGTGGCGGAGAAAGTGCATCGCCACGTCAGCACCGAGAAATTGGCTATTCCCGGTCGGGAGAGTATTTCATGCAACAAGTTTGAAGATGGAGGACATCGTTGTTACAAAGTGAAATTTAAAAGTGAGCAAACTTAAAAGATGGAGGACATTTGGTGTAATTTACCCTTCACTTATCAAAATATCTAATTGAGTCTGGAGTCTTTTGCCCATTGTTACATTAAGCCACCCCCAGCTATAACATCTTGGCCAACTGTTCAACTATCAAAAAGATGTTCTGAAGCATGGTCACATGAAAAAGGGGACATCTTTTATTTTTTTTCTTCTTCTATTATATTCTTGGTCTGATGAATCTCTTTTGATTAGAATATTCACAGGTACAGTTTCTCTACTCTTGTTTTGTTTGATTATAACGTATTAATGAATTCAGATGTCCACTAAGTTGTTCTCTGACAAGAAGTGGTCACTTCAGGGCATTAGTGATGCCCATAATATAACATCAAACTTGGTGTTGGATTTAACTCTCCAAATTAACAAAGGTAGGCTTCTAATTTTATCATTTAAGCTTCCTTGTTATTATATAACATTTCAATTTAGTACTAATTTAGGATACCCCATGATTCAGGTGCAGGTCCTATATCCTTTTCTTCCATAGCAAAATTTGTTTCCTTTTTTCAGTAGGACAAGATTCTAACCATAAGGACGATTTGACTCTGGAAAATTCTGTAGTGCTAGAAGTTACATTTTGGTGTCCATTAAAAGAAGTGAAGTCTAATTTCATATGTATTCTAGGGTTTCAGAGTGAACAGGTCAATTCTCCATTGTTGAATCATATCAAGCAATCTATGCCTGTGCACAATAACAATCTAGTAACTCATGACAAGACAAACAGATTATATGAATGTGAGAGGCCAAAGAGCTAATCAGAGTACATTACTTTGCAGATGTCGCAACGAGGGAGCTTGTCAGAGAGGCACTCCAGGAGGAGCCTCTGGTGCTTGCTTGCCAGCTTGTTGGCGGCATGGATCTCGACATCACAGTTAGCGCACAGCGCTGCCTCGTCGGCGCAGCATATCAGCGTCGCCGGTGCATGACACACATCGCACTGTATCTTCATTTTCTTTGCTGGTCGAACTTCCTGATGTTCTTGAAGATAAACTGAATTAGTAGCAACACAAATACAGATAAATGTTCCACCATTCTCAAACTATATTGCTTTAGGACTTTCTAAGGCATGCAAACATAAGCATACGTGCACAAAAGGCATCTATCACTGGAAACATCCCAATGATTGTACAAGAGTTAGAGATCAAAGACTTGGAGTAGTTCATTATAAATAAATCTCTAAGCTGAACTCATAGAATCACACATACACAAGTGTTTCTCAGAAAGTATCGAAATGATGGTAGACCGTTTACAGCCAAGACAAGAACACTGGAAGTTGACAAACAATAGTAGCATAACAGATATGAATAGAGGACATGCAAAGTGAATTCATATAATTGAGAAGGAAAAATGATATGCTAGAAACTTGGAAAGATGGCAATATAGGGACATGGTTAGAACAAATCAGTACCCGAGAAGCCAAGCTTAGATCTGCTGACAGAGGAATAAGCTGTTGGAACGAAGGGCGAGCAGAATAAAAGAGACCAGGATAAGAGAGGGGAGGTAATTTGGATCAAGGAAAAGGAGGAACAGGGGGGAAAAATGCAAAAATTATGGTACAGTCAGTGTGTATCTGTGGTGGTTGGCCCTGGTGGGTGGTGTCTGATTTTGTCGAGCTCTGGGGGGGGAGTAAAAAATGTGGCTCTGGGGTGGTTTCAGGAACTTGTGGTCAGGAGCATCCTGGGAAATTATATCATCATAAACAACAACAATCTGCTGGTCATGCTGCCGGCCTGTCATTCTACTTCTGTGGCATGATCCATGGAATCTGCACCCTGAGATTTCTTCAGTGTGGACAAAGCATTGACATTACTTAAGATCCACATTTGAAACAAAAAAGATACAAATATCACGCAACAAAAAAGAAGCCAATATCATCATGTCCTAGAGACACTTCTCTCTCCAAAGCCGACGTTAGGCTTAAGATATGTAAATCAACACCACAAAGAGCAGGAAAGCAAAGGAAAGAAAAATCTGTGTGCTCTGAAATGTGTGATATATGTGCAGTTTCTGTAGTCATGAATTGAGAGGTTGCATATATTAACTCATTCACGCAATTCTTTTATATTTCCGAGTTATTCTGATTGGAGGGAAAGGTTACAGTAGCAGAAAACCGAATGCTTGGATTTTTCTAACTCTGACGAGAAAAAGGAAACAGTTTTCTTTTGTCTCAATTGACTTGTAAGCTACTGATATGAGGTGGGAATGCATGCCACATCTGACATGTTGGTTTTTCTAATTGGAGTTCCTGTAAATATGCCAACTGCAGTGAAACCAGTTCTGAAGAAGTTTATGTGCCCCCCACACACATTACAGTTGGAACTGGCTTAAATTTGTCAGGTACCTCTTAGCTATTCACATGTGACATGGATATAACAATGGATTCACTTCTTGGACAAAAAAAAAAATATGCATGGGAAGTGAGCTTCCAAAAAGATGATCAATTTAGACGTTGGTGATAATTGGAGAGATTTTCTTCCTAATGGGGAAATAATTTTCTGATGTTGAAGTTAATCTCTCTCTGTGGTGGCCATTGATTGGGTTGTCAAAAAGGAAGAAGAGAGAAATAAATGACCTCCATCGCCCAAGATAATAAGGACTCTGATCAGTGACATCTCAGGAATGAACCCACAAAGATGCCATAATCATCACTATCCAAGAATCATCACAACTTGTTAAGTAAATTAAATTCTTGTTAAAGTCCATTAATGTTCTTGAGAGCGATTCAGATATAAATCTGAATGATTATGAAAAATAAAATTTATTTACTCTAAGTTGCTATAAGTCTACTAAGATGCATATTAGATGTGTTAATTTTGTTGTGAGCCGCACATTTTAGTTGTCGCTGTAACTACAATGCACATCAACTTATTTAATGCGATATAATGAATATGAGTGCCCAGTTCTTGTTACAAGTTAAATATACCATCAAAAAATATATCATCATTTCAATAGGGGTGAATATTAGTCCCGGTGGGGTCTGTTTCAATCCAAAAAAAATTGCTCGCTATTTTGAATGGATTTTTTAAATTTAAAAAAATCACCTTAAAATTATTTAGAAAAATAAAAATCATACTCTAATGGATCAATTTTTTTTGGAGCCCTACTTTTATATAATTAAATTTTAAATATATATATAATAAGTTAAAATTAACATAAAAAATAATTTTATATTAATATAAAATGTAATAAATGTTTTAAGTTACGATTCGTTCATGTGATAAAAAAATATGAAATTATATAAAAAATTTATTATATGTATAATAAAAAAATATTAGTAATGAATTAATTATATAGATAAAAAATAGGCTCCACAAGTCTTGATGATTTTTTTTTCGGACGGACCTCTAATTGTAATGGATGAATTTTAAAAAAGGAATTGCTATGTAATTTTACCGAACATTAATTGAAAAAAAAAACAAGTGAACTTTTTTAAAAGACACATGGCAAAAAGCCACCGCAAAGGCATAAGTTGTCAATTTTACGATGCGAGTTCAAGTTCTGGTTAGTTTCCATTGTGTGATTGCCTCCTCAATTGGTTTTGGACTTAAATTTCATGTTCTAGTTCGCATTCGTGGTAAATAACCAAATTTTATTCTTCTATGTCGATTTTATGTAGTTGTTATCAATGGTGTTAAACTCTCGAATCAACTTCTTAAACTCTTACGAGTTCAAGTGCTTAGATAAGTAAGACGAATCAAATTGACATAGACACTAAAAATTTACCTAAAAATTAGTTTTAAAAATTTGATGGAATCTTATAAGCTCTTATAGATTTTATATTATTTTAACGAGTTTGTATGATTTTATACGATCACATAATATTATTATTTGTATGACAAACAATTTGTAAACTCTTAATTATTTTATTTTGTTAATGTATTTGTGATTGAGAGTGAAATCAGTATCACAATTAAAAAATTTAATACAATTATTATCTATAAGTTTTCTAAAACATAATATTTGATAGTTACTTGGCATTTATTAGTTGTAAGGGATATTACTTATTTTGATTACTTTCATATTAGCAAAATATGTTAGTTGTTTAATATTTATAGATAATACATAAGTGCTTATGATTATATAATTATAAATTAAATAATAAAATTTATTTGGTACATAGACTTTACGAATTTATGAGTCGATTTTAAGATACGAGTTTATGAGACAAGAAAAAAGTTTACTTCAACTCTCGGACTTAGCAACATAATTCATTATCGCTACAACCTTTTCTTGTTGCATTGCAGTGCAATGGAGTTAAAATTGAGGTGGTCTTTTCCTTTGTATTTATTCTTCCAAAATGTTCCTGGAACACTATAAATAATTGTTTCAAAGATTTCATGGATTCCTTTTCTTGGAATCAATAAGCTTTATATCATTTTGTTGCATTATTGTGCTTAAAATAGAAAACTAGAAAACGATAATTGCTATTCTTCACATAACAAAGTGGTTATGTTTAAAGTGAAGTAATATAATTGAGCAAAATTATGAATATGGTTAGCTCAAAGAATATATTTTCATTTTACTCTATAAATTGTAATTCTAGGACAAGTAAATGATAATGTTTGTTTTGTTACTAAAAATTTCTTGAATTTCCCAATAAGAAAAGTCCCGAACAAATTTCTATTTTTTAAGGTTTGGTTGAATCTTTAAGTTGCAGTATGCAAGTGCAGTGTTATAGTAAACCATCGATCCAAATTAGTCACTGGATCAATTCGAACTGGGTCCAATCAATTAAATCGGACAATCGAAATAGAAAAGAGTAATTTAGTATAAGATAATTAATTTAATAAATAGTAATAAATTTTGTACTTTCTATAGTGATAACAATGTATTGATCATTGAGTTTAACTTTGAATTTTAAAAAAAATTCAAAGTGAACAAGAGAAGATAGAATTGATTCTTAAATATATTTTAAATTGAAAGCATATGAATTTGAAAAAATAATAATAATGCACTTCTTATGAATGAAAAAATTAGATCACCAAATAATTTATGTAATAAATTTGAAAATCAAAACTTCAAAGTTTAATTGATAAGGGTTAATTTTTAGATATTTTAATTATTTTTTTTTATTTTCAATCGGTTGCTGGGTCATTCAAACCCATCGGATTGACTAATTTAATTCGGGTTTGATCGGGTTAAAATGGGTCAAACCCTTCTTCAGGTTGAAACCGACCTGCGGGTCATTTTGGACCTCTGGATTGATCTGATCGGCCGTGTCGAACTTGATTTGGCAACACTGATCACAATTAGTACTTCGTTGCCTACTAGTTAAATTAAATTGTTACAAGAAAAAACTATTTATATCATTTTAAAGGTGATTATCCTCATTAGCTAAATATATAAATATAGGGGTAATATAGTCCAAAAAATAATTATAATACTTCTCTGATTTTTTACTTACAAAGTAATTATTATCGTGAAAGTGTCCACGTTTACATCTTCTTCTATCAGGTCATTCATTGAGCAAACTAAAATCCTATTGTTTTTTCACCATAAACTCAAGAGGGACACCTTGAAGCAACCATTACAAGTTGCATTGTTTGCATCAAAGTTCCTTAGAGAGACATTGTACAATAATCACTAGATTGTAATACTTTTTTTTTGTTTCCAACCGAATAACGTTATTCCTGCAACTCCTACGATGCTATGAGGAACACATTCACCAACATACCAGGTGAGGGTTGGAGGAATGACACTCCTATTGTCTAACTAATTTTACGTCGTTTTGGGCAGCATGTCTTATTTTGGTGGATGAGACTTTTTGTAAAAAAAAATTAAGTTCACAAAGATCCGAGATCTTTGCTTAAATGATGATTAGTTACTATTCACCCATCCAACTTCTTGGCCTAGTTTGCAATTCTTAATAGATACTTTATAGAGTCATTGATCTTCTAGTGATCGGTGGAGCAATTGGACTCATCTTTTCCCTTTTGTTTTATGCTATTTAAATTTAGTTAGGCCGCATTTGGTTTGAGAACCGGGGCTCGGTTCCGTCAAACATGGCCTCCGGTTCCACCAAAAGAGATGGAATCGAGAGTTGGAACCGGAGTACTGTAGTGCACTGTAGCGTTGTTGTTTTTTTTTCAACGTGACTCTTTTTTTGTTTTTATTTTTTTTTCTCTCACACATTTTTCCCTATGAATATATTATTTAATAAATGCAAAATAATTTTAATATTTTGTTAAATAAAATTAATTTTAAAAATGTTTTCTCGTATTTAAATAATATATCTTTTAACAAAAATTTTCCCATAAAATTTTTTATTTTATAATTTTATTTTAATTAATAATAAAATTATACTTTATAACTATAATAATTATTTTTAATTCAAAACTCATAAAAAATTCATTCATCACATTAACTTTTTTCTATCACATCAATTCATCGGTCCCTCGTCATTACGTTCCACTCCATCCAAGCACATATCGAATTAATCTATCAATTCAATTATGCACCGAGAACTTAGGAGGAATCGTGATTTCGTTTTCAAATGCAGCCCTAATGTTTATTGCGTTTTTATTTAGAGACAAATGAGCAAAAATGCATTGAACAACAAGAAACGTTGAGAAAAGAAAAAAGGAGAAAAAAATGTTGCAGAAACATCATATGAAGCTAAAGATAGTTGATCACATTACGACCAATTGCTTATTTTCGGTACAATCTAAACTCGGCTCTTAATAGTATTTTGATGAAATAAGCAAGAATGTATATATACAAAAAAATAAAATGTATCATGATATTTATTACTACCTATTCCATTTTCAGCAACATGTAGAG
This sequence comes from Pontederia crassipes, assembly GCA_030549335.1. Taxonomy (NCBI): domain Eukaryota; kingdom Viridiplantae; phylum Streptophyta; class Magnoliopsida; order Commelinales; family Pontederiaceae; genus Pontederia; species Pontederia crassipes. The sequence goes on from CM060189.1 coordinate 8,856,963, forward strand.
TTTTTTTTTTGTGTAATTTGTGTTTGGAGTATGTATCGAAGATAACCTTTTCAAGAAAGCCATTTCTGGAAAAAAAATTGGAAGAATTGTATGAAGAAGTATGAACACATTCATGCACTTCATCGATTTTTCTTCATTCAGTTGATTTAAATATCAAATTTCATCCCAAATAATGTGTATTCGAATTTATTTGCATATATTATACTCCATCTCCCTCCTACCTCGTATGATCAGAGATCTTTTACTCTTACTTTTGTCCTTTATAAAATTTAAATTTTAGAAGACTTTAAGTTAAAGATAAGTGTGTAACAAATGTGATATCTAAAAACCGAAAAAAGATAATTATCTCAATATCGAAATAATGCTCGTGAGGAAAGACGAATGCTTGATTTTTTTAGAAGTAAATGGAAGATTAATAAGTTGTTTACATTTGCACACGATTTCACATGACTTTTAATCTTCTTATAATTCAAATTATGATATTTAAGTTTCAAAGATTTTAATTGAAACAAACGTTTATTATTTTTTTATCCTCTTTTAACTTTTCATCTTCTTTAAGCATTTTTCTATGCATCTCTTCATAATATACATCTTGTAATGAACTATTAATTAAGTACAATAAATGGTGCACCTACTCTATAATTTTAATTACATTCTTTTAACTTTTCATATTCTTTAAGCATTTGATCTCATTAATAATTTAATGGTAAGAATTTATTGAAACAAAAATAATTAATCTTATATTTTTTTTTTTGTGGAGAGGAAATATAAATGACAAATCTTAATGAATTATAATGATGTATAAATGTGGGGTCATAATGTTAGTGACAAGGATAATTAATGATAAAAATGTAAAAAGATAGGTATTAATAATGGAAGTAAAAACAAATATAAATGACAAATCTTAATGAATTATAATGATGTATAAATGTGGGGTCATAATGTTAGTGACAAGGATAATTAATGATAAAAATGTAAAAAGATAGGTATTAATAATGGAAGTAAAAACAAATATAAATGACAAATCTTAATGAATTATAATGATGTATAAATATGGGGAATGTTAAAAATGTTATAATGGAAGTAAAACAAAAAAGTGGCCCATGCAGGTCTCGAGAACCTGCGACCTTCGCGTTATTAGCACGACGCTATAACCAACTGACCTAATAGGCCAGTTGTGAATCTATTCATTTATATATTTTAATTGCATTCATTATACATATATATAATTCATACAACAATGGGACTCATTCTCACATCACATGAACCCATGAGGCGGTGTGTTCAATATCCGACTCTAAAATTTATCCTCGAGGGATCTGAAAATTTAATAAATAAATAAATAAACGCATTTAGTTAGTTGGATAGTAAACATTTATTAAATAGAAAAAAATATTGGAATTAAGCAAAAGTAAACATTTAAAAATGGCAATATAGTCACACAATATTCCGAATGTGCACATATTTTTATAAGAGGCCAATTCAGACTCCATCACACCAATAGAATTTAGGCATGCATTCAACACACTGGTTCAATTTTTTTTATTTATTTTCTGTGAATCTCGATTATAATTTATCATTTTAGTTTGAGATGAAAATTATTAGAAACATGAACTTAAATGGTTTGGTATACATAAAGGCTTTGTGGCAGCCAGCAAAGTGCCAGCTCCACTGCCAGCTTGCCACTATGATATTCATGTGAATTCTTGAGCTGTTTCTTTCTTTGCACTAGAAAAAAAGTTCTCTCTCTCTCTCACCCTCTTTTGACCCATGTCATGTCACAACTCCCATGGCATTGAAATTTTATATTTTCTCCAATCAAACAATTTGCTGTATTTAACTGAGCTTAATAATGTCATGACACTGAGCCAGACACTTGCAGTGCATGAATTATTTAGGATTTCAAAACTAAGTTTAACAAGGTCCTTTAACAACTACATTTTATTTCTTTCTTCTTTTTTTTTATTCATTGTGTTCTTTAATAAGCTTAAACATTATATTTCACTACCAAATATAACAAAAATGCATAACATTCTTTTTAGGGTAAAAAGAGTATACAATTTTTTTTTGAAATGCAAGGTGGTGCAACACACTTGCTAGATCAATAGACTTATTATAAACGGCGAATAAGAAATTTTCTAGTGTTGTAAAATTTGGCCCGATCCAATCGGTTAAAACCGATCGGATCAGTGTTCGAGCATTAAAATGACCTATGGGTCATTCAAAATCAAGGTTCGCCAGACCCGATGAATTTGACCGACCCATACTAGTCAAGTTGTAAAATATAAAAAAATTGAAACATAAAAAAATATTAAAACCTTTTAAACATATTACTTGTATATATACTTGATTTTTATATTTCAATATTTATTATTATATTTATTTGATCTAAATTATTTTATTTTATTTTTCTAAATAAAATATTACATCTTAATGATATTTTTAACTTATTAATTTTTTCTATCAATTTATATTTTTCAGTCCGGTCATTCGATTCGATCAGATCCAATCGATCTGACTTGATCTATTGGACAATCCGAATCAATGACCCGGTCGAGTTAGAACCTTGGAATTTTCATTATATAATAAATGATCGACTTATTGAAACATGTATCATGCCCTCTTTGTCCCTCTTTTTTAATCGTGTTTGATGACTCACATAGTAATTATTCACTAGAAGAAAAATAGTAGAGAGTTGTTTCCCCTATTATTAAGGAGAAAAAAAACGCTAATGAAATTAGTGATTAAAATGAGGGATCATGGACCTCTCGAATCTTTCCCTTCAGCTAATTCACAAATCACAACCAAAGAAGGATGAGGATGACATGACATCAAAACTAATACATTAATTCATCTTCCTGGAACACACTTAATTGCTTCATATGGATAATATAATTAGTTCTGTATTTTTTATGTTAATTGTGGTTTATCAGGATTTAAATTTCTCTTAATATCGACAAACTCGAAGATTTCATCAACCTCCTCGATTTCGGAGTTTGATGCGAACCAATGAAAGACTACATGTTGACTCTAAGAATAGATTATTAGAAATTAAAATTACACTTTCATAATTTAATCATTTATATATATATATATATATATATATATATATTCGCCATGTTTGGATGTAATAATTATGTTTCATGATAAAAAAATTAATCCCACATTGACCTCATTTCTTAACTTTGAATGTTCTAATAACATATAAATCTCACTTTTATTATCATTATCGGTGGATCCACGCGACATAAAAAATGTTGTTTCGATAAAATTATGAGGATGAGATCATTGTTCTAGTTCTATCTCCATACCAAAGGAGGTACTCATTCGCCTTGTTTGTTTGCAGAATTGAGGCGGAATCGGGTTCTTATTACGTTCGGTTCTGCCAAACGTGAGTTGGAACCATAGTTTCGAACAAGAAACTAAATGATTTCTACCACTCCGATAGGTGAAATTGGAGGTTGTCTCTTTTTTTACATGACATATTATTTTTTTAATTAAATATTTTTCTTTTTCTTTTCTCTCACACCATAAACCTTCGTAAAATAAATTATTTAGCAAATCTAAAATATTCATAATAATGGATCAATACAATATTATTTATTACTTATTATTTTATTAAAAAATAAATATTTTCATTAAATATAATTAATTTAAAAATGATTTTTTATATTTTAATAATAAATTTTTAACAAAAATCTTCTCATAAAAATTTTAATTAATAATAAAATTATACTTTATAATTATAATAATTATTTTTAATTCAAAACTCACAAAAAAATCATCCATCACATTTACTTTTTTTATCACATCAACCATTTTATTTTTCATCATCAAATTTCACTTCAATCAAATACAATTCGAACTAATCGTCAATCAATTATGAACCGAGAAGTTAAAGGAACCATGATTCCGTTTCTAAATGTAAGCTAGATCAGGTAATTAGTAACAAACCGTAAAATATAGGTTTGCATCGGGCATGACAAAAAAAAATGGCAACTTTAAAGATTTGTAAAGCCCAACTTTTTGCAAACCAATTTGTGCTCTCCCTCAATTAAAAGATAAGCCGAGAAAGCTGCTTTCTATAAATTCTCACTTTGGATGTAATTAATAAATAATTCTCTCTCTTCAACCAGTACTCTGATTGGCAATATCAAAAACATCGTTTCAAATAGCATTTAACAGTTAAAATGTTATTTTATCTATTTGGTTGTACACATAATCAAGTAGAGTTTAGCGTTTTAAATGAAAAAATTATTAACTTTTAGCTTTTAGTTTTTAGAAGTTCATATTTTTTTCCGATTTTATCTTTATTCAAATGTATTGTTTCTTTTTTAATTTATCTTATTATTTTATAGTTTTTATTTTATCACCATTCAACATTATTCCTTTTATATTTATATTTAATTAATTACAAAATATTTATTTATTAACAATGGATATAAAATTAATTTAATAATTAATATTTTTAGATCATGTATGAACTATATAAAATGTATTATAAATATAATTTAATAAAAAATTGCTTGTGAAAATTTATTTTATTCCATTGAGATATTAATTATTTATTTATTAAATTTTAATAAAATTTGTATAGCGATTGAATTGAATAATTTATTGTATGTTCAATTGTGTAACTTTATATTTATCCGCTAATTTCGTCGCTAAGTTTATTAAATATTTATTTGTTAATATCTTAAATGATCCACTAATCATTAATCATTATTCACTATCCGCTATTTAAATAATTATCCGCTCGTCAAACCATTAATTATACCAAATATAGCCTAAATCAATCTTAAAGAACGTAATTAATCGCTTTATAATGAACAAGCTTTTTTTTGTTTTGAGGAGAACATAATGAACAAGTTGAGACTTGGCCTTTGTAAAGAACACCATCATTTTTATATTATTATTATTATTATTATTATTATTATTATTATTATTATTATTATTATTATTATTATTATTATTATTATTATTATTATTATTATTGTTTTGAGGGCGCACTGTAATAATACCGTCGTATCGAGGGTAAGTAAGTAAATCACGCAGACACAATCATTTGATGAGCCTTTACAATAAATAAATTAGTAAGTGAAAACTATTATAATAATAATAATAATAATAATAATAATAATAATAATAATAATAATAACACAAAAAGGAGGAGGAAAAAAAAAAAGGAAAAGAGAAGGTGGAAAAAGGGGAGGTGGTGGAAAGTGCGGAGAGCAGCAAAAAGAGTGGAGAGAAAACAAGGGATTTGCTGGAGAGAGGCCGAAAGAGAAGGAGGAGATGATGATGGTAGTGCTGGTGATGGTGGAAGGATTCGGAATCCCATTGGCATTCTTGAGGGCTTGATTAGTTCTGGCTGATAAAAGAGGTAAACTTTATTTTTTTAAACGTTTCTTGCTGTTGAAATTCACTGTGCCTAGGATGTGTTTGATTGAATGCGATAGAGGGAAGTCGAAATTCGAGATCTTTGAGGATGGTTTGATAGTGTGGACTACTTTCATTTTCTTCCCCGGCTTTGTTGTGAAAGTTGAAAAGATTTGCGTTTGATTCAGATGGTTAAAAATTAGTAGTCGACAGACGTTGCTTGTGGCTTAGAAGTGGGGATGAGCACCAAGCACTTTGAGCTGGTGAATGCAGTTGATTGTCGTGTGATCTTAAGAAATATTGACTCTTTTCTTACGCTTAATTCGAGTGTCAGTGAAAAGGATAACCTTTTCTGCTATCAGAAATACACAGCGGGAGGATGAAATTTCTCGTACATTCCTGAGTAGTTCTAGTTCCAGAACCTGAGAGTCTTTCGATCTTTCTTTTCTCCCATACATTGTCATTGCTACTGCGAAGCTGATAGTTGCAGAAAAACATGGAGACTCGGACTCCCTCTCCGAGTTTACAGTTCTTAGTAAATTTAGTTGCTTTTACTTACGTTTGTTGCTGTGGGTGTTATACTCGTATGTCATGGAATGCAGAAATGTGGGTGATTGGGGCTGGGGGATGGCGTTGTGGGGGTCGCTTCAGATGAAAATTGGCTTTCTTGATGATGCAGAGTTGTTGCCAAAAAATATTATACAATTATCTTGTGCGTTTTTTTTGGAACGTGAACTTCTCAATGGTGTTTTATTACTGTATCTCGGTGGACCAGGAAAGAGTTCCAGACACCCTATAATTTAGCTGCCTTCGCACGTTCATGAATCATGATACTAGTTATGCTACCACTGAGATTTTTTTTGGTTAACTGAGACGCAGTGAGGAAGGAACGAAGTTTACTCTTGTGACATTTTTCCTTTTCTTTTGTAGTTGTTCATCAGGGCTGTATGGTTGGCAATAATGTGCAACTTTTATGCCTAATTGTGTAATTCATAAGCAATTTAGTTTGTTTATGAATTTCTGATAGTCTTTGAGTTGAATGGAATACATATCAGAAAGAAATCATGCAAGAATTTGTGCTCCTCTTTGTTTCGAAGGATGACATAGGGGCATTGCATATATTAGATGGTTCAGTGTAAAAGAGACTCTTGGCATATGCAGACATATATGAATTTGTAGTTTTAACTTTTAATAAGTTTTTTAGGTGAATACAGTTATCAGATCTTGATTGTTTTTTTTTAAAGGAATCAGACCTTGATTGTTGGTTTCTACTCATTAATGAGTATCTGGAAGTTTCTATAGCTCCAGGGTATATGCTGGTATAAGTTATGAAAGGTGACAGCCAGAAATGATGGTTGCGAGTAGAATAGGACATTTTCTAGATGGAGAAGGGAGAAGACTGGCATTTGCTTTGCATTTATTCTTGCATTTTCCATGACGTAAAGTTTTTTGAGGAGATCCATGACATAAAGTTGACTTGTTAAGCAATGTGTTTTGCCTAACTATGTTGTTATTTGTTATGACTTTAGTGTACAAGAATCTTAAGATGCTTGGTTGTGCGAAATTTTCAGCTTGTGCTTTATAAGGGATGCCACATTGGCTTTTGATATCTCTGTATGCACTGTAGTATGCCAGCACTTTATTTTTAACACTATTGTGACTTCTGAAATTGCTGCAGATTTTGCCTCATTGCAAAGACCAGACATTCTACAACATTTTTGGATTAACTAGTGTTGAGAAACATTTTTTTCTCTTCTTATTCACCAAACACTGGGCCTCCTTATTTATAATAAAGATAGGCAATACAAGAAAGGAGAATATGCTAAAATATTATTCTAAAATATCAGGGATATTATTCCAAAATATTTGGGACATTATTCCAGGAAATCTGGGATACTAATCCCGAGCAAAGATATGAAAAGATATGTAAATCTTATCTCAACACTCTCCTCAAGTTAGAGCGTAAATATCATTTAGGCTCAGCTTGGAACATATAACATGGAGTTTCTTCTTAAGAAGTGCTTTACTAAATATGTGAGCTTGTTGATCTTCAATGGCCAAGTGTGGAGTGGATATCTTTTTAGTTATAATAGCATCACGAATGAAGTGACAGTACACTTCTATGTGTTTAGTCCTCTCATAAAACACAGGATTGTTTGCAATGTCTTATAGTAATTAGCAGACACTTCAATATATGAACTCTCTTATTTTTCTGAAAAAAAACATAGGAAATAACAAATACATAAGATTCACTAGCAAAAATGAAGTTGAGACATGATTCACAAATCGTGAGATCTCTCAGCACATTGCCACATTGCTATCTAGAATTTTAAATTTTGATCGCTTAATTATTATTTCTCTTATCTAATGTCATGAGTTCACATGTAGTATGAACCATTGCCCTATATTCTGACTCAGCGCTAGAGCGTGAGTCAACATCTTGTTTCTTGCTATGCCATATTACAAGGTTTCCACCAACATAAGTACAATAATCAGTGGTTGATCTTCTATCTTCATGAGCCCCATCATAATTTGCATCTGAATAACCCCACACTTTTAAATGTCCATGATTTTTTAAGTGAAGACTTTTTCCTGAAGAGGCTTTTAGATATCGTAAAATCTGACATACACCTGCCCAATGTACTTCACGTGGTTCTTGCATAAATTGGCTCTAGAATTTTTAACATCGAGCTGGTGAACTTGCCACCCAGAATTGACAGCAACAGAGAGTAAAATTCGAACTGAATTAAGGCGAACAACTAGAGAGAATGTTTCAAAATAATCTACTCCATATGTTTGGAGCATTACATGATGGAATCGTGGAGAGTGGTTCATTATCAAGGTCAGGTGGAGGTTGATGAGTATGTCGGCGGCTATAAACTTTTAGGGGTGGTACAAGCGATGAAGAAGGAGACTGTGGTTGTTGTAGCGGTGGATCCTGTGATGGGTCAGGAATTGGAATTAGATGACTTTCATGGTTATTCGCAGGGTTCGGAAAGTAAGGTTTGTCTTCGAAAAAGGTAACATCAATACTAACATAAGACCTGCGAGAAGTAGGATCATAGTACCTGTAACCTTTTTGAGTTCGCGAGTACCCCAAAAAGATGCACTTGATTGCTTTAGGAGCTAACTTATCAGTTTGAAAGAGGTGATCAAAACATTGACATCCGAAAACACGAGGAGAGACAAGAAACAAAGACTTTCCTGGGAATAGGAGATGGGATGGAATTTGTCCATTGAGAATCGATGATGAAACTCGGTTAATGAGATAACCAGCAGTGAGAACGACATCTGACCAATAGGTGGAGGGTACTTTCATATGGAAGAGGAGGGTGCGAGCAACATCCAGCAAGTGGCGAAGTTTTCTTTCAACAACAACATTTTGCTGAGATGTTTTTACACATGAAGTTTGATGAATTACACCAATAGATTTAAAAATGATGAAAGATCAGAATTTGTAAACTCAAGTTCATTGTCGTTGCGAAAGATTTTAATTGAGCTAGAGAATTGGGTTTTTATTTTTGCAAAAAATTCTCGAATAATACGAGGAGTTTCTGTCTTATTTTGCAACATATAAACCAAGTGACTCTAGAAAAGTCATCTACTAAAACAAAAAAAATATTTGAAATGCCTATTGTTGGAAATCGACAAGGACCCCACAAATCAGCATGCAAAAATGAACTTTTCTCTCGTTTGTCAAGGCGAGGTGAAAAAGGAGTACAATGATGCTTCCCTTTTTGACAAGCCTCACACTCGAGAACCTCAATACTTGAAATGTTGGGAAATTGTCGACGAAGAACAATCAAATTGGGATGACCTAGGCGACGATGGAGCTGTAGGAAAGTGCTAGTAGTGTAGGCTGTGGGATTTTGGGTAGATGGTTGGAGATAATAGAGTCCATCACATTCAAATTCTCCACCAATCTGCATCATCATCTGGAGATCCTGCAAAATGAAGAGTCATAAAAAGTGCTCGACAATTTAAGGATTTGTTCGAAAGAAGGCTTAGAGCAAACTTTGAAGCATACATAACATTATCAAGGGAGAGGTTACAATTAATAGAAACTGTGCCAGTGACAGGAGAGAGAACCATTAGCAACTTTAACATTAAATGGATTCGATAGAGATTTGAGGGATGAGAAGAAAGAGGCATCACATTTTATGTGTGAGGAGGCACTTGAATCTGCAATCCAGTCAAATTGAAAATTAGTAGAGAGAGCAAGAGTACCTGAATGATGCATTACAATAGTACCAATTGATGGAGATGCAGATAAAAAGAGAACGAAGGCGATCAGGGGTGTTCACCGGGTCGGATCGACCCGGTGAACCCGAGTATCCAACCCGACCCGATCGGGTTCGGGTTGGATTTTTCCAACCCGACCGAACCCGCCAACCCGAGTTTTTTATTTTATTTTTGAATTTTAGATATTTTTTTATTTAATTTAAGTATTTTATATCATCTAAAATTTAAAAAAAATATATAAAAAATATATTTTAAATAGATAATAATAGGTAGATATTTAAAACAATATTTTTATGCCTAAAAATACTTTATTTCATATTTAAAATAAAATAATAAATGTTTTTTATATTAAAAAGAAAAAATTAAAAAAAAAGAAAAAGGTGGTCGGGTAACCCGACCACCCGACCCAACCCAACCCGGTCCGGGCCGGGTTGGGTCGGGTTTGGTCACGGGTCGGGTCAAACCCGACCCGTGAACACCCCTAAAGGCGATCATATTCTTCTTTTGATATTAGAATATCCGACTCATTAGTAGTGGTCATCCAAATTTTTCCCAGCAACGGGCAGAGGGATGGTTGGATCGATGACGGTGGTCACAAAAGAATTTACCACATCCTCCAGAGTCGTTCCCTCATCCACGTCCGTGGCCTTTGCCTTTGTCAGGGAAAACTCCTCGTCTTCTTCCACGTGTAACAAGTGCATATGCATATGTATGAGGAGAGAAATCATCAATACGAGAGAGCTGCATAGATTTCTTCAGGGGTCGAAATAGTTTCTTGTGACATCAACTGGTCCTTGACTGATATATATTCAAGACCAAGACCAGAGAAAAACTGAACAAATCTAATGTGATCACGTTGTTCTGTCAACACTTTGATATCATCAGCCGAAAGACGTTGATAGATATCCTGCTCATTCTAGAGGTTGGTCAATGTTCCAAAATAATTTGCTAACGATTGATCATTTTTCTTGCATGATTGAATTTCTTCAAGGACCATGTAAAGTCGAGATATATTACTTTTTTTAGTGAAGTTTTTGAAGTACCTCCCACATAGTCTTGGCTGATTTATAAGTCATGACCTGTTTAGCAATAGATTTGGCCATGCTATTGAGCATGGCAAGGGCGGTTCAATCATTGTCGGCATCCCAATCTTTTGTACGTACTTCAGATTTGGTGAGGACATGCTTCTTCCTATGGGACTCTACATAGTGCTCAAATGCCTTGGACCAAAGGAGATAATTGGTATCATCAAGTTTGATATTGATACCGAGTGGAGTGCTGAGGGCAGATTTAACACCATAGTTGCTAGATTCAGCTTTCTGATTGGACATGGTTGAGCACAATGGGTTCCACAAAGAAAAAAGTCAAGCTCCGTCTTGAGAACTATGGATCTAGGTCGGAATAGACCTATCATCCATCTAGATTGATTGACAAACATAGTGCAGCAAGTGCAGGGAAGTAAGAAAAAGGGGCGGAAAGGAGGAGAGAATAAGAATGAGGAGGAAGGGGAGAAGAATAGCGATCAAATCGTTATTGCTCTACTGCTCTTATACCAGGTTGAGAAACATGTTTCTTATTATTCATCAAACACTAGCGCCTCCTTATTTATAATAAAGGTAGGCAATACAAGAAAGGAGAATATGCTAAAATATTACTCTAGAGTATCAAGGATATTATCCCAGGAAATCTGGGATACTAATCCTGAATAATATTATAAAGATATGCAAAGATATGAAAAGATATGCAAATCATATCTCAACAACTAGCATTCAATCAGTTTCCTGCATCTGATCCTAGATCCATAATCTATAGATTATAGGCTTTTAGTTCAACAAGATCTTCTTCCTTGTACAAATTAAAACAACAACAACAACAACAAAGCCTTATCCCACTAGGTGAGGCTTGTACAAATTAAAACAATTTTAAAATTATTATCAGGTTTGTAGTTGTCATCAATGTATATATATCACGATAAAATGCTTAACATGTACAAATGAAAGCTCTCAAGGGGAGATCGACAAAAGAAAGGAGAAATGTACAACTGTTAGGTGAAGCTCCACTCCTGAATCAGAATAGAGGTGTGGTGTGCAATACTATCAACATGACATCTCCCCACAAAAATAATCCAATTGTGCTGGCCCAGGCATCAGCCTAGAAGGTCACCATTGGAACTCTCCAACTCTACCTCTGGTTGCCGAATCCTTGTAAAGACTGTCAAAAAGGCTTCAATGTCGAAGGGAAGATACCCATGGTGCTCGTCTGCACCCAAACTGCCCAAGATACTGAACACTCGATGAATAAGTGGGCAACATCCTCCTCCGCCTCCCCACACATTGTGCAAGGCTATTTCCTTGATTGAAGAATTGATTGCAAGGACAGTGCCTTACTGAAACAGTAGTAGATAACACTTTCTTGTGGCCATACATTTTTTATAGACTGCGAGTTGAGTCAAGATGGATGAACTTTTTATGGGATGAATTCCTTATTTTTCTGTAGTTAGTATCCATCTCTTGAAGACACATATACCCATATTTGTGTCTCTAGATACTTTGTTCTTGGTGGTCAGCACTTTGGAAGGAAATATATAAATGCATGTATGCTATGAATTCTTGACCCGCAAACAAACAAAGGATAATGCGAAGTTTGTACCACCATCAAAGGCTGTCAAAGACTCAAAACACTGGGCATGTTTATGTAAGCAAAATTAATTCTTAATGAGTGTCTAAGTTCACCAAAACTAAATGAAATTGAATCAGCTTTTAATTCACTTAGTTAAAATGTTTGAGTTGACATGTTCAAGTCGATAGTGTGATTTCTGTACACTTATCTTGCTTCTTTGACAAAGATATTGATAATCCAATAAAAACTATGGCATACTCAAAAGTTGTGCTTCATTCACAATCTGATACACTTCATTTTCGTTTCTCAATTTATATAGTGACCTTATCAATTGTTGTTCATTATCTCCTTCCAATGCTTGACAACCTCTTGTTTGAGCTATTTGTGAATTGAACTTGTTATCATTTCTATTTAAATTTCACCATTTTAGGAAGTCTTAATGCGTTTTTGTGAAGGCTACTTGAAACATTAAGGGTATTCTTAATGCTTTATAAAAAACAAGTCTTAATGCTTTATTTGAACTGGGTTGTACTTGGCTCGTGGAATTTCTTTTTAGTGTTTATTTGTGATTTTTTTAAGGAAACAAAGGATGACTTTTGAAGCTGTGTTAGTCATCCCGGATTTGTATTCATATATGAAGTGGGTTTAGGTACATGGATGATGCTCAATCAAAGAATTAGAACTGAAGTTTTTCAAGCTATCCAAAGCCCCACTCCCAAATAAAAAAAGAAGCATGGCATACAATATTTTCAGCATAACATCTCTCCCCCTCAAAACAATGTGGTTATGATGTAGCCCGATGACCCAAATGACCATCAAGAAAAATGCCAGATATAGTCATCAGCCCTGACCACCTTGTCTTCCAGGTGCTCTCAATAACTGTCGAGAAAGTCAATCACCGAGATGTCAACCCCAGTGGGGACCATATAATGCAAAACCTCCAAAGTGACTGAACACTCAAAAAACAAACGTGCAATGTCCTCCTTGTCCGCCCTGCACATGGCACATGATGTGTCGATTTTGGGAGCTCATCGCACATGATATGTTCTGATAAGGATCCTCCCACGTCTCAAGAGCCAAGCAAAGATCTTGTCTCTGAGAGGTTCACAAGATCTCTAGATAAGCCTGCAGTCCTCTCGAGTGCGTAGGGGGTGTTGCTCTTTGGGAGAAAGCGAAGATACAGGCTACAAGCTTAAAAACTCTTGGAGAGCCAAACCCATCCATCGCCCCTGGATGCATCATGGATGAAAGGGGCAATCCTATCATCTAAAGCCAGTAACTCGGTAATGCATCAGAAAGCTGTCTGATAGTACGGATTTGATGAACTTTATTTACATTTTGTTTGTAAGTGTACATGCTTGTAGTTCACATGGTCCTTCCCTCTCAGAAACATCACATGGTCTTTTTCTAACGCCTTAGCTGAACTCTGATCCTTATTTATGCAACATTGACTAGTTTTTCTTTGGTGCACAACCATTTCATAGCAAATATCCAGTCTTCAAAATTGCTAGTTAAATTTGAATGACCATTTGACTTGTCATAATTGATAGTTAAATCTTGTAGTGCAATGATAAAGATGTAGGCTACTGCCATAGTTGATTGGTCTAATTGGCTAGCAGGTTGAATCCTATAATGATGAGGTCTATGGATGAATCCCAGAGTCACTTTTGGGAAAGGCTTAAGCCTTTATGTCATTAGCTTTGTACTAGGCTAGTCAGAAGCTAGTGGTCGACTGGATATGGGACATTACATCAGAAAGGAAGATGTAGGCTACTGAGATTGTCCTTGTGGTAAAAAAAAGCATGCCACATTGAAATATTAATAAAGTTGAACAACCAAGCATTCTAAAAACAACACATAAATGCCAGGTTGTTATTGTGTCATGTATCTTTTAGTAGCTACTCCTTTACTCTATGTGTTGTGTGTGTCTACATCCTTTTTGTACATTCATAATGATTGGATACTTTTCTGGTGACTGCAGATACCTCGCAATTTTCTTGTACAATCAGTTAAGAGATCATCAAATTAGTGCCTTCTGGCACTTTTTATAAAATCACTTATGTTGTCGAAAGGTTGAAGATGGAGCATCCTTTTGGTGATTTTCACCTTCACTGTGAGTTGCCCTACCTTTGTACATTTCACTAATTTTGTTGTTCTTCTATGGTCAACAGGTTTCTCAATTTTCTAAGCACACTTGTCACAGTGTATCATGTGTCCAGAAAGACTTATTTCATGGTTAGAATATGATGTCATTTGGTTATCTTTGTCTGAAAGTCTCATCATACATTTCGAAAGCCATCAAATATCAGTTGGACATTTTACTGTATAGAAAATGTGTCTGGTAAAGACAGCTTAAAGGTTACTAACCAATAGTTGGACATTTTAGATGATATGTTCAAAAGATTCCTCAGTGTTATGGTACTCCTTAGAATTAGTAATAGGTAGTTGGCATTATTATCACGGATTTAAATGGAAGTATGCATTGGCTTGTATTACGTTGGATGCAAAACATGAAGATGCTAATCCCATACTATAATATGTGAATATCTGAATAATGTTGAGTTCTGCCTAAGCCGAAAATGCCTATTGGCATGAGACGTGGCTGTGTAATAAATTTATATGGTTTATCACCTATTGTTCTTATGAGCATAAAGAGTCTTATAATATAAATATGTCTTGGATAATTCTTTTTCCTTGAGGAACATATCTTGGATATTGTTCTTCTTGGTCATGGAGAAAGATTATAGACATTGATACGTAGACAAGTTAGCATATGATATCTTTTTCAGCTTCCAATGCCTTGAATTAGTTTTCTTTTCGTCTTTAATGCTTGTTGATCATAAAATTGCTGTCAAACTGGAATGTGATTATCTGTCTTTTTGAGATATTTCTGTCCTTTCAAAATGGAAAGGATGCTAACACCTATCTTCCATAACTAATGTCTTGTTTGATTGCTCTGATGGTTATTGAAGGCGATATGTTTGTTGCAGGTAGAACTGCCTACATATTTGCAGTCATTGCAGTTTTATTATCCACTTGCGACGACGTAGTATCAGAGAAAACAAGTCAGTCAGAGGATCACGCCCAAGATAAGTTTGTTCTGTCTGACCCACCAATTGGACTCTTTGAACCTGTAGAGATATCACCTAATGTTGTGCCAAATAATTCTTACCCCATGGAGCCTTTATCGCCTATGTATCCTACCTTCCCAAGCACTTATGAACCGGTACTGACTGGTCGTTGTCCCGTAAATTTTTCTTCCATCTCAGATATAAAAGACAGCATCTGATTGTTCTGCACCTTTAGCTGCCCTAGTTGGAAATGTTATTTGTTGCCCCCAGGTCAATAGTTTGATGCATATTTTTCAAGGTACTTACAGTAGTGAATCCAGCACACTTGTCCTCAAACATGCTGCTGCTATTGATTGTTTCTCAGATATCATTAGTATCTTAGCTAGTAGAGGTGCAAACAGTAGTATCTCCATGCTGTGCTCTGTGAAGGCATCAAATCTAACTGGTGGTTCATGCCCTGTTAAGGATATTGCATCTTTTGTGAAGACAGTAAACACAAGCAAATTACTGGAGGCATGTAGCACAATTGATCCACTTAAGGAATGCTGTAGACCATTATGTCAACCGGCAATTGTGGAAGCCGCACTTCAAATCTCGTTAAGAGGAACAAACTTTCTGGACAGTTCTAACATACCTGGAAGTGCTTCTGGAATTAATATTGTCAATGACAGTTCTAACTCCGCCTATGTTTTAGAGCCGGTCCCAAGCCCGGATAAAGGAGGAGGGTTGTGTTAGACCCCGACAGCCAGCGTAAAATCCTGTCGAATCTTATGAACATGGATCAACGAATGGCGTCGTATGATCCATGTAGCCGACCTCACCTAGTGGGATAAGGCTTTGTTGTTGTTGACTGTAAAGGAGTTGTATATTCATGGCTGTCCAGGAAGCTACCATCAGATGCTGCAAACAGTGCATTTAGGGTACTATCTGGATGCAAGGTTAACAAAGGTCTGCTAGTCTGTTATATTTTTTTATTAATGTCAAATTAGTTTAAAATCAGAAAACAGTTTGTTAATTCGTTTAAAAATCAACTTCATAGTTTATTTTCTTTAGATTTCTTGTTTGTGTACAGAAGTTGTACCCAGGCTATGTATAGGATAAATATCTTGTAAACATGGATGATTTTACTTGCACTTGTATATCATGCAATGATGAAGGAAAAGATGACCTCGGTCCATGCCGCTTTATCTTAGGAAGTTTCTCTTGTGGATCAAACTGAAGCCCCACCATCATTTATCCTAAAAGCCTCGATAACACAGTTCAACTAACGGACAAATTTTGATGCCCCAGAATTATCATTCAATCATTCCTTCTCACACCTGATTATATCAGGCTACCTGATGCCAAGCAAAGTTTTATTCCAAGTTTTTCGTGCTCCTTTAACATTTATTCCAATGGTTTGGATAAATTAAATTATCTTACTTCAGATAGTACATGTCCCTTGGTCCCAGGGCTGGAAAGTTAAGATTATAACTTACCATTTCAAATCATGTTGACTGTAAACTCAGAAGTACTTAAACTTTTCTACTGAGTCCTTTTGTGCAACCTCATCACACTTCCCTTAATATGGTTTTTGCATATGTTTGATTTTCTGCTTCTTTGATGTCTGATTGCTAATCAGATTGAAGCAGTATCTTGTCATCATTGACCTGTGCTTGTAAGATACCTTGAAGTTTGCTGTCTTGTATCATAGATTAACTTATTATATTAAATGCTGAAGTTTGCTTGTCGTGTTACTGTATTTGTTTACTCCACTGCTTACTTCACTGTGATATATATAATTTAGTCGCATTGCACATTTTTTTGTCATGACTGTAATTTAACACACTGCTTATATGATATAAGAACTATCATATGCTTTTTACCCAGAGTTGTGACAATGATGTGTTCTCTTATAGTATGCCCGCTAAAGTTTGAAGAACCCTCTCATGTGATCAAAGCATGCCGTGATAGGAATTCTCCTAATGCCTCCTGCTGTAGTTCATCAAATACCTATATCACATCTATACAGAAGCAGATGCTAATAACAAATAGACAAGCTATCAACTGTGCAACTATGTTTGGGTCAATGCTACAGAAAGGTGGTGTGATGACCAATATATTTGAGCTCTGTGATGTTGACTTGAAAGATTTTAGTCTTCAAGGTAAATTTACTAGTTATAGAGTTTACTTTTTATTGTAATTGTTTAATAACTTCGCTAACTTGTTTTATGTTGCCTGATTTAAACCAAATGATGAAAGCAGCATATGGACAACAAGGTTCGTATTTTACTCTGTTTTTTTCTATATTTTAAGAATGAGGCCATTACTTCTGGGTGATGAGAAAAGAAACTATTTTACTTCAAAAAAAAAAAAGAAGAAAAAGAAAAGAAACCATTTGATTACTCTGCATTGCTCTTATAGGGTCTTATTATGTGTATCTTTGTATATGCAGGATGTCTGCTTCGTAGTTTGCCTTCAGATATTGTGCTTGATAATGTGACAGGCTTCAGCTTTACATGTGACCTAAGTGATAACATTGCTGCGCCATGGCCTTCATCGTCTTCCCTCTCATCCTTATCTCTTTGTGCCCCTGGTTAGCTGTTTAGAGTTCAATCTTTTGACTTGAGGAATTGTTATGATGCTTCTATTGTCAATAATCACACTTTATTATGTACTACCAATGCCTATATTCATTGTGTTTTTAACATTCTGCAGAAATGTCATTGCCTGCATTACCAGTGCCACAGATCTCTAGAGGGCAAGGTATGCTGCTTTGAAATTATGGTCTTTTATCCTTCATAAATTCATCTCTATTTGTCCAATAATTCTTCTTGTTTAGTTCAAGTTACAAGTTTTGTAATTTTCAGGCTCCTCCAGCCCTTCTTGCGTCATTAATAAACACTTTGTTCTTGCTGCTTGCTCGTTAATGAAGCTTATAAGTAAAAAGCATGTTAAACAGGATTGTCGAACTTTAAAAAACTGTGCAAATAGATATCGATGATCATGCCAGCGTGTGCAATGATTCAAGATTGTCATATTCTCGGAAAAAGCAAAAAAAAATGGCCATATTATAATCAAGGAGCTCATTATGTCTTGTGATACAATTTGCTGTGCTATATCATCTGTGTTATAAGACGTTACCTAGTTTCTGTAACTGAGAGATTGGTCAGAACCTTACCTTTTACTGTTTTAAGTTGGTTCGTCTATTGCATCTCTAATCCACTTAGCGTACTAACGTTTGAACCTATTTCACGTTTCTGAAATGTGTTTCATTTGAATTATTATCAGGTATTTACAGCAGAGGAATGAGGATCATAATTGCAGTTTTGTATATTCTATTCAGCTTCTTATTATGAGAGTATCAGATAGGAAGTCAAGGCGGCCGAATTCTCTTTTTGAGCAGGCCTTTATGTACATTGAGCTTATTGTTTGTCATGTATAGTAGATTTTTCTTTTTTTGTCCATCTCTTCTGGGAGACTAGTTTTAGTTTGTATTCTAGGAATATTGAGAACTTGGGGAGGATGGTCAAATAGGAACATGACATGGAAGGAGAGACTGGTGACTTGCAACTTACAGCCATGTTCTGTGAACAGGGAAATGTAGGTTATATTTTGTGCTTGCGCAAATCTAGTCATAGGGGTCAATCATACTTTTGGAAATATAAATGTGATCAAGAAATGAAGTGACATCTTGGGACCATAAAGTGGAAATAAAAGAAAATTATTAAACTAAGAAGGGAAATTCAATAACTACAGTTTTTAAGAAGTGATATATGACAAACTACAAATGTGAAATATCAATAAATGAGAATAAAATGACATTAACAATTGTAGTAGGCTATAGAATATGTTCTGAAATCCCCTGGGTCCCAAACGAAGAATGGTACTAACGCCAGCATATGTTAATTTTAGCCCATCAAAGGATGCCTTCACATGAGCTTTAATCATGAAGACACTGAATGCTTTTTGGAGATTCTGTGCAAAACACATCATGTACATCATCTCCTGAGAATAGGTACTAATTCAAAGTTCAACAGAGAATAAAACTACCCTGTAAGTCTAAACAGAGATTAAAAAACTGGCAAGACTCTAGCATTTCAACATGTGATTACATCAGTTCTACAAACAAAAGATTGTCTTCCTTTGACCTCAATCCTTGTCAGAAGGGCTCTTCTCCCTTTGACCCTGGGAAATCATGGTTCCCCTCGTCTTTAGATCAGTGGATGACTGCTGCAGCTGTTGCATTTGGTGCTGATGCTGCTGCAGAGGCATCGGCTGCTGGTGCTGAGAACGGATCTGGAGGTGCTGCATTTGCTGTGCTGCCAGAAGTGACTGCATAGCATGGTTTTGAGGATAGAATTGTTTTGCTTTCTCGAAGGAAGATTGGCCAAAATTCATCATCGGGCCACCATTGGGAATTCCCTGACCAGTCACAATCTTCAGGCGCTGAACCTCATCCCTTAACGCGTCATTTAATGCTGCAACAAGAATCCAAATGGGAAAAAAATAATGAATGCTCATGTTAATAGCCACAAGGGGAAAAGTGAATTATGTATGTTCCACTGAAGGTCAGCGATGGGTTATAGTGTGAACTGTGGCAGTGATAAAGGATATAGGAAAGATGCTAGGTTATTCTGAACTCTAATATGCCAAGTGCTGATTGGAAATGCGTAATGCACATTGTATCCTTACCATCTTGCAGGCGAACCTGCTGCTCCATTGTTTGCAGCCGCAACTTCAATTCACTATTTTCAGCAGTCAGGCCAGTGTTGTCTCTCTGCCATGGCATATCATTAAGAGATTGCTGTCACTCTATGCTATAGCTAAAGTCCATCTGTTACAATTATCTCAAAAGGGAGTTCAATATTTAAGTAGAGATGTGACATTAGAATCGAGAGGAATAAAGTTATTTTCTTTTAGAAGAAAAGTCAATTATTTTTACCACAAGAAAGATTTGTTATTAAAACCAGATAAACCTTCGGAATAATTTGTCCATCATTTTCTTCTTTCTCTTGATTCAGAAGATCTGGATTAGTTGCATTAGATTTTAAATTTATAATG
The DNA here is from genome assembly GCA_030549335.1 of Pontederia crassipes. Taxonomy (NCBI): domain Eukaryota; kingdom Viridiplantae; phylum Streptophyta; class Magnoliopsida; order Commelinales; family Pontederiaceae; genus Pontederia; species Pontederia crassipes. Next base: position 8,877,317 of record CM060189.1, read on the forward strand.
AGTCCAAATAAATGTGTAAATCAAATAAAACAAGTGCAACTGGAATAAGAGTGTTAATACTCCACTGGAAAATAGTCCTCCAGTTGTCTATATGAAAAATACCTGCAACACAGTTAGCTGAGCAGATAAAGTAGTTGCCTCGGTCTGAAGAGTTTGCACTTTCCGTTCAAGCTCTTGAATGTAACGCAGCTTTCTCTCTTTTGACCGAGCCGCTGACTGCCTGTTCGCCCAGATCCTAATGAATACATCCATACAAAATACTTGTAAGAGGATGATCATATAACAAACTAACATATAAAATGTTACCACAATAGTAGAACTATTCGCGATAAGTATATTAAAAAAGCTCTCAACATTTCAGCATTCTAACATAAAGAAACTAATTTGTAAGATAATAAGATTAATCCAACTGACAATGAAATACCAAAAAATGAATACTTTGAGATAGACTATCTAGATGTTTCATTCGTTGACACCTTTCCTACAAGAGAACTCAATCTAAAATAGTATGCATACAACATAGAAGGAAACAATAATTGATAAAAAAATGACAATAAAAAATCTGTCTAAATTCACAATGATATTAAATAAGTGATGTAACTAGTGATATTCTAATTTATATGTAATTCATGCCATTTTTTGTTATTTCTTACTGATGATTATGATGCCTCAAGCATAACAAGTGTTCACCATTTTAGATACTAATTCTCATTCAAAAGAGTCAAAAGATCTTGGACAGGTTTTCACATATGCAATGAGTGTTTGTGAAACACAAGCCTTGTATTTCATAGTTTCAAGTACACAAGCTGTCATAGGTAATCATATTTCATGGATAAACAATTTATAAAATGAGAACTAGTGTGCATCATTTCAGAATCGGCATCAAACTTTTTCAGGTTGTAAGATAGGAAAAAAAAAGAAACAGTTCATTTTTTTTTTAAACGAAGAAACAGTTCATTTTTAAGTGCACTTGTTGTTCCCCAGAAAAAAAGGACATAATAGTAATTGGTGCATAAAAAGGAAAAGAAAAACAGAGCAAAGGAAAGTAATGTTATGAAAGGATCAATGAGTCAGGATATTCCAGACTTCAGAGCTTTCTTATATTTCTCAAATATTCTGGGCCTCTGGCACATATTCAGAACAGCTTTACAAGGAACAGAAGCAAGTACATGAAATGTGAACATTTTTTCTTAGCTCCTAAGCTATGCAATTATAAGAACAACAACAACAACAAAGCCTTATCCCACTAGGTGGGGTCGGCTACATGGATCATACGACGCCATTCCGCTCTATTAGTAACCAAACCTTTCGGTATATTATTCACCAATAGATCTTGCTCTATTAGTTCGCCAAGTGTCCGCCTTGGCCTCCCTCTCCCTCTTTTAATCGGACTCCAGATTATTTGATCTACTCTTCTTACTGGCGCATCTAATGGTCTTCTCTGAACATGACCAAACTATCTCAAACGATTCTCTATCATTTTCTCACTAATAGGAGCCACTCCGACTCGTTCACGTATATGGTCATTCCTAATCTTATCTAATCTTGTATGATCACACATCCATCTCAACATCCTCGTTTCGGCTACCCCCACTTTACGTTCATGTTGTCCCTTCATAGCCCAGCATTCACTACCATATAACACTGCCGGTCTTATAGCAGTACGATAGAATTTTTCTTTAACTTTATTGGATACTTTTCTATCACAAAGAACTCCAGTGGCTTTCCTCCACTTACACCAACCAGCTTGAATTCTATGATTAACATCGTCATCAATCTAAAATCTTTTAAGCTATGCAATTATAAGAACAGGCTTGCAAAACTAAAATCTTTTAATTGAACATCACTGTTCACGAGCAAGTTTGAACTAATTCCAGGAGCAAGTTTGTCCGGAACAGATGGAATCAGATTGGAGACCAATTATTGCAAAGATGATCTGAAATATGTATGAGATCACACATCATCATTTCAACGTATGAACATTATTATACTGATACCTTCATCCACTTAACTCGAATGTAGATCTAAGGAAGTTTTTCATGCCACCTCAAAAAATAAAAGTTTTTCATGCCAAAGAAGATAAAGGTATTTAAACCTGACCTGTAAACTTCAGTTGTAAATTCCCCTTAACAACGACAGAATTGTAAATTTCAGGTTCTTTTTTATGACTCATTCTTGGCTGATCAAGCCCGGATAAAGGAGGAGGGTTGTGTTAGGCCCCGACAGCCAGCGTAAAACCTTGTCGAATCTCATGAACATGGATCAACGAAGCGTCGTATGATCCATGTAGCCGACCCCACCTAGTGGGAAAAGGCTTTGTTGTTGTTGTTGTTGAACATCACTGTTCACGAATAGAATTGGAATTTTCTTCCAATTGTATAACAAAAAACATATTATCGGATTTGGTACAAAGGTCAAACTATGCAGTGCTTTTTTTTGGAGAAAAGAAATTATGGCTACCGAATTTTGGTGGCCATCCGTATACATATATATGTATGTATGTGTGTGTATATATATATATATATATATACATTGCCAAGGAACCTCCATACAAAGAGAGATATATACACTGCCAAGGAACCTCCAAGCACCCACTCGTGCTGCGAAAAAGAGAGCCTCACCAGATTCAAGTGAGACTGCCATGAGTGGGCACACCAAAGGAAGAAGAAGGATGATGTCCCACACAGCAGAATGACGCGGCTCCCGTGATGTCTCATCGTATCATGTGAAGAAGACATAGGTCCAGAGGCTTCGCATCAGGGCCCATGATCCGGCCAAGAAGGCCCTATTGGTGCAATGGAGGTCGAGGACCCCTAAGCCCCTTTTTGTTGTAGACCGACAGATGCTCCTCTAGGCCACAAGAAACACACCTTACCACCCAGGGCCACCTCCCTACCAGAAAAACTTACTCATCTGAGATTCTAGTTACCTCTCCAATAGTACCAAGAAGCAATGTGAAGAAGACATAGGTCCAGAGGCTTCGCATCCGGGCCCATGATCCGGCCAAGAAGGCCCTGTTGGTGCAATGGAGGTCGGGGACTCCTAAGTCCCCTTGTGTTGTAGACCGACAGATGCTCCTCTAGGCCACAAGATGCACACCTTACCACTCAGGGCCACCTCCCTACTAGAAAAAAATTTACTCATCTGAGATTCTAGTTGCTTCTCCAATAGTACCAAGAAGCAAATGACCATCATGTAGTAGATTAGGAGGGATGAGAGAACGGCAGAGAGCAGGATCAATCGACCACCCATCAATAGCAGCCTCAAGCTCTAGCGATGTAACCTATGCTCCATGACGATCGGAGTCCAACCCCAGGAATTAAGATGCAATTTTTAAGACTTACATCCTGAGATATCTCCCATTCGTTCAAACGTTGAAACAAAATCCAAGGTCACAATTTTATATCTTGATACAATATTGAGAAGAACATTTAACTATATAAAAAATTAAAAGTAGGCTAAACTACCCTACTACCTGGAGGCATAATCCAATTTAGTTTTATTTCCTTTTCTAGGGCCAGTTTTGTTCCCTTCCTTCTTCTATAATGAAGGAATTTATTATAAACTACACAGCTGTTGGACCTGAACATTGCTCAAGCATCCATTTCAAAGGAGTGTTTGTGTTTGGCTTCATGAAAGCGGGCATTAGAGCTTCATCACACTTTCATGACATGAAAGAAGATTTACTAAAATAGGAGTATCAAAATCAATGGTTAGTTGGATTTAGCAGTTTAATATCTTATAAGGTCAAATACCAGAAGCATGTTGGGAGAGTCACCTCTAATGACCCCATCATAGACTTCTAGATACCAGGCTAACACCCACATGGATAGAAATATCAAATTAGCAAAAGAGCTACAGTGCTCCTCTCTGAAGTGAAGAAATATTAACACATTATAGAATATTGTTGTCTGGATCTGATGCTCTACAGAAAAAAAATATATAAGATGACAGATATTATACTAGAAAGATATAAATTTCCCCAACAATATAATACACAAGAATATCCAGACATCTCAGATTGCAAAAAGAAGGTTAATCCTCACTTGACAACCCATAATTCTCGTTCATACGTAAGCAAATATTTTTCTAGTAATATTATGTCATGCTAGATCTGGGGGATTAGGTTGTTCCTCACTTGACAGCCCATAATTTTCGTTCACACATAAGCAAATATTTTCTCCATTGAAGTCGTTTTCAAGGGATTTGATGCTATGTAGAAAGCATATGTCATGCTAGATCGGGGGATTAGGTGATCGCATATGAATTAAGAGTTTGAATCTGACATTGTAGCATTTTTGTATATAGTTCATTTTCAATAAATGTAGATGACAATTAACCTCAAAAAGTCATCCTTTAAGCTCCCAAAACATTTCAGACTGAACTTTTTACTGAACAGTAAGCATTCAAAATTGACCTAATCAAACTAAAGTTAAAGCAAAGTCTAACCTGTGTTGTAAATCCAATCCTTGGAGGATTCTGATGCAAGCATCCACAAGATTTTTTTTAAAAGGAAAAAGGATCTCAACCGAGAACCAAAAGATTATTTGACATGAGAAACATTAAAAAATCTCAGATTGTATGGCCCTCAGCTGCTAGTTATGAAATAGAAAAAACAGAAAAATATAGCAAATGAAGTCCACTCACAATGTTTCTCTTCTGACCCAAAAGACATGAAAGAGATCATACAATTAGATTTATAAGCATTTTGCATACATGGTTTCTTTTACAAGATTGTGTAGCTATATCTATAAATAATAAACCATGAATCTTCGAACTCAAAAGCAAATAGAAAGTGTCATGTGTCTATTTTCTAAATGAATTGAGATGATACAAAAAAAAGTTTGCCAAAAGAAATAGCCAGCAGGATTAAGAACCTTTTTGCTTGCTTTGGATCAATCAGTGCAAGATCAGCAAGCTTTGCCGCAGCCATGGCCTTCTTTGCCTCAGCCAGTGGCATCCCCTCAGTTCCTGATGTCAGTACCTCAGTCTTAATCGAACTAGAATCATCCATTGACAGACTATGCTGGTGCCTGACCCTTGGCTTCTCAATTGAAGATGATGCAACCTTTTCCACAAGTGCAGGAGGTGGGGTCGAAACTGCTGCAATTGGTGCAACCTCACTAACAGAAAGATCCAAATCAGATATTACAGAAGATGAAGCAAGTTTATCCATGTCAAGATACATTGAAAACGGATCTTCCTCGGTCTCATCAGAAAGTGATGGACCTTCTCCACCCCCAACAACTCCAAGATCACTGTCAAAGCTAATGTCATCAGGAAGGCTCAAAATCTCAGACTGGGCACGTCTGTGGCCTGCGTTTCTTGGAGGATAGTCCGGCATCTGACTAACATCGTGACTAAAGCGCCCGCAGTCCGATGGAGCACCCGATGAGGATGCCTCGCATTTAGCAGGAATGAAACTGCCTGAGGGTGAAGCGTAGGCAGTGTACCGTGAGGCTGGAGGTGGCAAACCACCCCCTGCTGCATGCATCGATGACTTGTCCTTCTCCATTCCTCTTAAACACACTTCCCTAACAGCTACAAGAAATTTCAGAAACGCAACAAAACCCCAGCACAAACCAAGCTATGTTAAATAAAACCTCAAAACATGCATCCAAAAGAAGCTCTTTTTTTCTCCCCTGACCCCCAAATCGCTCTTTTCCTCTCAATTATTTTTAACTAACGATCGTAGGAAACCAGAAAATCGACAGTGAAAGCCTACGAAGTTCAAATTTCCTAATCGGAAAGCACCACCCTAAACCCTGTCAGTACTCGAAAGAGGAAACTGTATGAACAAGTCCTAAACTACATTACAAGATTGGAACAATATAGAAATCAAAGTAATGCACAACGAAACGTCCTACAAGGAGGAAGTATGAAGAAATGCGACACTGCCGAATAAGAATGAACCCTAATTAGCCGGCTCGGAGCTCTGAAGAAGAAAAAAACGCCTACGATGGAAGAAGATATCAGTTTGCAGCAGGCGGTACTGAGATCTCAGCCTCCATTCGGCGTTCAGGACTCCGCAGAACTGAATAAAACGGAAGCAAAATAGGACTAACGGAAGAGAGAGGAGAGAGAGAGAGCAGGCGAGGGCGAACAGTTTGAGGAGTCGCGGGTGTGGAATATCCTGTGGATCCCAGATCCCAAAGAGGTCCATAGCCGTGGATATGCGCAAATCTAGAAATCTACGGTCAGATTGATCCTGCGCAGTCTAACACAAAGAAGGCGGTGGAGTTTGAGTTTTTGTCAGTTCAACTGAGAGGGGAGGATCCGGTTCAGGCTTATCCCTCATTTTCGTGCGAAATATTTTCTCTCTCCACCTCGATCTTTTTCCCTCTCCGCCCGCCTCCATTTTCGCACGAAAGTTTTATCCCTCTCCGCCCCGATCGCCGCATTTTCCCACAAAAATTTTATCCCTCTCCACCCCGATCGCCCCCTCGACCTGACTCATCGATAGCACGGTGTCGGCCTGAACACCGATAGTTGAGAAGTTGCTCCCGTTTCCCTTTTGTTCCAGTCGAGATCTAGGGCATCAACCTTCTGAGATCGGCTGTTCTGAGATCTAGGGCATTCGCGTTCGTTTGCTGCCCACCTTCGACGACATTTTGCCTGGGACGCCAGCCTACTTGGGACGCCGCCGCCCCTGGAACCGCCAACCTGCCTTGGACGTCGCCGCCCCGCAAGGTTATTTCAATTTACTTAATTTGTTTTTTTTGTTACGAGCTCATCATCTTGTTGTAATCACTGAATTTTGTAGGAAACAATAGTTATCATAAGGAATAAATACATGTACTAGTCGTTCCTCTCTGAGAAGTCGCTCCCGTTCCCCTTTCGTTCCGGTCGAGATCTAGGGCATCGACCTTATGAGATCGGTTGTTCTGAGATTTAGGGCATTCACGTTCGTTTGCTGCCCACCTTTGACGACATTTTGCCTGGGACGCCAACCTACCTGGGACGCCGCCGCCCCTGGAACCGCCAACCTGCCTTGGACGCCGCCGCCCCGCAAGGTTATTTTAATTTACTTAATTTGTTTTTTTTTTGTTATGAGCTCATCATCTTGTTGTAATCACTAAATTTTGTAGGAAACGGTCATTTTACATTTTTACTATCACAGGCTTGTCATTTACATTTTAGCTTTTACCATTCCTACTTCTATGAGGATTACAGATCAGGGCTCTATGCATGTCAAAATATGTCAATGCTATTGCATAAGTAGCAGTTATTCATGGCCAATATCATATATAAAACCCCCATTTTGTTGGCATAATCTAATGTCATTTTGTTCAATAAACCAGTAGTCATTTTACATGTTGAGATCAGTTGATCTTTTACAAGCTGTTTTCCTTTTGTTAGTATTCTAGTTCATGTTGTTTTCCTAGTTCATTAGTAAAACCTTCATTATGTTACTAATTCCTATTAGGATTAGATATTTCTTATATAACAAGTTTTTTTTGTTTATGGAAGATGTCATCTTTAGGGTACAATGATGATACTCCATTTTATGGATGCGGGGAGAAAGCAAGATTAAACACTTCATGGACAAACAAAAATTCAGGAAGACGATTTTGAGGTTGTCCAAATTTTTGGGTATATGAAGTTTTTTTTTATTTGTAATGAAATAAATAATAATTCCTAATATGTGCTTTGGTAATAATTTCTCCAGACGAAATGTCCATCAAGTGATTGCGGTTTTTTCCAATGGTTCGATCCAGATATAGAAGATCGATGTAAGATCATCTTAAAAGGATTGCTCACAAAAGCTGAAATGACACAAAATCTGAAACGTAAAGGAGATAAAGAAAGAATCTGCATTATAGGATTGCTGAATAATGTTGTAGAACAACAAGGGAAGATTCGAAGATCGGAACAATTGGAAATCTTATATTTTATTTTTGGAGTTATCTTCTCTTATGTTGTTTGCAAAATGAACATATTTTAGTTACTATATCATGGTGTTTTAGTTCTCATTATGTATTAGAAGGATCCATGTACTTTATCATCTACTTTTTGTGTGAGTCGAGTTGTCATCTATTATATCATGGTGTTACAATGGCTTGTACTTTATCATATGTAATGAGTATGCAACCCATTTTCATAGGTAATATGCATCTTGCAATGATTGTTTGAATTGGCAAGCGTTCACAAAACAAGTTAAAATGTGTGTTTGCTCACCAACATCTTCGAGCAAACACATCTTTAAAAGGTTATAAAATAAGAGTGACACGAGGCATTCATAATGTTTAATAGCTTACTGTACTCAATATCATCCAAGGTGTATGTGCACGAAATGTGTGCATTCCCTTGCTCTGTGCTCTCTAATTCTACAAGTCTCTCAAGTTTAAATGCTACATGTTTGCAAGCACTCAAAGCAGGCCTACTGTGCCTTTTCAAGAGACTTTTGCTTTTCTATAATCTCTTGGTCAATCATAAGTAGCGCGCCTACTTTTGGTTTTCCCTTGACGCTCATAGAGCCCCTCCACCTCCTACAATTAGGACCGATTGCTTTGGACTCCTGTCTCCCCACACCTTGTTCTCCTGCCTAGTCGGTAGGCAAGGTAGCCCTAATCATATACAGGTAAGGAGCATGCATCCTTCTTATGGGATGGGGCAAGGACTCTGATCAACGAAAGCCCCTTTTTCGGTCCAATCGAGAAAGTAACTTGATGATTCCCTGCTCCAGCCAGTAGTTCTATTTCTAGTTCAGGACAGGACATTATGGGACCTGTTGCTTAGGGCTTTGGAAGAAGGAATCCCCAGCTAGGTGATACGCGAACTCACTCCCGAACTACGCTAACCTTGCAGCTCTTTCACTTTCATACGACGGGGCTAGCTTGTTTTCCAACTTGGCATTCTCCAACCCGAACAACGCCACCTCAAGCAAAGGGGGCTATTGGCGGAGTTGTGGTTGATGTCGATGCAGCATTTTCACACTCGTATAGCTTGGCCACTTGGTTTTCACTAATATAAGGGGCGTAGCGAAAAGGAATGAACAAGGGATTTCTGTTCTTTCTTCGGCCCGAACTACAGAATTAGTTCTTTCCTCTGCCAGAAAGAAAACTTTCCACTTTTGTACCAAGATGGATTCCTGGCCTGCCTTCCGGGCATAGCAATGAACCAAGTGCCTTTGGTAAATTTCCATGTTAGTGTTGGATTATGGATACCTGCAGAAACATACAGGTCCCAATTAGTAGAGCTGTGTACGCGGCACCTCCTCTTCCTTTTTGTCCAATTGGAATCACGTTTGCAAATTTGCACATAGGACATTTCTACACCATTGTAGCTTAGCTGTCCCTACATGCACAAATAGTAACACCCCAGTTCTCAGGCATTACTACCAGTTACAAGACCCCACAAGGAGAGTAGATTATAAATGAAATTTGGCACGACGACAATGAGAAAGTAGTAGAGTACTTTTTTTTTAAACAGACCCTTGAGCATAGCAGACATAATGCAGAACATTACCATATCAGAATGCAGAACATTACCACATACAAAATATTGAGAAGACATAATGTGTTTGCCACAAAATCCTGAGAAGACAGAATTGAGCCATAAAGTTTACAAAATACATGAGCCATAAGGTTTACAAAGTACATTCAACATCTATCACGGCTAGGACTTGTGTTCCAATTGATAAAGTTTATAAAGTACATTGAACATATAGAAGTTTACAAAGTACATTCAACATCTCCACTGTGTTCTCACCCACTTCAATGGACTTAAAAAGAACAACACAAGACATTTCATCATCTATCAAGGCCATGGACTTGTGTTCCAATTGCTCAACTGTCTGTGCAAATTCTTGATGTCTGTGCAAATAGCAGAATTACATCCTGATGCCTTAAAATAGAATTCAACATGAAACACCCTAAGTAACATAATAGTTTTGTTGAAAAAAAAATTTGTGTTACCTATGGAGACTTGCATGAGAATGATATGTTTTCGTCCAATCTTGTATCAAAAACCTGCAATAAAATACTTATTAGTCGTGAAATCAACGGGTCAAAGAAATAAAATACTTATCATTGCAAAAATAACCTGAGAAGAGGAACCAATGATTGTGTGACGACTCTTTTGTTGCTTTTAATTTTTGCTACTTTCTTCTTCGTTTGTGACATTGAAATCTCGACGCTGGATTTAATTCTATTTGCTTTTTTGGGCCTTCCTTTTGATTTCACACGAGGAGGATCATGTATAATAATATCTAATCCTTGTGTACTACTTGCTTTGGCTAATGGCATGTCTATGGAATCATTAGGAGCTATGTTAATAGCTGATAGTTTTTTGACAAACTCTTCAACAAGTATAGAAGCAACATCAAAGTGCTCAGTAGACCGCAAGCCCATTTCAGTAGCCATTCTCATATTGTATTTGTAATATAATTTCTGAATTGGAGTAATAATGCGTTGTCCATTACATATTTCATATGAATTGTGGTGAATTGCTCGCGCATTTGAGTATCTAGCATCCAATGTTCAACGTTTAAGGATGTATTATTCTGGAATCCTTACAATCTTCTCATTATTCATAACATATAAGATGTGAGAACAGAATATGCCATCTCGCTCGTACATTTTGCAAGAGCAACTGACTGAAACACTCGGATCGTCATTGTACACAATAATGTTCTTCTCTTTATCTTCAGTCCCTCCCAAGTACACTGAATAGACGGTTTTGCGTGACATGTCCTCAATTTTAGTAGAAATGAAAATTAAACATGTGCAAGAATTGATTTTGGAACAAGGAAAATTTTTTTTGAGTGTAGATTTCACCCGCTTGTAATTCTAACTGATTTCTTGTAATTACAACAACCTTGCTATTCATACACTTAAAGTCTTCTCGCTCTTCCGCCTCACGCCGAGAAGAGACTGCCTTATCATATTGTTGTACAAAATCAGTTAATGTTGTATTAGAATTTACATACCCATCAAAAAATGAGTTGATGCTTTCAGATCTTTGAGTTGTGCGCATACCTGTTGCAAATACATCCTTCAAATAAGTTGAAGTCCAATGACAACACTTTTCATACATAATAGCAAGCCAATGATCTTTCTGAATATCATATTTTTGCTTCAAACACAACCATTTCTCTTCGAATTCTTCAGTACTCGAAGAACCATGAATCCACTTCCGATAATCTGCTTCAAATCCATCCTTAGCATATAAATCATGAAGATTGATCATTGCATTTTTTTTAATATGCCATATGCAATACATGTGGCATGTGTTTGGAAAAACTTTTCGGATTGCGCTGCCCATAGCGATATCTTGATCTGTGATAATACAAATAGGGTGTTTTCTAAACATGCATTTTAACCATGTTTCAAATATCTAAGTAAACGTGTCTTCAGTTTCATCCGCTAATAGGGCACAACCAAATAAAATTGATTGTCTATGGTGATTTACGCCTGTAAAAGGGGCGAATGACATGCACAATTTGCTCGTCCTATAAGTTGTATCGAAACTGACAACATCTCCAAATGTGCAGTAATTATGTCTTGCCCTTGAATCTGCCCAGAAGACACTTCTTGCCATGTTATTTTCATCCACTTCCCACTCAAAAATAAATCCTTCGTCGTCTATCATTTTACTTTGGAAATATCCAATGACGCCCAAACATTCTTCGCCGACATTATTCTTCCGTATCTTCTTCAAATGATCCATTACATTTTGAGTAGTAATGGATGGTTCCCCTGAATAATTAAGAACTTTGACAATTTTACTGGGCCCCATTCTAGCATCATGTAAGTTTGACATTACTCCCTTGGAAGAATCCACAATTGTGTTGTGCGTGCGTAGCCTTCCAACCTTTGTCAGTGTAGCAAGAAGATGAGTGCTCTTCTTTAAACTTTTTTACCTCCCACATTCCATCTGTTCTCTTTGCAACTTGTAAATGTGCTTCACAACCAAAATGAACCTCTCTTCTCCTTTTCACTTGCCTTTCAATGTCCTTCTCAGTAATTTTTTTGTGCCCTTCTTTTGAGCATACAAGTAATCTACTAACAATTTCTTTTGTCTTCTTATTCTTTCCAGTGAATGATTTTCGCACAAAGAACCCAACAAGTTTAGCATAACGATTGTAGAACTCATATGCTTCATTTTCACTATCAAAAGTCATACACTACAAGAAATCATACTTTCTGTGACGAATTTTTTGTGATGAAATAATTCTGTCACAATATTTAGTAGATTTGTGAGAAATTTGTGACCGATATGAGTTTGATATTTTAGTGACCGATATGTGACGATAATATTTGTCACAAGATCGTTTATGAGAAATTCAACACATTTTTGTGACGTTTTTGTTGCCACTATTTTAATTAAAATATTTAGTGACTCAAGAGTGATAAATATAAAATTGTCACAACATATTTGTCACATTTATTTATTTAACTTACTTTGATCACAATATTATCACAAATTTAATTTTTTTTTAATTCACCAAATATTTTTATTGCTACATAAAAGAAATAAAAAACTACCTAATTCTATCTAGGACAAAGAAGTTTTCATCTAAAAGGTAAATTTTTTTCTTCTATTTTCATCTTCACGGCCTAGAGGAGGCTGCATTCTGCAAGGGGCGACGGCTGCATTATGTAGCCGCCTTGCATCAAGCACTGGCCTGACGCATTCCTGTGCGCCTGACGCAGGGCTGCAAATAGCCTTGCGTCAGGCGCACAGGGCTGCGCCTGACGCTTGCGTCAGGCAGCACCTGATGCGTCAGACACTGCCTGACGTGTCTGATGCAAGGCTTGCGTCAGGCAGCGCCTGACCCAAGGCGTCAGGCAGTGCTTGACAGGCGCCTGACGCGTCAGGCGCCCTTCGTCAGGCGCTGCCTTCACGACGCAGGGCGTCCCTAAGGCCACCCTGACGTCAGGCAACACAGGGATTTTGCAACCCTAAGGCCGCCGATGCAGGATTTTTTGGGCGGGCAAAAGCGCTGCTTGCGTAGGACTGCCGTGGCGATGCAGTCTTACGTGTTGTAATCTTATGACACGTATATTTTATTTTTTTATAAATTTTTTAATAATAAAATAATTTCTTTGATGGTATATTTTTCAAGGAAAGAATTCAAGATTCGTGTTCTTCCGACATAGGTACGTGTTATTTCTTCTTTCTTATTTAATTATAGGAAATTTTTACTTAATGATAAATGAACTCTTAATTATTATTTTTTAAATTTATTTAAAAACTGTACAAATTTGTTGAAATGCATTCATTGTGTGAATGGGAAATGCAATAATAATCATTTGTTATTATATATATTTTATTTGTTTAATAACTTTTTGCATGTTATATTACTATTTATTTTTAAGTAACAATGTTGTGATGTTATTAGCACATATTTCATGTTTATATTATTGTTCAAAAGGTACATGTTAACATATGTAATTATGCATTTTTGTATTCATTTTGGACAATTGCGATGATATATATGAAATAAAATATTTGATTTGGATTAATGATGCATTGTTATGGAACATCAATATTTTTAGTTTTGCATGTATATTAAGAATAATTTTAGTATAATATTATAATATATTTATGTGTGCAGTTTTTTTTTAAATATTCCTTATCTAATTAACTTATTTTTTTCTTCTTTCTTGTAGGAAAATGGTGAGGGTGGAGCTTCACGAAGAGGATGAGGGAGAGGTGTTGGTAGTAGAGGCATTGACTCTGGAAGGACTAATGAGATAAATTCTGGCAGGGATTCAACAAGTTTAATTTCTCAAAATGTGGTTGCTCCAACACCACTACAATTAGCTCAAGAACAAGCTATCCAAATCGATAATGAAGATCAAGTAGAAGCTGATTTTGATGATTCCATGTCATCAAGAACGAGGGGTGTAAATCATGGCATGGATGCACCTAATAATCAAGCTGATCGAATGTTTATAACACTGAATTGTGACAGGTTAATTTTTTACTATTATGCTATTTTTTAAAATTTATACATATCTTTCACATTTGTACATCTAATAATATTTTTATTGTATCATATAGTTTTATTCCTAATTCGATTACTTGGACAATTGGCATAATAGTGAAAGATTTTATGCAAACTGCTTGTATATGTTAGAAAAAAGTACCGCAAGAAACTCATGAAAGAATGTGGAATGTCTTTAAGGTAATATTTAACAATCAAGGTCAATAATGTGATTTGTATGCAAGAAATTTTTATAATGTTTTAACATTAATTTGATTATTTTCAGGCAAGATATGTGTGGGCGCAATCAGATATTCTCATTAAGAAAGTATTTATTAAGAAGTGTGGTGATCTCTACTCTCTCACACTATATCATGCAAGATGTCATATGATGAAGAGACATAATAAGATGCATATAAGTGAAACCAAAGATTTTGGACTATCATGAATGAGAGGAGATGTTTGGAATGACATGGTTGATTTGTGGATGGAAGATGAGTGGCAACAAAAATCAGAGGCTGCAAAATAAAATAGGCTCACTGATAAAGAAGGTGGAATCACAAAGCATACCACTGGTTCCATACATATGACAAAGCATCAGATAAGACTTGTATATTAACTATACAATTTGAATATTTAATTTTTTCAAGTTGTGCACTATTTTCTAGTCATATGTTTTATTTTCTTTTTGTAGGCACAAAAGTTAGGCAGACAACCAACTGACTATGAAATTTTTTAGCATTGTCATAAGCGTCGAGGTAAAGAAAAAACTAGTAAATATATTGATGGAAAATCAAAAAAAGTTTGTGTAAGTTTTTATACAAAAAATATTTATTCATCCACCTTATATATTCTTTTATTTTTTTCTAACATATTATGTTTGTGCTGAATTCAAGAAGATTACAATGCATCTCTTAACACCAAATATGGTTCAGATGTTAGCTCTCAACTAGGATTTGATGCTGCTATGTGGATTGATGCGGTAGGAGGTGCTAGAAAATATGCTCAATCACTAGTAAATAATTTAAGTTATGACGTATCAAAGCACATGCGTGACTCTTCTTCAAATGTTGCTACTGAGGATGATTTGCAACGTATAAGAGATGAAGTGCGTGAAGAAGTGCGACGAGAATTGCAACAAGAATTAGATGATCGCATTAAAAAAGTGAATGCTGAAATGGAAGAACGTGTTCGTGCACTTGTATTACAAATTACTCAAGCAAGTAAACAATCACCTTCTGGAGATTCTGTTCCACGCCAAT
Source organism: Pontederia crassipes (assembly GCA_030549335.1). NCBI lineage: Eukaryota > Viridiplantae > Streptophyta > Magnoliopsida > Commelinales > Pontederiaceae > Pontederia > Pontederia crassipes. The sequence goes on from CM060189.1 coordinate 8,892,512, forward strand.
AAGGTAATTAATCTTATTTATATATCACTATCTTATGATGCTTCATTATTTTAATATTTCTCTACTTAAATCACTAGTTTTTAATATTTTATGAATATCTTTGATTACAGATTTCAACTTTTATATGGAGAGGTGATCATAATTCATCAAGAAAAAAAGTGGATATGTTGTGTGACTACAATTTACTTAAAATTTCATTCTTAAATTTGGACAATCAAAACCTTATGTAGTGGATTCAATGTTTTGAATATTTTAATTATAAATGTATGAACTATATGATCTTTGACATGTTTAGAAATGAATATCTTGCATTGTATTATTTTTTATTGTATAATTATTTATGTGTAGTAGTATATTTAGAAAATAAATTATCACATAATTATTCACTAAAAATTCTATAAAATTTATTATATTAAATAATTACATAAAATTTTGTCACAACTTCGTCAAAATAATTAATAGTGAATCATCACAATTTTGTCACAAAACGTTGACGTGAAATTTGTCACAAGCCTATCACAATCGTAATCGTCATAAAATGATCACAAATAATCATCACAAATATATCATAAAAATTATCACAACATATATCCCTCACAAATTAATAGTCAGTAATCCGTAAAAAAATTATCACATTTGTGACGGAATACTCATTTTATTAATTATTTTATCAAACTTTTGTGACAAAAATATTTTAATCTTGTGACGATCGTAACCGTCACAATTAGCTTTGTGACGAAAACATTCCGTCACAACAAAATTTGTGAGTCAAAAATCAGTGACGGATGTAGATTGTCACAAGTTTATCACATAAGAGTATGATGGAATGCACTTATGTTGTGACAGAATTATCCGTCACAGATACCTTATTTTCTTGTAGTGATACCTATGCATGATTTTATATTATCACTTGCAAACAAAGCTCCATCATTCATATTATTATTTGTACCAACCTATTTATTACGTTGAAAAAGTGAAGAAAACATTACATCAAAAATACATATAAAATCAGTTACACATGACCTACATCAATCATTGCAAACCAAGAGAAGACATAATTTGAGCATTTAAAAGAAGGGTGATCTCACATGACTGATCTACGTCAATTTAAAAGACAAGGTTTCCATCTAAGATATAACGATAGAAAATAATAGTTCAGTTTCGATTAAGTTGTATAAATTGACATGACTCATTTAGATTAATTGATGCAGAAATTGTTGATTTCGTGATGTAGTTTATGGGAACTAGATGAAGCTATATAATTAGATTGCTTGTATTGGTCTCAGAATTTGTACGAAGCAAGTTCAGAAGACAATAGACTTCTAAAAGAAAAAAAAATAGGAATCTAAAAGAGAAGCACGAAGGTCTAAGGCACAAGAGCAAAAACCTCTGATCCAAGGAAGACCGAGGAAGCGAACAATGTCTTCTACAGATGCCTCCATTCCACGTCGATGTCGGTGTCGAAGGCAGATTGACAGGTTCCAGGGGCGCGGCTTCCAAGGAAGGTTGGCGAGCTTCGACGATAGCCCAGGGGCAGGTTGGCGGATCCAGGGGCGGCGGCGTCCAAGGAAGGTTGGCGAGCTTCGGCGGCGGCACAGGGGCAGGTTGACGGATCCAGGGACGGCGGCGTCCAAGGAAGGTTGGCGAGCTTCGGTGGCGGCCCAGGGGCAGGTTGGCGGATCCAGGGGCGGCGGCGTTCAAGGAAGGTTGGTGAGCATCGGCGGCGGCCCAGGGGTGGTGGCGTCCAAGGCAGGCTGGCGTCCCAGGCAAAATATCGGGGTCCGATCGGGGTCTAGGGCGACGTCGTCGAAGGCAGGGAGCGAACGAATGCGAATGCCCTAGATCGCAGAACGGTTACAGATACCATAAGGTCGATGCCCTAGATCCTGACCGGAACGAAGGGGAAACATGAGCGACTTCTCGACTATCGGTGTTCAGGCCGACACCGTGTGAGGAACGTCGGCTATCGGCGAGTCGGCTCGAGGGGGCAGGCGGAGAGGGAAAAAGATCGGGGTGGAGAGGGAAAATATTTCGCACGAAAATGGGGGGTAAGCCTGAACCGGATCCTCCCCTCTCAGTTGAACCAGCAAAAACTCGAACTCGTCCGCCTTCTTTGTGTTAGACCGCGCAGGATCAATTTGACCGTAGATTTCTAGATTTGCGCAGATTCATAGCTATGGACCTCTTTGGGATGATCCTTTTACCCTTACGGATAGTTTTCTTTATTTTTTTCAAAAAATAATTTTATAACATAAGAATTAAGAAGTCATCAAAATGATATATATATAATGATTAAATTGTGAAAATATTAAATAAAAATCTTTCTTTTTATACCGTTCTATTCAATAAAATGTGCATTGTTGTTGGGAAAATGTAGTAGTGGTATTACCGAAAATGTCTATTTTAGGTACAAATGGGAAATGGCGACTCCTTAAGTCATATCAATAATTTTTTTTTAAAAAAAAGGGATTTTATCGATTATTTTTTAAAAAAATCAGATTTTTTTCGCAGGTACCAAAGAAATCATTAAATTTATATCGAACTTTTCATATATTCCTACTTAATCTTAAGTCTTCTATTATTTTATATTTTTTTTCTTAGTTCTTAAATTACTTTAAAAGTTTTACTACGCATGAAAGAAAATTAATATTATTCTTTTCGAGAAAAAATATACCGGTGACACCAGTCGAGTTGAACTCGAAACTCAGACCTGATCCTAACTCTCATCAATTTTAATCTAATCGGGTTGAATAATTTTTGGACGTCAATTTTTTTTCTTTTTAAAATCGCCGCCCGATTCGCGATGTCGCTCACCTAGCTCGTCCCAACTATGTCCTTGCCGTCCTCGTCGCTGTTAATGACTTCCAGCCGAGCACCCTCCTCGCCTGGTCGGAGGGCGATCTCAAATCGAGTTGCCGGATATATATAAAAGAATAAAGTTTGCAAGGGGAGGACACCACTCCCCTTCATTGCGGCCATCTGTTGTGGGAGTGTGGTTGATCGGATGCAGACTTCATCTGGTTCGAATTATATTGAAAGGTCCAGATAAAAAAAAAATTGAAGAAAAAATTATAAGAAAAAGAAAATAATAAAACACTGTCAATTAATGATAGCCGATGAAAAAAAAAATTATCGACATGGGATATATTTTTTAAAAAAATTGGAAACTAAATTGATTAAGGACTGTTCGAGCATGATATCATTAGCACGCCTTTTTTTAGAGTTATATTTCACTTCATTTTCGATTTATATCAAGTTCCGAATTTGAATTCTTTTTTTTTTTTACACATATTGTCGATAGAAAAATTCATCCTGTGTGATTCACCGGAGTTGAGATTATAGATATTTTATTAACTGAAATTTATTTTTAAAAATAAATAGTTACATATTTTAATAAATTATTTATATTAATAACTATAACGACTCAAATTTTTAGAAAATAAATAAAGAATATTTATTTTAACTTATTGGATCTAAAAATCTCAATGTTAATACTCTTGATTATTTAATTCGAAATTAAAAGAAAATTAGAAAAGATTGTTAAAGAGATAAAGAGGGAATTTGAAAATGATTGGATTTAATTGAATTATTATGATAGGAAAATAATTAATTTCGGATTTAATTAAATTTAAAAAATTATGGGGTGATAAATTATTGATGATAGATTCTAAAAGAGTCCAAGGCCCAATAGAATTAAAAATCTCAAGTCTACATCTATAAATAGACATTAAAGGGTGGTTGAAAACCTTTTTCTCTGTCAAATAGAACTCTGTCTACGAGTCTCCCTTTTTCTCTCTTTGCATGCGAACCGAGGCACCCCCGAGAGCACGCTGCGGCTGATTTCGAGGCCAGCATATAGGAGAAGATCTTTCAAGTGGTGACCGCGAGTTTCGAGACGTGGACAGAGAGAAATCACCGGCCAAAGATCGGTGTTCGTGCAATTTCTCCAGGAAAGAAATGTAGTTGGTTTTTCAACAAACTTTAGGTACATAAGGGTAATCTTCGTCGATTTTTCGCGACATAAAATCATATTCACTTCTCCTTTGGACCGAGAATTTATTGATATATTATATGCATAGATTGAATATTGTATAGTAAAATTATGGTGGTCGGAAAGTCGCGTCGGAACGCGTTTCTCCGTCGGCGGCAGAACCCGGGCCCGAGTTCTACTGTACCTGGTTCAAATTTCGTTGAATCCGAACCAAGTTGGACTCGAAATCAGATCGAGTTGTCCAATCCAGCCTAGGTTCCTATTGATCCGACTCGGGTTCTAGCTTCGATTCAACTCGAGTCGCAACGCAATGGTTTTGGAGGTGAACCAGTCAACTCGGCCCGGGTTTATCTTACACTTGGCTCGAGTTTTTTCTGTCCGAGGTGATTTTGATCATCTCCGAACATAGCCCAAGTTTCACCCGACGCGGGTCAAATTTTGAAGACAAAAAACCTATTTTTGAATATATGGTTATGTATAATAATTATTAGAGATTATAGTTATTGATCATCCCTGGTCATATCATTAACAGATTTGACCTCATCAAATTTGTTAAATTTGATTTGAGATTATCGCTATCATTACTCCATCAGATTTTGTTATCTATCATAGTATTGATCCAATAGTTTTTTCTTGATTGGGTCCTTGTTTAACCTAAATTGAATTGTTAAAGATATATCTTTAGGATAAATAAGATAAAAGATAAAACTGTTGGGTCTCCATGATATTGATATGGATATTGTATGGGGCAGATAACGTACCTAGAGGTTTAATATGATCTTTTAGGGAAGCTATGATTGTCCTGTGACCCCGTCATCACAAATTTATTGTTTAGCGCTTTTATTATAAGGCGGTTAGATCCCCTACTGGCCTACAAAAAAAGGACATAGAGTTTTCTTTAATTGATCGAGCACTCCCTATTGAATTAGAAAACTCCAAAGATTGAATTGAATTGAAATTGACTTAAGATAGAATGGAATGGAATCATGGTCATTCGAATTTTGGTGTTAACTAGCTTTGCCTCCGCACATTGAATCGTATAGAAATTGTTATTAACCGATGACTATTGATATTGATAATCGAATTGGAATTGTCAAAACGGATAATGCCATAATGATCAGACATAATTGATTATTGATATTAATTGGTCATTTGACATCTTACCTGATCCTCTTCATTGTTTATGGCTTAATTGATTAATTGATCTATATCCTATTGATCTATCTAGTGCTTTGTTGATTATTGCATTGTATTGTTATCCCTTTTATTAAGCACTATTGATTTATCATTTATTATTATGATTAGATCCTACGTACTGAGTAGTTTTATATTCATGGACTTTTTCCTGCATCTGGATTCATGCAGATGAGATGATAGAAGGTAGTAATGCAGATGATCAGGCTAGGATCAGGTCATACCAGTATATTGATTAATTATTTCTTTTCCGCATATTTAATCTTGTGGAGTCATGAACATTTTCAACTCCTTGACATTATAAATTGTTAGACGATTTTGATATTATTTCCGCATTTTATAGAGTTTATTTCCGAAAAATTTATTTATATATAATTGTGTAGCACATTCGGGACGACTCTGAACACGTGAAAGTCTTGTGGGTCTCGGAGCGTTATAATAACAATTAATAAGTTATGATACACTAATTGACTTATTTTTATATAAAAAAAATAAGTAATCCTCTCCTGCTTTTTTTAAACTTAGATTTAGTATCTCTTTATTAGTCCTATTGTAAAATTATCAAACTGACTCGTGACTTATAATCAAACCAGACATTAACATCCTTTTTGAATATTAGAAGAGCAAAGAGTTCGAGCAAGACAATAATTAATTTTTTAGCATTAACTAATTCGAGGTTAGAAAAATAATTAATTTGGGTCTTACGGGTACAACTGAACCACGTAAATTGATCCCCAGGCGTAGCCCAACAACAACTGCTGTCTCTGCTTCTGTTCTCCTAGCGGAGGAATTGAAGCCGCCTTCCCAAACCACCCTAAAACCCTCCTTCCTATCCCCCCCCCCCCCCCCCCCCCCCCCCCCCCTGCGAATTTTGTGTTTTGGGAGGAATGGAGCACATAGCGGCGATGGAGGAGCGATTGGTGTCGGACCGGCTGCGGAGGAAGATGGACGGGGTGAACGCCGCCGCCCAGGAGCAGCTCTTCCCCATCCAGGACCACGTCAATTTTAACCTCCAAGTACCTACCCTGCTGCTTCTCGACAGTTGTTTCCTTTATTTTCCTGCTTAAATTCCGACTGTTGTTGTCATTGCTTCCGCCGAGTCTTTGTTCTGTGATTTGGCGGCGTTGAATGAATGGGAGGCTAACAAGTATCGCCAGCAAGCGCGCAATCCAAAAGTTAAATCGTTGTAGAAATTTCTTCTTCGAGCAATTTTGGATGATTTTGGTGATGATTCTGTTCAAGCTACAATATGACTGGAATGGGGGAATTACATTGCAATCCAGTCAGATATTCGTTTGGGTGACAATACGTATCTTCACTAGCGCCGAAGAACATAGTACAACAAGCGTAATTCGGGCACAACATGTCCACAGAGATCTCGTTTGGAATGATTTGTTTGGTTTCTTCCTGATGTTTTTGTTGTGATTTTTGTGGTTCTTTCCACGTGGATATGAGTAAAATTTTCGTCTTATTATCAACAAAAGCGAAAGATTGTGATATTTTGGAGTTATTTCTTTTACTCTTTTTCCTGTAGTAATCTTGATTATGGTTTTGTTTGTCTAGGCATGAAGTAATCTTAGTCAAATGTGCATAATGTGTCAAGTGTTATTTGTCGAAATGTTATATAGCAAAATTGAGTTGGTTTCGTAGAGCATTTTTTGTGACTTTTTGGATTTTTTTAAACTTTAACCAACGTTGATGCTCTTGGTTGCAATGTATTGGTGGAAAATTGACATAATGAAGAAAGCCTACTTCAAGTGCGCATATGAATGCTTCGACAGGAGAAGGAAGCAGGAGGAGATAAACAATTGTGTGGAACACTGTAGCGTGCCTGTGCTTAATGCTAACAACATTGTTGAAAATGAGATGGCCAAATTTCAGGTTAGTTCTTTAATATCCCTGGTTAAGTTACTATCCATTTTAAGAGACAGATGAGTTCTTTAGTTTTTATTGCTTACGTAATAATAAGCGGCCAACGAATTTAAGTTAGTATTAATATAATTTACCACAGCTTGGCATGGTTATTTCATTTTCAGGCTTTTGATTCTTAAAGATTTGATCTCATTTTCATTCATCATATTCTCCATGGTTGCACGTGCTCTATGCCACTTCTTTCTAGCTTTTTACTCAATAGAAATAGAGTAGGCGACTATATTAATACACTGAAACCTTTCTCATGAAACATTGAGAGTTTCTAAGTTAGGTTTACCCAATGTCAAAGGCTTCCCTAACCTAATCAAGTCTCATCTTTCTAAATTAATGCACACATTAGTAGCACACATTGTGGTTCTAATTCCCACGAGTCCTGATTCAGAGATACGAATTCTAACCTCAGGATCTGATGATTTCTCAAGGATCTGATGATTTCTCAGGAACCTTGTTTTAGAAATTGGAAACGTATCTTCTTTTAGGGGTTTGTGAGCATCCTAAGTTATTTCCCATTTCTGATTGGGTAGAGGAGTGACCTTAATGCTTGCTTTTTATTTAGAATGTTTCTTGTTCCTGTTGTGTGAAAGTGAGGTCTAACCGTGACCATTATGGATGTTGTCCAAAAGTTTCTAAGTTTCATTCTTCTCTACATGATTTTTTTATAGGAGATTTGTCTTTATATAATTTTTTTTTAAACTTAAATTCTTTGTGTAGTTGGATCGTATTCTAATATTTTTTTAACAGCAATTGTGCTTTATTTTAAAGCTCTAACAAATCTTGATGTTGATGCATGATTTTCAAGGACAGCTTGTTGCCAACTATAAGTCAAGACAAACTCAAAGATGCCCCTCTAGCCTCTACTTGGACATATTGGTGAAAATAGCTGTCTTTTTTGGTTTTCTTTAGACCCAAGTTGTAAGTCCCAGTAGAAATAGTTATCATGCTGCTAGGTAGACTTACAATAAGGGGTCTTTGTCTAATTTTTATGGACTTAAAGTTATTTCCATTGTCCACTCTCCTGCCTGAGGACCTTTTTTTTTAACTCTTGTTATCCTTCAATTAGTTGATCTGAATTCACAACCAACTACCAAGGGTTTACAATCTTTGCTTGCATTGTGACATCCATAGAGCAAGGAGTAATTTTTTTTACTATATTCTGTCGCCTCTGGAATGGAGGTTCTTCAAGTTGATGATTGGCCTTCTTCAATGCTTTGTTTTATTGTCAGCTATCTCTTGTTGCTAATTAGGCAATTGATTGGATTGAAACTCTTGGTTTCCCTTTCGATTTGTTTCAAGACTTAAACTTGCTTCTCTGAAAATTAAAGACTAGCACAACCTTTGTTTTTGTTGGTTCAAGTTGTAGATATCTGGACAGACTGAACTTCTAGTCAATCTTACATGCAAGTGATGCTTCCCACTTTGAGTTGCTTAGAAACAAAGGCTTGTTAGTTGAACTTGGCTTATGTGGGCCATTAAATGTTTAGCATTTTTCTAGAGAAAACATAACAATTGCAAGTTTATGAGGTATCAACTACAATAAAAAAGAACGAATAAGGATATGACTATAACCAGCAATAGGAAAATCAATTAACAAATGAACTGTTTATAACAATTATGTCATTGAGCTGTAAGGAGACCTTATCTGTATGGTGAAAGAAAGAAAGCTATAACCTGCCTGAAGGACAAGTAACAAGTGTATTAAGAAGGGGTGATGTACAAACAATCTAGGGTCTAGGATTTATGCTAGGCTATCATGGCCCATGGTTTTTGGTGGGGTTCCATAACCCATGTAGTTAGGTGATGTCATTTTCTCTATGAGTAAAGAAGGTAAAAAACACCCTCCTGAACAAAAAGAAAGAGAAGGTACCATAATCATCACATAGATAAAGCGAAAGTTTCCTAGTATTTCCACCTTTTTAACATTATCATCTACACCGTGACCATCTTTGTTATTCTGTTATTTTATGCTTTCTCCCTGTGACAATATCTATGTAATTCTCACCATTTCTAGTGACTGGTGTATGGTCATTCACTATTCTGGCACAAGGATATGTCATCTACAGAAAGCATGTAATTCTTCCTCGAAAAAGGGAGGAAGAGTTTTTCATTTTTGTTTTGATTTATTCGTATAGGTCCTCATGAATGTGGATGCCACCACTAGTTGACGCTTTGGTCTAAAGAAATGGAGAATTTACCACCTCTCTGTCAGATGCTCATATCTGTTGACTTAATCATAAAATTGGTCATTTTCTGCTTTTTTTTAGTGCATCAATTTTCCCCAATATTGTCTTGACATTCATATGGTTTAGTCCATTGTATTCGTCATGCAAATATATCACTAGAATAAGTTCTAAACATAATTGTTTAGATACTAGTTCTAAATAGTGTTATCATGACCGGACCGGACTGACCGGTCGGACCGTTGATCGGCCACTAAAATGGTCCCTGGCTCACTCCAAAGCCGGGACTGACGTTGGACCGTTTTGAGCCATTTTGAACCGGTCAAAATCTTGTGAGAATCGGTGAAAATTAGGTAGAACCAGTGAAAACCGGTCTAGACGAACCGGTCAAGAAAATTTATTTTTTTAACCAACCAAAAGTAAGGCCCGGAATCATCTCTAAGGTCCATTTTATATTAATTGTCTTGTCCTCCCTTTCCTAATATCCCCAATGTGAGACTTCTTTATTTATTCTCCTCATTCAATAATTAACTTTGTCTTTACTCTTTGGATATCACCAATGTTAGACTATTTATTTGTACAATTTTTTATTCAATAACTTGTTCTTACTTTTTTGTTTATCAATATTAAACTATTTTATCTATAGATATTTTTCTTTTTATTCTTGTTTTGTAGTAGTTTAATATATACAAATATATATAGTAGTTTAATACTTCAACAAATATTGTAATTGTGACTTTATTTTTTATATGAAATTTTTACATTAAAATTTTGTTGAATATTTAATATAAATTTATTAGCTAGTAAATTAATATGTATTAATTTTTAAAATTTAACTTATGATGTCATTTTATATGATTGTGGTCAATATGTGATTTGATTTAACATATTTTTTAAAATTATAATATTTCATTATTATGTTGTCCGACCCATCGGTCCAACCAATTCGACATGAAATGAAGACTTTTCCGGGTTGATGGTGCGATTCTTCCGGACATCATTTACCAAAAAGCTGGTGGCCAAATGCTTCATTTATTAAAGCTTGATATCCAATTTGTGTTGGATGCCATTGCGGCATTGGAAACAAAATTACTGCAATTTTCATTTCCGTGTTCTAAAATTTCTTTCTTGTCGTATGCATGCATTTTGATCATTTTTATATGCAGGAACGTCTTAACCGGTCCTTAATGGTATGCCAAGACAAATATGAGGCAGCAAAGCTTCAACAGCTAAAAACTGGCGCCATGAATGACTTGGAGGCCTGTGTAAACCAGGCTATAGATGATAGCATAAATGCCCTCCCTCATGTTGTTAATCATCTCAAAGCTTCTTTGTCTATCAATTGAGGATGTTTTCTACCAGCTAAAGACGTAGTATCAGGAACCAAAATACAAAATCCGACCAGAACTCTTTTTGTTGGAAAGTTCTAGCCATGTTCTTGTATAAACAGTCGAGAAACTCAAGAGGCATTTCAATTCTTTACTTGGTTATATAATGTGTTATTATGCGAAGATTTTGATATTATTTCATCATCCGGCAATTATGAGTTTCTTATGAAGCAATTAAAAAAACAGCATTGAGGTTGGACAAGTTGCACACCTACAATTACTAGCAACTTGGTGCATGCCATTTATGAGCCCTCCTACAGCTTCGAGTACAGGGAAGGCGCATCACATCGCTTGAAAAACTTGCCAGTGGGCAGCTCCAGCGGATGGAACAATGCAATCTTGGCGGCCACTCCGGCCGCCTTCTCCGGCGACCAGCTGCCTCTCCCGCGAGTCATGGCCGTCCTGGTGAACCCCGGACAGAAGCAATTGACGCTCAGGCCGCGCCCCTGCTGCTGCACGGCCAGCAGCCTGGAGTAGGCGTTGAGTGCGAGCTTGGACACGGAGTAGTCAGTCCACGCCTTGGGCCACCCTCCTTCCTCCCAGGTCCCCTCCTTTACGTGCTTCAGGAACCCCATCACCATCTGCTCTACCCCATCCACCGATAGCCTCTCCTCGTCCTGAAGCAGTCGTCTCAGCTCAGCATTGTTCAGCTTCTGCGAGGAGTTTGGATCCAAGCACTTCAGTGTTATTACACTCACGTCAACATTTAGCCAAACCACCAAAAAAAAAAAAAGGCAAAAAACAGTCACAGTGCTCTTTCTAACATCTAGTGCAAATGCAGCAGTGAGTGAGTGCACAACTAAGCAGACAGGGCAAGCTCATCTCAAGCACGAGGTGTTCTAGGTTGTGGAGATAACGACTGCATGTTTATCTCATCCCATCCCATGTGCGGTTGCCACCACAAGGAATCCACGGTAGCATTAAAAGGACAGAAAGAAGAGAGATTGTGAGGCCAGTTTTGATGAGAGAGATTGGCTTGTCGTTTAGTGCCCCCACATCAGGACCCCTCACTGTTCAACATTCAGGCCAAATTATTTATGGGAAGATCACAGGTACCTTATCCTCTGAGCAGAGCTCAGTGAAGGTTCGATCAAACTGCAGAATTCTCCACCTTAAACCCAATTCTAACCATAAACCAAGTTGAAATCACAAAACGATGAAAGGTCACAGTAGTATGCACTCACGCTTAGAAGGCCAAGCTGAGAACTCATGTTCAGAATCCTGCTAGAGTGGGCGGATCGCCGGAAAAGGGGCAGGAGGGCTTCTGTCAGCCTTTTCGGGCCGTAAAAGTTGGTCCTGATCACCTCCTCCGCGTGCTTCACTGAATTGGTATTGATCTCATTGAATGACACCCCTGCATTATTAATCTGCAAACATAATCGAAGTTCGTCGCATGCATCAGACGACACCTCGAAACGTATGAGAATCTTTACAGTTGCAGAACAGCACTCACGAGAACATCCAGAGCTCCAAGCGTTTGCTTCAGCCAGGAAGCGAAGGCGGCGATGGACGACGCGTCGGTGACGTCCAACTGCCTGAACTGGACATGAAGGCCGTCTTCAACTCTGAGGGTCTCCACGGCTGCCATCCCCTTGCCGATGTCCCTCGCCGTTAGCACAACTGTGAGCCCCAGCTCCGCGAGCCTCTTGACGAGCGCGTAGCCGATGCCTCTGTTCCCGCCGGTGACGACCGCAACCGTCTCCTCCGACCACCACCTGATCAGCAACCACGGGGAAAAAAAAGAGAAGGAAAGGGGAATCATAAGCCATTAGACAACTTGAAATTTCAGCTGAACAAGAAGGGAAACATACCTGCAACGAAAGCGAGAAACGCGTGGTGATAAGAATTAATTACCTGACAGTAGAAGAGGAGCAATCCATGGAGAGCTTGCGGTCCATTTCCATGCCCATGGAGCTCTGAGTTGGTAATTGAGGCTGGGCGTGCTCTGTGCTCAGACTTGTTGGAGAAAAGCATATCATATGCATTATTTAATATAGACATTTGGAGAAAGCATATTATAATATTATTGAATCATTCTATATTATTATTATTATTATTATTATTATTATTATTATTATTATTATTATTATTATTATTATTATTATTATTATTAAGTATGCCTGGATCGAGTAATTTATTAAATTTAGCTGTATGATGCAGATAACAATTTTAATATATATATATATATATTAGTTCAAATGTTTGTGCAAAATGTTATCTCGTGTAATTATGATTTTTTTAAAAAAATTATTCGTGTATATACTATTCCATATATGAAATTTGACTATAAATTTAAAATTAGTTGTGTACGAAGTCAATGAATAATTGATTAATGCAAGTATGTATATATACCTGGAACAATTAATATTTAATTTATGCATACGATTTCCAGACATAAAACTCATTGGATTATTTTTATATTATGCGCGTTACGTTCCCTTTGCCTTGTATTAGCTGTATTATTATATATTCACGCATAAAATGACTTTTGTTATTGACATAACCATGATAAAATCCACTCATTAAATTATTTAACAATCTCTAGTACGCCTAGATGTATCAATTATTTGATAAAAAAAATAAGAAAATGCACTGAGAATTACTTCTTATTATTATTTTCATCATTACAAAATTTACAATAATAATTTATTATTATTTATATTATATATTTGCCGTATGAAATTGTAGGATCAATAACATGATTAGGTCTTATTAAAGGTCATTGCTTATTAATTAGTTGTTAATAAGAGTAACATCATTTATTTTATATTCTTAATACTATTGCTTAAGTGTGGATTGACAACTTTGATCTAACTCAGTTCATCATGTGATCTAAATTTGAATTCAAAAAATTTAATATCATATTTAATTTGATGTGCTAATCAATTATCTAAAAGCTCAAGTCGTTAGAATAGTTATTTTATATTCTTAACATGGATATTTATAAATTATGTCAAAGAAGCACAAAAAAAAGCTGTTTTGTTTCATTAAACTTACATTAAAATTTATTAATTATTCTCATAATACTGTTTTTTTTTAATACAAGTTCACGTTTCACGTAAACAAAGAATTTGGTATCACCGAACCCAACTCAACTACCCAATGGATAAATACAAATGTTGCCCTCTTGATTGCGTTGCGATCACACATGACGGCTATATACAAGATTAATTAATCCCGATTATTTATTGTAGTAACGTAATCAGCAAAATATTTAATTTTATACGGAACATGCATGTATGTTAATTTTTTCAAATAAGTAGGGTAACATATATTTTATTATGACGTATGATTCACTATCAAACAAGGGTCGGCTTACTTTTTGTGATAATATGATTACGTCATTAAATCACTGAGATTAAAAGAAAGTAGTGCTTAAAATGAGAACATCAAGAATTAATTCATCGAGAATTTGACTTAATTATGTAGATCATACCTTTATTATCAGATATACCTGAACTGTGTGACTATTCTAGTCGAGGAATAATTCGTACCCTGCAGATTGTGCTACCTGCCAGGAAATAAAAAATAAAATCTTATGTAAAATGGAGGTGCCAAGCGGCCAAATCTTCGCACCGGCCAAATCTCTCTCTCTCTCTCATGAGTGCAGGTGTACGGATTGGGCGGCTGCCGGTCATCTTCCAACTGGAGGACGTCGTCACCTTCGAACAGAACGAAAACAGGCCGGAGGACGACGCCATCTTCCAATCGGAGGACGTCGCCATCGCGTGTTAGAACAGAATTAAAATACGGAGGGGGAAAGAGAGAGACTGGAGTCTCCGGAGGACGTTGCCATCTTCCGTCGTCCCCTTCGGCCGGAGGCTGTAAAGAAGGGAGAGAGAGATGTGGACGTCGCCATCATACATTGTCGCCTTCGGCTGGAGCGTATTTGCGTGTGAGGAAAGAAGGAAAAGAAGGGAAGGAGAGATTAGAGAGAGGGACTTTGTGGGATGTGAGAACAGAGCAAAAGCTGCCATTGATCATTATGATTATATTTTTTTTCCTGAATAGTTTAGATGATCATTAATATAACAAAAACTAATTTTATAATGTAAAAAATTATGAAAAATACATATATTTATTATGACGGATAATAATATATATAAATTTATAAAAGTTTAAAAATAATGAATATAATTGTTGATAATGATTTGATATTTTTGTTATCGTCGATAATCATAATTTAAATTATTCATGAAAAAAGACATCAAAAAAAATAAAATAAACTATACGTAAAATTATTTAACACGCGTTTCACATGTAAAGCGCTCAACATCTACATTAAACTCACATATTATATATATATATATATATATATATATATATATATATATATATATGAATTTAATGATTTGCTCCTGCTACCAATGCGATCAGCCGCATGATTGAGGCGGAACAATGGAGATGCGTGCGCATCGTTCAACATTTTTTTCCCTTGCGTTAGATGGTTCAGCCTCTCTTTCGCCAATTTAGCATTACTCGACTCCTTCTATCGTTCAACGCTACCCGAGGTCTGAATGCCCTTAAAAGATGACTTCTGCTCGCGATATGGTGTCCATCATAATTCTACTCGCAAGACATTGT
This sequence comes from Pontederia crassipes, assembly GCA_030549335.1. Taxonomy (NCBI): domain Eukaryota; kingdom Viridiplantae; phylum Streptophyta; class Magnoliopsida; order Commelinales; family Pontederiaceae; genus Pontederia; species Pontederia crassipes. Next base: position 8,907,778 of record CM060189.1, read on the forward strand.
CGTCGGTTCTATTTGCAAGATGTCGTTGTTGATTCTGCTCACAATATGTCGTCTCTGGTTCTGCTCATGAAGATGTCGTCGCTCGCGAATTAGCGGGTGCTCCTTGCGAGACATCATCGCCAGTTCTGCTCGCGAAGGCATCGTCGTCGTCGGTGCTGCTCGCGAAAATGATTGTTCTGTTTGCGAAGATGATTATTCTGCTCATGAAGACGACCGTTCAGCCTGCAAAGACGTCGTTGCTCACAAAAATATCATCGCTCATGAAGATGTCAGTGCCGCTCGCAAGAGCCATCACTGGTTCTGCTCACGAAGAGACCGTTGTCGCCGGGTGCTGCTCGCAAAGACAATTGTTCTGAAGTCGTATGTTCTTGCTTGCGATCTAGTCGTCGTCAATCGTTGAAGAACGAGCTGATAGAAGAACACGTTGAACCAGGAAAAGGAGGTTGAACCGTCTAGGGCAAGGGAAAAAAATTGTTGAACTGCACACACATCTCCATCGTTCCGTATCAATAGTGCGACTCATCACATCGGCATCAAGGTGCTTCAAACCTCCCAATTAAATCATATATATATATATATATATATATATTGTGATTTAGTGAGGAAATTAATTTATTATTTTTTCTTGAGATTGACTTATTCGATTTTCGGACAAAAATGATATAATATATATTCGTTGAACTAATTTAAAAAATCAAAATAACATGCAAAAATAGATAAATTAGATGATCTTGATTAGAGTTACATTTATTATTCAACTAGTAAAATAAAAATAATTATGAGGATGAAAAAGAATACTCTACTCTCTCTATTTTTTTCCCCGCATCCAACTAGATACTACTCCACCGAGTAAATGTGTGTTCCCTCCAACTTCACTTTGTAACATCACAGTCATGAAACTTTAGAAACATTTCAATCGTGGTCATCATGACCGGTTATAGCCAATAAACCTCTAAATCGTTGACGTGGATATCAACATAGCACCACGTCAGCATTTTCTCTTTCCTCCACATCAGTTAAAAAAAATAAAAATGTCACATCAACATTTTTCTCTCTACTCTGTCTAGTATTAATTTTGTATCTACATGATCATCCAACTTTTCAAAACTTTCACATAAGGTAATTCGACTCATCATTAAAAATTTAAAATAATAAATATAAAAATATAAAATTCAAACTTGAAGGCACTTAGATTTACTCAGTACATTTTTTAGCAGACCCATTCAGATTGAGTTGTCAAAAAATTTTATGCGTATTAAAAATATAATATTATAATAATTAATACTTTTAAAATAGGGAAATAAAAAAATTTAGAAAAATAACATATCAATTATATATTTTGCCCTAAAATTTGAAATAATAAAAATATCATATTTTAAAAGAAAAAAATATTTTTTCACGCGAGATTCTATGAAGGCCACGTCAAATCGTATTGGGTCGTCTAGCGAGGTGCTAGGCATGACCCAACATTCATCGGATTGTTGAGCCAAATATGATTTTTTATATAATATTATGATTATTAATAATTTGGCTCAACAACCCGCTGGATGTCCGGTCGTCTCTAACACTTCCCAACACCCCACTAGACAACCTTGTACGATTTGGCTCGGCCTCGATAAAATCTCGTTGAAAAAATATTTTTATTTTTATAATTATAATTTTTTATTTAAAAATTTAGGGCAAAAATATAATCGGTGTGTTATTATTTTAATTTTTATATCGTTAGTTAAAAATTATTAATTATCATAATATTATATATTTAATACACATTAAAAATTTGGGCGGTTCGATCCGAGTAGGGCGTGATAAAAAAATGTACCGAGTCAATCTAAGTACCTTCAAATTTTTATTTATTATTTATTATTTTTATTTTAAGCTTTTAATGATGATCGTAATTAAAATTTAAAGTTGAATAACCTTGTCTGAAAGTTTTGAAAGGTTGGATGACCATGTAGATGATGTGGCATTTTTATTTTTTTAAATCTGACATGGAGGAGAGAAAAAATGTTGATGTGGTGACACATAACTAGACATGTCAGCAAACATGTTTACTAGTTATAACTGGTCGTGATCACCGCTGAAACATTTCCAAAGTTCGATGGCCATTGTGTTACAAAGTGAAGTAGGATGACCTTACTAGAAACACCCCCTAAGTTGGATGACCATGACTGAAATTTGCTCTTACTCTACCGGGTATGAGTGCAAATTAAAATCACCATCCTTTCTAACAATAATAATATAACTAAACTATAAGTAATAAAAAATAGTCAATTCTTTTAAAAAACATAAATTACATCATCTTAAATTGAAAATGGCATTACTTAATCAGTCTTTTCCATGTACTTATAAATTAAAGTATGTGTAAATATACCCAAGGCTGTTAAAATCGCTGGCGTGGACTCGTTTGATGCGCGAATAGACTCAGTAGACTCGTGGATGCGGTTCACTCGTACGCCCAGGCTCATGGATTCGACGAAACTATTTAAGCCCTTAAAATTGTTGTGACTATAAAAACCGAAGTCAGATGCCCTAATTTTTTCCCATTCCAGTTTCTCTCACTTTTCGTGCGTCTTCTGTGGAACACCGTCAATTTGCTGCCATCATCTCCAATGCCCCTCCGCCGAGTAGTTTTGATGGTGTGAGGCAAGATGATGATCACCAACGCTTTAAACACTTGATGATATCATGTATGTAACCTTCTCTATATGAAATTTCGCACCTTTGTTTCATTCTCTGAATCGCCTATTTGTGAAATGAAATGTGATTTGTGATTTCTTCTTCGATTTGGTTTTGCCATATGTTGGAATAGTGCCCTTTTGGGCACATGGGCCACACAACGCGGCCCATTAGGGTGAGACGTATGCCTGCGCAGACACATCATCATACGCGTGATGGACGCGCGTGATGCGTTCTGCCTAACTTGTCGCCCAAGTCTCCCCATCCTATAAAAGGGGACTCATAGCATAGGTCCCAAACACACTTTCGCAGAGGTTCGTCCAGAGTACTTGTGCTGTGGCAAAGAGTTCCGTTCCCCAGATGTTCGGTTCCCGATCCCGAGGCGCAAGTGCGTTCGTCAAGAGTTCGTGGGAAAGCCCCGACGATCCGCTTCCGCTGCAAGAGGTATTCCGCAACCTCTAGAATTTATATCTGTTATAAATTCCAACATTGGTATCAGAGCTTTTTTTTAGATTTTTCTCGAACTCGTGATTGCGCCGAAAAAATAATATTTGTTATTATTTTAGATCTACGCACCTCAGTTGTATGACCACAACCAAGGGACAAAATAGAGTTTGTCATCACAAATATATTATGGATGAACCTAGACCATAATATATTTTTTAGATTTTTTTTAATATTTTTTGTGAAATTTCGGATTTTTTTTACATATGTTGCAGAAAAAAAAGAAAACTGTTCCAGCAGGCACACGGTCTGGAAGGCCCAATTTGGGTGCAAAAGAGTTGCACATATGGAAAGTGACAATTGGGCTAGCTGAGAGGCCCAATAAATAGTTTTTTTCTTTTCTGATTTTCGTCAAATTTTTAAAATAATCCGAAAATAGAAAATGTCTATTATAAAATCTCAAAAAATCAAGAAAAAATTGTTATTTCCTCAGAATTTTTTTTGTAATATTGCATGCAATTTAATGTTATCAAAAGAAAATAATTTGTTGATTTAAATCATTAAATTAAATGATTAGATTTGCATGTCAATAAAAGTGTTATCATGCATGAAATAAATATCTTCGTTTATGAAATATTTATTTCTGTGATTAAAATTTTGACTATGTGTTAAAATCAAATTGGTATGTCCAATCTTGTTAAGCATGATAATTTGCCTTGAATTTCAAATTAATTTGAAATTGATTAAATTAAAATTAATTCCTTTTGTGAGAATTAATTAAGATGACGATATTAATTTTGGCCATGTGGCATGTGCTGAAATACATGTTTCATGCAAAGCCTATGATAAAATAATTAGTTGGTCTAATTATACAAACTATAGGTAATTAAAGAATACATGAAACATAGGTAGTTCTTTTGTAGGACTAAGGCACCTTAATATTCAAATATTATCACAATAATCAACGTCTTTCTGTTGAGTGGTGCGTGACCCGAAATGCATGTCTAGAAAGGTTCCGAGGAACTGGTCTGGTGCATGGACAACGCAGTCTCCAGAAATAGGATTGATGTGTGACAGTGGGAGCACATTTTTTTTCCAATGTGATGTCGAGACGAAGGATAGTGCACGATTATTTAATTGGCACCCCTCGGGGAAGAGCTCCCGTTGCACTAGTCATAATTGTCCTGGTCATATTAAAAATAATTTAGTGCATCACACTAAATGAATTTCGGTGATTTTGAATTATAAGTTGATTCAAAATGGATAGAGTAGAAAATTTTGAATTATGTGTTGATTCAAAATCCAATCATTTAAATAAATTTTATCGCATTGTTAAAATAATGAATAATAATATTTCTTGGAGATAGTGGGAGATGAGTGGGAGTCCAACAACCTCTCGATGTCACTACTTCATTAATATTGTTATTTTATTTTTTTATGTTATTTGCGGACAAAATTAAAAACATGCATAACACTGATTTCTCCTAATTTTTTTGTGACCAAACTGGATCATCGGTTCCAAAACAATAATTGCTGACCTGAACAAGAATGAGAAGCTAAATGACGAAAATTATGATATTTGGCACCGTAAGGTCCAATATCTTCTAGAAGAACAAGAGGTCTTGGAGATCATTAATCATGTTGTCACTGAACCTGCACTCGGACATAATGCCCAACGCCAGAGGGACATGAAAGCCTATCAGGCTTGGACCAAAAAGAATCGTATTGCTCGCATTACGTTACTGAGCACGATGAATAACTCTCTATTGTGCGAATTTGAAGTCTATAAGACAACATTCGAAATGTGGGCGGCGCTCCGCAATAAGTATGGGTTCACTACGACCACCAAGCGCCGGATGCTCACGGTCAAGTTTGACTCTTATCGAAAGCGACCAAATCATACGATGAGGGAGCATATCCAGGAGATGTCTAACATGATCTGTGAACTCAAAAGTGCGGGACAAGTGTTCGATAATGAGCAACAGGTGCAAGCTCTGATCCGCTCTCTTCCAAAAAGTTGGGAACATATGCGTTGTAATTTGATGCACAATGAAGGTGTCAAAACTTTTGACCAAGCTGATCGCCACATTAAAATGGAGGATGAGGCCCTACAAGCCATGAATCAAACATCTGAAGCATTAGTTGCTGACAATGGTGGACAAAGAACTGGTTCCCAATTTAAGAGAAAAAGGTCGCATAAGTCGCAACCAAATAATAAGAGCGGAAATTTTAGACACAAGAAAGCCCATGACCACCAGCACAAATGTGGAAAACGTGGTGACGAAGTATACATGAATAAAGTAAAGTGCTACAATTGTAGCAAACGTGGTCACTTTACTCGTGATTGCACTGAGCCAAAGAAGGTTTGTCCTGACCACAATTCTTTTTCTTATGTCTCAAGTTGTGCCTTAATTGTTGAAACTCATCCTTCGTGGATTGCAGATTCAGGAGCCACCGATCATGTAGCGAGAGATCGCGGGGTATTCGTGAAATTTCACCGAATAAGTGCGGGGAGCAAATGGATTTACGTTGGAAACAACGAAAGAGTTGAAGTTAAATGCATTGGTTCGTGCAAGTTAGAACTTCGCAATGGCCAAATACTTTACCTTCATGACGTTCTATATGCTCCAACTTTTAGACGAAATTTACTTTCTGTGTCATCATTAGACAAACTTGGTTATGTAATAAGTTTTCAGAGAAAACAAATGACAATATCTTATGACAATGTTCTTCTATGTAATGTTTTTCTCAATAATGGTTTCTATATTTTAAATATAGCATCTGTTGCTAATAGTTATTCTTTTATATCATTTGTTGATGTGAATGATAGTGCCAACATTTGGCATGCCAGACTAGGACATATTGGTCAAGATCGCATGAATAGACTTGCTAGAGAAGGCCTCTTGGGGTCTATCGCAAAAATTAATCTTCTAACATGTGAGGAATGTCTAGTCGGTAAAAAAATAAAAACACCATTTGGGATGAGAAAATGCGTCGAGTACCCATTACAATTAATCCATTCGGACATATGTGATCCGATGAATGTTCACGCAAGACACAATTTCTCTTATTTCATCACATTTATTGATGATTATTCACGTTACGGTGTTGTATACTTGATTTCTCATAAATCTGAAACATTGAATTATTTTGTACGATTCATGAACATGACAGAGAATTAAGTGGATCGCAAGATTAAAGCCTTACGAACCGATCGTGGATGTGAATATCTCTCTGACTTATTCAAAAAGTTATGTGATAAAAAAGGTATAGTTAGGCAACTAACAGTACCGAGAACTCCACAACAAAATGGTGTTGCGGAAAGACGGATTCGTACCTTATTTGATATGGTCCGATCCATGATGACGCAAGCTAATCTCCCAATTTCGTATTGGGGAGATGCATTATTGACTGCAGCCTACATTTTAAACCATGTACCATCAAAATCCGTTTCTACCACACCTTATGAACTTTGGACAGGTCGAAAGCCTAACCTTAGTTATTTACGTCCTTGGGGTTGCGCAGCCTATGTTCTAAACAACTCTCATAAGTATGGGAAGTTGGGTCCTAAAGGACAGAAATATATCTTTATAAGATATTTTGAAACCTCTAAGGGCTATGTATTCATAGGAGAAAGAGAAGATAGTACGGTAACGGAAATCGAAAGTAGAGATGTGACATTCATAGAGAACGAATTTCCTAAGCAAGGCGAGATAGATAAGATATTTCTCATAGATGTAGAGGAAGATCCTGAGTTGACGACTCAACCGGATTAACCAGTTGAGGAGTTAGTCTCCTCTATCACACAGCTTGATCCGAGTGGGAGATATTCACAACCGTCAATTGATGATCAACCTGAAGGTTCTCTTCGACGGAGTACTAGAAAACATGTTCCGCGCCGACGTTTTGAAATCGAAGGACTGCATGAACATTGACCACATGAGGTCAACATAGTAAGTCTGAAAGATGAACTTGAGCCAAAATCTATCAAAAAGGCTCTCTCGTCCCCTGCTAAGGAAGAATGAATTAAGGCAAAGGAGGAAGAGTTAGGGTCTATGCAGAAAAATCAAGTCTGAGACTTGGTTGATCTCCCGCTAGGTCGTAAGGCAATTGGAAACAAATGGGTTCTCAAAATTAAACGTGGCGTGGATGGATCAATTGAGAGATATAAAGCCCGCCTAACTAGTGGCGAAAGGTTTCACCAAATCTGCGGGTGTTGACTATGAAGAAACTTTTGCACCTATTGTAAGGTTTGCTTCAATTCGCTTAATATTATCTATAGTCGCACATATGGACTTAGAATTACATCAAATGGATGTAAAAACCGCATTTCTCAATGAAGAACTAGATGAGGAAATTTACATGGAGCAACATCAAGGCTTCAATGTAAAAGGAGAAGAGCGCAAAGTTTGCAAGCTGCGCCGGACCATTTATGGACACAATCAATCATCTAGACAGTGGTATCTGAAATTTCATCCGTCAATCATTTCATACGATTTTATTATGATTGATGAAGATCACTGTGTGTATGTTCATAAGTCCGAGGATAACTTTGCTATCCTGACATTATATGTCGACGACATTCTAATAGCTGAGAATAATAGAGACTATGTCATTACCATTAAGCAATGGTTGTCCTCTATGTTTGAGATGAAGGACATGGGTGAAGCAGCATACATACTAGGTGTGAAAATTCAACGCGACCGTTCCAAACGACTCATTGCCTTGTCGCAGGAATCATATATAAAAAAAGTTTTGGAACGATTCCGCATGGATGGTTGTAAACCCATTGACACTCCTATTATGAAAGATGAGGTTTTAAGCTTGAACATGTGGCCAAAAACTCCAAAAGGACAAAAGGAAATGTCCAATGTTCCTTATGCGAGTGTGGTCGGCAGCCTGATGTATGCTATGATGTGTATTCGGTCGGACATATGTTTTGTCATGGGTCTAGTTAGTCGATATCAGGCTAATCCGTGATGTCAAACATGGAAGGCGGTGAAGAGAATCATGAGATACCTCAAGGGTACTGCAGATTTTGCACTATGCTATCATGAAGGAAATCTACAACTTATTGGATTCACCGATGCCGATTGGGCTGGTGACGTTGATGAACATAAATCCACCTCCGGATACACTTTCTTGCTCAGCAATGGTGCTATTACTTGGAGTAGCAAGAAACAATATTGTGTGACACTGTCAACTATGGAGGCTGAATTCATAGCTTATTCAGTGGCAGTACAAAAGGCCTTATGGCTTAAGTGATTCCTTCAAAACCTGAGAATTTCTGAGAATGCAATGAAGAAAATGATTCTCCACTGTGACAATCAAGCGGCCATAGCTTATGTGAAGGATGAGAAATACCATTGCAAAGTAAAGCATATCGACACAAAGTACAAATTTGTACGAAATCAAGAAGTCAAAAAGGAGATTTCAGTTGAGTACATATCAACGCACAAAATGGTTGCTGATCCGTTCACCAAGCCGTTGCCAAGAGAGGCATTCTTAAGACATGTAAATGCCTTAGGGCTTCGTAGATTATAAATGTAATGATGTATTCAAAATTTTCAATGAATAAAAGACTATTTTTTTTATAAATTCATTATTGTGAAGTTTGTTATGCATGTGAAAAGTATGTCGATCAGGTCTAGATTTGTTCACTCACATGAACAAATGTTTCCAGCGCTCACGAAGATAGCGAGCGGAATGAACTATGTGAGTCATAGTGTGATTTAACATGAGTTTTAGTAACTCAATGTCGCCTGATTTAAAAAGAGAGAGGCCAGATGCGAGATTCAAATTTGGCGCTATTGATTAGCGGGCAATTTGAAAACTCGGGTCAGACACTAAAAGTTAGCGACTGGACTTAAGTCTATGCGATGTGTAATTAAACAGAACTAGACATACGCTCCTTCAGTGGGAGTCTCCACCACAGTACTTGTGTTTAGTACCAAGTATGCAAAGTCGACCTAGAGATACATGATGAATTGATTAGTTCAATGGTCATCATGGTGTGAGTATCTGATAGATGTTTCATTTGCACGTGCTCTTAGGCTCTTGACTATGTCTTAAGAAAAGGAATTAGTGCTTGCTACTTTAACATGGTACTCAAAGGTGAAAAGTAAAATAGCCTGACGAGCAATGTCTAGAAAAACAGCTAGTTCACTACTAAAAGACATGAGGGCGAGAGAAAGAACTGTTATGAGCAGCATAAAGCTTTCGCATACAATTGGCCAACTATTTTTAAAAAAATAGTGTATGTGAAAGATAGTTATCGCGGAGCAAGACATGCATTGTTTTAACTATGCTGCAAGACAGATCTAGGGCATATCGAGTTATATTATTTGAGCATTTGTTGGCTCATCTGTGAGCTGTCATGAATCCCTAACGGGCATGACATACACTCTAAAGATAGTTGAGTGATTGAACCTAAACATGTATCTTTCTAGCTCTTATGAAGAAGCATGCTTGTACTCGTGGGTCGCACGACACATTTACAATTTCTGGATAAACGAAAGTACAATGCCCAATGCGGACAAGTGAGAGATTGTTGGAATAGTGCCATTTTGGGCACATGGGCCGCACAGCGCGGCCCATTAGGGCGAGACGCATGCCTGCGTAGACACATCATCATACGCGTGATGGACACGCGTGATGCATTCTATCTAACTTGTCGCCCAAGTGTCCCCACCCTATAAAAGGGGACCCATAGCATAGGTCCCAAACACACTTTCGTAGAGGTTCATATAGAGTACTTGTGCTGTGACAAAGAGTTCCGTTCCCCAGAGGTTCGATTCCCGATCCCGAGGCACAAGTGCTGTGTCAAAGAGTTCGTGGAAAAGCCCCGACGATCCGCTTCCGCTGCAAGAGGTATTCCGCAACCTCTAGAATTTATATCTGTTATAAATTCCAACACCATATGATTTTTGTGATTCAATAACCCTTATCTAGTGTAGTGCGATTGATCATATTAATATGAAATCTGTGAGTTGTGACTCTATAAGACTATATTTATAACCATTCTGTAGTGTGATACGATACAATCACATTAATTTGTGGCTCTCCTCACAAGGCTACAGCAATTAGCAATGCTACTCTATAGTAATCTATAATCAATTTTTTGTATAAACCCCCAAAATTTGTCGTGAAAATATCAATTTGTATTTGTCTTGGAAATATTCATTTCTATATAAACCCCTAAATTTTGTCCCGAGGATAGGAACAAAAAAGACAAAACGAAATAATGTTGGTGGTTGTCGATTTGACGTCGGGTGGGAACATGCAATCGATGTGGACAATAATGGAAAGAGAGCAAAATGCAAATATTGTAGCAAGATATTTAGTGAAATTTTTAGATTAAAGCATCATTTGGCTGGTAACACACAAGGATGCTGAACCTTGTGTATCTGTTTCAGATGAAATTAGAGCTCGTATACTATCGGTTTTAGCAACTGTTGAACAACATGCACAATTGAAGAAAAGGGCAATGTGTGGAGCAGGAAATGACACTAATGAAGATGAAAATGAACTTGAAGTGGAACAAGAGATAGTGAATCAATAAAACATGGGTAACACCTTGAAAGGAATGCGGAAAAGTAGTAGCTCACAAGTTGGAAGTACTAGCCAAGTCACTTTAAATCATATGCTGAAAAAAGAATTACGAGAAGAGGCTTGTAATCAAATATGCAGGTTCTTCTATACCAGTGGTGTTCCCTTTAATTGTGTGAAGAATCCTGAGTTCACAAAAATGTTTGAGATTGTTGCCAAACATGGGCCTAGTTTCAAGCCACCATCATACCATGAAGTGTGTGTGAAGTACTTAAAGAAAAACTTACAAGAAACAGAAAAGGTCATTGAAGAGTATAAGATGGAATGGAGGAAAACAGATTGTTCTATCATGTCTGACTCATGGACAAATAAAAAAAGGAGGTGCATTTGCAACTTTTTGATGAATAGTCCCAAAGGCACGATATTCTTAACTTCAGTCGATACATCAGAGATTTCAAAAAAAAAGGAAAATGTTTTCGAAATGTTAGATAAGATGGTTGAGATGGTTGGAGAAGAAAATGTGGTCCAGGTTGTCACTGATAATGCGGCAAATTTTAAAGCAGCAGGACACATGTTGATGGAGAAAAGAAAAAAAACTATTTTGGACACCTTGTGCTGCTCACTGTATTGATCTAATCATAGAAGATTTTAAGAAGAAACTTCCAATTCATAAAACAACCATCGCAAAGGCTAAAAAAATCACAACTTTTATTTATTCAAAAACTTAGTTGATTAGCATGTTAAGGCACTTTACAAATAAGAGGGATTTGGTTAGACCTGCTGCAATTCGTTTTGCTACTGCCTATTTGACTTTGGGATGCCTCCATGAACTAAAGGGTTCTTTAATGAAGATGTTTACTTCAGCTTCTTGGAAATCTTCTAGATATGCTTCCCTTCTAGATGGGAAAAAAGTCCATCAATATATAGTTGATAATCGATTCTGGAAGAATGTTAATGCTTGTCTCAAAGCTGCTATCCCACTTGTCAAGGTTCTTCGCTTGGTTGACTCAGATGCTACTCCCACCATGGGATTAATCTATAAAGAGATGTCTTGTGCAAAAGAAAGCATCAAAGCAAACTTTAGTAATGTCAAAAGACGATAATAATTTTCAATGTTTTGTGCTCAAAAGACATCTCTTTTTAGAATTTGAAATGTGTAAATGTGTATTCCTTTGATCTTATGTATACATGTCTTAAAATTTAATCATTGAATAATTTACATGTATTTATTTTTATTAAAAAAGCATATATTCATTTATGTTAAAATTTTGCTTTTTCTCTTATGTGGATATCTTTTGTCCTACATGACTTCTTTTTTGGGGTTAATATTTATGTTTTTAGGGTGATAGCTTTTATGTTATAAATGAATATTCTTTTAGGTTGAAAACTTACTTTTTTTTCAATAACAACTCTCTTTAATTATTTTTATTCTTGAATTAATCATATTTCTTTTTTTTTCCTAAATCCTGACAATGAATAATCATGTATTGTTTCCTAGGTATGAACCAATATTGAAGGTAATTGATGAGAGATTGGAGAATCAACTCACTCAGTCATTACTTCTTGCAGCTTACTATTTGAATCCACAATATCATTATAGTCCTAATTTTAAAGCTAATCATGATGTTAAACCTGCATTTTATGAAATGCCTAAGAAGATTGGTGCCTGACAAAGAAGAGAAGACAAAAATAGACTTGCAAATGGATGACTTTGATGATGCAAAAGGTTTATTTGGAATTGATGAGGCAATAATGACAAGGGAGAAAAAGGCACCAGCAAAATGGTGGTGTTCTTTTGGAGATCAATGTCATGAACTATAACAATTTGCCATTAGGATATTAAGTTTGACCGGTAGTTCTTCTGGATGCGAACGCAACTGGAGTGCAGTTGATATGGTAAGAAAAATCATTCTTTAGTAATGTTGAATTTGATGTTTGCCTAATTTCCATCATGTTTCTTAACTAATAACTTTGATTAATTTGTTTGCATTTTACAGATTCACACAAAAAGAAGAAGTTGTTTGAGTCATGAGAAAATGAGTGACTTGGTTTATGTGATGTGTAACTTGAAACTAACAAACAAAGATAAACCAAAGAAGAAGGATCTTCCTTTATTTGACATAGAAGAATTTGACTCAAGTGATGAATGGTTAAGAGAGACACTTGATGAATTGGACCGCAGGTGGATAGGATTTCATCAAACCAATGAGAATGAACAAGCAACAAATGAAGTAGATGCAAGTGAAGCAGAGAATATAGAGAATTCAGCCTCTTTGGAAGTGAATGATGATCTTAACATTCAATTTGACAATGATAGTGATGATGCTGTTGCTAGTGACCATGATGTTGTTATGGAGGTTTTTGATGAAATTTAATTGTGGCTTTGTACTTTGAAAGTTAGGCACTTGGAGTATTTTGTTTGCAAACAATAGTTGTATTATGCATTGTATTTTCAAGTTTGAATTTTAGAGACAATGCATGCATTATTTCTTAATCTATTTAGTTGGAATTTTTGGATGGTTAATTTTTTTACTCTTTATGATTATATTTGATATATGTCTTAATAGAGGTTAGAGTTTTTATTCGTGTGATTATATTAAATAATTAAGTGTACATAGATTCTACGAATTTACGATTCGAATCTACGTTTCGAGTTTACCGAAGCACGATCGAGTTTACATGAACTTTCAAACTTAACAGCCTTGTATATACCAATTCAATTAACTGATTTATTAATGAAATATGTGAGAATTAATGAATTATACAAAAAGTTAGTGATGACTTTTGTTTAATATCATTAACTAATAATCATTATTTTTTTAAAAATATAGATTAAAAACATATAGACTAATGCAATAAAAAAAACAAAATATGACTAATAAGATTTCTTTAGTAAAGGATAATTTATGATCCAATAATAGTTTTCCTCTGAATTTTATTTTTTTAATAAAGAAGATAAATGATTTTCAAAGAGAAAAAACTGTAAGATATAAATAGAAAAACCAAATAAGTTTAAGGACAATATAATAAAAAATTTCACTTTAACCTAAAGTATTTTCAGCACATACCTATATAAACTGCTTTGCCACCTAGGCCACCATATTTGACTGGAATTTGGACATTAATTGCAAGCTGAATCCTGTGGAGTCTCTTGTTAGCTCCCACATGCATAAGTCACGGGAGAGATGCTAGGTATATATGTGGTAGGACGCGTTTTGAGAAAATCGTGCGGGCCGAGGCCCAGAGCGGAAATATGAAAGTTAGTCATGTGAAGTTATTTATAAAATTTATTAGTTTCAAATAAAAAAGTAACTTACCAATATATATATATATATATAATATTATATAGATAATAAATATGATTGTATTATTGTGGAATCAATTGACCACACACAGGACCAATGTTGGCCCACCAGTGGATACTACTGGTCTTCAGCTTGAGTAATTTACATAGTTGATCCTTCAATTTTGCCTATATTTCATTTCGGTCCTTAACTTCATTTTGTAACTCCTAAGTCTTTAATAAAATATTCCTCTAACCTATAATAATGGGTTATCAAGTGATTTTATTGACTGAGTTATCAATGCACATGGCATTCACGTAAGATTCAAAATTTGAATTTTAAAAAATTAAAACATATTTATTAAAATAATTTGTAAGTACTACTTGTTTTGAAATAAAAAATTAAAGAGAGAGAGAGAGGTGATGGTTATAAATATATTCTGTTTATTTATATTTAAAAGAAAATTTGAATCTCACATCGCATCCATGTCAGCAGTTTAGTTATTAAAATATTTCGATAACTTGCTGTTATAAATTAAGAAGACTATTTTGTTACATATTCATAAGTTAGGAGAATTGAATCAAAGCAAAGTTGATGAACTAATTATAAAAGTCTCCGACTAACACGTCCTGATGAACTTTTCTATCCCATGGGTAGTGATGCTTAACAATATTGATAGCCGTGTTTAACAAATTGGACGGGCTCCTAATAATTTCAATAAAAAAAAGAACTCTACAGGCTCTCTAATCATCTAATAGACTTTTAATTCGATAAGATCTCATAGAACTTAACGAATGGATCGAGTAGCAGACAAATCCATTGAAGAATATTTTTTTCCCAAATTAGATACTATTCTTAATTTCCAAATTGTCTTATAACCCAGTTCAACGTTTATTTTATATTCCATGGGAAAATCACATCTTACCACTCACTCTTCTTGATCATGCATGTTATATATAACATATTGCCTTGTCCGTATGTAATTAAGTTTTCTGGCAAATGATTTGTTTACTCCAAAGTCCAAACAGTCAAATGTCAGCCTTTACATTCCCTGATTTAGTCCATCTCTATATATGTAGTCAGTTAAGTATATTATGAAATTATCTCAAATATATATATATATATATATATATATATATATATATATATGAGGCATATTATGGTGCTACCACACATATTTGGTAGCACCCTGCGCCCACACTTCTAGAGCCGTCTGATTTATCTTAAATGAACGGCTCAAATATGTGTGTCGGTTCAGCTTAGTTCATCTGGTTCATGAGCATTGGTTCGTCCAGTTCATGAGCGTCATTCCTCCGCAGACGCTCGTCCAGCATTGGTTCATGTACCATCACTGGAGCTCCCTCGAGTGTGCAGAGAAAAGGGGCAGCGATCCCTCCCTCGCCTCGCTCGCTGATGGATGACGATTACCCTCCCTCGCCTCGCCGATGGAAAGCAATCCCTTCCTTGCTCGCCTCCCTCGCTGATGTACGACAACAGAGTTCCCTCGAATGCACAAAGAAAAGGGGGGTGTCGACCCCCCTCCGTGAGCTCGCTGGCGAGCTCGCGGAGGGGGTGATCCCCCCTTTTCACAGTCGCGCCTACAAGATCCCTCCCTCGCAAGAGTAGGTCGTATGTCGCAGGGAGAAAGAGATCCCTCCCTCATGACCTTCTTCCCCCTCGCGTCGGCAAAGGTCGAAGGAGACGTCGCCAATAGAGGTCGCAAGAGACGTCACCCTAGGTTCACGCAGAGACAGGGCTTGTGGGAGGACAAGACGCACATAGATGACCCCCGCACTGAATCACTCTTGTGCTCGCTGAACCGCCCCTGAACTGCTCTTGCACTAAACCGATGGGTGTTCATAAGAGTCATCCATCTTAGATCCGATGGTCTAAAGTTTGTGGGCACAGGGTGCTACCACAAAGTAATATTCCTCTCTCTCTTTATACACACGCACACACATACACACACACACACACACATATATATATATATATATATATATATATATGAATTATTGGGGTGTATCACCCTCTTGAGTGAAAAACCAATGTAACATCTAAATCTGGACCGTTGAATCTAGCGAAAAGTCCAGATTAAATTACGAGATTAGGGCTTCTTGTTCTGTGGCGTCAAGAACGACGATGACTATCGGCATGGTGCAAGCGGGGACATCAGGCTGGCATAGATCAATGGCGGGGTGGCATGGATTGGCCGAGGGTGAGAGAGGGGAGGACAAGGGGCGTGATCGTAGGAAGGGGCGAGATAGGGGGGAGGGGGAGAGAGAGGACACGTGATCGGAGTGCTCGTGGGTACAAAAAAGTTGCCGACGCTCATAGGGGTCGAGGATGAATGCATCGGCAATGCTCAGAGGGGAGGAGGAGATCAGAGATATGGATGACAATATCCCTCGCCCCCACGGGGCCTCGAATTCAATAAATTTTGCCCTTGCGGGGTCGGGGATGGAGGGCAAACTATCCCGAACCCTCTTTTAGGGATCAGGGCGAGTGGGTTGCCCCCGCCCCATCAGGTCCCCGAATTTTCGAATATCCTCCTTCAACTTTTAAGAAACCCTAATGCTTATTCCCTTTCCCTTCTTACCTCCCGCCGCTTCCACCATCCCCTTTTCACTTCTCCTGCATCCCCTGTTCTTGCCCGCGATCCGCTATCCCATGTTGTCATCCTATTCGCCTCCTTCCTCGTCAACAATCTTTGACCTCTTCCCGATTTCGCAGCCTCTGAGAAAGTCGGCGCCCCTTCTCACCTCTCTTGTCATCTTATGTTCCCTAGACCTATTGTCCTGCGCCCTTTGTTCCGCCTCTATCGACACCGTCTGCCTTGCCACCCTCCTCGCCAGCGGTCTCCGGCCCCCTTTCGCCCTTGCAGCCCCCTCTGTCGTCGCTGCCGCCGAGGAGTGTGGCGATCCCTTGGACGCTGAGGCCACGATCAGCTCGGTGGAGCTCACATGATCCGAGCACATCTACTTTGCATTCCGTGGCATCGTCACCGCTCAACTCAACGACGCTCAACCATGGATGCTGCAAGTTTCGTCCAACGAAGAAGTGGCGGTAAACTCCCTACTCTGTCTCCTTCCAAACCTACCGACGATGATTCTCCGATCAATTCTGTTCAAGTGGGCGAGCATGATGTTGACCCTCCTCTCCGACGAGGCTACTATGTGGAGGAGATGGAGAATTTTCTCATGCAAGGGCTACAATGTAAAGGAGGTGGACGTTCAGCGGACGTCGCTGATCCGCCTTGCAGGAAATGGGTCCCGCAGGAGTTTGGGGCCCCGCAGAGATCGGGGTAGGGATGAGGACAGGGGTTGATCATCGAGGTCGGGGCGGGGGAAGGATCCTTCGCCCCGAACAAGGTCGGGTGCCATTGCTAGTTAGGGTTCCATGACAGTGGGATATGGGCTCGATGATGATGGCGATGGTCGATCGGCGACGGGGGATCATTCCCAGAGGAGTGCTCAACAAACTAATGACGTAACGACCTGCACTTTTTTTTAAAAAAAATTGGGACGAGAGAATCGGTCTCACGACCGATTCTCCCTCTCTCTCTCTCTCGAGAGTGCAGTGGGGGAGTATAAGGGAGGGAGTAAGGTGGACTCCCTTCCCTTTTCCCCATATGCCGCCATAACTCACAACCCCTGCCCCTCCTTCTTCTTCGTTTGCTTCTTTTCCGGCGAACCAGCGGACGAGTGAATTCAAGGCATGGACGAGATGATCAGCACGACCGGACCTCCCTCGACGCCTTCGCAAGGACCGGGCGCACATCACCGTCGACTGAGAGAGTCCGACGACCACCCAATCAACAACAACAGCACGATAATCGAAAAACAAACGAAAAAGGTACCATAGACGTACAAATTCCCTAGATGAAGAAATGTAGATCAAATGTCATGATTTTTTATTCCATTATGACATATAGACCCATAGAAACATTTTTCATATTATATGTGTTGAGATCCGACGGCCGGAGGCTGGCCGGAATCAAAGAAAATGACAGGCGCTCTATTCTGCGCGCCAAAATCGGTCGACCGATTCTGAACGAACGGTCGACCGATCTGCCTAAGACGAGGATGGCTATAAGATCGGTCGACCGATTCTACACGATCGGTCGACCAGTCCAACAGTGGCTGCCGAGGCCATTTGCGTAAGGTCGGTCGACTGATTTCTAAGAATCGGCCGACCGATCCTGCAATAGGACACACAACGACCGACCGACCGATTCTAAATTCGGTCAACCGGCTCGACGTGAGATGACACAACCGATCTCGGTCATCATGGCTCATGACCGGTCGACCGATCCTAATTAATCGGTCGACCGATCCTACAGAGACAATCGATCGACCGATTCACGACGAATGGTCGCACTACAAGAAAAAGTCGGATTTCCGACGGTTTATTTTTGACGGTTCGACATCCGTCTGAAATACCGACAGTTTTTTTTACGAATCGTATAAATCATCGAAATTTTCGTCGAGTAATTTTCGACAGTTCTAGCCATCTAAACTTTCGACGGTTCATAATTCGTCAAAAATTTCCGTCGAAAATTTTAATCTTTCGATGGTTCAGACCGTCGAAAGTTTCGATGGTTCACCTATCCGTCGAAACTTCCAGCGGTCTTAGCTGTCGAAATATTTCAACGTTCGTCCGGTATTATTATTTTAATTTTCGATGGTTTTGACCGTCAAAATTTGTGACGTTTGACGGAACCGTCGATATTTCGGCGATCAGACCCGTCAGAATGTTATGAGATTTTAATTAATTAAAATACTCTACTTTAATTATTTTCGACAGTCTTGACCGTCGAAAATGGAAATTTATAATTTATACAATTCTATTCAGGTGAGATATATATTATTATATATATCGACGACTAAAACCGTCGAAAATTTTGACGGTTTGGAGAACCGTCGAAAGTTTCGACGGTTCGTCAAGCGGGTTTGACCATCTTAATTTGAATTAATATTATATTATGTTTACCTATGTTACGACGGTTACGATCGTCATAAATTGGCTATATAAATATCTGACCCCACTGTCACTTTGTCCATTTCGATCCCGTGCACGTCTCTCTAGATCCGGTCGGCCGCCCTCTGCATTTCGTCTGGCGGCCACCTCCCGCACCTGCATTGCCTTCCCTCGCCGCCGCCCGAAGCTTCCGCCGCCAGGTCGACGCCGACTGCAATCTCCAACGCCGGTAAGCTCTGATCCCCGCCCTCCTTGCTCTCTCCGACGGCCAGATCCGGCCGCCCTCCGCTCGCGACGGCCAGATCCGACCGCCCTCCACGCGCGGATCCATCGAATTTTTATTTTTGTAAAATTCATTGCGACTTTTTCTTTTTCTTCGGTTGCGTTTTTATTTAATGAGTGGTTGTCTTTTTTAAAAAAAAATCCAACTCGCATACATCGCATTTCGATCGGCTCGATCAAAAGGTTCACATTTGTGCAAAGCAACAAGCAAAAAAAAAAGCTTTTAGAGGAAACGATATCATCATTTTCTCGATGTTTTTTTCCAAATTGGCATTCCTTATAATCTAAATTGCAGACCTCCTACACAAGTGGTCTCAAATGTGCTTGGGACTAAACATATGATCCATATAAACCTTTATAATCTATTTCTTATTATGTGACTATCAGAACTAATTGTTGGTTAAGCAAATGGAGGCTTATGAAGTTGAATTGAGAGGCATCGAGATTATTATAATGTTGGACATGATCAAGTTGTTCGCTGGTTTTTTCGCAGGGTGCAAGAAGAGATCGCCGCCGCCGCTGCCGCCAAGGTAGCAATCATCTCCAGATCTCAGTCTTTTACATTAGGAATGCAATTTTATCGTTATGGCTGCTCTCATATCAAACAAGACCAAAGATATGCAAGCAATGATGGTTCAAGTAACAAAAAAAGAAAATGTGACATGTACTTCTTTGTTCCATGCTCAGGTGTTTAGCTTCTTTTTATTGTATCCAACTTGGTTTGCTTTTACATTATCTTGGAGATTTTGCATGTAATTATCAGTTGCATTCTTCAATTTGTTATGCTTTGCTTGTGTTGTTGCTTACGATATATGTGCTTGCAGCAGTATGTATTTATGAAATGTTTTGGACTAAAGATTTCTTTGGTTATAAAATAATTCATAATTCGTGTATGAGGGGACAGAAGTGGAAATTTTCTTTCCTGGAAAACTATCAGTTTTGTTTCTTATAATATATAAATCATAGTCTTCCATTAGACAGGATCGCATCCTCTTTTTCTTTGGTCACTTTGCACATGCTCCCACTCTGTCAGAATGTTACTATATTGATCAGTTCCAGAAACAAAAGTTGAGATTGAGTTTTGAAAAATAGTAGTATTTGTACTTCAGCTTTTTTTAATACTTCAAATGAAATTTGTCATGTTATATTTTTTTATTAACTCTGTCCCAGATTTTAGTTTAATTATTATTCTTTTCCTCGTCGAATTTCATGGATTATTGTAGTTTCAATCAAACATATAAAAGTGTTATGCAAATGTTGTAACTGTTGTTTGTTAATCACCTGTTATGAAATTACTCATACTTCAGAAACAGGGTGTGTGGTGCCAATCTTCTTTATTCCCTCATGAGTAAACATTGAATGTTTGTACATCTTTGGATTTTATAATTACTATAATTTGCAAATAATGCAGACATTATGTCATACTTGAACGATTGTCGATGGATGTACAATAGGAATAATCCTGGTTGTAGAGGTTTAACATAAGAATTCATAGATGGCGTTGACTATTATGTTAGTGTGGCTTGTCAGTCTTTTCAATAGCAGCAGGAGGGAACAATTAGGTGTCCTTGTTTGAAATGTGCTAACACAAAGTTACAGACGCTATAGACCGTTAAGGTTCACTTATATAGAAAGGGTTTCAAACCCAATTATTGGCAATGTGATGATTTAGGTGAATGAGCACCTTCGACAAGCGTCCCAAATCTAGGTCTCCATTTTGTCGATCCTGAAGTAGGATTTACTTCACAATATGAGCAGTTAGTTTATGATGCAGCTGCAACTGAGTATGGCAATATTAGATTTCAGTATGATGAAGAGACACCAAATACAGAAGCAAGAGATTTTGATGACTTGCTAAACACATCGAGCCAACCCTTATGGCCCGGGTGTGAAAGTCATTCGGAACTATCAATTGCTGTTAGATTGTTGAATCTGAAAGCCGATCACAATATTTCACAAGCATGTTTTGATGCGTTTATAGATATTTTAAAATAGGTCACACCAACTGGGGCTCGCATTCCTGAAAATTTTTATAGGACAAAAAGATTGGTCAGTAAACTTGGTCTTGACTCAACTAAAATAGATTGTTGTCGTTATGTTTGTATGTTATATTATGGCAACGACATCAATCTAAATGAATGCAAATTTTGTGGGGCCGAACGATATAGAGTGACTAACAAGTCTCAAGTGGCCGTAAAAAGAATGCATTATTTGCCTCGTATTTCAATACTTAAAAGACTATACTCATCTATAGGGTCAGCGTCGCAAATGAAGTGGCATGCACAATATAATACTTCTGAAGGTGTCATGCTTCACCCATTGGATGGTGAAGCGTGTAAACATTTTGATCGTAAGTATCCTGATTTTGCTAGGGATGAAAGGAACATAAGGCTCGGATTATGCACGAATGGTTTTACACCATATGGTCAGACTTCAGTTCCTTATTCTTATTGGCCGATCATAGTAACACCTTATAATTTGCTACCTCGGATTTGTATGTCCGCACCTCATATGTTTTTTACATGCATTATTCCTGGTCCTCACACTCCTAAACAGAGGATAGACGTGTATTTACAGCCTCTAATAGACGAGTTAAAAGAATTGTGGGATGGTGTCGTCGCTTATGATGTGTCGACCAAACAAAACTTCACCTTGAAAGCTGCCTTATTGTGGACCATTAATGATTTTCTTGCCTATGGAATGTTGTCTGGTTGGATGACCGTAGGAAAAGTAGCTTGTCTATGTTGCATGGAACACTCAGATGTGTTTACTTTGAGAAATGTGGGAAAATAGTTGGTTTGATTGCCATAGACGGTTTCTTACAGCTGATCATCTGTACAGAAATAATCGAATTGCATTTCGATGGAATAGGGTTGTAGAAGACATGGCTCCGGTCAGACGCTCAGGAGCTTAGTTACGTCGCATTGTCAATGCTTTATGCAGAATTGTCGACGACCCAAATGTCACATACAATGAATATGGTGTTTGTCATAACTGGACCAAACGAAGTATATTCTGGAATTTATCTTATTGGTTTGATTATTTGATACGTCATAATTTGGACGTCATGCACATTGAGAAAAATGTGTTTGAAAATGTATTCAACATCGTAATGAACATTAAGGGCAAAACAAAAGATAACCTACAGGCGAGACTGGATTTGAAGGAGTACTGTCGAAGGCAAGAGTTGCACTTAGCTACTTTACCTAACGGTAGATTATCTAAGCCAAAGGCAAGTTATGTTCTCACTAAAGAACAGAAGACTCAAGTGTGTCGATGGATCCAAGAGCTGAGAATGTCGGATGGTTATGCATCAAATCTGACCCGATGTGTGGACATGAATAACTTGCGTTTGTTTGGCATGAAAAGTCACAACTGCCACATATTCATGGAAACTTTACTTCCTATTGCATTTTCTTCACTGTCAGACAAGATTTGGAAGCCGATAACGGAGTTGAGTCAATTCTTCAAAGAACTGTGTTCTACAACACTAATAGTGGAAAATATGACCCAATTGGAACGTGATATTTCGATAATATTATGTAAGTTAGAACGAATATTTCTACTTGGATTCTTTGATTTCATGGAGCACTTACATATTCATCTGCCATATGAGGCAAGGGTAGGTGGACCAATACAATATAGGTGGATGTATCACTTTGAAAGATATCTTAATCGAATTAAAAGACGATTAACAATAAAGCACGTGTCGAAGGATCCATATGTGAAGCGTATATGATTCAAGAGATTTCGTACTTCTGTTCTTACTACTTTGAGTCCCATGTTAAGTGTGTGAGGACCAGAGTTCACCGAAATGATGAAGTTACAGAAGAACAGTCTGTTGTGGCATATTTGTTGATCTTCAATCAGTTAGGATGACATTTTGGGAAGCCAAAAAGTAAATGGTTGAGTGATGCAGAATTCAAGTCTGTCACGAATCATGTCTTAAACACGCAGGAGGTGCAAGGCTACATTAGGTAAGTTTATTCTCCATGTGTTATTTTCTACTTTGTCTTCCCAAGCAACATTTTGATTTAGCTATCACTTTGTATGTAGTGCTTTCTTGCAGTACTACAATGTCCCTGAAGAACATGTTCAAGATAGAATCGAGAATGACTTCGCACCGTGGTTTAAGGGTCAGGTAACTCTTACGATATGAAAATCAATTTGAAGTCTTCAGCATCTACTCTTGACATTCATTTTAATTTTAGGTTCTCAGTACCGGCAGAACATCTAGTCTCCATAATTTGGCATGGGGACCGGCTCGAGAGATGAAAAGTTGGCGGTGTATTTTGTGAACAGTTATAAGTTTTACACGGAAATTTGGTCGATCGAGGAAAAAACCGTGAACAGTGGAATATGTGTCGTAGGATCCACAGACAAAGAAAATGAGCATGACTACTACGATATTCTCAAAGACATAATTCAGTTGCAATACACTGGAGGTAATAAAGTCACATTGTTTGAGTGTAATTAGTTTGATCCAAAGGAAATGAGAGGGATGCGAGTTCACAAAGATTTTAAAATAGTTGAAATATGTCACAATAGGTGTTATGATCATTTTGATCCTTTCATTATTCCGACTTCTACAAGACATGTATATTATGTGCCATATCTGAAGAAGACCAGGGACAAAGCACAACGGTGGGTTGTAACGAAGACGAAGGCAAGAAGCAGGATAGAAGTTGATGGTGCATTGCAATGTGCATATCAAGATGACTCGCATACTTCTGTGGCCCCTATTGCAGACACCAAATTAGTTGACGATCTACAAGATTCAGAACAAGTATTTGAAGACTTTGATAATGCTGACATACAAAATAATGAGAATGGTTCGGAGGAAGATGAATTTGAAACTACGTCATCTTCAGATGATGATGATGAGTACCAATCATGTGGTAACTCAGATGATGACTAATGTCACGCTCATGTTGTATTTTTATCTTACGACTATCGGGAGTATGTATTACGACAGTTGTTATCATATGGATTGTTTGTTTACGATTAATATTGATGTTGTATCATATTGGTATTGTCAAATTATCATTTCGCCATATTGTTTTATGCGTTAGCGATGCATGTTCACAATCAATCGAAACGACGGATGCCTGACGAGGACGGTGCATTTTCATATTCGCTTCCATCTCATGAGTGTTTGATATAATGATCACAATTTCACGCATAAACTTATTCGAATTAATTTGTTTATTTTTTATAAGCGCCTCCGGATATTATGAATTGGTTCTCGAGTTATACGTACAATTCCGTTCCTGAAGATGCGACACAAGGTATAGCCGAACATAGTCAGGTCGAGACGTTGTGATATTAGAGTTTTGTATCAATTGTAAATTTGACTTAGATTAAATTTCGTATCATGCAGATGTTTCGTTTTGCCAAAAGAAAAAATAAGGGAAATGAGCCGGTCGTCCATAGAGCTGTGACTACTCCGTCGGCTCCTAGATCACTCACTGGCATTCACATAATAGAACGTTCATCTCCTCCACCGGCTCCTGCCTCTCACGCTGGTATTGCGGAACTGGAGACACAATTGTCGGAAGAACCCGTTAGAGCTCCTTGTTCCATGGAAGACTCAGATCAGGCTTCATCAAATCATGTGCACAAAGCATACGTATAGCCATATGAGAATCTAGGGTAAGTGTTATTTTATGTATTTCGAATCCTTATTCATTTTGTGATTCACTCATCGCATGCAGGCTGATGTGTGGTGAGAGCCAGAGAATATGGAACAAATGTGGAAGGCTTTTAATTCTCGGTGCTCGAAGAGATTGTCCGCGATGCTTTCAGAAGCTCGAGCTGCTGGGGGCACGGCCCAATTGGATCCCCGATGCCGTTTGGATCGATTTGTTACGAGTTCCACCGAGGAGTACAAATTGAAATGCTTGCATTCGGGTGGATGTATATCCACGAGCACGATCGCTAAGAAAATGGTAAGATCTTTCAATATTGTGTCGAGAAAATATTATACTTTATTCGAAAAATTATTATCCTATTGCAGGAGAAAGAGACGGGTAGACCGCCTACTCAAGATGAAGTATTTCTCCGAACTCATCAGAATAAGAACAAACAATAGGTTTCGGATTATGCTCGGAAGACATATGTATGTAAAATTATGTGCCACTTTTTTTCCTAAATTTCAAGTAAATCTATAAGATAGTAAAATTGTTGTTTATAGTTAATTATTTTTTTGGCTCGTTGATTTATTTTTTCCTATTTTCAGGAGTCTTTCAAAATAAAAGAAGTTGATCACATTACGCAAGCCACGCAGGAGGGGAGCACACCGCTGACCCCAAGACAACTTTGGACGGACCACGTCGGCGTGAAGAAGGGTCGCATTTACGGCCTCGGATCTTCTGTGAGTACAACATATATTGGATATGGTCGTAAATCTACTTCAGGTTCAGCTTCCTCTGGTCAAAGTATGCAACAAATGATGGATGAGATGAGGCAATCGATTAGGGAAGAGGTCAGACAAGAGGTTACGCAAGAGCTCAGAAAGGAGTTCGAAGAACGTGAATGTCGTACCAAGTCTGAAATGAAGAAAATGGTGCATGCCATCATGCGTGGCGAATTCAACGACGAGGACGCCGAGGTAGATTCATTTGGTTTAATTTTTGTGGAATTTGCTTTAATCTGTACTTTAATTTATGTGATGTAGAAGATGCATTAATAGTTTGCATTTTCATATTCGCTTCCATGCTCATATATGCAGATACGTGTTGTCCCTTTTTGCTATTCTCAAATGTCAATTGATAGAGTAGTTTCCTTTTATTAAAAAATATGCTTGAGCTTCTACATTGCCTTATGCAAGTCGATTTTATTTCTTTGTCTTCTTAGTTTCAAAACTATTGGCCTCTGAGCATTCTCTAATACAATGCCAAAATCAACTCAAGAAACTAGTCTCTTTCAGCTTAAACTTGTAGGAATGTCATTATCTTTTATATTTATGACATTCGAGAATCATTTTATCATGTAGTCAAAAAATTTATTTACGTTAACTGCAATTGATGTATTAAAGAATCCTTAATCATGTTTCTTTGTCTTTTTATCATTGTTCCAGATTTCGAATCCTTAATCATGTTTTTATCATTGTTCCATATTTCGAATCCTTAATCGTGCTTTCTCAATTCTTTTTGCAGGTTCAGTGATCCAACGGGAAAGGCGAGACTCATCTTTGCTTTGTAATGGTGTTTGGAATGTTTGGATATTTGGTTTGGACAATTTTATGTGATGGTTGGACAATTATGTTATTGCTTATGTTGCTTATGTTTGGAATGGTGATATGTGTTTGGAATGATGATATGTTTGGACATTTATGTTGCTTATGTTTGGATATGTTTGGAATGGTGACAATTATGTTATTGCTTCTGTTGTATTATATGTTCGGACATTAAATTTCAGCATTTTTTTTAATATTTTTTTAGTTTCTGACGGTCAGAACCGTCGAAAATGAAAATTAATTATCGACCAAATTTTTTGATACTTATCGACGGTTCTGGTCGTCCGTAAAATCTTTTCGACGGTTTGAGCCGTCGAAAATCAGTTGTGGAGTCGACGGGTGAAACCGTCGATATGAGTGTTTCAACGATTTTAACCGTCAATACATATCGATGGTTCTAACCGTCGATGCGTATCGACGATTACAACCGTCGATGCGTATCGACGGTTACAACCGTCGATATGTATCGACGGTTTAAACCGATACTCAACCTTCGACAACCGAGCCCGCCAGCTGGACCGTCGGTATTACCGACGAATGTTTTACAGTCGTCGCAAATCGATTTGCGACGAGTATTTTTTCGACGGATCAATTCCGTCCGAAAAATCGTCGGTAATACAGTTACCGATGATTTTTAGGCTGATTACGTAATCAGTGTTTTTCTTGTAGTGTCAACCAATTTATCAAGACAGAGAAAATGGCCGTTCCCTTAATCGGTCGACTGGCCCCTCCCGGGCGATCGACCGACCCCGCAATAACGGTCGACCAGTCTAGAGCAAAAATATCGGGAACTCTAATGTAAAATGATTAAAATGCCCTCGAGTGGTCGAAACTTCTGTAATCGATTCTAAATCTGTGACTAGCCAATTGGGGCCATGTCTAACATAGTGAGTCACGGGCCCTTCACGCACAGAAAGGGGATTAGACCTTACCATGTCTGAATGTTGATTGCAAATCACATATATGTTAAAGAAGATAAGTAAAGTAAAGATAAAAGAATGGGATAGCTATGTGTCATTCAGTATAGAGATCAGAGTATTGTATAGTGAGGGGCAGGTAGCTGTGCTGAGGAGACAATACACCTACTGGTGTTAACCATCACTATTCCTGGACCACAGGACCTCTCCCACCTGTGCTTCCGAATAAGGGTGACGTGTTGACGCACTCTTCCCCTACGGGGGCATATGTGAATTATATTGCTTTATGCTAGAGAGACAGGTAGCTCAGCTGAGGAGACAGTGAACCTACTAGTCTGCAACGACCAGTGTTCCTGGGTGCAGGTCATCTCTCACCTGTATTTCGAAAAGGGTATGCCTGAGCATACACCTTCCCTTTCATAGGCATTCTGATAACATATGGTAAAGGAACACCTTTAGCTTCCCACTTAATTAAAGCCGAGCTCGGATAGAATAACAAACACCAAGGACCTCATAGTAATGTAAAAAAACGTAGTACTATACCGAACATAACAGAGCATGGTAATAGATAATAGAGAATGGTATTAAAGAACTGAGTAAAGTATAGTAAGGTATGTATTGTATAAGACATTGTTAAAGTCAAGAATAAGTATAGAACTATATATGTATGGTCCATAGCTTACAGAGATTAAGGTAGTGGAACTAATGAATAAAGTGACAGATCATAAACTCTCTCTTATCAGTATTGACCGTTATCTGATTATCATTTCATCATCTATGTGTCTATGTATACTGGGCGTTAGCTTACGGGCTTTTCATGCTCCTGCTTTGGGATTTTGTAGGTGAGAATCCTGCTTAGGGAGGAAGTGGATAATGCAGAGCTTGAGGGTGACAGCACATGACTTACAGAGAATCCACAAGCTTTCCGCCATTTGTCTTCTGCATTGAATTATCTGATTTTGTACATATGAAACACTTGAATTTTCCTTTTTAACCTTGCATATGTTGATTAATTCCTATAACTATTTGAATTATTCTCATTTCCCTATTTTCTTGAACTATGTCATGTCATGTGACACCTTTGAATTTTAATGATATTTCTCTCTTGCCACATGTGTTATATGTTGACCGATCAACGTCAAAGTAGTAGTAGTCAGTGTAGCGCTCCCTTAGTCAATCTGACTACCAGCGTGGCAGGAGGACTGATTTTAGGGGCATTACAGTTTGGTATCAGAGCTTAAGTTCTTGGCTCTCAGTGTCCATAGTAGAGTATAGATCAGTGTCATTGTTGTTCATAATAGAGTATAGATAATTGCATTGTCTTCGTTGTCCATTGGTCTCGTAGTTAGGGTAAAGTCATGTGCAACCATCCTGAGCAACTGCGACTTCACTCCTCAAGTAAGTACTGGTTGAATTATTCATATGGATTATTTTATATTGAGATAACTTATTTTTATAGATGCCTTCACGCCACATAACTTCTAAAGTAGTATGTGACGGAAGCAGAGTCTTCTGGGTAGCTGAATCCATTATGCACCCCAACTCCATTGACTCCAGAGCAGGTGCAAGCACGAGCACAGGGTCGTAAACATGATCGTGGCAGCTCAACCCCACCACCGCCAGCTCCAGAGGTACAAGAGCAATCTGATTTGGAAAGCGTGGGGAGCAACTACCCAGTGATGTCTCCTCCATCATCTAAAGTACCTGAAAGAAATGAACGAGGCGGAGAATTGCAAAGTCTGGAACAAGATGATGCGGTAGCGCGCCCAGGCAATCCGCCTTGTTGCATAATCTGTATACAATTCGGGCATTACTCCGAGATTGGCCAATTCTTGCTAAGCATAGAAGGATCTCCAAGGATGAACCTGGGGAGATTTCCCAACGCGATGAGTAGTATGGGATCAAGGGCACTTGTAGATGTTTAATTTTGTTTTCCTTCTTCTGAAATAAGACTTCACTATGATGGATTTTTCATTGTGTGAAGCACATTGTTCACTTGTTTAGCAAAGGTAATAAAGGAACCAAAGTTATTTGAATTTAAAGAACAGCTTTCATTATAACTTATCATCAACTGTGTTGTCTCTCAGAGATCCTTCCTTCAAGCAAGATACAACAGCCAATTGATGAGGGCAAAGGCCGTAACGACGAAGGGGTCCCGAATTCTCCACCTCAGCTAGGACGTCATGAACGACAGCTCCATCCTTCATGTACAATACAAGAATTTTGGAGACTGAGACCATGAACCTATAACGGCGAAGGAGACATTGATCTGGAAGAGCAGTGGATAGATACAATGGAGGACAAATTCGAACTGATAGACTGCTCGGACCACAAGCAGATGATTTTCGCCGCCGACACCCTCACTAAGGATGCCAAGGACTGCTGGAAGGCTACCAAGGCGACTGAGTTCGCAGGCATCAATGTGGTACTGTGGGAAGATTTTCGGCGACCGTTCGAAATCCACTTCTTCCTTGCTTTTTAGAGGAGGATGAAACAATAGGAGTTTTTGAACCTTGCTTAGGGGACAATGACTGTGTCCCAGTACCAAACCAAGTTTGTCCGCCTCCAGAAATACTCGAAATTGACCATGGATGAGCTAAAAAAGACCAACCGCTTCGTATAAGGGCTGAATCCGGGACTGAGAGCTCAAACTCGACCCGACAATTATAAGATGTTGACGGAGGCAGTTCAGCTGGCCACAATGAAGGAAAGGGACCAATAAGAACTACGACGGACCAAGAAAGGACAGTTGGAGGTGGGTTAGAGTTCACAGCAGCAGCAGTACAGAAGGAACGATCACCACCACCAGCGACGGGATAATCGCCCCCGACCGTACCCTGCCCCACAACAATACGATCGATCCCGCTATGAGAAACAACCCCAACACCCTCTACCACCACCACGTCAGCCTCAACAAGTGCTACCATAACAGCAACCCCTGCAGAGGCAACCCCAACAGCTGGTGAGGCGATCGACACCTCAGAGACCCCAGCAGCCCAGAGCCCCTCAGGCGCAATCTGCTCAAGGTGAGAAGGTCTTATGTAATACTTGTGGGAAGACGCATGCTGGAAAATGTCGCATGAAGATCGGTGCCTGTTTTTACTGTGGCGTGGTGGGCCACATCTCCATTGACTGTTCGCGACGCAAGCCCCTAGTACAAGGAAGTTCAACCTGAAAGAGGATGCCCCACAGAATGACACTGACGTCATTCAAAACGTTCTGTATCGCCAAGTTATCTACTACAGTCTTATTTGATCCTGGAGCCACTCATTCTTTCATATCAGAAGGGTGTGCTATAACTTTGGGGCTACCTGCTACGAATCTAGAATCAATATGACAATTCTTACCCCCACAAGGAACTTTGCGGATTATCAGATATCTACCTGAGGTATCGGTAGAAATTGATAAAAGGAAGTTTCATACTGATTTGATCATAATACTTATGAAGGATTATGACGTTATTTTGGGCATGGATTGGCTAGCTCACCATGATGCTTCCATTCTGTGCAAGCAAAAGAAAGTGGTGATAGAAACCAATATGAAAGAAAAAGTCACAGTTAGAGGTATACACCGGAAGGAACCAAAGGTGATATCGTCAATAAAGGTTCAGAAACTTCTTCAGCAAGGTTGTAGAGGATTTCTAGCAAGTGTAACGAAAATTGAAGCGTCTACAAAGACTCCACAAGACATAGATATCATAAGGGAATTCTCAAATGTAATCTCGGAAGATGTCAGCGATTTACCACTGAAGAGAGACATCGATTTTCACATCGAGCTAATGCCAGGCACAATTCCAATTTCCAAGGCCCCGTACCGCATGGCTCCTGCAGTGATGAAAGAGCTGAAGACCCAAATACAATAGCTATTTGACAAGGGTTTCATCAGGCCCAGTGTATCATCGTGGGACGCTCCTGTCCTTTTTATCAAGAAGAAGGACAGAATAATGAGGCTGTGCATAGATTATCGGATGCTCAACAAGGTTACGATAAAGAATAAGTACTCTCTTCCTCGCATTGACAACTTATTTGATCATCTCGCCAATGCCAAAGTATTCTCCAAGATTGATCTGCGGAGTGGATATCATCAGCTCAGAGTAGCAGAGGAGGACATTCCGAAAACGACTTTCGGATTACGGTATGGACATTACGAATTTCTAGTTATGCCATTTGGATTAACCAATGCTCCTACAGCATCCATGGACCTGATGAACCGGACGTTCAATGAACACCTCGACAAGTTCGTGATCGTCTTTGTCGATGGTATTCTCATCTACTCCTCTAGTGTGGAACAACACAAGGAACATCTAATGATTGTGTTAGAGACGTTACGAGAGAAGAAGTTGTATGCAAAGTTCTCCAAATATGAATTTTGGATGGATCAGATGATATTTCTTGAAATATTATTTCCAAAGATGAGATTTCAGTGGACCCGGCCAAGGTCGAGGCAGTGTCAAATTGGACTCAGCCAAAGAACATCTCAGAAATAAGAAGTTTCCTCGGTCTGGCAGGGTATTATCAAATATTCATCAAAGATTTTTCCAGACTGGCACTACCGTTGACCAAGCTCACAAGAAAAGGCGAAAAATTTATTTGGTCCACAAAATACGAAGAAAGCTTCCAGGAGTTGAAGAAGCGGTTGACTTTCGCCCCTATACTCACATTATCATCAGGCAGCGCTGGTTATGTGATTTACAGCGATGCTAGCGGCATAGGATTGGGATGTGTCTTGATGCAACACGGAAAGGTGGTCGCCTATGCATCGAGACAGCTGAAAAATATGAGGTCAACTACCCTACTCATGACCTCGAGCTAGCAGTTGTAGTCTTTGCTCTCAAGCTCTGACGATATTATCTGTATGGAGAATAGTTTGTAGTGTACACAGACCATAAAAGCATGAAGTATGTGTTCACACAGAGAGATCTGAACATGCGCCAGAGACGGTGGATGGAGTTATAAAGGATTATGAGTTTGCTATCAATTATCATCCCGGCAAAGCAAACTCGGTAGTTGATGCTCTTAATCGGAAGTGGGAAGGTTCAGTAGTCTTCATGCGTCTCCGACAATATGAAATGATGGATGAACTATTCAATTGGTTCCACAGGTGGCACCTAATGGCTCGCTCATGATGATGTAGCGGATCGAGCCCGACCTTATCGGACGGATCATTGTGGCCGAAGTCGAAGACCCTGACTATCAGTCCACGATGATTAAGACAAGACTGGAGGGCAAGGATTTCAGTATCTCCTCGGATGGTGGCATTCGATATCGCGACCGACTATATGTACCGAACAACTCAACGCTACGACGAGAAGTTCTAGATGAATGCCACAAGTTCGAATTCGCGATCCATCCTGAGAGTACGAAAATGTACAGAGATGTTTCTAGTGACCAGATATGAAGAAAGAAATAGCTGAGTATGTATTCAAATATATAGTCTGTCAACAAGTGGAGGTGGAGCACCAAAAACTACAAGGCACCCTGAAGAGTCTCGGGATTCCTCAGTGGAAATGAGAGGAAATCGCCATGGACTTCATCACAGGCCTCCTTCGAACTCAGAAGGGACATGATGCTATTTGGGTAGTAGTGGATCGACTTACCAAATTGGACCACTTCTTGCCCATCAAGGTAAAGCAGTCATTGGATAGACTAATGGATCTGTATGTGCAGAAGATAGTCAAACTTCATGGAATCCCCTCAGTCATTGTGTCCGACAGAGATTTAAGGTTCACCGCGAGGTTTTGGAAGAGCCTCCAAAACGCTTTCAGGACACGATTGCGATATAGTACGTCATTTCATCCGCAGACAGACGGACAATCCGAAAGGACAATTCAGACTCTTGAAGATATGCTTCGAGCATGTGCCTTGAACTGACATGGTGATTGGGATAATCATCTTCCTCTTATTGAATTTTCATACAACAACAGTTACCATACAAGCGTAGAGATGTCCTCGTTTGAAACTCTATATGGCCGACCATGTCGCTCCTCGGCATGTTGGGTATAAGTAGGCGAAAGAAAACTATTGAGCACTGAACTTCACAAACCAGACACAAGAATACACAGACCGAATTGAACTGATAAAGAAAATGATGAAGTCTGTGCAAGATTGACAGAAGGCCTACGTCGACAAGAAAAGACGAGAGCACACGTTCAAAATCGGTGAATAAGTTCTGCTCAAAGTTTCACCAACTAAGGGCGTAATGAGATTCAACAAGAAAGAAAAATTGAGCCCAAGGTATGTGGGTCCCTTTGAAATTTTGAATATGGTTGATGATTCGGCTTGTAGGTTGGCGTTACTCCCAGCGTACGCCAGAGTGCATAACGTCTTTCACGTCTCGTTACCACACACATGTTAAAGAAGATAAGTAAAGTAAAAATAAAAGAATGTGATAGCTATGTGTCATTCAGTGTAGAGATCAGAGTATTGTATAGTGAGGGGCAGGTAGCTGTGTTGAGAAGACAATACGCCTACTGGTGTTAACCATTATTATTCTTGGACCACAGGCCCTCTCCCACCTGTACTTCCGAATAAGGGTGACGTATTGACACATTCTTCCCCCACGGGACATATGTGGATTATATTGCATTATGTTAGAGGGACATGTAGCTCAGCTGAGGAGACAGTGAACCTACTGGTCCGCAACGACCATTGTTCCTGTGTGCATGTCATCTTCCACCTGTATTTTGAAAATGGTATGCCTGAGTATACACCTTTTCTTTCATGGGCATTCTGACAACATATAGTAAAGAAACATCTCTAGCTTCTCACTTAATTAAAGCCGAGCTCGCATATGATAACAAACACCAATGACCTCATAGTAATGTAAAAAGTGTAGTACTATACCGAACATAACAGGGCATGGTAATGGATAATAGAGAATGATATTAAACAACAGAGCAAGGTAAAGAACAGAGAAAAGTATAGTAAGGTATGGATTGTATAAGATATTATTAAAGTAAAGAATAAAGTATATAACTGTATATGTAAGTCCATAGCCTACATAGATTAAGGCAGTGGAATTAATGAATAAAGTGACAGATCATAAACTCTCTCTTATCAGTATTGCCCGTTATCTGATTATCATTTCATTATCTATGTGTCTATGTGTACTGGGCGTTAGCTCAAGGGCATTACATGTCCCTGCTTTGAGATTTTGCAGGTGAGAATCCTGTTTAGGGAGGAAGTGAATAATGCAGAGCTTCAGGGTGACAGCACATGACTTATAGAGAACCCACAAGCTTTCCGCCATTTGTTTTCTGCATTGAATTATCTGATTTTGTACATATGAAACACTTGAATTTTCCTTTTTAACATTGTATATGTTGTTAATTCCTAGAAGTATAACTATTTGAATTATCCTCCTTTCCTTATTCTCTTGAACTATGTCATGTCATGTGACACATTTGAATTTCAATGATATTTCTTCCGTATTCTTTTTTCATTGTTATTTTTTTATCGTTATCTTATCACGTGTGTTATATGTTGACCGATCAAAATTAAAGTAATAATAAGTAGTATAACGTTCTCTTGATTAATCTGACTGTCAGCGTAATATGAGGACTAATTTTGGAGACATTACAAATGACGCATGAGCTCAATTGGATCTAGATCGATAGTGGCAGAAGATAAGAGAGAGAGGGAGCAAAGAGGAGAAATGAATGACCCGGATCGATACATTATATAGGATTTCACTCAAGAAATGTTCATCCGTAATCTCATATATGAAATTATGAATTATAATATTTATATGCTAGCCACTAGTCCAGAGAGAGAGAGAGTCTTTCCAGCGGTGAAGAGAGGGGGGAGAGGACGTTGACGAGAATGACAAATGAAAGGAAAATGACAAAGAGGAGGAACGGAAGACGCTGGATTGTCGAGGGCGACGAGGGAAAGACGTGTGAATTCGAAAGTTGTCGTTGTTTTGATGCGCGGCGTCCGAGGACCTGCCAACAGGACGATGATTGATCATTGATGTTGCCAATTACAAGTACCCGTCTCAGCATCCGAAAGCTGCAACCTTCTTATCCCAAGATCAATTAATGCATGCATTCCCACAGAGACTCACCGTTCACGAACACGAATGGTCATTTACCATCTTAATGATTCGTTCGAACGATATGAATAAATTTTGATTAACATAATAATTTTGAGAATCGAATTACATTGACGTTATTAACTCTTAATTATTTCACCATACAATTCTGCTGTTCCATTTGTCAATCATAACAATATATAAGCATAGATGACTTCCAAGCAGAAGGGGAATTCTTTGCTTGCAGACAGAGGGAGGTGAGGTTTTGGAAGTGCCATGGACATGCAACTTTTTCTTCTTCTCTTCTTTTTTTAATGAAAAAGTACTGTCTATTAATATAAGCTTCAGATGAGTCGTGGTTAAAAAAAAAAAATAATCCAATAAGAGAATTCACATGAAAAGAAATATATGCATTAGCTTACATGAATTCTTCAGAAAATGGCCATCTTTCAGGTGCATCACCAAAGTTAGCATGTATCAATCGGCAGAAGTGACGAAGGCAAGACATTTTAATGAACAAAAGTTTCTAGCATCATCCATAATGATATCTTATGTTATATAGTAACATTTTTTTTCTCAATTACAAGCTCTTATAAGTTTGCTTAATAATTGGAAATTTTGATTAGCAGATAAATATTATAAAAAGGAATTATTAACAAATGCATAGTTGAACAGATTGATACACACGCCAAAAGAAGTTACTTGTAATCCCTAATTAAAATTGTTGCTGTCAATATTCTTTTATCGTAAATACTGATATTTTTAGCAAGCGGGATACTAATTCTTTTCCTGGAATTTGGTTGCATAATACACACTAGAATATCGTACTATTCTTAGAATATAGCCAAATGTAGAGTGGAATAAGAATATCTCCATCAAACTATGAAAATTACAAAACCACCTGAAAAAATCGTAAAATCGTTATCTTTATTCTCAACTAGTGAATATACATATTCCTCTAAAATTAAAGAATATATATATTTATATATTCTTGTCATTTTAAGCTTTTTTAATTATATTTTTTAACTTTAATAATATATTATTATAGTAATATTTTTACTTATGTTATAATATTGCACATCAACTCTCCGTAATAAAATATTTTTATTATAAAATATTATATTTTTAAAATGTATTCTTTTCAAACCAAACAGTAGTTGAAATAGGAATAACTTCAACTTTTTGAGAACATCATATTACATGATTTTTTTTCTAACCAAACGGCTCCAAATAAGCGTACACTATAATTAATTTTAATTTATATTCTCATATGCATTTGAGATCATTTTTGAAGTGCACAAAAAACTTTTTATGCACATGGAGCCTCGAAGGTAACATGGGCTTCTAATGTGTAAGCCCATGTTCCTTTGGGTATGCATTTTAATATTTTTCATCAGTATTTTGTTTGTTATATTTTATTTTAAAGTTGTGAGACTTTTTTAAAACGTTATATTCATATTATATTACCGTAAAAGGGAAAATTAGTTGAAGTAAGAAAAAAAAAACAGAGTGAGATTTTATTCAGACAATTTCAGTATTATTTATTGTAAAGATGATATATGATATTAAAAATCAAGGAGAGGGAAAATAAGAAAAAAAAGACAATTAGGATAAGTCTAATAATGTTATTTACTTAAAGAAATAACGCATCCTTTAAGGGACCATTTTAATAATTTTGGTATGTGGTAATGTAGATAGATAATCAGTTTGTTAATTTTAAATTCTTATGTCCCACCAAATTATCATATTTGACTCCCTACATTTTCCAATGATTTTAACTTTTCCAGTACCATCTCATTGATAGTTCAGTTAGCAATAAAACACTAAATCAAAGTATAATATTTTATTTACAATAAAATAATCTCTTTCAACTTCATATTCTCAATTTCTTCTGTTCATGCACAAACAATTGATAATCTAGATTCCTCACAATCTACACAATATATATATATATATATATAATTTAATTTGTTAGACTTTATTTTTCTTTGAAGATATTTTTATATTTTACTCTTCAAAATGTTAATTATGATACTAGTAATTGGCAATTTGTTAAGTAAATTGAGTTTGCCCCTCCTAAATCGTTTTGTGGTGGATATGTTTCCTCATTTTGTAGTGCACTATTACATATTCTAAATTATTTATAATAATTTATAAATAAAAGGATCTTCTACTATATTCGTACAAAGGTGGTGATAGACTTTATATAATAAAAAAAATCTTATTTTAAAATCTATAATTCACCTACCGTATATCAGGAGTGAAAGTGATACCGGTCAGGTCTCGGATGAATTTATTTTTATTTAAAAAAAATCACCCTACTTATTTTGATCGGGTTTTCAAAATTTTAAAAATCTTATCAAAATTTTCAGATGATTTTTTAGGGTCCTATGTTTTATATATTTTACATTTATAAGAAGGCATTGATAATATCTAAGAGGTGTTTTATTTCATATATTAATGTCATTCACATGTTGTATATTGTAATAGTACTAATTATGACTTATTTTAATGTTCTATATATATAATGAGCTAAATATCATCTTTATTGAGTAATTATATATTATAAGTATTTAAAATAATATATATATATTTTAAAAAAATTAATTAAGTAGGCTTTAAAGGACTCTCGAATGATTTTTTTTAAACTTAAAAATCATCTAAGTTTTTTCGAATCTAAAAAATTCTAAACACTTTATATCGGGTGGGTCGGCTTCCGTACAGTAATAATACGCAAATGTTTTATCCTATTTTTGGAGGTGGACCCGAACCGGAGTGAGTCAAACCGGACCGGTGAAATGAGGTTTAAAAGTGTTCCAACTCCTCCTTCCGCCCGATTCGAGTCGAGCTGTCGAGAACGAGCGCAGATTTCCCCCAATTCCGCACTCCAAGGTACTACTCGCTCTTACCATTCACAGTGTTTTAATCCGCTTTCGAAGGCTATTCAACTTTGATGCTGTATTGTTCTTCATACAGATCGTACAAACGAAGCTTTTCGGGGTTTAAAAGAAGAGCTTTTGATGCGAACGCGTGGAGGACTTATTGATTTGGATGATTTATTTATTTATTTATTTTTTTCTGAAACTGCGATTTCTAGTTCGTGTGGAGTTCAGTTCTCGTATTCTTCATATGAATCATTTTGTTTTGCTGGGTTTTAAAAGAAGATTTTTGTGGCAGAAATGGAACGAGGCGTTGCTTTTTTCCCTCCCTCTCTATCTCTCGCGTTCTGATTTTGTTCGTGCCGCCCAGTTATTACTTCTTATTTTATAGCTTCATTTGGATATTAGATTTATCGTTTATAGCTTTTTCAGATTCAAAGTAAGTTGCATTTTTTATTATTAAATTAACATATTTATTGGCCTTACCGATTTTTTTGGTTGTTTTCCTCTACTGTTTTGTTGTAATTTTGATCTTTCATTAGCTGAAATTTGATTTCTAGCATTTCATTAATAAAGGGAGACATTGTTATTCGGCTAAAGTTTTGTTTTCCTAGCATTTTGCCATAATTTAGTTCAGATATGTGAATCTATCTACACATGCACTCGCACAAGATATACATATATGCTTGTGTTGTGTCACACGCACACATTTTGCTCTCAAGTGATTTTTAGCCTGCAAATTAATGAGAAAACTGGCAGTGCGTCTAAAATTTTGTTTCCTTTTTCTGTTTACATTTCAAAATGAAAAAAACTAAGATGGAACTGAGAGAGACTACTTATTTTTCTTGCCCATTTTTGTTTGTCACTTACAGCGTTGTCAAAATCAACAAAAAAAAACCCGATGCCCTAATTAGGTCTTCGCAGGTCGTTCCCGCCTGCCGCCTTGCTTTGCCTGCTGTGTTGCTGCCGCCAACTGTTGTAGTCACCACTTGCTGGTACTCCCTCAATCTCTCTCACTCGCCCTTCTTCTGTCGCACCCCTGTATTCCCTCCCTTCTGGCTCCCTTATTAAGTTCCTATGCAGTCTATGGGGCTGCGAGCAGGGAGGCGCAGGGCTTCCTGCTCATGATCAGGAGCAATCTTGTCAAAATTGCGTCTCAGGACGTAAAATCGTACGATTTTACGACTCCACTTTTTCTCGATTCCACTCCGAGACGTTTCCGGCTTCTACCGCGTGCTGGCGCGTCCACTTTTTTTTTTGCCGCCTATTTAGTGGGTCACGTGGTCACACCACGTGATTGCAAACCCATAAGGACGACAAAAACTCGATGATGCCCTAGGCCCCTACTTACCTCCGCTTGCTGCCGGCGGTTGTTGACGCCTGCCGGCGTGTGGTACAGTCGCCTGCCGCCGTGTTTTCAGCCGTCTGCCAC
This sequence comes from Pontederia crassipes, assembly GCA_030549335.1. Classification (NCBI taxonomy): domain Eukaryota; kingdom Viridiplantae; phylum Streptophyta; class Magnoliopsida; order Commelinales; family Pontederiaceae; genus Pontederia; species Pontederia crassipes. The sequence continues at coordinate 8,947,488 of CM060189.1, forward strand.
CGTGTTTTGCTGCTGCCTGCCGCCTGCCGCTCGCCGCTCTGCTGCCGCCTGCCGCTGTGCTCTGCTGTCGCCTGCCGCCTGCCATTTCTGCCGCCGTGAATCATCGGTACACCCCTAGTCTCCTTCTCCTCTCTCCCTCAATCTCTCTCTCTCTCTCGCCGTTTTTTTTCTGGCGCCGTCTTGTTTTGCCGCCGATCTGCTCCCTGTTGTCTCCCTCCCTCCCTGCGTGAGCAATGGAGACCTCGGCACCTCTCTGTGCTTCCCTGCTCTCGAGAGGCGCGGGGTCTCCCTGCTCACGAGCAAGGAGTGCTGAGGTCTCCCTGCTCACGAGCAAGGAGTGCCGAGGTCTCCGTGCGTTCGCGAGCAGAGGCGTCGAGGTCTCCCTGTTCGCCCAATGCAGCAGAGAGGCCGGTCGAATTTTTTAGTTGAGTTTTGATTAGCTCGTATTGTATCATGTATTTAGGTAAACAAAAATGGCATCCGGTTCGGGTTCAGGAGTTGGAAACACAAGTGCTGCTGCCCCTGAATACATGTTTGTGCTAATTAATATATTAAAAGAATAATCCGGTAGAATCGGTTGCATCACGATTTACGTTTTTTCACAGCCCTCCCTGTCTCCGTTTTACGAGTTTGACAACATTGATCAGGGAGACCTGTGCCGAGATGTCCCTGCACGCGCAGGGCTCCCTGCATGTGAGGCGACCTCAGCGCAGGAACTTCCTGGTTGCGAACAGGGAGGGAGCCGACAGTGGAGTTTATAACATAGGAGACTAGGAGCCACATTCATATCCTTTCTTTTATTTGAGATTATATAAGTAATACTAATTGTCATTTGCTTGTTTAAGTTAGGTTTTGATTATGTTGTATAGATTGTTACATCTGTGTTGTCTTATTTTACTTTTGAGCCATGGATTTTAAAACTTATTTTACTTTTGAAAAGTTGGAATTTGGATATTGGTCCATTTGACATGTTGCTAATTTGAATATTTGACAACTTGAAGTTGAAATTCTGTTTTATTTTGAAGAAATTATGGCATTATATTTAGGTCAGTGCTATAAGTATATTTCATGATTTACCTGGTAGAATGCTGTGTTACATGTTCATGATTTACCTGTTTTCCAGCCCTCCGTGTCGAGTCCGTTTTAAGGGTTTGACAACATTGGTCACTGTTAAATTTTAGATATGGCGAACACCGAGCAAGAAAGTTCTTCGATGTCAACAGAAGTTGGATGGTATATACTTGGTGAGAATCAAGAAAATATTGGCCCTTATGCGCTCTTGGAGTTACAAGGTTAGCTGAAGTATTACTTTGTTCTGTGCTCTTGCTTATTCTTTTAGTTCCTATCGAAAGAATTCGAAAGTTGGTTGCAATTTGTTAAAGTTCATAAGCTGTACTCTGATTTCTTGCTGCGAAACTCTTAAAAAAGTTGTTCCTGTTAATGAAATCTTAAGGAACAAAAGTGGTATGTAGGAAACAGATGAATGATTAATGCTCTTCTTGAATCCATGGGTGCATTGATAAATATCTGACAATTGATGTGAGGTTATTTGCTTCAATTCAGAGCATTTGTCAAATGGGTACATCACAGAAAACACCCTTTTATGGGCTGAAGGGAGGACTGAGTGGTTGCCATTGTCATCTATTCGTGAGCTTTATGCTGTGATACTCCAAAGACCCAATAGGTCAACTGAAGGTAGGGTCTTCTACTTATTCTTGGTTAGACTTTTTAAAAGGCGATCTAATATAATTTTGCTAAATTTATAGATACAGCAAAGGATGAAGATGACTTTGTGAAGTGGCAGAAAGAGATTAGTGAGGCAGAGGCAGCGGCTGAAGCTCTGAAAAGTGGTAATGCAGCAAATGACTTTCGTCAAAGAGAAGGTGCAGAGAAAGGCACTGAAGCAGATGTTGACGATGGACCTTCAACTCCACCAGATGGCGAGGAAGAATTTACCGATGATGATGGATGCATATACAAATGGGATCGTGGTCTCAGGAAGTGGGTTCCTCAAGTAAGTAATGTAACTGACAGTTATCATAGGTCAATTCTTATTATTACTATGAGGCGATTTTTTAATGCACTTCTTATCTTACGAATAACTGGCCTAGGCTTATCTGCTTGCGCTTGGGTTCTGTTTGATTCTGTATAAAGCTGTGATCCTCATAGTTTTCACATACTACCTTTCTCCACATAATCGTTTAGACAACTTTTAGGTATTCGAAGTTTCGTTAAGCTGCCTTTTGTCTTTTTTATTTTACCCAAATAAGTTCCTTATTCTTTCTAGAGCTTACTATGGTGTTCTTCTGAATATTTAATATCTACTTGTAGAAATAGAATAGTTTATATTGCTGTAGCGTTTAATTGTCTATCGCCTGATGTTAGCTTCTTTCTTTTTTGTTAGGAGGGTTTATCAAGTGAAAAGAAGGGTTATGAAGTTGAAGATATGATCTTTGCATATGAGGAGGAGGTATATCCAACAATGGCTGCTCTGGAGCCGAATCTTACAGAAGAAAAAGAAAAGGAAAAAGAAAAAGAAAAAGAACAGGAAGAAGAAAAAGAACAGGAAAAAGAAATGCCCCCTGAAAATGTGGAGAACAAACCAGAAAAGAAAAGGAAGCTGGCTGAAAAGCCAACTGAAAAGAAGGTTTCTATTCTACTTTTTCTTCTAGTCAGACGTTTCTGTCAATAGAAACTTCACCTATTTTCTTCTGCTAAAAATGTTTATCTATTTTCTCCTATCTTTCATTTCCTTTTTCTTTTTCCCCCCAGGTCCCCTGCATGATATGTAGTTGTCTAATTTGGAAAATGTGATTAGTTAAGCATGTAACTGTTTCTATTTAGTTGTTACATTTCTTTGAACTTCAAGACAAAAATGCTACTGTTTGCTAGTATTATGTGAAATCTTGATTTTTTATTATTTTTGTGGAAGGCGTGTTAGCTCATGAAGGATCTGCTGACACTTGACATATGCCACTTAAACAGGAAGCTAATAAACCCCCAGATGGCTGGTTTGAGCTTAAGGTGAATACACATGTCTATGTGTCTGGTTTGCCAGATGATGTTACTGTAGAAGAAGTAAGTTGACAAATGCCCATTCTAATGTTTTGGAGTTCTCATTATTATGTACCGCTCCTTTTCCCTTTCAATATATATAGATAAATATATATATATAAATATATATATATATATATATATATATATATACCACTCATTTTGGAGGACATTCTTTCTGCTCTAATCATTTTATTTTCCATTATCACTGTCATCAAATGCATATCTTCTAGGTTAGAAATTTTTTTTTGAGGGGAAAAAGGATGATTAACCAGAATGTTAATCATCCAAAACCTTTATTGGATATCAAGTATCAGTTGAAAGATTACAGGTTCAAAGATTACAATAGTACTTCATAGAAAGCGCCACTCGTTGTGCATAAAAAAAGCGTGACTAAGAATTAATACCACCATCTTTTGCTCATGAATTATAAAGTCTCAACATTCATCTGCAGGTTGTCGAGGTGTTTTCGAAGTGTGGAGTCATAAAGGAGGTAAGAATATCGTTTGACTGGATTCTTGTCACTAAGGGCAAATATAATCGTACTCACATAATTCTGAGAGTGGCATTTGATACAATTGACTGGTGAAAAATTTGCAGCACTTGTTTATTTGAGAATTTGTCTTGGCAAGCTAAGAAAACTATCTTACTCTGTTAAGCATCAGTCTAAACCAGTTGGATTTGCTATGCCAATGCTTTTCAAGTTCCATTTTGCTAGAAGTGTATTTTCTGGAAGTTTCAAATTGACATAAAGTTTATTACTGTGAACATCCGAAGCTTCTTTCTATCATATCTGTACCTGTCTCTTAGTTTCTTAATCCAACATAAACAATCATAAATAAGCAGAATCCTTATATGAAACGGGCATTGATTTTCTCCAAACAAACAGACCCATCTGTTATGAAGGCTTGAACTAGTAAATTTAAAGAAGACAACAAGATGCGAAAATCTGAAATGAAGATTTAAAGAGTTTATTAGCCACTTCAGAAAACATGAAAGCATTAGCCATTTCACAAATATCCTTTTCTTTTTCTGTCTTGTCAAAATTATAAAAGCACGATTTCACATTCTCATTTAGTTTTGTCCTATTGTCCCGAAGAAAAGGCCATTAGAACTCGTTGCCAAGTCATGACTCCATTTGGGCTAGAACCAATTTTCATGCCCTGAAATTTATCATTTCTAGTGTAGAAGCCTTACATAAATTTCCTTGGTTGTGTTTGAAGCTTCATGTTTGAATGCTAGACATCACGCAAAATGGGTGATTTTCGGCAGTTATGTGCTTCCATGATATGCAAAAAGGATTATAGGATGGTTCAATGGATACATATGAGACTAGGAAAGCTATGCAAAAAGGGTTGTTTGTCAGATGATTAATACGCAGGATTTCTTATTTCAGCTTCATGGATTTATATATCTGTATGGAAGAATATATGATGGATTTAAGGATATTTTCATTTTAGCTTCATTTATTTCATCTTACAAGTTCTTTATTCCATCTACAAAAAAGCTTGTTTTCATATTTTTTTTCTGTATGGAAGAATACATGGTAGATTTAATCTCATACTCCTTTTATCTGTATGGAAGAATATATGGATTTAATCCCATAATCCTTCCAAAAAGGTCTCACTTCTTGACATTTGCCAAAAAAATTAATTGTCTATGGAGTATGTAACATGGTGACATTAATGATGTTGCACTGATATCATACTTCTTAACATTCGCCAAAAACATTGTACTTGTATAAATTATTTGAATTTGTCAATGCAGGACGCTGAAACCAAGAAACCTCGTGTAAAGATCTATACTGATAAAGAAACAGGTAGGATCAAGGGTGATGCTCTTGTGACTTACTTGAAGGTAAAATATCCTTCTAGTACTAAACAACTCAGTCTCTGTCATTATTGAGATGCAACTTCTAAATTTCAATCTATGTATTCAGGAGCCTTCTGTTGCATTAGCGATTCAAATATTGGATGGGGCACCTTTTCGTCCTGGTGGGAAGATACCAATGTCTGTCACTCCAGCAAAATTTGAACAAAAAGGTATTCACCTTCAGGTATTTCATTCTCGTCCATGGTGAAAATTTAGTTACATATCAGCATTAGCTAAATATTTTCTTCACAGGAGAGAAGTTCATAACAAAGCAGGCAGACAAGCATAAGAAAAAGAAACTAAAGAAGGTTGAGGACAAGATTCTTGGATGGGGTAAGACTTGATAGTACTATGGTGGACATGAGTTTCTTTTGGAAATGTATTGAATTAGGAACATCGTTCTTTCTTGTTATCTGTCCCTTTTATTTTGATTAAGATCAAACCTCAATGAGTCTTTTGATGGGAAAAGTGATTTCCTTTCTTGGCCTTTTCATACAATTTAGTAGCTTAGGTCAAACTGGACAATATATCGACTTCTGACAGAACTGCGGTAGCAACTTTTGCAATAGTTTTTTGTATCTTTGCTAGATTTATATCCAGTGTTTACTGAGGTAGTTTGACCATTCTGTTCATGTTTCTCGATAACGTATAAGCAATTACTGCCAGTGAAGCTTGTGTAATGACAGCAGAGATTTGTGTCAAGCACTAGTTAAATTTTGTCATACAAATGTACTAAGGGCTTGATAATAGTTTTTGGTGATGCTCGAGTTATGGAAATGACAAGTTTTGATTCACATAACATTCTATTCAAATCAAAAATTTATTTTTTAACTGAAAAATACAAATGCATTTAGAGACTTTTATCTCAATCCTTCTGAATGATTTGTTGTAAAATTAGAAAGAGATTGGAACAGTAAGAATAATCTGTTTCAGTTTTTCTTCTTCCATTCCTCATGAGGAACTAAGTTGACTTTAGTTCTTCAGAATTCTAAACAAGATTCTTGTACAGGTGGTCATGATGATTCAAAAATTGCTATTCCAGCAACAGTCATCCTGCGTCATATGTTCACACCTGCTGAGCTAAGGGTAAGTGACAGCCTAGGTCTTTCATACGATAAAGCATTACAGCAGTATAGATATAAACCAAGCATGATGCATGTGGCAATAGTAAGTTTTGTTTATATTGTCATCATGCGGAAGCTATTTATGTAGAATGGAGGAACACCTATGATGTAGCATTGCTACCTTTCTTGTGCTGGGACTGTTGTGACGACTTTTATTTCTGTTTTAATCTTGTAACTCCACCTTAACATTAATGAAACTTTGGATGACTACCATCTTGCTAGTCGTCCTTTCTCGTTTAAAAAAAATGAAGTTTTGTTTATACATCTTTTGTACTGTTTGTGATTATTTTCAGGCTGATGAGAGTCTTCTTCCAGAACTAGAATCAGATGTTAGAGATGAATGTACGAAGTTGGGCTTAGTCGATTCTGTTAAGGTATGCAGTATCACTGACTCACTGATGTTATTAGTGTAATTTGCTCTGTTAATCATCTTGAATCTTTATCAACCATAATACACTCTTCTGACTCATAGTTAATCATCAATGTTCATATTGGTTTTGCCTACTGAAGTTCATATGTTGTTGGATGACATATTGTTGGTTTCTATTTTGAGCTTATGATCAGTTTTCAAGTTCAATTTATTTGATAGCCACTTTCATCTCGAAAGTTTAAGCTGACATATCATTTTCAAAAGGAGGAGACATCTTCGCGAATGTATTTACTTCCATTTATTAATGATTCAAATCTGTCTTAGAGCATCTTATGGGTACTGGTGAAAACTTTGTACGTCACACCGATCCTATACCATCCTTTTCTCAAAAGAAAAAGTATGAAAAAAAAGAGAAAAAGACATTGTACCATCCTTCACAGATTTGCCTATCTTCTTGTACCAAGGTTTTCATGCATCTATCAACCAATTCTTAGCACTAAACATGAATGTGAAACATCTAAGAACCAGAAAACACACTTGCTGCTGGCCATTCTTGTTGACTATTTCTTCCTCTCTCCCTCTCTCAATAGTCTTCATTTCATAATATCATCCAGATGCTGAAGACGTCCAGACTTGGTTGAAGAGAATTGGAAATGGATGGTTTGGGATTAATGTGGCGGAATATTTCGAAGTAGAGACTAAATATCAATTGTCATAATCTCATCTATCAGTGGATTTCACTTCTTATAGTAGTTCCATTTGAATAAGATCATACAACGAGTTAACTATTCTTATACTCTGACTAGTGATTGCCTAACTCTCGAAGCCTTGGGATTAAAGTCCTAAAGGCTCAAGTGGTGTATCTGATTACATTTTATAATGATATACAAACTTATTATTGTCTGCACTTTTTTTTGAGTTATTTTCTGCAATTGTCAATTTCCAGGATGAAATATGTTATGCTTTCAAGATTTCTTTCCTCCAAAAAATAATCTGCATTTGTTATGGCTACATAATACCTACTAAGGTGTGTTTATGAACGGCAATTTGGAATTCGTTAACTGTGGGTTTCTATATTATTTTTCTAATAGAACCTGGATAGCTATGAAGGAATTGTGGCACCATTTGTTGGTATCAATAGCAAAAATCCATAATCACATCATTCCTGGAGAGTACACTGCCCAAATTTGGCTGGATAACACTGAACTCTTTATTTCTTTACTGAATTTTGCCAAAGGATTTAATAGAGCGGAATGGTAGAGAATTTAGTGAGAAAATGGTAGAGAATCGTTTGAGATGGTTTAGTCGTGTTCAAAGAAGACCATTAGATGCGCCAGTAAGAAGAGTAGATCAAATAATCTGGAGTCCGATTAAAAGGAGAGGGAGGCCAAGGCGGACACTTGGCGAACTAATAGCGCAAGATCTATTGGTGAATAATATACCGAAAGGTTTGGTCACTAATAGAGCGGAATGACGTCGTATGATCCATGTAGCCGACTCCACCTAGTGGGATAAGGCTTTGTTGTTGTTGTTGTAATATATTCTTAATAAAAACTCTATTAGTTCACCGATGTTCCACATTATTTATTATTGCACTGTTGTATGCGCTAAAAATTGTACATCCAGGTGTGCGAAAATCATCCACAAGGTGTGATTTTGGTCAAATTCAAGGACAGGAGAGATGCTGCAAAATGCATTCAGCTGATGAACGGGAGATGGTATGTGGACTCTGCTGTCGACATTTTTTAGAAGAAACAAAGATGACTATCAAATTTTGTTGACGCCTGACTGCTTTTGTATTAATCTTACTATTACTGATACCTCTATAGCTCTATACTTCGTGTTTCTCCCATACTTTCGGAAACTAGAAATAATCTGATTGTTGAAAAATCCTTGGTAACATAAACAGTTCAACGGATACTTCTCTATTTGCTCTAGGATATATCAATATCGTGTATCATGGTTGTTAAGACTCTCTTAGTGCGATCTAGATACAAGTTATTATCCCTGAAATGAGCAAACTCGTGTTATACAACTTATGGAATGAATGATGACTCACGAAGTAGATTCTGAAACTACAAATTTTACCCTGGACTGAAGTAGAAGTTTCATAGCAGTATGCAATGATCTACTTGTTTCAGATTCGGTGTTCAACCTATTTTCTTACAATCACATGTTTCACCATTGTCAGGTTCGGCGGAAGGCAGATACATGCAAGTGAAGACGACGGTTCAATCAACCATTCCCGTATTCGTGACCTCGACGCCGAGGTGTCAAGGCTTGAGAAGTTTGGCGAAGAACTTGATGCAGACTGATGATACAGGCGACCAACACTTCTGCTCCATGAAATTCACTGGAGAGCTTCGTCAATGTTGGCCTCGAGATCTCTCTCCATAGCTTGCGCTGCTGCTAAGGTCCATGATAGAGGCAGTAACCTTTTTCTGTGCCCTGGTACATGATAGAGGCAATAACCCTTTTCTGTGCCCTGGTGTAGTGCATGATGAGGTTGATAGAGAAGATTAAAAATCTTTGAGCAATTTTGCATCTTCTGAACGTCTGTAACGCAAATCATGAATTATCGATTCAACTTGTGCGAGTTTTTTCCTGACCCGTGTACCGAACTGTACTCTTCGTTTATTCATTCTAATTTCTAACTCGAATAATGTTGTGGTGCGCCGTTCCTTCATAGCTTACATGGTCGTTGGACGAAAATATATTTTTTTAATTAGTTGGAATAAAAGGCAAAACCAAAAAAAAAAACTCTGTTGGTGAGATATCTCTTTCCCTTTAGGTCTATTTATTAAAAAAATGTCCGGCACACGAAAGAAAAATACGGTAGCCCCCTTTCTAATTCTAATTTGTTTTTGGGTTATTTTAGTGATGTGGGCGATAATTTTTATTTTTAACGTATTTTTTGTATTATTCTTAGTGATGTGGAGGAGATAAAATATTTAATGGCTAATGTAAAGTACAGTGAATGCGAAGCAATAAAATCTAGAGGGTGGAAAAAGAAGATGCACGTTGGAGGATTGTATTGAGATAAGATATGCTATTGAAGGATAACTAGAAAGGAAAAACATTGCCAAATTGAAATTAATCTGAAAGAGTTTGTATTAATGTCAAGAAGAATGGATTTGGTGTAATTAATGTCAGGTTAATGGTAGAAAAGAAACATCTTATATGAATGCAAAATAAGTATTCTTTTGCTTAACATTAACAAATTATTTTATTAATATATCTTATTTAGTAATGCATACTTGGTTCATTCAATTCATAGCCTATCGAGGGGGTGCATCTTATTTCGTATAAAAAGGATTCTCCAATGGGACTTAAATGAGGGGTTACATTCGTTGCCTATTGTGGAGGTACAATGGTACATTCATAATTTAATGGAATTTTTTAATGAAGTGGAAACATATTCATTGATCATGTTGATAAAATTCGACAGGATTTTACGCTGACTGTCGGGATCTAACACAACCCTTCTCCTTTATCCGGACTTGAGACTGATTATAAAATATGAAGTGGAAACATAGAAATAATTTATTATTTAATTTTAATGAGCATGTCACATATTTTTCGTATCACTTTTTATTATTATCAATATATTTCTTTGTTAATAGTTTAAAAAATTATTGATAATATAAATACGATTCATCATTTTAAATTTTTATACACTTCTGCTCCTCACTATCCTTCAGTAAAGCATTACACCTGTAGTGATATTTCCAAAACTCCAAGTGCCAGAAAAAAGATTACGATCTTACCCTCAATTATATCAGTGATTAATAGACTTCTGAATATTATGATTAAACTCCTAAACAATAAAAACGATATCGGATTTAGATAATGCGAAATTAAATTGTGCATAAACTCGTAAATGCTCTTATTTTGGTTCTGAATCCATAAAGAGTGCTCAAAATTGAGCAGCATACATATATGTGACTAAAAGTACAAGAAGGAAACCGTTAAGGCTTATTACAGATGAAATGGCAAATTTCACATAACACAATAACACATCAGCGGTGCAAAGTCGATCACCACATCTGGGAAATTAAAAACGCTCGATGTCTTTTCCCTTGCCATTTTTGTTGATAATACTGCACAAGTCGGAAGTATACTTCAAGGAAAAACAAGGAATGTGTCTCATTACGACCATAGGGTTTCATAACTGCCACAGCATGATCTAAGATCGACTGTAACGCTCGAGAAGCCCGGACAAAGATTTAGGACTGCAAAAAACTTGCATATTTGGCTCCCAGGAAAAGCCTTTGGATGCATAAAAGGGCATTTTTGGTCACCTCGCCATTTTCGTGATTCATAAGCTTCATTACACGCTCCTTAGCCTTCAGATCTGAAACGACTAACCTCCCAGAAGGGTGATACTGAAGGAATTGGGACAAATCATAACACGCAACAGCAAGAACAGTTGGATCAGTCGCTGTGTCAAGAATTGTGATGAGGACGCGCAGAATCTGTAACAAAAAGTCATCAGAAAATACAAATGATGATTAAGGAAGCAAATAAAAACAAATGGGAGGGAAAAAAGAATCAGCCATTCATTTCACAGACAAGAATCAAAGAAATAATTCAACCAACCAAGATAATCCAAGGGACATCAAATACTCCACTTTGTGGAAAAGTTTTGGTCTGCCCTTTATAATTACTTCGAAGATTTGCTCAAATATAACGTAAACAATCTAGAATCTACGTAATTAAGTTTAATGTTTAGGTCGAAGTGACAAAAATGGAAAAAGCTTTTCTCTGGAGCATCTTACAATCAAGTGATGTCATGGGTAATTTTCCTGAAGTATGGCTACTGAAGCTATGGATAGAAAATTGCAACTGCTTGCAGCTTTTCCACAGCAAGATAAACAAATGAGTGTCCGGCACAGCATCAATAATTGTAGCCCCATATTCAGCATTTTTAAGAAGTAACTAAAGCAAATTGTTCAGAAGACCCCCAAGAAAAAAGGTCACAAGACGGTGAAATTTTTAAGTGCATCACCAGAAAATTTATGAAGCAAAGAATGCTTATAATTAGCAAAGAACTTTTTCTGTCTATGCACAAGAGGTTAAAATTCTCTACATGCAACATTCACGTCAAACTAGAAAGAACACCTAAAAGTAGTATTATACCTGGAAATCATTTTCTTCAAAGTTAGTAATATTCTCACGCCAAAAACCTGGATCCTTGTGCATGGCGGACCAATCAAGCTGACCCAAAAGGACCTCTTGCTTATATTTATCAAAGGAACTTAATCTTTTAATGTTATCTTTAAGGCCATCTTCAAGCTGATTCAATGCATCCAACAAATCCTATATGCATGAAAAGAATGATTAGGAATGCACATTTCAAAGACTTGCAATACCAAGTAAATCCATAATTTTAATTTCTATTTATTGAGAGGATTAAATTTTATTTTCTATTTTATAGAAAAGTATGAATGTCATTATTTATTAGCAGATCTTATATATATATATAGAGAGAGAGAGAGAGCATATATCTTATTGTAATACATATGTATAGAAGCTTTTCTCTCTCCTAGATCTGCTAATAAATTAAATATATTCAAACGAGAATTACAATAAGATATATGCTCGTTTGAATGAAGATCTTGCTATTTCTTTTAAAAGAATAAGATATTGCTAGTAATTAATTATCACAACCATAAAGTGGGCCAAATCTCACCTCATCACTCCAAGCTTGAGCCTTCAAGCTCTGAACAATTTGGGGCAAACCGAGATCAATCATTTGAGCACCAAATGCCCCCTTGGATAGTAAGTTGCGGAAGGTTAGTACCACAACCCGGACAACCTACATAAAGTATTGCAATAACTGACATCAGAATATTTTACATCTAGAAAACTATACATATGGCAACCATTCTGACCTTTTCTTTAGTGGAACCTTTGACAACATCGACCAGCCTGGGCATGATCCTTGTAGTAGCCAAGTAGCTGACTGCTGCATCGTAATAGGACAAAAGCCAAACACAGAGGCAAGTTTCATAGAGGAGCTGCAAAATGGAATTTCACATTATTAGCGAGACAATAACATTGTTAACATACAACTGCAAGTCTTATGGAAGAAGAAAAAGAGGTTTCAGTTCCATCAATAAAAACAAGGGTTCTCTTTAACCACCAAAGCAAAAGAAATGGAACTTCTTCAATTTAGCTAACCATGTACCTAAAAGAAGAAATGAAACATAGCACAAGACATGATTACCAAAAGACTTTTCTAGAACTTATGAAAAGACATCAAATTCATCACACAACTCCAATTCACTTCTACCTTTTATTCTGTTGATTAATCTTACGCGAAGTTGTTGAGACTCATGATAAAGAACTTACAACATTGCAACTAAATGACCGAACCATAGAACTACTTCAGCAGAAAATATGTAAAAAGAGCCATCTGTTTTAATGATTCACCTGAATGGATTGTTGTGTTGAAGCTGGGGTAATAAGTGGAATAAGCAATTTTATGCCATCTGCTTGAACAAATGAAACTCTCACAGAGGGTTCTCTCAACAGCGCGGTCAAGGAATTTATAGCAGTAGGCACCGAGCGATTTGGATGAGATGGACTTCTGAGCTGAAAAACATATAGAGTGCATCAGAAGAAATAAAATTACAAGTAAAGCAACAATATCATCGAAGTTTCATTCATTAATTTTCAAAAGGATGCAAAAAGCATTACAAAAAATTTTCAGAAAACTGCGTCGAAAAATAGGACACAAAAAATAAAGAGCAAATTTTGGCACTGACAGGATGACAATCAAAGGACAACTAAAGTGATTAATCTCTGTCAAATATAAATCACAAAAGAGGGCAACTCTTTCAATGAAAAGTAAACATATTCCAGACCAATAGCAAATAAATCCCACAATTAAATAGTAAACTATTAACATTAGCAAATTCCTAATGTATGGTTCCAAGTTCACATGAAAAAGAGGTCAGATATATAAATTAAGACATAACATCATTGATTACAAAGATTGAAGGAACTTTTTGGAGAAGAAGATTGTAGGACAGAAACGTGTGGATAGGCATCCTCAAATCACACAACAGCACAACTCAAATATACAACAACAACAACAACAAAGCCTTATCCCACTAGGTGGGGTCGGCTACATGGATACGACGCCATTCCGCTCTATTAGTAATATTCGTTGATCCATGTTCATAAGATTCGACAGGATTTTACGCTGGCTGTCGAGGCCTAACACAACCCTCCTTTATCCGGGCTTGGGACCGGCTATAAAATATAGGCGGAGTTAGCACAACTCAAATATACCAGCAAAAAATTAGTTTACTAACACTTGATTACCAAGACTCATCTCCTTAACCAAGTATAATAAGCCACATTAATTTGGTGGTTGTGTATACTTATACAAACCAGATAACAAGATTGTATTTTCAAGACCGTCTAAGATATGTTCTTTGCTCTTCACAAATTCAAATCTGTCGACCTGATTCCTCGTAAAATTTAGGCAGTTCGATTTGAATACAACAAGGGAAAATTTTCATTTTCTAAAAAAACAATTAATTTTGACTCTCCCAAGAGAGACAGTGTCAGTTTATTTTCTTCAGCACATGGATACCTTCCAAAAAGAACATTGATTTTTGTCTTACGCTAAGCAGGCGACCAGTTTCTTACTTGCATTTTTCTGTATACAAAAAGGAAATTTAGTTAATTTCTTTTCCATTTTCCTTACATCTTTAAGTCCCATTTGCCATGGTTGAGTTCTCTGAATAGATTGATGTGCAAACATGTTTCATGGGTTAAAGAACTCATAAAGATATAGATTTTCACAAGATGTGATGTTGAATGCTAAATTACTGTTGACATAGTAGCAAACATTAGAACAACAAAACGGTGGAGACAATAGAAGTTCACAAGTTCAGTTTGTGTATAAATTCATGTTATTTGGCTTCAAAGATATCTTAATTTTTTGTTGAAGCTTTAAAAATCTAATATCACAAATGGCATAAAGACAAGGAATCAACTAACCTGAGAGCAGAGCCAATCAACCAGACCTTTCAGAACATCATCAGTGCTCGTACCTTTGCCCTTCGCATGTGAAGATTCTCCATTTGAAATAACACCATCTTGAGATTTAGGACGAGCACTGCAATGAAGAAACAAAAGTAGTATATAGTAAGCTAAGCCTTAATCATCATCATTTGCACAAAAAAAAACAAAGAATTTAATGCACCTCACTATAAGAGATAATATTCTGCAGCTCTTTTCTTGTATGAACCAATTGCCCTTGAATAGCCACCTGAAAAGCCGACAAGAAACATGAAAACTCAATCATTCTTATCATATTAACCACCAAATCTAATCACATAAGACATGTGGGATTTTCTCTGTTATCATCGTAGAAATAGAAAACATAAGTCACTTGAGAGGATTACAAAAAATCTTGATAGTAGAGAACTTTTTCATGAGAATTACGTAGAAATCTAAATATACAGAGACAAGTCAACCTGAAGCAATCAAAGTTTAGACGAAAGAAAAAGATCATTCGGATGCAGAACTTAGGAAGGTATGTACCGTAAGAAGGGCTCATAGGTGTCATCACTTGATAAGGATTTATCATGAAAAAGTCTAGCCCGTTTTGGATTTGCTGAAAGATTAGACAATGCATCATCAACAACATTCAGACAAATAAAATTTAAATGAGAAAAAGTAAACGAGCTTCAATTCATTTGTGTTCCTGCTTAATATGATACCTGTAAGCATTTCATCAATGAGAGCAAGTACATATTCTACTGTTTCTTCCTTGGAAATATCACGTAGAATGTTCACAAAGACCCGAATATAAGCAATTCCATCCTGCGAGTTGACTTAAACTTCAGCAACCACATAACATCAATTATTTCTGCAACTCAGCAGTTTAAGTCTAATTTCTTCCTAGAAGCTTCTGGAGTTAGAATTCCATTAAAACATCAAATTTCAAGTGGTGATGGGAATCTGGGATAGCTTCAAGTAGGTGTCTTGATGGAAATTTTGGATGCGAATTTCCATCAATATTATGTTGCTAATAATCAAACATCTTTACTGTTAATAAATAATCATGCACAATCAATTTCTAGTGGAAGTTGATATATCACTGGAAATAACAAAGTTGGCCACACTTGCTCAGGATATTTGATTTTGTGTAAATGGCAAGTGCCATTTTCATCTTAATATGGATCGTAATATCATAATAATAGGCAGAAAAGAAATTAGATCAATTTTGATATTCTATACAAGATTCCATAAGTGTCAGTGACATAATTTTTCCAGAAATGCTTTATCAATTGATTTCCATTTGTACCTAAATTTGAACTTGCGTCGAAAATAAAATGTTCTTTATTCCTCCGTTTCGTCTCCGTTTGTACGTATGGAATACATACATATATGGATATGGAGAACAACCAAAGGACTAAAACATTAAGAACCAACTTGATCATGCAATATTTGAAAGATGATACTGACTTTTTTTACAAAGAACCATAACAACAGTTTTAGCATCTGTTCAACCAAATGTTATATCATAAAACATATTCATCAGTTGTTGACAAAGAAAAGCTATTCCAATCTAATTACTTCCTAAAGCTGTTCAATACCATTTATATGTGACGACTACTATGGGTCTTGCCGTCATGGTTGGTTTATGTACAGTATTTGACTTGCCAGAATGCATGGATACAAGAATCCTCAGTGCGAGAATCACATGCATTTGCACTATATTGTTAACAGGTACACTTCAATTATGCCAACATTGGAAGTCATTAGGACATAAAGTTTGTTGCTCACCTCCCCTCAAAAAAAAAAAAGTTTGTTGTCACCTTGTCAGAATTTATAGTTAAACTACACATAAACAATGGAAACAGTTATCCTCAGTGTGAGAATGACTTGTATTTGCATTATATTCTTAACTGACAAACTTCAATTATGCAACTTTGGAAATCATTGAGAGATAAAGTTTGTTGCTCACCTGGTCAGAATTTATAGTTAACCTAAGTATAAATAATGGAAACATTGTTCCTCAGCGCAAGAAACACATGAATTTGCACTATATTCTGAACTGGTAAACTTCAATTATGCCAGCTTTGGAAGTCATTAAGACATAAAGTTTGTTGTTCATTTGGCCAGAATTAATGGTTAAACTAAGCATAAAATAATGGAAACAGTGACCGTGGAATATTGATCTGGTATGCAACTTCCATCTTTTTCAAATTTTAATTTCCATGTTTATCACCTCAAATATGTGTTTGGTGGATTCATTACATCAAAATGATGAAAATAATTTGAAATTTCCTGAACAAAAGTATGCGGACGATACCATTTTCTTCATCGAGGGCTCAGAGCAAGAGGATCGACGGGTCGCGATACTTCTAGATATTTTCAGCGCAATGACTGGTCTCCAGATTAATCATGCCAAGTCCTCATTCATCCCCTTTGGCATGATTCCGGAGGTGGCTCATCGGTGTGCATCCCAGCTTCATACACCGATCAGCACCCTTCCGATCACCTACTTGGGACTCTCGTTTTCGGACCGCCGCATTGCCTCTAAAGGTTGGACGCCAGTTATTGAGCGTATAGGGCACAGACTTCACGGTTGGAGTGCACGTCTATTGTCGCGCGGGGGCCGACTCGACCCTTCCAACGTACTACATGTCGGTCCTGCCACTACCAGCTTAGGTTCTCCGACGTTTAGACTCACTCAGGAGCAGTTTTTCTGGCAAGGGCGTGGCCCCGATCATCGCGGCATCCACCTGGTTGACTGGACCAGTATTTGCCAATCTGCCTCTCACGGGGGCCTAGGGGTCCGCGATTTACGGTATGCCAATTGGGTTCTTCTAGCCCATTGGCTCAGGCGGATTATGGGCCAGAGGATAGTTTGTGGCGTTCGGTGTTCGATACCTGCTATGGCCAGGATCTATCATGGGAGTCGAGATTCATTCTACCCCGAGTGGCATCATCTTTCTGACAGGGTGTAGCGGCCGTGGTGCCGCGGGTCCGTGACCTTATGGTTCCTTCCCTTGGCTCGGGGAGGGATTTCTCCTTCTGACGGCACGCCTGGACAGCTAGTGGCCCTCTTGCTGAGACTTTCCCCCGACTTTGGGCCCTCTCGACTTTCCCCGAGGCGACGGTTGCGGACACCTGGTCCGAGATGGGGGAGTTAGGCTCCGGTGTTTGGTCTCCCCGTTTCAGAGCACATTTGTCGGATCAGCACTTCACCGACTTACTGGCCCTTCACCAGCGATTGGCCGAGATACTTCCGGACCAGTCGGTTATCGGAGTCCTTCTCGGTGCGCAGCCTCTATATTCTCTTTCTTCCCTCCTCTACACTACAAGAGGATTTCAGGACAGATTGCAAACTCATTTAGCGTATTCGGGTGCCGCTTAAAGTCAAGATCTTTGCTTGGCTTTTGCGGCGTGGACGGCGTCTTACCAGGACCTACAGGGCGCGTTGGGCTCCGCGCAACTATATTTTTTGTGTCTTTTGCAGCGAGTCAGCCAAGGACATCATTCACCTCTTTTTCGATTGCCCCACATCTCGGGGCATATGGCGACAGACTTCCATTATGACATTTTCTCTGTCAGATCCAGGGTCCATATGACAGACCTTCTGGAGCATGTTGCATCAGAGACAGAGTTGGCGAGCGCCATTGATGACCTTCTTGGCCGGTGCCTGGGCCATTTGGCTTCAGCGCAACCGGATTATTTTTTGTGATGAGCGATGTCAGCCTGAGCGTGTTGTACACCACATCTCATTTCTTATTAGAGAATGGGGTTTTGGCTAGCATTTCTGTTGTGACCTTGATCACCTTTTGCTGCTCTCTCCGAGAGCTCTCACCTGTACATCTTCTCATACTTTCATATATATACATTGCTGGATGACAACCACAACTTTAGTAGTCATCCTTTTTCTGCTAAAAAAAAGAAGGGTAATATGAAAAGACGCTGAAACTTGATATTACGTGATATTTGAAACATAAAATACAAGATACAAAACAAAGTGATCATATAAGGTTTGCAAGCAGGTTGACTAATGCTTACATCATCAAGCAAGGCAGCCTTTTGGCTTTCAGGTCTTTTGTCATATCGCCTAAGTAGCTGAAGACATGTTCCAGTAATAAGCTTTGCTGACATGTAAGTCTCCCATGGAATGTCCCTTTTAAGAACCTTGAAATATATAACACAAATTAAGAATAATGATAAAGCTTGGGATTTAGTCAACAAACCCCATTGAAAAACCAAACAATTTATGGGATCATATTTCATGAGAAATACAATAAAATAGTATTGATTGTGCCCTTACAGCCAACAGGTGGAAGTTATATCTATAATGATGATAGGCACTTCTAGGTCAGATCAAGAGGTGTGGCAATAGAATAAGTTGTCAGGTGCAGAATAAGGAATACTTACACCAATAACCAAAGGGATTAACGATTGTGCCACTCTTTTTAAGGTCAACATCATCGGACGTCCATCAATCATCATTAGTTCATGATAACCGTAGATTCATCAATTGAATACTTTTTCAATCCACCGTTCATCATAAATCCAACTGTGATTGGTGGACGCATGATGATGCTACTACTTAAAAGAGGTGGCGTAATCATTTCTTCCATAACCAAAACATAGAATAAGTCATGTAATATGCCTAACAGTTTCAAACATTTTTCTTTTCCATTTCCCCATTCCTACCATATAACTCTAACTTCATTCAGCACAAGGCACTTTGAGCAGTCAGTCATGTTGTGTAATCTTACAGGTCAACAATAATTTCTTCATTCATTTCGTGTATTTTTTTTCTAGAAAAATGAAAATCTTTCAGGCAAAAAAAATTCTCCATAAAATATGGATAAGTTCATTGGGTAATAATTTGATTAATGAACTCTGTTTATCAAATATCAATGAATACATGATTTAATCATTAGATTTCGTAAATCAAGTCCAATTGTCTAAAACCTTATTGATTCGGATAAAAAAAACCTGCACAAGCAGCAATGGCACACAACTCTATCCCATTGATCAAATTCACATCTTTTTTTTCGCACAAAAAAATCACACACGAAAAAAAAAACGACCAATCAGCAAAAATCCGAGATCCACTCCAATAGTAGCAACAATATCACACTGAGATAAGCGCAAGAAGAAAAAAACCCAAATAAGAGATGAAACAACTCTCAATCTAGAAAACAAAAAGGAAATAAAAAAGATCCATAGAGTCCAATAAACGAACCTGCTCGGTGGTGAGCTCGGCACGGTCTATCGACATCGAAACCGCCCAAATCTTGATCGCCGCAGATCTATATCCAAACCCAATTCACCGAAAAGATTCGATAAATAACACTAATCGGCAAGGGGAAACGAAGAAAATGCTCTAAAATTGTCGAAGAGTTCAACCGAATGCTCCATCTGAATCGAGATTTTACCTTCCGGGAGGAAAGATCGGATCTTTCGTTACCACCCTTTTCCTGTATCGACTGGTCGAATAGAGTAGAAATAAGACGAAACGAAAGAAATTGATTTCACGGATAAAATATGGAAAGAGAAGACGTGATGTGGTACAAACGCGAACCGGAAAGATCCGGTCGGACCGGAGTAAAAAGGCCAAAATCCTTGCGGCGGTCCGCCAGGTTTTTTTTTCCCCTAAACGAAGGGGCGCGTACAGGAACTTGCAATTAGTGCAATTACTGCACCATTAGATCGTTTGCGAGGTCGGTCGCAAGACGAACGTATCACTCGGCACAGGCAGATTGCGATCTCGATCACTGATAGAGGAACGAAATCATGGGAACATCGAAGGATTCATCTCTAGATGGTGAATGAGATCTGTAGGATCGTTGGTCGAGTAAAACACCCGTCGGAGAGAAAAAAGAAAGAGATGAAAATGACCTTTAACGATCGCTCCGTCCAACTTCTCTGGTTTCCTCTCCCTCTCGGACGGCGAGGAAGGCCTCAGGATTCGTGAGCTTAGCGCCGTCGACTACGCAGGGATAGATCGGCGGCGGAGGCTGTTTGGACCATCGGCTGCGAAGATGAGGAATAAGGCAGAGGAGGGTGAAGAAGCAGCGGACACGTGTATATATAATTTATATAATTATTTATCACTTTAAATAATTTTTAAATTTATTAGAATGCGAGATTTTAAGAAGTGAGATACAAAAAAAATAAAATAAAAGTAGAAATAAGAATTTAAAAGTTGACCCTTCCGTTCCTTCGGTCGGGTTCGGTTCGAAATTTGAACCAAGCGATTCGACCGGTTGCTGATGAGATCAGTAATTAACCAACCGGCAAGTAGAGCCATTACGGACGGGACACGTGTACTGCGCCACGGAGGTCTGAGCAAGTGGCGTCGAATAAAATTTGATTGTTTTTCTTGTTCTAAGAGTGATTGATTGTGATGGCAACATTTCTTTTTTTTTCCTTTTACGGTGAAAGGTCACAAGTGGAGATGGACAAACCGACCGTGTCGGACCATGCTCGGGCTGGTCAACTCGTGTTTGACCATATCGCGGGTCGTGTTGTACTAACACGGACGGGTCATGTCGTGCCACACGGTTTATTTTGGATCCCGGCACGGTCTGAACCCGGCCTGACCGGGCCGGCTGGGCCGGATCGGACGGCCCTTTTTTTATCTTTCATGAACTTTTATAACTTTTAATTTACTTATAGATTATTATATAATATAATTAGTATTATTAATTATTCTATAATATATGACTTAGTGACTAGTGAGTCTAGTGAGTAGTGACTACTTTAATTATTATATAAACAATTAGTTCTAAATCTCGTGCGATGCACGGATCACGAATATTACAAAAATTATATACTTTATAATTATAATATATAATTATTATCAAAAGATTATCAATATTATAAAAATGTAACACATAATTATAATATTATACTTTTTAATAATTATCAAAATTAATTTATTATTATTTAAATGTGACAAATAGTTAAATATGAAATTCTATCAAGCGCGACCTTCATAAAATTCTACCAAGCCAGCCATGCCTAACACGAACTCGGTTCGGGTATAATAGTTGGGTTAGGCTCGGTCTAGACCGTGCCGGAGTGCCCAATAAGATGCTAAGGGCTCACACCGGGCCAAGAAATCGAATCTAAGCTGGTGAACACATTATTTATTATTAATTTATTTTTATTACATATCGAAATATTTAATAATATGTTATAACTATATTATATTTTAAAAATAGTTTATTATATATCTAGTTATCATAATACCATATATTATTTTTAATATCATATATTATAATACTTTAATTATTTTATTATTAATATAAATTAACTTTGGACAAAATAAATGAGTCATCCGACATGACATGAGCCAACTCGGTTAACTCGATCGAATCATGCACCAATCATGTCGGATTGACATAATGTCATTTCAACATGACACGATTTATTTTTAAAATGGGTCGTGTCGCAATTAATCAAACATGATTTAACCGGCCCAGTACGTTATAACACGATCCGTTGTTCATCTCTACATGTTAGCTTATTTTAAAAAATTCAAAATTCAATTTGAATATACCAAAACTCCAACATTTAATTAAATTATTTTTCTTCTTAGTAATTATTTTTTTCAATAAATAGACTTATTTTATAATTTATAATATTTTAATTACTTTTATAAGGAAATATTATTTTTATTTGACTCAAATTTAATTCTTTGTTTTAAATTATTTTTCAATTTTGAAAATAAAATAATATCTTCTAAAAAATGTAATAGTATAATCTTTTATTATTCTTGTACATTGCCTTTTAGAAAGAAAAGAATTTTTATTTAATCAACAAATTTAATATTTTATTTATTGTAACCATAATAAAATGGAATTATTTATTTATTATTACTGAAATAATAAAATGTTCTTAAAATGAAAAATATTATTTATTTTATTATACTTGTCCACTATCTTTTAGAAATTAAAATTCTATCTTTTAGAAATTAAAATTTTACTATTAACTGTACTCAAATTAAATTATTTTCACTTAAAAACAACAAATTATGTTTCAGAAAGAAAATTTATTAGTTGTATATCTTGCAAAGGAAATTTATTTTTTAATCATAGTAAAAAACTTTCTTTATAATTAAATTCTTCTCATAAATTTAGTATCCATTTATTTTTTTTAGTTCATATAACAAACCATTATAAGATAATTTTTAGTTTTCTAAAATTATATACTTGTCCATTGTCTTTGAAAAAGAAAATATAAGAATAGATTAATCTTAATTGAACTCAAAATTTTAATTCTTTATTTAAAATTATTTGGACTAAATTATTATAAAAAAGTAATAATTATTTTTACTCAAATATAAATCTTAATTTCACTCAAATTGAATTATCTCTTTGAAATGATTTTTTTATTCTGAAATAACAAATTATATTTTAGATAGAAATTATTGTTTACTTGCACATTATTTCTTAAAAAGAAAAATTATTTATTTTCTGCATATTCTAATTGATAAAAAAAAGAAAGATTAATTTCAAGCTGACTCAAATTTGATTATTTATTTTGAATTATTTTTAATTCCGAAAATTTTAATTATTATAAGATATTTGACTTTGTTTCTAATCAAAATGTGTTTATAAATGTAATATTCTTTTATTTTTGTTACCTTATATAATTAACTATTTTAAGATAAGTTGTTATTTTGTGAAAATAAATTAGATTTGTATATTATTATAAGTTTTTATAAGATAATGGCATGTGCCATCTTAGATTAGTAGTTATTTTTATTGTAGTCATACTCAAATTGATAAAATGAAATATTAATCTTTATTTGACTCAAATTGAATTGCTTATTTTAATTTTTTTAAATCCATAAAATAACTGCTTATATTTTTGAAATAAAATATTATTTATTTTAATCATACTCAAATATTAATTTTAATTTGACTCAAATTGAATTATTTCTTTGAAATGATTTTTTATTCTGAAAATAACAAATTATGTTTTAAATAGAAAGAATTGTTTACTTGCACATTATTTCTTAGAGAAAAATATTATTTATTTTCAACATACTCTAATTGATAAAAAAGAAAGATTAATTTCAATTTGACTCAAATTGGATTATTTATTTTGAATTATTTTTTAATTTCGAAAATTTTAATTATTATAAGATAATTGACTTTGTTTCTAATCAAAATATGTTTATAAATGTAATATTCTTTTATTTTTGTTACCATATATAATTAACTATTTTAAGATAATTTTTTATCTTGTGAAAATAAATTAGATTTGTATATTATTATAAGTTTTTATAAGATAATGACATGTGACATCTTAGATTAGTAGTTATTTTTATTGTAGTCATATTCAAATTGATAAAATGAAATATTAATCTTTATTTGACTCAAATTGAATTACTTATTTTAAATTATTTTTAATCCATAAAATAACTGCTTATATTGTAGAAATAAAATATTATTTATTTTAATCATAGTCAAATATTAATCTTAATTTGAATCAAATTGAATTATCTCTTTGAAATATTTTTTCACTCTGAAAATAACAAATTATGTTTTAGACAAAAAGGATTGTTTACTTGCACATTATTTCTTAGAGAAAAATGTTATTTATTTTCAACATACTCTAATTGATAAAAAAGAAAGATTAATTTCAATTTGACTCAAATTGGATTATTTATTTTGAATTATTTTTTAATTCTGGAAAATTTAATTATTATAAGATAATTGACTTTGTTTCTAATCAAAATATGTTTATAAATGTAATCTTCTTTTATTTTTGTTACCTTATATAACTAACTATTATAAGATAAGTTTTTATTTTGTGAAAATAAATTACATTTGTATATTATTATAAGTTTTATAAGATAATGACATGTGTCATCTTAGATTACATATCTTGATTTGTTTCCATGTTATTTGAATTATAGATATTTATCTATAATTTGAAACAAAGTAATATTATTATCTTAAATATTAATACTTTATATAGATGACACATGCCATTTTATCATGAAGCCACTTGTCATGCTCTCATACCCCCATGTTTTTACCTCTACTTTTATATATATATATATATATAGAGAGAGAGAGAGAGAGAGAGATTATATAGTTAAATTTTCAAATACATTAAGTCATTAATTTATAATTATTAAGTAAATAAATTTTTAAAATGAACAATTGAATCCTAAGTAATAACTAATAGGTTATAACTTATAACTTATAACCTTATACATAAAATTAATTAGTAAGTATTTAATAAATATATATTAGTAATACTAGTATACTTCATACTTGTGATCTAGTATAGATAGTTAAGTACTAATTTACTAATTACTATATACTAAGTTATAACTAGGTTATATTAA
This sequence comes from Pontederia crassipes, assembly GCA_030549335.1. Lineage (NCBI taxonomy): Eukaryota > Viridiplantae > Streptophyta > Magnoliopsida > Commelinales > Pontederiaceae > Pontederia > Pontederia crassipes. Next base: position 8,972,284 of record CM060189.1, read on the forward strand.
GTAAATTAGTATTTAACTATCTTATAACCAAGATACTATATAGTATAATAGTATATACTATGTTACTATGTTATAACTAAATCAAATTATACTAAGCAAACTAGTACTTGAATGAAATTATAATATGACTTTAGTTTAATGACTACCGACTACTTTAATTATTATTATATAATAATTATATAGTTATAATTTTCAAACTCTCATTGAGTAATCATGGTATCCTATTCACAACAAACGCTATTTAGATTAATTTCAAGAGAAAAGATAGTATCACTCGAAATGAATCTAAGAACGACTATTGTGAAAATAATACCTTAATTATTTAATGAGAGAAGATGAGATTGAGAGAAAGGGAGGGATGTAGTCATGTAGCCATTTGGAAAAGGAGAGGAGAGGAGATTGAGAGTGAGAGTATGAGAGAGATGAGGGGAAAAATAGAGTAATGAAGAAAAAGGAGGAGTTCGACCGTATTTTATAAGTGACGGAGGGGTCCGCGTTGATTTAAACACGGTTCCTATTGTACTCATAATACGCTCGTGAACTCGGCTCGTGATCATGTTGTCAAATCGAAATAACATGGACCGTGTGATTTCAGCGCGGACCGTGTTATGTATCATGCGCGGTCCATGTCCGTGCCAAAATGGGTCGTGTCGTGCCAGATCCGTGTTCACCGTGCTCGGGCCGTATCGTATTAACAGTGCGGTAGGATGACCCGACACGGAATGGCACGACACGGTCCATGTTTCCGTGCGCGGGCCATGTTCGTGCCGAGCCGGACGGGCACGGCTTTTGGGCGGGCCGGCGGCGTGCCGGGCCATGCGGCCCGCCCGAAATTCCATCTCTAATCACAACAATTATTTTATGAAAAAAGTTGATAATTGTAGCCTGAGGACGGTGTGATATATCCATGTATTTATATATATTGCATAATACTGGAAGCTTATTATTTACCGATATATATATCCCATCACATGATATCTTTTTTTCTAATCAAGCACCATAATTATTTTTTTTTTTCATCAACTTATAATTTATGTTGTTAGCATTGAGCGAGATAAAAATTTAAACAACAGAGAGGAAAACAAAAGATTTTTACATCTTAAAATTTCGACCTTGGTGTCAACCATGTTAGGACTGAACACAAGGCCGAGCTAGATTTACATTTAAATAGGATAAGTCTATTACAAAATAAAAATATCTAGATCTAATATATAGCCTATAACAAGTCAAGAACTTATGTTTAATTTGACTTGTTCGATTAATTTTCATGTCTGACATGTTAAGTCAAATATATTTTTTATGATATACTATATTAAATATAATACATTTTATTTATTAAAAATAATAAATATGAACTAAATAAACAAGACGTCACTAATTTATTTTTTTGATTATATAATAAAAATAGTAATATAGAATTCAAAATTAAAGATTTAAAAAATGAAAAAATATTTTATTCAAAAGGCGTCTTCGATAGATTAGTCCAAATTCATTTTTTCTTTATCAAAAAAATATTTGTATTATTTTAAAATTATATATAATATAACATATTAATAAATATTGACTTAATAAATTATAAAGTTAGGTCAATTATTAAAAAAACTAAACCTCTTTAAAAACATAGTTTTTTTTATTATTTTTCAGTCTAGCCTATTTTAGGCTTAGGAATGGCTTTGCTTATTTTCAGCCTTGGTTCACGGTGCCTAATGATCTGCACCGAGTTGATAACAAGCAAGGGCATGTGATCATCCAATTCTCATCATATGGAGGAGTTCATGCGTTTCATTAGTTCCCAACAAAAATGGCATGCAGAGCCCCGTCCGAGAAAGGCATTGCGACCAGAAAGATCAATAGACATACAAGTTTCAGAATACATAAATTTAGGGAATCTAAATATATGCGGGGTATGCTGGAAGTGCCAACATGGAAAAACAGAAGATCCCCGGACCTGACGATGAATTAATGCTGACTTATAACTATTTATTGAATAGAACAATACATTCATCTAATTTTACAAAGATCTTGAAAGTGATAACCTCATTACCCAATTTGCGAGGTAACAGCCAACCCAACTGGGGACGATGGCCAAGCTGAAAGAGGTCTAGGAAATACAGCAAAGATGATCAACTCTTTGCAGTTCCAAAGAATTTTGAAAGTCGCACTGGGCCCCCGTTGTCCTCACTATCACTGTTAGAGTGCCTAGTCCTCGACCTATGACTCTTGTGCTTCTTTGATCTGCTGGACCTTGATCTTGACCTGGACCTCCTGGATTCCCTCTCATCATCATTGCTTGAAGATTCAGAGGAACTAGAAGAACTTGAGGAACTAGACTCGGAAGATCTTTTATGCTACCAAAACAACAGAAAGAAAGCATAGTTTAGAAGTGTTATTCAAGGATGATAAATGAAATTGCAAAAGTGAATCACAACAACAACAGATTGAAAAGGAATGGCAACAATTAATACGTCTCAAACAGTGAAGATGCTCATGCACATGAGGAAGGTAACAATTCGTGTGAAACACAAGATCAGATATTGACATTTGACAGTGTGAACCTCTCGAGCCAATAAGTGCAAGAGAACCAAAAAAAATCAAACACCAAGGAAATCCATTACAATTTCACAAAATTTATCCCCAAGAATAAGAATAACTTATGAGGTATTTTATTCTTTTTTTAACAAGAATAACTGAATAAGTTCAAATTCACTCCACATGCATCCCTGATACTTATTTTTGCTTTCTGAATAGTTTTGCATAACCAAATGTGAAATGAATCTTTCAAAAACAAAAAGTGAAATGAGTCAGAAATTTTAAGAATTTTCAACAATCAACTTAGAAACTCATGCAATTACTAAATTAGTATTGCCGATAAATGCAAACAAAGAATATGTCTAAAACATATAAAAAAAAGACAGAATAAAGCTACCTTTTTCTTTCTGCTCCTTTCTCTTTTTGATTCTTTGTCTTTTCTTTCTGCATTGACAACAGATGGCCGTTTAAATGAGAAAGGAATGAGTTAATCAAAATTCTCAAAAGAATATTACAATCAGGAGTGGATACAAATGACCATGAAATGAGTTAATCAAAATTCTTAAAAGAAAAGTACAATCTGGATGTGAATGAGTAAGGTTCACCAGTTTTCCATCTACCTTTTTTGCGATGTGACTTTTTTCCTGAGCGATTTCTACCAAGTCCAAGCTTCTGAGCCCTTTCAGCATCTAACTGAGCTCTATATTCTCTCATCATTCTATCTTTGTCAGCATCCAGCTCATTCTTTTTCAGTTCATCTTCCTAAAAGTCACAAAATTATGCACATTATAACTCATAATAATAATGAAATTTGGACAGATTATTGCACAGGAGTACATGAGATTTTAGATAAAGGCATTAGTCATAACTGGCATGGTAGTCCACAAAAACTTCTCTTTGGGGCTGTTTGGCATCTTTAAAATTGTCCCAGGAACAAATAAATTTATCCCCACTTTGTTCCTACAGTAAGAATAAAACAGGAGCCGATTTGTTCTTGCCAGAGGAGAGAACACATCTGTCCCTGCTTTTTTCTGTTCTCCAGAACATTGACGTCGGGTCCAACAGCATGTAAAAATAGCTGTTTGGTAGAAAAAGCGAGAACAAGCCTCTGTTCCCGGGTCTGTTCTTCTACCAAACAGCCCCTTTATTTTTTGGGGGGAAGGAATCAGGTAATTGCCAAGATGGGCAAGCATCTCTTTTATTCTCGCATAATTTAAGTATTTATAATGCTCTAAAAAATTGAAGTATTTATAAAAAAAATCATAAGGCCACAATCCTTTAAGCACTTATAGACCCATTCATACAATATTATCATTTGTCCGCATAACACTTGTCCCTCACACACTCCTCCCCTCTCCCACCAAAATGCAAAGCATTCATTATACCAGGGCCAAATGAACACATCCTTCCACCTATACATATGCACTGAAGTTTCCATTGAACTTGTCGATCTGTTAGAGTGCCAAAAACACACTTCTAAATTCACATCCACAATGATCGACAAGATAGCTCCACAAGTCACCCTTGTGATGAATAAATAAATACTTTTCTTCCGAAATGTGTTTTTTGGTACTCTATAGGATGATTGCCAAGATGGCTCCATGATTCAAGCATTAAAAAGTCCCATAAGACTCCCAACATCTTCAACATTTCTGCCTAGACGTATTTAACAAGGGCTCCTGTTGAACATGTCAATCTCCTAGAGTGCCAGAAACACACTCCTGAAGGAAAATGGTATTCTTCAATAAATTATGCAAACTATGAACGGATTTTGTTTCCTTGCTTAGGGGTCGACCCATTGAACCCAATGACCTGATCGAGTTGGGTCGGACCACAACCCAATGGGTGGTTGGGTCGGGTACAGGTTGGGAAATCCCAACCCGAGTCAACTGAACCTAACCCAAAGACCCGAACTTTTAATTTATTTCTTAAAATTTTTAAACATTTTTACTTAACATTAAACCTAAATTTGATTTAATCTTTTAATAATATTAAAATAAAATATTTTGAAGTATGAAAATATAAGATATGTATTTGAAAAACTTATTTTATACTTTAAAATAATTTATTACATAATATAGAAAAACAAGAAAAAAAATTAAAAAAAGTGGTGGTCGGGCAGCCTTAAGCACCCAACCCGACAGGATTGGCCTTGCATAATACATTCAACATGACCCGACCCGTGAACACCCCAATTGGCGTTGATACTTTGAAATTGACATTCTGCTTAAGGATCAGTGCTGATGGTGTCTTCAGCAATACTAGTGCCTCCATTATCTTCTTGCATATGTATAAGCTTGATATTGTCCTATGAGCCCTCTCAGGAAACAAATTGTCCAATGAATACAGCCACCATGGAGCAAAATATTTTTACACACAGCAGGATGAGAAACTACCAACTTTGTATAGCCATGATACAGAATCTGGGTAATCAGCCAGAAAAACGATTGAAATGTTTTCAAAAGAAAATGTTATCATGTGGAAGCAAAAAGAATTGAAGTTTTTTTGCTCCTTGTGCAGGATTGTAAATTCCAATTTTACCAATCAGTTCATATATGTATTCCAGGACCATATAGTCTTCTTTGTAAGGGAAGACCATACAGATTTCTTACATGAAATGTGGCAAAGCAAAAGCAAGTCACCCTCTTTTCTTTAAAGAAAAAAGCAAGCCACCCTTGAGATGAATAAATAATATTCTCAAATTCAGTAGTTATTCAATTGAAATGCACTACCTTCTGTTTTTTCTTGAATTCCTCCCATGTTATGGTATGAGATGTTTTCAAACTGGCCAAACGAGCAGCATGCCACTCTGGTGAATGAAAAGAACCGTCAACCTGTGACGGCCCTTGTTAGTAAAGTTCAATTATTTCAAATTTAAAAGTAAAAAGAATGAACTGCCTACAAGTAAGAGTTTAAGGGTCCATGAAAACATACAAAATGCATGTGAAAACAACAACAACAACAACAACAACAAAGCCTTATCCCACTAGGTGGGGTCGGCTACATGGATCATACGACGTCATTCTGCTCTTATATTCGTTGATCCATGTTCATAAGATTCGACAAGGTTTTACGCTGGCTGTCGGGGCCTAACACAACCCTCCTCCTTTATCCGGGCTTGGGACCGGCTATAAAACATAGGCGCAGTTGCATGTGAAAACAAAAGACATGAAAATAATACCCATTGTCCAGCACATGATTTTATAATTGACAAATATAATGTGAAACAACGTTTGTGGATAGAAGTTAAATGGTACTCATCGAAAATAAATATTGACACATTTTCTAATGTTATGGAATTGTTTGTGAAGTCTGACTGCTGATAGTAGGTTTATGACCTCTTCAGGTCTACGGATGCATTAATTTTGTTCAGGAACATTTTATAATGACATAGAACTGTTGGTGAAGTCTTAATTCCAGTAGTAGGCTTCTTCAGGTAAATGCATTAATCTGTCCATAATCAAATGCCTCAAACATCAGAATACCTTTGCATTCAAATTTAAGCAGATGGCTTGATATGCTAAAGAGATGTGAAAAGCATTCAAGAATAACAAATTGCGAAAACCACCAGTAAAATTATTTGACCATTATAAAGCGGGAACAAAAGTTGGAATTTAGTACAATACAGAAAAAAAAAACATAAGAAACTTTACATCTGAAGGACTATCTAAACCTAATCATGTTAATAGAAATCAGGAAAATATGTTATACTAACTTTAGAATAAAATAGCAGGAGGAAGCTATGATGATTCATTAAGAAAGTTTTTATACAAACCACAGAGGGGATGGGATAAATTCCAAGAAAAAAAAAAGATAAAATTTGGGATTTCTCTGATTTGATTCAATGTAGACACAAAACCATAACTTTCCATTTACAAAGACATGCATAAACCTAATATGAATTTAGTGTTGGGAAATTTTGATTTAATAGGCCGTTTGAACACCACAAATGGGCAGAGGCTCTATAACAAGCATCCAACATGCAGAGAAGAAAACAAACACAGATTATGGCATAAAATTATGCTAACAAAACAATAATTTTGATTACCAACGAGTGGCATGAAATAGAGCCTACATAAGCCAATCCAATGAAGAGACAGCACACCAAATGCTAATTTTTTTCTTGAGATTAACAAATACTAAATTTCCTGCAGAAAAAAGCTTGCCAAAGGTTATCATCAAAATCAAATCTAGCAAAAAGTCAAATTTCAAGTTCAAAATACTAAAAGGCCCCAGGATACAAGAAAAAACAAATTGGAAACAGAAAAGATAAAGTTTTATTGACAACCACATGTGGAATGAAACTATATTAATTATGATCTCCTAGAAATCCAATAATTAACGTAAACAACAAGAAACTTACATTTCATACAATCAGAACAAGTTTTCAAGTTCCCAGCTACAAAAACAACTTATCATATGAACTGAAATTGCCAAAAAGTGATTTCAGAATGCAAAGTGGACCAGAAGATTATATAAAAGGATTAAGGAAATTTGTCAAAAAAAAATCAAATGTAAATAATGCATTCTGAGGAACGAGTTTAACAAGACTACACATCCCAAGTTTTGTGTTTACCAAAGTGGCATGAAATGAATCTTAGGTAAGCCAATCCAATGTAAAAACAAACACGCCATGATCCAACTTTCACGGTGCAAACGAAAACCTAATTACACATTATAGAAACTAGCGTGACCTAAAAAAAGAAAAGGAAATACTGAGACAAATCCTACAGCACAAGTGTAAACGACCAATTCACACGAGAGAAATAACAAATGTAACTTTTTCTTCCTTCAGACCGGTTATGGTATGAAAGGGGACGAACCATTCCGTCTTCCTCCGCTTCCGGCACGGCAGAGGACGACCCCACCCTCGCCCTCTGCATCGCCTTGTAAGCCTGGTTCTTGCCCATCTGGGAAGACGACTGAAACCCCCCAAATGGAAAAAGGCACGAGAAATCGCCGAGTAGCCGCCGGACTGGACTTCCCCTCCGTTTTCGATCGATTTCGAACGAAGACTTCGATCGGGAACCGGGAGAGGGATCTACGAGGTGCCGGGAATCGAAATACCAGTGAAAGGCGGACCTTTGGGGGATTCGGATGGGAGCTCGAGAGGATTCATTTGATAAGCCGTGAAAGGAAAAAAGAAAAAAAAAGGGTTTTGGAGGAGAGCAGAAAACAATGGAGCAATGGCCGATGGAGCAGGAGGGCGACGTCCGCACGGTGGTGCGGGCGTCCTCATATACCGGTATTTTATGTGTATATATTACAGTTCATAAAAAAAAAATGTTGCCTAGTGAATTTTTTTCCAAAAAATTCTTTAATATTCTAGTTCTAGGTATATAAAGAAAAAGGAAACAAGTTAACTTTTCACCAAACACAAGGAAAAGTTTGCAAGAAGAAGTTGAATCTCATTTTAAAATTATACTTCAAAAAAAGCATGTTAAAGGCAAAAGAATTAAAAACATCACCAGACACATTCAAGCAACAGAAAACTAAGTTGATACTTTTAAGAAAATACGTGGAAAAGCACCTCCCAAACTTGTATTTTATCTTGTATATTGCTTAATGCTCAAATAAAAATCTTTAAGATAAATGAGAGGTATTTTAATCCTTATTTTACCATATAATAAGTAATGCTAAGCCGTAAGATTTTTTTTTTGATATTATAAATGTTTGTTTCGCCAAAAACAATTTTCTAAAAAAAAGTAAACTAGGAAAAAGAAATGTAGTATAAAGTGATTTATTGTATATATTAATTGAAGCTACAAGAAAATTTGTAGAAATTGGTAAATAGAATCATTTGGAAAAAGGTAATTCATTTTTCAGCTCGATTTTTCAATCTGAAAAATATTTTCCTGTCTACAAACGTTTTCATCCCTAACCAAGTAAAGAAATTGTTTTTCAGAGAAGACTTTTATCAAAGCAAATGGCTAAATATTATCTCAGAAACGCAAATAGCCCTCGGCACCAAAGAGCATAAAACACAAGAAGATTACTGCAAAGTGGTAGCTGATTCTTTTCTAACAGAACATTTTTGCTACACAAGACAAGAATCAGCTAAACCAAATTTCATCCTACTGCAATCGTATCAGTCATGGACAGCACAAAAAACATGTCACGCCTTTTTGTACAGAAGAATATCTATGAATACACAGTGGAGATAGCTGCCAAGTCCAAAATACTCTGAACTTCCCTACTCTGCATCAGGCAGCAGCCACAAGAGCCTTTCTAAGCATTGGACACACTCTAAAATGATGATAAACTCTCTTGGTCGGAACTTCTTGCTATATGAAACATGGGGAATGCAGATAAAGATGTTTGAGTCGCTGGAAGTTGGAACTGGCGCGCGCTACTGATGGTGTGATCGATATTCTTCTCAACATCCTTGCAGACCTGATCAAGAATGACAAGGAAATTGCTAATGACTTTGAATATTCTAAATGGATGAGCCTCTTCTTTGGCGGAATCTCCGTGGAAGTACTCTGTAATTTCCTTCACCATTGAAAGTGTCATGTTCTCTTTATCTTGGATCTCTAAAATTTCATGTTCAGCCTTGGCCATAAACCTTAGCATGGCATCATGGAATTGTCGTCCATGTTCATTAAGAATAGCATCATTCAGTCTCACCACTTCTTGGATTTTCCCAATGCCTCCCGAAAGTTTTAGAACACAGGTACTAAGCACATCAAAATCCATAGCAGCAGCCTTCTTCACATTGCTGAGCTCGTCATTCAGCCCAGACACCAATTGGAGTCCACATTTTCTGTTCCCGAGATCTTCTAGTGAGCTTTGATTCAGGGTTGTGGTATTGTCAGATGAGATGCGGATGCCTTCAACTCGAGTGATCTCCTGAACAACAAAATGCAGAAGGCTGGTCTTGCCATCCACACCTTTGATGTCAACTAACTTGAGGAGAGTGTCAAGTTTGAAAGCTTGTGCATCTCCACGTTTGGTACCTACATTCATTCGATTCCCAGTCTTCAGGACAGCCCCTAGAAGTTTACGGAACATACGATTGCACCGGAGCTCTTCACAAGCGTCCTGAAACATAAATTACCATGGAACTTGTAAGCACTGAGTGGAGAAAAAATGAATCCACATAACAAGGAATTAAAACATGGAATAGCTAATATGACAAGCATAGATTTTGCAAGCAACGTCAAACTAGGATAATCAGTTAATCACATTTGACCTGATCAGCAGAGCCATAAAAGAAGCTTATGAAGCAAAGACGTTCATCTCAATCTTGAATTGTTTTTTTTTTCTCTTCAGATATCCTTAAGAATATTACAAGCAAGTCACGGAAACAAATTGTCACCGTGCATTATAAACATGAGGAACCAACTTTGATCATCAAACAGCAGATAGAAATAAGTTTGACAAAAAGTTTCATGGGTTTGCATGTTCTAATGAAATAAAAATATTTGCTGATGTCATGATGCCATATCAGATGGTGTTTCTGTACAACCTGAGATTTTGTGGGTGCAATATTTAATGGAAGATGGAGCTTCAATATTGAGGCTGAAAACAATCGACAACAACAACAAAGCCTTATCCCATTAGGTGGGGTCGGCTACATAGATCATACGACGCCATTCCGCATTCGTTGATCCATGTTCATGCGATTCGACAGGGTTTTACGCTATTCCGCATTCGTTGATCCATGTTCATGCGATTCGACAGGGTTTTACGCTGGCTGTCGGGGCCTAACACAACCCTCCTCCTTTATCCGGGTTTGGGACCGGCTAGAAAACATAGGCAGAGTTGTAAGCAATAGTGATCATAGAAGACATCACCAAAGAGCTTGGCATTTATTTTAAAAGTAAGCAATAGTGAAGGTGGATAAAGTTGTAATTTACATTTTACTCTAGGATGCATCAAGCCAAAAAGATCAGTATTTCATGCCTAATATTTCTATAAGCAATGTACTTCTGAAATACATTAGAGATTTATCAGTAATCACAGTGCCATGCTCATGCAGAAATCGATTAAAATATTTATAAAAATTCAAATGTTACCCAATAGTAAAATTGCTTACTAAGTGGTGAACTGCGTAAGAATTTTAAGGCCAAGCCACACCGATGGATAGACTTTTAAACAAAAAATGGGAAAGATAATATATGATAATGAATACTTCGCCTATGTTTTATAACCGGTCACAAGCCCGGATAAAGGAGGAGGATTGTGTTAGGCCATGACAACCAGCGTAAAACTCTGTCAAATCTCGTGAACATGGATCAACGAAGCGTCGTATGATCCATGTAGCCAACCCCACCTAGTGGGATAAGGCTTTGTTGTTGTTGTTGTTGTTGAATACTTCAAAGTGCAGGGTAAAGAATGTAGAAAACTAAGCAGTGGACTTGCCAGTACATAAATCTCAAGTTATCCTACTGTGTTTTGGAGGGATAAATGAGTAAAAAGTGAGGAAGTGCATGTGGTAATTCACAGTTAACTTCATACTAATGCATGCAGAATTTTATAACTTCTAGCTCATCAACTTATGCTACAGATCTTGACTGTGAATATGAATATATTTGTCCTTTTATAGCTTGCAGTCGGAGTAGTATAAACTTACCTCAAGAATTCCAAACAAGTCTCTAAGGTGCTTGATCTCCTGATCAAAGTTAATGATGTAAAGCATTGCATCCACTCTCTTGAATGCAAATGGAATATCAAGCACTGCCCATAAGAAACTTTCAGCAGGACCAAGCTTAAATGGTGAATCATCTTTGTACTCTTTCAGTCGAAGCTCCTCTTCTTTGCTTGGTATCATTTTCATAAGTGCCTCTAAAAGTCCATTTCCCAAACTTTCTGCTCTACCTGTGTCCATCAGATAAGATAATCCCATAAGTTATATAGCCACTACAGGCTTCTGGAAGAATGATAGATGTAATATCTTCAAGGAAAGTGATTAAGATTACTCAGAAAATTGCGGTTCAACATAATTAACACAAGAGTGTGAGGAACTTCAGTGCTTAAGAAATTAAAATTATCTGCATGACTACCTTAGCATTTAAAGTTTAAACGAGCCAATCTAAACTAGAAGACAGGTCCTTCAAATCAAATGATCGAGAACAAATTAAACCTTCTTCAAGATAAACATGAACTGTATTCCCATGAATGCAACATATATGATAAACACTCTTCTGAGACAGACTATAGATGAATGTTTTTACCTTCCAGCAGAGCTTCACAAACCTCCTCTTTGGTGGCATTTAGTGCCCTCAGCATAATTGCGATGTTCTGAGATTTTTTAGGATCGAGAACCTTGCTTTCTTGGTTGCTTGAAGGATTGGCCTTGCCCCCGGTAGCACTGGCTGATCCCTTTTGTTTTGCGTTACTAACGAACAGTGTCTCAATCATTTCCTCATCTAGCCTGCAAAGAACCCAAAAAAATGTGAAGAAACCGATCAAACCCTTCAGAGATAGGAAAAGTAAGCACCATTCTGCCAACAAAAATGCTGGAGTATTACAAGTTCACAATCTTACTGGAACGAGCTTGACTTCAGCTGATCCCACACCATTTCCCGTTCTGAACTGGCTCGAACTTTATCCCAATGCAGAGGTTTCAGTTTTGGACGAGGGTTATTGTTGCAATCAGAGGAGACATCTGAACATTTAGGCAATTCACCTGCGAAGGCAGCTGTTGCCAACAAATTCGTCGCTTCAATGGGCTTGGGAGGTACAAGAACGGGGGGTTGCAATAAAGGTGGCGCCTTTCCGCTCCGGCCGTCCTTGTATGCAGCTCCTGGTGGTGGAGGCGGAGGTGGAGGCTTTCTACCTGCGCTAGACTGGTTTTTTGCAAAGTCTCCAATCTTTCTTGGTGACCACAAGTTCTGGCCCGGAACGTGCAAAGTTCCGACCTTTTTCTCACGTTCTGCTTCCGGTGGCGGTGAAGAGGACGGCGAATGAGTAGGAGGCCTCCTCTTCGGAGGCGAAGGAGTAGGCGGCCGCAGCAACGTCGGGAGCTTCAGGGCCGGTGGTGGATGCGGGGAAGAAGCGGCTGGGGAAGACCGAGAAGGCGAGGACGCCACATTGGAGGAGAGACCATACGAAGGCGTGCTCAGAGTTGAACTCCGAGACCCCCAACGTGCCATCTCTACGCCCAAAGGCGCCGTCTTTGAAGCCGAAGCGGCTGCCTGGCCAGCGGTACCCGTCGTTGGAGGGGAGTCATTCGGCGAGTAGTACTCGTCGGCAGAAGATCGGCATTCCTCGACCTCCCGGCACTGACGAGGCAGCGGGGGCAGTGGGCGAAGCTCCGGCGACCCAAGCTTTCTGTAAGGCGAGCCACCACTGGCCCCGCTGCCCGCATTGGCGGAAACTGAACCCTCATTGACCCTCCCGCCGCCGCCGCCGCTTCGGGAGCTGACGAGGGTGCCCAAGTAGAGGAACTCGGCGCCGGCGGTAGGGCCGGAGGAGGCAGAAGTGGCGGTAGTCGGGGACAGCTTGCGCCCGTCGGAGGCGGTCGTGTCCGGAGGAAAGAAGCGAAGGCTGTCCGAGCGGGCGTCCTTGTCGCCGCCGCGGCGTCTTCGGCTGCTGCGGCGACGGAGGAGGAAGAGGAGGAGTGAGGAGGCGAGGGCGGCCGCGGCGAGGATGGGGAGGGCGATAGCTCGCACGAGCTTGGAGCCCGGCGTGGCGAGACGGCGGGCAGGCGAGGCGACGACGGAGGAGATGTTGGCGGGGAAGGTGGGGAGAGAGGTGGCAGGGTTGGACGTGTAAGTAGTAGTTGGCGGAGAGGGATAGAACGGGAAGAACGGACGGCCATTTGCGGTAGCGGGGATGGTGGAGGAGGAGGGCTGCTTGGGGACGGACGGCGCAGGAGGATGAGCAGGAGGCAGAGAAAGCGATGCAGGAGAAGCAGTTGAAGAAGAGGGCGGGGAAAAGAATGGCTGGTGAAGTGTTCTCCTGTTATTGATGGCGATGCTGGTCGTAGGAATCGGGAAATGGATGGCGGGAACGTAGGTGAAGAGGAGGAGAAGGAATGAGGAGAGGAAGGACATGGCTTGGAGGAGAACGAATGTCAGGACAGAGAGAGAGAAAGAAAGGTCTTTTCTCCCCGACCCCAACAAGAGATTGCTTGACAGAGAGGAGAGAGGAGAGAGGAGAGAGGAGAGAGGAGAGAGGAGAGAGGAGAGAGGAGAGAGGAGAGAGGAGAGAGGAGAGAGGAGAGAGGAGAGAGGAGAGAGGAGAGAGTGGGATGGAGTATACAGGTGAAAGTTCGATGAGGTATGGAATAGTTTTCCTGTGTTGTCTTCAATGTTCACTTGGTACCAGGGAACTGAGCAGCCATATTTTGGAAGTTGGAGTGACAGGGAGTGAGAGAAAGAAGTTTTGAATATTTTCTCGAGCAGAGAGAGAAAGAGAGAGTCCTCTTCTTGGCAGTTTAAATTTAATTATAATATTTTCTTTATTTTAAAGCTTGTTGGGTTAGTGGCAAAGTGTTTTGGAGTTTGACACGTTTATTAATGCTGCTACGCCATAATGTACCCTTTTATTAGAAGTCATGAAGTTTTAAGATTGATTTGTGTGTTTACATGTGCTTTATATTTTTTGCAATTTTTTTGCTACTCCATAATTAACTTTCTTTGAGAAACATACAAATTTTAAGAGTAAAATTTGTGTGTTTACGTGTAACTCCCTAAGATCATACTCCGTCACGTGACAGAATATGTTTTGAGAACGCTACGAGTCATTCTTATGTGTACATCATATTGATCAAAAATAAGATTTTAAATGGTCAACTCGACATCGATAAAAACGGAAGACTATTCATCATTAAATAATAAAACAGTGTGACATCATAATATGCGAAAGACTAATAAAGAACTTCATGTAAGTCCAAAAGAAAGCTAGTACATCAAATTAAAGGACTCAAGATATCCATGTGCAGCCACCTAAGAGCTCAATTTATTACCGTTGACTACCTTCATCATTTAGATTTATTTCTTCATTTAAGAACATATAGGGAAGAAATCTCTTTATGAATTTTACAACTCAGTATGGAAGTAAGTTAAAGATAATCATACATTATAATACTAGACAAAAATCATAAGAATATCATCATCATATAAATAGAAAATAAATATCATCATCACATGAGTAAAAAAGTCCTATAACTTAGCATATGAATAAGGAATTCATAGATTGTCATCTTCTTGAGATCGTAATATCGAAGATCAGGATAGATCGTAATAAAATATCATAAAAGTGATAAAAGTCGATCATCATGATTATGAGATCATCATAATAAGAATCGTGAGGAATCATCATATGAACATGAATAATCATGGAATAAATCATCTTTATTGGAACATATTAATAACTAATCAAGAGATCATGAAAAGATCATCATATAAGTGGTAAGAGCCACTATTCATCATAATGATATTTCATTATTATTATGCTGCATCTTTTTCATCATCTTATTATTCATCTTTGACTTATAGTGGGATATATTTTAACCCACGGGGAGGTCTGCCTCAACTCATCCATCCATCATCATCATCATCATAACTTTGGAACCAGCCCATGACTGACTGTAGTCAGCTCATAACTGACCGAAGTCAGCTCATAACCTAGTCGTCGTCAGTCCGTCATAAAAATAGCTCTTCATTTAGCAGTTTTTCATCTTTTATCTTGCAGCTTTTAATTTATTTTTATTATGACATAAGGATCATAATTAAGAATTTGTTATCATAATAAAGAATCAAGGAATCATATTGATCAACGGTCCTAATCATCATCATTATATAAGACTTAATCAGTGCTACAAGATACGATCATGGAGAGAGAAATTAGATGTACATAAACATCTTAATCATCATCATAAATAAATCAGTTTTCTGATGGATATGAATTGGGGTCATCACCGATATGAGTGGATCTAAATTAAATCATCATAACGAAATCATAAGGTCATGAATCATGTTGGACATCATTATTAATAAAGACATAAATAACATAATCATCATCATACTTAGATCAGTATTAAGTACATAAATCAGAGAGCATTAATAGCATAATTATCATCATCAACAAGATTTGAATTGAGTACGTAATCAGGAAACAAAAGGATTATAAAAATCAATTTAATCTCTTCGAAGTTCGGGCCGAGTAGGGGTGAAATCCGGGCCGAGTTCGTAAGGGTATCATCGAAGGAAATCAAGACATGGCCCGGGCCGGGTGTAGGTCATACCCGGGGCGGGTTCATACTTAGCAGATTGGTCGGTCGATTCGACAAATTGATCGACCGCTCGACAGAAGTCGCGGCGGAGCGCGACTTCGTCGTGAAACTGTCCGGGCCGGGTCATCATCAACTCGAGTTGGGTTCTTCTTCATTGCAGAGCTTGGTGCTCGTGACAATGGCGGACTCGACCGAGTTCCATCGAACTCGATCCGAATATGGGCCTACCCGGGGCAGGTCAGGGTGAACCCGCCCTGAGTTCCTCTATCGCAGGAACTGTGGAGACGCGCAGTTCGCGTTCCGTTCAACTTTTTCGACAATGGTCGGCACCAATCATCATCATAAATCATTATACTATGATTATGTATTAAATTGGGCATGCTTCAAATTTAAAATCATGATGCTAAGAAGAATCTACCATAATTTCATACCTTGCATATTTCTATTCAAGAAACAGTTTACTCTATTATTATTCTTCTTCTTCCTCCTTCTCCTGACGTTCCTCTCTGTTCAGGAATATTGTCGTCGGTGTTCACGTCTCCCAATTGTCCTCCCGTTGGCGGCAGCAGCCCGGCGCAAGAGAGGGGAAGAGAGACACATAAAAATGAAAGGAAATTAAAGCCGACTTATGGAGGAAAATAAGAAGCTGATTTGTTTGATTTAGCCTCATATTTATATGAGAGGAATAAGAGTTGTTGTTGGATTTAAATTTCTTTTAAATTTATTTTCAACTTATCTTTCTTGATTTCATTTTATCTTAATTTATTTTTTCTTTCTTTTCTCTTTCTCTTCTATTCGATTTCAATCTCTTATTTTATTTTATTTTTCCAACGAACCGGGCATTACATTACGTGTGCTTTTATTTATTTTGCAATATTTTTTAAAGTTGTCGATCCCAATTTTCGAAATGGGCTAAATAATTGTGAGGATATATTATCCAGGTGATCTTATTTTTTAATCAACATTCCCCGGTGTAAAAAAAGATTGACGAATTCGATCAATCTATTAGAATAGAAAAATAAATAAATAAATAAAAATTGGGAGTCAAAATATAATTTAAGATATTTAAAATAATTATATATACAATTAATTAATAAATTGTCATTTTTTATTGACATGATTTTTTATATAACTGAATATTTTCTCTATCACATTATCAAACTCTAATTTGATAATTTTGAATTTTATTACTATAGTTTATATTTAATTATAAAATTAAAGGTGTCTATAGTAATTTTAATTTATTATATATTTTTTTAAAAAATATATTTTAAAAGATGATTAAAAAATCAATGTATTAGAAAATGATTTTATTCTAAATGATTTTTAGGATGATATTTTTAATTTTAAAAAAATGTAAATAACGGGTGATTTCTCCATCCAACCCTAATTACTTACGTTCATCATTTTACTGAAGCAATTTTAGTCATACGACGAGAAATTAGAGAGCACTCCATCCTAATATGATTCGTGCAAGAATTTTTTTTATATATTGATGGCAACTAGTGGTTGCAATAATAAAAAATAAACTGATGAATTGTTATTATTAATTTGTGGGATCGAATTATGCTTTGCATAAAGGCGTATAGATACCTGAATAATTGCTGGAATAGAAACAGGTACGCGTATAAATACATGAATAGTTGGTTCAATAGATTCAGATAGATTATGAGTAAATTACACGAATCGTCTCCAACTTTAAATTAATATCTCAATGATCCGTCAATTTTAATTTGTACTTAGAATGTCCTCGAATTTTTTATTTTCTTGCACACATAATGCTCGTGATCGATAATTGACAATTTCTCGATTACCTTACCGATGTGATATAATAAAATATAATAAAATAATAGGCATTGGTGCTCTCCGCGTTGCCGTCGTTGCCGAAGCCGATGAACTCATGCACGGAACGAGTTCGGTGCCTACCTCTAGCCCGCACAGGAGAAATCCAATAAGGGTGCACTGTATCTTGTTGGCGGGTGGGCGAATTGCAAATAGGAGTCGCCACCCCTCTTTTTCTCTTTCGCGCATTGGGAGCGTGCGTAAGAAAAGCAGGATCGACCCCTATGTAAATTAAAATTGGGAGATCGGTAACATGGACTTAAAGTTGAGCTCACAATAATTAGTATAATTTACCCAAACATTACACGATGCATCCCACATAACTACAAATTCTTTTGGGGGGTCTTTTTGTGCACTGCTCATAGAAAAAGGAAGGGTCCAAGTTTCCATTTGCATTCCGTGCGGCTTATGAGCCATATCCGGCCAACGTCGGTAAAGCTGGTGGAAGAAATGATTCCCGATACCTCATTGGATTCTTGTGCCCTCTCTTTTTTAGTTTTTATTTTTTCCTCTGATTTAAGTTGCACGTAAATAGTTCGGATGGCTCGTGACTACGCAATTTGTTGGATGTTTAGGTAATTAATTAATCCAAAACCCAAACAGGACAAGAAGTACTGTTGGAATGATGCTGTTTACAACACCTGATGCGAATAAAATAAAAATAAAATTATGTACCGTCTCGTATCAAATTAATTAAATGGAGATAATGAAGATGAACCTTGAGATAAGACATCCATAATATTATTGTATGATAATGTTAAAAATGAGGAATAACGCAGCATAATGACGATTCCGGCTTTGGTTGGCTCCACAAGCGATCTCGTGAAGTTAATCTATATATGATCCAATCATGCATGTTTAGTCGCCATCATCATATTCTTCAATCTTTGTGTGCGACCACGGGTCACACATTCCCGGCTAGCAAGGACACATGCCTCTAACTTACTAATTTGCGTCTGCAGCTCCAACCAGAGAGACAGAGAGAGAGAGGGAGAGAGAGAGGCTCGGTGTGCAAGTGGGGAATGGGGGCCATCGAAACTGTCGGACGATCCGGCGAGCGGCTGTTTTTGCGTTGCCTCTTTTTGCTCTCTCTCTCTCTCTGCTGCTTCTTGGGCTGCCTCTTTTTGATTGCTCTATCTGGGCTGCTTTTTGCCATGCCTCTTTTTTATTGTTCTCGCTCTCTCTCTCGTGCGGTTTGTTTGGCTTCCTCTGCCTCTCTCTCTCTCTCACAGCCTCACAGGCACACAAACAGATACACATTCTCATCCGTCTCATCCGACTTTTTTCATACTGCTGACAGTGTTACTATTATTTTCTACCAAATTCATGTGACATTCAATTGTGCTTAATAATCAATAGAAAACTTCTGTTTTACTTCTAAAAAAATTATGTTTAACGGTTATCATCTCAGTGTCCAATAATTAATAAGTTATATTTTAGTTCACAGCCAATTGATCATTATCTAAAATATTTATAGTGATAGTATTCACGAGATTGGTTCCACCCAATAAACCCAATGACTACGAACGAATGAATCGGATCGAATTGAAAATTAAAAAATAAAAAGATTTGTACAAATTATACGTTTCGTCATCACTTTGTGAAAATCGTTAGACTTGATCACGAGGACTCAATATTTTTTAATTTTCCTTTTAAACTTAAGTCTATATTTGATATATTTTTTTAAAAATAACATAAACAAATTATTTTAAGTATGGAAATAACATTTGAATATTAAGGAAGCTTATTATATGCTTAAAATAATTTTAATAATGTTTTAACATTAAATAAATATAAATTATAATAAAAATTAAAAAATAGTGATTAGATAATCCGACTGAATCCAACTAGGATCGAGTTGTGTCAAATTTAGCCTTCAAAGATGCCATATTCTATCCGACCAAATTTAATTGGATCGAGTGAGATTTGTTCATAAGTACAATTCAATTTGACCCATGAACACCCTTAGGGTCCGTTTGGCACATTACCGATTTAATTAATCGGTAATTTAGATCATCACTTAGATAAATTACTACTATTTAAATTATCGATAATATTACATTACAGTGTTTGGTAAATACTGGTAATATAAATAATAGTCAAAATAAATAGTGACAAAATTATCAAAATACCCTTAAAGCTTATTTTAAATTTTAATAACATGTTATTATAAATAAACAAAAAAAAATAGAAAAGTGAATATATATATATATATATAAGATGAAACAAAATCAAGAGTTATTTGTAAAAGATTTCGAATAATAAAAAAGATGAAGTTAAATGATATTTATTTATTAATAAAACATTTAAAATAAAAAAAATAATTGAATGAATATTTTCGTCAAAATGTATTCTCACATAATCTGGAAAGACACATCTCTTGTATGCTATCTTAATTATCAGAGTAATTATCTTGATTATCACATAATCTGGAAAGATTAAAATTATCAGAGCAATTAAAAATATCGATAATCAATCGCAGTCAAATAAAATAATACGGTGGGCCCTGAGAATTTTAAATAAAATAACCGATATACCAAACGGCCGCTTAGTTTTTGTAAATAAGTCTACTAAGATTTCAAACTCACGAGTTTATATAAATTTACGCAAACTTGAAAAATCCATGCATAATTTATTTTATATAATAAAATATTTAGTATACTAATTGTTTGTCCATTCTTTATGACAGGGAAAGAGAATTGAGACAATGAGACGTTTCCCTAATTTTCTAGGTAATTGGAAGAGGAAAGAAAATTGAGTTATTAAAAAAAAAACAATGAGAAGGCTCGCATGGTATGAAATATTGGAATATCAAACGTCAAAAAATTGAGAGAAGAAAAGATGACTACATGACTTGGAATATGAGATGCAAAACAAATGAGAGAAGAAAAAGACCAGTACATAACATAATTGTAGATTGGTGTTCACCATAAAAAGATTATCAAATCTGATACAACCGCAAAATCAATGTCATCACTATTTCTTTCCCTTTTCATGTTTATAATATTTAATATATGGGACATATTAACGTGAGATCACAAATTTATTATTGTATTTGTCTTCAAATATTAATACTTTTGGTCTTTTATCTCTGGATAAATTTATATTGAATTAGAGATGTATTATAATTAGTGTTTTTTATACCATCCATGCATAGTACCCTGATATTATTACAAAAGCAAGAATACAAGTTTAAGTTCGTCCATGCATGGTACCCTTTATCATTTAGAAACAACTGAACTCTACGATGTTACCTTCCTACTATCTGAATTCTGTAACGTCTTCAAAATCGCACCTCCCATCACGTAGGCGATCAGATTGCCTCCGAGGGCGCTACATTATCTATTGCTCTACTGACCTTGACTATTCAATAAAATAGTTTACGTGACACTAATAAAATAATAATAAATATAATAGAGGACTTTAAATGCGGAAACTCATGATGTCTCATATTAAAAAAGTTATGCGAAAGTTCACGTTGTCTTTCGATATAGGAATTATGCGGAAACATAATAAGACCGATAGGAAAGTTCTATGGGCGGAAGAAAAATATGATGTCTCTGAACAATAAAAATGATAAACAGATATGCAGTAAGAGAGCTTGAATCAGAATGTCAGTCATGTGCAACATTCTCCAAGTTTTGCGCCCTCCATCACCTCATCAGTTGACATTCTCACATGTAAAATCTCAATGCATGGGAATAGAATGTCCATGAGCAAATATTGTACAGTACAATAGCAATAGACGTGAAATAAGGATCAAGGATGATAAAAAAATCAACATATAAATCTTTAGTCTTATCGGTACTCTGTTCTTTACTGTAACAATGCTTCATCTTTACATTATTCTACTTTTACTTTATAATATCTCTGCTTTATTTTACAGTACTTTGCTTTACATTGCTTTACTTTACATTGCTTTACTTCCAATACTCTGCTTTACTTTGCATTGTTCTGCTGTGAGTTGTACTACATCTTTTACATTACTATGATATCCTTAGAGTTGGTTGTCCTATGCGAGCTCAACTTTATTAGGTTGTGATACCAGGGGTGCCTCTCCGATTCACTGATGCCAGTAAGCTCGTAAACGGGAAAAAAGGGTGAGTGTTAATACCTCACCCAGTTCGGAAGGTAGGGAAAGAATTCCTACAATTCAGGAACAGTGGTCGGTTACTAGATCTGTAGGTTCACTGTCTTCTCAGCTAGCTACCTGTCCTTCCGACACAATACTTTAATCTTTAGGGGAAGAGGTGTGACCATAGCATCACCCTTCAATTCGAGATATCAGTGGGAGAACACCTGAAATATCAGGAATAGTGAGCATTTAAGCCAGTAGCTTCGTTGTCCCCTCAGCTAACTAACTATCGCCCATTGCTTTAATATATGATCTTTACATTAACATTGGGGGCAACACATAGCGATCCCACATTTTTGTCTTTATTTTAATTATCTTTAGTTACTGTGAAATCTATGATTTAGGGTCCATTGAAATTTGATCCTTGCACAATGAGCCTCAGCCAGTATATGTGAATTGGTCAGAATCATAATTAAGATTAAGAGTGGATCAATCCGATTAAGTTTGATCAAAGAGTCTCTGTCGGACCGGTCGATTGTTCACTGCTACCGGACGACCGGTCCTCTAGGATCGGTCGGCCGAGTTCTTTAATTGGACAGATTACAAATCGGTCGACCGATTAGGGTGTCGATTGACCGTTCGATAAGGCATGAAGATGCGCACTACGCGTCGGATCGGTCGATCGCTCTCTGGATCCGGTCGACCGATCATAATGATCCAACCTGTCCGTTGACAGGTGGGTCGGTCGACCGCCACGGTGAGCCGGTCAACCGATATCGAAGGACTTATATATGTTCTGTACGCAGACCGGTCGACCGTTTTATAGAATCGGTCGACCGGTCCCTGCGATAAAATAGGGCCATCGAATTTCTTCATTAATTCCAGCGGTCTTCCGACCATCAATTGACGCCGACATAAATACGAAACTTGTAGGAATTTACTTCAAGATCAATATGAACCTACTTTATGCATCACATGATCATTAATTCGTCGTCTATAGGATTATAACGCTAAGGTACCTTTTCTCGTCGAATATTTGGGTTTGCAGGTGTTCCTGTCGTTGTCCGATCGTCATCGGGCGTTCCTGAACGGTGCGGGGGAGTCGCTCAGTTCTTGCGTATGTGAGGAAGGGTCGAAATTGTGCGTCGAGGGTCGTCGATTGCTGTGGTACATCGCTGCTCTGCTTGCGTCGTGCGTCGTCGTTCGCCGGTGCAAAGAAGGACGAAGATGGAGAGGGTGGTGGCGGTCAAGGGTTCCAAGAGGTCGCAAGGGCGGCCCTCCCCCCCTCTTTATACACCCCGGCCGACCAAGGGTCGGCCGGAGGCCTCCCCCGCTGACCGTTCGTTTCATTTCCTTTTTTTTATTAAGTACCAGGCGTCACAAATTCACTCCATCTCTACATAATTTACGCCAAGTTATCATTCTATTTTTTTTTAAGTTATCATTCTATACTGAAATATAATGATAATAAGTATAAGAAGTATAATAAGTCAAATAATTAGAGCCACTACGTCGACATTTTTATGTTACTGCCGGCAATAAACGGCAATAAACAGGGTGGCCGGCCTAAAAGAGAGAAAAAAAGGTTGGAATAGCTATTTTTTTTTTCAGAACATAAAACAAGCACTTGGTGGGCTTTCTCAGTCATCCGCTTCATTCACCTCCCGCCGTCGGCGGGACGTACCCTATCCCAGGAGTCCCCCTGTTGGGTTTGAATACCGGAACCTCGGGGTCCGGCGCCTCCTTGTTCCGCCCCACCGCTTGACCCTCCCGCCACCCGTATCCCCGAAGCACCGCCGCGCCGAACTCCGCCACCCCGATCTCCTCGAACTCCACCATACCCCGGTGCTCCGGCAGGCGCCTCAGGTCGTCCCTCAGCCGGCTGTGGGCGTGGTCCTCGTCGCTGCCTCTGACGTGGCGGCCGTCGCGCGTCGCTGCACGCCTGTCTTCCGGCGGAGTGGAGGAGGGGCGGACGGTGAGGCCGTAGGGAAGGCCGGTGGAGGAGGCGGAGTTGGAGTCGGATGCGTCGAAGACGAAGGTAGCGACGCGATCGGAGACGAGGGAGGCGAAGAAGGAGTTGGGGATGGGTGGGATGACCGCTGGCGCCTCGGCGGGTCGAGGCTCGGAGGGATCGAAAACGGTGATGTACTGAGGGCCCGCGACGGCTCCAACACTTTCACCGTCGTCTTCGTCGCCGGACGATAAAACGCCGGGGCCGGAAGAATTGCCGGAGGATTTGGGGGCAGAGAGGGAGAAGGAAACCTTCAACTTCTCCATATTGTTTCTTTGTGTGAAGGATGGGCTCTCGACTTTAAATAGGATATTTATTTTATTCAATTTTTATACTAACTCCTTATCCGATGTAGAGATTCTAAAGTT
Source organism: Pontederia crassipes (assembly GCA_030549335.1). Taxonomy (NCBI): domain Eukaryota; kingdom Viridiplantae; phylum Streptophyta; class Magnoliopsida; order Commelinales; family Pontederiaceae; genus Pontederia; species Pontederia crassipes. Next base: position 8,996,292 of record CM060189.1, read on the forward strand.
GTGTGCACGTGTCGCGTCCAAACTCAGTTAGAAAACATATTATGGGCTGGGTCCAAAGTTTACAAGTAGCCAGCAAAATGGGCCTTAATGTTTAAGCCTATTACTGAAAAAACAAAGTTTTTTCCTTTTTCTATATTATTATTTATTTGATTTTGTCTGTTTTTTTTTCCATAACACATAAATGAGAGATAAATGCTCCTTTAAGATCGTTGAGTGATAAAAACTAATAGGGGTCATTTGGCAATGAAAAGCGGAGTCGTTTGGCAATAAAAAGTAGAGTTCCACCAAATTTTTGTAGTTCATGATGTATTTGAATGAAGTAAAATTTGATGATAAGGAATAAGATGATTGATGTGATAGGAAAAAATAGATGTGATGAGTTAATTTTTGATGAATTTTAAAATAAAAATTAATATTATAAATATAAAATTACATATTGTTAATAAATAAAAATAAAAGTAAAAACAAAAAAAATTTGTTTTAAAAGTTTTGTTAAATAATATATTATTTAAATATAAAAATTGGGTATTTAATAAATTATATGTAAAAAATATTAATTTTTTAATGAAATAACAAGTAATAAATAATATTATATTAATATGTTATAATAAAAAATTTATATTTAATAAATAAAATATTTTATACATGTGTGTGAGAGAGAAAATAAAAAAAAAGAAAAAAATGAAATTGAAAAAAAATGTCAACACATTAACTAAAAAAAATGAATGTTGGTTCCACCAAAATAAGGTCGCTGAAGAATTTCCAGAGGCTTACCAGGAGGCATGTGCCAGATGGCCTCACGATTTTCATGAGCCATGATCGAAGTAGTGAGATGCTCGTGCCAAGAGTTAGGAAGGGTAGGCAGGACAATCCAATCCACAATCGGAATGATAGGATTAGTAGAAGGTTTCCACGAGTCAGTATAAAACTTAACAAATTTCTCAATGATTTTGTACTCGTGTGTAATAAGTCTGGATTATTAATATCTGAAATTTGCTTTATCTTATTATTTTGATTTCTAGCGATGCTCGAGCCATTTTATTGCGCCACCTCTTTTTTATTGCTCTCTTTTTCTCTCTCTCGTGCGATTGTTTGGCTTCCTCTGCCTCTCTCTCTCACAGGCACACAGATACACATTCTCATCTGTCTCATCCGATTTTTTCCATACTGCTGACAGTGTTACTATTATTTTCTATCAAATTCACGTGATATTAACAATTATACTCAACATAATAATTGTGCTTAACAATCAATAGAAAATTTTTGTTTTAGTTCTAAAAAAATTATGTTTAACGATTACCATCATCATTATCGTATAACATTTATATTGGGAGTATTCAGACTCGATAAACTCAATGACTCGACTTGATCCCAATGATTCAATATTTTTAAAAATTTTTTATTTAAAGTTAAGTCTATATTTGATATAAAATTTTAAAATAATATAAACAAATTGTTTAAAGTATAGAACATTTGAATATTAAAGAAGCTTATTGTATGCTTTAAAATAATTTTAATAATGTTTTTTAAACATTAAATAAATAAAAATTAGTAATAAAAAATAAAAATAGTGATCAGATAATCTGATCACTTAATCCAATTCGGATCGGGTGGGGTCGAATTTAACTTTCAAAGAGGCCTCATTCTATCTGACCAAATTTAATTGGATCGAGTGAGATTTATTCATGAGTACAATTCAATTTGACCCATGAACACCCTTAGTTTTTGTAAATAAGTCTACTAAGATTTCAAACTCACGAGTTTATATAAATTTGAAATGCAAACTTGAAAAATCCATGCATAATTTATTTTATATAGTAAAATATTTAGTATACTAATTGTTTGTCCATTCTTTATGACAGTTAAAGAGAATTGAGACAATGAGACATTTCCCTAATTTTCTATGTAATTGGAAGAGGAAAGAAAATTGAGTTATTAAAAACAAAAAAAAACAATGAGAAGGCTCGCATGGTATGAAATATTGGAATATCAAACGTCAAAAAATTGAGAGAAGAAAAGATGACTACATGACTTGGAATATGAGATGCAAAACAAATGAGAGAAGAAAAAAGACCAGTACATAACATAATTGTAGATTGGTGTTCACCATAAAAAGATTATCAAATCTGATACAACCCCAAAATCACACATTGATCTTATTGAAGATGTCATCACTATTTCTTTCCCTTTTATGTTTATAATATTTAATATATGGGACATATTAACGTGAGATCACAAATTTATTATTGTCAAATATTAATACTTTTGGTCTTTTATCTCTAGATAAATATATATTGAATTAGAGATGTATTATAATTAGTGTTTTTTATAGCATCCATGCATAGTACCTAATATTATTTCAAAAGCAAGAATATAAGTTTAAATTCGTCCATGCATAGTGCCCTTTATCATTTAGAAACAACTGAACTCTACGATTTTACCTTCCTACTATCTGAATTCACTCCATCTCTACAGAATTTACGCCAAGTTATCATTCTATACTGAAATATAATGATAATAAGTATACGAAGTATAATAAGTCAAATAATTAGAGCCACTACGTCGACAGTTTTATATTACTGCCGGCAATAGACAGGGCCGGCCTAAAAGCGAGAAAAAAAGAAGGTTCGAATAGCTGCTTTTTTTCAGAACATAAAGCAAGCACCTGGTGGGCTTTCTCCGTCATCCGCTTCATTCACCTCCCGCCGCCGGCGGGACGTACCCTATCCCAGGAGTCCCCCTGTTGGGTTTGAATACCGGAACCTCGGGGTCCGGCGCCTCCTTGTTCCGCCCCACCGCTTGACCCTCCCGCCACCCGTATCCCCGGAGCACCGCCGCGCCGAACTCCCCCACCCCGATCTCCTCGAACTCCACCATCCCCCGGTGCTCCGGCAGGCGCCTCAGGTCGTCCCTCAGCCGCCTGTGGGCGTGGTCCTCGTCGCCGCCTCGCGTCGCTGCGCGCCTGTCTTCCGGCGGAGTGGAGGAGGGGCGGACGGTGAGGCCGTAGGGAAGGCCGGTGGAGGAGGAGGAGGCGGAGTCGGATGCGTCGAAGACGAAGTTAGCGACGCGATCGGAGACGAGGGAGGCGAAGAAGGAATTGGGGATGGGTGGGATGACCGCTGGCGCCTCGGCGGGTCGGGGATCGGAGGGATCGAAAACGGTGATGTACTGAGGGCCCGCGATGGCTCCAACACTTTCACCGTCGTTTTCTCCGCCGGACGAGAAAACGCCGGGGCCGGAAGAATTGCCGGAGGATTTGGGGGCAGAGAGGGAGAAGGAAACCTTCGACTTCTCCATATCGTTTTTTCGTGTTTGGGCTTTGTTTGAAGGATGGGCTCTCGACTTTAAATATGACGTTTATTTTATTCAATTTTTATACTAACTCCTTATCCGATTTTTTATATTAAATATGAGATTCTAAAGCTGTTTGCACGTGTCGCGTCCAAACTCAATAGAACAAATGTTATGGGCTGGGTCCAAAGTTTACAAGTAGCCAGCAAAATGGGCCTTAATTTTTAAGCCTATTACCAAAGAGTTTTTTTTCCTTTTTTCTATACTTGATTTTGTATGTTCTTTTCATAACACATAAATGACAGATAAATGATGCTTTAAGAGTGTTGAGTGATAAAAACTCATAATTTTGAACAAAATAAGAACTAGCCCTTTGTTACTATTTTTTCATACAAATAATATTTTGAACATTGTGTGAGATCACTTTAAATGATTGCAACAGTATAAAGTAAAAATAGAAATGTTCTTGCTTTTTCTGGTAACCTTCTTGTTCTCATTTTGTTCTTATTATAGAAACATTTTGGGATCAAAATTTTTTATTTCAAGATTGTTCTTGTGACATAGAAGTGTTTGATAGAGGAATAAAATGAGAACATCTCCCTTGTTCCAACTTTTTTATCCAAACAACTTTTTTGCATGTTGTGGGCACCATGCATCATCACGACGAGAAGAAGAAAAAAATAGATAAAAAATATTCCAAGAGAACTCAGGAACTTGATTGTTCTTGCTCGAACAATAAAATAGGAGTAAAATGGGTCAGCTGCCCCTTGAGGCCTGGACCTTGGGAGCCAAACATCCCCATAAAGAACAAGAGTCATCAATCAGCTTGACATATCATTACTATTCTTTCTTAGATTTTCTGCAAGCTACTCCTTTTGCCGTCTTTAGCATTTTTATTGTTAATGAAGACATGATTAATTGTTTAAAATTCTTCCTCTTACTTTTTTTTATCTTCTCCCATATCATCGTACAAAATTGTTGTAAGATACGACCAGAATCTAAATTGTCTAATGGGTCAGGTTAGATCGGATAATAAAAATTAATAAAAAATAAACTAATTTAAGGTGACCATTGCAATATTATTAATATGTAACATCTTATTTAGGAAAAAAATACAAAATATAATATAATATAATATTCAGGTCAAATAATATAATAAAGTAAACATTAATTGAATCATCAATTGAATATTTTCTAAATAAAAAATATCGTGAGGTAATTATAAAAAATAAAAACATCGATGAAATATTATATATATGATAAAAAAGAGTGTTGAACATAAATTTCAAGTAAAAATATGTATAAATAATATTTCTAAAATTTTTAATAATTTTTATATGTTTTATTTTTTTTACATTTTACATCTTAATTCGTTCGGATCGGTCGAGCCCGTCGGGTCTTTCGGTTGAACTCGAATTTTAATCGGATTTGATCGAGTTAAAGTGGATCAATTTTATGATCGAGTTTTTACCGACCCACGAATTGTTTAAGCGCCCAACGACTGACCGAGTCGAACTAGATCTTACAACACTCAGTAAAATAAAAAGAAAGAGCTTACATCACGGTTCAGGATCCTTCAAACTTCAAAGCATCTGTTTGGCATGGGAGGATGAAATCTTTCTCTTGTCCTGCAGTCATCGAGATTGGATTAAGAGATCTTATTATTTTTAATATATGGGAAATAAAATAGAATATTGATTTGCTTACTTTTGATTCGATTCACAAATTTTCGATAGGATGAACAGAAAGAGAACTCCTTTAAAGGGGACTTTCATTAAAACATTTTTAATATCACTATGAACATAATTGCGATTAAAAAAATTAACAAATAAAAAAAAGGATCAAAACATTCATTTTTTTAATCCATGAATTTCACAAGCATCATAATAGTGTTATTTTTTTATTCTTGATGTCATTATGAAGAGAATTGCTCCAACTCTGGGTTAAAAAGTCTTGACACAAGACACATCAAAACCGATATATCTAGTTCAAGTTGTGATTCAAGAATAAAATAATAAAATGCAAAAGAAAGTTGCTGTTTAAAATGCAAAAGAAAAGCTGCAACAGGGGGTCTGCAATAAATATGTATAAGAATTTAACTAATATTAGATTTAATAATTTGTTTATTCTTGTAACACTATGAGGGCATTCCATCTTTATTCTTAGAACCTTTTTTACACGAAATACAAAATGTACATGTATTCCTCCCAGTATTATTTCCTGCAAAGTAAACAATTAATAATTTCAAATCAAAGATATGATTAACCATTTCTCCTTTCACCTAAGTAGAGAGGTAGAGCTAAAGTTTAATGTACATTAATGATCTAAAAATATGCAGAAAAACGAATTGAAATGTTTATGTAATACAGTTGAAAGAAAATATGCACCATGACTAAAAAGAATCAGGAAATAATCAGAAAGTCCAACAGCTGATAAAGAAATCATATTGTTATAATACTAATAGTTTGACAGAGACTATGACATATTGAAATTCGACCCGGCCCAAATTGATAGCCGGGTTAGATTGAACCGGATTGAAAGATTTGATCAAATCAAATCAATCGATCGGATTGAATAATATAAGTTAATAAAAAATAAAATATGTTAAACAAATTTTCTCGTATTCTTAATATCTTTGTAAGATGCATAACAAATAAATAAAAACACAATAAAGTAGAATAAAATAGTATAATAAGTCAAATAACATAATAAAGTAAGTATAAATTAAATAATTATTACCGAAAAAATCTTCATAATTATAAATTTAAAAAATATCGGCGCTATATTATGGAAAAAATGAACAAAAAATTGGAGCATGAATTTTAAATAAATATATATGCAAGTAATGTATCATATATATTTTTTAAAAATTCATACTTATTTTTTTATTTTGACCTGATCAGGTCATCCAAATCCGTTGAATGGTTGAATTTGAGTTTTGACCGAGTTTGGTCGGATCAAAATGAGTCAACCTCAAGAACGGATTTAAGATGACCCGCGAGCCAATTTTATGATGGGACACTGATCCGACGACCGAGCCAAGTTTTATAGGATGGCTCTCAACGTATCCATATTTCTTCCAAATGCCAACTGTTAATTCTACTTCATCTCTTTAATCAAATTGTGTCTGCTAATTGATATCCGCTTCATTGTTCTTATACACATGCATGCCAAATATATCATACTTTTATTATTATATTTTACCTCGCTTTGACTATTATTTTTACAAATCATATGTAAGTGAAGGAAGTTAATTCAGTTATTGTAATTTAAGATCTTGAGGTAGTTACGATTCTACTTTTTCTGTCTCTCCATAATCATTTTTTTTTAATAGCCAGTCACGAAAAACGGCGTCGATTGACCAACCCGCACATAATGCAGGTTGTTAGTGCATTTATTTTACTACTGCGCATGATTTTTTTTTTGTGTATCAAAGAAGACTGATTGTATTGGTACCTTGAATTTATAGAAGCAAACGTTACAAGTTGCAAGAAAGAAGGGCGCATACCAAGGGAGTTTGAAGTTGTCCTTCCATCGACTTTGCTTAGAACAATGATCATACATCCTGCTCAATCTCAATACTATTTCCGAGAATATTGGTCTCACAATGGGTTGCGGATCCCAGCATTCCTCAATTAACCTGCGTTTGAATCATGGATAAGAATTTCAGAGAGAGAGAGAGAGAGAGAGAGAGGCATCAGGCATGATATTTCAGATCGTGCATTTCAGGATTCGTCAAACCTCAGAAACATAATGCTTACGCTTTGAGATCTGGATGATAATTCTTGGATTTAATCTTTAGTGGTGGTCTCATCCCCTCGGAACAAATCATTTTGGCAACCTCAGATGGAGGTTTAGGATGGAAAGCAGGTACTCCTTCCAGCATCTGACAAACATCAAAATTAAATTTTCTGTCAGAGAAACTGTGACTATGTTACTGCATCACTATTGAAAATAACATCCACAATGACAAATACCATAAGGAAATAGAATTGCAGCAAAGAAATTCATCTAAACACATGAATCTTCAATGTTATTCACGTATTGCTTGGTCTGCCGAGCAAAAGGTGTCCCTGAATTCTGTTTGCATGGATATCAGACAGCAATTCTTCGCAGGAATCATGACCCATAACCATGAAGCTCTGAATGCTAGCTTGCGGCGCCGATCTATGATTCAGACTTGTCTTCATAATCAGTCATATTTAGTTTTCTCTTTAGAACCATTTCGTAGACATATACGTGGTAATAAATGAAAAAACCAGATTTTTTTATTAAATAAAAAATTTTATGTGACTACGCCAAAATGTTCTTGCTATACTATTAAATGGATGAAAAATCATATGCGACTTGGCCAAAAGATAATATGTCAGAGGGATGGGAGTGCCAAGAATGATTAATCTTGTTAGGAAGTGAACTGTAAAGTATTTCTCATTGACAAAAATCTGCATGCCTTCCTTTGTGTTCATGCATTTACCAGAGCTCGTATATAAGCTCTAAAGTTGAATATTCCAATTAAGTATGCCATAAAGGTGTATAATAACCCCCACTGCATTGTCATTATCAACAACTCTGTGATTGCTCCTATGTCAATTCAAGAGAGATTAAGATTCTGTGTTAAGACAACATGCATGTTAGATTATTTTCATTAGTTTGGACTCACTACGGTGGATGATTCAATTCATAAGTCTAATATGCATAATTTTAACTTTGTAAATTGACGTAAACCAACAACATTAAAAGTATACTGGAAGAGACAATAAAAACGATTAAAATCAAGAGGGAAAAGCCAAATAAGATTTGACAAACCTCATAAAGGATGAACCCAAAGGAGAATGCATCAACGCTTCTGTCAATTTTTTCATTCCTGTATAGCTCAGGAGCTATGTAGGAACCTACATGCGCAGAATTCATCATCAGAACAGAAGCATGTAAAGTAGTTTTCTGCATGAAAATAAGTTACACTGCATGTACTAAGTTGAGACTTCAAAATGATCACTACATTGTACAAGTATTTTCCAGCTTAGAATTTTGAGATGCCAAATCGCAGTGAATTTTTTCTTACAATCCTAGAAGTCTATTTGATCAACCTATTTATTTGCATGAAGAGAGAAAGATTCCTAAGTTATCACAACCAGTGCATATTCTCTAACAAGGCATCACAGAGTCGACATATTATAAGGAGTATGAAACACCTAAGAAATTAAAATTTTATAGTAGGTAGTTACTTACTATCAACATTTGTCATGGGATGTGCTAACTGATATTTGTCTGCTGATACATTAAACAGCTTAACCAAGCCAAATCCTGCAACCTTCAACTGCCCGCCATTGTCCAACATAATATTTCTGCTAGGTTGCCAAAGAATCATATAGCATGCAACTGAATGGAATATGAAGTTTGAATTAATGCTGCTTTACCATCCTGGAACAGGCAGTTGCAAAATAGATCATCTTACTTTGTTTTTAGACTACAGTGGATAATTGGTTCTGGTTTGCATTCATGAAGATAATTCACTCCCCTGAATAAAAAAAGAAAGTCAACACCTTGTGAGGAGAATGTAAAATGTTCACACAGGCTTGCACCATCAAATGTTGATAATAGAAAAAACATATGTGGTATTCAAACTTCACACGGATGGAAATATGTGGTGTTCCACTTCCACAAAACGTAATTCATGACTCATGAAAAACATAAAATAGTGATGCACATTGTAGGAAACCAGAATACACTTGTCCATTAGCTGATAGAAAAATTGACATGAATGTCCAGTTTCAGAGACGACAATGTGAAGTAAAAGCAAAGCTTCATTTAGTTTGCATCAACAGCAAATAACAAATGCAGCATAGGAGAATTTGCATACCTCGCAATGTCAAGGGCGAATCTAAGGGTTTTAAGTGCACTAAGTTGTCCTTTCTTCTGAATATAGCTCTCTAAATCACCCTGAGGAACATCAAAAGAGACAGACTAAAAGTCCAATCTAAAGAAACAGAGTGAATTCTAATTATATAATGAAATCTATCTTTTAGAAGGAGGTTGGACAAGGTACCCATAAATTGAGAGTAAATCAATATAGCGAGTAGAAATTCTAAGTACATGAAAAATCTCAGGTACTTGAAACTAAAAATGTAACCACCCCAATTTTTAAGCTCTTGAGGTGGATTTTCGGGATGTTATAAAAAGTTAAATTCTTATGGTTTCTCTGTATCAAAATTTTCAGAACCTTGAATAAGAAAGCTTACTTTTGGATGGTACTCAGAAACAATCATCAAGGGAATATTTTGGGTAACAGCTCCAAAAAATTGAACCAAATTAGGATGCCGGACTTTCTGCATAAGAGTAAGCTCACTCCTGAAACCATTTCTGCGCGAGATGCAGTTACAAGTTTATTAGTGTGATATACAACACCAATGATAAGAGATATACATACATAATCCGGATTCCATAGCCGATAGTCCAAGATTTTTTTTTCCTTAACCAGATGTAAGGGTGCTCAATTTTCTGTGTAAGAAAATGGTAATTGCAAAAAAAGCTATGATCTGTCCACCTGCCGTATTCATCAACATGAGCTAAATCCTAGTAAGAAACACGACTTCATAATTTATAGGAATAAATATTCACTTAATTGTAGAATTCTATTTCTTTGCCAAACTTTGTCTTAGAAGAAACCTGTAGAAATTTAAATTCTGAAGCAATTATTTATGTGGTAAAAAAAAAAGTGAAATCTGAGGAAGTACATGCTGTCTGGATCTGAAAACTCATCTTTGTCAAGTATCTTCACTGAGACCTTCGTTCCATTCCACTTTGCTACTTGATATGTGCCCTGCAAGTCATAGGACATGCATTTAGATATGAGAACTAATGCCTACTTATTTTGAATGTATTTACAGGTAAATTGTATGTTTCAGCACCGACATCTTTTATCGTTTACATTTCAGCAATGACATTGCTAATAGACGAGCTGATTTAGTTTTGCTCATATCTAGTGTTCTAATCCATTCTTGAAATGCTTTGATATAGGTGACCTTACCTTTAAAAGCTCACTACCTCGCCTGAAGTGAATTTCTAAAGGATTCAGTTCATACTCAGGGACATCTTGTGGATTGGACACTGCCATTGGAGCCTTCCTGATTTTCTGCAGGAGTAAATCAGAATTATAATGACAAAACTAAAAGTTTGTTTCATGCCAAAAAGCAATTTGTCAGCCGGCTCTTGAGAGTTCGAGTACTACCCGAGTTTTAGCTCCTTTAGTCCTCAAAATATCATGGACCTCATCATTTCCATAATATTTAGCATCCGCAGCCGGCTGCATAACAAGAGGGAAATCATATAGCAGTAAGAACGAATTGGATTGGTATCTACCACAGTGCTCTATCTATCATCAATGAAGTTGGTCAAAGCAACTGATGAGATGAAATTTATCATGAAAATAGCAAATTAGACTGAGACAATAACAAAATTCGTTGAGCAGCTGAGCTACATCAACTTATTGGTAAGCTGCTTCAGTAGCCCAAAAAAATGCAACCTTTTGACAGGAAACAATATGTGAACTTCTTACCGTGCTCCCCCATCTATCTCTGGCGTTGATGTTGGCTCTCCAGCTCAGTAGTAGCCTGACTACCTCCAGTTGACCCTCGCACGCCGCGATGTGCAGCGCCGTCCGGCCATCGAGGTCAATACTATTTACATCCACGCCCTCCTTCAGCAGCTCCTCGACGCCCTTTACGTCCCCATTGCACGCCATGAACAGTAGCTGCATGGTGGCGCCAAGATTCTCTGGCACTTTCGGCGGCTCATCGTTCTCGGCGGCGTCCCGCTTGTTTGGGTCCAACGACGACTGCCGGCCAAAGGTGAACCTCCTGACAAGCCTCGCGTCGAGAGATGACTGCCGCTGGAAGCTAAGCCGCATGCTGCGGAACGACGCCGATCCTGCCGAGAGCTGCCGCGAGATTCCCTGCTTAAGCTTCGCCACCCTGTCCATATTTCCTCTCCTCAAGATTGATGTGCAGCTGGCCCAAAATCGACCTTGTTAACGCAAGTGCACCTCAAAATATCAAATTTGTGACAAAAAAATATTTTGAACTCGAACGCAATTATTCTTTTACTGAAGGAAAAAATCTTGAAATCAAATAAAACTTATTTTCTGTGGTGAAACCCTGCTTGAAATAGCTTCACGTATCATCTTTCTGCCAATAAGGCAAAAACGTATGCCCAAACCAAAATCACACTTTCTCATCGTGAAGACACCAAATTTCAGTCCAAAGCCACATCTTTCGACCAAAAACGTCGAATTCAAATTAAAGACTGACCTTGCTGTTCTGGTGTAAAACTCGAAATCACATCTTTCTGGAAGAATCAGGACGGGGAACTGAGACTATTGGGGGCGTTTCCGCGAGCACCAACATGGTATCCTGAAACCACCCTAAGATGAGATTTTTGAGGCGAAGAATGACTGAGGGGCGCTGAAGGATTCAAAGCTTTTTCTTGCGTTAGCGACAAAGGTTTCTACTTGGTTTTTTTTTTCTTAACATGTGCTGTGAACAAAGGCAACAGCAGAAAAGGAAAAAAAAATGCGCGGTAAAAGTTGGATTCTTTGGGAGTTAGTTTAAAACAAAATCTCTCTTTCTCATTCTCTCTCTTCGTTCCTTCCTTCTTTCCTTCTAATATCATAACAAAAAAGTCTTCTATTACCTCAACTTCAAGTTACAGATTTTGTCTGGATCTTTGTTAGTAGATATTTTTTTAGTCGTTGAATGATTGGATAATAACAGATATCATTTTTTTTGGTCAGATATCATTTTACTACTTCACTGTAGAAGGCGAACATAAAAGAATTCTTGACGCCCAAAATTATCATGGGATTTTTGGCTTCATCGAGCACAATTTTGGAAGATTTCATTGGATCAGGGTGGACGACTCTGAACACTCTGTCGGATTCGATGCAACTAAATTAGGTGTACATGAACATTATCTGGTAGGGCCTCGGACCGTGTAGTTAGTACTCGAGATGTCACTTTGAGGTCCGTTTCCTTTGTCCATTTTGTTCTGTGATGCTGTCACATTATACACACAGAGTTGCTGCAAAGGAAGTTTCTTTTTTTCCTTCTTCGTATCAAAACGCGATGACAGAACATTTAAAAGCTTGAAAGAAATGTTCAGATGACATGTAAGAGCATCGAGAGCCAGAAAGGTAAAAGAGAAATGGTGGAGAGAGAGATTTTAACTGCTAATTTTAGTTTGACATTGCGTGTTCTTAGCTCCTTTAAGAAGTGAAAAAAAAGGTCTGATCTTTATTCTTTTTTCTATTCTCCTGATAGGGATTTGATGTCGGCAGCAGTGACTTGGACCCTGTCAGTTTGGTATGAACTCCGGACGCTGTGATCACCTGCAATGGCGTGCTACTAACAGTTGCAGCTAAATTATCTCCCTTTCCATGAATAGAAAAGATATTGCATGCCATGCCCATTGACGGGCCATAATCCACTAATGACTCCATTAATGACAGTCCACAGCACATGTAACTCAGCAAACAGCTGCAAGAAATGCTGTGGATTTACCTTCTCGTTAGTACTGAATCTATCAGAATTCAAGAAGTTGACAACAAATTGGAGTATCAATGGCTGTATATCTTTCTTGTCACCTTGCTTGTGGTTCTGGTACAAATTAGAGAGACTTTTAATTAAGTGATGGCCGTGACTGATGGACAACCACCTTAATTATTGATGGTGCCAATGTTCAGGTCCCCCAGTAGCTTATGGGGGCTCTGATTTGTAAGTACCAGAGAGAGAGAGATTATTTCAACTATAACTATTGTAACGTTACGGCTTTTTAAAAAAAAAATGGAAACGAGCGGCGGCAGGGGAGGCGTCTGGCCTTCCGCCGTTCCGCCTCCGGCCGACCAAGGGTCGGCCGGGGCGTATAGGGGGGGAGAGCCGCTCGTGCGCCCTCTTGGAACCCCGACCTCTCTCTCTCCCTCTCGTTCTTTCTTCTCCCCGATCGGCGACCGGTGTACGTGATCGAGCAATCAAAGCAACGGCATACGACGGCGACCGACGATCTCTCGACACACCTCGACCCTCCATCGCGCACGCAGGGACCAGGCGACTTTCTTTAGCAGTAGAGGACCGCCGGAGATCGATCGGATTTCGCGCAGTTCGTCGGCAAACTCATTTCGAACGAAAACAAGGTACCCGAAGAGTTTGAATCCCTAAATGATGAATTAGCGATTGTTGAATGAGTAGGATAGGTTCAATATGATCATGAAGTTATTTCCTACATGTTTCATATTGATGTCGGCGTCAATTGACGGTCGAAAGGCCGCCGGAATCGAACAAGAAATCCGGCGACCCTGTTTTATCGCAGTGATCAGTCGACCGATTTTAGTGAACGGTCGACCGGCCTCACCATGACGGTCGACCGGTCCATATATATTGACGAACTCATTTGACCTTATGATCGGTCGACCGGTTTCAGAGAACGGTCGACCGATCCATTGCGCACTGTGCATCATCATAGTCACACGAACGGTCGACCGACATCATGGACGGTCGGCCGGTTCGCGGACACCGACTTAAAGAACTCGGCCGACCGATCCTACAGGACCGGTCGACCAGTGTCAAGAGAACGATCGACCGGTCCATCAGGAGCGGTCGACTGATTCTGATAGAAACTCAACTGTTCCAATCGAACTGATCTATCCCAAACAAAACTGAGACTCTGACTAATTCATCTATACTGGTTGAGTGGTATTGTACAGAGACCAACGTTCCGTTAGATCCCAAAACATAGATTCACAATGATTAAAGATAAATAAAGCAAGGATAAAAGACATGAGATTGCTACGTGCTGCCCCAAAGTTAAAGCAATGATCAAAGATTAAAGTAGAGAAGGGATATGTAGCTAGCTGAGGGGACATCGACGCTACTGTCTTAAATGACTACTATTCCTGAGATTTCAGGTTTTCTCCCACATGTGTCTCGAATGAAGGGCGATGCTAAAGGACATACCCCTCCCCTTAAAGATTTAAGTATCATGCCAGAGGGACAGGTAGCTAGCTGAGGAGACAGTGAACCTACTGGTCTTTTAACCGACCACTGTTCCTAGATTGTAGGAATTCTTCCCCTACCTTTCGAACTAGGTGATGCAGTAACGTCCACCCCTCTTCTCTTATGGGTTTTCTGACATCAGAGAATCAAAGAGGCACCTCTGACATCCCAACCTAATAAAATCAAGCTCGCATAGGACAACCAACCCTAAGGATATTCTAGTAATGTAAAAGACGTAGTGCAACTCACAGTAAAGCAAAGCAAAATAGAGTATTGTAAAGCAAAACAGAGATAATATAAAGTAAAGTATATCAGAGACATTGTAAAGCCAAAGTAAAGCACATATAAAGCATTGATATAATAAAGAACAGAGTACTGATATGAATAAAGATTTATACATTTTTTTCATCGATCCTTATTTCATCGTTTATTGCTAGTGTACTGGGCATTCTTTACTCATGGGTATTCTATTCTCCTGCATTGAGATTTTGCAGGTGAGAATACCAATTGAGGAGATGTTGGAGAGCGCAGAGTTTGGAGAACGCTGCACATGACTGGTCTGTCTACTCTGAACTTTTATTGCATTTATGTTTAAAATATCTTATATTCAGAGATATCATGTTTTGTTTCCGCACATAGAATTTCAGACAAGCTTTATTATATTTCTGCATAATTTTTTATATGGCAAGACACCATGAACTTTCGCATACTATCTATAATATGAATCATCATAGACTTCCGCATATTTTCTATAATACGAGACATTGTGAATTTTCGCATTCAATTCATTATCATGACATTTCGACTATTCTTCCGCATTTAAGTCCTATAATATATTTATTATTATTTTATTAGTGTCACGTAAGTCATTTTATTGAATGGTTAAGATCAGTAGAGCAATAGGCAGAGTAACGCCTCCGGGGTCAAGTTGACCGCCTACGTGGCGGGAAGTACGATTTCGAGGGCGTTACAACTATGCTTCTGTGAGTGAATGAATTCTCCGGAATAAGAAACGATGGAACACGTAATCCTGGTGGCAATGCGACAGTAAAGAATAGAGATGTGGTTCAGGTTTTTAGGGAAATTGAAGTCATTATATTTTGAATCGTATGATCATGTTAAACATTTCATTGATATGTGAAACATATTAATCTTAATTATAAAAATTTTAAATAAGATGATTAAACAAAAGGGCGGATCTAGAACTGTTGACTTAACGGGTGCAAATTATTTTTTTATTAATAAAAAATAATATAAAAACCATTACATTGTAGAATAAACGTAAAAATATAAATCAACTAAACAATTTAATATATAAATAAATGTAATTATGTATATCGATGGTTTTTAATAGGATTTTAATAATATTTATATAGTATGTGTTGTCCTTTTTAATCCCGTTGCAAGATTCCTCAAATCCAAACTTTGTCTTTTTATTTGATTGTGTTACGAAAGAGAGAGACATCGCACAAACACATAAGAACACATATATTTATGAGGTCTATCTTAAATCGGACTACGTTTTCAGATGGTGATAGTTTTTTTGTTATAAAATAATGATGATTATAAGAATGCGAAATTACACAACCATCATGAAGTTTATATAGAGAACTCTAATATAAAATAAAAATAGAAACCTTAAAATCGTCTAAATGTCGAGAGCTCCACCCCTGAGCCCCCGCAGGCGATCCCTTGGATCCTCCTAGACCCCTCCCCTTAAGCTCGCTAATCGGATAGCGAAACTATCGTAGAGAAAATCTGCTGAAACACCTAACTACATAAGAAAATCATATAGGATTACAATTGAGTTCAGATTTAAAACATTATCGACGGATTGAAAAAGAAAGAAACAATAATTGATAAAGAAATATTTCGTTTGTGATAAGAATCCGTGTGATGTTCAGAATCCACAAGTCATTTCTGAGTATTATGGTACTTTTAGTGAAGATAAAAATAAAAATAAAGATAAAAAATCAAAAAGCAATTCAACGTACCCCCATGAGATGTGCATGCATTTAGGTCAGTTTCCTTTTACATTGACACGTCTCCTTAATCCATGGTTAAGCATATCTTTTTGTCATTTTTCTTATGGAGCCGGGACGAAGGAAGAGAGAGAGATTTTAAGAAGATAATTGGTTCTGTAGTCTGGGAATGATGATTGATGATCAATTAAGGTTTTGTTTGTCATTATTTGTATTGATAATAAATTTTATATAGTGCAATTATGATATAAAAATATTAATTATGAAATTATTTTTTATCCATTGTTAACATATAATAATTTGTAATTAATTAAGCATGAATATAAAAAGAAATATCGTTAAATGATTATAAAATAAAAATGAAAAAATAGTAAGATAAGTTACAACAACAACAAAGCCTTATCTCACTAGGTGGGATCGGCTAAAATAGTAAGATAAGTAAAAAAAAAATAATGTATTTGAATAAGGATAAAATTGAAAATATTTATAAAACTCTAATCTCTAAATGTTAAATGTTAGTAGTAGTTTTTCAATATTTTCGTATGAAACACTAAACTCTATTTATTTTTGTCATTTACTAAATAAAAAAATAAACGTTTGAACCGCTAAATTCTATTTGAAACCGCTAAATTCTATTTGAAACGTTAATTTTGGTGTTGTTGAACTGAACAGAGCCTAAGACATTGTTACCGCAATCTTCATGGTGGCCTTGTTGGAATTCCATGGAATGCGAAAAATGATTGCTCGATTTGAGCTTGGAGATGTTTGCTTAGGGCTGAAACTGGATGTATCCTCTTTTTTTTTTTTTAACGCTTACTGAGACAAAAGACTGATCTTTTTTTTTCCCCTTTAATGTTTTGAATTCAGTAATGAGATTTGGGGCCTTTGGCAGATTGAGATACCTGGAACTCATTTTTTACCAAATTCTGCTTGACACAGGCTTTCACTGAGAAAGTTGATTATGGTATCTTAGTTTTTGGCACCAAGACTGGAAATACATTTATGTAAAAAAGAACAGAAACATAAAGTTCGGCTATTGCGGAATTAAGAATTGACGCTAATTTGGATGATGATTTATTGGCAACTGCTTGCATGTCGTTAGCATGATCTATTAGCACCAGCTCTGGTTCAGATTTGTTCTGTTAAACCGGCCAATTGAACAGGTAAAAAAAAACATATTACATAAAAATTAATTACAGCTATTTTTTTTACTTTCATGCATGTCTTTTTTTTTTAATCTAAGCAAGACAACGGGTCTTATCCGAAATGGCAGGTCCTCACATTTGGACCTGGGTCTTGACCCCGGTTGGCAATCCAATTTTAGCATTGAACCGGAAGAAATCTGAACCGGAACGGTCAGATCAACCAGGCCTGTTTTGATAACCCTGATTACGACACTTCTCGTGCATTTAATTGGCAATTAACTGACACAATTTGAGCTTAGTCGGTAAATAGTTAACTAGTAAAGAACGAAACAAAACAAGCAAAAGGCTCTGTGAGGAGCAAAAGGCTATTTTGACATGTCAGAATGTGAGCTGACACATTTTGTCCAAGTGAAACAAAATTAGACTTGAGAATTATGCGTGTGGAGGGAAGTAATGTGTCAAAGCAAATGCCGTCATTTGATTTATGTTACACCCTCAACCAAAAGATTCCTCAGATCTATTACTCCGTATCTCTTTTTTTTTCAGGCTGCAGAGAAATGAGGAAAGAGGGAGATGGAGATACTAGAAGTCCCACCTTTTCTTCAAACGAAACATGATCGCCGAGTTCCTAATATCATCTTGAGGTACTTGGAGCATAAATTGGACTTTCATCTTCATAGGAGCTGCCTTCGCTTTTCCACCTTCGTCACCCACCTTGACAATGAAGAATGCGAACTCGGGTTAAAGGATGCAGTTTGGCCACAAACTTGGAATACATAAAGCGCATAAATGAATAGTACCAGTTTGCATAATTTTCATCTGTTTTTCTTTTCTTGAGGAGAACTTTCATATATATATATTTTCTTCTTGAATATTACTTGTGCATGAAACAATGTTGTCCTTTGAATACTGTTAGTAAATCTATTTTTATTTTTTGGACAAACTCTAAACAAAAATTGATTCATCAACATAAGCATTGAACTTTCCTGATCTTCTGAAAACATAGAAAGCCTTCATTTGCAATATCTCCAGAACACAAATGAGGAGGAACTATAATAACAGCCTTACATGATCTCTCAAAAAATATAGTTCCGCACCAGCTAAGCAAGGTTGCTTACATAGCATGACTGAGAAGCTATATTCATATTTTAATTTAGCAGTTTCAGGTTTATTTTTTGCAGTTTACTACTATATATCAGAAAGAGAGTTGCTCTTCATGACTACCTTTTCCTCCTACTGGTCACACGAGCTTTCCATACACAGTATTGACGATGGTGATGATAGAAATTGAAACAAAGTACTTTTTCCTACTGATTGAAAGCGCCTATCAGAATTGCCATTGTAAAGGTACAAGAATAGTAAGCTTACCCAAAGAGATGCCCATCCAAGTCGCACCCCAGAATCATAACCAGCTTTAAACTTAAGGTCCTTACCAGCCGTGTGCTTATACACAGCACTCCACTCATTGGAGTCAAAATGATACCAATAGCTGAAAATAGAAGAACAAACAACTTTTAATATTCATATGAAAGTAAGCTAGGAAAGTTCTTTTTTTAGAAGCAAATTAGCAAGGTTCTTGAAGCTATGATTACATACATACATGGTATACCATTTTACATACATATAGGGGATATCATCTCTCATCATCCAGTGATGAAGATTTGTCATGTCTTATTATCTTGTCCATTTCTCAAGAAGCAATACATATTCATGATTGGTTTTTAAGCAAAAGAACATGGAAACTAACTAAAATAATTTGATTTAAGCAACTCAAATATCTGTTTGCAATAGCAATCATTTCCTAATAAAATACCTGTATGTCATTCACCTGTCCGATTTAAAGATATATCAATAGAAACTGGCATAATGTTTTTAATAATATTCTTGCAACATAAATTCATAATGAAGTTAGATGAGTGAGGCAACAACCTCAATTTGTCGGAGGGTCTGAATCGACGTTTGAATGCAAAGGAAAGTGCATTTGACGGTAAAGTTACACTAGGAATGAATGCCATGTTTTGATCCTGCAATTCATAATAATTTAGCAGTACATTATACTTCAGAAGTATCTCATGTAGGATAATAGTACTGAAAAATGTTTATCTTGTCAGTCACCTTGAAGCAATATCTTAAATTCAAGTCACCGTCTTTATACAAGGCTGTACAAATTCCATTCAGCATTGGACCTTTCAGAATGCCACCAAGTGATAGAAATTTCTCGCTTTCTTCCTCTCTTCTTTCCTCCACTGAAATTTCACCAAGGGGAAACTGGAGAGTTGCTCTGGGCTGGACAAAGTAATCATGACCATTCCATAAATTTATTGCATAGAAGATAATGGATATATTGCTTGACAAGATCATGAACATGACTACGATGATCAAAGTAATTGTTATGATTCTTTCCACTTACCTTTGCTAAACCTAGTGTTGTTCAAGGTTCAGGAGGGTTCTGACCCAAGCAGATACCAACGAAGTTTACATGGGTCAGCTTAGCTGGATGTCGTGGAATAGGAACCACAGATCCTTCTGGACCCAATCTGCATGGTCCTTTGACTTGATCTAGAAGGGCAAAAGGGCTGAAGGGAGTTGGACCTCATGCTCGATATCATGGGTCTTCACAAGACCAACAAGAGTTTGAGAGTCGAGAGATATCAATAGTGTTGACTGCTTTTAATAGGTAGAGGTAATCAGTGCTGTAGAACATTATTATGGGTCTTCTGTCCTAATAATTAATCTTTAGTTTGGTATATCCCACTAGTTTGGTTTACCATGTAATAGATGTCCATTTGGTTTTCCTTTTATTAGATTTCCTAATTATGATGCACCCGTGCTCCAATTTCCTCCACGTACCCGTACCCGGTACTCCGTGGGTACTCGTACCCATATGTATTTTTTAGACTCCCGAATATCCAACTGATCAATTAATTTCTTGTAACGTACTCTATTTTTCTTTGACAAATAAGCTCGTACCCATGATTTTGGGTACACCATGTCAAAAATTTATGGGATAAAACTAAAAAAAGATAATAAATAATCCATGATGATGCATTGAGACTAAAGAACACGGTTAATACATATAATAAAGAAAACCAAAATAAATATCATCATGACATCACGTAGATACTAGAAGAAATACTACATTTAAAAAAAAAGTTGTCAATTGTGTCACACTTGAGTTATTTTAACAAGGTAAAATATTGTTTGTTGACTTATTTTTTAAGAATGAACTTTTATTCTTAAAGAATTATTCTTTTAATGCTCTTAGTATTTATTATCTTATTGTAAATAATTGTATACACATTTTTTTATTTGCTAAAAAATTCATAATTAGCTAATTTAATATTTTTATCTTATGAAAATTTACTTTTTGTATATATTATAAATTTAATATGTTGCCATACCCATACCCTAATTTTTTAAAATTTGACGTATCCTGTACCCGAACCCGTACCCTTGCAACATAATTGATACACGTAGAGTTAGGAACTCTATATAAGCCCCTGCATGCTTGTATGACAACCGAGCTTTGTGGAATGAAAATTATTCTCTAGCAATTTTTTTCCTTTGAAATATCTCTAGCTTTTTTTCAAGAGTAAAATAGATGACCTGACCATTTTTTTACTCTTAGAAAAAACTAGAGAATCATTTTCATTCAACAAAGCTCTGTTGTAATACAAGCATGCAGGGGTTTATATAGAGTTCCTAACTCTGTGTCTCAAAGAAAGATGACTGGACTTTGCTACCCATTTAAGTGCATTGGTATGAGAAAAAATGTACAAGTGAGGGAGAAGTAAGAGTAGCAAAATGGAGGACCACTCTAGATATTTCTTAACAAGTCATATTTAAGCAGATAAGTAGGGTTATGAGTAGATTAATGTAGTAAACATCCATTAATCAGTTTCTACAAGGCTTGAGAGAGACCCAGAAGCAAAAAGAGGTTAATGAGAGATAGATGCGAACATGATAGATCAAGTGACATGCCAGTGGATCGAGTAAAGGGGAAATCTGGGCGAGAAGTTGGCAAAAGTGCGCACTTGTGAAGGTTATAAGGATAATGTTAACAAAAATACACTGAAACTGAACGAAAATCATAAATTAATATTTAATCAGGTCAGAGAGTTGAGTGTGATCAGATTCAAAACACCCGAGTCTATGCACAACCCATAAATATTTTGGTACACACGAACTCTCACTCAATCCAACCCAACTATTCAATTGGATGGTCAAACTGGCAGTGATGACTGGAACTATAAATTATTCTCATTTAACTCAATTATAGAATTAACTCCGTCTATGTTTTATAGCCGGTCCCAAGCCCGGATAAAGGAGGAGGGTTGTGTTAGGCCCCGACAGCCAGCGTAAAACTCTGTCGAATCTCATGAACATGGATCAACGAATGGAATGGCGTCGTATGATCCATGTAGCCGACCCCACCTAGTGGGATAAGGCTTTGTTGTTGTTGTTGTAACTCAATTATAGAATTACTTTCCTACCTCTTCTAGTTTCTTTGATTTGATATTTACCATTTCCATATTTCTTGTTTTATTGTCTTTTACTTCTTTTATTTATCAAATGGCCCCCTCCAATGTAATATGGCTCGGGAAGATCTTATAAAATTCAGATATCTTTATTTTCCTTTTTAAAACTACTTCAAATGAATTATTTAAACATCAAGCATCTTTTCTTTTATATGAATTTTGTAAGATTAACTTTTCAAAGTGTACAACTTAAAAGGGCAGAATTTTTTTTTCAAGAGCAAGAATTTCTATTTGGAAAACAAAAAATACAACATAAAAAAAATTGACATAATTTGGGTGGTAAGGGTTAAATGTCAATCCAAGAAAAGTTTAATGGGACAAGTGCATAGTTTTATAGTTTAGAGATTATGCCAAAATAATTTATAACTTAGGCGAGGAAAAGAAAATAACCCTAATTGTTAATATTTGAAGTATTACAAAGGAGAAAGAGG
This sequence comes from Pontederia crassipes, assembly GCA_030549335.1. Classification (NCBI taxonomy): domain Eukaryota; kingdom Viridiplantae; phylum Streptophyta; class Magnoliopsida; order Commelinales; family Pontederiaceae; genus Pontederia; species Pontederia crassipes. The sequence continues at coordinate 9,018,721 of CM060189.1, forward strand.
TACAGAAGCAAAGCTTAACAAGTTTTCAAAATCATGAACTCTTGCCACAACATGTTAAATTCCATATAGATTTAGAAGTGAAACACATTGAGAGATGTGCTTATTGATGGATATATTAGTTAATAGTTGTTGGGCTTTGTAGATATAAAAAAAAACCATTTGATGTTTCTTGGACCAAGATCCTTGCTTCTAAATGGTAAAGATGTCCAAATAAACCAAACTAAAAATTCAATTAGTAACAAAAAAACTGATGAGTACAATCAAAATATAGGAAACACTACAGCATCATTTTCTTTGCAGAATATGTTTTGAACTGTAGGAAATACACTCACCAAGGCAATTGATGGAACAGGCAAAGCCAATTCAAGCTTATATGATGGATCCCCCAAGCTTGTAACCATCGAGACTTCTCCTTGTTGCTCCTGCAAGAAAAAACTTGAAACGACTAAGTTTTTTGCCAAATTATTGACGTTCCAACACAAAAAGATAATTAATGGAAAATACCGAAATGACAACCGAAATACAAAAGAAAATTACAACAAATCAAATTCTATTTTTGGGAGTTTTTTGGACAAGAGAGGACGACTAGCAAGATAGTAGTTCTCTTTTTGGGAGTTGGTTCAGAAGACTTCTTTGAGAAATCACATATTTAATCAGTTAAGTTCTCTCATAAGATTCCAACAAAACAAGAATGTATTCGTCAGATCCTTCTGAGAGAAATTTGAAAAATTCTTCGTGGAGTTTGTCAAATTGTTAAGGTTTCAAAAGAAGTGAGAAAAAACTACAAGGCAATACTCAACATGGAATTTTAGCTCTTGTTGACATGTTACAAACATAGCATTTTTTGGAATTAGAAGTTAGGTTGGGCTCATCATAGGTTTTAGCTGACCTCGGGCCTGGCTGAGTTGAGCCAATCCAGGCTTGACCGTACCTGAATCACTTACCACAGCGAGATTGACCTAATAGGATAAAAGTAGGCCCAATTCCCAACATAAAGCCAAGCCAAAACCTTATTTCTTGGTTATTATTTTATATTTTTCTACATTCTTATCTTTCCTTTTTCCTTGTGTTAATTTTATTTTTGTGGTGAAGGACCATATTGTTCCAACATTTGCTCGTCCTTAGCTTGATCAGATTCACTTTGAAAATAAGCCCATCTTGAAGTCCAAACGCTTTGGCAAAGCTCAGGCCAAATGAGGCTCAAGAATTAGCCTTTCTGGACCTGGGCTCACATCCGAGATTTCATCTTTAAAGAGACCTATAAGTGGATGATTACATGACAAGAAAGTTTGGAATCTGATATCAATCAAACCATAATAGCAATCAAGATGGACAAAAGAAATCAAGAAAAGAGAACAATACAAAGATGAGTCTATAAAATGAACAAAAATTCAGTGTGTACTGAGATCCTACAGTTAGAAATTATCAAACAAATTTCAGATTCTAGATGGTGGTCTACTGAAACAATGCATTATATAGTGCACGCACCTTTTTACGGTGATACTTGAATAGGACGATATTACCAAACTTGATATGGGAAATAATAGACTTCATATTTTCACAAGTGCATGAAACAGATAAAGAGTCTTTTGTCAAGCCTAAATGAACATAGTCTGGCTCTCCAATCTGAGTATTCTGAAACATAAGCAGTATAATAAAATACTAGAAGAAAGTATACAGGAAGCACAACCAATTTCGATTTTATTTTCAAGGAGACCAAATGCTTGAATGATTATATATAAGAAAGGCAGGAATTTTGGAACATTTTGACATAACGACACGTTACATGCTATATAGTTATATGAAACATCATTCTTCTATTAATGGAGATACTTGGCACACAAAGAAAAAACGGTACTCTTGGATCTCGTTAACATGTGTGATTGCTACCTTAGTTTAAGTTTTCGAGCACTCCTTTTCAATTGTCATTTATACAAGAAACACATTTCATCACAGATGTTTCGAAAGTAATGATTCCTCATGTTACGCAAAATAAACATGAATTCCGCGAGTGCATTGTGACAACTAGACCGCCAAGAATTGAAGAATCACCGCAAAAAAATTATGCAAAAAAAAAAGTGAACTCAGGATGAATGAGGCGTAGCCACTGCGAATTGGCAGTGCCATGGAATTGCCCGCACTAAGAATGCATATTTGTAAACAAAAGAAAAGCACCAGCACCAGCACCAGCACCAGCACCAGCTAGAGAACTGAAATAAGAATGAAAGAAAAAAACAGACCCGACGCTGACAATACAGAAGATATTGCACCAAAGAACATTTGTTTATCAACGGGAACGTCAACGTTTGACACAAAACAGGAACTGATAGAGATCGGACCTTGACATCATGGGTGGCGCAAACGCGGAGGAGATTGTTCGCGAGGCCGAAGGAACCTTTGAGGAGGGCGTTGCGGGACTCGAGGTCGTAGAGGACCGAGAAGTGTTCAGTAAGGAGGCCGAGCTGGGGGCAGGCGACCTGGCCGAGACGGTCGTTCTGGAAGGACAGCTTCAGCTTCGCCAGGCCGTCAAGGACCTTGCAGGAGACCTTGTGGAAGAAAACCGCGGACTCGCTATCGAATTCCGACGTCACACGGATCGGCAGGCGGCGGGCGGCCGCGCTGCTGCCTGCCGCGACCGCCCCGCCGCAGCAGGGGGAGGGAGGCGGCGGAGGAGGAAGGGAGAGGGAGTGTGGCGGTGGCGGCGGTGGAGAGCCATTGGAGCTGAGATTGGGATGCATGGATTGAGGGGTCGTCCTCTTTTTTGGGATTTTCGCTCTGACCAAAACTAACATGTAATTTCTAAAAACTAAAAAGTTTGCAAAAGCTTTGTACCTCTCCCTCCATGTCCTCCTTATGTTCATTATCTCTCATGACATCCTCCATAGATGTAATAGAAAAAAATATTAAAGTCAGAGAAAAAAAAATATTACCTAAAAATATCCACAACATATTTTAGAACAACAATAAAAATATCCTAAATTAATGTGTAAAATATGATAATACAATTAAAAGAAAATAGAAGAATGAATGGCACATTGCCGCATGCATCTTTTGATAAAAATGTTCACCAATCAAGTTTGATTGGCATAATTAATTTGTGTTTTAAAATGGCTTGGAAGTTAATTTTTTTTTTTTTTGCAATTAGGATTTTAGGGCAGCCGATGCAGGTCGGGGCCCTTTATTTTTTGGCTAAATCGTTTGTCATGGTTATGGAAAGAGGACGGAGGATTGGAACGGAGCGAAGTTGGATGATAGAAATAAAGACCAAACCATTTATCAGGTGATATGAATCATAACTTTAAGTGTTGAACCTTTACAGTATGTCAAGTTCAATTTTCAAAAAAGAAAGAAAAGAAAAAGTAGTTCAAATTTCCGTTTAGTAATTATCATTATAGAAACTATGTTTCATAATGGCATTCAAATTACTATAATTTTCGCAAACAAAATCTGAAATACAATAAATTGTTATGGCTTTAATAGTGGTCGTCCCCCGGGGCACCGTCCACCCTAGTTCTCTAGATTGGATGGACGCGATTGAAGCACAGTTCACGAGCGGCTCACATGGGACGCAAAGGAAAAAACTAGATCGTCGAGCGGTACGATGTGGATGATGACAAGGGCAGAGTCGACCGACGACGATTCTAAGGGGCGGAGAGGGTCAACGTGAGGGCGGCACGTTCAAAGGCAACAACGACGATCGATGTGAGGCGTTGTTGATTAGCATATTCAAAGGCAAAAAAGCATCGTCGATCGAGACATTCGAAGGTGGAAAGGCATCATCGACCGACGCATTTGAAGGCAGAGAGGGTTGACATGAGAGCAGTCGCATTCAAAGTGGATGACGAACTTGAAGGCGGAGAGGGTTGACATGAGGGCAGTCGCATTCAAAGTGGATGACGAACGCCAAAGGTGGACTCGAAGGTTGTGTTTGCCGCCTGCTCGAACCGGCTGACTACCCCCCCTCGTTGTCACTGATTGATCCGCCCACAGCTCGCCGGACCCAGCATCACAATTGCTTGACGTCGCCATTCACGAGCGTGGAGCGAGCGAGCACATTCAATGGAGATCTTCCCCGAATGCTAAATCGTCACTCGCTACTCCATGAATTGCCTCGCCATCCAAACCAGCTGCTGCTAAACCGCATTTCACTAAGAGGGACACCCATTAAATCCAATTGTTATTTGGTGAATCGCACTTATGTCGTGCTCCTAATTTTCAATAATCAGGAATCCAATGTCCTTTGCATTTAATTCAAAAAAAAAAGTCTTAACTCTGAGCAAAAGTTTTCTGAAGAATTTCTCCCTTGAAAGCATAGATAACTACGATATCAACTTGCAAATTAATGTCATGAAAAATTTTATTGATAAAATGTTCATTAACATATTAATTCTACAGAGCAATGGGGCAAACATTTTCACTTTCTACCTTCATTTTTTTTCTTTTTTTACAGAATACATTGATATATAAAGAGAGAACAAAAGAGCATTGCAAAGGGTTCATAAACCCAATACTTAAAGGTTCAGACACCTCATGGGAAAAAAAATTCAACGCGCTATGTCCAAAACCCCAGATTGTCACAAAAAGCAAAGGGTGTAAAACCTAATAATAAAGAGATTAACCAATAATATCACGAACCGCAAGAAATAGTCAAAAAGATTTTAAACTGCACTTGAAGGAGCCAAAGGTTTCCCCCTACCCATAGTGAATCCTCTGGTACCATCAGGCATCCGAGGTCCTGGTGGCTGCTTGTGCACTGAAGCTGGTTGTTCCAAATGCATAGGGTGACTGGATGGTGGTGTGCCAACCGCATGTCCACCTCCACGACTATTGTGGTGGTGCTGGCCGCGTCCACGGGCTCTCCCTCCTCGGCCCCTGCCTCTCCCTCGTCTTCCTGCTCCATCCTTGTCATGAAAACTTTCGTCACCCTATGAAAGGCAAAAAAACATATGATGAGATCATGGCTTAAAAACTGATGACAAAGTAGCTGCAGTTTTTTTAAACTTGATGAATCAAGTTGGCCTGGATCCCTTTTTTTTTTTTTTTTTGAGGAGAGGCCTGGATCCTTGTTATGGTTCACTAAAACCAAATCTTATAATATCATGGTAACACTCAATAGACAGTAAGATTATAACTTACCACATTCTCATGACAAGCTTCGTTTGGTTGAATGGGATCCTCTACATGCTTCTCATTTGGCTGGTTAGAAGTAGAGACATCATCCTCCCCAGTCTGCTCAACTTCATGTCCCTTTCTCACTCTACCATGTCCATGCTTTGCCTGTTTTGAAAATGAAAATTAATCAAAAATCATTTACATCAAACAGTGGTTAAAAATTCATTAGCCCTCATGTTGTTGAACTCATTACTGAACCCAACAAAACCCCCCACACACGCACACACTGATATTTCCCCTCAAGAAAAAAAAAATAGAACTAAAGTTTCATATAGCTTGGATCTACACATCCCTCCTAGATTTCACAAAACCAGCACATAAACTTCATTAGATTCATCTTACTAGTTCATGACAGAAATTTATATAGAATGCTCTTTATTGGTAATGAAAATGGTAGAGAATCGTTTGAGATGGTTTGGTCATGTTCAGAGAAGACCATTAGATGCGCCAGTAAGAAGAGTAGATCAAATAATCTGGAGTCCGATTAAAAGAGGGAGAGGGAGGCCAAGGCGGACACTTGGCGAACTAATAGAGCAAGATCTATTGGTGAATAATATACCGAAAGGTTTGGTTACTAATAGAGCGGAATGGCGTCGTATGATCCATGTAGCCGACCCCACCTAGTGGGATAAGGTTTTGTTGTTGTTGTTGTTATTGCTCTTTATTGGTAATAATATGAACATCATAACTACACAAAATCTTGAACTTATATATTAAGGTACGAGTTTTTTTCCCTTTTTTGAGGCGAAATATATAACCTCATATATGTCCCTGCTCCCACTTCTCCGTTAAAAGTTCTTAGATGACATGACACTTACCAATTAGTTTACATAATGGTGGTGGTCTAATATGCTTCAAAAAAAGGTGGCGGTCTAATACCAACCTAGACTTCACTACAATTTGGTGAAGATTAATGTAAAAATGCAAGTGTGATGCTAACAAAAACTAAAGACAAGATTTGCTCGTACCAAGCATTTGGGGAACAATCGAACCCTGAGACCATTTCTCCAGTTCTCATCATTGAGTTCAGTAACCTACATGCCAAAGAGAAAAAAAACTAGAATACAGAAGACTCAACAATAAAAAAACATTATCCTCCAAAAAAAAACAATAAAAACATTAAACTTCAGTGAAGGCATAGGCTTACTGCTTTCTCAGCATCTTCAACAGTATTGAATTCAACAAATGCATGCAGCTGCGGATGAAATAACAACAAAATATAACATCACTGTATCATTAAAAGAACATTTGTAATCACACAGAGGATGCACAATGTGAAAATGAACAGAAATTGGGAAACATGTGACCAAAACCCTAAGCATACAAATATATTTAATAGCAAGTGTACATGCATATCATATAGGTTTATTTCTACGTTGACCAAATTTGACTTTGAAGCATCAACAACAACAACAACAAAGCCTTATCCCACTAGGTGGGGTCGGCTACATGGATCATACGACGCCATTCGTTGATCCATGTTCATAAGATTCGACATGATTTTATGTTGGCTGTCGGGGCCTAACACAACCCTCCTCCTTTATCCGGGCTTGGGACCGGCTATAAAATATAGGCGGAGTTCCTCCCCGATCTTAAGCAATCTGCTGAAATTATTTGTAGCATCTCTGAGCTCCTTCAGGTCGAAGACACACATGTTATGTGCCTTCTCTTCATACAGGTCAGGGATGCTCTTCTGAGATGCGATGGAGAAAGTAGACTTGCTCGTCTGATTGCCACTGGTTGAAACTACAGATCCGCTGGTCATGTTGTTTGACGTTGGCGAACTGACAGTTGCTGCGCTGGGAGTCGGGGCAGATCTCCTCTGCTTCCTGAACTTATACCTCTCCTTAAAATAGTAGAAACACCCCATTCTTCATAAAACTGTTATTGCTTGAATTCCCGAGGCCTTGATAAAGTTCTCCAAGCAGAATCAACAGGAGAACTCTTGTGACAGAAAGAAAAGTGAGAAAAAAAAGGAGCAAAAGTGCAACTTTTCTATCTGAAGGGGTGTGAAAAAACTAATGCCAATAAACAAGTGCAACTTTGAAGCATCAACATTTAATAAATATCATAACCACACCAATAATAAACATAAATACCAGTCCACATAAGTAGCAGGAAAGTGGATCAACAATCCATATAAAAGTCTTTCCGAAGATAGCCAATTTAGGTCATTGCTTTTGCAAAAAAAATCTCTGAAGAAAAATGAAACATGATGAAAACATTGTCTGAAAAAATAACGTATATTCCAATGTTTGGATGTACCAAATGAAGTAAAAAGACATAAACTAATTATTTATGTATATGTATGACATAAGACAGTGACATTACATGACGTTCTCTTATTTGAGATGCGAAGATGATTTCCCTCAAGATTGCACAACTTTTTAGTAAATCACAAAATATCCACATTGACCAGGTTTTTTTCTAACCACGTGAAAGAACTTAGACATAAGGTGATAACCAAAAAACAAAGTCATAGAAAGCATTAAGGTGATAACCAACAAAGGAAAATTTTATTTTCTTTTACGGAAGGGAAAAATTAAATATTTACTATCAATAGCATAAATACAAAGAACATGCCAAGAATAAATTGGCAGAAGCTCGTAAATCAAGTCTGCATGAAATGCATCAATTCCATAGTAATGCCAACCAATCAAACCAAAAAAATATCAAATAGATACATACTCTGTTACCAAAGAGCACTTCATGTTTGGACCTATTGGTTGAAGCAGTGGTACCATTGGGTGTCTGCGGGTAGCATGTACGTATTGTCTTTACGCTAGAAGGAAACAATATTCAGGTTATTTAGGATATAGAGAATTCAATATCAAATTAATACAACAGAGACAGAAGATTGTACCTTCCAACAGCAGAGAAAATCTTCATAAGGTTTTGGTGACAGTGATCTTCAGGTAAATTTTCAGCCACAACAATTCGAGCCTTAATAGAATATTAATAACATCACAATCAGCATCGAAACAAATGAAACAATAAAAAATGATTGGGCATGGCAGAACCTAACCTGCAGCTCTTCCATGTCAGATTCTGTAAATGGATCTAGGCGCCTCACTTTCCTTCCATCATCACTAACAATCTAACAATTACAACAAGTGTAATGTTTATAGTGAAAGGAACATAATAAAGCAGCAGCATAGATAAATTATATTTTACTGTGCAATTTTGAAGGTTTACTAAGCAGTAGTTATAATAACTTGATTTAAAAGTAAAAGTCTGAACAACAAAACAAATGGCAGGACATACAAGTTTTGAAGAAGTCCGAAGGGCCATAGCTAACTGGGAGTTATTGGGGATAAAGGCCTTGATTTTTTTAAAAGCAGCAATGACTGATATTGGCACTGCATAGGAAAGACATTTAAGATGAATATCTGGAAAATCATCACTAAATGTTGGCATAATAACCTTTTCAAATTCACAAAATGTCATAAACAGAATTTCCCTATTAAGAAGCTTATTTGCACAGATTAATTGGGCTTTACGAATATAAAACTTTCACACACAATAGTAAGGCAGTTTCATTACCACCAGACCAAGGAGAAAATCGCATTAGCCAGGTATTTCCAAACCCTTTTTCTTAGAAGAATCATAGGCACAACAGTAGACATCATGGATCCTGAATGCTCCTTACTTGATGGCAACATTATCCATTTATTTGGTTCATGCAGACATTCAAGAAATAAGCAATTTTCAACCAGGAAAATGCCATATTCAAATTTGAAGCAGTCATCAGTTCACTGGTCCAACAGACGGTTCAGGTCATTGGAGTGCTGACCAGGTGTTAGTGCGTTACAGTGTAGTGGGTGTTTGAATACCACATGAAGACTATAGCTTCAGACATCAGTTCACTGGTCCAACAGATAGTTTGGGTCATTGGAGTATTGGACCAGGTGTTAGTGTGTTAAAGTGTAATGGGTGTTTAAGTACACATGATGACTATAGAAATTAGAAATTTACAAATTTGATTATCACTGAGGAGTAGTGTGAAAGCAAAATTGGAAATATGGAGAAATACGTTGGAGTCAAAGGGTTTTCGTTTAAGTAGGAATAAAACAGAATATATGCATAGCAATTTCACAAATAAACAACTTAGAGACGATTTGAAAGTTAGGTTAGGGGAGGATATAATTCCTCAAGTGACAAAGTTTAAATACTTAGGATCAATTGTAAGACAAGATGGTGAGATTGATGACGATGTTAATCATAGAATTCAAGCTGGTTGGTGTAAGTGGAGGAAAGCCACTGGAGTTCTTTGTGATAGAAAAGTACCCAATAAAGTTAAAGGAAAATTCTATCGTACTGCTATAAGGCCAGCAGTGTTATATGGTAGTGAATGTTGGGCTATGAAGGGACAACATGAACGTAAAGTGGGGGTAGCCGAAATGAGGATGTTGAGATGGATGTGTGGTCATACAAGATTAGATAAGATTAGGAATGACCATATACGTGAACGAGTCGGAGTGGCTCCTATTAGTGAGAAAATGGTAGAGAATCGTTTGAGATGGTTTGGTCATGTTCAGAGAAGACCATTAGATGCGCCAGTAAGAAGAGTAGATCAAATAATCTGGAGTCCGATTAAAAGAGGGAGAGGGAGGCCAAGGCGGACACTTGGCGAACTAATAGAGCAAGATCTATTGGTGAATAATATACCGAAAGGTTTGGTTACTAATAGAGCGGAATGGCGTCGTATGATCCATGTAGCCGACCCCACCTAGTGGGATAAGGCTTTGTTGTTGTTGTTGTTGTTGTTGTTGAGGAGTAGTGTGAAAGTAGGAAGGAAAAAAAAACTCTACATGATTGAATATGGGCTCCAATGTCAAGGCTCCACAGTCTTTCCCTAAAATCTTCTTTAACTGCATAAGACCAAAGGCAGATCTTTGTTTTTTTAAGGAAAAAAAGGATGGCTGACATTGTGTCAAGCATCCATCTTATTGGGATGGAAACTTAAATACAATGATGTACAAGTGTCAGAATATTTAAAGAAATCACTCGTGACACCCAACCACCCCTCCCCCCCCCCCCACCCCCAATCCCGCCCCAATTCGCTGGTCAAACCCTTTCATCACATGTACCACATTTTCAAAATACAAACAGCTCTTCGAGGAAGGCAGGCTGGCATTACATTTTCTCCAAATGGCCCACAGAAGGCCAATGGAGGCTGCCGTCTGTTTGGCTGAAAGAATGGCCAACTCTATAGAAGCTTCTCTGGAGGATCTCCAAAAACCATACTCCGAGCTCACATTCAGGTCAAATCGTGACACCGTAGACCACATTTGTGAAACCACATCAAAAAACAAATGAGCTATGATCTATATTCCAACTCCACGGAGGGCACAAGAAACATCCGCTCCAGGAACCCAGACCCCCCTGTATGATTTCGGCAGCGATCTTTCACATCAGAGAAAGCCACTTAAGAAATTTTATCCTCAAAGGTATCCAAAGTCGCCAGATAATCTGACAATCTATCCGTAGTTCTTCATCCAAAGGCCGGTCATTTGAACACAATAGGGTGTCCACTCGACGAACACTGAACTGTCCCAAAGACCAGTCCCAGCCATCCCTCCTTGTGTTGTCCACAGAAACACCATTGACTTGCTGCGAAAGTAACCATCCCTGTTTGTGCTGTCCACAAAAAGACGGATCTTTTTTATGGAAACCAAAGACAGATCTGCCTAAGGAATACTGCAAGAACAGGACTTTTGGTTGTCATCCTTTCCTTTATAAAAAATAAAGAACAGGAACAACAGGAGGAGCACAACAATTTTCCTTTTCCTCTCTTTCTGTGATCTCATCATCAGACATGCTGGTTATCTCTCTCTGGGTAGGCGAACTGGATAATGCACTGTTTCAATCAGGTTGACATGACTCACACGAGCATTCTGACATAGGACTAGCATCTGAATTGCCTGTTTTCTGGTCAAACTGGTCAGACTATGGCAGGTCGTAAACCAATGATTCAGATGTTCAGGCAAGATAAATGTGTAGATTGATAAAAAATACTAACATATCCTTCCTAAGGAAGAAAAATTAACATATCCAGGTCAGATAATTACTACACACTGAATTACGTTTATTTTGCGTTGTCCACCATTATCTAAGTTGTAAGATGCTCCAAGTTTGAGTTTGAGTCAAGAGATAAATAAATAGCCACATCCAATCCCATCGCACTGATAATAAATGTTTTTTTAGTCTCTTTAATTTACAAGATCCACTTCAAACATACTTCTCTAAGCAAATGATCAACCCCAATCTGAATAGAGGCAATTTAGAATAGACAAATATTGATGCTAATAAACAATTACATGGTTACTTAACAGCTGAAAGATTTTGTTTCTTTTTCTTGTAACGGAGCCGACCCCACCTAGTGGGATAAGGCTTTGTTGTTGTTGTTGTTCTTGTAACGGCTGGAAGATTTTTTTCCTTTTTCTTTTTTTTCCTTTTTCCTTTTAGAGGAAGGATGGAAAACAATTTTCATTACATATTGACATAAATTCAACACTTTTCACCTATTGTCGAGTGGTAAGAACCCCAATTCATGTGGTGTCCATCTAGAGGCAAGGCATGGATGAGCAGAAAAAAATTGTCTTTCTTCCTTGTCTACTTCTAGTCAGAGACTAAGAATGAACATCATAGGTCATGACATTGGACAAAAGAACAAGTTCTTACTATATCCCATGAACGAGCCAGAGATCTCAATAAAATAATATAAAACTAAAGGAAATATGAATGGTTCGGTATTTACCAAATCCTTCGGGATCTTTAGTAATGAACCTCATCAAATGCTCAGTGGTAGCCAAATTAAGATCACTGAAATAATATTCAACCTGTGCATATCAACAATGAAAAAGAAAAGTTGAATGAAGATACAATAGAAGCATATTGCAATTTACATTGTACACAACTTTTTTTTGCATGGTGATACAAAAAGCATGATAGATAAATTCCTCTCAAGAACAAACCACCAATTCAAATGCAACAAACAGGTGTAGTTGAACCAGAAAAAAAAGCTCCAGTAGTAAGAACGAAATATCAATCACTCCCAAGAACAAACCATCTATTCAAATGCAAAAAACAGATGCAATTAAACCATAAGAGAAAACCCCAGTAGTAAGAACAACATTAAGGAGAAACTTCATATTAAGAAAGAAAAATCGACTATTTTGCAATAAAAAGAAGGAACAAGTATTACACTAATATAAAAAATTGATAAAGTTTATGTCAACAAACAAATTGTTTCGGATATGGAGGAAAAGATCATGGACAAAAAAAGTACTAGAGGTCAGAAAGAGGTAAGATCTAATGCTCTGGAAACTATAAAACATGAACTCAGCAAAGGAGGATTCTGGGACCAACAATGTGAAGAAATTAGATGCACAAATATGTGCATAAAAAAAATTAATAACTTCAAACCATAAATTAACTCTCACGTTCACATAAATATGTGCAAAGGAGGATTCGGTTGCTTACACACCTTTCATACTAATTTCAGACTAACTAGAAATTAGTGAAACCCATCAAATTCATATTTTGCTCAAAAAATCTCACTTCTAGGCAATTTATCGGGTGCAAGCGTGATTGGCGACAGTGAGTGTATTTTGGCATTAATTTCATTTGAGCGTAAAGTGCGAGTATCACATAAATACTCCCCAACAAAGAAACGGACCTGCTTCGTGACCTTCTGAATAACCTCATCCGCGATCCCATCCCTCGCGGGGGCTGGCGCGCTCGGTTCAGGATCCCCGGGCTCATGCTCGCCGAATCCCCCTCCGCCACCGCTCCCGTGGTACTCCATCGCGACCGGGGCGGGGGTGTAATACGTCGGGCTCGGAGGCGCCGGATGGAACGCGTGATGCATCGCCGGAGGAGCCCCGTGGTGGGTTGGGGCGGCGCGGGGGACGAACTCGGGGGCGCCGGCGTTTAGGCGGCTAAAGGAATTAGCTCGGGTGACGGCCGGATTCCCGGATTCCGGCGAAGATCGGTCGCCGTCCCCCGCGGAGGAGGGTGGATCGCCATGGATTTCTAAGGTTTGGTTGGAAATCTCTTCGGACATTGCCGCTCCTGACTAGGGTTCGGATTAAGCGGTAAAAGAGAAAAAGGAAAAAAAAAAGACCCAAAAAAGGAGAAGAAGAAATGGGATGTGAAATATTTATAGGAGACCCGTCCCAGGGAAACTTTTTCCATTTTTATACAGTGATTGGTATTTAGGTATACAGCATATATAATTAGAAGAATAATCGCGGGAACAAGCGTTCCATCAAATTTTCGTAATTCTAATTATATTTGGATAGAGTAAAATTTATGATAAAATAATTAGTAGTTGATGTAATAGAAAAAAAATAAATACGATGAGTTAATTTTTTTGTAAGTTTTGAAATAATAATTGATATTTTAAATATAAAATATAATATTGTTAGTAAATATAAATAAAATTTAATATTATATTTCAAAAAATTTTGTTAAAATTTAATTTATTTAAATTTTAAAAAAATCTCATTTTTAATAATTATATGTAGTAAAATATTAAATTTTTTTAATTAAATAATAAGTAAGAAATATTATTATATTAATATGTTATACTAAATAATTTATTTTAAATAAATAAATTATTTTATAAGATATATGTACGAGAGAGAAAATAAAAGAAAGAAAAAAAAGAATAAAGGAAATTGAAAAAAAAAGTAAGACGTGAAGTCCAAAAAAAATACTTCACCAGCTAGGTCAAGAAAAAAGGGGTCACGTGACCCCTTTTTTTTGGAACCAAGTTTTGGCTCCGGTTCTGTCAAATGTTACATCATTTGACGGAACCGACTGTAACTAGATGGAATTAGACGCTTTGTTCCAGTTGCCAAATAGCCCTCTGATATGTGCGGTTCTCTAGGAATCGTTTATCCCGATTCAGCCACGATGCACGGTTCGGCCTCCTTAGAGATCGTCTCGAGCGATGACGTGACTATATGCTCTAACTCACTGGCTTCTATCTCACTAAGGGGAACAACTTTGTTTGTTTGTCGGTCGTGATGTTGTGTGATGTCGGCGAACAGATCGTGCAAGGTAGAACGAAGCGGTGCAGGGTAGAACCAATGTTGTTAAAATCGGACCGACCGATTCAATCGTGAATCGGCCGATGATTCGATTCAACTCGGTTCAATACAGATTTTGAAAAAAAAATAAAAAATGATAAAAATAGGAAAGTTAAATGAGAAAAAAGGAAATGAATATAAAGAAATATGAGGAGGAGGAAGATCACATGTATACAATTAAATAAAAATTGAAATAAAAATGTAAGTATTTAAAATTGAATAATTTAGAATAAAAACTTATCAAAGGGCATAAAAATAAGAGAAATAAAAAGGAAAGTGTGAAAAAAAAGAATAATTTGAGATAAAATTTATTAATATAACATCTAACATCATTAAATAGTAGATATTAAATTATTAATAATCTATTTATATTATCATTAAAACTTTTAATTAATAAAAATTATGTTATATTATTTTTTTAATATTTCTAATAATTTATCAGTACAATATAACTTATACTATATTTTTATAATTATTATAAATATTATTATTATTTTAATAAAATTCGGTTCAATCCGGTCTAACCCGGTCGGACCAGTCCAATCGTGACCTAGTGATAAATCTGGTCCATTCGCTGGTTCGATTCTGAAAACATTGGGCAGAACGAAGCTGTCGCTAGGGTAGATCAAAGTTGTTCGCTTGCGCCCTTCGCCGCCGAACAGTGCCACTCTCGTCGACCCTCACCCTAGGTGCTTCCCATTGCCGGAGAGAGCCCATGACGCCCTCCGCCCCTCACCCTAGGTTGTTGCCTTTTGTTGGTGTTGCCCGCTTGCTGCCCTTCCTCGTCGGAGAAAGCCCCTAGGGCCCGCCCTCCCTCACCTTAGGTGCTGCCCGCTTGCCGCCCTTCCCTGTCAGAGAGAGGGAGAGTCCCTGATGCTCGCCACGCGTCGAAACTGAACCGGGATGAAAGATTGCACATGAACCGTGCATCTGGCATGTGAACCGTGCAAAATTCACTTACATTTTTGGGCTGATTCCACTTATCAACACAATTATTCCGCATTTTAGTTTTTTTATATTGTCTTTTATTTTGTTTACATTTTTTGCCTTCTTTTAGCACTGTTTTCCTTTTTTATTATTGTGATTATGATTATTTTAATATGAATTTTTAGCATAAATTGTGTTTATTATATAATTTAATTTATGACCAGATCTACTTATTTTAAAATCGTACAATATAGCCAAGTTTTTAAAATTAATGAGATCATTATTTTGGCCCTTTAATAAATGTCATTATCATATTTAGAATAATTGTAAACTATATATGTTTCAGATGAGAGATTTTATGCGTTTGCATTGTACAATTATATATGTACTTAATACTTTTTCTCAATTCATGCTATAATTAATTTATCTTTTACTTTTGGTTCTCCTATTTAACATTAAATAAGATATTTTGTGCATCATTGAAAAAAAAAAACTCCTCACTAGCTAAAATCGTTAAATTACATAAGGCTCGTGTTTGTTACCTTTTTTTGTTTATCTTAATAGGTATATTTTTCATTTTCAAGGTTAAAGAAATTGTCACTTTTAAGTTGTGTATATTTAAATTATTTTATAACATATTTATAAATATTGGCTCTCCTAAACATCAATATTCACCATTAGACCGGCTGAATCGGATTCAATGGAATGCAATTGAATATTAATAAATTAATATTATTCATAATAATTTTAAAATATAAACAATGATCAATATTATATAATGAATAAAAAGTTAATCATAACTTATACTTCATAATAAAATATAATTAACATATATTAATTAAAAATTAATACTTACAAAAAGACTTTAAGTTATTAGTATTGATATACTATATTATTTTTTATCTATTTTTCAATGCTAATTTATGATGATAATATAGTAATTTATTTTGTCATACATCAGGCTTACTTCCTTTTTTTCTTTACTTTCATATTAATATCTTCCTTTTTCTATTTCCATTAATTCCTCTCTCCCTATTAATTTTTCATATTTATTTTCCTTTTAGTTTTTTACCTATTCTTAATTAAAACACTTTCCCACTTTTTTGTCCTTTCTAAATTTTTATTTCCTGTTGTTACCTTTATTTTCTGATTTTTTAACCACTTTTGAAATCAAACTGGTTTTTCGGTTCAATGCCATTCCGATTTTTCACATGACTTGGACCGGACCAACCTTCAGTTCACGATTGAATCGGTCGAACTGACCATTCCGATTTTAATAATATTTCTAAATATATTTTTGGTCAAGAACACTTCTTGAAGTTATGTGATTTTCTTTAAAAAAATAATCTTTTTTTGTTCAAAATATGTACTAATTAAAAATAAACTTAATAGGATTGGAAACTATATAACTTTCAAGTAAAAAGGTAAAATGATGAGTTAATCGAGACAAATAAATTATTGCCAAAAGGCATTTATATTACTGAAAAAAAATAGCTACAAATTATTTAGACTAAACAAAAAAAATGAGTCCAATTTATTATTTTTTTAGGATACTAAAGCATTTGAAAACATAGTGTGGATCGTTCACCTTCTGAACTTGGAATACGAAACACCATTGATCCATCTATGTTCCTCCCGACGATTTATTTCCCTATTCTCTTTTGTGTTATTTCCATCTTTTATTTGTTTGTTGTTTTAGTAGAATATTTGGAACATCCGGCTATGAATTCCGACTAGTGTAAATACTTTTAGATTGTGTGTGGATTTTTGGTTCTTTTATCCAAGAATTCATTGCATTCGTGGCGAAGTCTGCTTCAGTCTCGAGAATACGAGAATTTTCAAATTGGAGATCTAAAAACACATATGGATTGTTATAATTGTTTTGATGTTTCCAATGCCTTCAAAACTAAAGAGTCATTGAAGCATAGAATGGAGAAGGTTTTGTTAGATGATAGAATCACTATGATATGAAATAATGTTGAGTAACCGGTTTGGAAATGTCATTACTTCAGCCTCTTACTGCTAAAGAAGCTTATGCATATATGTTAATAATTTCAATATATGCTTGAATGTTATAACACATTGGAGTTAATCCAATATAGTTACACGATCTATGTCATTTAGCTGAATTTTATCATAAGTGCAAGCATATTTGTATAATGGTTTAAATCAATGTTATAATAATCGGACCGCCCATAAGACCGGATGATCACTGCGGTCGTCATTGGACCGATTTGATCGAATTCAACCGAGTTCAATCGAATTATATTAAATTAATATTATTTATAATAACTTTATATCTATATACATAATCAATATTATATAATGCATAAAAAGTTAGTCCTAACTTATAATTCATAATAAAATATATTAAATAAATTATAATATTCATAAAAAGAGTTTGAATTATTATTGATATATTATATTAATTCTTTTATTTTATTTTGCAATAGTATTTTTATTTTGACATATATCACTATCATGTTTATTTTTTTTCTTTACTTTAATAATTTTATTTTTCTATTTCATTAATTCCTCTCTCCCTATTAATTTCCTTTTTATATGGTTAAAATGTCTTGTTGTTGTTCAAAGGAATGGAGATTTAGATAGCAAGTTTACACATTTTTTTCATTGTTGAGGAAGGTATTTGGAGTATCTAGCAATCATTGCTGAAGAGATAAGCATTGTAAACTTGATTTTAGTGACATGTTAAAGACTAGTCTTTTTTCCATTTATGTGTAATTTTAAAGTTTTTTGTGTGTGTGTTTTTTGTCCAAAAGTGTTATTTTGAAGGACCTTCATACTTTTGTTTAATTACTCATCCTATCATTTCCTTATTTTTTTCTCTTTTTTTCTCGAGAATTGTGTATAGCATGTTAAATTGAATTTCAAGTGGTGCATATGCAGATATGTTATACCTTAACCTTTTCAAGTTAGCTTAAGTATCTTTTATTTTAAGTTTGTTCATGTGCTTGTTCTTAAATGAGCATATATGTAGGAGATGCGACTCTTGATTAGACTTGGTTTCTATGCTTTTGAAACTTGCTACTGATGTTGGTGACTATGGTTTGAGAAATTCTGGATGATTCGTCAATGTTAGCTCACTTGGATTGGTAGTTGTGCTATATATACTCCTGAGGTTGTCGAGGCAGGCATCACTAATTTTGGGCTAAGGATGTAGTAAGCGCAAAGTAGAAAAGCAAGGAGAAAATTGAAATGCCCAACTTCATGTCATGCATGGATGGAGGATTATTTCCCTAACTATCATTGCTCTATTTGTGGTGTTTATCTTTCTTCGTTGGCGGGACAAGATGCTATTTCAATGTGATCTCAATAGAACTTTTTATGAATATATTTATTGATATTATCTTCATGTAGAAAGAAAAGAAATGGGCAATCATGATTTTCATGATATACTAATTTCAAATCATTCTAGATGTTTAAGTGCTAATCAAGGTCCTCAAGTTGGGTTACATATTTTCAAGGACTTGCAATATTTTAGAGTTCTTGTTTGTGGTGGAGATGGTATTGTTGGCTAGGTACTTATGCTATTGAGAAGCAAAACTTTGAGTCCCCCGTGACTTGGTATTGGAAAATGATTTGTCTTTATTTTTTTATACGAGGAGGAGGTTTGTCCTTTGTTGAAAGACGAGATGATTTAGGGACACTTTTACAAGAACACTGAAGAACATTGACTGTGCAATAGTTACCAACCTTGATAATTGGAATGATCAATCTTAGGACACATAATATGGATCTCATTGAAAGTGCAATGCATTTGAAATTCATGACAAACTACTTAAGTATGTTGATATTTAAAACTTTTTATCAAGTTCTTCAAAATATCGTACAATGTTTTTAAATTTTTATTTTGATTTCCATTCAATTTTCCTTAATGGGGGTTGGATGTGATGCAAAAGTGGCATATTAACTTCATGTCATTCGAGAAAAAAGACTTGATAAGTTTCATAGTTAGGTAATTATCATTTCCCCTTTAGGCTTGAGATTGTTCAGCAATTTTGTTTCACCCATTTTGATGAAGGCTTTAAATTGTTGAATATCATGCTTTGAAAGGATGGTGTTTGGTTAAATATTGGCTTTCAATTATTACTCGATTTGATAGTTTATAAACAAATTGTAGTATGCTAAAGAGTGTGCGAAGTATTCTATGGATAGAAGTGATTTACCATGGAAAGTAAGCTTTGAAGTTGATATTCACATCAAGAATCCAAAAATTTATGCGTACTTGTTTTCCATTCATGCACTTAGGTCAATTGTGCGGCTGTGATTACCTATCGAATTTTTCGATTGATTTTCTTCTATCAAGATGTTGAAGGGGTCCTCGCGCTAAATATCAACAATTATATGATCTTTGGCAAAATGACTATGATTGTGATGATGATTTGATCAACAATCTATGCTATATAAAACACATGAAGTTGTGTGCATATAAGCAACATTGCAAATTGGGAAACTCTAGGTTTTATTCTTTAATTCTATTGAGGCATAGCATGACATTCATCTAGAACAAGTAACAATTTTTTTATGTAGTGCCTTTGTATTATTTTTTGTAGATTACCTTTGTAATAAAATTACTTAAGCCCACAACATTAATCTTTGTATATTAGCTTTGAATTAATCTTTGTAGATTACTACTATGGAAACACATATATAATATTTTGAACACAACATTATTTTTAACGAATACACAAATAATATAACATTCATCTAGCATTTCCCTAGTAGTAATCTTTATAGAATACATGATAATCTAATTTAAAATTACCTAATTACACAACATTATCTTATTTACTTATAATATATGACGAGTAATGTGAATTTACTTTGCAATTTATATTATATAAAAAGTCACAATCTGAAGTGATTAAGGGGAGGGTGTATATGTGGATTGCTTTTCTAGTGAAAATATAATAAATTTTTTTATCCAAATTTGCCCTTAACGACAAATATAAAATAAATTGGTCACTTTGTTTTTTTTTTTTTTTTTTGCATCTTTTATGTGGCTCTTAGGTAATCATGAAATTTCATCCATCTTATAATGTATGATCTTCTCTGCTAATGCCTTGACGTGTACTGAAAGTGACCGATTGATAACAAACTTTATTTCATATTTTGATGCATTCAATTATATTTAGACACTGAAGGTGTCAAGTCAGTTGTTATTTTTACCAATTATTCCATTAATATGATATTTTGAACAATAGTTAATGCTTGATAAAATGTGCATATCAAGGGCATGACAATTGGGAAAGCTTTAGGTCCTATTATTTATGTTATTTCGAGGCATAACATTCATCTAGAACAAGTAATGAGCTCTTTTTTATCTTTAGGAAGTGTTTCCCTAGTATTAATCTTTGTAAATTACGTGATAATCTAATTTAAAATTACTTGAGCCCATAACATTATCTTTATTTACTTATAATATAGAGTAAATTTCACTCATCACCATTCAACTTAGGGGACATTCCCAGTAAAGTAATTCAGCTTCACTTTGTAACACCACAGTCATCGAGCTTTACAAATATTTCAATCACAGTCTTTTCGATCGATTATAGCCAGTAAACTAATAAATCACTAATGTGGATGCTTATATGACACCACATCAGCATTTTCTCTCTTCTCTACGTCAGACTAAAAAAATAAAAATTATCACGTCAGCATTTTTCCTCTCCTCCATCCAAACTTAATTTTGTATCATGGTCATCCAATTTTTTAAAACTTTCAAACAAGGTCATTCAACTTTTCAAATTTTCAATTGGGGTCATCATTAAAAACATAAAATAATAAATATATATATAATAAAATTTTGATAAAGGCATTTAGATTGAATCAATACATTTTTTGGCACAACCCATTCTGATTGAGCCACCCAAAGATATTATGTGTATTAAATATATAATATTATGATAATTAATAATTTTAACTTAAGGAAATATAAAATTAAGAAAATAATACACCTATTATATTTTTTGCACTAAAATTTAAAATAATAAAAATATTATAATTAGAAAATAAATATACTTTTTCATGCGATATTTCATCAGGGGCGAGTCAAATCGTAATAGCTCGTCTAACGGAGTGCTGGGCATGACTCGACATTCAGCGGGTTGTTGAGCAAAATTATTAATTATCAAAATATTAAAAGTTAAAATTATTAATTATTATAATATTATATAAAAAATTATGTTTGACTCAGCAACTCGTTGGATGTTGGGTCGTAGTTAGCACCCCGCTCCTAGTGCGATTTGGCTCAGCCCTAATGAAATCTTGCGAAAAATATTTTAATTTTCTAATTATAATATTTTTTTCTTATTTGAAATGTTAGTGCAAAAAATATAATCGGTATGTTATGTTTCTAATCTTTTATTTACATAATTTAAAAATGATTAATTATTATAATATTATATATTTAATACACATAAAAAGTTTGGATTGTTCGATTCGAATGTGTCGTGACAAAAAATATACCAAGTCAGTCTAACATTATGTTTGGATTGAGGTGAATGAAGATGAAAGAAGGAGAGGAGAAGGGAAAATTCTTTTTTCCCCTGTTTGGATAAAATTTTAAAAGAGGAGAATGGAGGAGAATCTTCATTTTTCCCTCTCTTCCCCTCCATTTGTTATATTTTGTTTCAACCTCGGTGTAAAACTTCTATTTCCTTTCCTTCTTTTATCTTCTCCTTCATTTTCTTCCCTTCCTCTTAATGAGCTGTCATCCAAACAAGCAATAAGTTCCTTTAAATTTTTAATTTTTATTTTTAAATTTATTATTTATTATTGTAAGTTTTTAATGATGATCGCGATTGAAAATTTGAAAAGTTGAATGAACTTGTCTTAAAGTTTTGAAAAGTTGGATGGCTAGATACAAAATTAAGTTTGGATGAAGGATAGAGAAAAATGCTGACGTGGTAATTTTTATTTTTTTAGTCTGACGTAAAGGAGAGAGAAAATGTTGACGCTGTGACACGTAAGCATTTATGTCAACGATTTACTAATTTACTAGCTATAATCAGTCGAAATGATCGTGACTGAAATATTTATAAAGTTCAATGACGGTGGTGATACAAAAATGAAGTTTAATAACCTCACTGGAAATACCTTCTAAGTTGAATGATCATGACTGAAATTTACTCCTTATAATATATGATGTGTAATGCGAATTACCTTGCAATTGAGATTAACCTTACTCGGTCATTTGGTGCATTATTAATTTAATTAACCGGTAATTTAGACCACCACTTAAATAAATTAGTACTATTAAATTATCGATAATATCACATTATAGTGTTTGGCAAACATTGATAATATAAATCATGGCTAAAATAGTTAGAGAGAAAAATACCAAAATACCTCTATAAATTATTTTACACGTTCATCATATAATATCATAAATAAATAAAGTAAAAAATAGAAAAATGAATATAGATAAAATAAGATGAGTAAACAATCAAAGTTAATTATAAAACCTTCAAATAATAAAAGAGATTGAGTTAAATGATATTTATTTAATAATAAAATATTAAAATAAAAAAAATTTATGGAATGAATATTTTTATCAAAATGCATGTCAAGCAACTAGTAATGTAGAAAGTCACCTCCACTGCCTGCTATCTATATTATCAGTGTGGTGATAATTAAAATTACTAAAACAATTAAAATTATAGGTAATCAGCGACGGCCAAACGAGATAATATGATGAGTCCTAAAAATTTTAAATAAAATAATCGATAATCTATATGCATTACCTCGTACCAAATGACCCGAAAGGTCTACATGGATTACTTCTCTAGTGAAAATATAATAAATTTTAATCCAAATTTGCCCTTAACCCTACTATAGAGAAATATAAAAAATGGTTGTTTTGTATCTTTTTGCATCTTCTACGTGGGGTCTTGGTAAACATGAAACTTCATCCATCTTGATCTTCCCTGACAATGCCTTGAATGTAGTGAAAGTCACCGATTGATAACATTTTTTTCATATATTAATGCATTCAATCATATTTAGACATCAAAAGTGACAAGGCAGATGTTATTTTATCCATTAATCCATTAATATGATAATTTGAACAATTGTCTATGCTTGATAAAACACATGAAGTTGTGTGCATATGCAATTGGGAAAACTTCAGGTACTTCTTTATGTTCTTTTGAGGCATAGCATTCATCTAGAACAAGTAATAAACTCTTTTTTATTTTTAGGGGGTGTTTTTTTAGTAGTAATATTTATAAATTACTTGATAATCTAACCTAAAATTATTTGAGCCACAACATTATTTTATTTACTTATAATATATGATCGGAAATGTGAATTACCTTGCAATCAAGATTACCTAAAAAGTGACAATATGAATTTATTAAGGGGAGGATGTCTATGTCAATTTTTTCTCTAGTAAAAATATAATAATTTTTCAATGCAAATTTGCCTTTAACCCTATTATAGACAAATATAAAATAAATTAGTCGTTTTGTATCTTTTTGCATCTTCGTTTTGGCGGCTCGGTAAACATGATACTTCATCCATCTTATAATATATGATCTTATCTACTGATGCCTTGACATGTTAAAGTGACCGATTGATGTCATTTTTTTCTCATATATTGATGCATTCAATCATGTTTAGACATTGAAGGCGACAAGTTAGTTATTATTAATTATCAATTAATTCACTAATTTGATATTTTGTATATATTTCTTTGATCAACTTTTTATGTAATACATTGTATATTAACATCTAATAGTAATATATTTTTTAAGCTATCTATGAATTAGCATTAATCTACTCTTTTGATTAATCCACTATGATATTGTACCTATGTTTGGTTCTAGAATTTGGGCTAGAATTTTTCCCAAGTTCTAGAACTTTGGCCAAACACATCATGCAAAGTTCTCATCACGTGATGTACGGCTGAAATATTTAGCTAAATGTTCCGGCCGTAAAGTTCTTGTTATTGTTCTTGCTAATAGCAAGAACACCCATTTTTTTTGTTATAAGTCTAAAAGTATGCTACTTTTAGACCTATAACTTATTATTTTAATAATATTGTTATATGTATATATTATATTATATACTTATAATATATATTATATTATATTATCAACAATTTATTTAGGTATAATAACAAAAGAAGTACATTTATTATTTATTAAAATTTACTTAGTGTTAAATTAACTAGTATGATATTA
Source organism: Pontederia crassipes (assembly GCA_030549335.1). Taxonomy (NCBI): domain Eukaryota; kingdom Viridiplantae; phylum Streptophyta; class Magnoliopsida; order Commelinales; family Pontederiaceae; genus Pontederia; species Pontederia crassipes. Next base: position 9,043,124 of record CM060189.1, read on the forward strand.
GTATAATATAATTAAATTATTAATTATGGTATTCTAAATAAGTTACAATTATATAATAATATAAGTATATATTATTTAGTTATTTATTAATACATTATTAATCATATTATAAAATAATTTATTAAATGTTATTAATTAAAATTTATAAAATATTTACTTCTAATAATTAATAAATATTTTATTAATTAAACTATTCATTTTTTAAAAAAATGTATTATATTTGGATCTTAAGATGTACGTAAATTGTAATATTAATAATATTTAAAAGATTTAATAAAAATAAATAAAAATAATATTAATAACATAATGATTTATGTAAATTATAATATTAATAATATTTAAAATATTTAATCAAAATAAATAAAAAAATAATATTAATAATATAAGGATTTACGTAAATTATGATATTAATAACATATTATTTTTTACTATAATTTTATACCTCATAAAATAATAAATTATATTCTTAATTCTTATTTTTTATCCAAACATCCCTTAAAACTTATCCATCAAATCAACTTTTTAAATTCTCATCATTACACTTTTCATCCAAACACTAACCCAAACTTTTCTATCAAATCAATTAGTTCTCAGGAACTAACTTTTTTTTCAAAATTCTCATTCCAAACACAGCCTATTAGTTTTTTTCTCGAAGCTACTAAATATGTTAGTTGTACCGTTAGTTAATTAATGTGTCGATTCACAACAATTTTTGTTTTGATGGGTATTTTGAGAAATTGATTATATTATATGGTAATCTTTCTTTGTTAGTAAATATGATAATCTTAATTAAAATAAGATTACTCATTCATCATAAACAAGGTAATATGGCTTGTTGATAATTTAATAAGTAATATGAATTGCAATCTTGATTTGTCATAAGTAATCACCAAGTAATGCAGTAAACACCTCCTTAGTTACCTGGGCTTTCACCCAAGGGAAAGTAATAAGGTTGCACATCCACAATTCCTTTCCTTATCATATTGACGAAGAACTATGGATCCAGCGGTCTGGTTACATTGCAATAGCTCATCACGAGCAGATATACTTCTGTGTGTTTATATGTTCATTATGAATAACTTAATCATTTTGGGTGCGTTTGGATGGGAACATTTCGCGAAAATGTTCCCAAATGTCATACGTGAAGGGAACAACATGTGACCTTCCGCGGAAACATTTGGTGAAATGTTCCCGCAGAAAGTTCTTGTCATTGAATGTTCTTGACGAACATTTACTTTTTTTTTCAACTCCAGTCTCAATATTTGACTTTTTTTAAATTTTATCTATTTTTTAATTATTTTATAATATATGTATATATAATTTATAATATATTAATACATTATTAGGGATATTATAAAATAATTTATTAAATGTTATTAATTAAAAACTATAAAATAATTAGTTCTAATAATTAATAAATATTCTATTAACTAAACTATTCAATTATTTTTTAAAAAATATATATTATATTTGGATCTTAAAATGTACATAAATTGTAATATTAATAATATTTAATCAAAATAAATATTAATAATATTAATAATACAACGATTTACGTAAATTATAATATTAATAATATATTCTTATTTACTATAATTTTATACCTCATAAAATAATAAATTATATTCTTAGTTCTTACTTTTTATCCAAACACTCACTAAAACTTATCCATCATATCAACTTTTTAAATTCACATCATTATACTTTTTCATCCAAACACCAACCCAAACTTTTCTATCACATCAATTAGTTATCGAGAACAAAAGTTCTCTTAATATCCCCGTACCAAACGCAGCCTTTGAAATTTTGATCATTTGGATCATTCTCTTACCATGCACAATTTCTTCTCAACTGTTCAAATGTGGCGTATCCCTAAGATGACATGAAAAGTAAGTTAACTGATGCTAGAAAAATAATTTGGATTCTTCATGCTGGTGGTTGGAAAATATATGTCAGACATTTTAATCATTTTATGGGATTAGTAATGTAATCAAAAGCGGAGCTAAGTGCCTTCGCGTGCCTTTGCAGGCACCGGAAATACTAATAACTAGTACTTGCGATTACTTTCTGAGATGAATCTTAAGTTGCCAGAGTGGCTAAATCGTTCAACTTTTATCCTAATGACCACAGTTTGATCATCGATGAACCTACTAGTTTGTATCCCTACCTCCGCCTTTGAATGTAATGCTTGTAGCGCCCACTGTTAAAAAAAAGAAAAAAAAAGAAGAAGAAGGGGAAGAACCGAGCCCTTCCTCTTCCTCTTCTCCACCTTCTCCTCTCCTCTCCCCTTTTTAATGGCTGAACAGTTCAGGAGAGGGGGAGATCAAGGGATATGCTCAAACTATAAAACCCTCACTCCCCACTCCCTCTCACATTTTCCTTCTCTTCTTTTCCCCCTCTCTCACACTCCCCGTTTCTCCTGCGGCGCACACGAGCAGCAGAGGCGGGCAGCGGTGTTCCGACGAGACCCCAGCGTGGACGACGCGGCGAACGACGATGAGCAAGCAGTAGCATACGCGAGGATGAACCACAATTTCGTAGGCTTTAAGGTGTGATTTCGGGATCTATTTCATATATTATGTCTCTCGACGAATCATGCATAGTTATGGCCGAATCAGTAGTAGAAATCATGACTTGAAATAGGAGAGGTAGTTGATAACTCAGAAATGCCTAATCTTTCATTTCTGTAAATTATTCGAAACTAGTTACGTAGATGTCAAACTTACCTGGATCAATTGCATGTGTATACTTGCTTCCTTATAATTTAGATTATCATATAATACGTTAGTTATGCCTCACCAACCCATAAAATTGATGCATGATCACTTTGATTATTGAAAGGAATGAAATGATCGAAATCCATAAACTTGTGCAATTTTCTACAAATAAAGAACCCGGCCCGGGTTGCCCTCAACCCGGTCCGGATTGGACTATTTTGGACCGAGTTCTGCCCAACTCGGCTCGGATTCGCCATTAACGCTCGACTCGAGCTCTAATTGCACCAGTAACCCGACTCGGGTTCCGCCTGACCCGACCCAGGTACTGATCGGAGAAGACGATCGGGCGGATCGACTTTTCTGACCCGATCGCGCATCCCACTCGGCCCGGGTGTATTTTCGATCCTACCCAGGTTCTAACTCGGATTTTTCAAGAGTGATTCCGCCCACAACTCGGCCCGGGTTCCACCTATACTCAGCTCGGGTTCTGATCAACAGAACGTAAATATTATGATTTTTGAACCACTGTTTACGGAATTGATATCCGATCTTTAGGAAAAGTTAATTGTACTATACAGAACCATGTTTACCTTCTATTGAACTGAATGGAAAGAATGAAATGTTGAACTTGATTATAACGTCATTGAAATGATAAATGGCCGTCCATCCCTCGTCGGACGACCGCTTAAAAGGACTATGACGGATGACCGTTTGACTTCTAGGCTTTCGGTACGTGGACAGGGGAATTTGACTATAATCGAACCATATGATTTTAAGCTTCTGCCCACATGATTTGTTAAAGAAAAGAAAGAACTAAAAGAATGATTCGGAGTTATGCTCCATACGACCTTGATCGATCCTTGAATTGAAAGAAAGGTACATTATGGTAAAGGAAGTTGAACGAGCCCTAAGCAAGTCACTTCCTCACGGATTACCATCTGTTCTATCTAGATGGGAGTTTCTCTCCTTTACGAATGTTTTCTCATGGTACGAGGTCATTCCAGCTCGACGGAGCTAGCCATGGCATTGATCACTCATTGGCCCATAATAGTCTAGACAGTAGCACTACGAGTGCAGGCAATGGTATTTCCCTAAATGAATGAAGAACTCTTCCAATGGAATGGAATGGAAATGAAATAAGAGAAAGGAAATGAAAGGAAATGAGAAGAAAGAATGAAAAGAGAAAATTAGTAAATGAATGAACAAAAGAAAAGAAGGAAAGAATAATGAAAAGAGAGACATGAACCTTATTGTGCTCGACTCACTTCCATACTTCATTACAAGACCTTTTATTATGCTTATTCTGATCTATGATTTATACGAACTCACACTTAGCTTTATGCCAACGGTTGAGCTTGCTCCCCTGTGTGATCCCCACAGGTACATGATGGTTGCTCACAACGTGATTGTGTGCGCGCGGCGACTTCGCTCTGGGTGGCACGTGCATATGGTTATGGTCATGTCTAGTATAAGTCGTGTGTTCATCCGTTACACTAAGTGGTATATCTACTCTAATGGGTCTTATCATATTTTGATCGACCGTCATCATTTTTATGTTTAGTACTCATACTCTTCTCGTTACTGCTTCAAACTAAAATCACGGGATATTATCTTTTGCTTCCGCACTATGTTTCTTATTAAGATAGTTTGACGTACTTTTCACCCTTTTGCTTTCGCATTCTTCCCTTATTATTGTATTATTTTATTTGACAAGTCTTTCGCTTACGTGTCACTTTCCTTGACCATTTGGGTCAACAAAAAAGTCAAACAAAGACAAGAATAGGGTAGCGCACTGATGCGTGTAGAATTGATAGCAAACACTAACAAGTGCACTAGTCGCTCAAGTAATAAAGTGAATGAGTAGAGTTATCGTTCTCACGATGACGGTTAGTAACTTATATTTTATTTTAACCTTGTTAATTGATAAATTAAGAAAATATATGATTTCAGATGTGAATAAAAAGAAAATAATAAAAATAAAAGAAATGATCATCTGGAGAAATAATGATTTGATGATTAAGACACCTAATTATCATCACTAGAATGTAATGAATTTTCTCAACTTAGAATTAGTTGAATCAATAACAAAGTGAATTCTCAAATTTAGTTAACCAATGTTTCAGACTTTAACTACTATCTTATGAATAATTAGAATAAATCAATCATTTCGGTTTGTAATTTACTTAATTAAATCATAAGATGCATTCAATCGGAATTAATATTAAGAGCTTTCTCAAGTCACCTTAATAACTATCCGAATTAGGTCTCTTTCGATTTCCCTAATTGTGGCATGCAATAAATAAGATCAATCCTAGAAACTATTATGAAAATAATAACTTCTTCTCAGATAGTAATCAAATCATAAATCATGAAATCAAAGGAAAGCATTAAATATGAAATTGCAATACTATTAAATATTCAAATCAAACTAATATCAAGAAGAATCCAATACATAAATAGGGTTCAACTAGATGACCCTAATGAAATAATAAATCTGAGAATAATAACATCAAATCTAATGTAAAAATGTAGGGAAAAGAAAACAAAAACTCTAGCGTAGGCTAAGCGCGTCCTCTCTCGAGTTTTCGGCAGAGCTTCACTATTGTTCTCGATCTTCTCCTCTTTGTAGGCTTCAAAACTATGCTACAAGAATGCTTTTCCAAGCTCTCTTCTGTCTTCTTTTATAGATTTTTTCGTCTCCCAAGAAAATAAATAAAAAATATATTCAAAAAGTGGATAAAAATGGCATAACAGAACGCCGTCACGACCGTGAAAGGCTCCGACACGGTCTTGACAGAAGGCTGAAAAGACTAAAAAATACTTAGCCATTTTTTGCTGGAAATTGTCTGTCATGGCCATGACAGAAACTGTCACGGCCGTAATAGTAATTTAGTCAATTTTTCTTTGTAGAATCTTTTTGTCACGGGCATGACCAGAACTGTTACGGTCATGACAGTCTTCTGAGCTATTTTAGACATTTTCTTCGATGTTTTCTCATATCCTGTCATGAATAATTTCCAGATTTAGGTAGAAATCAAATCTAAATGAAATTATATGAAAAAAAAAAATCAAAACTCTTCATTTCTAAACATAAAAATATTCTAAAGTGTTATTCAAATGACCCAAACTAATGCATGATTTTTAGTGCATCAAATACCCCCAAACTTATTATTTTGCTTGTCCTCAAGCAAATTTCAGATAAGGCACAGCCCATCACAAAACCAATACTTTCCTCCCACTGTTCTATTACACGACCATCACTACAGTATCTTTTTTCAACCAATACACAACCTTGCAGAATTCTTAGCATTCAAACATGTCTGTCCTGTATATCTACAAATAATATTAGTCAATTTCATAAGAGTATCAATATTGAACCATAAGTCTTTAAGGAGCTTATTTTCATACTATTATTATTTCACATTTCAGCATTAAGATTTTTTTTTTACTTTATGAATTTAGTAATCCTCCATATTGCACAAAGTGGTCTATGTAACGGACTTTCGATCGACAGATCCCAGAGCAGATGCCCTTAGGTCGCCAGACAAAAATCTCCTACGGATCTAATTACCCGGACACAGAAAGATTTCAGAGGATACTTTATACTTCTCATTTAACTGTTGGAGCTCAACTAGCTCTCTTTTCCATTTCATTTTAACATTAAAATTAGCATAATTATAAGTTCCAAAAAGACTTAATGCTTTCAATAGAGATGCAATTATAATCAAAACTAAAATCATAGTAAATAATAGAGAAATTCATCATTTAAAAGCTAGTCCTTCTACTTAGCAACAAACTCAATCCAAATCCCAATACTCTAGTGATATCCGATAAAAAGAACAGTGATTGAATTTCATAGATTAAACGATGTTCTGAAAATAAATTTAAAGACAATAAAATAATAAACAAGGAGAAATGAGATGACACTTAAAATTTTTTAAATTATCATAATTAGATGCATGCCAAACAAAATAAGATGATCGACTCAAAATACTGAAAATAGACATGCCACGCAAATGAAACAAGACTAAGTCCCTCCCCCAAGCTTGAACCTGACACTGCCTCGGTGTTAGGCACGTGCACATGAAAAACTATGAAATAATAATAATAAAATGCAAAAGGAGTAGAGACAACCTGATGATTTCTAAGTTATGCTAAGCAATTAAAAATATCTTGGTCACATTGCTTGGGCGGCTCATAGGCTTCTTCCGGCATGATTTGGACTTCTGCATTTTAGAACTATCACGACCTTGGCACTCAATAAGATAGACTCGACTGTGAGAGATGTATGCATGGCCGTGACCGTGTCCTCCTGAAGCAATCTCAATCTAAACAATTTTTACCGTTAATTAATCTAAATTAAAGAATCCAATACTAATGCTAAACTAAAAACTAAGATGACAAAATTTAAGAGTATAGTTATAAGTTATAGTCTTTAGCTTGACTTTTACCCTTTTGTTACCTCAAGTATCTGGAAGGGATTCAAAGTGTCCTTTTTTCATCTTACCTCTGATGTAATGTTCAAAATATTGTCCCTCCACTTTGAAAGAAGTGCATGAATCTTTTTGTGAAGCTTGATTCTTGGGTTTTCGATGCATCAAATTTTGTGCTATCTGATGTGATGATGAGGTGTTCCCTTCTAACAATGAATGATTTGGAGGTAGCATTAGGATGACTGTTGGAGTTTCCGAAGGCGGATCTCTTATTCTCACTTGTCCATCTTCCATAATATATTCACTTGTCTCTTTGACCCTCCATTGCGTAGTCCATGTCTTCTGATAATAATTCTTTTTTGGTCGTCTTTTTCCAGGATTAAAATATTGCAAGTGACATGAGCATATAATAGATAAAAATTTATCCACAACATTATCCTCCGAGGCATAAGTAATCTGAGAAGCCAACTCCACATTCTTCTCCAATGTCTGAAATTTTGCCTGCAAGATATCAAACTTAACATTAAAATTTAAGGATCGAGGAGGAGAAGAATTAATAACTGGTTGTTGATCCTTCAACTGTGCCAACTGTGGTTGTAAATTGCTAATGAGTTGATCTTGCAGGATGAATCTTTTCTCTATGACTCCAATCAATTGGCACAACTTTTCTACGATGTTGGAATTTGACTCTGACTGAGTGGATGTAGGAACAACATTTGTCACTTCTCTTCTTGTCCCAGCAATTTTATAAAGGCTTTTTCTTGAAGTTGAATTTTTTCTTCAACCATTGTCATAAACTTTAACATCATGTCTTCAATTGTAGACTTTCATTATACCATGGGAATGAGTGGAATACTGTTATTTGCAAGTTGTGATATTTGTGCTTCATGATCCTCAAGCATATTTCTTTGTTCTTCCAAATAATAATCTCACATAGTCTTTGATTTTGTTGTTATTTGAAGATATTTCCTGATCACCCAAGATAAAAAGATATGAAAGTATGTAAATTAAAAATAATTTGCGCAAAATTTAACATAAAAATAAAGGCTCTCAAATAACAAGTAAAATAAAAATAAAAATAATTAAACATGTCGCAAACGCTAGCAAGTGCACTAGTCGCTCAAGTAATAAAGTGAATGAATAGAGTTATCGTTCTCACGATGACGGTTAGTAACTTATATTTTATTTTAACCTTGTTAATTGATAAATTAAGAAAATATATGATTTCAGATGTGAATAAAAAGAAAATAATAAAAATAAAATAAATGATCACCTGGAGAAATAATGATTTGATGATTAAGACACCTAATTATCATCACTAGAATGTAATGAATTTTCTCAACTTAGAATTAGTTGAATTAATAACAAAGTGAATTCTCAAATTTAGTTAACCAATGTTTCAGGCTTTAACTACTATCTTATGAATAATTAGAATAAATCAATCCTTTTGGTTTGTAATTTACTTAATTAAATCATAAGATGCATTCAATCGGAATTAATATTAAGAGCTTTCTCAAGTCACCTTAATAACTACCCGAATTAGGTCTCTTTCGATTTCCCTAATTGTGGCATGCAATAAATAAGATCAATCCTAGAAACTATTATGAAAATAATAACTTCTTCTCAGATAGTAATCAAATCATAAATCATGAAATCAAAGGAAAGCATTAAATATGAAATTGCAATACTATTAAATATTCAAATCAAACTAATATCAAGAAGAATCCAATACATAAATAGGGTTCAACTAGATGACCCTAATGAAATAATAAATCTGAGAATAATAACATCAAATCTAATGTAAAAATGTAGGGAAAAGAAAACAAAAACTCTAGCGTAGGCTAAGCGCGTCCTCTCTCGAGTTTTCGGCAGAGTTTCGCTATTGTCCTCGATCTTCTCCTCTTTGTAGACTTTAAAACTATGCTCCAGGGATGCTTTTTCAAGTCCTCTTCTACATCCTTTTATAGATTTTTTCGACTCCCAAGAAAAGAAATAAAAATATATTCAAAAAGTAAATAAAAATGGCTTTAAAACGGCATAACAGACCGCCGTCACGGTCGTGAAAGGCTCCAGCACAGCCGTGACAGAAGGCTGAAAAGACTAAAAAATACTTAGTCATTTTTTGCTGAAAATTGTCTGTCACGGCCATGACAGAAACTGTCACGGTCGTGATAGTAACTTAGCTAATTTTTCTTTGCAGAATCTTTTTGTCACGGCCAACATCAGAACTGTCACGGTTGTGACAGTCTTCTGAGCTGTTTTAGACCTTTTCTTCGACGTTTTCTCATATCCTGCCATGAATAATTTTCAGATTTAGGTAGAAATCAAATCTAAATGAAATTATATGAAAAAAAATCAAAACTCTTTTTTTCTAAATATAAAAATATTCTAAAGTGTTATTTAAATGATCCAAACTAATGCATGATTTTTCGTGCATCACGCACGAAAGGAGATCGCGTCACGTGACGAGCCGAATTTTGGAGCGCTACAATGCTTGTCTAGACTCAATACCTAGATATGGATGTCCATCTTATATCTACCTATAGCAATTCCACACCTCTCTTCGACATCTGTTAGCCCATTATGCATGTTTCATTTCTTTTCCACTCCAACAAAGTCTTCCATATGCTTTCATGATCTCACGTGTTATTGTCAACTCCAGGTATATTCATGCTCAGGATGACGTCCAAATTCTACCGGGCTTCATGGCACAGGCCCTTGTAATTAAATGCACAATACATGGGCGTTTGAATGAAGGTTATCTTATGGGATATTTACTTATCTTATGAACATTGTCGAAATCATTTTTATCGTAATCATCTTAAAACTCGAAATAATATCATTATAACTCACGAAAACGCAACATTTGTATTTCATAAAAAATGAAGGAATATACTTATTCTCTCCTTTTTCATCTTTTTAATTATTTCTTTTATTTTTATAATTTAACCATACATTTATTATATTATTATTTTATCATTATTATAATAAATGTCAAATAATTATAATAAAAAATATTTTAATTATAAAATATTATATATTTAAAATTTATCCCTCTTAAATTAAACGGAGGAAAAAATAAGAATATATATATTTTTCTTAATAAAGATACTCTCCATCCAAACGATACCTTCATCTCCTCTCCCCTCCTGATCACGCTTGTGTGTGTGTGTGTGAGAGAGAGATCGGCTTTAGCACTGGAGGGATGTGAGATTATATTCCGAGTAGGTTTATGCACAGGAGGGAAGAGACAATAGAATGTATCTTCCTTTCAAATTTCCATACCTTGGGACATTACACTTATTACTCCACAATTTCTTTTCCTCACAGATGAACAAGCAAAGTCTGAATGGAGATCCAAACATGAGTGTTGTAGTGAAATCTTGTAATATGACATATCATTGTAATAAATACAACTATATGGATTGGATACATATGAGGGGAAGATATAAATGCATTTTTCCAAAAGAAAAAAGTGTTTCCATAATAAATAAGTGTTCTTTTGCTTCAAACATTCACCACATCTAGAATTTTATAAGAAAACAAAACAGTTCTCACCATTCAAATAATAAAGTTATTAAATTAAATATGCTACCAATTTTTTTTTAAAAAAGTTTAAATTGATGGGAATAATAATATTTTATATTATACTTCTAATACTTTTCTCAATTAAGTAGTTAGGATTTAGGAAGAGTAATATTTTTATATTTATAATGTTAACAAAAGTGATTTAAAAAGTATAGCCATAAAAAAATTCCCCGTCTTCTGTAACAGCTGATTCCGGTGTTTTGCTTAGATACCGGTACGGGTTTTACGGTGTTATATATACGAAGATGTCAGTGATTTGGATCCGCACATATCTGGAAAACCAAACAGAAGCACATACACTATCGGAAGCCAAGAAGAAAAGATCGTGCGATGGTTTCGCGCTTGGCGCTCTTTAGTCGTTGTTCTCCGGGGAGCTCGTTCCTCTCCTGTGCTCTCTACTGCGACTGCGGACGAAGGATTCAACGTATTGAGCGCCTAAGCATCCCTTTCTGTTTGTCTAATTTGCGGTTTCGTGGGGTCACATGCGTCTGTTCGCAAACTGTTTGTTATAATGAAGCAAAGATCTCTTATTTTGTTTTATCTGCATCCTTCATTTGGTTGTTAAATTTGTGGTTTTTCTTATGATTTTAGAGATTTCCTCTGCGGTCACGTGGGTTTCTGCGCAAGCCAATGCTTGTCCTCGGAGAGCATTTGCCACCGCGAAAGAAAGAAAGTTTCCACTGCCAAAAAGGTGCTCTTTTTGTAGCGAAATCCCTTTTATTGTAATGATCGGAGTAAGAATGCTGCATTCCTATTGAAGACGTGAAATTACTGATATGTTCTTGAATTCCTGACTTTGAAAGCGATCTAGTTTGTGAGATATTTCTGTGATGGCAGAAGACATCGCTTCAGGTTTTGTTCCCTTCAAACTACTGGAAAGAGTATCAAAATGACGTTTCTTTGTTATTTTGACACAAACCTGAATTTAGATGATGAAATGAAGATGGATTAGTCATTAAGGTCATGATGACTTTTGTGGATAAGTTTTTAACGGGAAGTATTTTTTTTTCAAGTCCCACCGGTATTTAGGACTACTAACATTTAACTTATTGAACGTTCATTCGAATGAGGAAAGATAAACCCTGACCAATAATGAAAATGCTTTAGTGTAATGAAAAAATGTCACAATGGCATGAAATATAGAAACTTCATATTGTTTTAGAACTCTTCTCTCAACCTCGATCATATTTGTTACTTGAAAAACCAATATGGGCATCTTCCTTTTGCAGTTCACACTGTTTACCTATGCATTTCTTCTCATAAATCCTTCAACTGAAATACATTTTTTACTATGTAATTTTATTTTAGGAGGAAGCGATTGGATGAAATATGCCTTGAAAGGTTCCAAGAATATAGTCGAACTTATATTCAATCGTGGATTGTACAAGGTTAGTAGCATTTCCACCTTATTATGGCCTTCTGATAAAATTTCAAATGATTCATGTAGTCCTCATGAACTAAAATTTAGATTTTAAGTATTGAGCTTCTTTCTTGTTTTAATAGTTGGTTATCATAGAACATAGAACTTATTTTATTTTATTTTAAATTCTTTAAACGATGATAATTTATGTTGTATTGGATCCAGCAGTGAACTTTACAGTTAAAATTTAGGATCCATCTAGACTTCTTGATACCGATTGATTCTGGTTCAGTAATTTGAATGCAATTTATTCTTGGATGGATTCTAGATGAACAAAATAAGGACAAAGGTTAATGCATACAAATATCTTATACGATATGATCAGTGGATTATTTAGAAAAGAAAAAAAGGTATTTCCATAAACCTCCCCTAAACTATCGCGATTTTCCGCATCTAACTGGTATCGCGCGACCCACGTCTAGGGCACTGGCGACCCGCGCGACCCACGCCTAGGGCATCCAGCCCTTACATCGTCGGGGGCTTCTCCCCGGCGGTGCCACCGCCATTGCCGGCGACCCCCGTCGGCGGTGCCACCACCGTCTCCAACGACCCCCACCGGCAGCGTCACCGACGAACGCCTTTTTTCCCTCTGCTTTGCTCGTTCGCCTGCTTTTCCCCTGCGAGCACGAGAGCTGCGGACTAGGGCATTCAACCGCCTAGGGCATCCTGCCCCCACACCACCGGCGGTGCCATCGCCGGCGACCTCCGCCTGTCTCCGGCGACCCTGTTGGCAGTGCCTCCGACGAACTTCGTTTTCTTCCTCTCTCTGCTGTCTTTTTTTCCCCTGCTTCGGCTTCGCCGCCTCCTCACCAGCTGCGCTCCGGCGGCCTCTCCCTTCCCCCTCCGGCGGTGCCACTATCATCTCCGGCGACCCCTGCCGGCGGCGCCATCGACGATTTTCGGCTTTCTTTCTTTCATTCTCTTCCTCTCTGCTATTTTGCGCCCCTGTTTTCGCCTGTGACCTCCGGAGCTGTTAACTAGGGCATCCTGCCGCTTGATCACATCGTCTGGGGCTTCTTCCCTGAAAAACACTAGCAGCCCGGCGGTGCCACCACCTGCCTCCGGGGGTCGGCGCCACCCTCCCACGTGACCAGATGCGGCGCCGCCCTCTACATTTGGCCGATGGTTGGACCACCTTCACTCGAGCCCGTGAAACTCGCCCCCACCACCAATGGCCTTCTCATTGCTTCAGGTGCCTGGACGGCGGTCACTTCGCCCGGGACTGTTCCGGCCCCCTTCGATGCTTCCGATGCAGGGGCGAGGGCCACCGGCAGTCGCTCTGCACTAAACCTCTGCTGAGGTGAGGTGCTGGTTCTGCTAACCTCCCCTCTCCCCCTGCTATCGAAGCTGCGGTGACCACCGTTACCTTACCTTGGTCGTCGGAGATCCAAAGAGGGGTGGACATCTTTAGTGGCTGCGTCATCGGCGAGTTCACTGGCGTCCCCCCGGAGTCGGCAACTCTTCGCTCGGCGGTTATCGCCGGAGTTGGCGTCTCGCCTCTGTTTCATCTTAGCCGAATCTCCTCCTCCCTGTGGCTGCACAGCAACGCGACCATCTCCTGGCGACTCCAACCGCTGTGACGCCGAGCACCATGGTCCGGTGGCGCTCCTGGAAAGCGGAAGATGGAGGGCGCCACAGGGGATCCGCCGGTCGGTGGACATTCAGGGGCTGCCCCTCCATCTCCAGCGGCCGGAGATCGCCCAGGCAGTGGTGCAACAACTGGGGAACCCCATCTCCATCGCCCTTCCGGCACTGGGTAGGCCGGATCTGTCCATCACCTCCGCCGAGGTTGACCTGCGCCCAGGAATCAGCCTCCCGGCATCACTGTTTCTCAGCGTAGGCGCCGATAACTTCGTCATCCAGGTGCGGTACTCCAAGGGGTCTGCGTCATGGGCAGAGGTGCTCGCCGGTCGCCCACCATCGTCGCCTCAATCGTCAGCCATCCGGTCAAAGCCTGGCCTATCACAGCAGATGCGGATGGCACATGTCAGCGCTGAAGACCAACACCTCTCGAACCCAGCATTCCGAACCTGTGAACCCAACGCACACCCTGATCAGTCCGAGCCACCACCACCCAACCTGCAACAACCCACCACCACTGCTCCACCATACACTCCCTTCCCACCCATCTCCAACATGCTTGCAATCTCCCCTCTGCCACAGCAGCCACACTACACCAGACATGCAGTGACTACCCCCACACCCCGCCGTCATGCGTGGTGAATTCCAGCCACGCTGATGACCGGACACCACCGAAGCTACATCAGGTCGCCACACTTCCCTCTCAGCCAGTTTCGCCTCAACCCTCCGACCTTGGCCAGACATCAGCCTCACTACGATTCTCACCACCCGTGCTCACGGGCATCCCGGTGGTCATCTCCCTAACGGCCACACCCACCGGTGATGCAATCACAGCTTCCCCCTCTGCCATCAACGCCGTAAGGTCACACAGTCAGTCAAGCCGCCACCGCCAGCAGATCGGCAGCCATCATTGCCGCTGCATCAGCAGCCTGTGGAAGGAGCATCACATACCGGGCCAGTTCTGCCAGACGCCGACGTTGGCGCCGATGGAGTTCACAGGGCAGATGAGGTGTCTAGCCGCGGTGTGGCAACTACCGGCCTCCGTTGTACCCGCCGGAGGGTACTAGCAAGAGGCGTGGCCTTGCACCGGCCCCTACAGCGCATGCTCACCCACCCTAGGGGGAGCCACAAAAAACGTCCGGCATCGCCACCATCAGAGGGACAGTCACCCACGCATTCTTCATCGCTGCTGCAGTCAGTGAGTCAACAGCTGTCCATACAGCCATCGATGCCGCTGCCCCAGCAGCCCGTGGATGGGGGTGTGCCGCCTGACTCGCTGGCTACTGAGGACAGGGACGATGGGGTGTGCCTCCGCGCTGGGTGGTCGGATGAGGAGATTCGCCTAGTTGCGGTGGCTGCCGGCTTCCGCCACACATGTCGGCGCCCCCGGGAAAGAGGAGAGGCCTCTCAGCATGGGGATGCTAAATTCATGGAGGGTGGAGGTTGAGTGGACGGAGCGCCCAATGACTTTTTGGGTCCCAGGGATTCCTCATCACCGGAAGGGTGTTTTCATAAGTGACTCGAAGGTTGTGCGGCGACCACTTCTGGGTTCAGCGCAACAGTGATGGAGATGGAGAACGCTTTGGTGATCACGTTTGGATGGGGAGAGAGGCCTGGTGAATCTTGTGGTATTCTTTTGTTTTGTGCGTGGGGAGAGAGGCCTGGTGAACTTTTTTTGTACTTCTTTGTTTTGTGATTGGGGAGAGAGGCCTAGTGAATCCTTTGTACTCAGCATCTTTTTGGGGGACCGGGGTTGTGGCTGAACGAGATATTTTCCTTTTGTTGATGCTCTCCCTTGTGAGCCTTCACTTGTAAAAGTTTCCCATTCCATAGTTATATACATGTGGATGACAACCACACTCCTGGTGGTCATCCTTTTTTTTCTCAAAAAAAAAAAAAACTCCAAACTACGAACTTATTTTTTTGTATCCCTAAACTAACACGATTTTTTTGTATACCTAGGATGTGAAGTAATGCTTATGTGTCCGGAGCAAACTATATGTAATGATAACTTTGAATTACCACACTCATGTACAGCAGTCACAACCTGCATGATATGTGATACTCTCTCAGGGGGTGATTTGCGGTATTCTTGGAAACTCAAAAATCTTCCAAGCTAAGATAACATATGGTAAACTAGTTGGTATCATAACATGAAAACCTGTGACAGCACTATACCAAAAGTTATGATTGCATAAAGATATCTTTTAATTGTTTTAAAATGTCCCTTCTCTTTTTGTGCAGTACATAACACTATATTATGCACTGTGCAAATTGCAAAATGATTTAGAAGAGATCACAGCATCTTTTAATTTCCAGAAGTCTCAGAATCTTCTTCCCTTGAGAAGAAAAAAAATGTTTTTTTCTTAAAAATGAGATTGCTAGCAAGGTGAGATTGATGTAGGATTCCGCAAATTGTTATATTTTTTTGGGTTATATCTATAAACCTCCCCTAAACTATTGCGATTTTTCGTATCTAACCCCAAACTATGAACTTATTTTTTTTGTATCCCTAAACTAACACGATTTTTCCATTTTAGTCCTTTGTTACGTTTTCCGTTACTTTTGATTTTTTCCATTTGTGAAAAGACTAAATTACCCCTCCATTCAGAAAAACATGAAATAACAAATATAAAAAATAAAAAAGTCACTGGAAGGATTAAAGTGGTAAACGAAAAAAATTATCATTTATAGAAAGACTAAATTTTTTTTTATTTTTATATTTATTATTTGATGTGTTATGGAGGGAGGGGTAATTTAGTCTTGTCACAAATGGAAAAAATCAAAAGTAACGGAAAAGCGTAACAGAAGTAGACGGAAGGACTAAAGTAACATGAAAAGACTAAAATGGAAAAATCGTGTTAGTTTAGGGATACAAAAAAATAAGTTCATAGTTTGGGGTTAGATACGAAAAATCGCGATAGTTTAGGGGAGGTTTATAGATATAACCCAAAAAAATATAACAATTTGCTGAATCCTACATCAATCTCACCTTGCTAGCAATCTCATTTTTAAGAAAAAACATTTTTTTTCTTCTCAAGGGAAGAAGATTCTGAGACTTCTGGAAGTTAAAAGATGCTGTGATCTCTTCTAAATCATTTTGCAATTTGCACAGTGCATAATATAGTGTTTATGTACTGCACAAAAAGAGAAGGGACATTTTAAAACAATTAAAAGATATCTTTATGCAATCATAACTTTTGGTATAGTGCTGTCACAGGTTTTAATGTTATGATACCAACTAGTTTACCATATGTTATCTTAGCTTGGAAGATTTTTGAGTTTCCAAGAATACCACAAATCACCCCCTGAGAGAGTATCACATATCATGCAGGTTGTGACTGCTGTACATGAGTGTGGTAATTCAAAGTTATCATTACATATAGTTTGCTCCGGACACATAAGCATTACTTCACATCCTAGGTTTTTAGTTTTTACATATTTGTATGACACCCAATTAATTTAGTTACTTTGAAATCCATGCATGCCTTATTTTTCTGCACTTCTCATTTTGATGTCAGCACAGGCAAGGTCATCGTGGATGGAAGGGTAGTTAATAAAGCTGGCACACCTGTGTCTGATAACTCAGTTGTTGAGATAAGGGCTGAAATTCCAAAATATGTATGTAGGTGATGCTCCCTGAAAAACTCTCATTTGATCCTTCAAACTATTTATTACAATATACATATGTGGTTTTTCCTACGATCTGAAATCCTTTACTTCATTCAGGGCAGGATACAAGCTAGAAGCGGCTATAGAACAACTGGATATTAACATTGCTGGAAAAGTAGCACTTGATTCTGGCCTGTCAACAGGAGGCTTTACTGATTGCTTGCTTCAGCATGGTGCACTGCATGTTTATGGCGTTGATGTTGGCTATGGACAGGTATTCAAATCTTAGGTCTTTGACGGTGAATAGTAGTTGTTTATGTCCACTGGGAAATTAATCATCAAGCAGCCTTTTCAATTGTGTATTTCTATTGTGCCTTGTCTTCTCATCTTCAACAACTAACAGTTCATGGCTGAAACCAACTTTTTTTTGCATTATTTGTAGTTGTGGTAAGATCATGATCACAGATTAAATCCAAATCACTGATCAGCATAACTGCAATAGACTATGATTGATATCCTGAAAACAAAAATTGACCTTCTTTGATCTTCTAAAAAGCAATGCCTTGATTACATAAAAAGATTTGTTAAGTCACTTAGTGAACTCATCTTTGTTTTGAAAACTCATTGCTTCTAATAAAATAAAATAAATAGCAATGTTCCTGCTAAAGATATTTGATTGTGTATGAAACAAATGGAATTAGCACCTTGTATCAGACCATGAGAATGAATTTAAGAAATTCAATATCGGAAACATGAAATTGTAGAATAATGCTCCATTTTGCTTGAGCTGCACCAACTCTTGCCTTGTTCCAGAATCCTCTGAACACTTTATAATGCTTCTCTTCAACTTTTAGGTGGCAGATAAAATTCGCCGTGATGAACGCGTTTCTGTCATTGAAAGAACAAATCTAAGATATCTTCCTGGTCTACCTGAGAAAGTTGACCTGGTGACTCTGGATTTATCGTTCATATCTATACTTTTGGTATGTTGTGCTGAATATACTCCTGATCACATATTTCAGTCAAAAGTTCATCTTATTTTTCGATGAAGCAAAGTTCATGTGGTTACTTCAATCTCTTGTGAGTGATAGTTAAAGTTGCCATACAACTTATTTGACTTGTGTACAAGTTGATCTAGCATTGGCAATTTTTCTTGCCCCTCAGTATTGGTTTACATAACCATGTGCACTTAACCCATAGTATTAGTATTAACCACCAAACATGAACGCAAGGCACAGGGAATGTTATCTTTGGGAAGCCATGTGGATTGCACATCTCTAATAGTTAATTAATTATGAGTTCATTCAATTTAAATGCTTTTTCTCATTTTTTGTATTTGTCAAGTGTAGGTGATGCCTGCAGTTGTTAATGTTATGAAGATGGAGTCTACCTTGATCACATTGATAAAACCTCAATTTGAGGCACGAAAATGCCAGGTCTGTTTTCTATTTATATGATAATTTCAATAATTAGAAGGATACTATAGGGAATGTGCCCAATTCAAAGAGGTTATTGGTAGAGCACAAGTTTTAGAGAAATAAGTTGGTATTAAATAGTTTTGGTTGCTTCGTTTTCTTCTTTTGGTTCATAGAATGACCAAGTGAAGTTGTAAGTTTTCATCACTAGTGCAAACATTTACAAGTGGTAAGGGTTCACCATAGAGTGCCAATGCAACAACAACAACAACAACAACAACAACAACAAAGCTTTATCCCACTAGGTGGGGTCGGCTACATGGATCATACGACGCCATTCCGCTCTATTAGTAACCAAACCTTTCGGTATATTATTCACCAATAGATCTTGCTCTATTAGTTCGCCAAGTGTCCGCCTTGGCCTCCCTCTCCTTTTTTAATCGGACTCCAGATTATTTGATCTACTCTTCTTACTGGCGCATCTAATGGTCTTCTCTGAATATGACCAAACCATCTCAAACGATTCGCTACCATTTTCTCACTAATAGGAGCCACTCTGACTCGTTCACGTATATGGTCATTCCTAATCTTATCTAATCTTGTATGACCACACATTCATCTCAACATCCTCATTTCGGCTACCCTCACTTTACGTTCATGTTGTCCCTTCATAGCCCAACATTCACTACCATATAACACTGTCGGTCTTATAGCAGTACGATAGAATTTTTCTTTAACTTTATTGGGTACTTTTCTATCACAATATGATAAATTACATTTATAGAGTACGATAGAATTTTCCTTTAACTTTATAGAGTGCCAATGCAATATGATAAATTACATTTTTTGTTACTTTTCCTTTTTCCAGTTTAGACAACTTCAAGTACTAAACCAGACCTTACCAAACTACACTGAGCCAATCGGGCTAGTTAACTAATGTTCCAATACAAAATCCTCAAATAACCCCTCAAAAAGAACTCAAATAAGGCAAACTTGTTATATGATTCTTGTCTCTGTAGTTTGTTAGTTTGCTTGACATTAATGATGTGTCTTTTTTAGTAAAGAATATACTTTTGACAACATTTTGCAGGTTGGAGGAGGTGGCATTGTGAGAGATCCTCTAGTTCATCAAGAAGTATGTAGTTGTTTCTTTACTAGCTCTTCTAGTAGCATCTTGTTCAATCTGTTTAATTGAGTATATAAAATCAACCTTTCTACTTTCCTACCCCTAAATAAATACATAAGTAAATAAATCAAAATTTCTACTATAACTACTAGAATTTACTTTTGCCTAAATGCTTCAGTATCTATTCGGTTTACTGGTTTCTACCTTCGTTTTTGTTTTAACAGTTCGAGTATATTGGATGCAAGTTACTAATGAACCTTGTACATACATCTTCCACGATGATTTTTTTTTTTCACATTTTGAGCAGGAAAATCACTCATTTGCTTTAATGCAGCTCGTAATTGTTTGTGCTGTGTTTTGGGGCACACGTCCATCCATCTAATCTTATTGTTGATTTTAGGTTCTTGACAGGATAATCAAAGGCGTGGAAGATTTTGGCTTCTGCAGCAAGGGATGGATAGAATCCCCTATCAAGGGTGCCGAGGGGAACATCGAATTCCTGGCTTGCTTCCACAGGATGCCTGACAAAGCTACATGATGCCCCTTCATACATCATCAGCTACTACCATGAGTAAGGACAATGGCCCTTTTAAAAGTTATATTATTTTCCCCTTCAAGAAAGGGGAGCTGCTTCTTTCTTCTTTTCTCCTAATAAAAGGTTCTTTTGATGTTCTTAAATCAATCACTGTTTACTATAGAAAATTGTATTGAAGGGGAGCGATAAATATATATATATATATATTTTGAGAAACTATATCTGTATGACACAGAACCAACACCGGATCAATCGGGCGTAGTTGAAATTTTAATTCATATCAACATGCATGATTGTTAGAGTCGGCGTGAGTTAAATAATCCATTTGAATTTCAAATTTATCCGGTAATCAATGATTTTACATATTGTGGCCGGTCCATGAACAATGATTGTACGATGAATAGGTGGGATTGATAATTGGAGGGGGTCCGACTCAAACAAATATTTCAATCTTATGAAACAACTTGCCCTCATAACTTATTCTTGTCGTTTGCCGAGTAAATTTCAGTCACGATCATTCAACTTAGGGGATATTATTCCCAGTATATATGATCACTCAACTTTAGAAATGTTTCAATGGTCATCGTCATCAATGGAGAAAGGGCCGAAGATGTTGCCGCCGTCCGTCGTGGGTCAAAGATGCTTCCGTCATGGGTCAAAGGTGCTTCTACCGCCGTGCTCTACTTGTGCCGTCGAGCATCACCGACGTCATACGTTGTTGCCTGTGCCGCTGTGCTCTGTCTCCTGCCGCTGCTGAGTGTTGTTGTCGTTGTGCATTGCTACCTGTGCCGCCATGCACCGTCGCCACACACGATTGCCATAGTTTCCTTGTCACCATGCACGAACGGGTTGCCGCCCTTCATCGAGCCTCATGTCCTCGTCGTCGTGCATGAATGAGGAGCCATCCTTCGTCGAGCCTCATGTCCTCATCGTCGGAACAGGGGCATTGTCGTCGGAATAGGGTTAACCATGTGAACTGCTTACGGATTCCCACCGCAACAAATCTTTGAATTGCTCATGGTGGCTTAAGAATCGCAATGTTTTCCATCATACGGCTAATAAATTAGGCATGACAATCATCCTTATAAGGAGGATAAACATTAAATCCTTTTATTTTTTATTTACATAATTTAATAATATTATATATTTAACTTGCACAAAAAATTGGACGTTCTGATTACCTATTTAAGTACATTTAATTATTTTATTTTATTTTATTTAGTTATGTTATGATATTTTATTTTATTATATTTGTATTTTATCATTTATTATTATTTTAAGTTTTAAATAGTGATCGTGATTGAAATTTTATAAAGTTGAATGATTGTGTTTGAAAATTTTGAAAAGTTGAATCATCATGTAGATACAAAATTAAGTTTGGGTACATGAGAGAGAAATATCTAACTTTGGATAGATGAGAGAGAAAATGCTCACGTGATATTTTTTAAATTGACGTGGAGAAGAGAGAAAATATTGATGTGGTGCTGCTGTCCATTTGTTGTTAAGTGATGACCGTAGTCGAAACGTTTTTAAAATTGAATGATTGTCGTGTTATAAAGTAAGTTGGGTGACACAATACGGTCGTAATGACTATGGTTGAAACGTTTTTAAAATTGAATGACAGTCGAATTATAAAATAAGTTGAGTGACTATATTAAAAATACCTTTTAAGTTAGACGAGCATATCCGAAATTTACTCCGCCTGTGTGTCCCCCATCAAAAAAAAAAACTTTGTTTGTTCATTGCGTACGGCGAGGTGTGTGCGCACCACACTTCAGTTGATACTACTAGGAAAAAAAATTAATGGGGTTAGAAAAATAAGGATAATGAAGATAATTTTATCCTGATTTCTCCGTTTTCTTTGAGAGGAAGGAAGGAAGCCCATGGAATTTCCAAAAAGGGAGGCAGCGAATGGATCTCAGAAACCACCAAAATGAATATTGAGAATGCTCCTTCTTGTATTTGTTTTCTCTTCTTCTACGACTACCACTTGATACTCTTCTTATTTAATTGCCCAAATTAAATGCTTGCAATCAATTTATATCACGCGATATATATATATATATATATATATATATATATATATATTCTCGCTTTCTTTTTAATCCCCCTAGTGAAGTAATAAATGCACATAAATCAATTTGGAAGGCGGCCAGGAGGCAACTTTGTGCTGAAACCTAATTGCTAGTCTAGAAGTCACGTTTGTTGCCTGTTCTGTTATACACTATAATAGACAATGTGATAGGACTACTGACCTTGCAATCATTGGGCGGGTGTAAGGAGATATAATTTTTGTAAGAAAAATCTTTCTTGTGAACTCCTTAGTATTTTGTATCAAGATGCGTTTTTGACATGCAATTTAATGCTTAATTTTCTTTAAAAAAAGTCATGTTTGTAAACTTTTAACATTTAAAAAGCTTGATAGTATTAATTCAGCTCCAAAGTGTTTAAAAAGGATAATCTTATAATAAATATGATTTTAGGTTCAGTTAATCACATGACGTTTTTTTTAGCAAGAATAAAAAAAAATCATTTTATTTTTGTTCCAGATGGTTCGCACGAATTTAATCATTTATGTGAGGATCATGATTATATTACATATGGCATACTAAGTGGTGCCTAAATTATCATTATACAATACATACATTTTCAAAATATGAAATGAATGCATCAACGCATATCGCCACTCGTACCTAAATTATCTTTTTTTTTTTCCATTCCATTTCAACACTTTAGCACTTGATTATATTTTCTAAATAATTGGTTTATGGAATTCTTAATATTGTGGGCGAAAGGATTAGTAGGTTTCAATTCTTATAAAAAAATTTGGTCGACACAATCGATTAGTCGGACGAGAACTAATCGTTTTAAGTTGAATTAATGAATTTACAAATTTTGGTCAGAAATTATCTTTTCACTCACTGGGACATGTAAAATGAAACAAGTTTTAAGTGATGAGACACTTTTATGCAGTGCACAAAGCTTATGGTTATGGGTCACATATAATTCATCACCATGTTCCCTGGTCGGATCACAACATTTTTCTAACCACGTAATGGTCGAGTACTGAGATCATGATACGTCGTTGTCAGGATTACTAAATACGCAATCGATCGAGGGGAAATTAAATAAATAAATAAATAAATAAACGGTTGAAAGTGCACAAAAATAGTTGGTGGATGGCGCATCGTAAATGGGGTCGTGTCCTAATGGTAATGTTGGATGAAAAATGTGAATTAAAGATTTTAGTTTGGAATATATATATCAATTTGGGTTGCTCCATCTAAATCAAGATAGCGATCCCCATGCCCGATCCTGTTTATGATCGCAGTGTGCTGCTAACACCAAAATGTCGATCGATGCTCCTCCACTACATTTCATTGGCACAAACGTTATGATATATATATATATATATATCACACGCTCGTCGCTACTACGAAAATAGTTTTTGTTTTCTTTTTCTCTGGTTATTAAGATGTTCAATTTGCGTTGGTCTATCTAAATCAAGATAGCGATCCCCATGCCCGATCCTGTTTATGATCGCAGTGTGCTGCTAACACCAAAATGTCGATCGATGCTCCTCCACTACATTTCATTGGCACAAACGTTAGGTTATGATATATATATATATATATATATATATATATATATATATATATATATATATATATATCACACGCTCGTCGCTACTACGAAAATAGTTTTTGCTTTCTTTTTCTCTGGTTATTAAGATATTTCAGTTCATCATGTTGTCTCTTGTCTGTCCATGGATTCAGCAGCAATTCGAATGGTTAAAAAAGTATTCGGTTATTGGAGAACAATCAATATACTTATAATGTCAAATCAAATCAACTCTTCTTTGAATAGTCATCGAACTCTTTAGGTAATAGTTATGAATAGTCATCAACTGATATGAGAGTTGTTTTATGGATCCACAAGAGAATACTTGGATTCTCCCAATAAATAAAAAGCGTATGAATCTAACTGGAGTTTGCGTAGATATATACGAAATCCATAGTATTTTCATTTTCGACCGCTACAAGATCAACAATGCCATGAGCTTGGACTTCTATTGCTGACATAAAAATATCCCTTTCCATAATGGGTTGCCACATACAAAGATTTACTTTTGTGGAAAAACCGATTCATTCGAATCGACATGAGGGTCCAACTCCATTGCATTGGATCGATACCAACAAAAACATCTCTGAACAAAGTTCTAGCACCATACCAAATGTCCCGAAAAAGAAGAGCAAAGCAAAGGTACTGTACGAAGTATTTGAAATATAGGAAAGAAATACCATTTCAGTAAAATTTCCAAAATTTTGGCCTAATTCTTCTTCAGATAATTAGTGAAAAAAATAGACCTTGGTTCTATTTCATCTCTTCAACAAGTTTAGTAATAAGCGTAACGGCCCTATTGTTCCGATGGAGAGAAGAACCTCTAATTAGCACTTTGACATAATAACTCTACTAAAGGCGACTTTATTACTGGAATAGCTTTCGGTACACCTGTCATGATTTTTACTGCCCAATAACCAATTTGGTCCCAAGGTAAGGAGGCGATCGAAAAATAAAGAAATAGTTGATACATTCAAGATAATTATGTATTTACAAAATACCGTCTCCATTCATCCTATTTTATCAGATCCGGGATGTGATTAGGGAAATCCCAATTCAGTGGGCCTTTCGATACAATCAAATAAATTGCACAGGGGCACCATATTCTAGGAGCCCAAACTATGTGATTGAATAAATTCTCCTCTATCTGTTGTGGGTCGAC